>JAQPPZ010016822.1:4179375-5572500 GCA_028583015.1 Wollemia nobilis
TTTCTCTTATATTGACACATACATTAGATAAAATATAAATCATTCTACCAAACTAATATTTACAAGGGAGCTATATAACGTGATACTTCCAATACCCTCCATATTACATTATTTCATAATAAGGATATTTTCCTTCATTTTATGATTCTTTTTTCTCTTCATTATTCATATTTGACTTTGGTATAATTGGATATATACAACCTTTAATAGGTTTACATTTATAAATTGTTTGTGTTTGTCTCTGGGTCAATGTATATGAGTCACCTTTGGATCTCTACCTATGGGTCACTACCTATGAGTCTCTGCCTCTGGGTCACTATCTCTAGATCACTATCTCTAAGACTCTACCTTTGGGTTACCTCTAGATCATCATTCCCTCTTGGGCAATCACTAGAACGATCATAAGATTATCATTTCTATAGAATCATCACTACAGGTGCTTTCACTATAAGTCACCTTTCAGGGTGTGCTTAAGTCATAATCATTCATTTCACATTTCTTCATGGTAATACTAATATCATTCTTTACATTCAATAAACTTTGATTTTTCATCACACTTGGTTTCCTCTTGTAGAAACCATACACCATTATTTTTATCTTGTCTCATTCGTTCATATTTATCCACCCATAATCCATTTTTTATTTGTGATTTTTCCTTTCTTTATGTAGATAAGATTCTTGAGAATGATTATGTCCACAAATTTCACAACAATGGAGATTCCAACATTTCTCTATTTTATTTCCATATCCACCATAATGGTTACACATGTTCTCTATTACACGATTATTTTTATCTTTCTCTTATTCGTTATTTCTTGTTTGCCCTTCATTGTTATTGGTTTTATTAGTCCTTGTCATAAATTTAATATCACTGTTTCTTGTCACAAATTTAGTTATTGATTTATTGTTGCTTGTTTGTGTTGTATATCCAGTACCATTATATTTTGGTCTTATTTTAGGTACAATTGACTCTTTTATTCCTTGCTCATGTTTTACAAAACCTGTATCTTTGCATCCCATTTTATTTAACAATTTTGAGCCAATTCCTTTAGTATGTCTTTCAAAATAACTAAATTCATCATCACACTAATCTCTTTCAACATCATGATAAATTTGAGCATCACTAACTCTATCATCATTTAAATATATGTCTTTGTCATTATTGATTTAGACAACATAAGCTTTTTTTGAAAAATCATGAACTATATTCAAATCATTTGAATTACACTTTATATCTTTATTTTTTGCATCACAACATGCATTTATTGTCATAGGTTCCAAGTCATCCTCATTGCTTGATAACTTACATTTTTTATTTTCCATAAGAATCTTGTGTACACATTATGATTGTGCAATATACCCTTGTTGATTACTTTGATCTCTTTGATTCTCTTTAGTAGATTCTTGGTCTTGATCCTTCCTATTCAATGCATTATACTTACATAATTTTTTATTGTCTTTTTTCACAAATATGACAATACTTCTTTTGTTTTTAATTTTGTGAAGTGAAATATCCTTTTGCTAATATAAGAGCATTATTGGATGACTCATTTCTCAATTAATTTTCAAGTTCATGTTTCTAAAGAATATTTATTAATTCCTCAAATAACACCTTTATATTTGATACTTGAAGAGATGTAACAAACATTTTGAATGATTTAGGAAGTTCTCTAGGTAAAATTAAAATCAAGAGCCTATCTTCAACCTTTTCTCCTAAGGTATGCAATTTTGATTTTAATTCTAATATCCTTTGAAGAAAATTTTCTATGTTTTTCCATCATAAAATTTTAGTGCATACAATTGTGATTGCAGATATAAAATGGTTACTTCATTCTATCCATCAAATATCTTACACATTTTTTTCCATGCAATTTTTGAAGTTTCTGCTTCACTAATGTGTGATTGAATTTCATTATATATGCCAAACATAATTATCAACGATTTTTAGAATCATCATCTTTTAATTTTGAATTATTGTTTTATCTTCTAGAATGTTACTTTATCCATTCACCACGTCCCAAAGTTTTTCAACAATAAGTATTGAACTCATATTATTTTTCCATGGGATCAAATTAGGCCCTTTTAATAATTGAGATTCAAAAAAGAAAATTCTTGTATTTCCCATTTCTTCAAAATTTTCAATCTCAAATTTGTTAGAGTTACTATAGTAATTCTATGGTATTCCTTTATTTATGTTAGAATTATGTTGTTAGGTTAGTTGCGCTATTGATAGCGTACATAATATTTGGTTTATTTCATTTAGACCTAAGCTGTTAATTAGATCCTATAGTTACGAGCTATTCTGAGCTCTCCATGTATTATTTATACAGATTCTGATTAATAGAAATTGTTCGCTTACTCTAACATGGCATCAGAGCCAGAAGCGTGAGAAGAGAAAGGAGGCAGCAAATTATTTGCAGAGTTGGGCTGAAGAAAAAAAATAGTGGAAGAGTTGGCTGGAAATTTTTTTCCGCACATAGTCTGCTGTGCATTTTTTTGTGCAGCACTGCGTCCGCAGTCTTTAAAATTAAATAATTTTAAAATTTCTGCACTTTCACGCATAGTATTTTTTTCTCCTGTGCAGTGCATTTTTCTGTGCACAGTGCCCTCCCCTCCCGCCCACCATTGCCGCATTCAAAAAAAAAAAAGAAGCGAAAAACGTCGCGCGCAATCGCGCGACGTTCCGCGGCATTTTTAAAAAAAAAAAAAAAATTTTACGTCGCGCGCAGACGCGCGACGTTGGGAGGACAATCCTCCCCCTCAACACGTCGCGCATCCACGCGCGACGTTGGGAGGCTACACCCCCCCAACACGTCACGCAGACGCGACGGTTGGGAGGCCCCCCTCCCCCCCAATCCAGTCGCGCAGACGCGACTGTGGGAGGCCCCCCCTCCCTCAACACGTCGTGCATCCACGCGACGTTGGGAGGCCCCCCTCCCCCCAATCTAGTCGCGCAGACACGACTGTGGGAGGCCCTCCCTCCCTCAACACGTCGCGCTTCCATGCGACGTTGGGAGGCCCCCCCTCCCTAACTTCCACGTCGCGAATCACGCGACGTTGGACCCCCCCTCCCCTTCCCGAGGTCGCGCTGCAGGCGCGACAGTCGAGGTCGCGCGCTGCACGCGCGACCAAGCCGCGATCAGGCCATAGTAGCCACCAACAGCGGAGGCTGCAGGCCACCCCCGCGGCCACCTACCGCTGCCAGACAAGGAGAGGAGGAGGAGCGAGAGCAGCAGGGCTGTCGGGACCTCCTCAAATACGAGGGGGCCCCTGATCCTGACGGATCAGCCCGCTAGTCCACCTGGTGGTGGACTGTGCGGTAAGGCTCTGGGAGCCCGCAGGTCGCGGGTTCCAATCCCGCCGACCCCCTTCAACACAGGTAAAAAAAAAAAATTCCACATTTTTTTTTAATTATTTTTCCTAAAGTTAAACTTTAATTTTTAATTTTAATTTATTTTCTATAGTTTAACCTTTATAAATTAAAATTAAATTTTCTAATTTGATTTTAATTTCTTTTTAAAGGTTTTTTTAAAAACTATATAAATTAAAATTAATATTTTTTTTTAACTTTAAGGTTATAAAATAATTTTCAAAATCATTTGTGGGGAATTTTTTTTTTAAGATAAAAAGAAGGGGGTATTTTTTTTTCAAAAATCAAAGGGGGAAAGTGAGTAATTTTCTGAAAAGCAATTTTGGCATTATTGTAAAGGTGCATTTTCGGCTGCGCCCGACACCTAGTGGGTTATTCCTGTGGGCATTTTTTTTGTTGTATGTTGCATATTTGTTTTTTGCACTATAACATTAAAAATTAAAATCAAATTCACTCCCTAAGTCCCCGAAATAATTAAAACCCATCCGTGCAATTTATTGCACTGCAGCGTTCGGTATTTGTGATACCTCTGGCCAGCACTTACAGGTAAAGCTATCGTGATTGCGCTATTGTATCCGCTCGCCTAATATAGCTGCTACAACGACGTCTGAGCTTGTTCTCTATAAATCGTCGGGGAGAGATAAGTTTGCCATTTTGCATTTTTTTTACTCCATCCATTACCCTAATAGTTCTTGTGTTTAGGCGTAAATCCTGACGAGAGTTCTGAAATCCAAAGTGTTTAGGGGAAGTTACGCCCCACGCATGCGGATTGCAGACTTTCTATGGTAGGTGCCATCAACAAGACTATTCCCTTTCAGTACTGCTTATGTACCACGTATCGTATGATCTCTAAAACTCACCTATAGTTTCCCTCACGTAAGGGCGGGTGATTTTTGTTGATCTTTCTAAATACCTATAGTTTCCCTCACGTAAGGGCGGGTATTTTGTACGGTATAACGGCCTAGCAAAAGGTATATCGAAAGGGGGACCAATTGGTGTTATAAGGAACCTTCATCATGTCTGCAAAACTAATGACTCGATTCTCATCGCTTGTTGAAAGGTCCTAATTACACACCATGGAAAAATAAGATGAAGGCCATCCTAGCAATGGATGACTTATGGGATGTTGTATCTGGAGCAACAACCAGACCTTCATCTGCTACTGGTGCTACAACTCCATCTACTGCTCAAAGAGACTTTGATAAGCTAGACAACAAAGCAAAAGTGCTCATCTTGCTTGTCGTGTCTGATGAAGTCCAACCCCATATTGTTGATCGTGCAACTAGTAAAGCGGCATGGGATGCCCTTAATACTATATATGAGGGAAAGAATGATTCCACCATTCTATTTCTTCAATCTCAATTACACAGTCTAAGCATGAAGTAGGGTGAGACAGTTGAGTTCTTTCTTTGCAGAGTTTCTGAATTGAAAGCAAAGTTGAATTCTTTGGGAGAACCAGTTGAAGACAAGCTCCTTACTTCAGTTGTATTGAGAGCTTTACCTGATTCTTATCGGGTGTTGATCACTTCCCTTCAGGTATCACAATGGAAAGTTACTTTTGTAGAATTGGTTAATATGCTTCAAGAGGAGGAGGCACGCCAACTACAAAGAGATGATTCTTCTAACACTGCTCTCTACATCAACAGGAAAGGGCAGAACCAGAAGAAGGGTAATTTTTAGAAGGGAGGGAATTCACAAAAGGATTCAAAAGGGAAACAAACTCAACAACCTCAACAGAAAAAGAGATATTGCAAGATCTATGACAAAGAAGGTCATGATACAAACGAGATGTTGGCATAAGAATAAGCAATCAAAACAGAAAGGCCGAAACAAACCACAAAAGAACAAACAACAAGTGAATGTTGTTGTTGAAGAATTCGACATGGATTCCGAGAGAGCCCACAAAGTTCTCATGACTACCACAAGTGTCCAAGCAGATGGATCCTATATGGTATGTTGATTCTGGAGCCGATAAGCACATGACTGGTGACAAATCATGGTTTGAGTTTTTTGAGGCCAAAGAGGGCAAACCTGTCACTATTGCTGATGATAAAACCTACAAGGTTCAGGGAGAAGGCACTGTTTCAGTCACTCTTCCTGATGGCAAGTGTCAGATTGATAAAGTTCTCTATGTTCCAGGATTGGCAAACAATTTGTTGTCAGTCACACAAATTCTGGACAAAGATATGGTTGTGAACTTTAGTGTTGAGGGAGGCAAGAAGTGTTGTTCTATTACCAGGAGGGGTAAGAACATTGCAACCGCTTCATATAAGCATGGCTTATTTGCCTTAGATACTATCTCTACTCCACATGTTGCCATGACAGTCTCTACAAAGGAGGCAACTTCCCTATGGCACAAGAGATATGGACATTTGAGTTCTGGTTACTTACTTGAGCTAAGTAAGTATGAGATGGTAAAGGGTCTTCCTTCCCTTTCTACCACTTTACCAGTTTGCTCTGACTGCTTGGCAGGAAAGCAGCATAGAGTGCCTTTTGAAAAGAGCTCTACAAGAGCAAAGAAACCTCTGGAGTTGGTTCATACCGATCTGTGCGGTCCCTTCACTCCCAACAGTTGTGGGGGTAAGAGGTATTTTTAGTTATTTGTGGATGATTACTCACGAAATATGTGGGTATTCTTTCTTCAACTGAAATCTGAAGCATTTGGCTTCTTTTAGCAATTCAAGAAATCTGTTGAGAAGGAGTCAGGGACTTCTATAAAGACCCTCCGCTCAGATCGAGGGGGGGAGTTCACCTCTAAAGAATTTTTTGCATTCTTGAAAGAAAATGGGATCACAAGACAGTTAACTACTGCTTATACTCCTCAACAAAATGGAGTTGCTGAAAGGAGGAATCGTTCCATCATGGAAATGGTTCGTTGCATGCTCACAGGAGCTAGACTTGAGCAACTATATTGGGCAGAAGCTGTCACCATAGCAGTATATCTGTTGAATAGGGCACCCACAAAGGCCCTACAAGGAATGACTCCACAGGAAGCATGGAGTGGTAGGAAACCCTCCATTTCTCATCTACGCATTTTTGGATGTAAAGCTTTCATGCACATACCAAAAGAGAAAAGGAAGAAGCTAGATGAGAAGACATTGAAGTGTATTCTTCTTGGGTATGATGAGCACTCTAAGGGTTATCGTTTGATTGATCCCTTGACCAAGAAGATTCACATAAGTAGAGATGTTGTTTTTGATGAGGCTTTCACATCAGCAAACACATCAGATGTATACCTAGACCTTGTGGAAACTCAGGTTGTTAAATCTCCTTCATCAAAGGTTGGAGGTTCTTCTGGATCTTCTTCAACACCTAAGAAGAAGAATCCAAAGTGGTATACAAATACAATCAAAGACTCTAAGCTATCTACTCCACCAGATTTGACTTTGGATAGGCCTCGTACTCGCAGCATGGCTCGACAGGAGAAAGCTGCAACAGAGAATACTGGGGTTGATGATCTGTGTCAATCTTTTGAAGAACTTTCTGTAGATCCAACGAGAGATACAGAAGATATGGATATTGATAGTGATAAGGTGTTTATGTCTTCCATAGATGATCTTGAACCTGCATCAGTACAAGTTGCTCTCGGTGA
Organism: Wollemia nobilis; assembly: GCA_028583015.1. Classification (NCBI taxonomy): domain Eukaryota; kingdom Viridiplantae; phylum Streptophyta; class Pinopsida; order Araucariales; family Araucariaceae; genus Wollemia; species Wollemia nobilis. The sequence continues at coordinate 4,186,338 of JAQPPZ010016822.1, forward strand.
GCCTCAGTGGAAGGCTGCTATGGATGCAGAGTATAAGTCTTTGATGAAAAACAAAACATGGAAGCTTGTCGATCTGCCACACGAAAAGAAGCCCATTGGCTGCAAATGGGTGTATAAAGTCAAGTACAAAGCAGATGGGACAATTGATAAGCATAAGGCCCGTCTTGTTGCAAAGGGCTATGCTCAAAAGGAAGGCATTGACTACGAGGAAACTTTTGCACCTACTGCTCGGATGACAACAATTCGAGTTATTTGTGCTATGGCAGCACAGTTTGGGTGGAAAGTTCATCGGATGGATGTCAAAAGTGCCTTTCTGAATGGTGATCTCCAAGAAGAAGTCTATATGACTCAGCCAGAAGGATTTGCAGTGGAAGGCCAACAGCAGAAAGTTTGCAAATTGGTCAAATCCTTATATGGCCTGAAACAAGCTCCTCGAGCTTGGTATATAAAAATGGACAATCACCTCCTGCAACATGGTTTTAAGAGATGTCCGTCAGATGCAAACCTCTATTTCAAGAAACAGGGTTCTGAGATAGTGTTGCTTGTACTCTATGTTGATGATCTGCTCATTACAGGGAGTTCAAAAACTATGATCTCTACTGTCAAAAGAGACTTGTGTCAATATTTTGAGATGTCAGATCTCGGACTTCTCCATTACTGTCTTGGTCTGGAATTCAGCCAGAAGGAGCACTCCATCAAAGTGTCTCAAAAAAAATATGCCAAGACATTGTTGGAAAAATATCGCATGACTGATTGCAAGCCAATGGCAACTCCGATGGAGACAGGACTTCAGTTATCGTGATATGATGATTCACCTCAGGTAGATGGTACTCTCTATCGACAGTTGATTGGGAGTCTCATATATCTGACCAATACTAGGCCAGATCTCGTATTTGCTGTCAACTATCTTTCGAGGTTCATGCAAGAGCCTAAGACCACTCATTGGAAAGCAACAAAACGTGTTCTTCACTATGTCCGTGGCACAATGGAATATGGCCTAGAATACAAGAGGAACAACAAATTCTTCTTGCAAGGATACACGGACTCCGACTATGCCGGATCATTTGATGATCGCAAATCAACTTCAGGATATATTTTTCATCTAGGATCCGGTCCTGTCTCTTGGCACAGCAAGAAGCAACAGGTGGTTGCTATTTCATCAATAGAGGCAGAGTATCACGTCGCACGTGAAGCTGTGTGCGAAGTGATATGGTTGCGTCGCATTCTGACAAGTATGGGTCATCCATCCAAATCTCCAATACACTTGTTTTGCGACAATCAGGGTGTTCTGAACCTAGTCAAGAATCCAGTCCATCATGAAAGAACAAAACACATTGACACACAATGTCATTTCATTCGAGATGAAGTTTCGAGGCATCGAATTCAGCTTCAACACATTCCCACCGATGCTCAAGTTGCAGACATTTTCACTAAGGCACTTGCACGTGTCAAATTTGAATTGTTTCGCAGCTCTCTTTGTATTGCAAAATGATGTAATCAGGGGGGATGTTAGTACAACTAGTAGTTCTTATATTACATAAATAATGTAATAAGGGGGGATGTTAGAGTTACTATAGTAATTCTATGTTATTCCTTTATTTATGTTAGAATTATGTTGTTAGGTTAGTTGCGCTATTGATAGCGTACATAATATTTGGTTTATTTCATTTAGACCTAAGCTGTTAATTAGATCCTATAGTTACGAGCTATTCTGAGCTCTCCATGTATTATTTATACAGATTCTGATTAATAGAAATTGTTCGCTTACTCTAACAAAATTCTTCAAACATGCAAAATCAAAATTTCAAATTCTTTAATTTTTTTGGAGTAGAAATCCTTATAGCTCCAAAGCTTAAATAAACAATATTTTTCAATTATAAATTTTCAATATGCAAAAAATTCTTTTGGAGAAGAAAACCTTATCCCTCCAATATTTTAACTTCAACAAATTTTCATATTATTTTTTTTTTTATCAATAAAATTCAACAACTCTTTTTATCCTTATATCTCCCCTTTATTAATATTTTTTTTTGTATTTCCACCTTTCTCTATTCAAATTTTACTAAGACTTTATTTCAAATATCAAACAATTTACTTTTGGTGCCCAATACGATATATCACTTTTCAAAGGTTTAAAAAGATAAATGCTTACCTTTGATTTTCACCCAAAAAAATACTTCCTAATTTTGTAGCTGACATGATCACGTTTCTCTAGTCAACTTTCCTTGTTTCGTGCATTAGAGGAAATGATTGTAACAAAAGTTTTTTACTAACCCGGTATCTCTTATTATGTCACATCCTCATGAAAGTGTTTCTAGCTCAGACTCATTACAGTGGCTTCTGTTCTACAAGACTCAAGCACTATAGATGTTTTTATCTCAATGCTTTAATGTCCATTGGCTTAAGTTGGTTTCTAGGCACTCTTTTTTTACCTCTTCTCTCCACAATAGACTTGTTTTTCCTTGACTTTATCACTATCTCTTGTTTGACAAAACCCATGCAAACTAACAAGCATGCAACACCAACCTTTTGATATGCTTTTTGGTTTTAACAAGTTTTATGGAGACCTCTCCAACCCTTCACTTGCCCCTTCACTCACAGAGATGCCTAAACTACCTACAATCTATTGTCATCGATGATCTTCAATACCAAGGCATTCAAATTTTACTAATATATTGCTCTTCTTTGGAGTGTCCCTTTAACAAAGGTAATCGATGGGAACCCCAAGGTGTCTATGGCTTTCAAGGTTTCAAAATTGGGTCTAGATCCATTTGCAATAACTACTATAAATCTCTTCCCTAGAGGTTGATTGTGTACTCCACCTATTTTATCTATACTAGCTTTCATAGTGTTGATACTTTTAGCAATACAAATTGCTATATTTCCAAAAGTGATTTGTTTCCACCATTAATGACAATATATATATAATACTTTAAATATTAAAAGTAGAGGTCAACTTTTACAAACTATACCTCTTCCTTTAGGTGAAGTAAAAAAATATGAATTTCACAATGATAGAATATAGCCCCCTATGTGTCTCTCAATGGATCATGTATGCAATCTATTGCAAAAGCATTATACAAATAGGAAAGCAACTAACAAGTCGATCGACAAGTAAAATTTCTCTCAATTGGGCTTGTCATCAGATACAATTGTCCCAATACCTTCACTCAAGTTCTTTATGGATTTCCACAACACTCCATGGCTTTGATGCCATCGTTAGTTTTTTGCTAGATTGGCTCATAGGAGACTTATCTAGGATCAAGAAAAAATTAGATAAATTCCACTCACAAATTAAGCATGAATCAAAGTATTGGAATAACAACAATATCTCACAATTATATCACAAATATATTCAATATCAAAGAGATTACATTGCATGGAGCTTTTTCTCGAATACATCACTTTACATGACTTTTTAATACTCTAACTATTGCTCTCCTAAAAAATCCGGGAGATGCACCCTTTCATATTCCTCTATTTAATAAAAAAACTCTCATGTTGCCACATATCATGTGACTCTTAATTATCTCTCTTGATACCTTGCACTTTCTCTCATATTATCACATACATTAGATGAAATATAAATCATTCTACTAAACTAATATTTACAAAAGGGTCAAATAATGTAATACTTCTAACATTTTTTAGCTTGTTCAAAATTTTGCATAGGCTCCTTTGTAGCTCACTAGATCATCCAACCATTTATTTTTTCTCCTCTTTGACATCTTTCATAATTTTTTTATACCATTTTGGTCGTCGACATGTTTCACATGAATGAATATTTGTATTATTTTGTTGGAATTGGCATACTTAGAGAGACCTCTATCATGATTTTTTCTTTGGGGTGATCCCAAAGTGGGTTTGAAATACACCAATATGGTTGAGCCTTCATCCCCTCTCTATTTTAGAAGGGTCATCATCAATTTTGATGTTTTTGATTTCTTATTTACTTGATTGCTTGAACCTGTTGCAATGCTATTAGTAATTTTAAACTATACAAAAATTTTAATGGGTTGACCATACTTTGAAAAGAAATGTGTCTTCTCATGTACTATAATATCTCTACTAATGATAATCTCAAGTAACTTGTATGCTTTATATTGTTCACTATAGCCAACGAACATGTACTCTTTACTCTTTGCATCTAATTCACTTCTCTCACTTGGGTTTTTTAATGCAAAATCTTTAAACCAAAAATTCAAAAATAACTAATCGATGGTTTCCTTCCAAAGCAAGTAAAGATTCTACAAAGCTTTACATGGACATTTATTGAGAATTTAGACTATCGTATTCACTACTTTTTCCCAGTAGCAATACAACACGTTTTGGCTTCACTCCATGCATCTTAACATCTCCATGATTGTCTTAATTCTCCTTTCCATCATCTCTCCATATTTTAAAAGGTTGTAGAGTGTATAGATTTGTATATTACCTATGTATACCCTCTTGCTTGCAAAAATTATGAAATTATTTTGAATTAAAATCACCTCCATTATATAATCACAATACCTTGATACTCTTCCTAGATTGTTTCTTCACCAGAGCCTTAAACTCTATAAAGTATGAAAAATATTTACACTTGTATTTCAGGAAGTATACCCACATCTTCCTTAAATAATCATCTTTCATAAATAGATCTAAATTATTTGGCACCTTTATTGAAGGTGTGTTCATTGGACCACATAAATCAATATATACTAGATCCAAAATATATATATAGAGAGAGGTGCACACCATACCTTACCTATATCAAATGATAATTTTTTTTACCAAATTGGCATCCTACACATGCACTTTGTTATTAGAGTATATTACATTATTTGATATGTATATGTGTCCTAAGTAAATATCAAGAGTCACTTAGACAAGTGGCAAGACAAGAATTCAAAGGTCATTTTTAAAAACTATATTATGGAGACAAAGCTCCATAATTCAATGTACAAGTTCATATAATAAAATACTTTAGTTTGTGTTCTTTCTGGTTAATGCTATAAGTTTCTTTCTACTAATTCATTTTTATTATTTTGTGGCTACATTATATATATTATTGTGATATTTTAACCTATGATATTTGTGGGGCTTAAAATTCCTTAAGTGGTATTAGATCTACCACCAAACTCTGTCTAGATTGATAGAGTTCATTTTAGCCACCATTACAAAATCGATTTTATCTAGTTTGATAAAATTGATTTGGAGTCTGTCCACTTTAAAGCCAATGAGACTCAAACTCTATTTTAAAGTCATATTGAGTAGAAATTCTAGAGTCTTTTCATGGTTTAAGAATAACCAATTAATACTAAGATTCAACTATATTGATAGGTGTATCAAATTTGAGATAGTCGATCATTCAAGGACATAGCCAACCCTTGATATTGTATATTGAAAGGTGAATCAACTTTGAGATAGTTGTTCATTCAGGGATATAGCCAACCCTTGATATTGATAGAGAATTTAGGAATATTCAAAGTCACCTTAACATTAAGAAATATTGGAGGAATTGGGAACATACAAAGTCACCTTGACATAATATTGATATATTGCAGAAGATTAAGCAATAGAAGTGTGAGAAGCTCTCTACAACAAATAGATAAGAGTTTCAACTTGTAAGTGCAAAATAAAAAGATAACAAAAGAATGAGAAGAATTTAGAACTTCCTAAGAGGAAGAAAGAAATTAGAAGATTCAATTCATATAGATATTGACTTTGATAAGAGAAATATATTTAGGTCCTACAAACCTTGACCTTAACAAGAGAAATATATTTAGGTCCTACAAACCTTGACCTTAACAAGAGAAATATATTCAAATCCTATAAGCCTTAACACTAACAAGAGAAAGAGATCCAGTTCACATAGACCTTGACATTAATTCAAAAGGATATTATATAAAGAAAGCAAATTTTTGGATCACAAAGATATTGACCTTGATATCATTAGAAGTTTCAAGTCACATAATATATTGACCTTGATCATAGAAGAAGATTCAGGTCATATAAGATATTGACCTTGATAATAGAAGCAATTTTAGACCATATGACCTTGACATTAGCCAAGAAGCCTGTATAGAATAAAGGAAGTTTATATTGTAGATAGTGAGTGATGGACTTACTAATAGTAGAAAAACCTCAAACATCAATACTGTTGAAGCTATAAAGAAATTTGTGTTAAATATTCCTGATAAACCTCCAAGATAATTCACAAGATTGAATCAACTCTTAACCTTGATTTTACCTCAATTACTAGAACAATGTTTAATACTATTGCCAAAAATTTGATAACCAGATCCCACTGCAGTTGGATATAGGTTTGATTTGCATTGCAATTTTCATCAAGTGGATAGAAATTCAACTAATTCTTGTAAATGATTGAAACATATGATACAATATCTAATTGATAAAGGTAAAATGGAAGTAGAAAAATTCCCTCCAAACAATAATCCTCCAAACAATGCTAAAAAACAACACAAAATGCTAATCAAACTTTAGACATATTTCAACATCCTTTACGCAACCATGGTAAAGAAGTTGTGAATCAATTAGAACATCATAATGTCCCTCCTCCAACTCGATATATGGGAAAAATTAGCAATTTCTTGCCCCATCAACAAACTTCTTATGTGCCTACTCAATCAGCAGTCACAATTAGGTCAATCCAATACTTTCAATATTCATCTTTAGAAGATACAAGAAGTAACATAGAAAGTGAAACAGAAAGTGAAATGGATATTACTTCAAATAATTCAAATAGCTCTGAAGACGAGTCAGATCCAATTCTTCCTATCACATATTTATTAGTTCCAGAAGAACCCTTCCCTAGAAGAATGACTACTTGCCCTTCATCTCAACAAACACTTTCAATTGAACAAACAGTGAATGCTAGACCTCACTTTGGTTACTTGTAAAATAACAATATTGTGGGTACTATTGGAGCCATCACTAGACAACAAGTTCAAAATCAAAATTCTCAAACACAAACTCAAACAACAAATGAAAAATCATCTCCATTTGTGTTAAAAGCACCCACAAAGGAAAATAATATATCAAATCCACAATAAAAGCCTCCTTATGATATTAATGAACAATTAGATAACATTACAACCCGAATTTACCTTTTAGATCTCTTAAGAACTTCATCTATACATAGAGAAGAACTAAGATGTACTTTAAGCAAAATGATGGTACCTCAAGACAGAACTTGTTGTTGTTGTCAATGCTATAATTTCCCAAGGGATAAATTATGTAGAGTTCCATGATAAATACATTCCTCCTCAAAGTATGTATAGATATAATCCTTTATATATTACAACCTTAATTGGGTATGTGGGTGTCAAAAGAGTCTTGATTGATAATGGGTCGTCACTAAATATATGCACATATGATTTCTTTCAAATGTTTGGATTTAGAACTAAATATTTAAAAATAATTGAAATGATTATCAAATCCTTCAATGATGAAACCCAAGAAACATGTGGAGTATTGTCTATCCCATTGCAATTTGGTCCAAGAATCTTAGATACTACCATATTTATTGTATCTTGTCCTGCATCGTACAACATTCTTCTAGGTCAACCTTAGATTAATGCAATGAGAGCAGTACCTTCTACTTTACATCAATGTGTTAAATTTGAATTTAAAAATAAATTGGTCACCATCCATGGCAACCCCAAACCCTTTGACATGTGTGCAATGGAAAAATCAATTGGAGTACCATTTTGTCCTATTGTATCTTCAACAAACCCTAATCCTCTTAAGAATCCTTCCTCACAAATTAAACCCAGATCATCTTGTACCACAACTAAAATAGATAATCCTTATACTTCATATTCCATTTTGAATTAAGTTTTACCATATTTATCTACAATACTCACAAGTTCTTAGCATACTAATTTTGGTACACAATACTCCCTTGTAATATCTTAATTACCACCATTTCCTCAAATGATGGGATTACCACAAAATCTAGGAAGTATTTGTCATATAGGAAGTTGCACCTTTATCTACGCAGGGTATGACCTTGGCAAAATTAATATTAAAATGATCTTTACTCTTGATCAAGATGGGTTTGCTCGATGTTATTTTTATCATAGATATGTGAAGTCAAAACAAATGATGTGTAAAATTGGTTATAAAGGTAAAGGTTTATGTCCTTTTAAAAATGGTATACATGAACCTTTAGAAATAGAGTAATAGCCTGCACAATGTGGTATTGGCTACATCTCTACAAAAACTCAACCCTTCCCTTTTGATGAAAATGACCATGTTGTGACATATGAAGAGTACTTAAAACATCAAGAATATTTAAAAACAAGTAAGAGAAAACATTTTTGTAACATGTTGTCAATAGCATATCCTGAAATGATAGCTTCTCCAGATGAATGTTTAGAGGGAGATATTTTTTACAATGTTTCTCTTGAAGAAATTTTGAGGAATGGATTTTTCTTTGATGGGTCTATACCATGTATATCCTACATTCAAACAACTACCCCACAAGATGAATTAGCTAATCTAACTTTAGAGGAAATCCAATAAATGGGTGTCACACCTACTCCTAATTTTGAAAGAGATTTAAACATTGTAGTAGAATATGTTCTAAAAGTCAACATTGGGACTGAAACCAACCATCGCTTGGTTAAAATTGGAGCTGAACTAAGTAAAGAAAGATAAAAACAACACATTGCTTTTCTCATAGAATATACTGATGTTTTTTCTTGGACATATGCAGATATGCCTAGCCTAGACTCTTTTGTGGTCATGCATCATTTAGTGGTGTGTCTAGATGCAAAACTTGTAAAACAAAAACTTAGAAAAATGCATCCCAAAGTAGCATTGTTAGTTAAATATGAATTACATAAACTTTTGGATGTTGAATTCATTTAGGCTATTGATTACGCTGACTAGATATCAAATGTCATTCCAGTATTCCAGTAACCAAGAAAGAAGCCACTAAAATTAGAGTATGTACTCATTTTAGAGACATCAATGTTGCATGTCTTAAGGATGATTTTACACTCCTAAACATGGATCAGATTATCAATTTTATAGCTATAAGTGTAATGTTATCCCTCATGGATGGGTTTTCAATATATAATCAAATTTAGATAACCATTGAAGACCAACCTAAAACAGATTCCATTACACCCTAGGGGACTTTTTTTTGGAAAGTAATACTTTTTGGTTTAAAGAATGTAGGTGCAACCTACCAAAGAGCTATGACGTATATCTTTTATGACATGACGTACAAAATTCTACATGATTATGTGGATGACATCATAGCTTGCTCAACTATAGAAGAATATCATATCACTAATCTAAGACGAGTATTTAATAGACTTAATGAATATAAAATTCAACTAAATCCAAACAAATGTGTATTTGGAGTAAAATCTGGAAAATTGTTAGGATTTATTGTCTCTATGCATGTCATAGAGACAAATACCCTTGAAATTAAGGCTATCATTGATATGCCACCACCTAAAAATATATCAATATTAAGAAGTTTGCAAGGTAAATTTCAATCTAACCGTAACTTCATCGACAAATTCATAGACAAAACTTGATTTTTTCTTAAGTTGCTTAAGAAAACATCCCATTTCAATGGGATATTTCAATGGGATAATAAATTTCAAGAAATTTTTGAATCCCTTAAGCAATATCTTCTTACCTCTCCAGTGCTAGTCCCACCTAAACCAAAATGTCCTTTTATTTTATATATTTTTGCTTCTAAGCTTGAATTAGGAGCAATGTTGGCTCAACTTGATGATGATAATAAATAACGAGCCACTTATTACATAAGTAGAACTTTAATAAGTTATGAAACTTGTTATACATCTATAGAAATGCTTTTCTTGGAGGTTGTGTTTTCTACACAAAAGCTACACCATTATATGCTTAGCCAAAATACATTTGCCATTGCTAAATCAGATCCATTAAGATATTTGATGAGTAGAACTTACTTATCAGGACACACAACCAAATGGGTTATTGCTCTAAGTGAGTTTGAACTCACATTTTTTGGTCAAAAATATATCAAAGGTAAAGTTATAGTTGATCAACTTGTTGCTGCTCCTCTTGAATCAATGCATACTTTAAACATAGAATTTCTTGATGAATGTCTTAACCTAGAAGAAGACCATTCTCAATCTTGGTCCTTGTATTTCAATGGAGCTAGATGTATGAAAGGTGCAGGTTTAGGCATCATATTAATATCTCCACAAAAGCATCTTATTATTTTATAATTTAAACTTCAATTTGCTTGCACCAATAATACTGTAGAATATGAAGCTCTAATCCTTGGGTTATGAGCAACTTTAGCTCTAAAAATCAAAATTTTATGTCTTTGGAGATTCCCAACTTGTGATGAATCAAATTAATAATGTATATCAAACCCAATATGAGAAACGTCATCCCTATAAATATTATGTTTTAAAACTTATCTCCTTATTTGATAAAGTAACCCTTGAGGCTATCCCTCATACTAGTAACCACGTTGCAGATGCCATGGCCACTACCACATCCCTATTACCTTTATATTTGGATGATGAATATGCTACAATCATCATTCATAAAATCCAAGAACCAACCTTATCTAAATCTTGTCTAGAACCATTAGATGTGTTTTTAATCTATGAGATAACTCCAAAACCTTGTTACATATATATTTTTAACTTTATCCAAAATGGGACTTTTCCAGAAGGATTAGATAGAAACCAATGTAGGTTATTACGTAAGTGAGTTGTTCTCTTTGTAATTATTGGAAATACTTTATATAGAACATATTTTGAAGGTATTATTTTAATATGCCTCAATTTAGAAGAGTTTAAGAATGTATTAAGTGAATTCCATGATGGATCTTATGGAGGTCACTTTAGTGGAAGTTCTATTGCTAAAAAACTCTTACATATGGATTACTTTTGGCCTTCCATGGAAAAATTTGCAAATGACTATGTGCATCATTGTGACAAGTTTCAACGACATGCAAACCTTGTTCACACCTCTGCTCAAGAACTTCAAGCCAAATATTCTCCTTGGCCCTTTTCCAAATGGGGCCTAGATATCATTGGAAAAATCAATCCCATATCCTCATATGGCCACAAGTTCATCATAATAGCAACCAAATATTTTACAAAATGGGTAGAACCTATGCCATTAGCTTCTTGCACAGGATTCCAAGTCTTTAAATTCATCTTTAATCAAATTATTTGTAGATTTAGAATTCCATCAACACTTATTTCTGATAATGAAACATGCTTCAAGAACAAACACATTAAGAAACTTTGTCAAAAATATAAAATTCAACATCGATGGTCCACTCCGTATTATCCACAACGAGATGGTCAAGCTAAAGCATCTAATAAAACTTTTATCAATATTTTAAAAATACTGGTTAATAAGTTAGGCCGTGATTGGCATATGCAATTATATCCCATCTTGTCGGCTTATCAAACCAACATTCGCACTCCTACAGGCGCTTCAACTTTTGTCTTGTTTTATGGTGTCGAAGCCATCTTCCCATTTGAGTTAGAAGTTCCTTCTTTAGCTCTTCTACTTCAATATATTGAAGTAGGAGATGAATATCATGTTGGTAGACTAATTCAGTTGGAACTTCTAGATGAGAAGTGTATTCATGCTCTAGAGCATCTTCACGATACCAAGATAAACTCAAAAAATCATATCCAAAAAAATTTCAGAGTTGATATTTTGAGGTTGATGATTTAGTTTTTAAAGAAAATAAAAAAAATACTAATGCTAGAAAATACCTTAAAAGTAAATTTCAACCTAATTGGCTTGGACCATTTGTCATCACTACAAAATTTGGATTAGGTGCATATCGCTTGGCTACTTTGGATGGAAAAGACCTCAAAGAACCAATGAATATCATGCATATAAAGAGATACTATGCATAACAACAAAAGTTCCATCATTGTACATAATTGTAAATAGCTTCTTCATATATATTTTAGTTTGCAATTATCATATATTCATCAAATCACAAAACTACCAAAAAAATCAAAAAATATGAAATTTTTTCAAAAATATATCAAATTTTTAGGTCATCATTTGGTATTATTGTATGTTGTTTTCCAAAATTGAAAGTCATATTTTATTTTCTTTTTGATAAACTCAAAAGTTATCTTGAACCACTCACTTAATTATCAATTCTACTAAATCTTGATTTTATAATTTTGATTATAAATCTCTCTTGAAGAAAAATCACTATTACTTCACTAAATAAAATTTTTGAGTTTTAGGAACTGGTCTTGCTACCTTTTGAACCAAGAACACATTTCACATCTTAAAATGATTTTTATAAATTTGAAATATGATACTACATAGTAGTCTTAGTTCCTTAAGCGAAAATTTTCCCTTGCTATCCTATTATGCGCATGGTCTAGAATACTAATAATTGGCAAAAGGACAATCCCCCCTACCCAAATAAAATCCCTTGCTCCTTGTCTAATCTGAGCAAGTATCCAAAAAAAAAAAAAAAAGCAAAGAGAAAAAGAAAAATAAAAAGCAAAGAAAAAAGAAAAGAATAATAGTCTTACTAAAAAAGTAATAAAATCCCCTTGTTCACAAAAAAAATGAACAAGAATACCTACTCAAAAGAAATCAAAAGAAAAGAAGGGGGTAATGAGTTTGAATCCCTGGAATTCCTCAGTTATTCGAACATCGTGGGGTGATTCTCATTACAGGTTAGGTGGAATCAATCTGACTTAGCAATGGTGGTATCCTTACGCATGGTGACATGTTTATCATATTAGTGACCTTTGTTTGTACAAACCAATGCCATCTTGTGGATGCTTTTGGTGACTTGACTTACATAGTATTCTAGTACAATTGCATGCATAAATCATGGTCAAAAAATATTTCACTTACACACACATTGGTGCATAAAAGTTGGCTTGTATCATTACCATCACTCCAAATTGGTAAATCAACTTCACAAGCACACACATTTTATCCTTGAGATATTTTGTATCATTATCTAAATCAAGATAGATAATGTTTCACATATCACACACTGGTTATTGATAAATTTTCTTTTATCCTTGAAATAATTTAAAATATTTCTTTGATTTTTGCTAGAAAATATCAATTTGTAATCATTTGCATTAATCCCCACAAATCACTTAATTTTAGCAACTATAGTATATATATTTTCTTAAATATTTTCCAACATGCGACACAATGATTTATTTTCAAAATAAAACTTGCATTTTCAAATCATACATAATCATTTTATCATGCATTGCATTTTGACTTCACGATGATGGTATAATTCCTAGTAATAACTTTACCTTCAAACTTCATAATAGGAATTCTATGCCTAGCGCAAGTCATCCTTCCCAATTTTTCATGCTTAAATCACTATCTATCTCTCATAAATCCAATCCTTATCAACCCCTTTTCTAAAAAACAATTTCTTTTAAATCAACATCTTCTTTTATCAGCATAAGCCTCAAGGTTACTCTTGAGCTCACAATCATTTTAGTATTAGCAATACAAAAATTCCTCACAACAAGATATGCTTCAAGACCTAAGTGAGCATCGATATACATCAACAATATTATAATAGCACAACATCCTTTGAGGTTCATTGCTAATCCATCTATTTTATCACCGCACAAAAACATCTTTTATCTTTTAAAAAAAATTTACAAAATTATTTCTTTTATGTTAAGCATGATAAAAAATGTTCACAAATCAAAGCATGATTACAAAGATTATGTAAACAATCATCATAAGCAAATATAATAAATCATCCACTAAATAAAATCATTCAAATTTGCATAGACAAAAAGGATCAATATATATATATATACCAAAATATAAGTACAAAGTGAAGTCAAGTTGGTATGCCACAATCTCCAAAATCAGCATACTCAATCACTAGAGATATATCACCAAAAACTACCCTAGTCTATCATCCCTATCACCCTCTTGATCCTCTAGAACTCTGAGCATCATCATCCCCACCAGGGGGTTGTGGTGGTCAAAACTCTACCAGCCTTGTAGTAGTAGCCCTAGTCGTCGAGCGAGACACTCATCTCAAGTGGCTTGAAATCACCAACTCCATAGGTAATGATTGTATCTTCTCCACAGGTACTGCCACAAAGTATAATCCCTAATAGAAACTTATTAGCTGAAGCACCCAAGCTAGATCTCCCCCTGAACTACTCCTCCCTGATCAAGTCCACTAGGAAGCTATAAAAACAAGAACCCTAGCTCCTTGAGCCACCTAAGCTCGTGCCTCTACGAGCTCCACCTCTAGAGTTTGAACTCGAATCTTCAGACTCGTGTTCTCTACTTGAAGAGCTACCATCTCGCTGCTTTGTCCCTCCTCTATCATCACACCCTTCCTATGCAATTTAGGTCTCCCCTCCTACTAAGGATATGCTCTCTTATCCTCCCTCACTCCACTAGATCCCTCTCCTATACCAACAACTCTTTCTGATCTATATGACCTCTGGATCATATGTCCTCCCCTAGTGCGAGGTCTCTCTCTCCTAGGGGTGTATGTGTCCTCTACTACTATTGACCAATAGTACATCACTATCTAAAGACCTGCTCAACTACTTGATGGATCCTACCTGTCAACCTAGTAATACATGCAGGATGAATGCTCACATACCACTAAGGATACCTGGTAGTCACCCCAACATCATCCCCATATACCATGGTTACTACATTGTCTTCTGATAATGGGTCTATAAAGTGAGCTATATCTAGAGCACCACTAACTCTCGTGGTGTCTCAAGTCACCAATACAAACTGATGTAGAATTCGGTCTACGTAGTGCAAATCCACCTCTCCCTGCTCCATCTAAAGCCAAATAACTCACCTCATGTGAGCCAACTCAAAACCGTCCTCCCACCATCCTGGAAGCTCTCTCCAAGGTCTCCATCGGAGGTCACCCGTAGTTAGCTCATCCATCAACCTTCTTGTTATGTTGAGGCTAACCCGCCTATGGTGACCTCTGTGTAAGTTCCAGTAGAACACTCTGGTTCTTCCATCCTCCACCCCTATCAATGGTAGCCCTATAGGTCACCTAACTATTATGTGCTCCCAAAACCATAACTATAGGAAAAAGGTAAGTACCAATGCCTTACCTCCTTTGTATACCACCTTGTGGAGAGTCTTGTACAACCAACACAAAATATATGAACCCCATGCAAACCTCACACTCTAGTCCCTCATGCCATAGATGACCTATGCTAGAGTCCATGATAGGTGGCAACCACTAATATGGAATAATAGTAGCCCTACCATTGTATCGCTAAGAACCACTATCAATCTAGAGACCCTAGCTATCTGGCTAAGTCTCTCAATGTTGACTCTGCCCTTATTAAGTAATAATTTTGGATCCCCAGACAACCATCGCATTGCTTGGCCCTTGTTACCAAACAAAGCTATAAACATACCCCTGATGGGCACCCTGAGTATCCGCCAGACATCCTCCAATGTCAGGGCCATCTCCCCCATTGATAACTAAAAATATGAGAATCCCAGATACCATCTCTTGGCTAATATCATCAATAGCCTCAAATCCACTAGGATTTGTGGCATCTCTTCCACATGTATTAGCCCTGTCACCTCTAGAATGGTCCTCTATGCATTTGAGAAGGCACTCAAGTCTACCTGGAGACCTCCATATCTCCACTCCTTGTTCTTCAAAGCTGGTTTCTATTAACAAAATAAAGCAACAAAAAAATCAAAATTAGTAATCGAACTTAAAATTGCATGATCGAACCTAATTTTCAGAATTGAACTTAATTTATCAATATTGGATCTATTTTACTAATATTGTATTCATCGATATCGCCAAAATTTGGCCGATATTAACAATATCAGACCTATTTTGACGATATCAAAAAAATTGATATCGCCAAAATAGGGTCGATATTGCCAAACGGCCTGATATTACCGATGTGATTACGTGACGACAACCATGCCCTAAAAATCCAAATTTAACAAAAATTAAATGCAAAAACATAAAAAAATTTAAGCTAAACAAGTTCAAAACACTTACCTTTATGCTCCTTGCCCTCGCTCACACCTCGTCTTCTCAGTGTGTGACTTCTGCCATCTTCTCCCCAGAGTAATAGTTTCACCAATAGTAAAAATATTGAATTAGGTTTTACCCTAACCTTTTCTATTTATTCATTTTACCCTAAAAATAAAAAATTTTGAGTTTTACACCAAACGCAAAATTTGGTGTAAAAACTCGAAGGGGGTATCACACCTAAGACAATTACAGTAAAATTTGAAACTTCAACATTTTTTTGCAATAAATTTTTTTATTTCCTCGTAAAATGAGCCATATTTTCTTTAACGCATTTTTTTCTAAAATGCGATAAAGAGGGGGTAAAATGTAATAGGCTAAAATTGACCCATGTCAATTTATCCTAAGTTAAAAATATTCAAAAATAAAGTAAAATTTCTTGCTAACCTCTTACCTCAATGTTTGCACCCACATAAAGTTTGTTTCTAACTTCCTAATGATATCGGATCTATTTGACTGATATCAACTATTAGATATGATATCAGACCTCATTGTACGAGAGTAGATGTCTGATCTCATCCAAAATAGAAAATCATCCAGAATAGAAAAATGAGAAAATCTTGTTGTAACCATTTTGTTCGTACTTGGCCAACAACGCAGACGTTACAATATCAAATCTGTTGATATCATCCAGATTGGAAGAGATCATAACTCCCCTTATTTTTTAGCCCAACCTCCTAACCTACATTGGCCTATTTAATCCTGGCACTCTCCCTGGATTCCCCCTGGCTTTTTATCATTCTCGCATCCTTAATATTATAGTGCATTTTCTAGTTTTATACTTTCTTGCAGTTTCAAATATCTGGAAGTGCGCATTGGGTGGTACAATACAAGATCGAATGTCTGATATCGTTAGAACAAGTACGATCTTGTTTGTAGGCTACTTGGGGGCACTTTCAAACCTCTATTTGCATTTCTAAACTTCTAATTTGCATTTATCATATCATATTTGTTATTTATCATCTCATCTAAGCATAAAGTTTCATTTATTATATCAAGAGTTCACCACCATTGCATTGCATTTGGTTATTTTGCATTAATAGCATAAATCCATATTATTTTCTTTTAAAAATTGTATATAATAGGTTTCATATAATCCGATTCATGTTTAGTTAAGTTTACATTATATTGCAAATCCCCGTTCTTGATGTTAATTTAGGAAACTACAGGTTTATATTCAAATCAGACCTGTCAAATCAGACCTGTCAATATAAGATCGGATCGATTGATATCAGATCAGACATCCGATGTCACCTTGCATAGTCCAATATCACCTGCAGCAAGCAAAAATATTCAACATCAACCATCCGAATTGAGTAAGATCATGAAATATCTTTCATAATTAAGCACTGCATCTATTTACCTTATGTACTCTATTGTATGTTGTATTCATTTGAATTTAAATTGCATGTAGTATAGGTTAGTTGCATTTGGCCAAACTAGGTGAATGTGAGTAAACTAAAAGGAGTACATCAAACAACTCCCAACCTAGGCATGGAAACTACCACAAATATTTCTTGGTGAACCCACCCAATTCATCAAAAATCACCAAAGAGGGCACGACCTCAAATGCCTCTCCTCTGAGGTGTAGACTTATCATTTTTCCATTCCCATTCAAGACGTGGATCCATTATCCTTAAGGAAAGGAGTGCAAAAAATTTAGAGCTACACCAGGTATAACTATAAATATGTATGCCACCAAAAAAGACTAGAATGAATTTGTGAAGGTATGGCTGAAAAATAGAATTCATTACTATGAAAGGTAGAAGGTGCATTGGTCAAACCAAATGGTATAACCTGGAATTCATAGTGATGTTAGTGATTTTTCAAAGTTTTTTTTAGGATGTCCTCAACCTTGATGTATATTTGGTGATAACTTGAAACTAAATCCAAATTGAAAAAATATTGAGCCCCATGCAAGTCATCAAGTAGTTCATCAATCACGGGAATAGGAAACTTATATTTAATAGTGAACTTGTTGAGGTCCTAATAATCAACACACAAGTTTCAAGTGCCATCCTATTTTTATACTAGTAACATTAGTGAATAATAAGGACTAACGTTCGAATGGATAACCCAACAACACAAAGCTCTTGCATGATTTTTTCAATCTTTAAATTTTTAGCATATAGATACTAGTAGGTATGAACATTAGGGGGAAGGCTACCCAATAAAAGTTGTATTGCATGGTCATGTGAATGATGATGAGATAGTCCCTTGGGTTCCTCAAAAACTTGGGCATACTTGTTTAATAATCCTTATAATTGCATTGAATGGTCACATTCCCCTTCTTTGAAAGCATTGATAGCAAAACGTTGTGCCACCACTCCATGAGAAGACTTTTTAATAACTTTTCTATCATATGGGAAGAAATAAACTGGACTGCTCCAATATTCATGCCACAAAAAGTATATTCCTGCTCATCTTGAGTAAATTTTATCCATAACTTAAAAAATACCATAAAATTAGTCCTAACATTTGCAACCATTGTGCTCCCAAAACCATATCACACCCACCTAAGGGTAGGGAAAACATGTCAGTATTGATATTATAGTTCCCAATTGTGAGTTTGACATTATGACATTTTTCCTTGTATGGTAGGGTTCTTCCATTAGCAATCATGACTTCAAAATAATTGCATATGGTAATGTAGTAGTTTCCTTGTTTGGCTACAAGAGGATCAATGAAGTTATGTGTACTACCAGAGTCAATAATAATGATGACCATTTATTCTTTGAAGTGACCAATTACCTTCATTGTTTGAGGAGTGGATACTCTTGCTAAAGTATGCATAAAGACTTCTAGTTGGGTATCCTCTAGCTTTGTTATCTGATATGTGGTTTCTTCTTCTTGAGGTTCCTCCTCTTCCTCAGTAGATTCTATAATTGGTGTTTCATACACATCTAATAGGTAAAAAAATTGTCACACACACATTTTTGCACTGATGAACACTTTTCATTATAGTTGTAATATAGCCCCTGGGCCCTTCTACTCTCCATCTCTTCATGAGTTAGTATTTTTATAGTTGGATATTTAGTGGTAGAACTTCGCATAGGATTTGGAAAAAAAGATGATCGTGATCGATAAAATTTAGAGGTATAGCCTAGAGCCTTGAAATTTTCTTCTACCAATTTAGCCAACTATATTTCTTGTGGTAATGATTTGGGTCTCAATAACTTAACCTCAACCTTGATGTCATCCTTCATACCACCCATAAAATAACTTTAGAATGAGTCGGCACTTAGATTAGTAGTACGATTAGTAAGTTTTTAAAAATGAGTTTGATACTCTTCAATGATTGATGTTTGTCTAAGTTTGAAAAGAGATCCTATAAAATCTTCAAACTCACTAGGACCAAAGCGATTGAGTAGACGTTGTTCAAAGTCTTGCCAAACAAGGTCATGTTTAGCCTTCCTAAGCCATAAAAACCAATGGAGTGCATCTAATTCACAATTGAAGGAATCAATGGTCAACCACATGTAGCGTGGGATATTATGAAGAGTGAAATAGTATTATACCTTATAAATCTACCCTTCAATATATTTTTCATCAAATTTTGAAGTCCAATATTGGCAATTTAAATCCATTTTTATTTGGTACATGTCGTTGGAGACTACTACCAGATTCTGTTAGGGTAAAATAGGTAGTATATTGCATTATACTACATAGATTATTACATTTACTTTTTACTGCATACCATGAGATATTTACTATTATAAATATCTATTGGTTAACCTAGAGTAAATCCTAAAATATCCTAGGTTAGATATTTTAGGTTAGTTGTTCAATTAGACTTATCTACCTAGGTTAGTGGTTAGCATCACGTTTCTCTTAACCATTTGGTTGGCGTGATTATAGCTAGTCAGTTTACTTTGTAAATGTATTTAAGCTTATAATTTCCTAAGCTGAAGCTAATGTTGAATTTGATAATCTCTTGATTATTATTATTTTGGTGTATCTTCTCACTACATTGGTATCCTCGTTGGGTGGCCTAATACAAGCTTCGCTCGTTCCATTTGATCTAGACCTCCACGGATCTCGAGACACCTTGTTGGAAATTTGGCCCTACCTCCGATGACTACTCCTACTGAATCAGACCACACGACACACGTCGACCCATATCTTGACCTCACCTATCGGCTGACTACATCAACTCATAATCTGGCTCATGCGACCGAACATGACGGTCGATGATCAAAAAGATGTTTCGACACCCGCATGCTCGCATTTTGTTGATCGAAATTCGGAAAACAAGTCATCACACAAATATTCGATCAAATCCGTAGAGCCTTCGGGCAGATTGAATCTGTTTGCAACCCTCTTGGCCCATGACACTTGTCAACAGCTAGACCATAGCTGCCCGTTGACCACCTGAACCACTGTTTGCCTACCACATGGCAACCACCTGGTAGGACCCGCCCATCTAATGTGGCTAAGCTACATCTGACATGTCGATCAGAGGAGAAGCTAACATGTTGATCAAAGTTGGAGTGTGTGAAGTGGTCGATCTAGGGCTAACGTGGACTTACCAGCTGGCACATCCGACGTGACGGGTTCACATTCGCTAATGTGTGTCAATCGCGATGTATGTGGTGGGAATCTATAAAAAGGGGCATTGTGTCGATTGCTCAAAGGAAATCAAATATAAAGCAAAGGAAATCAAATATAAAGGTAGGTGTTTCATGTTTTAAACACCTCCATAGCCTGCTTTCGCATCCAGGTGGGACAAATGTCCCGAAAATGTTTTTTTTTTAACTTTCATGTCACCGAATGCTTAAGAATTTTTGTGTTAAAACCATTTCAACAAAGCCTACACAGCCCATTGGTTAAAACTCACTTCTCCCCCGCATGAGGTCAACAGTTCAACCCACGCAATTATAGTTTTTCCAAATAATTTTTTTTTGGAAAGTCATTAAGGTCTGCCGCCTGTGATAAGTTTAGCCTATGCCACTATCCTGCCAATGTGGTCTGCCTAGCCCGTTGGTTAAGGGCTTCATTTACACGTGCGAGGTCACAGGTTCGACCCGCACACTCTCCTACAAGCGGGCCATTTAAAAAAAAAATTCCAAGTCAAAGTTTTTTTTTTTTGCTTTAAATATATATTTTTTGATAATATTTTATATAATTTAGACTTTATTTGGTTTATTAAATCATTTTTTAAACATATTTTAAATGATTTTTTTTCCAACTAAACTTTATTATATGAATTTTTTTTTATCCTTAAATGTATATTTTTAAGTATTAAAACTTAGACACTTGCTATCTCTAGACATTTTTTTTGCAACTATAGCCAGAAACTTCATTTGTTTTCTTCAAACACTGGAGAAATAGAGACAAAGAAACCATTTTTTTTTGTTGCAAAACAAAGGATTTCTTCAACATTTTTTTTTGCAATAAATCCTCCAAGTTCTATAGTTTTCTTCATATTTTTTTGGAGATAAAAAGACATAGAAACTAATCCTTCTATTGCAAAACAAAGAGATTGAAAATATTGGGCAAGAACAAAGGTCATTTTTCTTTTTGCAACAAAATCACAAAATTATTTTTTGTTTTCTCCTTCACAAAGGAGATATAAGACATAAAATTGCAAACTTTTTGTTGTAAACTTGAGAAGAAATTGAACCTATTTTTGATCCTAATGCTTGAGTGTTGAAGACATAAACCAAATTCGTGTGTCGACTGGTCTGGAATCCTTTCAAACATGGGTCGTGTTTTGACTTGTCTTGAAAGGAGTGCTCGAATTTTTTAATTTTGTAAAATTAAGGGGGTATAGAAGTCATATTTTGTGATTATATTTTTTTTGCAAAATTGTAAAGAGAAAGGGGGGATATTTCAAAGCAAGAAAGGTGCATTCTCGATTGTACTCAACACCTTTTCTTAAAAATTGACTATACTAGGTGTATTTTTGGTTGCATCCGACACCTAAAGTGATAATAATTTGGGCTGCTCTCTTGTTTTGATTATTGCACTAACAATCATGATTTTTATGTGCAATTAAACAATTAGATAAAACATTGAAGAAGCATTTCACAAAACCCAAATTTCACTTAAAATCCTGCTACACCTTGCACAGGTTAAAACAAAGTCAATTTTGTTTTTGCTCCCCATCAAAGGTCAAAATCCAAACACCTTGATTAACTCTCTTTGTTTGGCTTAATTTCCTCAAACTTTCCATCCTTCTTGAAGGGTGTTAAGACATGTGCCATTAAATATCCTAGAGAGCACAATCAGAAGTCTTTCAAAATCTACCCCTTTAATTTGATCTATTTTGTTTGTCTTAAATTCCTCAAACTTTTCATCCCTTGTTAAGGGTGTTAAGGCAGGTGCCATTAAATATCTTAAAGAGCAAATTAAAAATCTTCCATATACTCTTTTAAGGGTATACTGCAATATAAAGTCATTAGTCATATCAATTTGAAACCTTCACCATGGCCATGATCAAGAAGTATCTCAATGAGAGCCAACTGCTCAAAGGTTTAAATTATTTTGCTTGGAAAACTAAGATGAAAGCCATTTTAACTATAGAGGAGATGTGGGGAATAGTGGATGGCATTGATTCTAGACCCACATCAGTAAGATCAGATCAGACAACTTATGATAAAAAGGATAAAATACTTTCCTTATTGATCTTGCTAGCTATTACTAATGACATACAACCTCATATAAGTGAAGCTAAAAATGGTAAGGAGGAATGGAATGCCTTAGCCACTATTTTTGAAGGAAAGAATCAATCAACAATTTTTAACCTTCAAACACATCTTCATACTCTTCATATGAAATCTGGAGAGACAGTAGAGCTATTCCTCTACAGAGTTGCAGATATAAAAACAAAACTGCAACCCTTAGGAGAAAAAATGGAAGACAATGTCTTGACCTCAATAATTTTAAGGGTTCTTCTAGAATCCTATAGAATGTTGATCACATCACTACAAGTCTCTGTGAGGACAGTGACTTTTGTAGAGTTGGTAAATTTACTTCAAACTAAAGAATCTAATAAAATCCAAAGAGATGAGGCATCCAAAAATGCACTTTTCTCAAACAAGCAAATTGGAAAGAAAAGTGGAATCAACAAAAAGGATATTCTTCTAACAAAGACAAGGGTAAAGACAAAGAGATTCATAAGAAGAAGCAGTATTGTAAAATTTGTGATAAAGACACTCATAAAACCAAAAGATGTTGGTTTAATAACAAACCGCCCAATGAACAAGGTCAAAAGAAGGGCAAAGGTAAACCAAAGAATAAGAATAAATAGCAACAGGGACACATTGTCATTGAATATTCTATTTCAAACTCCGAACGAGCAAACAAAGTTCTCATGACACATACAGAATCCTCTCACAATGATAATGTTTGGTACATAGATTCAGACACTAGTAAACATATGACTGGTGATAAGTCCTGGTTTGAGACATTTAAGGCTCGAGAAGGTAGACCGGTAACCATTGTTGATGATCAGACCTATTGAGTTTAGGGAGAAGGACGTGTTTCTGTCTCCCTTCCAGATGGAGAATGTAAAATTCAAAAATGTCTTTATGTACTAGGATTGAAAAATAATCTCTTATCAGTTCCACAAATCTTGGACAATAACATGAATGTCAATTTCAAAGTGGACAAAGAAAAGAAATGTTGCTTTATCACCCAAAAAGGAAAACAAATAGCAACAGGTTCATACAAACATGGTTTGTTTATCTTAGATGCAATTACCTCTACACATACTGCAATGGCAGTAACCACAAAAGAGGCCACTTCTCTATGGCATAAGAGATTTGGGCATCTAAGTTCAGTGTATTTACTAGAACTTAGTAAATATCAAATGGTGAAAGGACTACCTACTCTTTCATATACTTTACCAGTGTGCTCAAATTGCTTGTCAGGAAAGCATCATAGAGTACCTTTTGAACCTAGCTCTTTTCGAGCAAAGGTACCTTTGGAGTTAGTTCACACAGATTTGTGTGGTCCTATGTCTACTAGTTGTGGAGGAAAAAGGTATTTTCAATTGTTTGTAGATGATCACTCACGAAAAATGTGGGTCTTCTTCTTACAGTTGAAGTTTGAAGCATTTGACTATTTTTAGCAGTTCAAGAACCTTGTTGAGAAAGAATCGGGATGTTTCATAAAGACCCTCCATTCAAATCGAGGGGGGAATACACATCAAAATAATTTTCCTCATTTTTATAGAAACATGGGATAAAAATATAGTTAACAATAGCGTATTCTCCTTAGTCAAATGGAGTTTCTGAGAGAAGAAATTGTTCCATTATGGAAATGGTTCGATGTATGCTAAAGGGACCCAATCTTGAGCACATTTACTGGGCTAAAGTTGTAACAACTACAATATATCTTCTAAATAGGGCACCCACATGGGCTCTTGAAGGTATGACTCCTCGGGAAGCATGGAGTGGAAGGAAACCCTCCATATCTCATCTACGAGTATTTGGGTGTAAGTCTTTTATGCATATACCTAAGGAGAAAAGAAAGAAGTTAGATGAGAAGACCCTACAATGTGTTTTTCTTGGATATGATGAATTCTCAAAAGGCTATCGATTGATAGATCCATTCACCAAGAAAATACATGTTAGTAGAGATGTAGTATTTTATGAAGCTTTCACACCTAACACTACATCAGTATACCTGGATGATGAGGAGAAACAGCCACTTCCTCCTCCACAACAAAAAAAACCTCCTAAATGATATACAAGCACTATGAGAGATTCCAAACTCACTTCACCACCAGTTTTCACTCTCAATCATCCAAAGCCATGAAGCATGTCTCGACAGAGAATGGTAGAAGCGTCTACTTCAGTTGATGATCTTTGTACAAATTTTTAAGAGCTTTCTATTTATAGAGATCTAGAAAGTGGAAATGATATGGAAATTGATGAGGAGAGGGTTTACATGTCTTCATATGATGAAAATGAACCTTCTACAATTGATGAAGTACTTAGTCAGCCTCAGTGGAAGGTAGCTATGGATGCTGAACATATATCTCTCATTAAAAACAAAACTTGGAAGCTGGTGGATTTACCTAAAGGAAATAAACCCATAAGCTACAAATGGGTTTACAAAGTCAAATATAAGGCAGAT
Source organism: Wollemia nobilis (assembly GCA_028583015.1). NCBI lineage: Eukaryota > Viridiplantae > Streptophyta > Pinopsida > Araucariales > Araucariaceae > Wollemia > Wollemia nobilis. The sequence goes on from JAQPPZ010016822.1 coordinate 4,211,485, forward strand.
GGAACCATAGATAAGCATAAGGTATGTCTTGTGGTAATGGGCTATGCTCAAAAGGAAGGCCATGATTATGAGGAAACCTTTGCACCCACTACAAGGATGACCACCATTTGAGTTCTTTGTGCTATGGCAGCACAATTCGGATGGAAATTACATCAGATGGATTTAAAAAGTACCTTTCTAAATGGTGACTTAAAAGAAGAGGTATACATGACTCAACCTCCAGGATTTTCTAAGGAAGGCCATGAGCAACAGGTTTGCAAATTTTTCAAATCATTATATGGGTTAAAACAAGCCCCAAGAGCATGGTACATCAAAATAGATAGTCACCTACTGTAGCACAAATTTAAGATAAGTCCATCCGATGCAAATATCTATATCAAGAGCACAGGTTCTGAAATAGTGATTCTTGTACTGTATGTAGATGATCTGATCATCACTGGAAATTCAGAGAAATTGATTAACGCCATGAAATTTGACTTGAAAGAGTCATTTGATATGAAAAATCTTGGACTTCTCCACTACTGTCTTGGATTTGAGATAGAAAAAAAGAAGAATCATCTTAGGGTGACTCAAAAAAAATATGCCAAGACTTTAGTAGAAAAATATTGTATGACTGATTGTAATCCCAAAGCAAAACCGATAGAATCAGGGCTTCAGTTATCATGGTAGATGTTGTTTTTTATGTACTATAGAGAATACAATACTAAAAATATTCCTACTGATCAAAATTCTCTCCTAATCCTAGAGGTTATCTCGATATACCCAAAGATATGTGGGAGATCAATTCCATAGGCGGGTGTTGTTTGAGGCTTGGGTATTGGAGCTTGATTGCCTCTCACTTCACTAGATGCTTTATGGGCTTGTAGAGTGGGGAAATTACCCTACCGCATACAATTACAAAACAAAATGCTGGATCCGCAAGGAAAGAAACATTCATGGGGTAAACCGCTAGGGATATGTTGTACTCTACACTCGGTGCTAGGGGGAGAGTTTGCCAGTAACGATTTTAGGACTCGCTTCAAGTCCTCAGAATTTTTAGGATGTTTGATGTATTCAATTTTAAATAAAAACACCTAATTTTGGTCTTTCTAGCTCTTAAACTATGAAAGATAAAGGATAATGCATAAAGCAAAATATAACAGCTAAAAACAGAATGCAAGCATACAAGAGCTAACCTAATATGATTCTTTATTTTGAATGCTTACTAACCTAGGGTTTATTTCAGAAAACCTTTAAAGTTAAAATATATCAAATAAGTGCACACAAATTATTCCTAGATGTAGAGTAAATGCTTTTCACTTTCGGATGTCTAAGAATCAATAATTAGATCAGATCTTCAACTAATAAAATGATTAGAGCACTTATCTAGATTGGTGGTTGATTTAGCTTTTTCTACCTCTTGTCTAATGATATCAAAAATACTTGTTTATGCAAGATAACTCATGAAACACTAAAAAATAGAGTTAGCATTAAGGGGTCTGCTTAGGCCGCTATGTAAAAGTTCTTGGAGATGCAACAATCAAGCCCCCTAGGTCCTTTTAGATGACCTTTTAACATAAAATCTAAATTGAACTTTGGATAATTAATCATAAAACAAAAATGCAGTAATAGAAAACAAAAAAAATAGAATACAATAGTATGATCTAGATACCAAATAAAATTCAATAGTGAAAACAAAATCCTAAAATTACCCCCAGTGTGCTCTCAGGAAAAGTCATGCCTTGTCTGGAGTGGGAGTAATAACGCATCAACAAAGTCATGCCCTGACTATATGGGGTGCGATCTTGATTCTGTAGACTAGTTTACCCTAATATGGACAAGCGAAGTTGCACCTCACTAACACCAGGTGTGATATCACTGTAGATTAATGAAAAATAAAAAGCGAGTACAGAAGACAAAATAAATGTCAAAAATAAAGTAAGCAAACCCTAATGGACATCGTAGAAGTAGGACAAGAATATTGAAGTATCCAGGTAGGCACTCTATCTCTTTGAACTACACCATGAATACACTAATTCACATAGCAATCCAATCCAATCCATGCAATAGAAGATCAAATTCAAAATTTGCACTTTGGGGTTAGCTTGTAGCAGAAGAAAGCAAAGGAAGAAGAATGAGATATCATAAAAATTTTCAGCTTAATCAATAATCAGAATTTCGCATTAAGATCGCTCATCAAAACTTGTATATTGCATATATGATTTAACAAGAATATCCTTCCTTTTATAGATGAAATCAAAGAGAAAAATACAAGCAAAATAAACCCAAATCCAATGCTAAAACATGCTAGAGGGTTTATACCTGGGCCTAAATGGGCCAAAAACAATAAAATAAAAATTAAATTAAAAATGGTAAAGTTGCGCCCCATGATGATGAAGCGCAAGATCGCTCCGACAAAGTTGTGCCCAGTTATTATGGAGCACAATTTTGCCAAAGGCACTAAAAAAAGCAAGGTTGGGAGAGGAGAGGCCTACCCATGCCTTAGGCAAGGGTTAGGGACCTCTTAAGGGCTCTAAGGAAGATTGTTCACTAAAAGTGGGTCAATTTTTTGTGTCTACAGGGCTATCTAGCTTAACCAATAACAAAAAATCCTCCATGATATTTTAAAACCCCCAAAATAGGTTTTTTAACCTAAATAACTAATGCAAAATAAGTATAGAGACTAGAATTTTGGATTTTAGATTTTTTTATAAGGAAAACTATCAAAAACAAAAACACATATCTTATACCTAACAGTCACATTGGTAAAAACCATCGTAGTCATTGTTGAACACAACCTTGTAAAGTGCTCTAATACCACTTGTTAGGAATATACTATTAAAAATAAACACACTTACACAAATACTGAAAAATAACATAAATGCTCAAAACACACTTATGGAAATATAAATGTAGAAAAGAACAATCTCACAAATAACACCAAATCATAGGCCTCTTTGAGGGGGCAACCTCCTTCAATACTTTCATTCAATTATGAAAAATAATACATACAATATTGTCCCTTGTATTTTTAAATATTTTATCTACCACCTAACTCTTAAGGTTGACTACATGCAAAATTCCACCCAAACTATAATCTCCTACCTACAAAACAATTACATTCTTGATAACGATTACATATAATGGTATCACTTGTCTAGGTGCTTCTTGATCCATAACTATTACAAAATATTATCATGGGTATTTTCTACATTTACAAAATATTACACAATATTATCATAGGTGTTCGCCATGTTCAACAAGGACTATTACATCATAGTGTTACAATGGGGTCCTAACAGATATTGTGGTTATGCTTATATTATATGAAGGTTACTAACACTATAGCCATGAAATAGACTACATACAATGTATGTTGGTGATATTTATGAGGTGATTTCATCCTCCTTATTCTATTTACTAGAAATAGACATAAAGCAAGGCACTCAAGTTATGGGTCACTCTTCTAAGTGAGATGCTTTGATGAGCAAGTCACTCCATCGAGTGGGGCAATCTAATGAGTGAGTTACTCTAGTTGAAAATTGCTCCAATGAGAACTATGCTTTGGCTATGAGTCAATCTAATGAGTTAGGTGCTCCTAGTGAGCTCTAGAGAGTAGGACACTCTAATATGTGATTTTATCTAACAAGAAGAGTGCTCTAGTGAACAAGTCACTTCAGTGAGTGGTGTGCTCCAACAAACATGGTGGTATAGTTGTAGGTCACTCTAGTGAGTAAATCACTTTAGTGAGTGAATCACTCTAGCCAATAGGTCACTTTGGTAGTGGGGTAGTCTAGCAAGTGGGTCAACCCAATCAATGGGTTGCTCTAGGAGCAAGGCTTCCTCTTCCAAACATAATAAATTCTTGTTGGTTTCTTTTGTGCTTTGTATTTTACCTCAGCTTATACAACAAATCTTGTTTAAAGCATGATGGTAGTAGCAAGCTGCTACAATATACTAAAATGGAAAATTTGATGAAATCACACTAATATAGGCTTAAACCCTCACACTCAAGAGAGAGAAAAGAAACAATGCCAAGTGATATTTAGCTAATGAAGGTATAATTTGTTGATATAATGAGTTAAGTAGAGGTATGATAATGCCTACAATGTAGCTTCCTATTGAACATAAAAACTGGCTAGTGTGATTTGCATACGTATTCACAACTCAACAAATGGATGGAGCGGTTTCTACTCTTCCCAACCTCTAAATATTAGGCCAATTCCCTTTGTCCTTCTATCTAAGGCTAAAAATAAAGAAAGAAACTATGTAGAAAATGAAATAAGCAATCTGATGTAAAAATGCAAAAATTAAAACTAATTTACTTTGTTTGAGAAGGGTGTACTAGAAAGAAAAATATAAAATATGGCCAAGGCCAAAGTGAGGTTTAAATTTGGTGAAATTATCATTCTAAATAAAAATTAAAAAACTTCATTGTGTAAGATCTTCAAAATTGTGCAACAAAAATCAAAGAGAACTAATAGGGGAAATAAGGGTAGAGCCACTCATTTCACACATCCATAAAGCAAACATCAGAGATAATTGAATATAGAAGCCACGCATAACTCTTTATTGATTTTGAGATTCAATTATTATGGTTAGGGAAAAAAGGTGAAAGGCGTCATGAAGGACCACTTCACAATGCTCTTCCTCTTTCCTCTATGTCACTTCTAGACTAGGAAAATTCTAAGAGCTTAAAGTATAGTTTTGTTGGATTAGTTGAAGAACAAATATTAGGACCCCATTGTAACATTACTATCTAATGACCCCCTTTGTAACATTGGGATCCCATATTAATGATATTAAGTAGTGTTTTTAATATGTATGTTTCACTTGATGCACCTAGACCCATTTAATGTAATTGTTATAAAGTATGTAACTGCTTATTTGGTATAGTATTCTAGCTTAGGTAGCCACTTGCATGTGAAGATGACCCTTGAGCATTATAGTTAGGATTATGAACATTCTTTAAAAATGCAATGGAACATAGATGAAGGTATCTCATATTTTATTGTATTGAATCAGTGCTTCTAAGGAGGTTTCCCCCTCAAAGAGCCCTATGATTCTATAATGTATTCTTGATTTTTGCAATATAATTTTTTGCTCTTTCATTTCATCTTGCAATATTGTTAATTTCAAGCTCATTTTTTGTTCTTAAAGAAATATTTTTTTGATGTGTTTTCATTTTACTGCAAGGTTCTTACCAAGTGGTATCAAAGCGCTTTCCAAGGCTACATCTTGTTGTAGTACAAATAGTTCATGTCCTACCATTTTGATCTATTAGGTATAAATTTTGCTTGTTTTTATTTTTCTTCTTATTACATTATAAAATAATAACTAAGTCATTCTTTTTTGTTTTAGTTTATTAGGTTAGAAATCCCATGCCGGGGAATTTAAAATATCATAGACAAGTTGTTATTCGATAACCTAGATTACCCTTAAATCTTCTAGTGAAGTGAGGAGTGATTAGACTCCAATATCCAGGCCTGATACAACACCCATGTATGGACTTTAGCTCTCATGTATCTTTGGGTATATCAAAAGATCCCCTAGGTTTAGGAGAGACCTTTGGCCATAAGAATTTTTTTTATCGTGTATCTATTCATAGTGTACCAAGCATAGCACTCAAGAATATTAGCCTCTTGTACTATCATAGAGGTAAGTAATGTGCTCAAGGGTATGTGTGGTATCCTCCTTGAGTAGTGGCCTAAAATATTGATCAAAGCTTTTTTATTCATTTATGTGGTATAATAGAGAGATATAAATAGTGTACACAACCTAACCTATATTTACCCTATTTTAGTCATATGAAAAACCCTAATACCCCCAAAAATCCTAACCATGGAATTGAACACATTGAGGAGATTGCACCTATCATGGAATTTAACATACTATAATATTCTCGGTTGATAGAGATAACTATTAGGATCAATAATAATTGAGAACAATGTCAAATAGATTAGTTGCTAGTAATAATCAAAATAATATCGACCAAGGTAGTTATTGGTAAAAATAAAAAAATGATGTTAGATAGGTTAGTGTCAATAAAAATTAAAAGAGTTGGTTAGGATGGTTGTCAATAACAATTAGTAATAGGGCATTGTCAGGGATAGAGAAGACAACGTCTAACAAGGTAGTTCTAGCTAATAGACCAAATAGTAACTAATATGGTAGTTGTCAAGGAGAAAGCTCATTTTCTATGTGAATAAAATATTTAGGATAAAAACATAGCACTTGACCAAAAATATTATTTTGGGATATGGCCCATTGTGATCATCTCATTGAGTTGATAATTTGGTATATAGCACCCATATACTTTTTCTATGTACCAAAAAATATCATTTTGAGACCTAGCCCATTATGATCATATTTTTAAATTGATCATTTTGATATATAGTATACAAACACTTTTTCTAGATCATTACTAAAAATAGTAACCCCTAAAACAACACTTCTATTTTTAGTAAGGTAGTTAGGATGGTCTAAATCACAAGTCCATGGCTAAAGGGACTAGAGGAGAAATGAGGGAGATGGAGAAAAACCAAATAATGGATCAAATAGGGTTAATAAGTCAACAACTCAATAACCTATAGAACCAATTTGGGCAATTTGGACAAGATTTAAAAATACAAAAGTAGTCACAAAATTTATAAAAGACTAAAGTAAAATTAGGGATTGAGAAAAAACTCTTGAAATTTGAGTATATTAAAGTAAAATCAAGGATTGAAATAAAATTCCTTGATGTTGAAGGGTGTTTAAAGGGAGCCACACAATTGCATCAATATATTAACAATGAAGGAACAATTGGTAGTTTAGGCAATAGAGAAGAAGGAACACATCATGCTCTTTTTGAAACTAATTCCCATTTAAAATACTCAAATTATAATTTCCCAAATTTAATGGAAATGATCCTAATGGTTTTTTATGTTAGCCAAATTATTTTTTTAAACTCCATAATGTACCCTGATATTTATGGATCACAATAGCATCATTTAAATTTGAATATGAAGCCCTTCAATGGTATTAATGGGTGCAACATATGACTCCTAACCTTTCTTGGAAAGAATTTGAATTTTAATTACTCACTTACTTTGGCCCTAGTGAGTCTAACGATTATACAAGAGCTTTGACCAAATTGAAATAGGCTTGTACTATTCATGAGTATTAAACTCGATTTGAAAATTTGACTAATAGGACAAGGGGTTTCAGTGAAGAATTTTTTAAGAGTTTTTTTATTAATGGGCTAAAATATGATATCAAGGAAGAGGTAAAAAAATTTAAACTATAGTCCATGATGCAACCCATAGGATTGGCTAGACTAGCAGAGAAAATTTTTAGTGCCCAAAGGCAGTCATCTAAATTCCCATAGGCCAATTTCCATCCAATTTCACATCAAATATCAACAATAAATATTCACCAGTTAAGTTATTGTCTAGGGAGGAAACTGATGTTTGTAGAGTAAAAGGATTATGTTATAATTATCATGAGAAATATTCTTTAGGGAAAAATGTGTACAACAAAAGTTGTATCTTTGGATGTGGATGACTCTTCAATAAATGAAATACATGAAAAATAAGTAGAACTATAGTAGGAAGAGCCTCGGGATAAGCATGAAACATAAGAACCACAACTAAATATTTAAGTTCATGCACTTTCAAGAATATCAACCCATCAAACTGTGAAGGTAGGAGGATTCTTCAAAGGAGAAAGACTTTTGGTTCATACTGATTCAAGTAGTACACATAAGTTTATTTATCCTTGAGTAGCTAAGAAAGAAAATTACTACATACATTCTTACAACTCTTTTGAAGTCATGGTGGCAAATGGAGAAAAATTACCTTGTAAGGGTAAATGTCAAAATGCTAAGTTGAAGTTAGGGTATTATAAACTCAAATATGATATGTTTGCACTTCCACTTGAAGTATGTGATGTTGTGTTGGGGGCACAATTACTCTATATTTTGAGAATAATATCCTAGACCTTTACCAAACTATGGATGTAATTCTCTCAAAATGGGAGGTCAGACACTCTTTATGGTTCAAATTCACGATCCCCATAGGTTATCAGTTCAATTTGAATGGATAAAATATTAAAAAATCCTCACATGGAGTAGTAGCCCAATTTTTTACTATTCAACCCCATAGTTTTAAATCAAATGAACCCTAAGGGTATTTGCAACTCATTTTGAATAAATATTATGTAGTTTTTTGTAGAATTGATGGGATTACCTCCATGTCATTCCCATGATCATGCAATACATTTTGTTCCAAATAGCTTTCCACCTAATATTAGACCCTATAGATACCCCTATGTGCTAAAATAGATAATTGAGAAGTTCGTCAAAGAATTACTAAAAATAAGGGTGATTCAACCTAGTAACAGTCCTTGTCCTTTATTGGTACTATTAGTAAAAAATAAGGACATGTTATGGCTATTGTGTATAGCTTTTGTGAGCTCAATAAGCTAAAAAATAAGGAAATATTTCTCATTCCTATGATCAATGAGTTTTTGGATTAGTTACACGGTGCAATATTTTTCTTTAAGTTGGATCTTCACTATAGATATCATCATATAAGGATCAAGGAGAAAGATATTCCAAAAACAATATCCTAAACTGATGAGGGCCATTATAATTTTTTGTTCATGTCGTTTGGCCTAACTAATGCACCTTTAGCATTTCAAAGCCTCATGAATAATACCTTTTACCCATTTTTTCACAATATTATTTTCATATTTTTTTATGATATTCTCATCTACAGTTGCACTTGGTTCAAGTACCTACAACATTTAGATCAAACTTTACAGCTCTTATAGGACCATAAGTTATTTTTCAAATGATCCAAATGCTCTTTTGGAATGCAAAATGTAGAATATTTGGGGCATATTATTTCACAAGAGGGATTTAAGGTTGACCTAAAGAAAATTGAAGCTATTTAAAATTTTCCTAAACCATAAACTCTCAAGGCACTTTGAGGATTTTTGGGTCTTGTAAGCTACCATCGATGATTTGTATAGGGTTATAGAAAGATACCAGGTCTAGTAACTACCATGTTAAAAAATAACTCCATTATGTGGTCAACTCTCCCAAAAAACCTTTTGTAGATATCAAGGAATCCATGACTTTAACATTGGTGTTAGCCACTCGATTTTTTAAAAATATTTATTATTGAAAACAATGCTTTGGACCATGATATTGGTGTCACGTCAATGTAAGAAGGGTGACCCCTAGCTCTCATTAGTAATGCATTGTAGGGGAAACTTTTGGGGAAGTCTACTTATGAAAAGAAAATTATGGCCATCCTCCATGTTGTTAATCATTAGTGATTGTATCTCGTTGGGAGGGATTTCTCTATTAAAACAAACCATCAAAGTTTCAAATACCTCTTGTAATAGAGAGTATCCACTCTAGCACAATAGAAATAGATCTCAAAATTATTGGGATATAATTATGATATTGTTTATAAGAAAGGGAAGGAAAATATTGTGGTAAATACCCTCTCACATCAATTTGAGGATCAAACAACATTGTGTTCTCTTTCATCCCCACTTCCTCAAAGGGTCTCTCACATGTAATAATACCTAGCCAAGGACCCACCATTGCAAACCTTGTACCAATAGCTTCAAAAGGATCCCAATTCTCACATCATATTTCATGGTATGGACAACTATTTTAGATACCAAGCTCACCTTATGGTTCCTAAAACCTCACTGTTCCATGGTATGGACAACTATTTTAGATACCAAGCGCACCTTATGGTTCCTAAAACCTCACTGTTCCATGTGGACATCATGAGATAAACACATGTTTCACCCACTATAGGCCATTCATTATTTTTAAAAATATATAAGTGAGCTAAAAAATCATTCTATTTGGAGGTAATGAAAAGATATCTCAATTTTGATGGTAGAATGTGAGATCTATGATTGGATGAATGGAGAAACAATTTGTACTGCAAGTATTTTGAAACTATTACCAATCCCAAAAAATGTATAGACTAATATCTCCATGAATTTTATTGAAGGGATTCCTAAATCTAAGGGTAAATTGATCATCCTTGTGGTGTTGGATCGTATCTCAAGGTATGCTCATTTCTATTCCCTTGCCCACCCTTACCACACTTCCACTATTGTTCAAATATTTATAGACTCTATTTTAAACTCCATGGTATACCAAAATTTTGAAGAACACAAGCTTATACTGAGAGGGGGTGAACAATATAAGACCACTTTTTACTTTTCTTTCCAAAACAATATTATGCAATATATCAATGGCAATATCAATAGCAGTAATCAAATCAATGCACAAATAACCACACATAATAGAGATACCAATTTAACATGATTCACCTAATGTGGGCTACTCCACGAAGAAAATCTTCCTCTAAAATTTTCTCAACAAATATCTTGGGAATCCTTCCCTATTATAATGTTTATGGACCACTGTCCAAAGGAGACACCAATCCCCTAATCAATTTTGTGGATACCTATCCACAAGAGACACCAATCCCCTTATTTGATTCATGTATATCTATCCATAGGAGAGCTCCTTCTCCTATGCTCTAGCTGGTGATCCTCTAGAAGACTACTACCTCCACAACATTGGCTTGTGGATCTCTCTCCACTGAAGACTCTTGTCCTCACTTAGAAGACCTCTATCCTCACTACCCTAGCTAATGGATCTCTATCCACTAGATACTACTATCTTCTGCTTTGTCACCTCTAAAGCTTAATCTCAACTCTACTCAATCTCTGTCTCAAATCTAAACTAAACACAGTCCTTTGGTCTAGCACAAATTTTCTCAATCTCTGTCTCAAATCTGCACTAAACACAATCCTTCGATCTAGCAAAAATTTGCTCAATCTCTGTCTCAAATCTACACTAAATATAGTCCTTCGGTCTAGCACAAATTTTCTCAATATCTATCTCAAATCTTCACTAAATAAAGTCCTTCAGTCTAGCACAAATCTGCTCAATATCTATCTCAAATCTACACCAAACATAGTCCTTTGATCTAGCATAAATCTTCTCAATCTCTATCTAAAATATGTTCTTAAGCGTTAACAGAAAACTTGATCCAATCACAAATCAACTTTTCTAGACCTGCTCCAAGCCTTAACTCAAAGCTTGAAAAATCAATCAATCAACTCTGCTCTCAAGTCTTCACAAAGAATTATCTCAAATCTATCCATAATTCATTTCAATAACTTGTCCAATATGCTCAATAAATCTTCACCAAGACTTACCTCAAATTAGCTCAACAAGTCCTCTCTAGAACCTATTCAATTTGCTCAACAAGTCTTTGCCAAGACTTACATCAAATATGCTCAACAAGTCCTCTCTATAACTTGTCCAATCTTCTCAACAAGTCTTCATCAAGACTTACCTCAAATCTGCTCAACAAGTGTTCTCTAGAACTTGTCCAATCTGCTCAACAAGATTTCATCGACTTACCTCAAATATGCTTGTAAGCCTCTACAAACTCTCACACAAATATATCCTTAAGCTTTCACAAAATCTTCCACAACTACGTCCTTAAGTCCCCTCTAGGACTTACTCAAATCTGTCCACTAGCTTTCATAAAAGCTTATTCATACAAATCTCAACTTAATATCTTTTATAAAACCTCTTCAATCACACAGACAAGTTTCACTCAAAATATTGTTTAAATTTTTAGAAACATATAGAGAATGGTTAGAGACTTAATATGTTTCACACTCACATAACACTCAATCACTTTCAAAATTTCCTTCAAATCAATTCAAAAATAAATAACAATTTATTTCACATAACTTTAACTATCACTCCAATGCATTCAATCAATAATGCTCATCCAACTTCACTCAACCATTCACTCAATGAAATACACTTTTCTTACAAACCCTAACCAAGTGTTTCACTTTACTTCCAAAAACTCACACTGTGAATCTCAATCCTTGCCTCAAGATGATTTCAAAATTCACATAACAATGATACTCATGATCTTTTCACAAACCCTAGTCATGCGCATGAAATCTTACTCAAATATTTCCAACAATGCTTATAAAAAAATATCATATAACAATGATACGCATGTTCTTTCACAAACCCTAGTTCAAAATAGTTCTCAATTTCACACTCAATTGTTCTCACAAACATTTACCAATCATGTATATAAGAACTCACTCAACAATGCTTATCAAACAAACCTTTTCACTCCAACTTTAAATTTCACAACATCCAACCCAACAATATTTCACTCACAAGGAAGATGTGCCCATACCTTTTGTTTTATGGATATTTGACCTCAAAACCTGTCTCAATCACAATCAACCTCTTTGCCAATCTCAAAGGTTATATAGCAAAAATCCTTCTCAAAATTTTCACTCAATTATTTCCCTCAAAATTATTTCACCATTCAGAAATATTAAATCTCAAGTACACCTTATAATCTCCAAACTTCAAAATAATTATCACAATGTAACTTTATTTCAAAATACAAAATAATATTCCTTGCATACCTTATCACTCCTACTTTATAAATTCTAACCACCAAAATTAAAATAAAATATTTAATTTTATTATCCCTTATATCTCCCTCAATAACTCACAAACCACATTTTATTTTTCCCACTATGCAATTTCCGAATTATCAAAACCTTGGGCAAATTAAAATATTTTTAATTTCCACACTATGCAATTTCCAAATTATCAAAGCCTTGGAAAATTAAAATGTGAGCGCATACCTTTTATTCTGCCCAACCAAAAACCTTTGGCAAAATTCAAACACCTAACCTCACCTCTCCAAATGCCTTTGTGCAAAGCACATCCACCACTTGGCCTACGTGCCCTCACATAATCAAAAGGACCATGACTATATCTTATGCCTTATGTCTTCTCCGTTCAGAACAAATAAAACAAGTTTTTACCTTTGCAAAAGTCAATCGCATGGATCGAACCCATGACCTCGCGCTCGCAAACGTCCTAATGTAGCCCTCGACTGACACTGGCACTACCAAGCACCTTGAGAATTAGATGGCGCTCCCCTTCTCTTTATTGCCACGTCTACCCTCTAAACACACGCGAAACCTTTTTTCTTTCCTTTAATGAACGCATCGCACGATTTTAAACCTTGGGCATTTAGAATTCACATGGATAATTTTTTATAGGAAACTTACCCCTTTTATATAATTTGTCACATTGCCCAAAACGTCGACGAACTTAGGAAATTTGAATTTAATTCAAATTTAATTATTTAACCTTTTGGCACCTTAATTAGTTATTTAAATTTAAATTTTAAACTATGGTTAAAATATTTAAATTTAAATAATTTAAACCATAGTCTTCAAAATCTACCAAATGGGTTCTTTGGAGGATTTAAAATTTGATAACTCCTTGGCCTTATTTTTTCTTCAAACCAACCTGTAACCCAGAATATTATAATATTAAATATTATAATATTATTATTTCCTTTTAACCTGCTCCTCCTTCCTTGGATCTTTAATATGTTTAGGTCTTTTTAGGCATATAATATTTAAAATAAATATTATATCCTATTTCTTTGAACTTCTTCCTTGCCTTGTGAAAAACCATCCGATGACAAAACTTGGACATCAATCTCTTGACATCAATGACAACAAAACTTTCTCATATTTCCAATAAATTTATTGTGTTTGACCATGACCTCACCTTCACTAGTCAATTTTTGCAAGAATTGTTTAAACTGCAAGGAATACAACTATGAATGAGCTTGGCCTACCATCCATATGTTGATGGTCAAATTGAGATTGTTAATAAATGCTTGTAAATCCACCTTCACTATTTTACCTCTAAGCAACCAAAATAGTGGTTAAGTATCTATTATTAGTTGAATGGTGGTACAACACTTTGTTCCATAAAGCTTCTAGGATGAATCCTTTTGAGGTAGTTTATGTGTACCCATCTCCATCACCCTCTTAATATGTTCTCAAAAAATCTAAATTTTAGGAGGTGGATGCAACTCTTTGAAGCATACCCAACTTTTGTAGTAATTGAAGGAGAATTTGGTGATGTCTCAAAACTAGATGTGATACTAGACTGACCAACATCATTTTGAGCATAGATTCAATATAGGTAATATGGTCTTCCTTTGACTACAAGCCTACAAGAAATCTTCAATGCAACTTTGTACTCATTAAAAGTTAGCAGCATGATTTTATGGACCCTACTAGGAATTGTAGTAGACTATACAAGTGGTCTATAAGCTTGTGTTACCACCTTCTTCTAAGATCCATCTAGTCTTTAATGTCTCTTGTCTCAAGAAGGTACTCAACAACTACATTCAATTCCAATCGGCACTCCTTAAGCTATATGATAAGGTTTGATCATCTTGGAGCCTAACAACATTTTGGAAAAAAGAACCTACACTCTTGGTAACCACACCATAATTAAAATCTTGGTCTAGTGGAGGGGTTTACAATAAAAATATTCCACATGGGAGCCTCTCTAACAACTACAATAATTGTTTCCTCATATCCATATTTGAGGACATATATTTTTGAAGGGGAAGAGCATGTTAGGACCCCATTATAACATTACTATGTAATGACCCCCTTTCTAATATGGGGTTCCCATTCTACTATTATTATGTAATGTTTATAATGTGTATGTGGAACTTGAGGCACTTAGACAAGTGTAATCATTTAAGGTAACCATTATAAAGAATCTAACTACTTGTTTGGTAGAGGATTCTAGCTTGGGTGGCCACTTACATGTGAAGTAGACCCTTGAGCATTATAGTTAGGGTTATAAAGAGTCTTTAAAAAGGCAAGGGGCATAGATGAAGCTATATCGTAGTGGATGCTTCACGAAAACTTTGGGTGAAGTAAAAATGGTTCACCAGTAGGGAGGCCAGAAGTGGGTGCTTCGTCAATTTCTTAGTGAAGTATTTTTCAGTGCTTGAACTTCCTCGAATATCGCTTCACAAATTTTTCGCCCGAAGCATCTATTTTGGCTACTTCGGGCGCGAAGCTCTTTTCATTCTCTAGCGACCTTCTTCTCAGCAAATTTGCATTCCTTTTCCTGCGAAGCTCCTACACTTAGCTTGCTCAGTAGCGAAGCTATTCTATGTACAAGGAGGAATGGCAGTGAAATCCAAAATTGCTGTAATGTTTAAAAATGTTGTTTCTAAAAAAATAATGGAACAAATTCATGAAATTAAAAGAAACACTTTACAAAATTTTTGATTTTTTTCTACCCCTCTAGACAATGTGACAAAATTGTCAACATTCTTGGCGGCTCGCGGGGCAACGAGCTCGCATCGGTGCAAGAACCCTTAGCCTTAATTCTTTGGGCTGGAGTTACCTCCAGACCCTTCTCCTTTTTCTATTTTTGGGGGTGCTTCCACAGCTTCTACTTCTTATTCTTATTCCTCTTCTTCCTCTTCTGGTGTGGCCTCTTGTTGCGGCGATTTGGGAAGGCAATCGTAGATGCGTTCCATGGTTCGATGAACATGAGCCTAGGCGCCCTTCTAAAAAGGCTCTCGATCTTGTAGTGCTTTGATCAAAACATGGAACCGATCAATTTGCCCTATGTCGACGTGTTTAGCTCTTATGCTCAAATCATTCAAACAGTCCGTGATCTTACTATTTCTTAGAATGAAATCTGTAACTTGCCCTTTTGTGATCGACTCTTCCCATTCGTCTATCTCTGAGACGTCACCTTCAAAATGTAACCAAGTCGACTTAAGCTCTTCCTTAGTCAAAAGGTTCCCATCCTTATCTGTGAAACTTGGGAAACCTAATGAAGAGAGATCTTGGAAATACCCCAATGATGTGCGTTGCTTGTGTTCAAACACATCCAAGAGGTCCTTCACCTTCTGTGCTTTCCTCACCTTGGAGAAGAAGGTGCGGACCATGGCTTGGGCTGTGGACCAATCTCTGGCTGTCCAGCTCATCGTGGTGACCTGCAGGTCCTGATATTTGGTACTTTGGACCTGTTGGCATTTTTGCCACATTTATTTGATTGTTGATTATTCATGCTTAAGTTGTTGCAATTCTAACTTCTCTACAGGTTTTGATGCAAAAAAATGACTAAGTCCGAAAGTTGTCGCGAAATCGCGACAAAAAACAACATGGAGAGCCAAGTTGGAAAACCATCGCGATATCGCGACATGTCGCAAAATTGCGGGTCAGACGAGGAGAGAGAAACGCAGAATTGTCATGATTTCGTGACGTGTCACAAAATCGCGGTCAACGCAGTCAACGGCAGCAGGTGGGCAAAACCGTCGCGATATCGCGATGTGTTCGATTTTCGCGATCAAAATGGTCAACGGAGGACAGAGCGACAAAGTTGTCACGAAATCGCCCGGCGCGCCAGAAATCATGACAAAACCAAGCCAAGGGCGATAAGACTCAAAGTGTAGCAAAATCGTGACACAATATGGCACAAGGCACACAAAGCACACAAAGCAAAAGACATCGCAAAATCGTGACGCGTCATGTTTTCGCGGTGTAGGTGGATAAAAAAGCTTAAGTTGTAAAATGGTCACAATTTCATGCCAGTTATACGATACAAGGCTCACAAGGCGAAAGATGTAGCGAAATCGCTACGTGTTCCGTTATCGCGGTTCAGATTAATGAAAAGAGTCTAAGGCACGAAAGGCGTAGCGATATCGCGCAACTTTTGAGAAAACGTTCAAGCAAGGCAAAGACGTCGTGAAATCACGACAGAAAGTGAGAACCGTACAGAAGGCAAGAAATGGTAGCGATCTCGTGACGCAGTGAGCAAGAAAGGCTTAAGTCAAGAAATGGTAGCGATTTCATGACACATTGTTGAAGAAAGACTAAGTGCGGAGAAACGTAGCGAAATCGCGCAGTGTTCCATTTTCGCGGTTGGCGAACGACAAAGTCCAAAGAAACAGAACTTGTAGCAAAATCGCGACATGGTGGAAGTTGAAGAAACACTAAGGCAAGAGTGTTGCATTTTCGCGGCTTATAGGTAGGACCGTACAACATGCAGAAAATTGTAGCGAAATCGCGACATGTCAGATTTTTGCGATGTAAAAGCCAAGACTGAGCAGTGGGAAGATAGTGTAGCGATTTCGCGCATTGTCTCATTTTTGCGACATGGAGAGAATGATGAAAGTGCCAACGAAAAGATGCAACAAAATCGCATGCTGTCATGTTTTCATGATTTGATGCAACAAAGGAAACAAAGAAAAAGAAGAGCAGAATGGTATGGACGTTGCGAAATCGTGACATGTTGGATTTTCACGATGCAGAAGGGAAGATAGAGCCAAAAGACAAAAACGTAGCGAAATCATGCAGCGTTGTGTTTTCGCGGTTCAGGGTAGCGAAGGAGATAAAGAAGATGAATATGTAGCGATTTCGTGACACGTTTGTTTTTCACGGGTTCGAAGCGACAGAAGTGTACGGAGCAGAAAGACGTCGCGATTTCGTGACCTATCGCGTTTTTGCGACCTATTATAGTTTCGCGCCAGAAAGCAGTTTAAACGGCCCGATGCAGTTTTGTGAGTTTCGATGATTCAAAGCACTCCAGAATTAAATGTTTTGCTGATTTTCGATGTAGTCAAGGTAGAAGAACGCGCCCAAGCTACCAAAATTGAAGATTTCCAAGATTCGAAGCTGTTGTTCATGATTTTTCTAACGGTTTCATGCACATTTTCAAGAACATCATTTAATGAAAACGGCCGACTCTTCCTTATGGCATTTAATTTCTGGTTTCTCCGAGGCTGTTTGAGGATATCATTTCCTTGTTTTTGTTGCACAATTTGTAGATCTCGAGGAGGTCCGTTGTAAGTTTTAAATGCTGCAAAGAGGCAAGGCCTCTATATAAATCAATGTAAATCTCAAGAGCAAGTATCGGGAGTGAGAGATACTTTTGCTGAAAGCTTTTCAAGTATTTTGCATGAATATAAGACATTCGGCTCTCTGATTTTGCAAGCGATTTTCTATGTATTTTCCCTTCTGCATTCTACATTCCTAATTTGTGCTCGGATCTTTTATTTGCTGCTTAGTTTTAATTCTGTATCGAGTTTTAACATTTTCTAGTAAGGGAGTGAGTTCTGGAATGTTATTTTGGAGGTCATCTATGCAAGGTTGCGAGTGGATCACGTCATTGTCTTCTGTTATTTGTTGTTGTTGTACTTAGAGTTATTTGTTGTTGCTCTTTCCCGATCAGATAAATTCGGCCTACGGCCATATTTCCCATTTCTTTCTGCATCATTTTCAATTCCTTTCCTGTAACTTTGATCTAAAAACAAATTTAGAATAGTAAGGGAACCAGCCCACTCTAGAGATTGGTCTGGGAGACATTTCTTTCTCCCAGCATTTCAATGTTGGCCGGGTCTAGGGTGCATTTTCTATAAAAATCCTTTCCTGTGGCAGATTCGTGACCAACAGTTTTTGGCATGCCCAGTGGGACAGACTTCTTCTGTCTCAGAAAGATCCCATAGCATTGAAGGTTTAATGTTCGCCTTCATGCCGTAAAGTTAGAACATTTGGTGACTCTGCAGTACCCAAAAATCTCTGAACGTGGATGCAGTGAAAGTTGTACTTCATGATCACGAGATCACAATCTAAAAAAGTTGAAGATCTTGTTGAGTTTTTCGAACTTGACAACACAAGAAGTGGTGAGAATTCTAGGTTGGTTTCCCCATCACTTGCATCATCTGCCACATCTACACAAATACCTGGTATTGTTACTAGTTTTCCATCTTCTCAGTCACATCCATTAGTCCCAATGGCTCAGTATCCTCCACCCAAGAAGTTCTTGGCATGGAACAACTCTGGAGCCTTGAATTTGCAGGCTCAGAATCCAGTTCCTCAGGCTGCCTTGAAGGCATTGCCAACCTATGATGGTACGGGTAAGACGACATATGAACATATTAATGATGTAGCTTCTCTGGCAGCCATTCATGATATAACTGATGAAGATGTGATGGTGAAGTTGTTGGTGTTATCCCTGAGAGGAAAATTGTTGTACTGGTACCGAACATTGCAACCAGGCACCATTACGTCATGGGATCAGCTAGGAGACCTGCTAGTTAAGAATTTTCATGAACAAGCTGATCCATTTTCGTTGTTGCACCAGTTTAACGAGATCCAGAGGCACCCGCAGGAAGAGATAGCTGATTTTAATGTTCGATTCACAAGAACCTGGCAGAGAATTCCTGATGGTCTTCGGCCTGTTGATGAGTTGGCTGCATTTTACTACCTCAGAGCATTCAACACAGATATCGGTTGGGCTGTCCGACAGTCCAACGTGATGACATTTCCAGAGTTGTTTGAACAAGCGTTGAAGGCGGAAGCTGATCTGATTGCTATAGGTAAACTTCCTCCAAAGGTAACTATGCCTATTATCCCTGATTTGCCTAAGTATTTATATTCTGGTTCGCTTCCATAGCCCATGCCATCTATGTATCCTACCCCATCATGGAGCTCCAATGCACCTCAAATCGCACCTATCCCAGTTCCCCAGCTTCCTGCTCCAACTGTTCCCCAGTTTCCTGCACCGAGCATTCCAAGGTTAGTCCCTCCACTTCCAACTCCTGCAATATCTTCCCCATAGTTTCCATTACCTTTACTGGCACCGCCTATGTCCTCAAGCCTAGATCCTCAATTGGTTATGTTACAAGAAATTCAATCGGCTATGAGATCTCTCACTGACAAGGTGACATCTATGGAACGGAGAGAGGCGAAAAGAAGCTATCAGCCACGAAGATTTATGCCGACAGTGACCAGAGAACAACTTGCTCCAAGCAAGGCTATGGAGAAAGCACCTGAAAGGAACTCAGTAGTTCTAGTAAGTGAAGAGGTTGGCCCTTCTGAAGTTTCACATGAGCCATCTTACTGGTGTTCTTCCTGCAATGACCCACATGATGAGTCCACTTGCATGGTCCACCAAAATTATTTGCAAGTTCTTACAGGGAGCCATGTAAATATGATTCGAGAGGTGGATCTTACTTTCGTGGAGTCTCTGGAGGAACATATAGCAACACTGACACGCAATGGCAAGAAACCAATGTTGGTAGATCCGGCTAAGATGGAGCCATTGAAAGTGCCTCCTGTACAAGCAACGAAGCAGCAAATGCCAACAAAGGCTCATGATTCCCCAATGCAATGACAATCACCTATTTTGTCGAAGGATCCACTTCCATCACTAGTAAAAGACAAGGAACAAGCTTCTACTTCCCAGCCGCAAGCAGAAACAAAGGAGCAAGCCAAAGAAACATTGCGGTATCCATCATTGACCAAACGGCAATGAGTGGAGGCCACCCAGCAATATAAGAGCAAATTTGAAGCTGCTAGTGGCGGGAAAGAATAGACCTCCATGGAGTACAACATTGTTGAAGAACTTAAATGGATACCAGCTAAGGTAAGTCTGTATGACACCTTATAGTTTCCTGGACAGGTAGATCTCTTACAGGAATCCTTGAAGACCATACAAAGTAAGGGAAAAGTTCCAGCCCAGGTGGTTATGGCTCAAACATTAACTTCTACAGCCAATGGCAGGAATAGACCACCCCCGTTTTATCTATCATTGCAAATAGAGGGTTGGATCGTACATAATTGCCTGATCGATTCTGGTGCCGCTACAACTATCATGCCTAAGGTAGTCTGTGAAGCAATGGGAATGGAATTCACATGAAGTAGCCTCAGAGTTTTGCAGTTAGATGGTACTCCAATGAAAATAGTGGGTGTAATCAAGGATGTCCCGATTGTTTTGCATACTATGCCCCAGATTACAGTCATCCAGGAGATTGTTGTAGTTGATCTAGAACCGTATTTTAGTATGTGCTTATCCAGAGAGTTTACTGCAAAGTTGGGCGGTTACCTTGCACTCGATTATTCTCACTTGGAGATTCCATTCAAAGGAAGACGAGTCCGGGTCTATAATAAAAAACCTTCCACTTTTCATATTGAGAAGATAGAAGAAGAACATGCTATTCATATGATAACTGAAGATTTGGAGGATGAGTTTTCAATGCTCAATTTCAATGCTATGATCCAGACCGAAATTGGCTGTTATTCCATTATGCAGCCTGAAGAGGTTGAAGTCAAGTTGCCACCTAATCAAGTTGAACAAGATTCTCTGCCAGATCAGCTCTATTTTGATGGAACACAATACAAAAATGGTGCTAACATTGGGACAAAACGATCATGCCTAGGTTTCAAGAAGGTTGGAACACTTGGAGTGCTACAATTATAGACCCTTTGTGATTTTGAGCTAATCAAGAACCAGAAGTTTACTGAGCGTTTGTCAAGGATCTGGGATCCAGGAGATAGAGCCGTGTTTGGGTTCGTGTCTTTCCTAAAATTTCACATCTAATTCGGGAGTTACCTTGTATTTAGAAAAAAAAAAAAAAAAAAAAAAAAGCAAAAAAAAAAAGAAGTATTGTTTTTATTTTTCCACTTCGGCTCTTTTTGCATGCGAGCCGTAGGTGCTTGTTTTTATTTTTTGTTTTCTTCTCCCTTCCCAGTAGTTAGTGGCTTTCTAGCAATTTCTTCCTTCCCCTTCCCTTTTTCTTCCTTTCCTTTCTTCATTTTTCCTCCTTCTTCTACTCCTTTTTCTTCTATAGTAAAGCAAAAGCCACTGTTGTTGTTTCTTTTCCCCTTTCCTGTTATTCCCGGTTCTTCTTATCCCTTTCTTCTAAGTTTTCTGTCATTTCAGCATTTTACGCATTTATTTATAGTTTATTTCCCCAGTTCATTCTCATTTCACTTCCATTCCATTATTTCACTTTTTCATTCCACCATTCCATCATATCACTATTCCATTTGCATTTCACCGCCTGCGCATCCGCAGGATCTCATTCCATTCATTTCCATTCCATAATCAGTTGAGCCAAATGCATATTCTTTAAGTTTCATTTATTCAGCAAAAGTTGTTGCAACAGTCCATCGAGATGAACCCCAACAGCTAGCTTTCTGTTCTAAGTTTTCATGACTCTGTTGCCCAATGGATTCGAGCCTAGGATTCTTGCATACAACAGAATCGTATACCCTCATGAGCCGCCAAGAATGTTGGCATTTTTGCCACATTTATTTGATTATTGATTATTCATGCTTAAGTTGTTGCAATTCTAACTTCTCTACAGGTTTTGATGCAAAAAATGACTAAGTCCGAAAGTTGTCGCGAAATCGCGACAAAAAATAGCATGGAGAGCCAAGTCAAAAAACCATCATGATATCGCGACATGTCACAAAATCGCGGGTCGAACGAGGAGAGAGAAAATCAACGCAGAATTGTCATGATTTTGTGACGTGTCGCAAAATCACGATCAACAACAGCAGGTGGGCAAAACCGTCGCGATATCGCGACGTGTTCGATTTTCGTGGTCAAAATGGTCAACGGAGGACAGAGCAACAAAGTTGCACTAAAAAAATCAATGGTCACGAAATCATGACAAAACCAAGCCAAGGGCGATGAGACTCAAAGTGTAGCGAAATCGCGACATAATATGGCACAAGGCACATAAGACAAAAGACGTCGTGAAATCGCGACGCATCATGTTTTCGTGGCGTAGGTGGATAGAAAGGCTCAAGTAGTAAAATGGTAGCGATTTCATGCCAGTTATACGATGCAGGCTCACAAGGCGAAAGATGTAGCGAAATCGCTACGTGTTCCGTTATCACGGTTCAAATTATTGAAGAGTCTAAGGCACAAAGGCGAAGCGATATCGTGCAACTTTTGAGAAAACGTTGAAGCAAGACCAAGACGTCACGAAATCATGACAAAAAGTGAGAACCATACAGAAGGCAAGAAATGGTAGCGATCTCGCGTCGCAATGAGCAAGAAAGGCTTAAGTCAAGAAATGGTAGCGATTTCGTGACACATTGTTGAAGAAAGACTAAGTGTAGAGAAACATAGCGAAATCGCGCAGTGTTCCATTTTCGCGGTTGGCGAACGACAAATTCCAAAGGAGGCAGAACTTGTAGCAAAATCGTGACATGGTGGAAGTTGAAGAAATACTAAGGCAAGAGTGTTGCATTTTCGCGGCTTAGAAGCAGGACCGTACAGCATGCAAAAAATTGTAGCGAAATCGTGACATGTTGGATTTTCACGATGTAAAAGCCAAGACTGAGCAGTGGGAAGATAGTGTAGCGATTTCGTGCATTGTCTCATTTTTGCGACATGGAGAGAATGATGAAAGTGCCAATGGAAAGATGCAGCGAAATCGCACGATGTCATGTTTTCATGATTTGATGCAGCAAAGGAAACAAAGCAGAAGAAGAGCAGAATGGTACGGACGTCGCGAAATCATGACATGTCAGATTTTTGCGATGCAGAAGGGAAGATAGAGCCAAAAGACAGAAACATAGCAAAATCATGCAGCATTGTGTTTTCACGGTTCAGGGTAGCGAAGGAGATAAAGAAGTTGAATGTGTAGCGATTTCGTGACACATTTGTTTTTCGTGGGTTCGAAGTGGCAGAAGCGTACGGAGCAAAAAGATGTCGCGATTTCGTGACATGTCGCGTTTTTGCGACTTGTTATAGTTTCACGCTAGAAAGCAGTTCAAACGGCCCAATGCAGTTTTGTGAGTTTCGATGATTCAAAGCACACCAGAATTAAATGTTTTGCTGATTTTCGATGCGGTCAAGGTAGAAGAACGCACCCAAGCTACCAGAATTGAAGATTTCCAAGATTCGAAGCTGTTGTTCACGATTTTTCTAACGGTTTCATGCACATTTTCAAGAACATCATTTAATGAAAATGGTCGACTCTTCCTTATGGCATTTAATTTCTGGTTTCTCCAAGGCTGTTTGAGGATATCATTTCCTTGTTTCCGTTGCACAATTTGTAGATCTCGAGGAGGTCCGTTGTAAGTTTTAAATGCTGCAAAGAGGCAAGGCCTCTATATAAATCAATGTAAATCTCAAGAGCAAGTATCGGGAGTGAGAGATACTTTTGTTGAAAGCTTTTCAAGTACTTTGCATGAATATAAGACATTCGGCTCACTGATTTCGCAAGTGATTTTCTGTGTATTTTCCATTTTGCATTCTGCATTCCTAATTTGTGCTCGGATCTTTTATTTGCTGCTTAGTTTTAATTTTGTATCGAATTTTAACATTTGCTAGTAAGGGAGTGAGTTATGGAATGTTATTTTGGAGGTCATTTATGCAAGGTTGCGAGTGGATCACGTCATTGTCTTATGTTATTTGTTGTTGTTGTACTTAGAGTTATTTGCTGTTGTTCTTTCTCGATCAGATAAATTCGGCCTACGGCCATATTTCTCGTTTCTTTCTGCATCATTTTCAATTCCTTTCCTGTAACTTTGATCTAAAAACAAATTTAGAATAGTAAGGGAACCAACCCACTTTGGAGATTGGCCTGGGAGACATTTCTTTCTCCCAACATTTCAATGTTGGCCGGGTCTAGGGTGCATTTTCTATAAAAATCCTTTCCTGTGGCAGATTCTTGACCAACAGGACCTCAAAATCTAGTTTGAGTCAGCCTCTAATTTTTTGGATGATCTCATCTACTATTGGCCCTTCTTGAGCAGCGACATACTAGGCTTCGGTAATTTAAGTCAAAATTGACAGGGCACTGGAGGCCCGAGATCTAAATTTTTTGAGCAGGTGCAAACGAATTTCCTTTATTATGTCTCTATCAAACAGCTCTAGGCTCTCTTTTTCATGCAACTGCTGCTGCATCTGCAAGATTTTGCTTTCAAATTCTTTGGCCTTCAGATCAACCACGGCCTATATCTTACTTTGATTTAAAGTCATACCCTGTGGTTGTTCTACTTGCTATTTTAGGGTGTCTACTTCCTTTTTCATCATCTCGTACTGCTTCTCCACGTCTTCAATCTTGGAGCGGGTCCTGGCTAGCTCCTCCTCCAACTTTATGTTGGCACTCTCTACTTCAAATCGGTGTTGATTGGCGATATTTGCATGCATGCAGAATGTTTCTATTCTCACATGCATTGATTCGGATTCATTGTCCACATTCAAGTGTTCCAGGTCCTTGGACTTCTCATTATAGTCGTAATCTAGGGGAGTCATCTCATCCAGAGGTTTTTGGACGTTAGCGACCTTTTTCACCTTATGCAACTTTTCGCCTTTCAAGTCAAAGACAGCGTATTTTTCTACTCTGTCCAGAGAGTGCCCCCTCTTTTTCCTGGCTTTCTTTAGCATCTTGTCGATGTTTTTTTAGGCTTGGAGCAACTTCTCAGCTAGAGGACGTTCCTTAATCATGGACAGGCTGAAGAACACAAGCTTATACTGAGAGGGGGGGTGAACAGTATAAGACCACTTTAAACTTTTTCCTTCAACTTTCAAATTAATATTATGCAGTGAATAGATAGCAGTATCAAAAATAGTAATCAAAGCAATGCACAAAATACCATCCACAATAGAGACACAACAATTTACGTGGTTCACCCAATGCGGGCTACTCCACGGATAAAATCTTTCACTAAATTTTATCACCTCAAATTCGGGAAACCTTTCCCGATTACAAAGTTTATGGGCACCAACCCAAAGGAGACACCAATCCCCTAGCTCTGCTCTGGCTGGTGATCCTCTAGAAGACCTCTGCCTCCTCTGCCCTTAGCAAGTGGAACTCTATCCATAGAAGACACCTGTCTTCCCTGCTCTGGCTGGAGACCTCTATCCTCAACTCTTTCACCTCCAAAGCTGGTCCTCGAAATTGCACTAAACACAGTCCTTCGGTTCAGCACAAATGTCCTCATTCGCTTCCTCTGTTCTGCACCAAACACAGTCCTTCGGTCTGGCACAAATGTCCTCAAAATTGCACCTCTATGCAATCACAGCAGCACTCGATCAAACATCAACTTATGCACCTCTACGCAATCACAGCAACATGATCTTCGTGCACTCTACTTCCTTGCAATCTCTCTCACTTAGAAGATTCGATGGAATGCACTCGTACACTGCAATCGAATTTGCACTCTGCTTCTCGATGATCGAACTTCTCCCCGCACTCTATCTACGAAAGTCGCACTTCGAACGCACACTTCGATCGATACCAAATCTCTTCAAACAGCCCTCCTTTTATACTAACACAATCAAGATCTAAACCTTGGTCTTAGTTGGTTGTTATGCAAATGCAAACCCTAACTCCGTCGACTGCATGCCCTAATCTTCGTCGGCCCAATTTTAACTTCGTCAGCTTCAACCGCCTCTGTGGTTCAGTAGCTTCTACCGTGAAACCACAACATGTCACGATATCATGACATCTTTTGCAACCGTACACTTTCATTTGGCTATTGTCGTGATATCATGACACTTTTGCTTTTGTCTACCTTGACTACGTTCTTGTCGCGATATCGTGACACTTCGTCTTTGATCATCATCTTCACTCCTGTCAGAAATCGTGATCATCTTCACTATCATCGCAAATCGTGACACTTTTGTCTTCATGGCCTTCTTCTCTGCTTGCACTAGCGAAAACAAAACATGTCACAAAATCGTGACGCTTTCGCCTTCGAGCTCTTCCTTCTTCAATTCATCGTGAAATCATGACGCTTCTTCTGTTGAAGACTTGCTAACTGTTTCTATCATGAAATCATGACACTTTCTCCAACTGAAAGCTGCCATCTCAACCTGTCATGAAATCATGACACTTTCTGCATTCGCAAGCTTTCTCTTCAACCTGTCATGAAATCGTGACACTTTTTGCATCCGTACAACTTCTTTGTAGCCTGTCACGAAATCATGACGCTTCTCATTTTAGACTCTTCCCTTTGCTGCATGTCACGAAATCATGACAGTTCTCACTTCGAGCTTTTCAGCATGTCACAAATCGTCCTCACTTACTTTATGTCACAAATCGTGATAGTCCTCACTTAGTCTTTTGCAGCATGTCGTAAAATCGTGACACTTTTCGAGATACTTTATCTCTCTTCGAACTTGTCACGAAATCGTGACAGTTCACACTGTGGACTCTCCCTTCTGCATCATGTCACGAAATCATGACACTTTTTCGTCCGTACAACCTTCCTTGCATTATGTCGTGAAATCGTGACACTTTTCCTTCTTTGCCTTCCTGCACTTTTCGAGTCGTGAAAATGCGACATGTCACGAAATCGTGACACTTTCCACCTTGCTCTCTTTCTCTACCAACATGTCGCGAAATCGTGATAGTTTTTCCAGCTTCTTCTCTCTCTTCCAACATGTCGCGAAATCGTGACACTTTTTCCAAATCTTTCTCTTTCCAACATGTCGTGAAATCGTGACAGTTTTATAGTCGGCTGCATACTTTTTTTTACTTCTCTTTTTGATCTTTTGCAAATGCCACTAAGACTTTCTTGAAACTCCTATCTTGCTCTCGGAACCTTCAACAAAACACATTATTTTTACATCAAATCAAATTCTTTCAAAAACTTCTTGACATCAATGACAACTTCTTCACTTGAGCAAATGCAATGTACCCAAGGTACCCAAAATTGCCAACAATCTCCCCCTTTGTCATTGATGGCAACCCTTTACTAAAAACACGTCTCAAGAGCCAAAACTGAAACCAACTGTGCTAACAACTGAGAATCTCCTATTGAAGTTTTGCTCCCCCTGACTTGAAGCTTTCCTCTTCACATTGAAGCTCTCCCCCTTACTCATATCTCTCCCCCTTTGTCATCAATGGCAAAGGGTCACCTTTGGGGCTTGGGACTAAGAATGAGCCTCTTAGCTTAGTCCCTCCCCCACCTCCTCATGAGGAGATTAAAACTGGGGTGGGAGTAAAACTCCCATTAGGCACTGATCATCATCAGTGTCTATAATTTCCTTGCCCGGCCTTTTCTTGAACTTTTTGCCCGCATTCCTATTTTTGTCACCTGTTCTTGTTCTTGTTCTCATCCCTGTCCTTTTTCATGCCTTGATCCTTGGACCCGATCATGCCACTGTTCCTGTTCTCGTACCTTGGAAGATCAGCTCTACACTGTCTAGTTGTATGGCCTTCATTGTTGCACTTATAACAAGTAACAATGTTATTTCTTTTAGGCATACCTGTTCTTTGAATCCACCTATTTTGACTAACCGTGAACCTAATATTAGCCTTGCAGAAAATTGCCTTATGCCCAAACTGTTTACAAGAGTAGCAATACCCTTGAAAGAAATTACCACCTCTAAAATTGTCATTTATCTTCCTTACTTGAGACATGCAATGTGCAGCCATGTGACCAAACCTGTAACACGCAAAACATCTGCCATGAAATTTTCCTTTATACGACCTCTTGGGTCCTGAAAACTTCTTCTTCGCATTCTGAATTTCGTTTTCTATTTCTGCGCATCGATCACTCATGGACTCATGTTCTGAAGTACTTTCTTCATCAGAACTCTCTTCCTTTTGGAATCTCTTGCTAGATTCCCCAACCTGTTCTTTGTGCGGCTTAACAAAACCAAGACCTATTTTATCTGTTGGATTTCTTTGACCTTTGATGAGAGACTTAACCCTTTTGGAGCTATCTTGAAACTTGTACAACTTATCCTTGTACTCTTTAGTTTCCACTTCCAGAGAAGCCATTTTCTGTTCCAACTCATTATACTCAAGAATCTTAGACTCTAACTCATCCTTGAGTTCCTGTGTTTTAGCTATAGAGAAGTCAAGACTTTCTATAAGATCGTCTCTCTCCATACAACATTCATCTAACTTATCCTTGAGTCTATCATTCTTCTTTCTTTCCTTTTTCAAAACACTAAGAGCATTATTAAGTTCACTTTCAAGATCTTTTATTTGTTTGCTTTCTGAATCCTCAAGGCCTTTTCCAGATTTCTTATCACTAGAGGTGCTACCTTTTTCAAAAACCATACAAGCATCTTCTTGATAGTTTTCTGAAGCATCCTTATACATACTGGAAACCAAATCATTATTTGTACGTTCATCCTCAAGGTGACCAAAATTTCCACATCTAAGACATTTCATAATAATGAATATATGTTTCGGTTCTTCCTCCTCTGATATGAACAACATCTCATTTTCCTCATCACTTGAAGAGCTTTCACTATCACTGCTAGAACACTTACTTGCTTTGTCTAGGTAGAAACTCTTCTTGTTCTTGTGTGAATACCTCTTTCCTTGATTGTTGTGCTCATCTTTGTTCTTTTTGTAATACCCGTGCTTTTCAGAATCCTTGCTCTTAACATCTTGTTTCTCTTCATCACTTTCATTCTTGGAAATAGTACAGTCAGTAGCATAATGACCGAACTTTCCACAATTGAAGCATCTTATATTTTTCATGCTTTTGTGCTTTCTAGATAACTTGCCTTTCTTGTTGTAATATGCCTCTTCATCACTAGAAGACTCATCACTCTCTTGAAGTTGTTTACCCTTAGATTTCTTGGTAGCCTTGAAAGCTGCCTCTTTCTTGACGTCAACCTTCACCGAGTTCTCAACTCAAATGCTGCAAGAATGCTATGAAGCTCATCCTTTTTCAGCTTATCCAAATCTTTAGCTTCCTCAATAGCAAAAATATTTTCACTGAATCTATTAGGAAGAGATCTTAAGATTTTATCACAAACATCATTTTCAGCAAGTTCAAGACCTAAGTCTTTCATGGAGTTAACAACCTCATCCATGCGAAGCATGTAGTCACTAATATTTTCATCATCATTCATCTTGAGTTGTTCAAACATACCTTTGAAATGTCTCAACTTGGCCTTTCGACATTTGCATCACTTGTATGAACCACCTGCAATCTGTTTCCACATTTCACTAGCTGTCTTGCAGTGAATTACTTTGGTGAGATCTGCTTTCTGTAAGCCTTTCGAGATTGCATTCATTGCTTTTGAATTGTTGTGATGTAGAAGCCTATCTTCTTTAGTATATGGACCATTTATAGGAATAGTGTACCCATCTTCAATCACTTCCCAAACCTCATTCCCAAGTGCCATTAGATGAACCTTCATCCTTGCACTCCAAAGACCAAAATCTGATCCATCAAGAATAGGTGTTGCATTTCCGCTTGAATAATCCATTGTGTTCTTATCAAGCTTTTCCTTCAAGTTGTTTAAACTTTTCGAAGGAACCCGCTCTGATACCAATTGAAGAACACAAGCTTATACTTAGAGAGGGGGTGAACAGTATAAGACCACTTTATACTTTTTCCTTCAACTTTCAAATCAATATTATGCAGTGAATAGATAGCAATATCAAAAATAGTAATCAAAGCAATGCACAAAATACCATCCACAATAGAGACACAACAATTTACGTGGTTCACCCAATGCGGGCTACTCCACGGATAAAATATTTCACTAAATTTTATCACCTCAAATTCTGGGAAACCTTTCCCGATTACAAAGTTTATGGGCACCAACCCAAAGGAGACACCAATCCCCTAACTCTGCTTTGGCTGGTGATCCTCTAGAAGACCTCTGCCTCTGCTGCCCTTAGCAAGTGGAACTCTATCCACAGAAGACACCTGTCTTCCCTGCTCTGGTTGGAGACCTCTGTCCTCAACTCTTTCACCTCCAAAGCTGGTCCTCGAATTTGCACTAAACACAGTCCTTCGGTTTAGCACAAATGTCCTCGTTTACTTCCTCTGTTCTGCACCAAACACAGTCCTTCGGTCTGGCACAAATGTCCTCAAAATTGCACCTCTACGCAATCAAGAGCACTCGATCAAACATCAACTTATGCACCTCTACGCAATCACAACAACATGATCTTCGTGCACTCTACTTCCTTGCAATCTCTCTCACTTAGAAGATTCGATGGAATGCACTCTGTACACTGCAATCAAATTTGCACTCTGCTTCTCGATGATCGAACTTCTCCCCGCACTCTATCTACGAAAGTCGCACTTCGAACGCACACTTCGATCGATACCAAATCTCTTCAAACAACCCTCCTTTTATACTAACATAATCAAGATCTAAACCTTGGTCTTAGTCGGTTGTTATGCAAATGCAAACCCTAACTCCGTCGGCTGCATACCCTAATCTTCGTCGGCCCAATTTTAACTCTGTCGGCTTCAACTGCCTCTGTGGTTCAGTAGCTTCTACCGTGAAACCACAACATGTCGTGATATCATGACATTTTTGCAGCCATACACTTTCGTTTGGCTATTGTCGTGATATCGTGACACTTTTGCTTTTGTCTACCTTGACTACGTTCTTGTCGCGATATCATGACACTTCTGTCTTTCTGACGTCATCTTCACTCCTATTGTGAAATCGTGACACTTCTGTCTTCATGGCCTTCTTCTAGGCTTGCACTAGCAAAAATGAAACATGTCACAAAATCATGACGCTTTCGCCTTCAAGCTCTTCCTTCTTCAATTCATCATGAAATCGTGACGCTTCTTCTATTGAAGACTTGCTAACTATTTCTGTCATGAAATCATGACACTTTCTCCAACTGAAAGCTGCCATCTCAACCTGTCACGAAATCGTGACACTTTTTACATTCGCAAGCTTTCTCTTCAACCTGTCATGAAATCATGACACTTTCTGCATCCATACAACTTCTTTGTAGCCTATCGCAAAATCGTGACGCTTCTCATTTCAGACTCTTCCCTTTGCTGCATGTCACGAAATCATGACAGTTCTCACTTCGAGCTTTTCAGCATGTCACAATCACTATCCTCACTTAGTCTTTTGTAGCATGTCACAAAATTGTGACACTTTTCGAGATACTTTATCTCTCTTCGAACTTGTCATGAAATCACGATAGTTCACACTGTGGACTCTCCTTTCTGCATCATGTCATGAAATCGTGACACTTTTTCGTCCATACAACCTTCCTTGCATTATGTCACGAAATCGTGACACTTTTCCTTCTTTGCCTTCCTGCACTTTTCGAGTCACGAAAATGCGACATGTCACGAAATCGTGACACTTTCCACCTTGCTCTCTTTCTCTGCCAACATGTCATGAAATCGTGACAATTTTGCCAGCTTCTTCTCTCTCTTCCAACATGTCACGAAATCGTGACACTTTTTCAAAAACTTTCTCTCTCCTCAAACATGTCGTGAAATCGTGACACTTTTCCAAAAGCTTACTCTCTCTTACCTATAATTGACCTTCGCAAACGCACTTTTCTTGAACTCCTGTCATGCCGAAACCTTCAACAAAACACATTATTTTACATCAAATCAAATTCTTTCAAAAGCTTCTTGACATCAATGACAACTTATTCACTTGAGCAAATGCAATGTACCCAAGGTACCCAAAATTGCCAACAATCTCCCCCTTTGTCATTGATGGCAAACCTTTACTAAAAACACATCTCAAGAGCCAAAACTGAAACCAACTGTGCCAACAACTTGAGAATCTCCTTTTGAAGTTTTGCTCCCCCTGACTTGAAGCTTTCCTCTTCACATTGAAGCTCTCCCCCTTACTCATATCTCTCCCCCTTACTCAAATCTCTCCCCCTTTGTCATCAATGGCAAAGGGTCACCTTTGGGGCTTGGGACTAAGAATGAGCCTCTTAGCTTAGTCCCTCCCCCACCTCCTCATGAGGAGATTAAAACTGGGGTGGGAGTAAAACTCCCATTAGGCACTGATCATCATCAGTGTCTATAATTTCCTTGCCCGGCCTTTTCTTGAACTTTTTGCCCGCATTCCTATTTTTGTCACTGTTCTTGTTCTTGTTCTCATCCCTGTCCTTTTTCATGCCTTGATCCTTGGACCTGATCATGCCACTGTTCCTATTCCTGTACCTTGGAAGATCAGCTCTACACTGTCTAGTTGTGTGACCTTCATTGTTGCACTTATAACAAGTAACAATGTTATTTCTTTTAGGCATACCTGTTCTTTGAATCCTCCTGTTTTGACTAACCGTGTTCCTCGTTATTAGCCTTGCAAAAAATTGCCTTATGCCCAAACTGTTTACAAGAGTAGCAATACCCTTGAAAGAAATTACCACCTCTAAAATTGTCATTTACCTTCCTTACTTGAGCCATGCAATGTGCAGCCATGTGACCAAACCCGTAACACGCAAAACATCTGCCATGAAATTTTCCTTTATACGACCTCTTGGGTCCTAAAAACTTCTTCTTCGCATTCTGAATTTTGTTTTCTATTTCTGCGCATCGATCACTCATGGACTCATGTTCTGAAGTACTTTCTTCATAGAACTCTCTTCCTTTTGGAATCTCTTGCTAGATTCCCCAACTTCGTTCTTTGTGCGGCTTA
Organism: Wollemia nobilis; assembly: GCA_028583015.1. Lineage (NCBI taxonomy): Eukaryota > Viridiplantae > Streptophyta > Pinopsida > Araucariales > Araucariaceae > Wollemia > Wollemia nobilis. Next base: position 4,244,540 of record JAQPPZ010016822.1, read on the forward strand.
ACAAAACCAAGACCTATTTTATCTGTTGGATTTCTTTGACCTTTGATGAGAGACTTAACCCTTTTGGAGCTATCTTGAAACTTGTACAGCTTATCCTTGTACTCTTTAGTTTCCACTTCCAGAGAAGCCATTTTCTGTTCCAACTCATTATACTCAAGAATCTTAGACTCTAACTCATCCTTGAGTTCTTGTGTTTTAGCTATAGAGAAGTCAAGACTTTCTATAAGATCGTCTCTCTCCATACAACATTCATCTAACTTATCCTTGAGTCTATCATTCTTCTTTCTTTCCTTTTTCAAAACACTAAGAGCATTATTAAGTTCACTTTCAAGATCTTTTATTTGTTTGCTTTCTGAATCCTCAAGGCCTTTTCCAGATTTCTTATCACTAGAGGTGCTACCTTTTTCAAAAACCATACAAGCATCTTCTTGATAGTTTTCTGAAGCATCCTTATACATACTGGAAACCAAATCATTATTTGTACAATCATCCTCAAGGTGACCAAAATTTCCACATCTAAGACATTTCATAATAATGAATCTATGTTTCGGTTCTTCCTCCTTTTCTGATATGAACAACATCTCATTTTCCTCATCACTTGAAGAGCTTTCACTATCACTGCTAGAACACTTACTTGCTTTGTCTAGGTAGAAACTCTTCTTGTTCTTGTGTGAATACCTCTTTCCTTGATTGTTGTGCTCATCTTTGTTCTTTCTGTAATACCTGTGCTTTTCAGAATCCTTGCTCTTAACATCCTGTTTCTCTTCATCACTTTCATTCTTGGAAACAGTACAGTCAGTAGCATAATGACCGAACTTTCCACAATTGAAGCATCTTATATTTTTCATGCTTTTGTGCTTTCTAGATAACTTGCCTTTCTTGTCGTAATATGCCTCTTCATCACTAGAAGACTCATCACTCTCTTGAAGTTGTTTACCCTTAGATTTCTTGGTAGCCTTGAAAGCTGCCTCTTTCTTGACGTCAACCTTCACCTGAGTTCTCAACTCAAATGCTGCAAGAATGCTATGAAGCTCATCCTTTTTCAGCTTATCCAAATCTTTAGCTTCCTCAATAGCAGAAATATTTTCACTGAATCTATTAGGAAGAGATCTTAAGATTTTATCACAAACATCATTTTCAGCAAGTTCAAGACCTAAGTCTTTCATGGAGTTAACAACCTCATCCATGCGAAGCATGTAGTCACTAATATTTTCATCATCATTCATCTTGAGTTGTTCAAACATACCTTTGAAATGTCTCAACTTGGCCTTTCTGACATTTGCATCACCTGTATGAACCACCTGCAACTGTTTCCACATTTCACTAGTTGTCTTGCAGTGAATTACTTTGGTGAGATCTGCTTTCTGTAAGCCTTTCAAGATTGCATTCATTGCTTTTGAATTGTTGTGATGTAGAAGCCTATCTTCTTTAGTATATGGACCATTTACAGGAATAGTGTACCCATCTTCAATCACTTCCCAAACCTCATTCCCAAGTGCCATTAGATGAACCTTCATCCTTGCACTCCAAAGACCAAAATCTGATCCATCAAGAATAGGTGCTGCATTTTCGCTTGAATAATCCATTGTGTTCTTATCAAGCTTTTCCTTCAAGCTGTTTAAACTTTTCGAAGGAACCCGCTCTGATACCAATTGAAGAACACAAGCTTATACTGAGAGGGGGGGTGAACAGTATAAGACCACTTTAAACTTTTTCCTTCAACTTTCAAATTAATATTATGCAGTGAATAGATAGCAGTATCAAAAATAGTAATCAAAGCAATGCACAAAATACCATCCACAATAGAGACACAACAATTTACGTGGTTCACCCAATGCGGGCTACTCCACGGATAAAATATTTCACTAAATTTTATCACCTCAAATTCTGGGAAACCTTTCTCGATTACAAAGTTTATGGGCACCAACCCAAAGGAGACACCAATCCCCTAGCTCTGCTCTGGCTGGTGATCCTCTAGAAGACCTCTGCCTCCTCTGCCCTTAGCAAGTGGAACTCTATCCACAGAAGACACCTGTCTTCCCTACTCTGGCTGGAGACCTCTGTCCTCAACTCTTTCACCTCCAAAGCTGGTCCTCGAATTTGCACTAAACACAGTCCTTCGGTTCAGCACAAATGTCCTCGTTCGCTTCCTCTGTTCTGCACCAAACACAGTCCTTCGGTCTGGCACAAATGTCCTCAAAATTGCACCTCTACGCAATCACAGTAGCACTCGATCAAACATCAACTTATGCACCTCTACGCAATCATAGCAGCATGATCTTCGCGCACTCTGCTTCCTTGCAATCTCTCTCACTTAGAAGATTCGATGGAATGCACTCTGTACACTGCAATCGAATTTGCACTCTGCTTCTCGACGATCGAACTTCTCCCCGCACTCTATCTATGAAAGTCACACTTCGAACGCACACTTCGATCGATGCCAAATCTCTTCAAACAGCCCTCCTTTTATACTAACATAATCAAGATCTAAACCTTGGTCTTAGTCAGCTATTATGCAAATGCAAACCCTAACTCCGTCGGCTGCATGCCCTAATCTTCGTCGGCCCAATTTTAACTTTGTCGACTTCAACCGCCTCTGTGGTTCAGTAGCTTCTACCGTGAAACCACAACATGTCGTGATATCGTGACATTTTTGCAGCCGTACACTTTCGTTTGGCTATTGTCACGATATCGTGACACTTTTGCTTTTGTCTGCCTTGACTACGTTCTTGTCACGATATCGTGACACTTTTGTCTTTGTTGATGTCATCTTCACTCCGTCACGAAATCATGACACTTTTTTCTTCATGGCCTTCTTCTCTGCTTGCACTAGCAAAATGAAACATGTCACGAAATCATGACGCTTTCGCCTTCAGAGCTCTTCCTTCTTCAATTCATCATGAAATCGTGACGCTTCTTCTGTTGAAGACTTGCTAACTATTTCTGTCATGAAATCGTGACACTTTCTCCAACTAAATTGCCATCTCAACCTATCATGAAATCATGACACTTTCTGCATTCGTACAACTTCTTTGTAGCCTGTCGTGAAATCGCGACGCTTCTCATTTCAGACTCTTCCCTTTGCTGCATGTCACGAAATCGTGACAGTTCTCACTTCGAGCTTTTTAGCATGTCGCAAAATCGTGACAGTCCTCACTTAGTCTTTTGCAGCATGTCACGAAATCATGATAGTCCTCACTTAGTCTTTTGTAGCATGTCGCGAAATCGTGACACTTTTCGAGATACTTTATCTCTCTTCGAACTTGTCGTGAAATCATGACAGTTCACACTACGGACTCTCCCTTCTGCATCATGTCATGAAATCGTGACACTTTTTCGTCCGTACAACCTTCCTTGCATTATGTCACGAAATCGTGACACTTTTCCTTCTTTGCCTTCCTGCACTTTTCGAGTCGCGAAAATGCGACATGTCGCGAAATCGTGACACTTTCCACCTTGCTCTCTTTCTCTGCCAACATGTCACGAAATCGTGACAGTTTTTCCAGCTTCTTCTCTCTCTTCCAACATGTCGCGAAATCGTGACAGTTTTTCCAAAGCTTTCTCTCTCTTCAAACATGTCGCGAAATCGCGACACTTTTTCCAGCCAGCTGTATACTTTTTCTTACTTGTCTTTTTGATCTTTTGCAAAAGGGGCCACTAAGAATTTCTTGGAAACTCACTGATCATGCTCTGAAAAACCTTTCAACAAAACAAATTCCTTTACATCAAATCAAATTGCTTCAAGAACTTCTTGACATCAATGACAACATCTACACTTGAGCAAAGGCAATGTACCCAAGGTACCCAAAATTGCCAACACGAGGCTTTGTTTCAAATGAGGTTGGGTCTCCAGCCAAAGGGGATGCCTCACTAGTGGGTTCGACGACAGGTGTGGTGGGAGACTCGGTGAGAGAGACAACATCGTGCGTGATGGGGAAGAGGTAGGCAGGGTTCAGAGTTGGAGTACTACCTTTGCCCTGACTGAGAACCAAGGGAATGGTGGTGTGGGTGAGCGAAGTAGTATCGATGGACTTGTCTCAACCTGACGACTCGATTAGGGTAGATATGCTTATGGGGCTAACGGGATCACGAGGTAAAATCAAGGTAGTTAAAGGTAACATGTGATGAGGTGACCGAACTTCAGAGAGAGAGAGACTAATGAGGACCTTCAGTCGGGACCATGGTGGATATACCTTGAGAAACCAAGGTGAAGGGTGATGAGTGCGTACCTGCGTGCTCCCATGATAGAGTGAAAGTAGTGGTTTCCTACGTGATCGGCTCTTGTTCCTTTCCAGCTTCTACACTTTTGACTTCCAAGACTTCTTTAGGGGCTCCTTTCATTTCGAGGAGTTCCTCCACATCGATGGCATCTATCTCTGACACTTCCTCAGCCCTTTGCGATGCTATTTCCTCAACATTCCCTTCAATTGGGCCTGCTACAAGATGTTCGCCAGACTCACCTGGAGGTTTGGTATGTGGCTGCTTCAGATGAGTCAGGGGTACTTGGACTTGTTTTGATTTCTTTATTTTACTTTTCTCTTCCTCCTAATGCAACTCTTGTTCCAAATCATCATCGGTTCTCCTTGGGCTTTCACCCGAACCTGGGGCACTAGGGGGGATGAATTCGACGAAGGAGATGGGCTTCCAAGACCTAATGTTGGCCTCGTAGCAAATTGCGAAGTTGCTGTCTATCTCCAAGAGTCCGTATGATTTCATATTCTGATGGTGGACTCTCATTATCCACAACTCCTTCAATTGTTCTTTGCCCCAACCCTTCAATTCTTCCCTCAATTCATCCTTCATCTTTCTAAAAAATGTGGAGTCTGGGCCCAGGAAGGGGTGCGGAACTGGATCATACTCAACCTCCATAGGGTAAAACTCATGCCAGTGAGGTAAGGTCTTCATTTTTTCTAGATGCCACTCCAAATCCCTCCCATTGGGGTTATTCCTTTGCTCTACGATTTCTAGGTGAGGGCAGACATGAATTTTTTTAAACGGAGGTGATCCCTCATCACCCCCAAGGGGTCGTAACACCATCATTGAGGAATCTAGAGCAAACCAAAGTCAACAAGCTTCTCCTCCAAGAATACATGCTGCTTTAGGGCAAACACCTCAATTACCCCCATTTTGAAAGGGAAGTCGCATGTGTGTGCCCATTTTCTACCGTGGCCATAGATAACATTCGTCACGTCGCTCTGTCGAGTGACCTCCAACGCGAACTGGTATTCAGAGGGGTAGACGGGTAGTAGGAAGGGTTTCCCCATGAATCCAAACAAGCGAATCACAAGCCCTTGTGCCAACTGAAATACGTCTCCATTTTCCTCATTCACCAATTTATTCCTTATATTGATAGGCACCCAAGGGCAAGAACCCTTCAACAAATGAATAGCAGGTCCGAGAAACTACTAATTAAAAGAATAATATGACTCCATCCTCACTAGAATGGGAGTCCACTGATACACCGATAGAGGAGTTCCATCCTTGACACTTGAATAAATGGCAATGTGGGGAAAATGCTTATGTACATGATAAAAAAGTAACCAAATAAAAAAAGAGCAAGATCCGAAGTACTGGCCCGTCCCATAATTCTTCATGCTGGTTAGCCGCGTGTGCAAGGTTCGAGCCACCCATTATGCCTAGTTGAAGAATACTGGATTTGTGTTTGGCCTTGACAAATTTGGTGCATAAAACTCCCCTTGTGAAATGCATTTGGCCAATGACACTTGCCAGGGGTGCACCGAAGCATCATTTGACAGGCCTACGACCCATTCAATGATGGATAAGATGTTCGTGCTCTTGAAATCCATCAAGGGGTGAGGCATCTGAGGAAGCTTGCCTGAAGGGAGCCCGTCCTTGAGGTTCTCGCTCAAAATTTTTATGATATAACTGGAGCTGGTGAACATCTCCATTCGTTCGCTCAAGACTACATTGTGAACAGAATAACCTTTAGGCGGCCCTTGTTGGGGTGCGAAAGGTCCTTGCACATCTTATTTTAAAATTAAAAATAATTTATGGCCCATAGCGTCCAACACTTGTCTGGAGGAGGGCTAGTAATTTTGTGTGATGGCACAAATTAATTCGGGACAATGGTGCGTGGGTCGGGTTAGATACCAGTATATCTGTGAGTAATAGGCGACGACTCTCTTGTTCTTCGTAGAGAGTTTGCTTTTCATGAACTCAATGGTATATCAGAGCTCGACCACACTATTTGAAAGTTCAGTGTCCCTTATTTTATCCCATCCATAAATTGGTGGATCTTCAGGCTGTTCTTCTTCTGAATCCTCTCATTCTTCTACAGCCTGTTTTTCAGGGTGAAGGTTGAGGTTGACCTTCTTAGGTCTGTGCCTTTTCTCCTCTTTGCCCTTCTTCATTTTCTCTAGACCTGCTACCTTAGGCTTCTTCCCCTTTTCCTTAGAATCATTCTTCCCCATTCTGGATAGACACGACAACAGAGTTTTTGATGCAGAAGGCTTCGATGCGAAGAATGGGGAAAATGAAGGCTATCGACGAGGGTTTTTAATCTTGCATTAATAGTTGGCAAACACCCCTTCTACTGCAAAGGCTCGTGTTTTATAGCCTTAAAAGGCAACTACATCAATTTATGATGCCTGCCAAAATTAAATTAGCAACTCAGATGAAGGAGGTCATTTTGCCATTTGATTGGCTTCACGATGGCATGGTACGTGGGCCCATGTGTTTCGATGATTTTCTCAGCATTGGAAACTTAACCCTCTGCCACCTCGTACCTAGGTGCGAGATTTTCTCATAACTGAATCTTCTTAGGATGTGTCCTACCACCTTTGCATTCAAATCACCTGCCTCGAACGTTCCCCTAGGTTGTCATCGACACGTCTTTCAAGACACATTTTAAATGCTTCTCATCTCGCACGCTATTGGGTTGGTGAAGTTGAAATCGGTGCTGAAGACACTTCGCGGTGAACCTCCGGTGTGAGCCGATATTCTATGCTTCGGGCCTGAAGTAGTTTTACCTTGTTGCATCACTGCTTGCTTTGCAGAAGGTTAGCTTCGAAGCTTGTTCCTTTTGAAAAATGATTCGCTAATTTCCCTTCGAAAACAGCTTCGCTCGGACCCCTTTTTGTGAAGTATTCCTCACGCCTTCATTCTGAATTTTGTTTCTTTTGATAACTCCTTCCAGGCCAAAGTGCTTCACCATGAAGCATCTCGAAGGAGATTCTCGCTAAGCCTAGAGAAGCTGGGGCTTGTAACTGTGGTAGTGCGACACTTAACCTTTTAGTAATTTTGAAACAGGGTATATACAAAGTTAAAAAAAATCTTATGTACAAAAGTAAAACTTGAACCATATATTTTTTTTTGTTGTTGTTTTGACTCAGCTATGAAAAGTCTTCAAATGAAGACCATTGATATAAATCGATAAGATCTGGCCATCTGCATCCTTGAGAATGAAAGAGTTGGTCGAGTTTACCTTCACAATCTCAAACGGTCCATCCTAGAAGACGTCCAATTTATCATGATTCCCAGGCTTGGCCTTCTAGGAGTCCCACTTCCACACTAGATCACCCACTCTAAAAGTGTGGTCGAAGGAATTTTTCTTGAACCAGTATCGGGTGATCTGGGCATGTTTCGCAAAGCTCTGGTAGGCCTTATCATGGTCTTCCTCTAGCTTCAATAGCTGAGCTAGCCTGTTTTCCATAGGACTAAATTCTTCTTCTTCATCCAGCAGTTGTAATGCAGGGATCTCTACATGGGTTGGTAGGATGGCCTCCTTGCCATACACCAGGGTGTAAGGTGATGTTTTGATTGATGACTTGACAGAAATCCGATTGGCCCACAAGGCACGATCTAAGAGGATGTGCCAAGTTCTTTTATTATTCTCAATGAGCTTTCTTAGCACCCTTAACAGAGTTTTGTTAGTTGATTCTGCCAAGTCGTTACCTTGTGGATAGTAATTGGAAGAGACCTTATGATATATCCCATATTTATAGAGGAACTTGTTGATCTTGGTGCCAGTGAACCCATGACCGTTGTCTGTTACAATTGCTTCTGGGATGTCGAATCGGGTGATCAAACCTTCTAGGAAAGTAATGACAATCTCCTGATCGACATGCTTTGTGGGTATAGCTTCGGCCCATCTGGTGAAGTAATCGGTTGTTTTCAGGACAAACTTATGCCCTGTAGTGGAGTTTGGCGATATAACCCCTATGAAATCCAACCCCCATTGTTGACAAGGTGTTTCTACCTGTATCGAACGGAGGGGAATAGGAGCACTTCTACTTCGGCCAAAAAAATTCTAACATTGCTCACATCTGCAACAGACTGCAAAAGCATCGACGAAGAGTGTAGGTCAATAATAACCCACCTTAATTATCTTCAATGTCGTTGTTCTTCCTGCAAAGTGGCCACCGGACAATCTTGAATGAAATTTGCCCAGGACTCTTTTCTTATCATCTTCTCTTATGCACCTGAGAAGAATGCCATCGATGTTCCTGAAGAATAGGCCTTCGAGGCACAACGTATATCAGAGGGACCACATCCTAAAGTGTCTTCGCTATGAAGCATTCAAATGCAGAGGATATCTCTTGGTGTTGAAATATTCAACTATCTCATCGACCTAGTCTTTCTCATCCTCTCTTTATTTGCGAAGCATCCTTTTGCTGTTGAGGCGTCCCACTGACCAGCTGTTACTTCGGTTACTATGCTCTTCACAAGCTCTTTTCATAGTGCATGATCACGAACCAATTCTATGGGTTTGATTTCAATGTCAAACTCCTATATTTTTCTGACCCAATCGACTCTTTTGCCACCCAATTCTCCTTGAATAATGAAGTTGCGCACATCGGGATGAATGACGAACACTATAACCCAAATTTGAGAAATGAAGTGCTTGAATTTCCTCAAGGATTCCATTACTGCATGCACTTGTCTCTCTATGAAGTTGTATTTCTCTTCATGAGGGTGTATCACTTGGCTTATAAACGTGATAGGACGTTCTTTGTCGTCTTCCCCTTTTTGTGTCAAGACTGCAGCATAGCTTTCAGGTTCTCCTGTAGCATATAGGATGAAATCTCAATTATAGTCAAGGTTGGTGAGGACTGGGGCCTGAGCAATTTGGGCCTTGATCTCTTCAAATGCTTCTTTCCTTTCATCCGTCCAGATGAATTCAGCGCCCTTCTTTAAGAGTTCAAACATCGGCTTGATGACTTGGGAAAAATCTAGAATGAACTTCCTTACGAAGTTGATCTGGCCAAAAAACTTTTGTAGTCCTTTCTTATTCTTTAGGAGTGGGATCTTCAAGAGAGCCTCAACTCTATCAGGATCTACGATGAGACCCTTCTCCGATATCACATGTTCCAATAACTTTCCCTCATTGATTGTGAATATGGACTTTTTAGGATTGATCGAAATGCCAAACTCTTGGCACTTTTCGAATATCTATTGTAGGTGAAAAGGATGGTCCTCCCTTCTTCGAAATAAAATGGTCATGTCATCCAAATAGATAACAATGAACTTATTCAAGAGTTTGCCAAAAGCTAAATCGATGGCCCTTTGAAAAGTGGCCCCTACATTCGAAATGCCAAATGGCATTTGCTGGTAAGCGAATGTTCCCCACTTGGTAGTGAATGTAGTTTTATGCTGGTCTTCATCCCTAATCCATATCTGATTATATCCTGATAAGCCATCGAGTAGGGAGAAGCATTGAGCCCTAGCAACCGAGTGCAAGATCTGATCAATCTACAAGAGGGGGTAATGATATTTGAGTGAAGCCTGATTCAGGTTGCAAAAATCCACACATAGTTGTATATCTCTGTTCTTCTTTCTAACAGGGACTAGATTCGCTACCCAAGAGGAATGCTTTATGGGATAAATTATCTTCAACTCAAGCATTTTTAGGAGCTCACCTTTCATCAAGACCTCAATCTTTGGATTAAAAAGCCTTTGCTTCTACTGGAATGGTTTTATCCCCTCATGCAACTCAATTGTATGCTCGATCAGTTATCTGTCATATCCTTTTAGGTCTTGATAAGACGATGCCACTATGTCGAGATACCTTCTGCACAGAGATCATATCTGTTCTAGCTCTTTCGAAGTACAATATGTTCCAACTTTTATTGCTTTTCCAAGTTCAAGCTCCAGATCCTGATACTGCTTCGCATTGACTTTGATCCTATGAGAAACTGCTTGATCATTCCGATCGAAGAGGCTTTCAAGAGTAATTAATCCCTTGGTAACATGATTATTCTTCAATTGAACTAGCCCTTCATATTCCTCATCATCTAGGCTTCTTCTTTAAATTTTTGTTGCTTCTTGAATCATAAAATTCACTATCTACTCATCACTGTCAAAAACTTGCCAATGCAGGTCTTTTTCTGGGATAGAGGGTCTATAAATCATCCTCACAACTTTAGGTTTATGTACCATGTCTTCTACTGGAGAGTACCTAGCTACGATGGATTCTAAGACATCAACATGCCAATTATTTTCATGGGAAATGGACTACAGATTGAGAGACTCGAATTGGTCAAACAAGTCCCATACCATGTTACGGTATGCCTTGAGATAGTGCTTCTTTGAAATGCACTTGTTTGTGACTTGATTGCATATCAATTCTGAATCTTCGAAGACTTGGAGATGCTTTATTCCTAACTTTTTTGCTTTCTGGAGTCCTGGGCATAATGCTTTGTATTCTGCTACATTGTTGGTGTAGCTCCAAACCAACCAGTAACAATATTTCTTTTGCTCTCCATATGGTGATACTAAAAGAATACCTGCTCCAGCGTCGTTCCTGCATCGAGCGCCATCGAAGAACAATATCCATAGTCCTTTTTGGGCACATATTTTATTCTTTGACTTGATGTGTTTCTCTGGTTTAGTGATGGCGTAGCATCCCATATCCATTTCTATCATGGCATTAAATTTTGCCAATGAAAACTCATCTTCAAAACTTAGCTGCATAAGCGATTCCTCAACCAGGTCCACCTCCTCTATTCCTTCCACTATCGCATGCACGGGATCACTGCTCTCTTCTTTGGACATCTTCTGCATGAGGAAGGTAGAAGGTTTCTCATTGTATATTTTTATCTTCTTCCCTTTGAATGGAATCTCTAAGTGCGAGTAATCCATAGATAGATATCCTCCCAGCTTCGCTGTAAACTCTCTTGACAAGCACATACTAAAATATGGCTCAAGGTCGATGACCACCACTTCTTGTATAACCGTGATCTAAGGAATTTTGTGCATTTGTATGGTTATATCTTTTATTATGCCTACAATATTTACAGGAGCACCATCCAGTTGGAGCACGTCATGGTTGCTATGGGTGTACTCCATTCCTATTTCCTCGCACACTGCTTTGGGCATGACTATCGTCGCGACCCCGAAGTCAATCATACAATTGTGTACAACATACCCTTCCATTTGTAGAGACAGGTAGAACAGAGGTGGCCTATTATTTCCTATAATGGACGTGGACAGGGTCTACACTTGGGCGAGTGATGCTGACTTTTTTGCTTTAGTTGTCTTCAACAATTCTTGTAGCAAGTCCACTTTTTTGGGTAACTACAATGCATCATACAGGCTAATCTTGGCCAAAATTTTCTTTAGCTCATCTACAATATTGTACGCTAGGGATTTGGGCATCTTAGGTTACCTTTTCACCTCATACTTGGTGCGATACTATTCTCGGGCCTCGACCCTTTGTCGCTTGGTCAGCAAAGGAAGCTTAAGCTTTTCCCTAGCTTGTTCTTTAGTTTCCACCTGAGGTGGATTTGTAGGGGCCTGTTGGGCCTTTTCTTTTGCTGGTGGAAGTTGAGAAGCTTTGTTCGGGGGCTAAGAAGGTTTATTTCCCTTCTCACGATGAGTACATACCTCCAAAGGATCCATTTGATCAGTGTCTACCTCCATCAACCTTTTTCCTCCTCTGGTGAGGACTGCAACTTGCTCTTCTTCACCAATTACCAAGTTTTGATCCATTTGTCTGATAATGTTGACCTGACCACCATGACTACTACTCACCAATGTTTGTACATAATGTTGGTGTAGCATACAAGTATTCTCCTCGTGAGGATAATTACATGTGGAGCACCAATGTATGTAATCGAAAGTGCTCGGAGCTTCATCAATCATGACATTTCTTGCCGACACTCTCCCTTGTTGGACCTCTTGATCTTTAGTAAGTGTGGGTGTAGGATAAGACCTTCTTGGTAGAAACTCTTGTTGTGCTTGCTTCTTTTTCATAATGGTCATGTCATTGGACAGAGTTTGCACTATGGAGTTCAGGGACTGAACTTCCTATAGTATTTTGGCTTGCATATCATCAGATTTGGGAATAGGTGGCAATGGAGCCATCGTTGGTATTGGAGGTAGGGTGGGGTGTTGAAGTGGTGCTGGAAATACAAGAAATATCGAAGAGATAGTGGGCTGTGATGCTGAGAATGTGGGAAAATGGATCTGCGGAGTAGTGATCTGGGATACAATGGGATTCGAGTTCCAAGAAGAGATCGGGTACACGAGGGTTGCAGAGCTTTGTGAAGCGGTCATCTTTACATACTAAGATTGAGGGAAATCGGGAAGTATGGGCATCGAAATCCTTTGGGAAAGCTTGCCCATAGCTATTAGATCCATCTCCGCTCTTTGGGTTAACTCATACAACTCGGGGAAGGCATTGATATTCGAATACCTTACCATTACACTGATATCAGGATTTAAAGCCCTAAGGAAATAGTATGCTACAGCTTCACTAGTTGGCTGAAGTCCAACTGGTATCCTTTTCCAGGTTCGAGCAAACCTAACATTGAAGTCAACGATATCTTCTTATGGATGTATCTAGATCATTGTAAACTTATGCAAAAGATAATATGGATCGGTGGACTCATTGAAACTTCTTATTAACTATCCGGCTAATTGGTCCCATCCTATTATAGTGACAGGTGGTAAATATATATACCAGTAGAGTAGTTTCCCTCTAAGAGATAGAACCAGAAGCATTACCATGAATATCTCCTCTGTGATATCATGAATCTCCACCAGAGAAACTATGTCCTGGATGTGCTCCAGAGCAGTCTTCCTAGTTCCATCGAACGTTGGGATTTTCTTCATAGCAGCAGGTGGAACTTGCCCTTGTCCCGTTAGATTTAGTGGTCCGAAAGAATTCCATGTTGGGAATATTCTAGGCTACAATTGCTGCTACTGCTGTTGCATTTGTTGTTGTTGTTGTTGTTGTGCCATACTTGCACCTGGATTCTGAGAAACAAGGAAACCAGAAGTTCCTTATTGATTGCTAACTGGCCAACTAATGGGAACGGAGGCACTATGATGCTTCGATGAGTTGGGTGGATTGGGAGGAAAGCTAGTTGCTATGCTATCTGAGGTTGGCCCTTATTCGTCAAAAGAAACCTCTTGCAAGGATGTTACACGTTATAGCGACTCAGGGGTGACCAACCTGGAGCGTTCCTCGAAGGCATCAATATCAAGTTCAAAGAAATCAGTCTCCTCTCCTCTATTCCTAACTCTCCATATTGTTTGCATGAAGGCATAGACTTAAATACTGATCTCTATGACTTTAATATTCTTAGGTTAAACAGAGTCGCTAGATGCTAGATTATTTTGGCAATGAGACGAGCATTGATTCTAACTACCACTCGCAAGGTGAGACTGATCGGGTCCCACCGGGCATGCCAAAAATTGTTGGTCATAAAATCTACCGAGGAAAGGATTTTGAGAAGTGTACGCACCCTATACCTGGACCAACATTGAAAGGCTAAGAGGAAGAGATGCCCCTCGTGCCAATCTCTGGAGAAAGGTCGGCTCCTTTACTAAACTACTTGGTGTTTTTGAGACAAGAGTATAGGAAAGAGATAAAAATAGTGAGGGTGCAGGAAAGAGATAAAAATAGTAAGGGTGCAGAAAAGAAATAAACAGTGTAAGGAAATAAATATTGGTGAATTAAAGTGGAAAAGAACCAACAGCATGATTACTGGCTAATAGCCCAAAACAGTAGCAATAAATACCAAGAATAAAACAAAATGAATGCAATACTAGTACTCCTATGTATCCTCTGAACGATTTCCAGGATTGCCCTCCCCCTTACGTCAAAATCCAAAATTCATAATTACGATGACTAGGAAATGAGTGAATATAACAAAAACACTATTCATAGGTAGCATACAAGAGAACTATTACATTTTTCTCCCCTATGTATCCTTCAGGAAAATTCTAGGGTTCTATCCCAAATCGCACACCTAAATCCAGAATGCAGAATTACAGTATGCAAATGAAGAAAGAAATAATAGAAATAATCACAGAAGGCAGCATACAAGAGAGAAATTAAGCTCAAAGCTCTTTAGTATTAATTGTAGGGATTCAAGTTATAGTAGCTTTCTAGCATAAAGTTCCCCCCCCTTTTCCATTACAATGCTTGGGTTTTTATAGAGGACCCGACCCTCTGAGCCATCAATACACAAAATGGAGGAATACATCCTCAAAAATTTGAGAAGTCGGCTCTTGCAGCTCTCGTGACTAAGCTCTCAAATCCTTTTCTAAAACTAGCAATTGCGATCGGGTCAGCTGAGGAAACTCACATTTATGAGTCGCCTGACTCGTCCTAGGCTTCTGGGTGTGGAGCTCGAGTGGTCGCCATGTCCGTCGAACTCTGCTTCTGAGACCGATACCTCTTTTCAAATTGCTAAAAATGAGCAACGAGTTCCCCGGGCACATAAAAATTTATTTATGAGGTGCTTGATTGCCTCAAAAAAATACTCGACTTGGAGTGCATGCCTTTGAAGCACTTCATCAATTTCTAGTTCATGACCCTGCTTCATAATGGATGTAAGCCAAAGTAGATCGTCTTCCTTGGTTATGTACTTCACACGAAGGAGCTTCACAAAACGACTTCGGGGATGTACAATGCCGAAGTAGATTTCTCTCCTCAATATGAGGCTCTCCATCTCTCGTTGCTTCACTAGGAAGGCATGTCAATTTTCTTTGCGAGGTTCTTCGCCTGAAGTGAATGCTTCGCTAATGGGCTTGTCAAAACGCTTCGCTGTGAACCTTCTTCAAAACTGCGATTTGGGAGGTTTTTGGCTGAAGTGCAATTCTACCTTGGAAAAATGTTTTGCTCTTTACAGACCGCTATTGCTTCGGGTGAAAGAGACTCGCATGAAAGCTATTCGAAGTGGATGCTTCATGACAACTTTGGGTGAAGTAAAAATGGTTCACCAGTAGGGAGGCCTGAAGTGGGTGCTTCACCGATTTCTTAGCGAAGTATTTTTTAGCGCTTGAACTTCCTCGAATCTTGCTTCGCAAAACTTTTGCCCGAAGCATCTGTTTGGGCTGCTTCGGGCACGAAGCTCTTTTCATTCTCTAGCGACCTTCTTCTCAGTGAAGCTATATTCCTTTTCCTATGAAGCTCCTACACTTAGCTTGCTCAGTAGCGAAGCTATTCTATGTACAAGGGGGAATGGCAATGAAAGCCAAAATTGCTGCAATGCTTAAAAATGTTGTTTCTAAAAAAACAATGGAACAAATTCATGAAATTAAAAGAAACACTTTACAAAATTTTTGATTTTTTCTACCCCTCTAGGCAATGTGACAAAATTATCAACAGTTACCAAAGTCTATTTCTTCTCACTTCTTCTAGTCGTACATTCTACTCTTGCATCCTTCCTCACTTGATGACTATTACGTGCATTTTTGTAGCTTGAAGCTTATACACCCACTACACACACACACCCCACATGCTAGGACAACCATGTTCATAGCATCACACTTTTTGTTATCATAACACATTACACTCATTTGTATATATAATTCACCACAAACTCCTTCATCTTCATGTTATAAACTTCCTCTTGAAGATATTGCATTTTCCCACTTGCATCGTTTACATTTACATCCATTGCACATATTCATATACTTTACATTTATAATTTTAATTTATGTTTGAACATTGTCCCCCAAAATGCGCCTTAGCAAGAGTAACAAACACACATGTTAGCATCACCACCTGGATGTCCATTCCTCCTTTTCAAGGTCCGGATATACATAGGTGTCATGTTCGACTTTGACTACTCTTTAGTTCAGTCAATTCAATTTCACCCATAGCTACCAAGTCTTGTACATTATTCTTATGGATATTTAGGTTGGTTCAACTTCTTTCATGGACCATACACAAATAGGTTATACATTAAACAATTTTGAGTCTAGGAAAGAGGACATCTTGAGTAGATATCACCATCTAGCGAATGGTATCCCCTGATAACTGAAGAACACAAGCTTATACTGAGAGGGGGGGGTGAACAGTATAAGACCTCTTTTCAACTTTATCTATCAATACAGCTTTCAAACCATTAACATGCAGAATAAGATAGCAGTAATAATAGTAGTAAAACAGTGCATAAGAAGCAATCCACAATGAGACACAACAATTTACGTGGTTCACCCAAGATGGGCTACTCCACGGATAAAACTTTTTCTCTAAAAGTTATATCAAAACCTCTGGGAATCCTTCCCAATTACAATGTTTATGAGCCTCAGCTCAAAGGAGACACCTTCCCCTAATTCTGCTTTGCTAGTGATCCTCTAGAAGACCTCTATCTCTTTTGCCCTTAGCAAGTGGAAATATTTCCACAGAAGACACCTGTCTTCCCTGCTCTGGCAGGAGATCTCTGTCCTCAACTCTATCACAACAAGTTGGTCCTCTTTTCTGCACCAAAACATAGTCCTTCAGTCTAGCACAATTCTGTCCTCTTCCTATGTCTTTGATCTGCACTTGGTAGGAAAACAACTTTTCACTGTCTGCACAACTACAGTAGCACAGTCTCTTTAAATTACAGTCGCACTATCTTCTCAACTTCTACGCAAACACAATAGTGCAATCTTAGCAAGAATTATAGTAGTATTGTCACCATTCATCCTTCACAATTGTTCTCAATTATAGCAGCATCTACTGCACGCCCTTTGCTTTTCTTTTACACAGACTGCATGAACACAGTCACAATCACAGCTGTCCTTAGATCAAATTCCACCCTTTACATAATCTTCACAAACACTGTAGCATTCGAATGCACAGCAACTTATGCACCTATGTGTAATCACAACAACACACTCTCTTCGCACAGTCTTCTCATGAACAGCAGCACATTCTTCGTGCATACAGCAGCACAATTTTTGACACTTAGAAGTTTCAACGAAATGCACACTAATGCTGCAGTCGAACTTCGCTCTCTGCTTTTTTGATAATCGAACCTCACTTCTCACACTAACTCTGTGAACACTCCTCTTCGAATGCACACATCGATGGATACTCAAAATTGCTCAATCAGTCCTTCTTTAATACTCACAATCTCAAGATGAAATCTTGTTCTTTAGTCGGCTGTTCAACCTTCTAACACATCGACTGTAAAACCTTACACTTTGTCGGCAAAGGTTAACTTCGTTGGCTTCAACCGCATCTGTTGTGCTGTAGCTTTTCTCGCGCAAAACTCAAACATGTCGTGATATCACTACGCCTTTTTCTGCCGTACACCTTCTTTGGTTTGTTGTCATGAAATCGTGACACTATAGCCTTTGCTGACGTCACCATGAATCTTGTCATGAAAATGTGATGCTCTAGACTTCAATGCCTTCTTCTTCGCTGCTGTCGTGAAATCGTGACACCTTTGCCTCTTGCTGATGTCATCATGATTCTTGTCGTGAAATCGCGACACTCTGGACTTCAAAGCCTTCTTCTCCCCTACTGTCGCAAAATCGTGACACCTCTTGCTTCTTCATCCTTTTCTTGGTTTGCACTAGCGAAAATGAAACATGTCGTAAAATTGCGATGCTTTCGCTGCCTTAAGCTCTTTCTTGCCAACTGCTCACGAAACTGGAACATGTCACGAAATTGTGACGCTTTTGCCAATTGCAAGCTGCCAACTCAACCTGTCACAAAATCGCGACACTTTCTACATCCGTACAACTTCTTCGAAACTTGTCGCGAAATCGCGACACTTCCTGCAACTCAACACTACCAACTCAACTTGTCGCGAAATCGCGACAGTTTTGCCCGTTCTGCCTCTGCCTTCCTGCATGCCATGAAATCGTGACACTTTTGGCCAAAATTTATCTCTCCTCAAACATGTCACGAAATCGTGACATTTTTGGTCAAAATTTCTCTCTCCTCAAACATGTCGCGAAATCGCGACAGTTTTTCCAGCAGTCTGCAAACTTTATCTAACTTATCTTTTTCTGGATTTTTGGCAACTGGGCTACTCTGATTTTCTTGGAGACTTACTGACCTGCTGAAACCTTCATCAAAACACATCCTTAGACATAAAAACAAATTTCTCCAAGAACTCCTTGACATTAAAGACAGCATCTACCAATAGCTCTTTGACATCAATGACAACAACTAAACTTAGGCAAAGGCAATGTACTCAAGGTACCCAAAATTGCCAACAATAACCCTATCGCTTGCATGGTCAACATACGACCTGGGGATAAACAAAGGGATAAAGCATAAGCAAAAATAAATTATTGGGTAGAAAACAAAAGTCATCACCCATACAAAAAGAGCACCACCAAAAAAAAAGGAGCACCACACTAAATAGGTCAACACTAGAAGAGGGGCAACAAATAAAAGAAAATGCCTCTTGATATCACCCATGTTATGCTTATCCTCTTTGGTCCTTAGGCTCAACATAACACCATGGGATGATTTCCATCACTAGAAATAGGCTCCAAGAGTCTGCCTACCAGTGGAATAGTCTTATAGGTGGCAACATATCTGTAACATTAGCATCTCACTTTTGTATAGATCACTATTGCGGACGAATGAGCTAGCTAGTCCGGTAACGGGTTAATCCTACCTCCCTCAAAATGGATAAATTAATCTTACACATGCACACACATAAGTCCATGATATACTCTAAACCAAACCGATTAATTATAAGTTGCCACAATACTTGTATAGCTAAGGGTCTGAGATTTGATTGTCACAACTATATTGGTCAAATTCATTACACATGCCTTACATTATCCAACGTCCCTAAAATCATGAGATGGATAGCATCCATACAGGTAAATTTCATAATGCAAGTGCTTCCTTGGCACATTTCAGTACGTCCATACATGCATCCATGCATTTATGTTATATACATTTATTACACATTACAGCTATACATTCATCCTACATGCATTTAAATAGAAAATCACATCATTGCATTCATCCTACATGCATTCACTATAAAATCACATTCGATATCACATCATGCTGCATTCAAAACACAATCATGCATACTATTCTACAATTCATTCATATGATAGAATGATAATAGATCTAAACCATTCACACATATGCATCTATTTATCATACATACCTATATATTATGTTATGTTATCCATGCAAACATAAAAATAACACATTTCAAACCATCAAAATGATACATATATAACAACTGAAATTATATATATATATCATCATCCATACAAAATTCTTGAAGGTTACAATTTGGGACAGTACCCATCATCTAGCATCCCAAATGCACACAGGCTATAATCAAGTATATAAATCCTAACTACCATCATGATTCTCCTCGTGTCCCTCCCAACTCACTCGCATCTCCACATGCCTGCTCGACTCTACAACGAACTTTGGAACTAGATCTACAGTAGGCTACTCCAAAGCAGGCAGATCCTACATCTCAACCCTAACACCAACCTCTACTATCGAAGCAACACTATGTTGGCTCTGATGTGAAGGTGCCTGCACCCGTGATTGTGTCCTAGATAGTGACACCACCTGATCATAATCAGGTAAGGGGATCCCATGCACTATCAAAGAAGTCTCACATAAATACTTCTTGGTAGTCTCCATAGCCAACTGACCAGTCAGCCTCCCAATAGCCTCCGCATGCCTAGCCATCTTGTCCCTCAACTACTCTACCTTAGCCTCCAACTATCAAACTCTATCCTGTAGCCCCTGTGCCTCCTCTTTTGCATCTCGCCTCATCAGGATATCGACAAGAATCTACTGTGCCACATCCATAAATGCACCAATATAAATGGTGTCATATATGTCACCCACAATAGCAGACCCACCTCTCCCTTCTTCTCCTCCAACAACCTACCCCATATCCACATCGACAGCCACAAGCACTTGCTCCACCTTCATGCCTTGGGTGCTCGCTCCACCATCCAAGTGGCACCATGAACGTCATAGAGGAAACTCCTCATTGCCAACCACATCCTCGGCCCTAGCTCTAGCTCCCCTGTTGGCTCTCCCCTCTGGTGGAGATGCCCCAAGATCAGGTTTCATCCATCAATCAATCATGCCTCTACCCAGATCCCAACTCTGCCATACCCACTAGGCCTTAAACTCTGGAGTAGTCCTAGCATCCTCCATATCTAAAATATCCATAGGAGGGTCCCTCTTCCCAACCCACAATAAGACCATAGGTCGCTCTCCTCTGTCACCTCGCTGCCTGAAGTAAAATACAGGAGCCCCGAGAACATCCTATCACAAACCAAACTATCGTCGCACTCAATCAAACTAAAAATACTTGGTCTACCAAGTATATATCCTTATTATCCATCTATCCTACCAAATGGTGTGCAGCTGCTCATCATCCTTATACAACCTCACACCACCTAACCAAGGCTTCCATTTGATGTCACCAGGAGTCAAGCCTCCAAAATTACCCCTCCACAATAGCGGGTCACCCTCATGTGGCCTCTTAATATCCTTCTCTGCCTTTATACTCCACTTTAGAGCATAGGGAAAATTCTCCTTGCTCGTCATGTGCACAGGGTAAGGCAATAAAGATGGCCTCTCAATAGCTATGTGTTTCCATGTCCATACCTACAACAAGGGAATCACACTCAATCATATCCTCCTACCATGAACTACATCATGCAACTCCCAATAAAATTGAGCCAATAGAGAAGGTGCCCAAGAAAACACTACCCGACCATGTCACTCACCAAGTCTAGCACATTCTAGGTGAACAGAACCCCAAAAATGTCAGGAAACACATATGTAGAGATCATCATCATGGCTGCACACTATCGATCATATATCTTCTTCTACAACCACAACCACTCATAATCCATATTATATATATCTATGGCCCTCCACTCCATCCCAAAGAACCACTCCAACATAACCTCCTTGCTCTCATCAGCAACCCCTCTCATTGGAACACCCTCAATCGACAACTGATAAATTTGATAAATATCCTCTAAAGTGATAGTCATTTCCCTAGTGGGAAAATGAAATGTGTTCTTGTTTGCATCCCACCACTCACACAGTGTAGACACATATGCCCTGTTGGTGTGTATACTGGTACACTCCCACACACCTCAAAACCATATATCATCTAACCACTTCAACTCATCCGGTTGATTCATCACCTTGTCAAAATTACTCTTCATCTGTCACACCCGATGATGGGGTTCGAGCATCTTCACCTGTTCATCCACAATAAAACACACATTAGACATCCACATAATGATGCAATCAAATAAAACTTCATTTACAAAATAAAACCATTTAATTTGACGTGCACTTCGAGACAAAAACAGTGCACAAATCATATAACAAAACATATCAACAAAATAGTCGCATATTTGGATATCTATTTTGTCATTTTGTGGCAAAATTTCAAACATATATGTGAAAAACAGTACATATTTGGCTTCTAACAGCCAAAAACAAAATCACCCATGTGGCACAATATTCAAAACAAGGTCAATTCATTGAACATACAAAAACAAAACACATTTTTGAATACCCATTTTCCAATTTTGCGATAAAATTTTTGACAAAATTCAAAAACAACACACAAATCAACACAAAATTCAAAGTCAAATCTACCACACATACACCAAAATTGAACACACATCAAAACACATAATTCAAAAATAACAGTCACATTTTTGAACACTCATTGACCCACTTTATGGCAAAAGTTCAAACAAATGTGAAAAACAGTCTAAATCAGGCTCTCTATAGCTCATTTCCAATTTCATACTACCCACACCTTGAAATGCAGATCAAAGGTAAGCTAAACAAAGTCATCAACAAAAATAATCAATATTTTTGGATACCCATTTTGCCCTTCTAAGGTGAAAGTTTCATCGGTTTCCACAAATATTATCCCTAAGGTGGTAAATTTAATAGTCAAAGTTCACTACCTTACACCTAAAAACAACAAATTCTGAAATCACACAAAACGAAAGCAAAAAAATATAACAATCGTAAAATGGGATACCCATTTCCCACTTTTACGAATAAAATTCAATAATATATCAAAAATAGTACACCGTCGCTTCACAAATGCATGGTCAAACTTCACACCTACTCTACCCTTCACCCGATCAAATCAGCACTAAAACAAGTCCAATCCCAAAATAGATCACATTTTTGGGTACCCATTTGGCTTGTTTATCACTACGTTTTCAAATTTTAATTAAAAATTACTAAAAATTTTAAAACGGGACGAAACCCTTCTCATTTACATTTCTTGAAAAAAATAAAACAAAAATAAAATAAGGACAAAGGACACTTACCGGTGGATCCCCGCACCTGCTTCTAGCCACTCTGTGTCCCCTTGTCATCGTTGCCCTTGAATTCATGAACCGTGTTTGCTTTGTGTCGTCAAACGCTTCCACAAGTCACTTTTTAATGTCTTGCGCCATCAAAATGAACCCATTCCAAGCAAATTAGGGCTTAAATAGGCCTTAATCACCTATTCGCCCCTTGAGGGACGAACCTAGATCCAATTCGCTCCCAGGTGGCGATTTAGATCAAAATCACCCCTCGGGTGGCAAATTCAGCCAAAACACTCCAAAAACACTCAAATTGCCTCCAAAACCCTAGGAAAGTAGGCAAACTTCTTACAAAACCCTAGGAACTTCACAAAACCTTCTTCTAATTTGTTTTTTTAATCATATTCATCATGCATTGGTATCTTATCAATCGTTGCATCATCAACTTACAACATTTCATTTACCTCATTGTTGATTCCTCATTTGAGGAGGTATTCATATTCAATGTCAACTTTGCATGCAACCACAAAATCGAAAATCAAGTGTAATTAGCTTATTTTTCTACAAAATTTTTTGCTAAAGATTATCATACGAAATAATCTCAATCACAACTAGACATGTGTTACATCATGAGAGCTATGCGTCATGATGGAGAAGTCAATCTAGCATTCTTGTACATCAATTACATAATGAATGATATGTTTGGCATAATCCTAGCACAACATTTAGAGTATTTATATCTGGTATTCATGGAGCATCATGAATGACACATTTGGATAAGCTAAATATCACATTAGTTCAAATGGTTTGACACTTGTTGTCATGTTCTCATCAATCAATCAACAACAAAAATTTAGATAGGCTTTTATCCTATTCATACTTTTGGACCACGTTGATCTAGTCGCAAAAGCAAAGCAGTCAAAAGTTGTCATTCTCAAGCAACTGGTATGGCATCGTAAATGTCATATGGACTAAGCAAAATCACATATTTGCATCCATAATCATTCATTTTCTTTCACCAACCTTGTTTTCTTTATTTCTTTCCTCTTCTCCTTCTTTCCTTCTTCTCTTCTTTTCCTTGGACATACGATTAATTTGTATGGTCATGCTTCGAGCGGCTATATGCCCTTTGATTGGATTTCATTCCCCTTCTATCCCTTTTTCTTCTGCACAAACCCTTCACAATTTTTGTATTAAACTGTGTTCTATACAGTATAGTACAAAAATGGGTAAAATGTAGACACCCAAAAGTCACACATTGTTGTTTCTATGTATCCATAGGTGATTCCAGACATCCCTAGGCTATTGTAGGCTATTGTAGGCTATCGTAGTCATGCGTAGTTATGCGTAGTCATACGTAGATTGTCATAGTTTTCCATAGCAGTGTGTAGACTCCCATATATGTCTTTTAGATCCAAAACCCTAATAAGACTTCAAAACCACATCCCGAGCATTGGGATATCCTCCAAACAGCCTATTTGCACTCAATTGAGGCCCCCACGGGCTATTAATTGGCAAAAACAATTTACAAGTCAATTCCAAAAATCTAATTTAATGTTGACTTCACTTAAGTAACCTTTTTAGGGTAAATTTGATTAATTAACCTCTAATGAAATTAGGGTTTGTTAGGATGTTTCTTTTAATCATGTCCTAAATTGACTTAAGACCTCCTAATCAGGATTAACTCTAATCCATCCTCACACATGTGTGAGGATGAGATATTTCTCATAAGGAATGTGATGTTGCCACATTGTATTTTCTAACCTAACCCTAGTCGGAATTCAACCTAGGTTTAGTCTATCTAACTCCCCCCGTCACCTTACCATTGCCTATAGATAGTGGGTCCTAAACCCCTAATTATATCTCTCTCCCAAGTTCAACAAAGCATAGAAACTCTGCAAAAATTGATACCAAGTGTTCAACAGTCAGTTCTCGGAGTAGGCAAACAGATTTCAACAACACATAGAGGCACACTAGCTGCCTAAGGATTGATCCACTAAAGGGATTTTGCAAAAGGGACCTCACAGCTCAGATCACCCCTTACCCCATGAACCCGGTCATAATTCACCCCCCGGGTGGCAAATTGGGTCTATAGTGTCCAGATCGACCCAGATCTGGTAGGTAAGCTCTATTTTCCTATTTTATGTTCATTCTTATAGTTTATTTCAGTTTTATTTATATATTATCAGTCATTTTGTCTTCATAAATATGGGGCCTGACTAAGGCAAGCCCCTCTATGCACTAACACCCTTTTGCAGGTTATTTAGAATATCTAAAGAGGAAGAACACCATCAAACAAACAACCCAACGATGGCCCACATACAAAGAAGCCCACCTACATTGAGGGATGACTGAAGAAGGCATAGAATTGATTGTAACATTGTTAGGAAAAGAAATAGATAAAGGGCATCATTTTCCTCTTATAACACGTGTCTTTTAATATCAATGGAATATGGTTTCTCCGTTTAATGCATCATTTACTTATGTGTTAAATTATCAAATGTTATTTTTTGCCCGTTTCACTTGTTGATGACACTTGAATGCTTGAGCTTGGAGGCTTGATGCTTGATGTTTTATGATTG
Source organism: Wollemia nobilis (assembly GCA_028583015.1). Lineage (NCBI taxonomy): Eukaryota > Viridiplantae > Streptophyta > Pinopsida > Araucariales > Araucariaceae > Wollemia > Wollemia nobilis. The sequence continues at coordinate 4,269,622 of JAQPPZ010016822.1, forward strand.
CTTGAGAGTTTGTAGACTTGATCAAAGACACAACCCAAGACACAAGATTTTCCTCCCTTGTTGGAAGTGTTTTGAAATCTTTCTAGCTTGCTTGTTGATGACACTTGAATGCTTGAGCTTGGAGGCTTGATGCTTGATGTTTGATAATTGCTTGAGAGCTTGTAGACTTGATCAAAGACTTGTTTGGAGACTTGGATTCTTGCAATACCAAGAGCTTAAGTTCTTACAAGGATGGCTTTACAATATTGTGGCATGATATTTCTATGAACAATGCTTGATTTTTATGATTCTAGAGAGATTTTAGAAGAATTTTGTTACTTTCAAGACTGTGGATGAAATTTTGGTAGATCTTTGCCACATCAAAAAATGTCATGGATAGGGCTCTCCCAAATGTTGGATTTATAGGAAGCCATAGCTCCTTGGGGGAATAATTGCATATAATATGACAATATTGGAGAAGGTAAGAATTTGAAAAGGGATAAAGAAGCCATTAATGGAAGATCATGATAATGAAAATTCTTGGACTTGGGATCTTTGTAGGAGCTATAGATCAAATTTTGGGGATTTGGTTCATTAATGGTGAGCATATTAAAAGAGAGAGGCAGTCAAATTTATTGATTTTTATGTATGATAGTCAGAAGCATCGAGAGACAATAGCATCGATGGTGCTATTGCATTGGCACTTTCACCTCATGATCATTGGAGGTAAAAATGGGCAAGAAAAGGTTAAAATTGAGAATTTTTATAAAAGCACCATTAGTTCATGCTAGTGCCAATGACACTTTGCTCATGCCCCAATGTTATCACTTTTAGAGCAATAAATTCTCCAAATTTAGGCATAAGGAAGGTTGATTCGATTTGATTGATTAAAATTTTGATTGATGAAGGGATTGATAAACTTGAAGATTAACCATGTATTCAAAATTGGGTATCTACATTTACCCCTTTTATGCATATAATGTATAGTAAATATATAACCCAAGTGTTGTAGGTGAGTTGGAGAGGAGAGGGCAATCCTCCAAGGGAGGTCCCAGGTTCGAATCTCCACCCTACCAAAAAGCTGAATTGGGTACCCAAAATCCAATTGATAATGTTGGTGTGGGCAGGGCTAGGTGCGACTCCCGGGTGAATTTGACGGTGTAGAACCCCCTATTCGTGGTCTCTCAGACCAAGGCAGCCCCACAAGGGGTTTTTCACTTTAAAAAAAAAAAAGTATAGTAAATATATCAAAAAATAATATAGATGGCCCAATTCTAAGACAATATTTTATGTTCTTATGGTCAATAATGTTAGATGAATAATGTTGTATTTTTTGCTTATAAGTGATGAAAAATAATGTTTTAGACAACAATAAATTTTGTCATATGCTAGTGTGCCCCTTTGAGTTTTGGAGGGAAAATCAAGTTGGACCAATGAAACATGAATTGATTATAATCCATAATTGTGTAGTGGTTAGAAACTAGGACAAACAATGAAAAACACCCCAAGAGGCCGAGGGGGTTAAAAGGGATTGGCAAATAAAAAAATAGTTTTACTATGCAAGGGAGAGTAAATGAGAATTGCAACACTAATTGAGATGAGATCTTTCATTGCTCACTAGAGATTACTAGAGCACCATACATACCTAGTTCAAGAATAACCTCTAGGGGGCACAATGCCAATATTGATGAGTAGCAAAAAAATCCTACAACATTGATACTTCAAGGGGAACCTCTTGAAGTACTTTGGATTTAATTCCAAATTTTGTTTGCATTAATATTTTAAATTTTACGTACATGAAGGTGTCAAGAAGTGCTTACCTAAAACATTGATCCTAATTGAATTTATCTAGATATTTACACCTCAATGGTATTTGTTTCAAATTATTGGTTTCAAAAAATTTAATCTTCAATCATTTTACTAAGGTCTAAATTATGCGGGTTTGATGAGGAAAAACTTCTCTGCTAGGGTTTGATGAGGAAAACCTGCTTGGAAAGGATGGCAGTAGTTTTTAGAGGAGGTCTAAACAATTATAGGAATGTTGTGATGGCATCAGGACCATCACAGAGCATGCATGCTAGTGAAATTTTTCCATCTAAAAATTATTAGAAGGAACATAATTTCCCATTGCATGTTAGGAATTGCTTGTTAAAGAACAATGGATATTTGGAACAATGTGAAGCCAAGCCGATTCTAGTAGTTCAACCAAACTTTGTGGTGAAATATGTGGATTATTTAACCAAACATGTGCTTATTGGAAAATTTATGGGTATCCGAATTTCTCTTCTCTTTGTGGAGGCTTGCGTTAGGAAGACTTGGAACCCTAAAGGTGATGTGGAGGTGATGTTGAGTGCAAATAGTTATTTTATGGTGGTTTTTTCTTGTCTTGTGGATCGTAACAAAGCATTTGAAGAGGATCCCTATTTTTGTAACCAAGCGAGACTCTTTATTAAACCCTAGCATGTGGATTTCAACTTGTCATAGGAGCAACCGTCATGGGTTCTAGTGTGGGTTCAGCTTTCATGGCTCCCATTAGAATTCTATAGAAATGACATCTTGCATATGATTGCCCTTCTTCTTGAGAAGTTGGTTGGACCGTCACAATAGACAATGGATAAAAATGTAATCTCTATTTTTTGTATCTATGTTAAAAATTATTTAAACAATCCTATTCCAGATTCTGTTGAAATACAATTTGGATCGACTACATGGGTTCAACAACTTGACTATGAAGCTATTCTATTTCATTATTAAATTTTCCATGAATATGACCACCTACAAAGAAAATGCCTAATTTTTTCTTTCTCGTGGCTTCAAATCCTGGTCCCTCTCAATCTGCACAAAATTTGGATAAAGGAAAAGCCTTGATAAAGGAAGGGGATCAGGATAAGGAAGGCTTTATTCTGGTAAAACCCTAAAACAAAGGAAGAAGGGCAAAAAAAGACCTTAAGGATAGCCAACCAGATGCTCTACTCACCCATTTTTAAATACTAGATGATCTTGATCAGTGCATGGAGATACCTGAAACGTCACTACCTGATGTAGATATAATAGGGTTGAATCAGCCATTTGTTCTTGAGGTGGAACCTAAGGAATCAGATCTAGGGGGTTTAAATGAAGAACAATGGGCTTTGGTTTTGATTATAGGTGATATAGTTGGCTCTAGCCCTGGAAGGGAAACTATTTTGGAAAGTGGCAAAAAATTATTTATGTCCTCTCCTAATCAGGCACTAATGCAGTCATCCTTGGACTACAAAACTCCTACGATGTTGGGATTGTAGAAGAAACCAATTAAAAAAGGTGCTTCGAATAAGAATATGAAGGTGGATCAAAAGAAATACCAGGATAAAATTAAGTTAATGGGGGAGACTTTGGTGGATTCTGGCTTGGTGAGAACATTGGACTCCCATTTTTCTAACCCCCATAAATGATTATCCTTTTAAGGAATGTAAGAGGATTGAACAACATCCCTAGACAAATTTATTCATGATTTGGTTTGTGTTCATTATCGGATGTGGTGTTTATTCACGAGAATAAATTGGCTACTGATAGTACATTCAATATCACTCTCAAGTTATGGATAAGGGGTCAATGCCAATGTATTGGTGCATGTGGATATGCTAGTGGCATTGCTTGTTTATGGGATCTTATTAAGATATCTCCTCTTACTTAGATTTCCAACAAATTATCTATTTTGATGATCGTGTATGATAATGAATCTGGTGAAACCATCCTACTTACAAATGTGTATGCTCCTGTTGATGACAATGATAAAGTGAATTTATGGGAGCACATTGACTTTATGAGAAGTATGGCTCCCTTGTACCTATGGATTTTTTTTGGAGACTTCAACTCTATCACTTATTTAGAGGAGAAACACGATGGGGTTGATCGTCTCGAGCCTTTTTCTTCTATCTCCAGTGCTCATATTCAGGACCTGAACTTGGTTGACATAAAGCTGGATAATGGGATATTTACCTAGAACAATAGAAGATGTGGGGAATATTCCATATTAGAGAGACTTGATAGGTTTCTAATCTCTAGTTTTTGGATTGGTAATAACATAAGTGCTAGTTCTATGATTTTGAAGGGTAGGGGATCTAATCATTGGCCTATCAAACTATTTGCTTTGGAGTTAGGTCTAAAGAAGAATCCTTACTTTAAGTTTCAAATTATGTGGCTTCGAGATCCTAAGCTTCATGATTTCATGCGAGGCTAGTGGACCAATGGTAAACCTCCTCATGGCATCACTATGTATTCCTTTATGAAGCGACTACAATTTGTTAAGCATAAATTGAAGAGATGGAATAGATTAAATTTTAGGAACCTTTCCTTAGCTAAGTTGGTGGCTCTTAGGAGGTTAGAAGAATCTTCAAGGAATATTACATATCAGGGACTCACGGAGGAGCTTCTAATTGAGGAATTTAAGGCTATGAAAGACCTTGTTGAATGGGAACTGAGGGAAGAATTTTTTTGGAAATAAAAAGCTCGAGTATATTGGTTTTAGGAAGGGGATAGGAACATGGCCTTATTTTATAACTCAGTTAAGACTAGCCATAATGGTAACCTGATTACCTCTCTTGTGAATTCTCAAAGTGCCTTGCTTTCTTCTTTCAGGGATATTTTAGAAGATACTAGGAAGTATTTTTCCTATCTCTTCGAGGAGGACTCCCTCTCATATGATGAGGATGAAAATCTTATTCTAAATTTTATTCCCTCTATTGTTTCTAGAGAGATGAATGAGCACTTGATGGGTCCAATTTACATTGAGGAGTTGGAAAATGTTATATTCAAGATGAAAAAAGGAAAGCCCTAGGTCTGGATGGATTCTCAATTGAGTTTTATCAAGAGTTCTGGGAGTTAATAAAATTTGACCTTCTAGAGGTGGTCCATGAGTCCCAAAAGAACAAAGAGATGCTAAGGGCCCTAAATGCTACCTTTGTGGTGCTTATTCCCAAAAAAGAGGGAGTGAATTCCTTGGATGTGCTCAAGCCTATTGCTCTCTAAAATGTTATGTATAAGATCATCATAAAAATTATTGTTATGAGGCTAAAGATATGGTTGAGAAAAATCATATCTGACAAGCAAGGTGGGTTTGTTGCTTGCTGGAAAATCCTAGATGGGGCTATTATTGGTACAAAATCTATTCACTCGATGGAAACTTCTAAGGAGAAAACTATGTTCATTAAGTTATACATGGCCAAAGCCTATGATTGGTTCAGATGGTCCTTTTTTCAAAAATGTCTTGCTGCTTTTGGTTTTGAGGAGGAATGGATTAGATGGATGATGAGCTATGTTTCTTATTTCTTGTTCTCCATTCTTGTTAATAATGAGCCATCATAGCTATTTAAGGCCTCAAGTATATTGAGGCAAGGATATCATCTATCTCCTTTGTTGAGCAAGGTGCGGCAAACAGTATTGTCATTGTTGTCAACACAGTCAGACATATTTATTGATGCAATGGACAAGAGTTTATTTAACAACAAGGTGCAGCCAAAGTACAATGGATAGGAGTTCAGTGTTGAGCAAGGTGTTGCGGGAGGATTGTCATTGTTGTCAATACGATCGGTTAGATCTAATGATGCAATGGACGGGCAGTTTAGAAGTCACTCGGATGCGAGAGGATAAAGTTCAAAAGTTAGTCGGATCATGAGTCCTTAAATGATAGATGCACAGAAACGAGAAAACATAATTCAGAATGAGAAGAAGAAGTCTTCAGAACCTGAGATGTCAAGAAGCGAAAAGGTTTTTTGTGAAAACCAAGGCAGTCAAAATAAAAAGTTTTATTTAAAACCATGGATAACAGATTTGAAATGGGTTTTTCTTAAAACCCAAGTTGGCTCTTCGTTTCGTTGAAAAAGATGCCCCGGTGATGAAGATATTTAATTTTAAATATTTAGTTTAAATTTTAAAGGTTTTTGTGAAAACCAAGGCAAGTCAAAATAAAAAGTTTTATTTAAAACCATGGATAACAGATTTGAAATGGGTTTTTCTTAAAACCCAAGTTGGCTCTTCGTTTCGTTGAAAAAGATGCCCTGGTGATGAAGATATTTAATTTTAAATATTTAGTTTAAATTTTATTTTATTTAAAATTTAAATTAAAATATTAAATTAAATTAAAAGGGCCGACGTGTTACTATTTCACGGCAATAAGCTACGGGGAAAGTGACGAAGGTGGCAGAAGAGTTTGAGGCCGACAAAGTTAAATCTGGGTCGACAGATTTTAGGGTTTGGCGACCGACAATTTCTAGGGTTTTGCGGCCGACATTCTTAGGGTTACGACCGACGGATTTTAGGGTTTGGTAGCTGATAAATTCTAGGGTTTCTCAGTCGACGTTCTTCTAGGGTTTGTTTCTAAAAATTTCTTCTATAAAAGCAAGGGTACTTCGAGTTTAAAAATGGGGTGTTAAGATAAAGTGCAAATGCGAGCATAGTGTTTGTGAAAGTGAAGTTCGTGTTGAGCGGAGAGCAGAATGTGAAACGACACAGAGTGTGCAGAGAAGCGCGAAGGGCAAAGTTGATTACAAAGTCTGGTTGTAGCAGTGCAGCAGACTATGTGAAGTGATTGCACAAGAGAGAGCAGAGTGCACGGAGATTGCAAAGGTGATGTAGACCAGGTAGAGTCTTGCAATAACAAAGGTATATGTCAAACATTTTTATTCAAAATTGAAGTCCGGTTGGTCTTTGGCAAATTAGGGGTTGGTGCTCCTTTCTATTGATGCAGATAAATAAGGGGTGGGTGCTCCTTCCAGTTGGTGCTGGTAAACAAATTGTAAAGTTGGTGCTTTGCAAGAGGCTGGATTTGGATGGGAGTCCAAGCAGCCATTCTTTTTGAGGAGTAGCCATTTTGGTGAACCTCGTTAAAAATCTGTGTTGTGTGATGTTCTCTTGCGGTACTTATTATATCTGTTTATAAGTTTTATCTGCTATAATTTTTTAGAGTTGTTTATTCATGTTTTGGAATGCTACACTGATTCACCCCCCCTCTCAGTGCCATACTAAGTACAACAATTGGTATCAGAGCCAAGTTCCCAATTTTGGCTAAATCAGTCAAGGTTGATCTTGGATTAGTACACAATGGCTAAGAAGAATAGATCCTCATCCAAAAAGGCATCCCGATCAGTTTCAGTTCCTGTAGAAGAGAAATTTGAACCGAAAAAGGTAGAAGAAGTGAATCCTGAAGTTTGTGATGAAAATCTTGAGGCTGAAGTAGATTTTGAAGGAGAGTTGATATCTGCTCTTGAAGAGTGGAGTATAGAAAAGAAAAAGAACAAAATATTGTCCAAGAAATTGGAAGAATATGGGGATGAGATTGAAAATATGTTCTTACAATTCCAAAAGGCCAAGAAAATAGAAGAAGACTTGAAGTCACAGTTGAATGATAAAGTCAATGTGTGTAACAAACATGAAGAGGATTCTAACAAAGTAGTTAGTAATCTAAAGCTGCAAGTAGAAGAGTCTAAAAGGATTGAGGAAACTCTCAGGTCGTAGATCAATGAGAAAGAGATTATTTGCCGCAAACAAGAAGAAGAGATTGTTTCATTGAAGAAACAACTAGAAGAGGCCAATACAAATCTTAAATTCGATAAGAGCACAAAATTGCCAGATAAAATGATAAGTCATCAGAAAAGCTCCACGGTTAAGCATGGTCTTGGATATGAAGCTGAACAACCTTTATCTTCCAATTCTGCAGAGAAGAAGAAGTTCAACTGTTGAAGGGTCCGAGCAAGAAAAGGTTAAAGTCGTATCTTCAAAAGAAAGAAAATATCAAAGGAGATTTACAGACAAAGCAGCCACAACAAAAGAGGTTCTACCACTCTCACTCTTTTTATGCTAACACTTTTAATGGCTATTGTTTCAGATGTAACCAGTATGGTCACAAGGCAACTTATTGTGGATTAAATAATAAATCAAAGAGTTATGCTAGTCGAAATACATCTGCATATCTGAGTGAACACTTTGTACAATGTTTTCAATGCAATGGTCATGGGCACATAGCAAGGTTTTGTCCAAGCACTTCTGTATCAAATCTAAGGCAAAACAGTAGATTTCATAAGATGCAAAGAACACAACACAGACAGGGAATAAATCGGGTTCATAGAAGAAAGGAAAATAATCATTCATCATGGATGCATAAGAGACAACCACACCAGAGAGATATTCGAGTTCACACAATGATGCAAAATAGGGACGCAGGTGAAAAATCCAAGCTCGAGGTCAAGAAAGTCTGGAGAAAGAAAGAAGAGAGGAAATCGTGTCTCCTTGAACTAAAGGAGACTGCTCTTCTGCTGCACTAAGCAACTCCAGGTAACACATCCTCAAGGGGAGCATTTTGAAAAAGGTTTTATTTTATTGCTCTTATATGTTTGTTGGGTTAACCTGAGGATGAAAGGCAAGTAGTAAGGAGGAGTTGCACTATAGTTGTTTAAATTTATTTCAGTTCATATAGTTGTTTGTGGAAGTGCCATGAAGGTTGGAGATTAAATGGAGAGTCGCCACCATTTTTAGTACTGTTGTATGTCATTGTTGTACTGTTGATGTTCTTACTGTAACTGTTCGAAGCCATGAAATGTAACAGTTCAGATAATTTGATTAGTGGAAGAATTTTTGCTCTAGCTACGTATTTATATTTCGATAAAAGAACCGTGTATCTGTTCCATTCATTGATGTAAAGATTGTTAGAAGTTTCATGGTGCCTTGGTGGAATTATTTAATTCTCAGACAGTTTCATTTTAACTGTTAATAAAATGCCAATCCGAGGTTAAGAAGTATAAGGCTGAGTAAAGAGATGAATGGTTGGTCGTGAAGTGTTTGACAGAATGTTTTCTCCAGATTTGCACAGTTGAAAGTAAGAGGTGACCAGCGTTGACTGTAGAAAACTTAGACAAAGCTGCAAATGTAAAAACGGATCTGATTTGTGTTAAGGTACAGTATTTTATGCGTGCACAGAGTTGATAGTAATACTGCAGTGTTGGTACAGTACTGAACAAGAGTTGGTTGATACATTCTTGGACTAGGGTTGTGTGAGAGATGATTGGTTGAGTAAAGATAATTGAGCATAGTCAAGTGATTGATTGCATGTGGTTGTTCAAGTCCCATAAAATAAACTTTTCTTGATTTGAGTTGAGATTGAGATTTGAGAATAGAAGATATTAAGTCTCTAACAATCTTTTGTATGCTTCTATAAAGTGGATTTAATTTTAAACTATCATTCTGTGTTGAGCTTATCTTGAGTACCACTTGAGCATGTTTGATTGAGCCTTTGAAGAAGGTCTTTGAGAAATATTTTGAGGACAATGCTGGGACAAATTGCCAGAGAAGTTTTGGACAAGTTTTTAGAGAGCTTGGCAAGAGCATATTTGGGCAAGTTCCTTGGTGAGCTTGTTAAGCAGGTTCTTAGTGAGCCTATTGACTGAACATTGAAGGTGACAGAGTACAGAATACAGAATTTCAATGAATAGAAATTCTGGCATCCAACACAGCTGAAGTTAGATCAGAGTGAGGATTCTTCAAGTGAAGAAGAGGTCCACCAATCAGTGCAGCAAAGAGACAGAGTCTTCTATAATATTACAAGGGTACTATGGAGTATGGGTTATGGTATCCTAAAGATGCAGATTGGTTGAGTGGTTAAAATTCCCAAGAAGTGACTAACTTGGGATCACATTCTCAGGGGGAGCATTTGTGTATTTGTTTTTCTTCTTGTTCATGCTTGGAATATTTGCTAATTGTAATAATTTGTGTCTAAGAATATTGTGCATAGACTCAGGGGGAGTCTGCAACAGCCCTTTGGTATTATTGTCAAAGGGGGAGAAGATTTACAAGAAAATTGCACATGTGTTGCCAACAATTCCAAAGGGGGAGATTGTTGAGCAAGGTGCAACAAACAGTATTGTCATTGTTGTCAACACAGTCAGACAGATTTATTGATGCAATGGACAAGAGTTTATTGAACAACAAGGTGCAGCCAAAGTACAATGGATAGGAGTTCAGTGTTGAGCAAGGTGTTGCAGGAGGATTGTCATTGTTGTCAATACGATCGGTTAGATCTAATGATGCAATGGACGGGCGAGTTCAGAAGTCACTCGGATGCGAGAGGATAAAGTTCAAAAGTTAGTCGGATCATGAGTCCTTAAATGATAGATGCACAGAAACAGAAAACATAATTCGGAATGAGAAGAAGAAGTCTTCGAACTCGAGATGTCAAGAAGCGGAAAGGTTTTTTGTGAAAACCAAGGCAGATCAAAATAAAAAGTTTTATTTAAAACCATGGATAACATATTTGAAATGGGTTTTTCTTAAAACCCAAGTTGGCTCTTCGTTTCGTTGAAAAAGATGCCCCGGTGATGAAGATATTTAATTTTAAATATTTAGTTTAAATTTTAAAGGTTTTTTGTGAAAACCAAGGCAGTCAAAATAAAAAGTTTTATTTAAAACCATGGATAACAGATTTGAAATGGGTTTTTCTTAAAACCCAAGTTGGCTCTTCGTTTCGTTGAAAAAGATGCCCCGGTGATGAAGATATTTAATTTTAAATATTTAGTTTAAATTTTATTTTATTTAAAATTTAAATTAAAATATTAAATTAAATTAAAAGGGCCGACGTGTTACTATTTCGCGGCAATAAGCTACAGGAAAGTGACGAAGGTGGCAGAAGAGTTTGAGGCCGACAAAGTTAAATCTGGGCCGACAGATTTTAGGGTTTGGCAATCGACAATTTCTAGGGTTTTGCAGCCGACATTCTTAGGGTTACAGTCGACGAATTTTAGGGTTTGGCGGTTGACAAATTCTAGGGTTTCTCAGTCGACGTTCTTCTAGGGTTTGTTTCTAAAAATTTCTTCTATAAAAGCAAGGGTACTTCGAGTTTAAAAATGGGGTGTTAAGATAAAGTGCAAATGCGAGCATAGTGTTTGTGAAAGTGAAGTTCGTGTTGAGCGAGAGAGCGAGAATGTGAAACGACACGAGTGTGCGAGAGAAGCGCGAAGGGCAAAGTTGATTACAAAGTCCGGTTGTAGCGATGCAGCGATATCGTGTGAAGTGATTGCGCAAGAGAGAGCGAGTGCGCGAGAGATTGCAAAGGTGATGTAGACCAGTTAGAGTCTTGCAATAACAAAGGTATATGTCAAACATTTTTATTCAAAATTGAAGTCCAGTTGGTGTTGGCAAATTAGGGGTTGGTGCTCCTTTCTGTTGATGCAAAAAAATAAGGGGTGGGTGCTCCTTCCAGTTGGTGCTGGTAAACAAATTGTAAAGTTGGTGCTTTGCAAGAGGCTGGATTTGGATGGGAGTCCAAGCAGCCATTCTTTTTGAGGAGTAGCCATTTTGGTGAACCTCGTTAAAAATTTGTGTTGTGTGATGTTCTCTTGCGGTACTTATTATATCTGTTTATAAGTTTTATCTGCTGCAATTTTTTAGAACTGTTTATTCATGTTTTGGAATGCTACACTGATTCACCCCCCCTCTCAGTGCCATACTAAGTACAACATCCTTATATTCTTATCATTATGGCAGAAGGGTTGGGAAGATTTTTCAAGTCTCAGGCTAGGCATGGTCTCATTCAAGGGTGGAAGTGGGATAGTAGTTTGTCGCCTCTTTCCCACCTTCAATTTGTTGATGATATTGCTTTGTTGGGAGTTGCCACTATCACAAAAGCTAGCAACATTAGACGGTCTCTTGACATATATCTTGGTGCTTTTGGATAGTTGATTAATGAGGACAAGTCTTCTATTTTCTTCTTCAATACCCCTTCTCTTATTCAAGCCATGATTGCTCGTATTCTTAGATTCGAGGTTGGGACTCCTCCCTTAATTTATCTTGGTATTTCGATTTCATCTCATCCTCTACCTAGATCTTCTTGGCAGTCTATACTTGATAATTTTAGAAGGAAGGTGAATCATTGGACCATCATATGGCTATCCTCTGTAGGTAGAGTGTTGCTTTTAAAAACTTTTGTTCAATATTTATCCATTTAAAGGTATTTTGTGTAAATATATCCCTCTCATTTCATAAAGGACATGGATACTTTGTTAAGACATTTTTTATGGTCTGGAAAACTTGATCAATCTAAATGGAGTTTGGTTATGTGGGATTCTATTTGTAGGTCGGTTCAATAGGGAGGCCTTGGGTTGTGACAGGTGGCTCTTTCTAGGTAGGATTTGGCTACAAAACTTTATTGGAGATGATGTACCTCTCAAGATCATATTTGGGATAAAATATTATCTTGTAAATACTTGAGAGGTATTTTTAAGGCTGAGATCCCTAGAGTTAGCCTGGTTGGGAAAGGTTCAGTTATTTGGACCACTTTGAAAATATGAGCTAATTAATTAAGTAGGATTTGTTCTGGATTTGCAATTGAGGATCAGATGCTCTTTTATGGGAGAATTATTGGTATGGACACCCTCCTATATTGACTCAATATCCAAGGTTACGTTCCCTAAGTGTTTTTTTCTTAGAAGGGGGCCGATCTCATATGGAGGACTTAAAAAAAATCTAGTCTTTTGAAAATATAGAGATGTACAAGTGGAAATATCTGCAAGAATGGTCCCAAGGGGGATTGGCCGAGGACAGAGATGTGCTTGCTCTTATTCTTGCATGGAGGCCCTGTTCTTCGTTGAAGGGCAAAGACATTTTGGCTTGGAACCTTGAACCCCCGGGAACCTACTTTGTAGCCTATGGTTATTAGGTTCTTGATAATCAAAAGTTCAGGAGTCTCCCTGTCACATGGTGGAAAAAGGTGTGGAACATATTTGCTTGGCTAAAATGTAACTTCTTTCTCTGGTTGGTAGCTCATAATAAATACCTCACTTGGAATAATTTGAGGAAGAGGGGATTTTAGGGTCCCTCTTTGTGTGTCCTTTACGGTAAGAATGATGATGACTCTTCTCATTTATTTTTCGAATGCTCCCTTGCTAGAGACATTTGGCACCATCAGTGGAGTGTCTGGAACCATCTTTATTTTCATGTAATCTCCCTACTAGAGTTTTGGAGTAGTCTAGAAATACCTCCATCCAAGGCCCCCTTCCTCTAAGTGGCTTGGAATTTGGGCCCTTCTTACATCATATGGTAGACTTACCTTGAACAAAACCATCACATATTTTAGGGTAGTCATTTGGTTGTTCAACAGATCTGGCAAATGATCTTGTGTATGGTTCAAAAAACTATCCATAGCAAATGTGATGTGGACCCTCTTTTGGACTCTAGGGAGGAGAAGGTATGGTAGGCCCTTAGTCTCTTTGGAATTGGTGCAAACGCTTTTACCCCTAGAAGGGTTTCTCAGCTTAGCAAGAAGGTTAGGAGAGATGGTAGGTGGAGGCTGCCCCCTAGAGGAGTTTTAAAAATTAATACTGATGGGTCATCTAGGGGTAATCCTAGACATGCTAGAATTGGTGATGTTGGGAGAGATTCTGCTGGTGTGGTTAGTTTTTTCTTTTCCATTTATAAATGTGTTCACTCCAACAATTTTATGGAAGCTCTTATGATTATCGAGGCCTTAGAGAGAGGGTTTTATCTTTGCTGATATAGGGTTATATGCGAGTTTGATTCTCAAATTTTGGTTAATATTTTAAACAAAAAAAGGGTGGAGGATGTTAATTGGCCATTGGCCTTTATGGTTGTTCAGATTCTCAGAATGAGTGAAGAGTTTGAATTTATATCCTTTGTGCACATTCCAAGGGAATGGAATGGGGTTGCTAATTACTTGGCCCAAAGGGTTTTTAAATTGTTGTATCCTTGGATTATCGATAACTAGGAGAGTCTCTTATCTGGGGACTCTCAATGCCTCTGGGAGTTGATCCGCAAGGATGTTCAAATTTAATGTAGTTTGTTCTTGTTGTCTTCTTCGGGTTTCGACCTTGTCTAGTGGTTTCAGCATTTTTTGTTGCTTATTTTAGTCATATTTGGGGGCTCAGTTGTACTCTGTAATCCAAACTTTTTATCAATAAATTTTTACCCCTTTATTTAAAAGAAAAAAAAAGGTCTAAATTATTAAAATCAAATTTGTAGGGTTCTTGACAATTCTTCATCTTACCTAAATTTACATCGAATCTAAAATCATCATATCTTTTGGTAAAATAATTTATTTGAGGTGATTCAAATTCTAGCTAAAATTTACTTGATATCCTCTTTTTAGTGGCACAAAATTTTCTAGAGGTTGGACATAATTTATTTTCCAAAAATAGTAGTTTCCAATTACAACATATCAAATTCTAAGTGAAATATCTCTTTCTCTAGAATTCATCTTTGCATTTCCTTTGCATATTTGGATACCCATTTGGATTATTTAGATGTGTGCAAAATTTCATCAAAATTTGGGCGCTTTAATTTTTCACCTAATTTTTGAACTATGGGAGTTCCTTGTTAAAATCTGCCATCAAATTGGAAACCCTTGCAAAGGTCAATTTGGTCAACCTTGCTCTCTGGAAAATTAAATTCATGTATTTTTACCAAGGAAGAAGTAAAAATCTCAAATCCTTTGTTACTTTTCGCTCCTTGCAAAATTCCACGGTTATTTTGATCAACCTTGCTCTCCGAAAATTAAATTGTAGGCTTTTGCCAAGAAAGAAATAAAAATATCAAATCCTTTGTTATTTTCCACTCACAAAATTTCATGGTCAGTTTGGTCAACCTTACTCTCCAAAAAATTAAATTGTGAATTTTTGCCAAGGAAGAAATAAAAATATCGAATCCTTTGTTATTTTCCACTCCTTGCAAAATTCTGTGGTCAATTTGGTCAACTGGAAAATTAAATCGTGGATTTTTTCCAAGGAAGAAATAAAAATCTCAAATCCTTTGTTATTTTCCACTCTTTGCAAAATTTTGTAGTCAATTTGGTCAACCTTGCTCTCCTGAAAATTAATCGCGGATTTTAACCATCTTTTTTCAGCTCATTTCTTCCTTTGCTTTTCTACGCTCATTTTAAGTGTTTCAAGAAATTTAATCTTCAAATGGTTTTCCTAAGGTCTATATTATTAAAATCAATTTTTAGGGTTCTTTACAATTCTTCGTCTTATCCCAAAATTCATTTCAAATTTGAAATCATCATATATTTTGATAGAAGAAATCGTTTGAGGTGATTCAAATTCTGGATGAAAGATCTTGATCTCCTCTTTTCAGTGGCACCAAATTTACCAAGAGTTGGATGTAATTTCATTTCCAGAAATAGAGGTTTTCGATTATAGCCTCCCAACTTCTAAATGTTGTATATGTTAATTAGAAATGATATTTTGCATTTTATTTGTATATTTAGATACTCATTTGGCTTGTTTATAAGTATGTAAAATTTAATTAAAATCTAGGCACTTTTATTTTTCACCTAATTTTTGCACTACACTTGAGTGGTTTATGAGCCCAACACTTGCCAAACTCTTTACCAATGGGATAGTAAGCTTAAAGGTGGAAGCCCTTGGTCCTAATTGTGTGGGACTTCTCACCCCTATTAACATCGAGTCGTAGCATATGTGTGGAAGGTAGTTGGTCCTCTTGCTTTCTAATCATTCATGTGATGTTGTTCCCATTACAAGCTATTTATTTCCAATGGCATATTCCTATGTTGGAATTTCGTTTCACTTTAATACCTCTTCTACTTAGTTAGTGTAGTGTGTGCATGTGTTAATAATCCTACATTGACCCTATTGTGGGACTTAAGTGGTTTATGATCCCCAACACTTTCCAAACTCTTTTCCAATGGGGTAGCAGGTTTAAAAATGGAAGTCCTTGGTCATGCTTATGTGGGACTCCTTAGCCCTATTAACATTGAGTCAAACACCTCACACAAGAAGCATGAAATACAAAGGTCTGACCATCTTGATAATCATAAAATCAATCAAGCTCTGGTTCTTGATGAGGTTCCATCAGTAGTAGGCTCAACCAATGAGGCCTATGATAAAAAATGTAGAAGAATGGTGGAGGTGTACGAAGCTAGGATTTTGCAACAAGTGGATCCTAAAAACTAGCAACATTGAAGTCTGTTGCCAAGAAAAATAGTACAAAAAGAGGGCTCCCTTGTGGCAAAATCTATTGCCACATGGATCATCGATTGCATATGTACTGGTATGCATCATGATCTGCCAGGTTGTGAAATCTTCATGACTTGGAAGAGTTTGCAATACTAACCAAACTACAGGTTGTGCCTGAAGTTCAATACTATTTGGTATAGTCACTGCAGGTTTACTAGATGAAACTCTAGAGCAAGTCAGTAGTCACAATGCACCAATTGCATTGCAATTTGTGTACATAAGTCAACAACTAAATAAAAGGATGCTAGGGTGGCAAAACTCATAAAAGGAAATAACTTCATATAAGTATCTCAGTTACTAAAAGAACTTTCCATGCCTTCTAATTCTCTTTTGTGACTTCGTAGCCCAATGGATGAAGGACAAAGACTAAAATTTATGCAATTGCATTGTACAAAATATAGATTCATCGGTACACCAATGATGGTGTTAGTTGGTGGATCATACCTTGTCAAATAAGCTAGAAGTAGTGCTTACCCCCTCCTATATATGCCATCAAGAAGATAAGTGTAGCTTAGAGAGCTCATGGCATGCTCGTAGAGGAGGTGAATCTAGTCAAAACCTACTAGGTAAAAAGTCAATTCAAGAATAGGTATATTTTCAAAATTTTCCTTCCTTGAAAATCATGGCTTGTGGCAACCTGTTTGTTCTTGAATCAGCTTTGGGTTGTAGAGGAGTGTGTTTATGGGTACACGATGTTGGGGGATATCTCATGAACCAAGAGCTTTAGTCTATCGTTCTATGAGAATATGTCATAGATCCAGTAGTTATGTTTTTCTTATTTTGGAATCCTTCTCAGCACTATGTCCCCTCTTGTTCTCTTCTTCTATCATATTCTCTTTGTTTAGTTGTTGTTGTTTAGATGATTGCTTGATATGGAAATCATCTTACAATTGCCCTTTCCCTCTCTTTGCCCCTTCCTATGTGTTCTCTTCCCCATGCTCGGGTGCCCCTCTCCCATTTTTTTTGGCCTCTCCCTTTTGTGTTCTTTCTTTCTTTCCTTTTCGCTATTGTTGTTCCCATGGTTTTCATCTCCTTGCTCTATTTTATCATGACCTTTTCTATTCATCCCTTATTATTTTCCCTGTTTGTAAGTGCTTCTCGAATACTTGTTGGGTTATTTATTTTACAGAGTAAAAAATCCATGTAAGTCACCAAGAGTGTGTGTAAGGATTTTTGCACCTCCTTTCTCTTCTTAGAGACCACCAAATTTTGAAGGAATTGATGGATGGGCAGAAGATCTCAGAGTGGCAGCAACGGTCGTGAGGCAGACAAGACTGACGGGTGGATGGTAAAATCAAGCAAGGTGAGTGATAAGAAAGGGTGAACACCCACCCTTATAGTTTGAGTGGAACTTTCCAAATTATCTGCTAAACTGATTGGATGCGCTAGCATAGGTGAAAAATTCTTAAAAGCCTGCCCTTGAGGAACAAAGAAAACTCCTGCCCAACCTAGATGGGAAGTTAGAAATGTAAGATGGATGGAACATATGAGAAATGCTTGCCTTCTTTGGATCCCCTATGGATGGATGGAAGAACCTTTCGAATACATGAACCCCCACCATTGCTCGAAATACAAAGGAAGGCCTACCCACTGCCACAATGGTCCAAGTACCCAATGTTGTACGTAGAAGTGACAGATTTTCGATTTTGTATGATATTTGACTGTAGGCAAAGCAAAAGTCTTTAGATATTTGTTTAAAGGAAAATCCATCAACAAAAGTCCTTTATGACATTTGTCTATGGGCAAGTGTCTCATCATTTGGCACATCTATAAAGTCCTTGTGAGTATTTATTTCAAGGAAATTCTATTTATAGTTTAAAATTAAATTGTAAAATGTTCCTTTGATGTTTTTGGGAGGTAACAAAAATAATATACTTATCTTGTATCATAGAAGCGCCTTATGGTATTATCTAAAGTCCTCGATGGTCATGTATTTTATCTATATTATAGCTTAAATCATGGCAATACCTCATGGCATTATTGTAGCAAGTGTGAACACTTAATTTATTAAGTGGTTAATTTAGTGGCTAGGCTAGGTTAGAGTTGTTGGCTAAATTGTTTAAATAAGTCGACATGATATTTTTTGAATTTCTCTTCTATCCTCCTTATCCCTCCATTCTCTCCTATATTCCCTCTTCTCCTTTATCACTCCATCTCCCTTCCTTGTTATTCCTCCAACCTCCCTTCATCTTCTCCTCCGACTTCCTTCCATCCCACTTCTCCTCTAACCTCCTCTCCCTTCATATAAATTAGATGTATTTCCTATAGTTTGAATATAATGGAATAGCTTTGCGAGATCTAGAATAAAGAATTGTTTATTCCTATTAATTTTCCTATTGCCACTTGGTCCTGGTTTCATATTTGGTATCAGAGCTTGGTAGGCGAGGTCATGCTGGGCACGAATCCCGAGGATGCATGGTGATCTGGCTAGCGAGCGTGCTGGGCACGTATCCTGAGGGTGCACTATGATTGAGGAGCTGGGCGATCAAATCGAGGAGGTGGTAGAGTGTAGAGCTGGGCTCGATTTTTGAGGTGATTAACTACATGATTTCTAAGGTGACACATGGCAGGCAAAGCAGTCGCTGACATGGCAGAAGCACGCTGGCAGAGTGCTGACTGGGTGAGCCAAGATCTGACATGGCAAGCCGGATGCTGACGTGGCGATCTGACGTGGACATTGATGTGGCGATCTGAGGTGGGCGTTGACATGGCGGAGCGGGCGCTAAGTGTGGTGATGTGGCAGCATTTCATTGGTTTCAGTTTGGCAAAACCTGGTTGGAACACGTGGCGAAGTAGATTCGTCAATCAAGCAAAGAGCTAAGGGTTTGATTGCCCGAAGGCAATCAAAGGCTTATGCGATCGCGCACATATAAGAAGACTTCACAGTCTTCCTCCCACTGCATGTGGGATATTTCCATTTTTTTTTTTTTTTAAATTGCCGCCCATCCACTGTATAAGGAACAACAGGTTCCTTTGTCCTCCAGCCGAAGCGGGTAGCGTAGGTGGTTGAGACTCTTGCTTGCGGAATAGAGGTCCCAGGGTCGAATCCCGCCGGGGTTAAAACTACAATGTTTTAATTTTTTTTTGCGATAACCGACCACGCCAGGGTTTAAAGACTTTTTCTGTCTTTGTTAGCCCACAGGAGCCGCGTGGTGCAGCGGCTAGACCTTGCGGGGAGAAAGCAGAGGTCAGCAGGTCGAATCCCGTCGGAGATTTCGCCAAAGATAAAAAAAAGGTTTTTTATTAAAGTTTTTTTATTATTTAGTTTTAATTAAAGATTTTAAAAATTATTTAATAATTTTCATTTATATATTTTTTATTATGTTTTTTTTAAATAAAACTTTTATTTAAAAAAAAGGAATAATTTAAAATATATATATAGGAAATTGTTAAAATGTTTTTAAAAGGGCTTTATTAAAACAAATTTTGGAAAACTTTTTTAAAAATTTAAAGGGTGAAAAGTTTTTTTTGAGGTAGAAGTTTGTTTGGCATCATAATTGTAACCCAATTCATACGGTGTGATACTGGGTAGATGATTCGGTCATCTGGATGCTATTATGCATTGCTCTCTCTGTTGAGAAGAGAGACTCCTGATTCCTTTGATAGGAAAGTCCAGCAGAGTGGACTTCATACAGTGTTTTGCCAATTAGAAAACCAAGTGATAGCACATCAGAGAAAACCAGATTCTGGATACGAGGCAGATTCTGAAGATAATATCTTCGGGCAAAGGATAGTTGAATCCGAGATGGTTGAAACAATACCTGAAGGACAATCAAGTGACAGTTATACTCCCGTAGTGCTTGAAGTTGAAACGAGTGAGAGCTATACACCTCGCTCTCTTGATTCAGAACCAAGAAAAGAAGCAGAAGCAGAGGAAAAAGAACCAGTGGAGGTGAAACCAGCAATTGAAGAACGAGTTGTTCTCAAAATGCATCTTGAGCCAGCAGCAGCAGCAAAAGAAGTCATTATAATAAGTGATGACGAAGCAGACAATTTCACCTTTCCGGTTTTGGGAAATCCTCAAGAAGAAGAACGCCAAATCAGTGAGCATTTTAAGAAAGCTAGATTTGATTTAAATCAATGATCTATTTTGTACTTCTTTGTACAGCTTGTTTGAAGTAGAAATAAAGTTTGCTTTCTGAAATGGCTTCCAATACTAGTTTACCAATCCCTGAGTTCAATGGTGGTGATTACGAGTATTGGTCAATTAAAATGAAAACTCTTTTGATCGGCAAAGGTCTTTGGGATGTGATTGAAGAGGGATATACTGAACCTTCAGCTGCTGAGTGGGCAGTTTTGAGTGGTGCTGATAAAAGGGCTAGAAAGGAAGCACAGAAGAATAATTCTTCCACCCTTTATCATATCCAAGCTACCCTTGATAGAAGTATTTTCCCTAGAATAGCTTCTTTTATAACAACTGAATCTGCTTGGAATGCTTTAAAAGAAAGTTATAGGGGTAGTGACCAAGTCAAACAAGTTAAACTACAAACCTTGAAACGAGAGTTTGAGACTCTTAAAATGCAAGAGAGTGAAAAGGTTGGTGATTACTACGTGCGTGTGAAAGTCGTAGTAGATAAGATGGTCACTTTAGGAGAAGATGTAAAGCCTGAAGTTATAGTGAAGAAAGTGTTGAGGACACTTCTTCCTAAGTGGAATTTAGTAGCCATCATTATAGAAGAATCCAAAGACCTAACTTCTCTGTCTTTTGAATCCCTAATTGGCTCACTACTCTCACATGAAGAGAGGTTACAACAAACTCCTTCCACAAGTTATGGAGGAGATGATAAAGCCTTTGCTTCTCAAGAAGGCAGAGGTAGAGGTCATGGTAGAGGAAGGTATAGAGGAAGAGGCAGAAATAATCAGAGAGGTGGAACTCCTAACAGAGGAGGAAATCAGAACAGAGGAGGATTTTCAAACAATAGTGAACAACATAATAGAGGAGGACAGCAAAATAGAGGGAAACAATCAGGTAGAGGCAAAGGAGGAGATAAGTCAAAACAATCTTGCTACAATTGTGGCAAACTTGGCCATTATGCTCATGACTATTGGACTAAGACTTCACAAGGAGCTAGTAGCAACCAGAGTAGTCAGTTTGGAAACTTTGGAGAAGAGGAAGAGGCCACAAATCTCTTTCTCTCATATGGTCAGGAAGATCAGAACATGAATGATACATGGATCTTGGACACTCGGTGTTCAAACCATATGAGTGGCAAAGAAGAGCTCTTTGCTACTCTAAACTCCTCCTACAAATCCAGCATCAAATTGGGAGATGATAAATCATTGGCAGTTGAAGGCATTGGAGCTATGGCAGTTCCAACTAAATAAGGAGTCAAACAAGTAAGTGATATCTATTATACACCCCATCTCCAACATAATCTTTTAAGTGTTGGTCAAATGTTAGAAAAGAACTACAAGTTGCTTTTTGATGAGGGTAAATGCACTATTTTTGATAAAAATAACAATAATAGAATCATTACTCAAGTGCCAATGACAAAGAATAGATTGTTTCCTTTAAAGTTTGGCCAGCCAGGGGGAGATAAGTTAGCAAGTGTTGCTATTTCCAATCCAAGTGTTCTATGGCACTTGAGATATGGCCATTTGAATTTTGCTAGTTTGAAAATGCTAACTTCCCAAGCCATGGTCACTGGACTTCCTAAAGTTCAGGATAGTAAAGAAGTCTGTGAAGGGTGTGCTCTTGGGAAGCATGCCAGATCAAATTTTCCTCATGGACAAGCATGGTGGGCCAGCTATCCACTCCAGCCTAGTGCATACCGACATCTCGTGGTCCGATGCGCACACGAAGTCTGGGTAACAAATCTTACTTTCTACTCTTTATTGATGATTATACTAGAATGTGCTGGATATATTTTTTGAAACATAAGGATGAAGCATATGAATGCTTTATCGATTTCAAAACAAGAGTTGAAAGTGAGAGTAGATATTTTGTAAAATGTCTTCGATCAGATAGGGGAGGAGAATACTCCTCTAATGAGTTTGTGAATTTTTGTAAGCAACATGGCATTAAGAGGCAGTTCACTGCTGCCTACACTCCACAATAGAATGGTGTCGCAGAGAGGAAGAATCGCACCATTGTGGAGATGGCAAGGTCTATGCTTCGGATGAAGCATTTGACTAATTCATATTGGGCGGATGCGACCGGGACCAGCGTATATATCTTGAACAAAAGTCCTACTTCAAGTTTGGAAGGGCGGACACCTTACCAAGCTTGGTATGGTAAAAAGCCAAATGTTAAGCATTTCAGAGTGTTTGGCTCGCTGGCCTATTCTCACATTCCCGATGAGCTTAGGAAGAAGCTCGATCCAAAGAGTCAGGCATGTATCTTTGTAGGATATTGTGAGAATACAAAAGCTTATAGACTCTATAATCCCCGGACTAGAAAGTTTGTGATTTCCAAGGATGTAATTTTTGATGAAGGGGGAGAATGGGGTAAGCCCCAAATATTCAGTGATGTTGAATCCACTGATGTAGTTTCTAAGCAGGTGCAACAACAGACACCATAGAAAGGAAAGCAGTCTCCTCCCGATCCAAGTTCATCTTCTGATTCAACTTCTTCACCAAGTCCTTCTTCGTAGAGATCAGTAAGTTCCTCACCCATGGACATCGATTCTCCATCCAGAGGTAAGAGAACTCTACAGAATCATCCATCATATCAGATGTTGGATAAAAATTTTTCAAGAAGATACACTAGGAGTCAAGCTAGTGAAATGGATTCTGTTTTACATAGATTAGAAAGTATGCACCTGTATGGTGATGATGTCTCCCAACAGGAACCTAGGGGAGATCAAGTTAACTATGCTTTGTTAACTAGTGCACAGCTTGAACCTTCTAGTTATGAGAAGGCATGTACTCAAAAAATTTGGCAAGATGCCATGAAAGAGGAGATAACCTCTATAAAAAACAACGACACTTGGGAGTTGGTAAAGCTTCCTAAAGGCAAGAAATGTGTTGGATGTAAGTGGGTCTACAAGACCAAGTTTAATGTTGATGGTAGCATTGAAAGGCACAAGGCGAGACTAGTTGCAAAGGGATTCACTCAGAAATATGGAGTTGATTATGAAGAGACTTTTGCTCCTTGTAGCTAGACAGGAGACTATTAGAACAGCTTCTTGCCTTAGCCGCACATAAGGGATGGAAAGTCCAACACATGGATGTGAAAAGTGCATTTCTAAATGGTTACTTGACAGAAGAAGTGTATGTTGAGCAACCACAAGGATTTGAAGAGAAAGACAAGGAACATCTTTTTTACAAACTGAAGAAGACACTTTATGGCCTCAAGCAGGCACCATGAGCTTGGTACTCACGCATTGATGGGTACTTCAAAGAATTTGGGTTCACCGAAAGTAGAAATGAACCCACCCTTTACTACCTACGACAAGGAAATGACATCCTCATAGTTTGCTTGTATGTGGATGATCTCATATTCATGGGTAGTAATGAAAAAATGAATATGGAGTTCAAACACTCCATGATGAAGCAGTTTGAGATGAAGGATCTTGGCTTAATGCACTACTTCCTTGGAATGGAGGTTCATCAGTCAGATATAGGGATCTTCATCTATCAACATAAGTATGCTCGGGACATGCTTAAGAAGTTTGCTATGGAGCATTGCAAACTAGTTGCAACTCCAGTTGGACATGGGATCCAATTAAGCAAAGATGATGGAGCATCAAAAGTTGATGTGACCACTTTCAGAAGCATGGTTGGGAGTTTGATGTTTCTCGCCAACACCAGACTTGATATTCAATATGTTGTTTCTCTTGTCTCTCGATTTATGTCTAACCCTTCTGAGTTGCATTTGTAGGCAGCTAAGAGAATTCTCAGATATGTAAAGGGTACATGGGATTTTGGAATCCATTACCATAAATGTAACACTATCAAGCTTGTAGGCTTCAGTGATAGTGATTGGGGTAGCAACATTGATGACAGAAAATCAACCTCAGGGAACTTTTTTAGTCTGGGATCGGGACTAATAACTTGGAGTTCCAAGAAGCAGACAGTAGTAGCACTATCTTCAATAGAAGCTGAGTATATAGCGGTCACTCATGCTAGTACTCAAGCTCTATGGCTACGAAAGGTATTAGAAGAAATTGGAGAGCAAGCAAAGTGGTCCAACAAGGATATTCTGTGACAACATTAGTGCCATTCAGTTGGCATACAATCCTGTCCACCATAGTAGATCAAAGCATTTTGATATGAAGTACCACTTCATTAGAGATATGGTGGAAACTAAAACTGTTGAGCTTCACTATTGCCCCACTTTGGAGAATGTTGCGGACATCTTCACCAAGGCACTGGCTAAAGCTCAATTTGTAAAGCTAAGAGACTGTCTTGTCAGTCCTCTCAACTTTAAGGGGGAGAATGTAGCAAGTGTGAACACTTAATTTATTAAGTGGTTAATTTAGTGGCTAGGCTAGGTTAGAGTTGTCGGCTAAATTGTTTAAATAAGTCGGCATGATATTTTTTTGAATTTCTCTTCTATCCTCCTTATCCCTCCATTCTCTCCTATATTCCCTCTTCTCCCTTATCACTCCAACTCCCTTCCCTCTTATTCCTCCAACCTCCCTTCATATTCTCCTCCGACTTCCTCCCTTCTCGCTTCTCCTCTAACCTCCTCTCCCTTCATATAAATTAGATGTATTTCCTATAGTTTGAATATAATGGAATAGCTTTGCGAGATCTGGAATAAAGAATTGTTTATTCCTATTAATTTTCCTATTGCCACTTGATCCTGGTTTCATAATTATCTAAAGTTTCTGTTGGGCACGTCTTTTATGTATATCATAGCTTGGATTATAGTAATGTATCATGGCATTATCTAAATTCCCATTGAGCACATCTTTTTGGGTCATAGCAATACCTCACAACATTATCTAAAGTCCCCTTGGGAAAATATTTTATCTATATCATATCTTATAGCATAGCAATGTTTTATGGCATAATATAAATTTCCCCTAGGCATATCTTTTATTTTTCCATAGCTTGTATCATAGCAACACCTCATGGTATTATCTAAAGTCCCCATGGGCATGTATTTTATATGTATCATAGCTTGTATCATGCCAATGCCTGATGGTATTATTTAAAGTCCCCCTAGACATATCTTTTATTTGTATTATAACAATGTCTTATGGCATTATCTAGAGTCCCCCTAGGCATGTCTATTTTTGTATCATATCTTGTACTATAGTAGTACCTTATGGAATTATCTAAAGTCCTCTTGGTCACATTATTTTCATCATGCTTAAAATCTCAATCATCATATCTATCCCAATCATATCATCTATACATACAAAATCTAAAACCATTTTCTAAGTCTAATCATCAAAATTCATCATCTATGCATCTTAACCAACAAAATCTATATAATTATCATAATCATCCTAACCTAAAATTACAACATTCCATCATTACATTAAACATAATCAAAATTAAATCACCATAATACAAAATAGTAAAACATCCATCACATGAATTTAACACCATCATAATAAAATCTTATATATATATATAGACATTGTAATATATGTAATCATCATCCATTGATGATACTAATAACAAATATAAAATTAGCCCTTGTAGGAATAGCTAGTTCTATGATTTGATAGTTGGCACTCCTACTTCATGTAGTGGTAGCATCCTCACTAACCACTATGATTACCAAGTCACAAACCATGAGTGTGTTTGTGATGTTCTCATTTAGACTATCTAACTATTTACCAATGCCACCTGTCATTGTAGTCCTTGCTATAGTTACATCCATCTCCACAGTCAAACTCAAGATCATCTTCTATGTCACCGATATATGGTGAACTAGCTTATTCCTCTTTTCCATCTAAGGTACTACCTCTATCTAAGATGAATTCCTCTTTTTCTATATTGCTACTTGTATAACCTAAAGACTAGACACCTATTGTGCTACCACATCCCTCTTGATATTGTCTCTATTTGTGTTTGCTATAATTTGTATAAAATTAAATTGCTTGTAGAATTATAGTTATACATTTTCTTGAAGTGAAAATATGGTTATGACTAAATATTATATTATTATTGAAATTTTAAAAAACTCTAAAACTATTATTTATTTAGTGAATGACTACGACAAAAATATCTCTTCTATTTTAAGATGAAAGTGGTTATGCTTTTATGAAAAAGTAAACTATTTTTTGTTGAAGAGATATTGCATGGTAGCAAATCCAAACTATGAACAAAGAGAGAGTATTTATGATTTATGTACCATGGACTAGGTACAATATTAGACCACTCATTTGGGTGAAGTTTAATTGTGGGCGTGATATTATTTGTATACACAATAATTCTATCACCTGGAAGTGCAAGTTGATTGCTTCACTTAAACCTAGATCTAATTATGATATATACTAATAGTTCCACTGGAATGTATGGATGGATAATGCATTTGCATATGAGAAACTCTCTAACTATTTTGTTTTGTGCATCTACCCTTTTATGATGGGTAAGAACTTCGTATATGAAGTTAATATGAGGGGAACTTGTGATATGTCTTTTGGATGGTGGTAAAGTGGTTGTATGGTGTTTTCCCTTTGTACTATCACAAATAAAAAATGGTAACTTACTTGGCTAATATAATAGTTAACATTGACTTGTTGTAATGATCAAAAGATCGATTAAAAAAAGTCACCTACAGGAAGTGTGGAAGGAGCTTCGAATAAAATTCTCACTTCGTAGCAATCAACACTTGTTGAAATAGAGCATGGAGGAAAACCATCTTTACTTCCATCATTTAATAAGTGGTCAACACCTATTTAATAAAATGGGTTGGTTTTAAATAACCAACACCCATTTAATAAAATGGGTTGGTTTTAAATAACCAACACCCATTTAATAAAATGGGTTGGATTTAATTATCAACACCCATTTAAGAAAATGAGGTTGCAAGAATTTAAGAAAAGGAGGTTGCAAGCATTTAATAAAATGGGGACTACATGCATTTAATGAAAACAATTTTCTTTTGCATAATACTTAGTGGTAGATTATTGCACAAAATGGGGTGGCAAATGGTTGCACAACACTGGGTGGCAATTTCATTTTTACACAGCACAGTGTGGTAGAGTTTTTAGAACAGATTGTGGAAAATTATTGCAGAACACGTGGTGACGACTTGATTTCCAGATCTGTAGTGGAAGAATAGAAAGAGAAGAAAATACATCAGAGAAGGGGAGTAGAGTTGGAGAATGGAAGATTACAATATAATACCATAGTAAGGATTGTAATCGAATTATTATTTCCAATAAAAATTTGCAAAAATCTCTTTGACTATGGTTTTACCCATTTTGGGGTTTCCACATAAATTTGATATTTCTCTTTAAACTATGTATGTTTTTTTTTAATTTGAGATTATTACTATTATTTATCTTAATTATGGGAATTACCAGATTAAATACTAACACATAGAAAGAGTTGATATCTTTAAAAATAACCACACAACACACCAATGTTTGTATTCATGCTATGAATTTATGAAGCGATTTCTGGTTCAAGTTTCAAAGATCCTCAACCACAAATTAAGCATAAGTATTAAACAAAATTCATAGATCTGTATGTAGAGGTGAATCCAAAATGTGGTACTTTATAGATCAATTTTGGTATCAAAGCTAATTTTTCTTGAAGAACTGTGTATGCAAGGTAGAAGATCTCAAAGAAAGGACTTAGCCCCATACAACCCAAAAATTGGGAGAAGGATCAGATTTGTGAAAATGGCATATCAATAAAAACCTAACTCTCCAACAATGTCCAACAAGGATTTTCAAAGAATATTTCTTCAAATGGAAAATACTCTCCAAAGCTTTATGGAGTTGGTGCTTTCTCAAGAAGAAAGGAAATCAAGGAAGGAAAAGAAGAAATTAAATCCAGAGTTTGAGATTGAGTCTGGTGCTTCCAATGGTGATAAAATGGAGGTTGAAGAATCCCACTCTAAACAACCTAAGAATATCTCATAACAACCCTTGATTGCAGATCTGTTCAAAATGGAGGTCAAAATTGATATTCCAACCTATGAAGGGGAGTTAGATCCTGAAAAATTATATGGGTGGCTAAAGAAATTGGAGGTTTAATTCAATACTAAGTCTTATACAAAGGTATAGTAGATTAAATTTGCTAGATTAAAATTGGATGGCCATGCTCTCACATGGTGGGAAGTATACTCAACTAGATTGGCAAGAAATCAATAGCCAACTATGAAAACATGGGCAAAATTTATGAAGGCTATAAGAGCTTTGTTTTATCCTATTAGCTATCAAGAGAAGATGGAGGAGAGATGATTATTTTTGAGATAAAGGTAGGGCCAAACAGTCCAAGAATACACCACAAAATTTAGAAAACAAGTTGTGTTAATGGGTGTTAATCTTCACAATCCTCAATTATTTAAGAAATATAAGTGTGGTTTGTCCTATCATATCAGGATAGAACTAGAATTATTTGATGTCAAGGACATTGATGAGGTATGCATTAAATCCATATACCTTGAAATGAGGGTCAAAAATCCAATGAAATATAATAAGGCATTAACTTCATCTAAATCTTCTAATCTTGTAGAGAAAACCAAGGGTTATAGTAGTAAAGTAAGAAATCAAGGGCTACAACCACTAAATCACATAAGGGTGAAAATATTTCAAGGAGTGTAATATTAATACTCGTTCAAGTGAGGAATTTTGGAAGCTACACCCTGAAAAGAGGCCAAAATGGTGGAATAAGGGAAAGAAAAAAATTGTCAATTTTGCTAAAAAGGTTAAGAAATAGGAAGAAGGGTGTTTTGAGGAAGAGAATTAAGGAAAGGTAATGTGCTACCAGAATTAAGTCTTCAAGGCAGGAGAAGAGCTCTAAGAAGGAGGAACAAGCTTTAGAGGCCAAGAAAGAGGAATTATTTTGGATCTACATACAAGTGCAGAGGATGAAAGTTACAGCATTGTTTGGCAGCATCCCAACAGGATTTAATTTCTGAGGATCTAGTGAAGCAGTTGGGATTAAATATTGTGGAACATCCACAACCATATCCATTGGGATGGGTGTAGAAGGAAATGGAGCTATAGGTAACCAAAAAATGTACTTTACAGTTTTTTATTAAAAATAAATTTCATGATGTAATTACTTGTGATGTAGTACCTCTTGATATTTGCCAAGTAATTTTTGGTAGCCCATATTTATGGGAAATAGATGCTTTGTTTAAGCATAAGTGCAATTTTTGGAAGTTGAATAAAGGTGGAATCACCTATCTGATTAATTCCAACAGGTTGGAAAATAAATTTCATCTTGTGATAGCACAACAAGACAAGCATTTGGTGAATGTAAGCAAGAGATTCATGTTACTGATGATAAGAGATACAAATAGTAATGTGCAGTTCAGTAAGGAGGTGGAAGCAACCAACTGTACTCCCAAATAAAATAAGGAACTTGAGCCTTTTTCTTTCAAAAAGTACAAAGTACAGTATGAATAAGATGTTGAACTTGGGAAGAAGTACAAGGAGTTGAAAAATGGAGTGCAAGCCAAATACAATAAGGTTTTTCATTTGAAAATGACTTGTTTTTCAAAGATAGAAAACTCTGTGTGCCCAAGGGAGATATATGCTTATAGGTGATAAGGGAAGCTCACATATTACTAGTTGCTGGTCATTTTAGTGTGTACAAAATAGTAGCTAACTTGCAACAATATGTCTACTGGTCCAATATGTAGAATGATGTGTCTAATTTTATCTATGGATGTGAAAATTATAGCTCAAGCAAACCCAACAACCGTAAATTTAAAATGCTAAGCAATGCAAAATGGATCTCCAAGAAGTAAGCGAAGAAACAACACTTAGTGGCATATTGTTGCACAACACTGGGTAGCAAATGGTTGCATAGCTCTGCATGGCAGTTTAGTTTTTACATAGCACAGTGTGGCAAAGTTTTTATAATAGATTGTGGAAAAATATTGTAGAACACATGGTAACAACTTGATTGCCATATATACAGTGGAAGAACAGAAAGAGAAGAAAAGACATCAGAACAAGGGGAGCAGAGTTGGAGAATGGAATATTGCAATCTAATACCATAGTAAGGATTGTAATCGAATTATTATTTCCAATAAAAATTTACAAAAACCTCTTTGACCGTGGTTTTACCCATTTTGTGGTTTTCACGTAAATTTGGTGTTTCTCTTTAAACTATGTATATGTTTTTTTTATCTGAGATTATTGTTATTATTTACCTTAATTGTATAATTTACCAAATTAATATTAACACATAGAAAGAGTTATCTCTTTGAAAATAACCAGACAACACACTAATGATTGTATTCACACTATGAATTTACGAAGCGGTTTTTGGTTCAATTTTTAGAGATCCTTAACCACAAATTAAGCATAAGGATTAAGCAATATCCATAGATCTATATGTAGAGGTGAATCCACAGTGTGGCACCTTACAGATAATATAAATTGAATTTTGTACTACAAAATTTGAAAACTTGAAAACAATGTTGTTGCAGTACTCTATTGACTACTTGTATAAAAAAATACAACAAATGTAAATTGAATTAGGTAATGTTGAACATTATGCAAGTTTTGTGCATCTACCCTTTCATGAAGAGTAATAACTTCATATGTGAAGTTCAGACAAGGGGCACCTATAATATGTCATTTGGATGGAAATAAGTGATAGTATGATGTTTTTCTTTTGTACTATCACAAGATAAAATTGGCAACTTACTTGGCTAATTTGATAGTTAACATTGATTTGTTATAAATTAAATTATGCTTTATAAAAGTTGAAAAGTTGAAAATAAAGTTATTGCAGTACTTTATTGACTACTTGTATAAAATGCTACAACAAATGTAAATTGAAATGGGTAATGTTGAACATTATGTAATGTGGAATACTGATTTACAATGAAGGTAGCAATTATGGAAGAGACTTTAAATAAATGATGTCAAACTATATATAATGATGATATGCATATGAATCCATATAGTAGATGCATGTGGAGACATATAGCTATATTATAATTGGTTGAGTGTAGAGTAATATATTAGCAATTGGAATACAAGATGTAAGTGAATATGTAGTATAAAATAACTACATTATATATTCTATTTAGTCCAACTCATGGTACAAATTCTTGTAAGTTCTCATGATAAGATCACAAAGACATCTTTGATAAAAACTAGTATAGCAATATTGTTTACTTAGTAGCAAATGACTCAAAAGCAAGTGGAGAAATGAACTCCTAAGTAGTTTACGCATAAATAATTGTCTTAAACTCAACATATCCTTCTTGGTAGTCAAGAAATGTTATGAAAGGATAATGATGAACTCTATGTTGAGGTAACCCTATTTGTAATTGTCCAATAAGACCTTAACTGGTTAATGACTTATTTTTTATCTATAAATGAGGTAATTTAGTAGTAGTAAAAATTAATTGTGATCTCTAAATGAGTAATTTCTTTGTAGTGGAAATAAAAAAGGAAATAAAATTTTGAACATGGTTTGAATTTATATTGAGAGTTTGACTTTCATAAAAAATTGTGAAGTGTATGGAATAAAAAGTGGGAAGTGCTTGAGATGTCAAATTTTTGGCATGTACTTTAGTTTCTATAAATTTTGTAGTTCTAAATTAAATAGGACTTGACAATAGCTTTTAAAGAATAGAAAATTTTCAACTATTTTTGAAAATCCAATGAACTAGATTGTTATCAAATCATAGTGATATTATAACTAGCAATTAGGAATATCACTCCTACTATATCATGATTGTGTTACCCCATTGTTTCAACAAACTACAATGATTTTATAACTAATATTATGCATATATATCACTTAATAAGATTTAAACTTAAATCTTAATTGAGAGTTCATATTTTCCAAATCCTTTAATTAAAATGTTAAAGATAGCATTAAAAAATGAAACCTTTATTTATGATGTAAAATACTTAGAGCATCTCACTAATTGTCTCAAATCCATTAACCTTATCTTAAACATCTTTTAAAATGACATAGTAATACAAAGTAAAAGTGTTGAAAATAAATCATTTAACAAATTTGAAACTTAATATTTTTTACTTGGATATGCCATTAGTTAAATTCATTTAGACAAATTATTTTATTATAATGATACATTTTATATTATAAATCAAAAGACACGAGATTAACTGATTAAATATTTTAACTTTCAGTGATGAGACCTAATGATGAGACCTATGTTCAAATATTACCGAGTAATACATGCATAATTACAAAGTTGTTGTAATACCACTTTGGAGACTCATTTCAATCCTCTATAATCTATTAAAAATACTTTTTATATATCAATTGAATTTTTTTCATGTAAAAATATTTTTATTTTATCTATCACTAAATATTAATATTTATATAAATGATTCAAGCTCTTTAAATTTGATCTTAGTTTCAAGTTTTGAAATATTACCTAGCCATCCTTTAGTAAGAATTTTGATGCTTAATTATACATTAAGTAATAATAAATAGTCATTGATTCAATATGTTAAGGAAA
This sequence comes from Wollemia nobilis, assembly GCA_028583015.1. Classification (NCBI taxonomy): domain Eukaryota; kingdom Viridiplantae; phylum Streptophyta; class Pinopsida; order Araucariales; family Araucariaceae; genus Wollemia; species Wollemia nobilis. Next base: position 4,302,151 of record JAQPPZ010016822.1, read on the forward strand.
TGCTATATTATTTTATATTTTTTCATATAATTTTTTATTGTGTCTTTATCTTTGAGGTTGAACCTATGTTTCACTCGTAGATAGATCCTTTACATCTAGGAACTATGTCTTCTTGTTTTTTTTAATTCATTAAAATAATAATATATTTACCTTTTGTTATTAGTATTATAACATCATTTTAATTGGAAGTTGTAAAATATAAAATATAAATTATTTTTAACATTTACAAGGCCATAGGTCATATGAAACAACCTCTGTATATGGGATAACCCTTGTTTATGAAGTCATAGGCCATATGAGACAACCATTATTTTACACAATATATGGCTATCCAATCATACTCCACTTATCAAAGCATGGAGTACAACTCTACCCCTTACAGGATTCAAACCTTGAACCTTTATTTAAAATTTCAAAATCTCCACCCCTAGGTTACTAAGGTTATATATATATATATAATTTGGAAAGATATAAGATTATTTTTTTCTAGATATTTAATTAGTTGAACTCATACTTTTTTTTAATAAGCTATGTGTGGCTTCTATTGGGGGCCACTTCCATTACAAAAACAAAACATTACATTGCTCTCATTACATTTCTATCAAGTTGATTAAACCATACCCAACTTGTCTTTCTATCAAAAAAATTCTTCATTTACCTTTCTATAAAAGAGATTTTTCATCTTCCTCAAATTGCAAAGTTTCCATAATCAACTTCTTTAAGTCATTTTTATTAAGAAATATAATCTCACTCATACCAATTCCTTCCAAAATTTAAAATTTGTCAAGATGAAATTCAACATCGCAAATGGCTTAAATATTTGCTACCTAATTTCCATATCTATAAATATATGGTCTATAACAACTGTTGACAATTTTGTCACATTGCACAAGGGGTAGAAAAAAATTAAAAAAAAAATCCTTTTGCAAGAGTATTTCTTTTCATTTGTAAGTGTTGTAGCAATTTTGGCTTTCCATGCCACTCCCTTGTATACAGAATGAAGAAGAAAAAGCTTCACTGCCAAGCAGGCCAAAGAAAATAGCTCCAAAGCGCAACGAAGAAAAGTGTCGTGATATCGCAACATGTCGCGTTTTCGTGGCTCAGAGCAAGGAGGAAGCACAGCAAGGGAAAAGTGTCGCAATATCGCGACATGTCGCATTTTTGCGACTCACAGCACAAGGAAAGGCAAGAATGAAAAAGTGTTGCGATATCGCGACATGTCGCGTTTTCACGGCCAAAGGCAAGGAGAAAGTGCCAGGAGAGAAAAGCGTCGCGATATCGCGACATGTCATATTTTCGCGATGCAACAAGAAGAAACAAGCTGAAGGCAAGGAAATGTCGCGATATCGCGACATGTTTTTTTACGATGGGCATGCGCTTCAAGCCGGGTATTTTCTCGAGACAATCAAGTGCCTCGTAAATGCATTCTTTCTTGCCCAATAAGCTTGCTGTCCTTTTTTGGCAAAGTGTCAGTCTTTGAAGGAGAAGTTCGACGAGCATGGTAGCCACTCGAGCATTGCACTAGGGATGCTCAGGAAGTTCATCAATGCATACTTTCGCGGTTGACCCGGTCATAGTTGCCTATTCTGGTAATGGATTAGAAAGCTCAGTCTCGAGGGCCATGAGAAGCCGACTTCTCAGATCTCAAGAATACTTCACCATTCTGTGTAATAATGACTCAGAGGGTCGGGTCCTCTATAAAAACCCAGATTTTATAATGTAAAAGTGGGGGAACTTTCTGCTAGAAATCTGTTGTAACTTGATGTCCTGCGTTTAATACTAAAGACCTTTTGTGCTCTATTTCTCTCTTTTATGTTGCCTTTTGTGCTTAATTCTTTTGTATTTTCTCGTTCGCATACTAAGACTTTGAATCCTGAATCCGGTGTGCGATCGGGGACTAAACCCCTAAAATTTGCCCTGAAGGATACATAGGAGAGGAAAAATGCCTTGTCGCTTTCCTTTATGCTGCCTGGTGGATTGAGGTTTTTGTTATTCCCTTATCTCAATCGCTGTTGCTCTGAATCCTAAATTCTAGCTAGAGAGAAAGGAGAACCCTGCGAACCCGTCCAGAGGATACATAGGAAGTTTGACATTTCGTTTCTTTCGTATTATTCTTGGTATTTCTTGCTGATATTCGAGTTGTTAACGAGTAATCATGCTTCCTGTTCTCTCCCACCTTAAATCATCATCTTCTAACCCTTACTCTTTTTACTTCTTTCTCTAACCCTTACCCTTTTTTATTTCTTTTCCTAACCCTTACTCTGTTTATTTCTTTCCTGCACTCTTGTCTCAAACCCCAAAAGTATATTAGTATAGGAGCCGGCCTTTCTCCAGATATTGGCACGAGGGGCATCTCTTCCCCTCGGCATTTCAATGTTGGTCGTAGGTCCAGGGCGCGCAAACCCATCGAAAGTACTTTCCTGTGCGAATTTGATGACCAACAGTTTTTGCTATGCCTGGTGGGACCGACTGTATCTGTTCTAAAAGAATCCATAAATAGTCAAGGTCCCATATCGCAAATCTCAAACCCGTCTTCACCAGGGCCAATAGTTCTAACTAAATTTCTTGGTGTGACCCGGTCAGCCTCATCTGATTAGTGGTAGTGAGGACCAATGCCCTCATTACTGAAAGACTTTTAGCATCTAGCGACTCTGTTTACTCAAAAATCTCTAAGTCGTAAAGACCAGTACCTAAACCTTGCCTTCATGGCAAAAGTCCCCATGTTTCAAGGAAGCCCGAGTTGGTGAACCTCTGGCTTGCCTCCATCTGACAAAATCACCTGGCGACTTTGACTGAGCTAAAGATCCAGATTTCTTGATCATAGACGCCTTTCTAAGCTGAAAGAAGACATCCTGGAGGAATCAAGGTTTGATGAGCAGCCCTAACCTCACAAGCGAAGAAAAGTATGTTCACCTGGCGACTCCGACCTAGTGGCGAGGACCGTGATCTCTGCAGGCCACTGCTATAATGGAGAGGGTATGTTATCCCAGCTAGGATGTTTATAACCCTCTGAATCTTCAAAGTTACCATGAAATTCCCAAAGGTGTCTTGAAAAACATGCCAAAATACGATGGCGCTAAGGGAATGGCCCTAGAGCACCTTGAAGATCTTGTTGATTTAGGGTCCATCTATGACATATTCCATGAAGATGTCATGGTCAGGCTCCTGGTCCTGTCTCTGGAGGGAAGGGCACTGCAATGGTATAGACTGCTCGGGCGTAAAAGCATCTACTCGTGGTATGACTTAGCGGGAGCACTACTCGAAACATTCGATGGCTCTCAGGACCCCTTCCAACTATTAAGCATACCTCATCAGGAGATGGACCAAAGAGAGGAGCAGTCTCAAGTGGCGAAACCTGAGAACAAAGAGGGGACATTTTTGCACCCTTTTTGTATCCCAGAGCACGACACGCAAGTGTTCAGCCAGAATCCATCAAGCGTACCTTAAGAGGCTAAACCTGAGGAGATCATAGAAGATTGCTTGTTGCTAGAGGATCCCTGTTACCACCTCGAGAAGATGGAGGAACCTGTACCCAGCCCGTAGCTACTAGATTTAGCGGTACTCTGGTTCTAGCCATCACCACAGCTAGTACCCCAAGAGGCCCCTCATGCGGCGAACTTCGCCACATCTTTCATCAACAGCGCGGGTACTGGCAGGAGTGACAACTCACTGCATTGCTTCCTGTTTGCAGCATGGACAGCTTCGGGAAGAAGCCAGTCGGACTTCAAAGATCAACTAAAGTTCAATCTGATCTGGTCTGGGCATTGCAGATTCATCGGATAGACACTCGAGGCTGAGTTTGTGATGGCAGTATGTCTGTCATGCCACAAATTTTATATAAATTGTAAATATCCCGGCTAGTAAATAAGAGTTGAAAGCACTAAGGTTGCTTAGGAGCTTAGGCACAAACAAAAAATATATGCTGTCAATGGATGATCAGAGAAGAAGATAATGAGAATGACTCTGTTGCCCAATGGATAAAGGCCTGGGATCTCTGCATTTAGACTAGCAAAATGCCCCGCGAGCCGCCAAGAATGTTGACAATTTTGTCACATTGCACAAGGGGTAGAAAAAAATAAAAAAAAATTCTTTTTGCAAGAGTATTTCTTTTCATTTGTAAGTGTTGCAGCAATTTTGGCTTTCCATGCCACTCCCTTGTATACAGAATGAAGAAGAAAAGCTTCACCGCTAGCAGGCCAAAGAAAATAGCTCCAAAGCGCAACGAAGAAAAGTGTCATGATATCGCGACATGTCGCGTTTTGCGGCTCAGAGCAAGGAGGAAGCGCAGCAAGGGAAAAGTGTCGCGATATCGCGACATGTCGCATTTTTGCGACTCACAGCACAAGGAAAGGCAAGAATGAAAAAGAGCTGCGATATCGCGACATGTCGCGTTTTCACGGCCAAAGGCAAGGAGAAAGTGCCAGGAGAGAAAAGCGTCGCAATATCGCGACATGTCATATTTTCACGATGCAACAAGAAGAAACAAGCTGAAGGCAAGGAAATGTCGTGATATCATGACATGTTTTTTTGTGATGGGCACGTGCTTCAAGCCGAGTATTTTCTCGAGACAATAAAGTGCCTCGTAAATGCATTCTTTCTTGCCCAATAAGCTTGCTATCCTTTTTTGGCAAAGTGTCAGTATTTGAAGGAGAAGTTCGACGAGCATGGCAGCCACTCGAGCATTGCACTAGGGATGCTCAGGTAGTTCATCAATGCATACTTCCACGGTTGACCCGGTCACAGTTGCCTATTCTGGTAATGGATTAGAAAGCTCAGTCTCGAGGGCCGCGAGAAGCCGACTTCTCAGATCTCAAGAATACTTCACCATTCTGTGTAATTATGACTCAGAGGGTCGGGTCCTCTATAAAAACCCAGATTTTATAATGTAAAAGTGGGGGAACTTTCTGCTAGAAAGCTGCTGTAACTTGATGTCCTGCGTTTAATACTAAAGACCTTTTGTGCTCTATTTCTCTCTTTTATGCTGCCTTTTGTGCTTAATTATTTTGTCTTTTCTCATTCACGTACTGAGACTTTGAATCCTGAATCCGGTGTGCGATCAAGGACTGAACCCAAATTCGCCCTGAAGGATACATAGGAGAGGAAAAATGCCTTGTCACTTTCCTTTATGCTGCCTGGTGGATTGAGGTTTTTGTTATTCCCTTATCTCAATCGCTGTTACTTTGAATCCTGAATTCTAGCAAGAGAGAAAGGAGAACCCTACGAACCCGTCCAGAGGATACATAGGAAGTTCGACATTTCGTTTCTTTCATGTTATTCTTGGTATTTCTTGCTGCTATTCGAGTTGTTAGCGAGTAATCGTGCTTCTTGTTCTCTCCCACCTTAAATCATCATCTTCTAACCCTTACTCTTTTTATTTCTTTCTTTAACCCTTACCCTTTTTATTTATTTTCCTAACCCTTACTTTGTTTATTTCTTTCCTGCACTCTTGTCTCAAACCCCAAAAGTAGATTAGTATAGGAGCCGGCCTTTCTTTAGAGATTGGCATGAGGGGCATCTCTTCCCTCCGGCCTTTCAATGTTGGTCGCAGGTCCAGGGCGCACAAACCCATCGAAATTCCTTTCCTGTGCGGATTTGATGACCAACAACAACATGATAATTTCTAAATACTTTTTTAGAGTTCTTATTCAAGCCCATTTCCAAGATATTATTTTATTTTTATTTATGGGTTTAGCCCCACTTCTTGTTAACACTTGCCATATTTGCTTTTGTTTTCCCATACCAATATCCCTCTAGGTTTCGTTTTCTCTTTGCTTTTTATTCTTGGGTCCACCAATACTTTCATCTTCATCAATCTCTTCAATCTTCTCACACTGCTCATAGTAAGACTTATCATATATAGTTTTGTCTTACTCTAAATGATCTTAAGAGCAAGAAATAACCTCAAAAGCACTTCTTTGTATTGCCCTGGAAACCCTAAAGTGCAAGGATGCTCTTCCAAAGCAATTACCTTCTTATTATGCCCTAAAAACCATAAATTACTATGGATTTTTTCCATCCTCAATTTCTTTATTATTCTACTTTTAAAACCTTACAGTGCAATGGATAACCTCTACACCACTTTCCCTTTTATTACCAAGAGAGGATTCTATACTACTTGAGGAAAACAAAGATGATCTACTTGGAATAAATTTGACCTCCTTTGTCATATTTGTATTAGGATTTTCCTCCACATCTTCTTTTACACCTTTAGTTCCTTTTAAACTTGAACTTACACATTTATACCCCATAATCCATTATCCCCCATAGTCAATTATAACTCATTGTGGCAAAGGGATCCATTATGTATCATTTTTTTTAGAGAGGTCATTTCCTCTTTAATGGCTTGTCATACATCATGAGTACATGATTTTTCATAATTAGATGGCTCTACCTCTACACTAGTCATTAAAGCATAGTTTACAACATCTCTCTTAGGTTCTTGGGAGTCTTCATCACCATACATGTGCAAATTTTCAAGTCTTTTCAAGACTTCATTCATATCACTAGCTTGACTTCTAGTGTACCTTCTTTGAAAATTCTTGTCCATCATTTGAAAAGGGTGGTACTGAAGTGTTCTCTTACCTCTTGATGGTGGATATACTTCCATTGGAGAATAACTTGCTGATCTTTGTGGAGAAGAACTTGGAGTAGCACTTGTTGTACTTGGAGTAGCATTCTTTCATGGACTTGGAGGACTTCCATGGTTGTTCTTGTTAATAGGTTGCACTTGAGAGGAGCTTGCATCGTGTTGAGTATTAATTTCACCCAATTGTGAAATTGCACTCTCCCTTACGATTTGCATTCAAAATCCCCTCTTGCAAATAATTTAAACAAACAAATTCTCCAAAGTCTCCGTTATATTAGCATTTGCATATGTGTATTAGTAGTCTCAATAAAGATATATCAATTCAATGTTTGGAACACCTTAGTGATTGCAAGTAACTGTAAACAAGGGGCATGTGTTGGTTTATTTTACCATGTTAATTTAATGATTGGTCATGAAACCAAACTAAAGCAAATGTGAGTTGGTCCTCATATGACCACAATGTAGTGCCTTAATTCCTTTTATCTTGAGGATTTTAAGGTAGATTTTATCTTCCTTATTAAGGGGGTTTTAAACAAGTTTTACCTTACATTGAATCATACATTAAGCATGGAAATGAAGATTAAATCTATCTATGAAAGTGAATAAAAAATGATGGATAGGCTCCTCAAATGTAGCTTCTTATCATGAAGATTAAGATAGTTTTTAATGTGATTAATAAACTATCCCTCTTTGGTGAAATTAATTTTCACAAAGAGACCATAATTTATTAGCCTTACAATAAGGGCTTTAGAATGTCATTTGATTATACTTTTTTAATGAAATCAGATTTTCATTAAGAAGAATAATTAAATGCTTTGAAACAATTACCTTTTTATGTAAATTATAAAATTCTACCTCTTCCATGAAATTGGAATTTTAATGAAGAAAGGTGCATTTATTGCTCCCAACATGCTAATTTGTGGAATACCATAAAGATAACTCCTTCAATGAAATTGAAATTTTCATGAAAGAAATGTCATCATAGGCTCATGAATGAAATGTAAAAGTGAAAAAATTAAATTTGGCTCCAAAATGCAAATTCTGAAATTTTGAATTTTTAAAATTTGCAATAAAAACAACTTCGGATAATTTTTAAAAATACGAAATGACTTCGGAGCAAAGACATCTAAGTGCAAAATGAAACTCCAAAGTATACTCTACGCATTTGTACAATTGTTTTATCATTTTTATTTTAATATCCGAAAATATAAAAAATCTGAAAATAAAAATTGGAAAAATAAAAAAAATTAAAACAAAAAATGCTACAACTTCATATTTCTTCACAAACCCTGCAAGCATGTAAAATTCTACACAAAAACCAGCATTAGCGTTATTCGTATTCATGCAATCAACAACTAACGCGGTGTGAGCTTCTAAGGAAAAATAAGGTGCAATAAACTGGAAACAAACAAATTAACCACAACAAGATGCATCAAATCTACCATATCTCCATTATATTGCATCAAGAAAGGTATTCAATGTTTACAGTGGGTGCAAAAAATCACAACCCCTCAATAGACATAATGTAGGAAAAATGGTCCAACCCAAATGGAAGGAAAACCCATTTCCAAAACAGGTCCAGTGGAAGTCTTGTTCTCAAATCTGCAACGCTGTTTCCAGAATAGTTTCCAACCCCCTATTCCTCTTTCAATGACGTATTTAAAATTTGCATTATATCCCTTCACATTTAGTTTCCCTCCTTTGGATTGGAGTAGAAACATTTTGCCTTCATTTTCTTCTATTTCATTTTGTCTTCTGTTCTGTTTTATTTCTCTTGTTATGTTTCATTCGCTTTTTTTTTTTTTCAAACCTTCCTTCCCATAAAGCCTTCATAATGTCTATTTTATTTAAAATATCAAGCATGACCCCAAAGGTATTTGGACGTGAATAAAACCCATGTCTTTATTTTACCTTGGGTAATTTTTCCCCTTATGACACTTGTCTTGGAGACATTACCTTATCAACTTTTATTGTAAATTATAACGTCTCCATTTTTAAGTATGCCAAGCCGTGAGTGATATACTACTAAACGTTTTTTTGGCTACCCGTGGAAATTATCAACTTTGTCCTCTCTGCCATGTATGCACTATCTGCCAATAGCTTGGCGTTATTTTACATTATCTGCATTCAATGAGGTAATACAAAATGGCTTCTCTACTGAGTGGATAACTAGCTTGACCATTCCTTTGTTTAAAAGTGGAGATGTAAATAATCCCTCAAACTATCGAACACCGCAAATCAAAGAAATTTTCAATGAGGTCATACAAAATGACTTCCCTACTAAGTGGACAACTAGCTTGACTATTCCTTTGTTTAAAAATGGAGATGTAAATAATCCCTCAAACTATCGAACTATCATGATCAACCCTCTCTTTGCAAAGTTGTTTGGGAGTATGATAGAGCGTAGGATCAGCAAATGGACGAGAAGAAAAGGGAAAGAGAGCAAAGGGGCAAGCGAGTTTTAGGCCCAAGCACTCAACTATTGATCACTATATCACGCTTAGACACAGTGGAAAAAATATGGGACAAAAAAGAGGAGGCTTTTTGTTGTTTTGTAGACTTCAAAAAGGCATTTGACACGGTACCAAGGAAAAAATTATGGAGCAGAATGGAAGAGCTAGAGGTTCCAATTCACTATAGGGTAGCAGTTCACAGACTATATGAGCATGTAAAGGCTAGAATTAGAACACATGAAGGGTTATCTGAATGTTTTGGTAGTGACATAGGTGTCAAACAAGGTTGCCCTCTATCTCCGACCTTATTTGGGTCTGTACATTGACAAGTTAGAAGAATGGATAAACAAATTTGGGGGAGAGGGTGTGCATTTAGCCAAATATGTGGTAAAACTCCTCATGTATACAAATGATGTAATTCTTGTGGTCAAAATAGCCAAAGATCTAGAAGATCACCTTCAAGCTCTAGAACTCTTTTGTAAAGAAGTTGGGATGCAGGTGAACACAAGCAAAACAAAAATTATAATTTTTTTAGCAAAAAAGAAGAAGCAACAACTCAAATTTCAGTTTGCAGGAGAACCTCTTGATGTAGTAGTAGAATACAAATACCTGGGCATAGACTTTCATGACAAACTTAATTGGAATACATGTAGGATGAAAAGAACTCAAAGTGGTTGGAGAGCACTATATGCACTTCAAAACAGGTGTAGGAATGTCGAGTTGTGGGACTGTAAGACCACCAAGGTCTTATTTGGCCTACTTGTTACACCGGTTTTGTTGTATGGTTGCAAGGTGTGGGCTAGTGGCACAACAAATGCAAAATGGAGGCAAATAGAAAGGATTCAAAAATATCTAATCACAAACTTTCTCAAAATTAAGGCCACAACCCCTTATGAAATTATTCTAGCTAAAACTGGAATGTTCCCTTTAGAAGCAATTGCTATGACCAAGTTGTTATGTTACTTGAAAAAAACAGAAAACATGACAAATGATAGATGGCCTAGGGCAGCTAGGGACGAAGAGTTGCATAGGCGAAAGAATACATGGATGAAACAAAATAAAAAATGGATGAAACGTTGGGAAATCAACATAAATGAATGTCCAAATGTCAACAAACACATAAAAAATTATATAAATGAAAAGTTTAAAAGTGGAATGTGGAAAAATGCAAGCAGGAAAAGACAATATTATATTGCAAATTTTAACCCAACGTATGACCACAAAGAAAAAGCGTATATAGGCGCTGAAATTAAGTGGAAGAAATAAATACTCATTGCTCAGATAAGGACTAGCTCTCATAGGCTTAGATGTGAAATAGGGAGATGGACAACGCCCAAAGAACAATGGGAAGAAAGGATATGTACTTTATGTAGCACAGGGGCAATAGAGACAGAGGAACACTTCATCTATAAATGTCCGAGTTTTTCAGATATCCGTGACAAATACAAAGAAACACTTGGAAACGAGTTTATGGCAGATTTATTTAAAGACAGTAAAATTAAAAAAATTGGGGAATTGTTAACACAAATCAGGAGAAAAAACAACCTTCTTAAAGATATTAAAGATCATATGATATGATTTGAGTGATTGTACTTCATATTTGAGGTATGGGTATGGCGGACGTAATTAAAATCTTTCATTTCATTTCAATATGAAACGCCATTGTCCATAACGAATACCCTTACTGCATTTTCTCTGAAATTCGAGTCATCGCGGTGGGGTCCTTCCAACTCACCAACGCCCTGCACATCCATCCGCACTGTCCGCCTAAACATTTATCCCCTCGACGCGTGTATTAGCCACACTCTTCATATAAAACAAAACCATAAAAAAAAAATGTGCCTCTAATGGACCTTTGGATCTTTGACATACCAGACACCTTTATTTAGCCATAATCATCACATTAAAGCATTTGTTTGATGGTCCTTATACCATGCCTAACGTTGTTGGTGTGGCAACACATGGTTGTGGTGTTGACAGTACCTTCCACCATTGACAGGAACAAGAGGGAAACACTGGTGGATAGTAACAGTCCTCTTCGCCGCCGAATGAATGCAAAGCGCAGACCTTCACCCGTTTCATCCGTTACAGCAGTAGACCCAATGACTGATCATGTTGCTGTTATTTCACTTGCCACATCAACAAAAATCGTTCTTCCGGTCACTGTTTTATCTGGCAGGTGGTGGGTGTGCACTGCAGCGTTACCACGCCGGCCCGGTCCACATCTTCAAGGCATATGAACTGTCCGTCGATTGGCTTTTTTCAATCACCATTGCCATTTACCTCGTTCTCTGTCACTGTTGAAGAAGTTGAATCCCAACTACCGCTGGATATGGCTGCCTTCGTAGTATTTGGAAGCTGCTTCCACATCCTCTTGGGCGAGGATTTTAACCGACACCACCATTGTTTACTAGTAGTCCCACAACCTTTCGGATGGCAGTCATTGAATATCTTGGACATTTTTCCTGGCAGCCAATCTATAACTTTCGTGAACCATAAAATAATGCCACCTTCATACTTGTGCAATCGATGTCGCTGCAAGAAACAATGCCACACTCTTTTGTCATTATCACGGTGAGATGTCGTTTGGCTATTTAACATTCGATCTTCAGAGCCGAATCTGGCCTTCACTGCATCACTTTTACTCCCGCAGAGCTCTCCTCCTCTATTCGTCATGGACGAAAACTCAGTGTGAAGCCTCTTTTTTTTTATTATTATTTTTTATTTTTTTATTTTGACCCTGTCCTGACCTTCTCTATTCTCAAGCATACATAATCATATTTTAATAAAATTCGATGAGAGGATAAGGTATCCCGACGATCATTTCTCTCATGCACCCAGAATGTATCCTGCGAGTTCATGGTCCTGTACGCTCCTGCACTTATGTCACGGCAGCTCATCGAAGAAGACCTGAACAACTGTTTCCGTTCTAAGTCTACGCATCCAATCTTGCGTTGGCCACCAAATCCGAGTCATTCTGTCATGGAACCGTTCGGTCCAAATCACTCGCTGCTCTGCTCCTCCAATGACGTATCTTATGGGCACACTGTAGCCTTTTATGGGGTAGTACTCTCTTTACCCTCATCTGGGACAGCAAAACAGCAGTGTTGTAGTAACACGCCCTCCAATCGTCCTCACCTCAGCGTCGAGAAGAAGGAGAATGTGTATTAAAGTGAAACAAAATTCCAACATATCTCAACTCCACCTGCGTAAACCCACACTATTACTACGTCGTTACTCTCATGCTGCTTCTGTCGGACAGGCCACCTCCATGGTTGTCGTTGTGCTATGGGGAAGTGCATCTTAAAACCCGCATGTCTGACTACTCAAACATATAACATCTTATCCAACGGGGGTTGTCCCACGTGTATGCCTTATAAATAAAACTTTTTTTGTGTGCTCCAACCTGGCAATCAAACTCCACATAATATGTCGAGACTCCCCCATAATACCCGGTTCATGTCGAGACTCTGTCTTGAACATCCGTGATCTGACGTAACATAAAACCCTTCAGCATCCAAATCTGGGAGATATCCTTCGTTTGTTGGCTGGACTCCATGCTTACGCTCCTGTCCAGCCGCGTGATATCGGTGTGCTCCATCCGTTTCGGGGTATCACATGAGTGCGTCTATAATCCGGTCACTACGGAGCTCTGCATCTCATAATTCCTCGAGCCCTCTCCGCTTCATGGTGACCTGCAGAAGAACATAACACCCCATTAAGGCAATCCACCCAAACATCATATTAAAATTATTGGTTATGTGTATCCGTGAATTGAAATCAATGTCATGGTCTAAAGCTGAATATAGATAGCTATATGAATCTAAATTTATATAAAGTTAAATATATAAATTTATATACATATAACCATATAATACAAAATTAAATTTATATTCCAAAACATCCTTTTTATTAGAAGTATATGCAGGAAGCTTTTATTTTTTTTATTTTTATTTTTATCTATTTAAATATATATAATATTCGATTTACAAATTTATATATATATATATACATGAAAGGCATATGTATATAAACTTGTAATTTATGTTTTACTATATTTTTTATTTTTTTATTTTTTTGGTTTTTATTTTGTTTTAACATCACACATATGTAAAGACATATATGTGGATATATGTTTTTATTATATAATATATATATGAAATATATATATATATATATATATATATATATATATATATATATATATATATATATATATATATATATATATATTTATTTATTTATTTTTTATTTTTTAATTTTAAGTGTTAATTGAAACAAACCCTATGAAGAAAACACAACATTAATCATTACATGCTAACAATAAAACTTGATGTAAAATATTGTCAACCCAACACTAGCAATATATATCATTGACAAAAAAACTAACGATAAAAAGTTGTCGACAACAAATTTACAACAAAAAAATTGACGATAAAAAATCGTTGACAATAAAACTTGATGACAAAATTCGTCGACAAGAAAAAGTCATCGACAATAAAATATTGTCGACAGGAAAAAGTCATCAACAATAAAATATCGTCGACAACAAAAAGTCGTCGACAATAAAATATTGTTGACAAGAACTAACGATAACTGCAAATTCAACACAAACCAAACATTAGACACTTAAAACCAACATGCCAACACCCAAATACCAAAATTTTAAAGGTAGGTCCCCAATTTTGGGCTAGTTGTGGAGCAGCCACAACAAATGGTGACTTTGCTAGGAAATGCTCCTGGGCATTTCGGTAAGAACCCAATCTGAAACGAAAACACACAAAATCATCGAAATGAAAATAATTTAGCAACATTTCGAGAAGGTGGGGTAAACAGCTTTAGAATGAAAACAACGAATCCATCTGCCTTTGCTCAGTGTGTGCAAAAAGTGATTCATTTATGCATTTCTGAAAGTCCTTCAGATTCCATCATCCCTTTCTGCATTAGGCTATGAAGTACAGCTCTTGAAGTGATGGCTTTTACAGATAGAGCCCCACTGCCAGTCATGCGTCTATAGCCCCGGTGAGGTTTATCTAACTCACCCGTGTGTTCGCTTAATGATTTGAAAAACCCATCTATCCTAGGTGTGTCAAGACTTTCTACGCTATTTCTCTCTCTCTTTTCTTCTCTTTTTTTCTTTTTTTTCTCTTTTTTCTTTTTTTTTTCTCTTTTTTTTCTCTCTTTCTAAGTATCAAACTTTGCCTAGCCAAGGCCCCACAACCAGTCAGACATCTATAGCCCCGATGGATTTTTCCTAAACTAGATGACAGATCTCAAGAGATCTGTTGCATCGCTTGTACTAATGAACTCTTGCAAAAGCATCAAGTCTCACTAGGTTAGAAATCCAAAGTAGAGCGTTTTAGATTTTCACCTAGGGTTGCATAATCAAGACAACTTCATCCTTCTTACTTTCAAAAATACCATTTAATATGTGTGGGTCCCATATGGAGTTTTGGATAATATTTCATTGTTCCACTTTCCACCATTTTAGTCCCACAATCTGAGCATGATCACCAAATAATTCATCCCCATTTTCTCGAGTTCATCGATTTTTTAGATCAGGTACTCCAACCTACTAAATAAAGGAGCTTCAAAAATGTCAGAGGCCAAAATTTAGTGACTACGAAATATTACCCCTAAGAAAAGGGAACAACCCACAACACAAAATTAAGAACACACCAAAACTATGTCCAACCAAAAATTAAGGACAAAAAAAAACAAAAAGCAAAACAAAAACTATATACAAATGTACAATATGGTATAATATGGTGCAAAGCTTGAGCTATCATTTCCCTAGATCCCAAACATGATTAGAATATTTTAAAATGCATATAACATGATAAGCATGCCAAATGTTGTAGGAACCCAACAAAAACATGATTAGACCAAACAATGCAACAATCTTCATCTTACCCCTCTCACCATACCAATTTGATTTAGTTCTATTACCAATCCCATAGGTGAGATTCAAATCATTAAATTGATTAGACAATAATTGATCTTCAATTTTATCTTGTCTATTCTTTAATATGTCCATTTCACAATTCGATTTATGATTTAGAATTAGGATTTTCTTTTCAGATATGAGACATTGCAAACAAGAGCCTATTTATAAAAACTTCAAAGCCAAATCATTTTCCAAATATGTAGGCCAATCAAATTCATGTAACCGCTTGCAAGCACCTAGGATATCTATTACATGAGCATCATCATAAGTTTTTATCCTAGATTCTATTACTAATTGATTATGAACTTGATTTAACACTTCAATCATACCAACTTCATTTTCATTCAATAAAGCAATATCATTAGTGGTGTGAGAATAAATTAATTCAAATTCTTTATCCACCACAAATGGCATTTCATCATTGATAGCATTTGAATCCGACAATCCATTAGAAAAACCTTCACTTACATTTCGAATGATGGAACCTACAAGGTGAGATTTTACCTTTGGCACATTTCCATTTACCATTACTTGAAGAGGATTTGAAACTTCCTCTTTTCTCTCATGACATTCATCATCATCGAATACCTATTTATTAAAGACACCAAAATTAGGTACCCAATTAAAAACATGTCCATCCTTTTCAAACCATAAGTCTTGTCTATCTAGGGATGGGTCAACTAACACATCTCCATGATCAATGACTTGGGTTGTTTCAGATAACGTGAAATTTTCAATTGGATCATCAGTTATATCAAACCCAAACCATTCAGGTTCTAAAATTTCCTCATTTTGAGATGGCATAGACATTATAGAATCAATAAGTGGATCAAGATTTTTAATTTCTTTTTCCTCAAAGGAACCCAAAGCAAATGGTTCTCCCACTTTATCCATGGTATTATCATTTTCCAAAACTTGATTAGATTCTGATTCTTCTTCCAAAACTTCCTCAAATTGTACAAGATTTGTAATATCCTCATGCGAGAAAACAATTGTATTATCCTGCATATACATTGACACAAAAATTTCATTAGAATATTTAGAGCGAGCATATTCTTCCCATTTATTCCAAGAATCATAGTAATCCTCTTCCAAAATCAAGTTGTGACGCTCAATTACTTCTTTGTCATCTCCCGATTCATCAACATGTTTCTCATCCAATTCATCTTCACCTTCCTTAGATGGTTCAATTATTTCCAAAAGTGGGTTATTTCTTGAATTCAAATTTGTAATGCTATCGTAATCCAAATTGGTAACCCATGATTCAATTTTATCATAATTTGGAAGGTGTAGATCTTCTTGGCCATTAGCTTCAACAACATCATCCAAAGTATCTTCCAAGAACAAGTGGTGAAATTCTATTATGTCTTCATATTTATTTATTGATTCTCTTTCAAACTCACTTTCAACCACTTTTGATGGCTTAGGAGCTTCTATAAGGGGATCAATTTTTACATATTGCTCCATATAGTTGCCCTAATCTTCCTTTGTAAGTAAGCATGACCAAATCATATCCTGATGGGTTTGTTCATCTGAATCCTCATTTATGGGTCATGATTCTAAATATTTTCCTTCCAAAACAACATGGTGATCATTTGATTCCAACTTCTTGTTACCCATCCATAGAATTTCTTCTCCAAAATATTCATGCTCTTCAAGACATTCTGAATAGGCATTTACTTCAATGTAAGTCACATATAGACCTCTTCTATCACCTGAAGGAGTATAACATGAAATATCATTAAGATTAGCATCATGAATTTTCTTCCTAGGATGATTTGGAAGCATACATTGATATGCTCGTTTTTGTGATGGGACCCTATCTCTACTTAACTTCTTAACCAACTTATTTTGCTCTTTTACTTTCGATACAAACTCTTTGGGTTGAGTGGTAGAAGTAGTAGGATTAGTTGGATTGATATCAATAGGCAAATCATGTACATTTGTTGCAATGGTTCCATGAGTGATCACATGATTCTCTAACTATGGAGTAGTTGGATGGATAGATGTACTCGTATAAGCGCATGTGGGAGCATAAGTGGGTATGGTAGGGTAAAATTGATTATGGGGCAAAATATTTGATATCAAATTTTGTTGTGCCCACACTTGATTTACCATTGAGGTTTTATTGCAAGCCCCTAGTTGTCCTACCATAGGTAATTGCTCCATTCCATAACCTTTTGGCCTCAATTTTTGATCTATAATCATAGCTTTTGTGTAGACCGAGGCAAGATTAGTAACCAAAGGATTTGTCCTAATGAACATGGCAAATAATGGATCCAATACCCCAAACTATATTTGAAGAGCACCACTCTCCTCAATAGTATAGGGAGCAATTAATATCGCATAAATATTTCAAAATATCATGTTGAAAATTCTCACTGGCTCATTTGGTTCCCTCTTGCAAGAAGCAAATTGTTGATACACTGTGACAAGATCAATGGGCAACCTAAATTTATTGATGAAAGTATTTTCCAATTGGTCCTAGGATGTAATGGAGATAGTGGGTAAATTGATGTACCAATCATATGCCACCTCATCTAGGCTCCTAGGAAAAATTCTACATGGCACATCCGTGTGTTTGACATTCCATAGACATTCCATATAACTAGGATATCCACATAGGACTGAATGTGCTCCTCGGCTAATATTGTGCCATTGTGCTTAAACTTGGGCGAAAGTTTTTCTATGTTCTTGGGTAATTCATGAGCATCTCCACTAATGTTCAAAGGATTACCATGCAGCCCGTACTACTTTCTAGTATTAGTAGCCATTAGTGAAACTCAAAGGATAACTTCAAAACCAATTTGTTAGTCAAATAAAGATTTATTACAAAGAAACATGAAATGACTAACCAATTTCAAATATGCAACATATGAATAATAATTTTAGTATCAACCAAGAGATATGTATCCATTTAACCATGAAGTTAAAGAACATTCTCAAATTTGTAACATGTCAGCATCAATACATCATCAAAAATAGAGAATGTTGGAATCATATGAAAGTAATCATATGGAAATAAAACCTTGTTAGTCAAGACCAATGTTTTGTAAATAAATCTTTCAAGTAACATGAAAAAATTAGCATCTAAATGGCAATAAAATAAATCAATTCAAATCCTCCTAGCTCCCAAAGTGTGAATGCTAGAAGAAACCAAAGATGCTAATCAAATGAACTTGAAATATTTAGCAATTCAAAACATTCAAAATTATATAAAATCACATCATTCTTGTATGAACGATCAAAAAGCATTAGATCAATGAATCATGATTCATGTCCTCCTTTTAGAATAACGATGTTGTGTGTTAAAAGAGGTCTAAATATAATAATCATAGGGCATGAAATATTCCACAATTTAAATCCCTATAGCATTTAATATAAATAAAATAACACATCGTGAGATCTATCATCAAAAAAAAGTTTTTGATGACCCCATTCTCCCCCTTAATCAAAAATTACATCTCTTGAGATGACAACTTTGTGTGTTTTTGGATTGTAGAGTCTATATGCCTTTGAAGACTCACAATACCCAATGAAAATATATGTTTGACTTTTGGGATCAAGTTTCTTTCTTGTCTCATCAAGAATGTGTGCATATGCAAGACAACCAAAAACTTGAAGTGCTTTAGATTTGGCTTTTTGCCATACCATCCCTCATATGGAGTTATCCCATCTAAACTAGAAGTGGGACTCCTATTCAAAATGTAAACACTTGTCCTAATAACATAAATCCAATACATGTTACTGAGTTTCTTTATATGAAGCATTGATCTAGCCATTTCTACAATAGTGTGGTTCTTCCTTTCAGCCACACCATTTTGTTGTGGGGTGTAGGGAGTAGTAAATTACCTTTTGATCCCACAATATTTATAAAATTTGAGAAATGCATTTGAGAAAAACTCTCATCCTCTATCAGTCCTTAATATTTCTACAACATACTCACTTTGATTCTCTACATTATTTTTGAAATCCTTGAAACATTAAAAAGCTTCATATTTAGTTTTCAAAAAATAACTCCAACACATTCTAGAGAAATCATCAATGAAAGTGAGAAAGTAATAATTATTACCCAAGCTTTTGGTATGCATTAGACCACAAATGTCTGAATGTACCAATTGTAATGGATGGTTTGCTCTCCATTATTAACCTCTTAGAAACTTTGTTCTTGAATTCTTTCCCAAAGTACATCATTCACACACCTCCTTGTGTTCTTCAACTTTTGGTAATCGACACACCATAGCTTGTGAAGTCAACAACTTCAAGCTAAAAAAAATAAGATGACCATATCTCAAGTGCCAAAGCACACTTGGATTTTATATGGCCACACTAGCAAGTTGAGCACCTCCTTGTTCCCCAAAATTAAGAGGAAATAACCTATTCTTTGTCATAGGTACATTTGTGACAACTCTATTACAATTTTTTTTGTCAAAAATTACACATTTTCCATCTTCAAAAACAAGTTTATAGTTCTTTTCCATGATTTTTCCAACACTAATCAAATTATGTTGGAGTTTAGGAGTGTAATAGATATTGTTTACCTTCTTTGTGCCTTCTTTTGTTGGAACCTCCATGGCTCCCATGCCTTCAACTTGTAGTGCCTTTTCATCTCCCAATTTTATTTTGGACTTGTATGTGGAATCCATTGTAGCAAATAACTCTTCTTTACCACTCATATGATTTGAGCAACCAGTATCCAAAATCCAAGTTTCATTAAGATTTTGATCTGATTTTCCATATGTAAGAAACAAATTTGAAGAATTTCCTTCTTCTTCTCCATAGTTTCCATAATTATTACTTCTCCTTTCTTGAGATGCTTTTAGTCTTCAATCTCTAGCAAAGTAACCAAGATTACCACAATGATAACAAGACTTGTTTTATTTGTCACCTCCTCTTCCTCTTCCTTTTCCTTTGTAGCCACCTCTTGATCTACCTCTTCCTCTTCCTCTTGAATATTTTCCTCTCCTTTTTCCTCTTCCTTGTCCTCTTCCTTGTGCATTGCCATGAGTCTCACCTTCCTTGGATGAGAATGCTTTGTCATCACCTCCAAAGCTTGATGATGTAGAACCTTAGATTCTCTCTTCATGGGACATCAAAGAACCAATTAGTGCATCAAATGTTAGAGTAGAAATATCTTTAGATTATTTAATAATAATAGCAATATGGTTCCACTTATGAAGAAGTGTTCTCAACACTTTCTTCACAACCACTTCAGTTTTGATATCTTCTCCAAGTGTCTCCAATTTGTTTACAATTGCTTTCACTCTCACACAATAATCACCTACTCTTTCATCTTCTTGCATTTTGAGATTCTCAAAATCTCTCTTCAAAGTTTGAAGTCTCACTTGCTTCACTTGATTGCTTCCTTTATAGTTATCTCTCAAGGCTATCCATGCTTCTCGGGTCGTTGAACAAGAAGCAATCCTAGGAAAGATACTTTTCTCCAAAGCTGCTTGGAGATGGTAGAAAGCAAAAGATTTCTTCTTTTGGTCATTACTTTTCTTCACCTTTAGTTCCTTTTAAACTTGAACTTACACATTTGTACCCCATA
This sequence comes from Wollemia nobilis, assembly GCA_028583015.1. Classification (NCBI taxonomy): domain Eukaryota; kingdom Viridiplantae; phylum Streptophyta; class Pinopsida; order Araucariales; family Araucariaceae; genus Wollemia; species Wollemia nobilis. Next base: position 4,322,688 of record JAQPPZ010016822.1, read on the forward strand.
ATCCATTATCCTTTACATATTTAGTTCATTTTAAACTTGAACTTACACATTTATTCCTTAATAGCTAGTCATTCCTGGTAATGGATCCCATAATCCATTGTACCCCTTACATATCTCAAAATTATTTTGGTTGCTTGTAGATGAAGTTCATAAGTATCATCCATATACCTTGATATTAGAGAGACAACATATTGAATATCCGACTGTGTGTTGGTGAGGAACATTAGACTCCCAACCATACTCTTTTAAGTGGTCTTGTCAAATTTTGGTGCTCCAACTTCTTGCTTAATTGTATCCCATGACCTGTTGGAGTTACAACAAACTTGCATTGCTCCATAGCAAATTTATTTATCATATCTTGAGCATATTTATGTTGACATATGAAGATCTCATTTTCTTTTTGATGTACCTCCATTCCTATGAAGTAATGCATCAAACCTAGATCCTTCATTTCAAACTCTTTCATCATGGAGTTTTTTAACTCCTCATTCATTTTAGCACTACTACCCATGGATATTAGATCATCCACATATAAGCAAAATAAGGATTTCTTTACCTTGTTTCATGTAGTAGAGATTAGGTCCACTTTTGCTTCTAGTGAATCCATAATTTTGAAAGTATCCATCAATGTGTGAGTATCATGCCCTTGGTGCTTGCTTTAGTTCATACAATGCTTTATTCAATTTGTAGACAAGATCCTCCTTACCTTGTTCTTAAAATCCTTTAGGTTGTTGCACAAAAACCTCTTCTTTCAAGTACCCATTAAGGAAGGCACTCTTAACATCCATGTGTTGAATGTTCCACCCTTTGTGGGTAGCCAATAAAAGTACTAGTCTAATGGTCTCTTGTCTAGCAACCTGAGCAAAGGTTTCCTCATAGCCAATCCCATAATTTTGAGTAAACCCTTTTGCTACTAGCCTTGACTTGTGTCTTTCAATGCTTCCATTAGCATTGAGCTTGGCATTATAGACCCCTTTACATCCAATACATTTCTTTCTCTTAGGAAGCTCCACTAGCTTCCATGTGTCATTCTTTTTTATAGAGGTTATTTCCTCTTTCATGGCTTGTTGTCATACATCATGAGTACATGCTTTTTCATAAATATATGGCTCTAGCTCTATACTAGTAATTAAAGCATATTTTACAACATCTAACTTAGGATTTTTTACTTGATTGCTCCCTTGATAGCTATCTCTCAAGGCTATCCATGCTTGTAGGGTTGTTGAACAAGAAGTAATCCTAGGAAAGATACTTTTCTCCAAAGCTACTTGGAGATGGTAGAGAGCAAAAGAGTTCTTCTTTTGGGTATCCTTCTTACTCGTTTTATCATATGCACTCAAGGTGGTCCAATATTCTAGTTTAGTGTAGCCTTCTTCTACAATGTCCCATAACCCTTTGCCAATGAGTAAGGTCTTCATCTTGATAGACCAATACTCATAATCTAAACCATTGAACTTAGGAATAGGTAGGTTATTATTGGTAGCCATTGCTCACTAATTAATCAACAAGACTTAGAAAATTTTGATGCAAAAAATACCTCTATTTTTGTTTTTAACAAACAACAGTAATATAAGAAAATAACAATAGTACATCAGCAAGAAAAAAACCAATTCACCGATGTGATTCACCAAAAAATGGATCTCCTTGCCATGATGATGTCACTACTCTATCTTACTGGCAACAAACAACAATGTCTTTTCCTCTATCTTACTAGCATCAAATATCAATAACTCCTTCAAGGCTTCTCCAACACCCTAGACCATCTTCTGTTTCATAATTCTTGAGTAACAGCACACATTACATCCACTTCAACTCATGTCCACATAGGATGATATCAGGAATAATGGCACTAGAATTATGGTATATGGAGTCATCCTCCTAAACAGTTCAGCTCCATTGACTACAAAGTAATAAGATCGCATATACTTTCCTTGGTAAACGCGTAGCCTACTACTAGCAAGTGACCCACATCCTTTGCGGTATCTATGATGGTCTCCACAATGATGCAAACCATGAGCTCATTACGTAGGATGTTTAAAGCTTGGTGACATTTTCTTTAAAAAAGCAAATGACATTTATTAATGGTGATCCAAAAAATGTTCCAAATGTATTATGTGTCTCCTCGTAGATCTCTAGATATTTTCTTGGCCTGCTTGTTATATTTTATGTTCAAATTAATGCTTGCTTTATTTTCTTAATAATTTCACATTTCTCATCCGTAAATACTCGATTTAGAGTCCACACAATGAGTATTATCAGTGATGTCATCTTATCATGGTCCACACAATGCAATTGACTCTGCAGCTCTCCTCAGAATAGCATAGTCTTCTCTCAGCAAAGCAATCACGACCTTCTCTTGATGATATCGTGATGTGCCTTCAATACATCTCGTTCATAGCATGATCTCTGCAGCACATCCATGCTTAAGTCCTCCTCGCTTAATCTTGCTCTTGTCTTGTTAGCAATACCATAACAGGTCTAATTAAATGATTTTTCATGTTAACAAAGTGTAATTTTCTCTAATACAACGATACAAAAATTATGTCCTTACGCACAACACAAATTGAGTATTTTCTCCTTCAAAATGATGTGACGTCTCATGCCCTCTCAACGAATCAAGGATATAAAATATGAATTAGGGATTATTTCATCAATAACAATTCGTAATGTTTGTAAGAAAAATTATGGGCTACTCTCAACTCGCTCAAAACGCACGAGCTCTTCATGATTTTGAATATCCTCGATATGCATAGTATCATCAACATACTCTTCATTGCAGAATATCCTCCTCACTACAACACGATCTCCTCACTGTTGAGGATTTATCAAGCTTCAACACATTCTATGATAAGGGCTCAACCTCACAGTATTTAAAAAACATAGACATGCACCTCCAAAACACACTAGATTGCACTCACCAAATTTGTGATGGTCAATCCATGAGTTTAAAGCACTTATCTCAGGCTCTGATACCAAAATGAGAATTATAACTCATTGTATTCATATGCTGGCCCAGGATTACATTATATAGTGCTTGATCAAAATAGAACATAGCTCAACATAGTTGGCTTACACTTATTCTCGTAACCAAATCCTAACATAGAAATAGTCTAACTTACTTCCTATATGCTCTCAAAAAATTCTATAACAAGACTAAGCTTAGCTACATAGGAAGAATAGTTTCAAATGACAACAATTCCTTGATGAATTTACCCAAGGCATTTCTAGTATTCTTTAAAACATCCTTATTCATAAGTTGATATGGAAGTCCAAAAAGCCTAACCCATACCAAAAGCTTCTTAATAGTTTTTGTCTCAATAAAAAAATTCATTCCATGGTCTTAAAATAAGGGCATCTCCCCCCCTAAACAATGAGTCACCACTCATTATTTTATCATTGATTTTTAAACCATAAAAGACGATGAGAAAAAAACCTTCTTTTTTTGAATAGGTTGAAAAGTTGGGGTTACATCGAGGGCCACCCTCCCTATGAATTGAACTTGGATATCCAAAAGGAGAGCACAATTACTTTTTCCATTGCGGTGTCCCTATAGAGACAATGAGAAAAAAACCATTAGGAAGAAAAGTCACAAAGTAATTTGAATTTGATACCTACTTCCACTTGATCCAATTTTGAATCTCCAAAAACCTTGACCATGATCTATAAAACCTACATATCAACCCTCTATTTTTTAAAACCATTATATCATGCTCAATCATCTCATCCTTGATAATCACTTCTCATGTAACATATGCTACCTAGATCGAATATGCCATATGTGCATTCTTCAACTTATCTTCAACTTGGACATCCATAATTCTAACTAGGGCATCCTAGCTTCCCATTAGGGCTTTCAAATATGACTTTCCTTCCATACTAGCTAGTGGGGCTCACTCTTAGCTCACACTCCCTCCTGGCTCACACTCGCTTTCGGCTTCCACTCCCTCCTAGCTCAAGTTAGGCTACTCAACTTGTATATATAATTTGGAAAGATATGATCTTTATTTTTTCCTCAATATTTAATTGATTGAACTCATACTATTTGATTTGACAAGTGTTAAACCATATTCATGGAATTTGAACTTTAAATTACAATATAAAACTTCACACATGTAACCACTTTTTCTAAACCTTTAAACAAATTTTACTATAGTTTACTTATTTTTTAACTTCCTTACAAAGTTTGAACATAACATAGCATTTTCCATATCTTAAAATAAAAAGTGATTGGATATATCAATCCCAAACCCTTAAACAGTTTCTATTATAGTTTACTTATTCTATTTCAATATTTTTAAGAAAGATTAGGTATAAAATAAAAAGTGATTGGATATATCAATCCCAAACCCTTAAACAATTTCTATTATAGTTTACTTATTCTATTTCAATATTGTTTCAGAAAGAATAGGTATAACATAAAAGTTATGTGACACCTCCATCTTGTATTTGGGTTTTCTATTTTATATATAAAAATCAATCAAGTTCTCATGATAAGATCACATACATCTTTGATAAAAAAAATTAGTATAGCAAGGTTGTTTACTTAGTAGGAATTGAATAAAAACAAGTGGTGAAATGAATTCCTAAGTAGTTTAAGCATAAAAAACTATCTTAAACTCAAAAATTTCCTTTGTAATTAAGGAGTGTTATGAAAGGATAATGATGAACTCTATCCTAAGGTAAACCTATTTGTAATTGTCAGATAAGACTAATGACTTATTTGTAACCTATAAATGAGTTAATTATGTAGTAGCTAAAATTAATTGTAATCTCTAAATGATGAATTATTTAGTAGTGGGAATAAAAATAAAAATAAAAATCAAACAAGCATATCATATGTTCTGCAAAAGGTTGTTATCTTAAATTAATATAAATTTGTTTTTTTCATCAAAAAATAAAATAAAAATAAAAAAACCTTTGAACATGGTTTGAATTTATATGTGGAGTTTGACTTTTATAAAACATTGTGAAATGTATAGAATGAAAAGTGGGAAGTGTTTGAACCATAAAATTGTTGGCATGTGCTCTAGTTTTTACAAATTTTGTGTCTAAATTAAATAAAACTTGAAACTAGTTTTAAAAGAACTAATTTTTTTTGATAAACCTTAAAAAAATTATTATGAATTGAATATAGGTATGGGGCAACATCTAGGGTTTTAGGTCGGTGCTAAAAAAATTTGTGAAAACCAGTGTGTTGGCTGGTGAAAGGTGTGTTGTATTTTGGCTTTAGATATGGCAGCTTCAAGGGGTCTTGGTGACCCTCGATATTTGTCTTTTAAGGATGTTATTTTGAATAAGGATGCCTCTTCTTCTGATCATGCAAATGCCATGAATTTTTTGTTGCATGCAACCCTTGATCCTGTTTCTAATTCCTCTTTGACTTTGAAGCCAAAGAATAATGGATGTTTGGAGAAAAGCAAATATCATCCTGTCTTGGTTATCAGTCCTAATTATATTGCGGATAATGTTTTACATTCGTCTGAGCATGCGCTCATCTACAAATTCATGGATCTCAGAATTTCTATGTCTTTTTTAGAAAACTGGGTTAGGAGAAATTGGAGCCTTGTAGGTGATCTAGAGATTATTATTGCAGCTAATGGGTATTTTATTGAGGTGTTATCTAGTATGGCAGATCATAGTAAAGTGTTTGAGGGGGTCCTTACTTTCATAATCAGTATGGATTATTTATCAAACCCTGGCATTTAGGATTTGATTTGGTGGAGGAGAGGCCTTCTAGGATTCCTGTGTGGGTCTGTTTTCCATGACTCCCTATGGAATATTGGAGGTCGAATATTCTTCATTGTATTGTAGAGATTATTGGGAAACTGGTTGGTCCATCTTGCCAAACTTTGTATAGGAAATTTGCTTCTATTGCACGACTCTGTGTTGAAGTAGATCTTAATAATTTATTGCCTGAATCATTGGAGATTAAACTGGGAAATATGTCTTGGGTCCAACAGTTATATTATGAAGCTCTCTCATTTCTATGCCACATATGCCATGAATATGGGCATCTTTAGAGAAATTGTAAGAAAGTGAATTCTAAGCCTTCATCCTCTTCATCTAACTTTCAATATGCATCTACAAAGGTAAAATAAAAATCTCCTATGGTTAATGAGATGTTCGGTTCTGATAGATTTATTCCTATTAAGTCTCGTTCAAGATCTAGGTATTTTTTCATTAGAATAAAGGTGTTGGGAAGGGAGGTTCTGGAAACAGATTTGATGTGTTTAAGACTTTTGAAGAGTCGCATGTTGAGTAGCAAGTATGGAATGGAGGTGATATGGATACTTTCCTAAATTATTATTTTGAAATGCAAACATCTGATAAGGAAGGAGTGGTGCCTAATAACCCTCTTGTAGGAAATGAAGATAAGTCTAAACAAGTGTCGGATTGTCTTGATAAAGTTCTTGATCATTCCCCTTTGGTTGAAATCTTGATTGAGGAAAATTATGATGAGACTAGGTTTGAACCCTCCCAGGGCAGTATTGTCAGAGAGGAAGGTAAAAAGAAAGTTTCTTTTGTATTAGGTATTCACCCAAAAACTATCAAAAAATGTAGGGTGGATAAGGTGGTAAAAGCGAAAAGAAAGAAGGATTAAGAAAAGTTGAAATTGATAGGGGAATCCTTAGTTGAGTCTGGTGTTGTTAAGACTTTAGATTCTCACTTCTCTATTCCCCAAAAAATAAAAGTGATATCTTGGAATGTTAGGGGTTTGGGTAGCAGCCCTAGACAAAAAGCTACTTAGAATTTGATCAGATATCATAGACCTGATATTATTTTCATCTAGGAAATAAAATTATCTTGTGAAGATATGGTTAGAATAGCTTATAAGATATGGAAAGGTATTCATTGTCTTTCTATTGAAGCCCAGGGTTCGGCGGGTGGTGTTGCGTGTTTGTGGGATCCATGAGGCTTAACTCCCTCTTGGTGGGTGGGTAGCAAGAATTGTCTCTCTGTGGTTGCTACCTACTTTTCATCTCAATCTTCTATTCTTAAATCTAATGTGTATACCCCTAATGATTTATTAGGTAAAATCCTCTTATGGAATCATCTTAGATTCATTTGATCTCTTACTCCCAATTATCCTTGAGTTGTGGCTAGGGATTTTAATTCTATCATGTCCCTAGAGGAGAAGAATTGTGGTGTGGAGTTTTTGGGCCCTTCTACTTTCATGTAGGATAATATTTTTTTCCTTAATCTTGTTGATGTGAAGCCTCAAAATGGGCTCTTTACTTGGACTAATAGAAGATGTGGAATGGATTTTATTTTTGAAAGATTGGATCGGTTCCTTACTTTAGATAGTTGGTTTGATGATAGTTGGACTTTGTTCTCAAATATTCTAGGCTGGAGGGGCTCTGATCACTGGCCCATTCTCTTTCAGTCCTTGATATTCTCATTGCCAAGAAATTTGCCTTTCAAATTTCAACTTATGTGGCTCAGGGATAAGGATTTATATGAATGTGTGGAGAGGTGGTGGGTTGAAGGGAAATATAAATTTGGCACTACTATGTTTACTTTTTTCAAAAGCCTCCAGTTTGTCAAATTCAAACTCAGGTAATGGAACAAATTTTCTTTTGGAAATATCTTTTAGAAGAAAAAGCAACTACAAGATAGCCTGGAGGAGATCACTTTTCAAATTAAAGATGAAGGATTGACAAAGGATATGTTAGAAATGGAATCTTCCCTTTCTAGTCATATTGCTGAATGGAAGCTTCATGAGGAGATTTTTTGGAAGCAAAAATATTAGATTGACTGGTTGTTGGAAGGGGATAGGAACACCTCTTTTTTTACAATTTGGTTAAAGACCACAGGAATGGTAATGCTATAGTCTCACTTAATTTTTATTAGGGGGAAACTCTCTCATCCTTTAAGGATATCTCTAATGAAGTAGTTAGGTTCTTCTCCTCTCTTTTCTCCGAGCAAGGTCCTCATGATGTTGTTAATATGAGGCTTATTTTGGATTGTATTCCTAGGCTGGTCTCTAATGATATGAATAAGATGCTAATGGACCCCATCTTGATGGAGGAACTTAAAGTGATGGTTTTCCAAATGAAAAAGGTAAAACACCTAGACCTGATGGTTTCCCTATAGAATTTTTCCAAGAATTTTTGGAAGTGTTATCTTTTGATCTACTAAAAGTTGTTCAAGAATCCCAAGTTAATAAGCAAATGCTTAAAGCTATTAATTCAACCTTCCTTGCTCTTATTTCTAAATTTGAAAATGCTAACTCGTTGGGGTCTTTGCATCATATTTCCCTATGCAATGTTACTTACAAAATTATTACCAATATTATTGTGGATCGGTTGAAGAAAGTTCTTGGTTTTTTTATTTATCCTAAGTAAGGTGGGTTTGTTAAGGGTCATCAAATTTTAGATGACGTGGTGGTTGCTACTGAATCTTTTCACTCTATGGATATCTCTAAGGAAAAGGCTGTGTTCATTAAGCTTGATATGTCCAAGGCTTATGACAGGGTTAGTTGGATTTTTTTTGCAAAACATCCTTCAAGCTTTTGGAGTTTTGTATAATTGGATTGAATGGGTCATGAGTTGTGTAACTTTGGCCTCCTTTGAAGTTTTAATCAATGGTTTACTATTTATTTTCTTCTCGGCCTCTAGGGGGATTCATCAAGGAGATCCCTTGTCCCTCTATCTTTTCATCCTTATGGCTAAAGGTTTAGGAAGACTTATCAAGAGTTTTCATAATCGTGGTGCTATCCAAGGATGGTCTTGGGTGGAGAATTCTTTATCCTAGTCTCATATTCATTTTGTCGATGATACTACTCTGATGGAGAGGGTAAATTTGAGGAAGCAATGAATTTTAGGAAGGCTTTAGATATTTACTTATCTGCCTATGGTCAAATGATTAATGAAGAGAAATCAAAGATCTTCTTCTTCAATACAGATGGTCGGATTCAACGTAGGATTGCTAATATTCTACATTTTCAAGTGGGCTATTTGCTATTGGAGTATTTGGGATTCCTATTTCTTCTAAAAATCTTGGAAGGGCTTACTGGAAAATTATTTCGGATAGATTTCGATCAAGGGTTAATCATTGGACTTTTTGGTGGCTATCCTTTGCTAGTAGATTAATGCTTTTGAAGTATATCCTTCATGCTTTGCCTATTTATAGGTTTTCTATCTTGGCTGCTCCTAAGTGCTTTCTCAAAGAATTTGATTCTCTTTCTATAAAAATTTTATTGGTAGAAAACATAGACTATAATAAATAGAGCCTGGTCAGTTGGGATACTGTGTATTGCCCTAAAGAGATGGGGGGTCTTGGTTTGAGGTAATCCGATTTGAATAGTCTTGCTTTGGCTGCTAAACTTTATTGGAGGTGGTGCAGTAATCCTAATCATCTTTGGGCTAAAATTCTTAGTCTCAAATATTTTTGTGGTGCTCCATATGATGAGATTTTGAGATTGGAGCTGAGGGAGAAAGGTTCCATTGTTTGGGACACTCTAAAAAAAGGTGCCATGCTTATTAAGCAGGGTCTCTTTTGGATAGTTAATAAGGAAAACAATGCATTATTTTGGGAATATTCTTAGGATAATCATCCTTCTATCCTTTCTTCTTTCTCCCACCTTTGTCTTCTTCAGGATATTTTTTTTATGCGGGCTCGTCTAAGGTGGCTGACTTCAAGTGATAAAGTCCTCTTGGCAATTCTTTTACTCACTGCTGGTGAGATTCACAAGGCTGACTAGAGGGTGGTTATCCTAAGGATCATGACACTATGGATTCTAATTTTACTAAGAGATCGTGTTGTTCTATTGAATACTCTGATATTCTTTCTTGGGGCCATAATTCGAAAGGGAAATGCATTGTTGCTCTAGGTTATTAAACCCTTATTATGCAGAGAAGAGAGGAGATTGTGTCCTCCTGGTGGAAGAAGATTTGGAATAATTTTGGTTGGCCCAAATGTAATATTTTTCTTTGAATTCTATGTTAGAAGAAATGTTCAACTTAGGATAATATTCAGAAAAGATATTTTCAGGGTCCTTCACATGTTTTCTTTGTGGAAAGAATGAGGAAACCATTCCCTATCTTTTCTTCCAATGATCATATTCCCTAGAGGTCTGGAACTTGTGGTGGCAGATATGAAAAAGGTCCATCATCCATGCTACTTCTATTTTTGAGTTTTGAGAAAGTTTGGGTAGACCCCTACCTCTACTTCATATCTTCAAACTGCTTGGGATATTAGTCCTTCCTTCATCTTTTGGCAGATTTGGTTGGAATGCAATCGAAGAATTTTTTAGGGATGTCAACTTAGAGCCTTACAGGTATGGCTCATAGTCAAAAGGATGGTTAAGGAGACTATTGAGGCCAAGTGTGTTCTGAGTTCTCCTATTACTTCCTTCGATTAGTAGATTATCAATAGATTGGAGATTTCTTTATCATCACCAACTCCAAACAGAGGTCCTTTTAGGGGGATTGGTTTATTGAAGGTTAATAAATCTGGGAAGTGGGGTCTCCCCCTAGGGGTGTTATCAAAATAAACATGGATGGTTCTTGCAGGGGTAACCTAAGTAATGTTGGTATAGGATAAATTGGTTGTGATAGTGAGGGTGTGGCCCACCTCTTTTTCTCTGTGTACAAGGGAATTCATTCGAATAATCATATGGAAGCGTTGGCAATTCTCCATGCATTGGAAACAACTTTTTCTTTGGGATGGAGAAGGGTTATTTGTGAATCTTATTCCATGATAGTGGTTTCTCTTATGAACAAGAAGCATTTTTAGAATGCTTCCTGGTTTATGGCTAGAATAGTTAAATAAATCTTGAGCTTGGCTAGGAATTTTGTTGAAATTTATTTTGTTCATATTCCAAAAGAATGGAATAGAGTGGTTGATTGTTTGGCGAAGTGGGCTTTTGAAGGATTCCATTACTGGAAAGTTGATAGATGGAATGATATTGATCAGGAGAAATCCAAACTCCTTAATCAGTTAATTCATGAGGACCAGGAAAGATAATTTCAAGGTGGAGAAACCCGATTGTCATGGGTTGCATCCTGTCGAAGTTGTTGTCATAATTATCAATGGATTTTCTTGGTGGATTTATTGCATTTCGTATGATGTGCTAGCTTAGATTGCTTGGAAATCCTTGTGGAATGCATTGTTTTAGATTTTGAATAAAAAAGTTTCCTCCCCAAAAAAATTTTCAATTGTTTTTGAAAATTCAATGAATTGGATTGTTATTCAAATCATAGTGATTATTACTAGAAATTAGGCATATCACTTGTACTGCATCACGATTGTGTTACCCCATTGTTTTAACAAACCACACAATGATTTTATAACCAATATTATGCATATATTGCTTAATAATATTTAAACTTAAATCCTACTAGAGAATGCACATTTTCCAAATCCTTTAATTAAATGTTAAATATAGCATTAAAAAATGAAACATTTATTTATGATGTAAAACACTTAGAGCATCTCACTAATTGTCTCAAATCCATCAACCTTAATCATCTTTTAAAATGATATAATTAGAGAAATTAATTTTGGTAACTGGTCAGCGCAGGATTTAAACCATAGGGACTGCACCAACAAACCCACTATCTTGTTTTTGGATAACCCGACGTGGTATTGGGACCGTCGGTCACTCCCGTCATCATCGATCTGGCGTGCACTTAGAGGATTTGGATCAGACTACTACCTTTGCAAAGGGTTGGATTCCCCGCAAGGTTTGAACCTAAGTCTCTGAAACTTAATATTTTTTACTTGGATATGTCATTAGGTAACTTCATTAAAAAATTTACTTCTTTTTTCAATTGATTAAATGGGATTAGAATGGGTCCCACTTGCATTACAATATCTTGGATATTATCCATGTATCACTTTGCAATATTGAAACCTTGGTCTCCTTAATGAATATATTAAGGAACTCAATGGCAACCGGTTGAGCTAATGTCATTTAATAATTTTTCTTGTTATAAAAACTTTTGTATTATTTGTAAGTAAATAAGAAAGCTACATCATCTACCCTGCCATGCAAATAGGGCTTTCATCGAAATTTTTACAAAATAACAATAACAACTATGTCTTAAGCGCATCCTGTTAATAAAAGGGTAGAGAGATCTATGACTTTCTTCTAAGTCACAACATATAGGAACTAGAGTTGCATCAATATGTAGTATATGGTATAGATCTTCCCTAGTTTTTTGCATTCACCATTGTGGAGGATCTCCATAACAAATCAAATCCTCGTGATCTAAAGCCCAATTTACCATAGCATCTACAATCTTATTTTCTTCTCAAGGAGCATGAAGAAAATATATTGTTATGAATCTAGACTGAAGTGCATGTATCTTGCCAATCACCCTCTAAAACTCAATTTGTCATAGCATCTGCAATCTTATTTTCTTCTCAAGAAGCATGAAGAAATTGTACTATTGTGAATCTAGATTGAAGTGCATGTATCTTGCCAATCACCCTTTGTAACCTCTAATCCTGAGAGGAGGTTCTTGTGGACGCCTTCAATTGATTAATGATTACTTGTAAATTTGATTCTGCTTGTATTGAAGACCAACCATCCTTAGTAGCTTCATGAAGGCCACAAATGATAGCACATGCTTCTACTAAATTATTAAAGATAATATCAAGATTCTTTGTAAAAAGAAAAGCACGAATACCATCTAAAAATCTCATATAATAATACCATTTAAAAATTTAACTATGTTATAATAATACATTTTATATTATAAATCAAATGACATGAACTTATCCGCCCATGTTGTGGAGTTGGAGAGCAAGTGGGTAGTTAAAACTCTCCAGTTGTAATCGAGAGGCCCAGGTTTAAATCTCTCTCCTCACATGTTGCGGATATGCTATGTAAAAGGTTATATCGTGATAATAATATATTTACCCCTTTTAAAAAAAATATGACATGAACTCAATAGATTAATTTTTTTAACTTCCAAGAAGAAGACTTATATTCAAATATTACCAAGTAAAACATGCATTTATAATACAATTCTACAAACCTATTTCAATCTCATATAATGTATTTAAAAATATATTTTATATCAATTAATTTTTTTATGTGAATTTTATTTTTTTATATGCAGCTATATATTAATATTTATATAAGTTATTCAAGCTTTTGGAATTTAATCTTAATCTTAAATTTTTTAAATTTTGTTTTAATAAAAAATTTGATGCATAAATTATCAAATATAAAAAATAATAAATAATCATTAATTCTTTTATATATATATATATATTATTCTCATATATTTAAATAATAATATTATTTTTTTATTAATTTCTTATTATTTTTTAAAAGTTAACTGACGGTGTATCTTTTATCTTTGAGGTTGAACCCATCTTTCACATGGTAGATATAGCCTTTACATCTAGTAACTATGTTGATTTATGGTTGTTTTTAAATGCGTGACATCCTTTTGGGTGCTGTGTTGTATCCTTTTTAACCCCAAGGAAAGAATCCAAAGGAGGCTTAGCGAGTACAGGAATAAACACGTGGGTTCCTCGTGTCTACGCTTTGATCCTACAACGTATTTTCTTCTTTCTTTTTTATTTAATCGATATCAATTTTAGTTATAGTTTGGAAAAGGGAAAGTGCAAATTTACTGCACATAGTTTGGAAAAGAGAACATTCTTTAAGTTTGATTGTAAGTGATGGCCGGAGGAAAAAAATACATGTACTCAAGAAGAGTTCACATAAACATAGGTAATTCCAAGGTACGGGAAGATAGCGATATATGATGGGATTTTAAAACTATTCAGCCACACGCCCAATGCACAATACTCTAATTCATCAAGTCTATTATTTTCTTGGAATCTTCCCTGAGAATTGTAGTGGCACCTACCAAGCTGTGGTCTCCACATTTTCCCTTCGATTTGAGGGGAGCAATTTTCGCTTTATTTCTGGGTCCGAGATGTTTTTATTCATTAACCCTTTGGCACTTGATTTTGATCTCATTCTACTCAAGGTGGGCGTTTGATCTATCTTACTTTGGTAAATTTGCACCTAACAATTCGAGGGCAAGACGATTTAAAGTGTCGCCATCTTTCGATCCTTTGCTTCTAGTGTTAACCTTCCTTTAAATGGGAATCCATAGAATTGTTGTTCCATCGGAATTTTTTTATTTAAAATTTATATTAAAATAAATTTATTGTTGAATAATTATGCTTTTGAGGATGTTTGAGAGTTCTTAAGGTTTTTGGTGTGAGCCGAGTTAAGGTTTTTGTCATTTTATAAACTTTTTTATAACCTTCAACCTTGGTAGCTTGATGGTTTGCACGGGTGCTGCAGGAGAGACAACTACTATCAATAGTGATTATAGGGTGTTCTTGAAAATGGTTTATGTTGAAATTTTTTTTGGTGAGGGTTCATCTTTGATATTTTTTTTCTTCACAATTTATTGAATTTGCATATAGTTGGCTGAAATCATACACCTTGGTCAGGTAGTGTATTTTTATTGAGTCATTCTTGAGGGCTTGGATCTCTTTGGCATGGGCTCTCTATGACATTATTGTTCAACTGGTACAAAATCTTACCAGAGGTTTTTTTCTTTTTCGTTTTGCTGACCCAACACATGTCAAAGCTCTTTATTAGCATAATCCCTGGCACTTCTGGAACTCTTTGTTAGTTCTCTTGTTGTGGATTCGTATTTTTATTATATCTCTAGACAAACTACAAAAAAATTGATTTAGGTGGAGTTCCCTTGTCTTCCCTTTTCTTTGTGGGCTACTTTGGACCAAATCCTAGGTGTGTTTGGGCATGTTGTTCTCATTGAACCCCAAAAAAATATTCATGTTGTTCTCATTGAACCCGAAAAAAATTTCAATACTTGTCCAACCCGATGAGTATGTGTAGAGGTAGATTTGTCCAAGGATCTAACAGATTCTATCACCATTCAAGTGGGGGAGGCCACCATTTATCAGAAGGTGGTTTACATTAATCTCCTGTATACTTGTTTTTGTTTCGTTGTCAAGCACCTAATCATAAGGTGAAGTATTGTCCATGTTTGTCGCATCCTAAGCCATAGCCAACTTCTATGCCCACCCTTGGGGTAACCACTCAACCTACAGAGGAGGGTTGGACCATTGTGGGCCACCATAAAAATCTATGTTCTAGTGCCACTCCAACTCCACAAACAGTGATGGTCAAACCATTGTGGGCCACCATAAAAATCTATGTTCTAATGCCACTCTAACTCCACAAACGATGATGGTCTGGTCGCACACTTGCAACCTTCAGCTACATGGTCAAAGGTTTTTCGATCCCCAGATGACGATTGTTGCCACTCCATAATCTTCACCCAAGGAAGAAACTCAACTAGAACCAGAGCCATCAACGAAGGAAATGGCGTTAATGATGGAAATGATGGTCCCTATGGAGCAAGAGAAATTTGAGGCTCCTTTGTCTCACCCTCTAGCAAGTTCTCTTCCCCTTCTCCATGTGTGCGATCTTGACATTCCTGCAGTCCTTGACAAAGGAAAGTAGATGAGGATAGTTTACCCAAAAAATAGTTTCATTCGTCCAAACCAAGCAGTTTCAACAACTTTGGTATGTTGGAGTTGCTTGAATAGAAGCAAGACGATATGGATTCAGTGGCACAACCAGCTGCCCATATTCAATTGGGAAACTTTTACAATGAACTTGAAGGCTCCAACAGTTACAATTTTTTGACATCCTTTGGCGGTCATAGCGGATTGTTTTCGAGTAAGCATTAGTAGAATCTGCAGATCTCTTATTTGTTCTCTGCAACATTTTAGTTGCTTGAATAGAAGCAAGATGATGAGGAATCAATCCTTTCATAAATGCAAAGGCAACATGCAACGATATCAACACTTCTTAGAACTAGGTCTAATTTATGTTTCAGTTTAACAGTTTAGAGCTTCAAATTGTTTACTTTGTTTTAATTTTAGTTTAGTTGTGTAACAGTGTGAGTCCCCAAATCTCTATTTTTGATTCTACATGGAATATGTGTTTGTCATTTTGAGGTGTGCTTCCATACCACCCACTTTTTTTATCAATGTAATTATTTTTTTCAATAATACAAGACACATTTCAATATATATATAGTTGTAAATTATTGATAAATAATATAATATAAAAAATGGAAATGTATAGTTTTTATTATTTTTTTATTAAATTATATATAGTTTCTATTGTAACGAATTCTATCAAAATACCAAAATATTACATTTGTTGTTAGGTCAATTAAACCATATCCAATCTCCCTCAAAGTGCTATGTTTCCACAATCAACTTTTTGACATCACTTTCATTAAGAGATATTATCTTACTTAGTCAATTGTCTTCTAAAATTTGAATTTCATCAAAACGAAAATTAAAATCCTAAATTTTGTAGTATTAACCAATTGTTCAATAGCCTTCTTGTAGTATGATATATTGATTCAACTTCATAGCCTCACTAACCATGGGATGGCCCAAAGAAAAGTATTATCAACAAATTGGAGATGTGATTTGAAGGGACCATATTTTACAACCTAAATACCTTTGATTTTTGCCTTTGAGAAAGCTCTCCCTTATAATTATCTTGGTCAATTGCCTTCTAAAATTTGAATTTCATCAAGACGGAGATCAAAAGCCTAGATTTTGTAGTATTAACCAATTGTTCAATAGCCTTATCGTAGTATGATATATTGATTCAACTCCATAGCCTCACTGACTATGGGATGGCCCAAAGAAAAGTATTATCAACAAATTGGAGATGTGATTTGAAGGGACCATTTTTTGCAACCTAAATACTTTTGATTTTCCTTCGATTTTGCCTTTGAGAAAGCTCTTCCTAATACCTCCAAAAGAATAATAAGTAGATAAGGAGATAGTGGATCACTTTGGCAGAGTCCACAAGATGACTTAAAGTAACCAAAAAAAAAACCATTGATCAAAATAAAATATATCAAAGTGTTATAACAACATTTAATTCATCAAATAACACTACTTTAATGAGATAGATTCCTCAAATTTCAAGGAGGAGATTGAGGGTTGAATCTTGCAAATCGATACATGCATAATTTCCAAGATGTTGTTTTACCACTATGTGGCCATGATGTAATACAGATCAGGCTTGTTTCAATTCCATTTAACCCATTAAAAAAAAGTATTTAATCCATTCACTTGGTCAATTGCCTTCTAAAATTTGAATTTCATCAAGATAAAGTTTAACATTGCTATTGGATAAATTATGTCACCCCAATAGTTGCTTCTTACCCTCTTTATTTCCTACTAATGCCTAGTTCACGTGGTCTAACAACCAGCAAGGCGAGAGTCATGTGTTGAAAATATTGGATAGAGTCATGCTCTCATATTTTGATATTTTCTTCTTTGAGCTCCCCTTGTCCTCTTTCTCCTTTATCTTTGTCCACCTCGAGCTTTGTTTATCTAACCATTCTACCATTTTCTTTTCCATCCTGGTTCACCCCCCTCCTCTTTCTCAGTCACAATTCTACCTTAATACTTCTATTCTACACCACCCCATGTTGAGAGCTTATGTCATCAAAATTTGGAACCTAATCCCCAAACCAAAAGGGTCCTCTGGTTGGATTGATTAGTGGAACGCTGCTCTCAAGCGGGAGTTGGATGTGGTCTCAACTCAGATGCGGTCCAATCCTTTTAATGAGGAGCTTTAGAGGCACCTCACAACTATCAAACACTAGATTTTTATGGTGAAGCACTATGATGCCAAAGGGGCACAAATCAAGGTAAGGTTACACTGGCTTAAAATTGGTGATAAGGTAACCAAGGATTTCTTCCAATGTTTGCATCCTCACAATCAATTTTTTGGGCATTAAAGCCCTTAACATTAATGAAGAGCATGTTTCTAAGCTTCCTCGTATTCTCTTAGCTTTTTAAGAACATTACTAGACTGTGTTCGTGGCTCAATCCCGCTCCCCTCAATGTGACCAAGATCTTACCTCCTACCTCTCTATTGTCCTGTCGTGGCTTTATGAGTCTCAAAGAGTTATCTGTGAAAATGCCCTCTCTTTGAAGGATATGGAGGAAGCTCTTTCTTAGATGGTCGATAATAAATATCCTGGTCTTGATGACTCCCCTTATGAGTTCTACAAGTCCCTTTGGGACACTTTCGAGCTTCATCTTCTCAAATTTTATCAAGAGGTCTTCCTCATGGATTCTTCAGACCCTATTATTAATCATAAATATCTCTTGTTTATATATTCATATTCTAATTCTACTTTGGGGAGTCGACTACTAATATAATATTATATTATAATACAATCAACCTTGGGTTATGTGTGGCCCATGCCAACCCTTATACAATATAATAAAATATCCCTAAATATCTATTCTTAGGTACCCTAACATGCCACCCTCCTTATAAATATTTCATCTTCAAAACATATAAAGAAACAAGATAATATGATTTTCTAAGCAATTTTAGCAATTGGTACCAATCTCAATCATCCATCCATCCTAGTGAAACATTGATTGGTGGTGGTCGTCGTTGATGCTGGTATGTCATTTTGCCACTTGAGTAACCAAATTTGCTTTGTTGGTTCCATGCTTCTACTACTTTATTTTGATAATTTGAATGATGGGTCCACTTTTTCCTTGATTTTGATGAACCACTCTCAAAATTAGGACCACTATGCTTTCTCTTCCAAACATTGCCATACTTGGTGCCCTTCTAATTTTATGTAGAACCATAATATTGTTGCTTTGAGTCATACCTCCAATATTGTTGTCGCTCATGGCGATGTGGATGACGATATGGTGTAACCTTAACTTGATGTTCTACCTTCTTTGACTCCTCAACATTTGGATCCATTGTTTTAAATTCTTCTACACATTGTTCTTTCATGTTCCCTTTGTTTGGTGTGTCCTTGTGCTCTTCTATCAAATCTTCCTTGGAATCTACTACTGTTATTTCCATGGACTTAGTTGTTGTTGCTTCTTCCATGGACTCTGTTGTTGTTGCTTCTTCCAAGGACTCTATTGTTGATACTGCCTTCTTGGATTCTATTTTAGGCTCTTCTATTTATTCTTCAATTTGTTTTTCTATAACCATTTATTGTTTTTCCTTGGATCCTTGCTCCTTAAGCTAAGAAATATCCTATAATGTTATCTTATTTTTCCTGTACCATAATTTCATAAACTTCTTTTGCACATTAATGTTAATAGTACCCAAAGAATCTAACCAAGAATAACCAAGAATAATATCCTCATTATCCATCTCAATAGTATGAAAATCTGAATGTAAAACATATTTATCCATGGTGATCTTCAAATCTTCAAAAATTTAAACATTCTCACCCTCAAGATGTATGTCCTTTATTTTTGTTGCTTGAACTTGCAACCTCTTAGCCAAAGCAATATTAATAAAATTATATCTACTACTAGGATCAATGGAAATAATAACATGTTCCTTTTAAATATAAATTTTAGATTAATTTAAACCCTTTTGATCCTTCTCTTGCTTTTGAAAATCCAAATATGTAGCTTCTTTCTTCTCACTATCTTCCTTAACATTTTCCTCTTTCTCCTTCTTGAGTAATTTTATTTATTTTTCATAGTCTTCATTATGTTTCTTGAAAACTTCTTATTCTCCTTTCATTTCATTCCGCTCATTTTGAATTCCTTGTAGTTTCTTTTCAAGGTCTTTGATGACATCCAATAGGCTATCTATCTTTTTATCCCTTCCCTCAAGATCTCTTTCTAGTTCCTCTTGTTCTTCTTGAAGCATGTTTATTTCTTCTACATAATTTTTGAGTGTATCCTTCAAAGTAGCTATCTTTTATAGGGGTTCCATTGACTTAAGAATGCATGCTCCACTTCTTCCCAAGTGTACCCTTTATTATTTTCAATCAAACTTAACAATCAATTTCTAGCTTCCTTTTCTAAAAGTGTAGTAAGGTGGAATTTCCAATAAGGATAAGAAAAGTATAGACTTAAATATGCCCACCATTGTCTATCATCAATATCATCTGCTCTAGAAAACTTTTGAAGTTTCATAGTTCATGTCCCAATGTAAACTAGGGTTTTATGATAATATATACCATGCCCCAATGCAAACTATGGTTTTATAAAAAAATATATCTCCACTAATTTAAAGCTAAAATTCCACATAAACCATTAGATCTACATTTTTTCTTCAAAACAAAATAAATTGCAACTAATTTGCTTACTCGAGCTAACAAATTTTATCTTTCGAAAAAATTACAATTTGAAAATTCATCATTGCCATTGTTCTAGACGACTGAATTCAAAAGGTCATATCTCCCTCAATATTGCTCAAATTCCTTCATATGACCACTCATTTTAAAGCTCCGCAAATTATGCACAAACGGATCCAACAATCATTTGAAGCGAACAAACTTTCGTAAATATATGGCTCCTAAAAATGAGATATTTTTCCAAAAAAAAATTCCTAAATTTTGTCTTTCAAAAATTTTATGATTTAAAAATGCGTCATTGCCCTTGTTCCAGATAGTTGACTTTAAAAGGTTGTATCTCCCTCAATAATGATCGGATTCCTTCATATGACCACTCATTTTAAAGCTCTTCAAGTTCTGCACAAACTGATCTAAGAATCATCTAAATAAAACCAACTTTCGCAAATATATGGCTCCTGAAAGATGAGACATTTTTTTAAAAAAACTTTGCCCTAATATTGCAATCCAAAAAAAGATAATCCCCACTTTGCCAAAATCATTGTTCTAATACCACTTGCTACAAAACTTTATTTTCATAAACAAAAATCATTCACCATTATGCAGAAATATCAAATCATTCATCCACAAATAATATCCACATTTATAATCCATATAATGAGACAGAGATACATACTACCCTTAAGGTAGGGCAACACCAATAATACTCCTTAAGGAAGGAATAACTCCATAAGGTCTCCCAAGATGAGAGTGTCACTTAAGGAGGGCAAAGTCCCATAAGCCACTTCATTGGTAAATATGAGTACATATCATTGATCTCAATAATGATTACAAAGATAAATATCTCTTGTTTATATATTCATCTTCTAATTCTACTTTGGGGAGTCGTCTACTAATATTATATTATATCATAATACAATCAACCTTGGATTATGTGTGGTCCATGCCAAACCTTTACAATATAATAAAATATCCTCAAATATCTATTCCTAGGTACCCTAACAGAGTGCGAGGCAGGAGAGAGTGTAAGTCGAGAGCAAGTGCGGGTCAAGAGGGAGTGCGAGAAGGGATTTAGTCATGGCGGAAGAGCGATGGATTTATTTCGAGTGCATCAGTGCTTCAAACCCTCACCACAAATACATGGAACATTATTTCCAAAAAAATACTAAAGCGAAGGAATGTTGGAAAAAATAACAATGGTAATTGTGAATTAGGATGGAATGCAAGTCAAGAGTGAGTGCGAGCCAAAAGGGAGTGCAAGCCAAAAGCAAGCTCGATTAGCTATTATAGAAGAAAATTTATATTTAAAAGCCCTAATGGAAGTCAAGATGCCCTAACTAGAAATCAAGATACCCTAGTTGATTGTCATTCATTTTTATATATTTAAAAAATGTTATATTTTTTTATCAATTTTTTTATTATTTTTTAAAAGTTTAGTTGAGATTGAACCCATATTTCACATGGTAAATATAATCTTTACATTTAGAAACTATGTTGATTTATGGTTTGTTTTTTAATTCATTAAAAAAATTATATATTTACTTTTTATTATTGGTATTATAACATTGTTTTAATTGGCAGCTGCAATTTAATAAACATTTAAGTAGTTTTTGAGACAATCCTTTTATAACAATTATAATTTTTTTTAATCTAATCTAAACCTTTAAAATTTCAATAAATTTTATTTGTTGTAACTATAAAAAAAAAAACTTATTCAACTTAAACATTTAAAAAAGTGAGATAAAAAATTATTTCTTTATAAAAAACAAACTTGATTAAACCCTAATATAAGAAAAATCAAATAAAAAAATCAACTTATCCAAATGATTAACTCAAATAAAGAACCCCTATTGTTGTTGGTACCATTTTAAAAAGCTAAAAAATTAATTTATTAACAATCCACTACATCAACATTATAACTAGATGAATATGCATCCATCCAATTAAAAATATATATAAAAATAAAGTTATTAATTTTTCAGGACTTTTAAAATTAAAATTGATGCGTGACCTCCTTTTATCTATGTGGGTGCTGTGCTGTATTCCTTTTAACCCCAAGGAAAGAATCCAAAGTGCTGTGCTGTATTCCTTTTAACCCCAAGGAAAGAATCCAAAGCAGGCTTAGTGGGTACAGGAATAAACAGGTGGGTTCCTCGTGTCTAGGCTTTGATCCTACAACGCATTTTCTTCTTTCTTTCTTATTTAATCGATATCAATTTTAATCATAGTCTGAAAAAGAAAAAGAAACAGGAAAAAAAATACATGTACTCAAGAAGAGTACACATAAACTTAGGTAATTCCAAGGTACGGGACGATGGCGATATATGATGGGATTTTAAAAGTATTCAACTACACGCTAAGGACATAATACTCTAATTCATCAAGTCTATTCTTTTCTTGAAATCTTACCCGAGAATTTAAGTGGCACTTACCAAGCTGTGGTCTCCACATTTTCCCTTCGATTTGACAGAAGCAGTTTTCGCTTTATTTTTGGGTCCGAGATGTTTTTGTTGGGTAACCCTTTGGCTCTTGATTTCGATCTCATTCTGCTTAAGGTGGGCGTTTGATCTATCTTACTTTGGTACTGCAAATGAATTGCAAGACGATTTAAAGTCTAGCCATCTTTCGATACTTTGCTTCTATTGTTAACCTTCTTTCAAATTGGAATCGATAGAATTGTTTTGATCGGAATTTTTAATTTAAAATTTATATTAAAATAAAGTAATTGTTGTATAATTATGCTTTTGAGGATGTTTGAGAGTGGGAGTTTTGTTAGGGTTTTTAGTGTGAGCCGAGTTAAAGGTTTTTATCGTTTTATAGAGTTTTTCATGGCCTTCAGTCTCGGTAGTCCAATGGTTTGCACTATTATTGCTGGGGAGACAACTCTTGTCAATAGTAATTCTAGGGTATCCTCAAAAATGGCTTATGTTGAAATTTCTTTTAGTGAGGGTTCATCTTTTGATGTTCTTTTCTCTTCACAATTTATTGAATCTGCATGTAATTGGTTGAAGTCACACACCTTGGTAAGGTATTTTGTCAAGTGTATCCCTACTAAATCATTCCTAAGGTCTTGGATCTCTTTGACATGGGCCCTCCATGACATTATCGTTCAATTGGTATAAAACTTTACCAGAGGTTTTTTTCTTTTTCGTTTTGTTGGTCGTACACCTGTCAAAGCTCTTTATCAGCACAATCCTTGGTACTTTTGAAACTCTTTGTTAGTTCTCTCATTGTGGACATGTATTTTTATTATATTTGTAGACAAACTACCAAAAAATTTGATCTGAGTGAAGTTCCTTGGTCTTCCCCTCCCTTTGTGGGTTGGTTTGGACCAAATCATAGGTGTGCTTGGGCATGTTCTCACTGAACTTGAAAAAAAAATCAATGTCTGTCCAACCCGACAATTATGTGTAGAGGTAGATTTGTCCAAGGATCTAACATATTCCATCACCATTCAAGTGGAGGAGGCCATCATTTCTCAGAAAGTGGTTTACATTAATCTCCCAAACATTTATTTTTGTTGCCAAGCATTTGATCATAAGGTGAAGGACTATCCACGTTCGTCGCATCCTAAGCTGAAGCCAATTTTTGTACCCACCCCTAGGGCAACCACTCAACCTACGAAGGAGGGTTGGACCATTGTGTGTTGCCATAAAAATCTATGTTCTAGTGTCTCTCCAACTCCACAAACAACGATAGTCGCACGCTAGCAACATTCAACTCCATAATCAACGGTTTCTTTGATCCCCAAACGACGGTCGTCGCTACTCCACAATATTCACCCAAGGAAGAAATGCAACCAGATACAAAGCCATCAACAACATAAATAGCGCTAATGATGAAAATAGTGGTCCCTATGAAGGAAGAGAAATTTGAGGCTCTTGTGTCTCCCCCTTTAGCAAGTTCTCTTCCCCTTCTCCGTGTGTGCGATCTCGACGTTCCTGCAATCCTTAATAGAGAAAAGTAGATGGGGAAAGTTTACCCAAAAAATGATTTCATTTATCCAAACCAATTTGTTTCAACAACTTCGATACGTTGGAGTTGCTTGAATAGAAGCAAGACGACGAGGATTCAGTGGAACAGCCAATTGCCCGCATTTAGTTGGGGAGCTTCTGCGATGCCCTTGGAGGCTCCAAAAGTTACAATTTTTTGACGTCCTTTGGCGGTCATATCGACTTGTTTTCGAGTAAGCATATGTAGAATTTATAAATCTCTTCTTTGTTCTTTGTAGTATTTCAGTTTCTTGAATAGAAGCAGGATGATGAGAAATCAATCCTTTCATAAGTGCACAGGCAACATGCAATAATGTCAACACTTCTTAGAACTAGGTCTAATTTATGTTTCAGTTTAATAGTTTAGAGCTTCAAATTATTTGCTTTGTTTTAATTTCAGTTTAATTGTGTAACATTGTGAGTCCCCATATCTCTATTTTTTATTCTAGATGAAATATTTGTTTGTCATTTCGAGGTGTGCTTCCATACCTACCGCATTTTTTTATCAATGTAATTGTTTTTTTCAATAATACAAGGCACTTTTCAACAAAATATATATATATATATATAGTTGTAAATGATTGGTAAATAATATAATATAAAAAATGGAAATGTATAGTTCTTATTTTTTAAATAAATTATATATGGTTTCTATTGTAGCCAATTCTATCAAAATACCAAAATATTACATTTTTTTTAGGTCAATTAAACCATATCCAACTTGTAATTTTATTAAAGATATTTTTCATTTCCTCTTCTATTAAATATATTCTTAATCTCCCTCAAAGTGCTATGTTTCCACAATCAACTTCTTGACATCACTTTCATTAAGAAATATTATCTTACTTGGTCAATTGCCTTCAAAATTTTGAATTTCATCAAGATGAAGATCAAAATCCTATATTTTGTAGTATTAACCAATTTTTCAATAGCCTTCTCGTAGTATAATATATTGATTTAGCTCCATAGCCTCACCGACTATGGGATGGCCCAAAGAAAAGTATTATCAACAAATTGGAGATGTGATTTGAAGGGGCCATTTTTTACAACCTAAATACCTTTAATTTTTCCTTCGATTTTTACCTTTGAGAAAGCTCTCCCTAATGCCTCCAAAAGAATAATAAATAGATAAGGAGATAGTGGATAACCTTTGCAAAGTCCACAAGATGACTTAAAGTAACCAACAAAAAAAACATTGATCAAAATAAAATATATCAAAGTGCCATAACAATATTTTATTTCATGAAATGACATTAGTTCAATGAGATAGATTCCTCAAATTTTAAAGAGGAGATTGAGGGTTGAATATTGCAAATCAATACATGCATAATTTCCAAACTGTTGTTTTATCATTATGTGGTGGCCATGATGTAATATGGATGGGGCTTGTTTCAATCCCATATAGCCCATTAAAAAAAGTATTTAATCCGTTGGTCAATTGCCTTCCAAAATTTGAATTTCATCAAGATGAAGATCAACACTATATTGGATAAATTATGTCACCCCAATAGTTGCTTCTTACCCTATTTTTTCCCTACTAATGCCTGGTTCACGTGGTCTAACAACCAGTAGGGCAAGAGTCGTGTGCTAAAAAGATTGGATACATTTATGCTCTTAGTTTTTGATGTTTCTGATATTTTCTCCTTTAAGCGACTCTCATCCTCTTCCCCCTTTGTCTTTATTCACCCCGAGCTCTATTTTTCTAACCATTCTCCCATTTCCTTTTCCATCCTGATTTCTTCCACCCCCTCTCCTCTTTCTCAGCTGCAATTCTACATTAATACTTCTATTCTACACCACCTGATGTTGAGAGCCTATGTCATCAAAATTTTGAACCTAGTCCCCAAATCAAAGGGGACCTTCGATTGGATTTATTGATGGAATGCAACTATCCAACGAAATGCCAGCTTCTTACGCTCGTTAGACCACAAGATTGTTAAGCTTTGTCATCGCTCCAACACTGCTCTTAAGCGAGAGTTGGAGGTAGCCTCAACTCAACTACAGTCCAATACTTTTAATGAGGAGCTTCAGAGGCACCTTGTGGCTGTCAAACACAAACTTTTGATGGCGTAGCACTATGATGCCAAAAGGGTGCAGATCAATAAAATGTTGCATTAGCTTAAAATTGGTGATAGGGTAACCAAGGAGTTCTTCCAATGTCTGCATCCTCACAATCAATTTTTAGGTATTAAAGCCCTTAACATTAATGGAGAGTGTGCTTCTAAGCTTTCTCATATTCTCTTCACTTTTTGAAGAATATTATCATACTATGTTCGTGGTTCAATCCCACTTCCCTCAACGTGATCAGGCTCTTAACTCCTACCTCTCTATTATTCCAGTGCAACTTTTTGACTCTTAAAGAGTTGCTTATGAAAAGGCCCTCTCTTTGAATTATCTAGAGGAAGCTCTTTCATAAATGGTTGACAACCCCTAGTCTTGATGGCTTCCCCTATGAGTTCTACAAGTTCATTTAGGACATTGTTGGGTCTGATCTTCTCAAAGTTTCTCAGGAGGTCTTCTCCAGGGGTTCTTTGGGTCCTATTATTAATCAGGGGATTATTAAATTTATCCCCAAGGCTGGTAATCCAAAATTCATTAACAATTTGAGGCCTATTACTCTCCTTAATGTTTCCTATAAGATCATCATCAAAGCCTTGGCTTTGTGCATCCTCTATCTTCTTCCTATCATCGTGTGTCGAGATCAAACTAGCTTCATTCGAGGTAGGTTCATCCTTGACAACATTATTGTTGTCTAGGAAGGCATGGAGTGGGCTTGCAATTCCAACCAATGATCCTTGTTCATCAAAATCAACTTTGAGAAAGCCTATGACAAGATCGATTGGTCGTTCATTTTGGCCATGCTTAAAGCTCTTGGTTTTGGGCCTTCCTTATCTCTATGGAGATGTGTGTTGAGGCTTCGATTGTTTTATCCATTAACAGGCATAAGTCCTTAGCCATTGGATTATTTCATTCCATTCGATAGGGTTACCCATTGGTGCCATCCTTGTATGTCCTCGTCATTGAGGGGCTTGGCTATTTATTAGCTCTCCACGTCACTCAGGGTTCTATTTGAAGAATTTATCTACTCGAATGTGAGTCTTGGTTGATCAATGGTCATTTTGTTGATGATTATTTCCTCATGCTTATTGAGGATGAAGGTGTTATTCAACAGGTGCTTTCCTACCTAGACACTTTTTTCTAGATTTCGAATCCTCCATTCAATGGAGAAAGACTCAATGTTACAGGTAATCTCCTGATTCAATGTCCCACTAGCTTAGTCAATATTAGTGGAGGATCTTCCAAAAAGGAAAAATATTTTGCTTTTTAGGCATTCCTTTTGCCTTTAACAGTTCAACATCAAAGTTGTGGAAGTATGTCATTAACAGGGTGGAACAAAAACTTATCTACTGGTCCACCAAGAAGCTCTCCCTTGTTGGTAAATTCCAAATTTGCTCAAAAGTCCTTATGGCCATCCATGTTTATTATTCTTCCTATTGGGTCCCATCCAAAAACTGCTATAAGAAGCTTGATAATATTTTTCAAATTTTTTTATGGTCCTCTTCCAGTAATGGTTTAGGATTCCACTTTGTTTCCTAGGAGTATTATTGTCTTCCTAGAATCCATTGTGGGCTTGGAATTCTCAATATCCAACATCAAGTTTGGGCCCTCTATGTTAAGTGGTTCATCAGGTCCCTTGTAGGCAATGAGGCTTGGAAGATTTTAATTCATCATTGTATCTATGAAGGTTTCCCTTTTATTCATAAGAGTTGGAGGGGAATGGGTTTCCCTTCCCTCCTATTGCTCTTGTATCTATCAAATTGATAGGATCCTTCATCATAAAGAGCATTTGGAAAATTTTGGAGAGTGTTAATACTTGGTTGAGATGGAATGGTTAGAGCTTCTAGTATGGCCTCTCCATC
Source organism: Wollemia nobilis (assembly GCA_028583015.1). Classification (NCBI taxonomy): domain Eukaryota; kingdom Viridiplantae; phylum Streptophyta; class Pinopsida; order Araucariales; family Araucariaceae; genus Wollemia; species Wollemia nobilis. Next base: position 4,350,726 of record JAQPPZ010016822.1, read on the forward strand.
AACTATATGAATGTTTGGTGGTCATTTATCATCACCTACCAGGTTTCTCCGTTTGTGCATATTTCCTGGGTCATGCGCTTAGATTCTTTTGCAAAGATGTGTGATGAATCACTGATTTCTTTTCTCATCCTATTAGGGATTGGCTCCCTTGGGATGACTTTAGAGTCAAATTTGGGCTTAAGCACTCTGACAAGGACACATTTGAGGTTGTCAAGGCTACTTTCCCTAACTCTATTTTTCACAAAATTTATGTTTTTGCAACGACCTTGGTAGAAGGACTGGAAGTGGTATCTAGACACTCCTATACAAAATTACAAGGCCCGTTTAGGGTATGGATGGATCTCTCCTTGCCTCCCCATGATTGCTAAGCTCAATCAACAGTGGAACATCTCTTCCCCTTGGTCTGTTTGGATGTGCAGGTTCCATATCGCCTAGGCTCCTTTCTTGGAGCCCAAGATTTCATGTTTTACATGGAATCTTCTTCATGAAGGGCTTCCTATTGGGGAATGTCTCTAGAATTTAGTCATCCCTAGCCCTTATTTCCCTTTCTGTCTTCAGTCTGAGGACTTTATCCATGTATTTTGGATCTGTGCTCGTGCTCATTCCCTTTGGGAGTGGTTTTTTTCCATTTTTAGACCCTATTCTTGTGCCACACTTGAGTGGAAGCATATCATTCTGGGAGACCCCCCACCCTTGCTAGCTATTTTATTTCAAGTGTGGCACTTGTTTCGTATGGTGGCCCTGTACAACATATGAAAAGCTAGAAATGATTGTATCTTTGGTAAGTGTTCTTCCTCTCTTCACATCTCTGCTTTTGAGAAATCTAATATTATTTCATCTATGTATTTTCATATTGTGGTTTAGGCCAGTAAGGTGACTATGGAGCTCTCTCATCTTCAAGATATTATTAATCATTGGGGGAACGCTCTATGCATAGTCAGTCGAGTTCCTCCTAAGCAAGATTATCCTTGAAGTCAGTCCCAAATAACACTCCTACCCTAACTCAAGGTCCCCCTACTTATAGAGTTGGCCCTAGTAACCTAACTGCTTCTCTCTCTCTCCTAGATCTTCAGCTCGATGCCTAGGTCAAGTCATGTGTTTTGGTGCTTTCTACCAACGAGGATCCATTTGTTCACAATTGGGAAGATGTTCTCGATACTTCTTTTGGACAAGGATGGGATTTGATGCCAAAGTCTCTTAATGATAATGTTGGGTGGGATTGGATCCCAGTGGTTTCTAAACTCATGTAATGGTTCCTCACCATTACGAAGATTACCCATTTTTTGCTTTTACTCTTGTGGCATGCTGTTAACTATCATTTTCAGTATGTAATCGTTATGTTAGCTAGTTGATAGTGTTTGCTCATCAGTTCTATAAGGTGGTTTTGATTAGTTGTTAGTTGATTTCTTTGTTTCCCACATTGTTTTTACAGTAGTGGTTTTTTTATTAATGGTATTGGAAACATGGTATATTTATTTACCTCTTTTTTTGTTTGTAAAAATATATTATATTAATTATTTAATATAATACCTTTTTACATAAATAAAATCCTTCTCTATGGATATGCTCACATTTTCAAGAGATTGCCTCCAATGATAGGTGATGAACATAAGCATTAATATTATTTCTATCCAATCCCCACATCCATCTTTGTTGATAGCATCCCCCTCAATGGAAATATATTTCCATCATCTTTCAATTATAATTTTAATCCCTATAAGGAGTGCCCTAGCCCTTGCATTGTTATTAGTTGAAGTTCCTTATGATTTTGAGTAAGTGAAGAAAATTTTGCCTTCATTAAATAAAAAAACACCACCTCCATCTGCTTCTCCCAAATTTCCTTTGGAAGTACAATAAAAATTAATTTTGATAAATCCAAATTTTGCGCATATTCGTTTTACCATAGATTGAAGCAAATCCTTTGTTTTAATGTAATTTTTACAAATGATTCTTCCTTGTATATTCAAATCATTTAACCAAGTGGCTAGCACCTTTTTTCTGCTCTTGAGACTTCCCATGATGAGCACCATATCTATAAACATTCTATAAGACAAATAATTATATAGTTCCAACCTTGGTCATGATTTTAAGATTTATTTTTGAAATTTCTATTATTCCTTTCAAGCCATACATTCCAGCAAGAGGCAATAATACAATTCCAAACTTGGGCATCATTTTGAGATTTATTTTTCAAAATTCTATTAAACTTGGACATGTATAATTATTATTTTTAAGTAAGTTATATGTGACTTCTATTGGGATCCAATCCCACCAAAATACCAAAATATCATATTTGTTTTTAGATCAATTAAACTATATCCAACTTGTAATTTTATTAAAGATATTTTCATTTCCTCTTCTATCAAATATATTCTTAATCATCCTCAAAGTGTTATGTTTCCACAATTAGCTTCTTGACATCACTTTCATTATATGATATTATCTCACTTAGTCATTTGCCTTCTGAATTTGAATTTCATCAAGATGAAGATCAACACTATTGTCGAATAGATTGGATAAATTATTTGTCATTCAATTCTTCTCTATGGATATGCTAACATTTCCAAGAGATTTCCTCCAATAATAGATGATGAACATAAGCAATAATATTATCTATATCCAATCCCCACATTCATTTTTGTTGACAACATCCTCCTCAACTAAAATATACTTTCATCCTCTTTTAATTGCAATTTTAATCCCTATAAGAAGTGCCCTAACAACTACATAGTTCTTAGTTGAATTTCCATATGATTTTGTGTGAGGAGAATTTTGCCTTCATTATTTCAAAAAACACCACCTCCACAGCTTTTCCCAAATTTCATTTAGAAGTACCGTCAAAACTAATTTTGATAAACCCAAATTTTGTATATATTTATTTTACCATAGATTGAAGCAGATCCTTTATTTTAAAATTATTTTCAAAAATGATTCTTCCATGTACATTCAAAATCTATAACCAAGTGGATAGCACCTATATTTTTATCACTTGAGACTTTTGTTGGACATTTTGAGTCCCTAAGTCAAAGTTTTCATTGATGTCACCATTGATCTTATCAGAAGGAGTCATCATTAATTCCAAAGATTTCAGTAGGAAATAAAGGCAACAAACATTTGAGCAGGTTTTGAGTGGACCTGTTGAGCAGATTTGAGCAAGTTCTGAGTGGACCTATTCAGCAAATTTGAGAAGATTCTAAGTGAACCTATTGAGCAGAGCTTTGGAGGTGACAGAGCATAGAGGATAGAGTCTCTAGTGGATAGAGATCCATCAACCAAGACATTGAGTATAAGTCTTTTGAGTGAGGACAAGAGTCTTCAAGTGGATAGAGATCCACACTCAGTGCAGTGGAGGCAGTCTTCTAGAGGATCACCAGCCAGAGCATAGGAGAAGGAGTTCTCCTGTGGATAGAGATCCACAAACCATATTGAGGGGATCAACATCTCCTTTGGATAGAGGTCCATAAACATTGTAATTGGGAAGGATTCCCAAAAGATTATTTGAGAAATATTTTCTCTGTGGAGGTAGCCCAAATTGGGTGAACCACGTTAAAATATGTGTCTCTATTATGTATGGTGTTTTATGCATTGCTTTAATTACTACTATTGATACTGCTATCTATACACTGCATAATATTGATTTGAAAAGAAAAGTAAAAAGTGGTATTATATTGTTCACCCTCCCCCATATTAGTATAAGCTTGTGTTCTTCAACTTCCCATGATGAGCACCATATCTATAAACATTCTACAAGAGAGACAATAATACAATTCCAACCTTGGTCATATTTTTAAGATTTATTTTTCAAAATTCTATTATTCCTTTCAAGCCATAAATTCCAAAAAGAGAAAATAATATAATTCCAAACTTGGGCATGATTTTGATATTTATTTTTCAAAATTATATTATTCCTTTCAAAGCATAAATTCCAACGAATAATGGAAAGAATAGTCCTCCACATAATACATAATGCTTTAGCTTTGAAATAATTAATCCAACATTTCATCAACTCTTTCAATGTTAATGAGGCTACTCAATATATTCTCATATTTAAAAAAAAAAAACCTAAATGGTGTGAGCAAAGGAACAATAAATAAATAAACGATCTGAAGTTTCTAAATCCTTCTCATACAAGGCACATCTAAAAGGTCCATGATATCCTCTTCTTCTTAGACTCTCTTCTATAAGAATCTTACTTTGAATTGTGACCTAAAGGAATTTTGAGGCCTTAGGGAGAGCCTCCAATGACCAAATATTATTCCAAAGAAAATATTTGGGATTAAGAAATTGTTATTACTCTATATCCTTGTATCCCAACTTGACCAAGTATCCACCATATTTTGATAGTTTGCAAACCAATTCATCCTTTTGTGTAAAAACAGGCAAATAAAGCTCTTGAAGCATCTTTTAAAGCTCATTTGTAATTTGTTTGAGTTCTTTTCATTCAACCAAGTTATTAATAGAAATCCATGATCTAGAATTATTGCTTACATTAATATAATCTTTGACCTTTGGACCTTTACAAGCTATAGATGCCTAAGCCAATGGTTGCTATTTTGAATCATAAATAAGAGGATAAGGTTTCAACCAAGCATAAGATAAAAAAAAACTGCATACTTTCCCTCATTGATTAATCATCTAATATTTTTTTTTATTAATTCCAAACTATTTTTTATGAAGTTCAATATTGATGATACTTTGGGGGTGTCCTTTTCCTAAATAATTTCACTATATTGAGAGAATCTATATATTTTTGAAGTAACATTTTTGCCCAAGTCTTTCCTTGATTTTTGAATGATCTCCACCCAAGTTTTTCCCTCAAGGTCAAACTCATAAGTGTATAATTTTGTAAGCGTACCCTCCAATATTCTTTCCTTTACAAACCCTCCTATTATCCTCAAGGTAACAACCAAGCCAAATCCTCCAACAAAACTCTTATTAAAATAGAAGCTCATCAACAAGATTAGTAGATATTGTCATCTACTATTGTATCTAGCTTTATGGGCATATTGCACTAGTATCAGAACTCCTACTTATGTTACCCTATACTTTGGTTTATGGAACTAAAGAAATATCCTCTTTGAAATTGAGGTTTGTACATGTATTTAGTTGTAAGATGCCTCTATTAAAGACAAGATAAATATTGTCTTGTTCATCTCAACTAGTTGGAACTATTTTATGAAAAGCATATTCATGCCTTAGAGTACTTGTGAGTCTACCAACAAAGGATTAAGTATGCCTATGGCAAAAATATATGATCTTGATCCTTTGAAGTTAGTGATCTTTTTCTCAAAAAGAATAAAAAACCACTAACACAAGTACCAAGCTCAAAGGCAAATTTAATCCTAATTTTCTAGGTCCATACATCATAACTTCCAAATATGGTTTAGGTGCTTATCGCCTTGCCATACTTTATGGAAAAGAACTTAAAAAACCAATGAACATAATGCATCTTAATAGATATTATGTATCAATCTACCTTGACTGCTTGTTTATTTTTTAGTTGTCTATTGTTGTTTGCTTGTATCTACTTGACTTCATATCTACCCATATATATATGCATGCACTTGTCTTTTCTTGGACTACCTATAGCATAGAGATTCAAGGTCTGTAATGACTTGTAAAAGGTGATCCTCAGTAGGATAGTTCATTTTCCATTTTCATTAGGTGAGTGATACGAGTAGATACTCCCTTGTCCTATATTCCAAGCTAATTACTCATACCATAGTTCACACAATACAACAATATTTTTTTATTATGAAGTATCCTATCTTCATCCCACAATATTTCACATATTTTTAAATTTATCAAATTTCTATCGCATCTTCTCATATAGTTATGAGATTTATTTCTATCTTGTTGAATAGTGAATACTGCAAATTGTCAAAAGTATCAATTATAAACCGTCTCTCTTTGTTTATATCATTAACATATTGTCACGTGATGAATACTATGAGGTTCACAGATGCTAATGGCAATATTTCATATCTCCCATCCTATCCCATTCATAAACATATCATTTTTTTCCCATGCAAAAGTGTTGTTTCAATCCGTAATATACGATCATCAAACCTACCTCAATCACATAGAGGTATGGGGGTAATATGTCTCATATCCATAATATATTTCTCCTTTAACTGGAGGTAAATTCGTAGTCATATCAACCACACCATAAAGTCCTCTATGAATTTTATCTAGAGGTAAGTCATCGTTGTTTGGCACATCTCATAGGTTCTCCTTAACATTTGTTGACAAGGCAAGTCTACTATCAGAATTCCTATATAGAATTTTCTTACAGGTAATGTAGAAATCCTTTAGAGATTTGTTTAAGTATAAATTTATTAATAGAAGTCCTTACGATATTTTCTATAGGTAAAGTAGAAATCCTTTAGACATTTGTTTAAAGAAAAAACCATTTGCAAAAGTTCAATGTGACATTTGTCTATAGACAAACTATAATTCATTTAGACATTTGTTTAAAGGTAAATCCATCAGTAAAAGTCTTGTATGTTATTCATCTACCGACAAAGCAAGAGACCTTTAGACATTTATTTAAAGGAAAATCCATCAACAAAAGTCTTGTGTGGCATTTTTCTATAGGTAAAGCAGAAGTTCTTTAGATATTTGTTTAAAGGAAAACCCATCAACAAAATTCCTTTATGACATTTGCCTAGGGGTAAGTATCTCATCGTTTGGTACATCTATAAAGTCTGTGTGAGCATTTATTTTAAGGCAAGTATATTTACAACTTTCAATTAAATCATAAAATGTTCCTTTGACTATTTTTTTTGGGGGGGTAATAAAAAATATATATTTATCTTGTATCATAGCAATGCCTCATGACATTATCTAAAGTCCCCTTGGGCGTGTATTTTAACTATATTATAGCTTGGATCATAGTGATGCCTCATGGCATTATCTAAAGTCCTCTTGGGCACATATTTTTGGATAATAGCAATACCTCATAGCATTATCTAAAGTCCCCTTAGGCACATATTTTATCCGTATCATAGCTTGTACATAGCAATGCCTTATGACATCATCTAAAGCCTCCCTAGGCACATCCTTTATATGTATCATAGCTTGTATCATATCAACATCTCATGTCATTATCTAAATTCTACGTGGGCACATCTTTTATTTGTATCATAGCTTGTATCATACTAATGCCTAATGACATTATCTAAATTTCTCTTGGGCATATCTATTATTTGTATCATAGCTTGTATCATAATAGCACCTCATGGAATTATCTAGAGTCCCCTTAGGCATGTCAATTTTTGTATCATAGCTTGTACTATAGCAATATATTATGGCATTATCTAAATTCCTCATGATCACATCATCTGCATCATACTTGCAATATCAATCACCACACCTATCTCAATCATATCATCTATACATCCAAAATCTAAAGTCACTTTCTAAGTGTAATCATCAAAATTCATCACCTATGTGTCTTAACCAACAAAATCTATATCATCATCATCATCATCATCCTAACCTAAAATCACATCATTCCATCATATCATCAAACATAATCAAAATTAAATCACCATAACACAAAATAGTAAAACATCCATCACATAAATTTAACACCATTATAATAAGTCTCTCTCTCTCTATCTCTCTCTCTCTCTCTCTCTCTCTCTCTATATATATATATATATATATATATATATATATATATATATATATAGATAGATAGATAGATAGATAACACAATATGTATGTACATTGCAATATATAATAATCATCCATTTATGATACAAATAGTAGCTATAAAGTTAACCCTCATAGTGGTAGTTAGCTATATGATATGATATCTGGAACTCTTGCTTCTCCATGTTGTAGTAGCATCCTCACTAACTGCTATGATTGCCAAGTCATATACCATGAGTGTGTTTGTGTTGTCCTCATCTATGACCTAATTGAAAAAGGTAGCCAATGTTCTACTAGTATAATTGCACGGTAGGCGGTCTTATACTAGGTTGACTATTCCACCTCCACCATTAACTCTTCATGTACCTATGCCAACTCTATTATATACTACCACTATGTGACAACCATTTGATCTAGGAGGGTCTATACTAATTGATTATCTCGAAATCCACCTATCATTGTAGCCTTAATTATAGTTGCATCCCTCTCCATAGTCAAACTTAGGATCATCTTTTACATCATCGAAGTATGGTGAATAAGCTTGTTTCTCTTTTCCATCCAAGCTATTGCCTCTACCTAACATGAATCCCTCTTTATCTATATTGATGCTAGTATAACCTAAAGACTAGTCACCACATCCCTCTTAATACTAGATCAAGAGTGGTGGGACCACACATTATGCTCGTTGAGTCTTTCTCCTTAGATGTGTATGTTCACTTGTCCTTAGGTTGGATATGATGATCCTTAGGGGAAGGATAATCTAATACCACCCTTAGTAGCCAATGTTGACTCTAGCATCATCACCTCTTAGATTTGGAAGCTTGGGGTCATTCATGTTTGGCTCTAGATATGTGTTAGAATTTATCTTAGGCTTGAACCCTCACTCTTGTGTCAACCTATGATACCAAATGGGCCTTGTCGAGACCTACTCTTATCCAAACTACTAGACAACCCAGACATAATGGAAGAGCTTATTCTCTCCCTATGGTCTAACTAGTTGCTTGATCCTCCTAACTTAATTCAATTGGTAGGTATCATTTTTCTACCCTAGGTGCTACTTGTAAGGGTGCAATATCACTTGCTCCCATTACGAGTCATCAATAAGTCTCTTAGCCTCCACCAATACCTCCATGAGGCCTCCCTTGAACCCTATCCAAGTGACGAGCCTAATAATATGCTATTGGTACCTTTAAAACCTCTACTTGACTTGGAAACCCTAGCGATCATAGTACTTCTATGTGCCTCCATGTCCAAACCTATAGTAGTGTGCAATAGGACAACATCTTGCCTCTTCTATATGTTGGAAATTTGAGGTATTTTATGTTGTCATTGATGTCACATGGATCATTGATGTCACATGGATCACATTGAGTTTTGGTGGCCAAAGTATTTCATAAATAAGCATTTATGATATTTTGGAAAGCATGAATATATACAGGGTTTTTGTGAAAACCAAGGCAGGCAAAATAAAAGGTTTTATTTAAAACCATGGATGGCAGATTTGAAATGGGTTTTTCTTAAAACCCAGAGTTGGCTTTTCGTTTCATCGAAAAAGGTGCCCCGGTGATGGAGATATTTAATTTTAAATATTTAAGTTTAAATTTTAATTATTTAAAATTTAAATTAAATTTAAAATTAAAAGTTAATTTATAGCGCCGACGTCAAAAGAAAGGAGGAGGCATATAATATTAAAGTTTAATTTATAGCACCGACGTCAAAAGAAAGGAGGAAGGCATATATAAATATGCCACCAAATGTTTTGATTTAATCCCCGATGTCCTCGATGATGGTGATGCGTTCGAATTGCTAAGGGAGCGAAAGGTGCCAGCGTGTTAAAGAGTGTGCAAAGGGTGTTCGTTCGAAGAGGGAGCAAAGGCGTCGTAGCTCGTTCGAATCCAGTGGAGAAAGGAGGCAATAAAAGTAAGGGAGGTCCCTTACCAAGCACCGTAGGCGCTTGTGGCCTAGCGGCAAGAGGAAGGCGCGTAAGGTGTTGAAGCGCCAGCAGATCCGAAGTTCGAATCCCATTGGCACTGGTTTTGCAAAGTGAAAGGGAGGACTCTTTTGGTGCACGTGGTGTTTGAGGACACGCTCGGAGCAAACAAATAGAAGGTTTGCGCTCACTGTTCTATGTGAGCGGTTGGCTCACGTGGTTGTTGGTGCCATGGTTAGAGTGGTGCAGGGGCAGCGACCGGGGATCGAATCCCACTGAGGACAAAGGCAAGTTAATAATTTTTCCTAATATTTTATTTTTCTAAGGTTGCCCTAGGAGAGATAAGGGTTGTGATGCATGTTGAGAAAAAGAGAGATTTTTGGTGATTTTCCTTTTAGAAGTATATCATATTATATATCGTTGGAAATCTTATTTTGAGGGCTATTTGATTAACTTGCTTAGAGGGAGAAATAAGGTGTATGTAAAGAGATATTTCTATTTTTGTAAAGGGGTTCAAAAGTGAAGGTTGTTTTGTTCTTTTTCAAAAGTGATTAATTCTTTCATAAGGGGACATGATGCATTTTGTTGAGTAGGAGTGATAAGGTGTTATTTGGATATTGTTGTTATGATATTAATCATGATCTCTAACCCTTGTTGAAAGTTGAAAAAGAAGTTTGTTGAGTGTGGCAGATTTCCAAAGAGGTTTCTTCATCTTCATAAAAGGTATGGGCACATTCTCCTATTGATTGATTATGGTGGTTGATTTCTGAAATATCATTGGAGAGAAAAGGATTGATTGTGGTTTCCTTTTCGAAAGTGGTTGGTTGAATGCTTCAAGGTTTTCTGGTTTGAGAGTTGTGTTTAAACCTTGTTTTATAAGCATAGTTGTTGAAGCCCATTGGTTATGCAAAGAACTTGAAAAGAACATGAGTATCATTGTTATGTGAGATTTGTGGTTGAGCATTGTTGGAAACATTTGAGTTGGTTGATACATGCTTGGACTAGGGTTTGTGAGAAAGAGATGTCTCTTGTGATGATTGGTTGAGTTGAGTTGATTGTGCCTAGTCAAGTGATGGTGGGAAGTGATTGTTCAAATTCCATAAAAGAAACTATTCTATATTCTGATTTGAGTTGAGTTGAAGTTGAGAAAGAAATTGAGATTAGAACATATTGAGTCTCTAACAATTCTCTTTATGCTTCTATGAGATTGCCTTGAGTTGAGAAAATATTGGATTTGAGTATAGAACATATTGAGTCTCTAACAATTCTCTTTATGCTTCTATGAGATTGATTTGAGTTGAGATCATTGTGGATCATTGTTGTCATCCATTGAAGAGTGTATTGCCATTCATTGTTGAGTTCATCATTGAGCCTTGCCTTCATAGATTTGTGGATGAGATTTGAGTACTACTTGAGTATGATTGATTGAGCCTTTGAGAAGGCTTTTGGGATAGATTTTGGGATATTTTTGAGATTTGGACAAGTTCTTTGTGAGATTGTTGAGCAGATTTGGACAAGTTCTTGTGAGCTTGTTGAGCAGATTTGGACAAGTTCTATGTGAGCTTGTTGAGCAGATTTGGACAAGTTTGTGTGAGCTTGTTGAGCAGATTTGGACAAGTTCTATGTGAGCTTGTTGAGCAGATTTGGACAAGTTCTATGTGAGCTTGTTGAGCAGATTTGGACAAGTTCTATGTGAGCTTGTTGAGCAGATTTGGACAAGTTCTATGTGAGCTTGTTGAGCATATTTGGACAAGTTCTGTGTGAGCTTGTTGAGCAGATTTGGACAAGTTCTATGTGAGCTTGTTGAGCAGATTTGGACAAGTTCTGTGTGAGCTTGTTGAGCAGATCAATGGAGTGCCTAGCTGAGCAGATCAATGGATTGCCTACCTGAGCAGATCAATGTATTGCCTAGCTGAGCAGATCAGTGGATTGCCTACCTGAGCAGATCAGTGTGTTGCCTAGCTGAGCAGATCAATGGATTGCCTACCTGAGCAAATCAGATCAGTGGATTGCCTACCTGAGCAGATCAGTGTATTGCCTAGCTTTGAGCAGATCAAAGTAATCATTGTATTGGATAAGGATCCTTATTTTTATGTGAAATATTATAAGGATATTATCTTGTGGAGTACCCCACATTGGGGGAACCACATTAAATCTTGTGTCTCAATTATGTGTGGTGACTTGTGCTCTTGCTTACTATTGCTATCTGAGTTATTAATGCACACTGCTATATTTGGTTATTGCAATTAAGGACATTAATTGATATTGGTTTGGAAAGAAAGTAAAAAGTGGGTGCTATACTTGTTCACCCCCCTCTCAGTATAAGCTTGTGTTCTTCAATTGGTATCAGAGTGGGTTCCTTCGAAAAGGCTAACAACTTGAGGGTAGATTCTACAAGAACACAGATGGCTTCATAGAATGGATCATCTACAAATAAGGCACCACTATTTGATGGTAACAATTATGCTTTCTAGAGCATGAGAATGAAGAACTACTTGATATCACAAGGATATGAGGTATGGCAGATGGTTGAAAAAGAGTATAAGGTTGAAGGTGATCCCGAGGTAGATAAGACTATCAAGAAATTGGTTGAGATCAATGCAAGGGCAATAAATTATATTTTGAGTGGGCTACATGAGATAGATTTTGCAAAGGTCATGGTATGTAATTCAGCTAATGAAATGTGGACCAAGTTGTGGAATACTTATGAAGGAGATTCCAAGGTAAAGTTGTCAAAACTACAAACTCATAGAAAAATATTTGAGGAATTGAAAATGGAAGATTCTGAAGATATTGCAAAGTTTTTACTTCGAGTTGATGAGATTACTAACACCATGAGAGGCCTAGGATTTGAGATGAAAGAATCAGAAGTTACTCAAAAGGTTTTGAGATCACTTCCCATGAAGTATGATGCAAAGGTTTCAACAATAGAAGAAACAATGGATATCAACAAGCTAACAATGGAAGAACTACAAGGAACTCTCACAACTTATGAGATGAGGGTGAGTAAGCATCAGGTTCCAATAAAAGAGATTGCATTCAAGGCTTCAGAGAAAGAGAAAGGGAAGGTTCCAGAGATAGATAGAGATCCAGTTAATGATGAGGAAGCTAACTTCATCAAAAGGAATAAGGACTCAAGGAATTTCAGGGATATGAGGAAAGTCAGATGCTACAAGTGTGGTGATCTTGGTCACTATGCACACAAGTGTCCACATGAAGAAAATAGTGATGATGAAAAATAGGGTCACAAAAGAAAAGAATATGGAAAGCATAAGCATGACAAAGATGACAGATACAAGCAAAACATGTATGAGAAGAAGAAAATTTTTGTAAGGTAAAGAAATCTTACTACATTGTAGAAGCAAGTGATAGCTCAGATCATGATGATAGAGACAAGTCAGATAATGAAAAGGAAGAACATCTATTCCTTGGAATAGAAGGTGAAAGAGAACAATGCTTTGTGTGTGGTCAAAGAGATCACAGATCAGGATATTGCAATGGATTCAGTGATAGTGAAGATGAGATGACACATCAAGGAAACAGGCATGGTCAAAGAAATCATGAGAGTTTGTTTGCTATAGAAGATGATAATGATCTCAGTGACAGTGAAGATGAAGAAGGGTTTTTCTATGGGATAAGAGAAGTAGAAGAAGAACATTCACTCCAAACAGAAGAAGTTATACAAGAGAATATTGTAAGAAAGATAGATGTCTCAGCTGATCTAAAGGAAGACTTCAATAATATCCATGAGCAACTACAAGAGGTTAAGGAGAATCTAAAAGAATTGAGATGTTCCATACGTGAGAAGTTTGATCCATCACATGACTCAAAAGGTCAAGATATTTTCACTAAGAAGGAAACATGTATTTCAGAGACAATAAATATGGATGCCAATTTGCTACTTGACACAAATGAAGAGAAAGAAGAGGAAGATTCCAAAGCACCAAAGGTCTCATATTTCAGGTTTGGGGAATCACACTCAAAAGGAAAGGAAGTTCTAAAAAATGAAAGCAAGGAAGCACCTAAGTTTTATGAAGAAAGTTCCAAAGTTCCTATGGCTCCAAATATTCAGTTTGGATCTTATTTTGAGATAGGTGAATCAAGTTCAAAAGGAAAAGAAATTCTTGAAGAGGAAAGCAAGGAAGAAATTAAGGAAAAGGATTTAGATACTACAAAGAAGGTTCAAGGATGCAATGCACAAGTTGAAAATGATCATAGGGATAATGGTCAAGAAAGGTATGAGGAACCAAGGCATGAACAAAGGGCTTTTCAAGGACATTGTTTTTCTTGTAATGGATTTGGACACAGGGCTATACACTGCAGGGTCCATGGATCAAAGAAGTTTGATTTTGCTAGAAGAAACTTCAAAGGAAGAAGGTATGGTTTTCAGGGACATTGCTTCTTATGCAACAGGATTGGTCATAGAGCTTCTCGGTGCAAAGAAAATGAGCAAAATGGTTTTGGTTTTAGAGCTACACAATTCAGAAGTCATGGTCATAATGGTCATGAAAATAGAGCTTCACAATACAGGGTTCAAGAAAGGAATGGATATGGAAATTATTTCAAGAAAGAATTCAGGATTTGGGCACCATCCAAAGGCTACAATATCAAGTGTTTTAATTGCAATAACTTTGGACATATTGCAAAATGGTGTAGGACTCAATTCCAAACAGGTTCAAGGCAAGAAGGTCAAACAGGTTCAAGACAAGAAGATCAAGTAATTCATCAAGAGAAGGATATCAAAAAAATATGGAAGGAAGTTGATAGAGGAAAGAAACAATGTAATATGGGAGTAAAAGTACTCCCACCCCAAAATTAATCACCTCAAGAGAGAAGGTGGTGAGGGGGCTAAGCTTAAGAGTCATATCTTTTAGCCCCATAGGTGTCCCTTTTGCCATTGATGTCAAGGGGGAGAGATTTGAGTAAGGGGGAGAGATTTGAGTTAGGGGGAGCAGCCTCCAAAGAGAGCATTGAGTTAGGGGGAGCAGCCTCCAAAGAGAGTATTGAGTTAGGGGGAGCAGCTTTGATTCTCAGAAATGGTTTTTGCAGTGATTGTGGTGATTTGCATTAGAGGTGTTGCCATCAATGACAAAGGGGGAGATTGTTGGAAATTTGAGGTATTTTATGTTGTCATTGATGTCACATGGATCATTGATGTTACATGGATCACATTGAGTTTTGGTGGCCAAAGTATTTCATAAATAAGCATTTATGATATTTTGGAAAGCATGAATATATACAGGGTTTTTGTGAAAACCAAGGTAGGAAAAATAAAAGGTTTTATTTAAAACCATGGATGGCAGATTTGAAATGGGTTTTTCTTAAAACCCAGGTTGGATTTTTGTTTCATCGAAAAAGGTGCCCCGATGATGGAGATATTTAATTTTAAATATTTAAGTTTAAATTTTAATTATTTAAAATTAAAATTTAAATTTAAATTTAAAATTAAAAGTTAATTTATAGCGCCGACGTCAAAAGAAAGGAGGAGGCATATAATATTAAAGTTTAATTTATAGCATCGACGTCAAAAGAAAGGAGGAAGGCATATATAAATATGCCACCAAATGTTTTGATTAATCCCCGATGTCCTCGATGATGGTGATGCATTCGAATTGCTAAGGGAGTGAAAGGTGCCAGCGTGTTAAAGAGTGTGCAAAGGGTGTTCGTTCGAAGAGGGAGCAAAGGCGTCATAGCTCATTCGAATCCAATGAAGAAAGGAGGCAATAAAAGTAAGGGAGGTCCCTTACCAAGCACCGTAGGCGCTTGTGGCCTAGTGGCAAGAGGAAGGTGCGTAAGGTGTTGAAGCGCCAGCAGATCCGAAGTTCGAATCCCATCGACATTGGTTTTGCAAAGTGAAAGGGAGGACTCTTTTGGTGCACGTGGTGTTTGAGGACATGCTCGGAGCAAACAAATAGAAGGTTTGCGCTCACTGTTCTATGTGAGCGGTTGGCTCACGTGGTTGTTGGCGCCATGGTTAGAGTGGTGCAGGGGCAGCGACCGGGGATCGAATCCCACTGAGGACAAAGGCAAGTTAATAATTTTTCCTAATATTTTATTTTTCTAAGGTTGCCCTAGGAGAGATAAGGGTTGTGATGCATGTTGAGAAAAAGAGATATTTCTGGTGATTTTCCTTTTAGAAGTATATCATATTATATATCGTTGGAAAGCTTATTTCGAGGGCTATTTGATTAACTTGCTTAGAGGGAGAAATAAGGTGTATGTAAAGAGATATTTCTATTTTTGTAAAGGGGTTCAAAAGTGAAGGTTGTTTTGTTCTTTTTCAAAAGTGATTAATTATTTCATAAGGGGACATGATGCATTTTGTTGAGTAGGAGTGATAAGGTGTTATTTGGATATTGTTGTTATGATATTAATCATGATCTCTAACCCTTGTTGAAAGTTGAAAAAGAAGTTTGTTGAGTGTGGCAGATTTCCAAAGAGGTTTCTTCATCTTCATAAAAGGTATGGGCACATTCTCCTATTGATTGATTATGGTGGTTGATTTCTGAAATATCATTGGAGAGAAAAGGATTGATTGTGGTTTCCTTTTCGAAAGTGGTTGGTTGAATGCTTCAAGGTTTTCTAGTTTGAGAGTTGTGTTTAAACCTTGTTTTATAAGCATAGTTGTTGAAGCCCATTGGTTATGCAAAGAACTTGAAAAGAACATGAGTATCATTGTTATGTGAGATTTGTGGTTGAGCATTGTTGGAAACATTTGAGTTGGTTGATACATGCTTGGACTAGGGTTTTGTGAGAAAGAGATGTCTCTTGTGATGAATGGTTGAGTTGAGTTGATTGTGCCTAGTCAAGTGATTATGAGAAGTGATTGTTCAAGTTCCATAAAAGAAACTATTCTATATTCTGATTTGAGTTGAGTTTAAGTTGAGAAAGAAATTGAGATTAGAACATATTGAGTCTCTAACAATTCTCCTTATGCTTCTATGAGATTGATTTGAGTATAGAACATATTGAGTCTCTAACAATTCTCTTTATGCTTCTATGAGATTGATTTGAGTTGAGATCATTGTGGATCATTGTTATCATCCATTGAAGAGTGTATTACCATTCATTGTTGAGTTCATCATTGAGCCTTGCCTTCATAGATTTGTGGATGAGATTTGAGTACTACTTGAGTATGATTGATTGAGCCTTTGAGAAGGCTTTTGGGATAGATTTTTGGACAGCTTTGTGGATAGTTTTTGGGATAGATTTGGACAAGTTCTGTGTGAGCTTGTTGAGCAGATTTGGACAAGTTCTATGTGAGCTTGTTGAGCAGATTTGGACAAGTTCTATGTGAGCTTGTTGAGCAGATTTGGACAAGTTCTATGTGAGCTTGTTGAGTAGATTTGGACAAGTTCTATGTGAGCTTGTTGAGAATATTTGGACAAGTTCTATGTGAGCTTGTTGAGCAGATTTGGACAAGTTCTGTGTGAGCTTGTTGAGCATATTTGGACAAGTTTTATGTGAGCTTGTTGAGCAGATCAATGGAGTGCCTAGCTGAGCAGATCAGTGGATTGCCTACCTAAGTAGATCAATGTGTTGCCTAGTTGAGCAGATCAGTGGATTGCCTACCTAAGCAGATCAATGTGTTGCCTAGCTGAGCAGATTAGTGGATTGCCTACCTAAGCAGATCAGTGTATTGCCTAGCTTTGAGTAGATCAAAGTAATCATTGTATTGGATAAGGATCCTTATTTCTGTGTGAAATATTATAAGGAGATTATCTTGTGGAGTACCCCACATTGGGGGAACCACGTTAAATCTTGTGTCTCAATTGTGTGTGGTGACTTGTGCTCTTGCTTACTATTGCTATCTGAGTTATTAATGCACACTGCTATATTTGGTTATTGCAATTAAGGACAAAGTAGGCGCTATACTATTCACCCCCCTCTTAGTATAAGCTTGTGTTCTTCACTATACGCCTCATGGTGTAGCGAATGGTACAACCTGACCAAAATTATAGGTCCCTAAGCGAACACTCTATTGCTTAGTCATGTTTATGATACCTTTGAATAGAATCTTTGATTAGTACCTCAAATATAAGTGCACACCATAGCATTGCTTACTTTTTTAGATACCCTATAACAAATGATATTAATGTTTATGATAGACCTCATCATTGGAAAATGTACATAGCTAGTCATTCATCCCAGACTCTACTTCTAACTTTGGCTCATATAGATGAAAACACCTCAAATAGATACTCAAATTATCTTCCATACATCCTCCATTGTGAAAATAAGCTCTCTATAGAGAAATTGGAAGGTTTTTATCTCTAAATACAATCTCTCCACCAAGGTAGTCAACAATGCCTTGTCATACTCCATCTTTGGTATTAGGGCCACATAGTAAAGCACTACTACTACCTAAAGTGCATGTTTTACAAACTCTAGGAGGTCTATAATGGTTTCTAGGACATGGGGTCTCCTCTCTCAATAGTTTAATATATGCAATCTCTCCTGCATCAATCAAACCAATCACTTGTTAGTCTTCTCAAAAATCACAAAAATAGAAAATATCTAAGCTAGAATATATGCCACCAAGCAAAAGAAACATCACCAATCTAGGAAAGTGTTGCCAAGTTGGCAATATCACTGCTAGATGGTAAAATCACCATCATAGTGTTATAACATTACTGGTCAATGCCAATGTTGGTGCAGTAGCACCATGAATGCATGAAAGTTCAAGTTTTGAGTTTCTTACCTAGACTTGCACTCTCCTCCTACTATCAATGGTCTCACTTGATTCACATGATGTGGTGGTCTCCCTTGTTAAACCATCAAAAATTGAACTAAGATCACACATCGAGAGCCTTTTATTTTCAATCGTTAATGGTAGAAATGGTTTTGTTTTTATTCCCCTATGCATTTTACCCCAATCCCATCCTAACTAATTTATATTGTTTGTCATCAATATTTCATCATTGTACTAGTGTAATTCATGGTCAAGTTGAGTTTCCTCGGTCAAACATGGTTTTCCTTCCAAAACTTGAGGGGTCACATCAAGGCATGAAAGCATTTAATGTTGTTAAAAAGATAAAATTTAACATCATCAATAATAAAAAAATCAAAAGCATTAGTCATATTACATCATAAATATTAAATAACATCAAAATTATCTCTTAAAATTAGGGCATGAAGGTTAATTTTTAATATATTTATCATCTAATAAATGTATCAAAAGGGATAAATATAGGCACCCAATTTTGAGCACATCGTCAAGTCTTCAAAACCTACCAAGATGAGATATTATCTAGCAAATTAGACACCCAGATTAAACCATCTTAAAGCTCAAACCAGGAGCATTTTATTGGATACAAAGTAAAGAACAATTGAATGCTTTATTGATAAACTCACATACTTCATTCTATTACATTACATCTATGCAAGTATTTTAATCATTTTTACATGTAAGTCTCGTATGGTTCATGATGAGTGTCATAATGTTACAGTATATGAATATGATTTACTTACATTTTCCTTTGCAATTGAATGGATATAAATGATTTTTATTATTATTTCACTTTAATATTGTCATTTATGCATCATATTGATTAATGATTATAAAATTTATTTATGCGTATATTTTACACGAATTTTGTGCAAGTTATTGTATTGTTAGGTAAATGTGTATGAAGCTGGATAAAGTCCGTAGGGTGCTGAACCAGAAGGTCGATGTACATAGCAGGGCTGGACGTATGGCACACCTACATATTTATGGATTAAGTATTACTGAGAGGTGTTACTAAAGCATCTACAGAAAAGAGTGCTATGGAAGATCTGAGTCAAAGTTGACTAAACCCTATTGCCACATCAAAATCCAACACGATCACATTTTACACAGTCACCCATTCGACTATCAATGTGGGCAAAAGAATATTTGTCATCTTTGATTATTAATAAAATTGTAAAGTTATATTAAATTTGGAAAGAATCCAAACTGTTGATTTATTTCGCCAACTCATATTCTCTTTCCTTGAGAATAGGGCACAAGATTATTCTCGTTATCTCTTAAATTAAGAAGTTGTTAAGTGGTTGCCACTTGGGCTCACGATGATTAGTCCAAAGTCCTATTTTGTTATAAAGTTATATTTGATTAGAATAAGTCATTAGCACGTGTGTTTGTGCTGATTAGTCAAAGTTTCGTCTTGTTATGAAATTCTATTTATTTAGGAAATTGTTAGTACGTAGTTAGGATTGAAAGTTAGGATTTAGATTTGATTAGTTGGAAGAAATAGAGTGTGATACGAAAAAGGCTTCCTTGAACATTAATGTATAAATTACAATGAGGAGGCCATTGAAAGGGTCCTAGCTTTTTCTCATTGTCTTCACTCTTGTCCTCCGAATTACATTTTGTAATGAAAGTTGAAGAAGTCGCACTGTAGATTTCCAGCAATGTATATGATCGAATCTTAGCAATAAAATAGTATTATTTTTCCACATTTCTTTTGCAATGTTATTTTGTATCTTGAAATAATTTATTTTTGTCTGTAGTACCTTTATTTTCCTGCAATCAATGAGTAGTTAATAGTTAGAATAGGTTAAATGAAATAAGTAGTTATTGAAGTAAAATAGCGTAGAGGAGAAGAGAAAAATACGAAGGTAGGGTCCACTTCTAGAAGACCAGTCCCTGTTCTCCCGCTCTTGCATTAGAATAGGATTAGATTAGTATAAATATGATTAGTATAAATTAATATGGATCATTAATTTCAAAAGTAAAATAGTTAAAACATCATTAGCTGCACGTGGATCCATACAAATTCATTCATTTAGTTAATTTCACATTTATTAAGTTAATTTCATATTAAAAAGAAAACATTTAAAATATTCTATATTTTCTATAACCTGATCTTAAGGAATTGAATCAAGTGAACTAGTTAATGTCATGGAATAATCTATACGAGATTGTTTGTTCTTTAAATCGTTTTGACCTGGATTGATAATTAAATGATTAGTTGCTCAAGCTAGATAATTCATTTGCATAACTAGATAATGGGATATCCTAACATATAACTTCTTGTATTTTAATTAAACAGATAAAGTAATACTTGTCTGACATCCCCTTGTATTACATTAATTGGCATGCATAAGAATTCTCAAAATTCTTCAAATTTTACTCATTCAAAAGCTTTTATACAAATGCTTGCTATATATTTTGTAGTAGAAACATATTGAAGAATGATATGGTGATTCTGAAAATGATCTTGAACAAAGTGACATTATGCTTCAATAAGTTTGATTCATTTATGAAATATTGGATTTCTAATTAACTTGAGAACTCCTTCATTATCATAATTTGTTGTTGGTTTTTTGAAATACAAACTCATATTTGATAGAATATATTACAACCATAGTGTTTCACATGTACTATATCCTGCCTCAATAGACGATAGTGCTATTGTATGTTACTTTTTGTATGTTACTTTTTGCTATGCCAAGATATGGGACCAAAATCCAATGAAATACATATCCTAATGTAGATCTTCTATCATCTTATATTCTAATCCATATGTCATTGTTCCTTGAATATACTATATAATGCATTTAGTAGATTTTCAACAAGTTTCTTTAGGTTCTTGCATGAACTTGAAAAGGTAATTTATAGCAAAAACTATATTTGATCTTGTATTTGTGAGATAAAGCAAGTTGTCAATTAGTTGATAATATAATATAGCTAATATAGTTGGTGATTTATCATATTTTGATAATTATAATCCATGTGAATCTATCATTCTATATTTATTTTGTGTCATTACAATGTGATTTTATTTTTGTCACACCTGTAAACCAAGAAAATAATGTAAGAGTCCCAAATATGTCATATCAAAAGCTTCATTTAGATAAATTTTCACGATTATTAAATCATCAAAGCTACTATAATAATTAGATCATCAACATATACCACAATAATTATTTTATTAGAACCCACTTTAAAGGTATATAGATTTGAGTCTGATAAGCTCCTATAACAACCATGCTACTGAAGATGATTATTGATTTTAATATACCATGCATGTGGAGCTTGTTTTAATCCATATAATGATTTTATTAATTAGCAAAAAATTTGTATTTGACCAAATAACTCAAAACCTTCTAGTTGAATCATATATACTTCTTCAAGATATCCATTGAGAAAAGCACTCTTAACATTCATTTGATGATTTTTCCAATTATCTTTAGTTGCTAGTGCACAAATTATATGAATTGTTGTCATTTTTTTCATTGGTGCAAATGTTTCATCATAGTCAATTCCTTCTCATTGTGCAAAACCTTTTGCAACAATATGTGATTTATACTTATCAATTGAACCATCTAATTTATAATTGATTTTATAGACCCATTTGTATCCAATTGGTTTATTTTCTTTAGGTAAGTCAAATAAATCCCCAGTTTCATTCTTCATTAGAGCTGAATATTCAATTTCCATTATGTTCTTCCATTCAAGGGAATTAAGTGCATCTCTTATTGGTTAAGGTTAATTATTTTCCATTACCAAAGTCATTAGACCAAAATTTACTTATCTTTGTGTTTTATCGTAAGTATGAGATCTATTGGAAGTTATATCTATGGGTGTATTTAGTTTTGCATCTTTGAAAGTAGTTGAAGCCCATTTTTGGGTTTTCTTTTGTGGATTTTGAGGTGATATTGTTGTGATTTATTTATCCACTAATTCATCTACACCTTAATATACATTATTAGTACTTTTTTCATAATGTTTCTTGGTGTCTACTATGGGTGTTGAAGTATCGTTTGATTTAACAATTTGTGAACATTCTTCATTAAAGATAACATCTATACTTACATGAATTTTCTTGATAATAGGATATATAAGATGATATTATTTATATGACAAGGCAAAGATTTCAAGGCAGCTTGGGGCACTCGATTTTATGCTTATAAGTTCAGGGCTCCTGAGCTATTCCATGTTGGTAACTGCCTTGGTGGTTTTTGTTGACGTGGTGGAGGGTTTTGAGCCATATGGACTGGTATGTGAGGTGTAGTGTGAGGGAGGCTCGTGGTCATGTGAGGCAGAGGTGGAGGGAAACTTGTGCCAGTATTTACTGGACTTACGAGAGCGGAGAATACACTAGCTAGTCGTGAAGATGTAACGGATGGTGTATGCGATGTATGGGGTAATGAGGATGTACATCGAAAAGTGGCTAATTGAGGATTTTACCCCAAAATTTTAATATCAAGTTCGTAGAACTCGATTCGATGATCTAGATTTTTGGCCTTCGATCTTGTATTCATGAGGCACAACTTTTGTTGCCCTCACATTTGGAGATTTTTAGGTGTAATCAAGTTGCCAAATGTTCTAATATTATAGAACAAGGCAAACATCAAACCTTAATATTGTTGGAAGTGGAACTTTGAGGTCCCACCAGGCGTGCCAAAAACTGTTGGTCAAATATCTGCCTAATCAACAAACATTATGTTTGTGTGCCCTAGATACGGCCAACATTGAAAGGTCGAAGGAAAGAAATGTCCCCCGTGCCAATCTCCAGAGAGGTCTAGTTCTCAAACTAATCCTAAAACTGGTTGAATACTAGAGATGCAAAAAGAAATTAGAAATAATAGAAAGAAAGAGAAATATGGCCCCAAGCCAGAATGTAGGATTTGGGGTAGACTAACAACATGAAATTCACCCAAGCTTGAAATAATATTTAACAGAGGGAAAAGTAGAAAAATTTACTTATAAAGTTGTAGTAATAACCTCCAGAATAACACTCCAACATTCACTCCCTCACTAGCAATATTTAAATCCAAGTGCAAAATTTAAATCTAACAGCAAACAAGAAACATGAATGTAAAATAGAAGTGCACAATACAGAAGGAAATTGCACACAAGATCACTTGCAAATTTAGAAGCCTAATACCTGGTATTAATGCAAAGAACTTGGAGAGTATTCTCACAAAGTGTCTAACCTCCTTTACAATAGAAATTTCATTAGTATTTATAGAGGATTTCACCTCTTTCATTAAATGCGCAAGAGAAAAAAATGATCGTATATCAGAAACAAGAGTGAGGAAATTCCTCCTTGGAATCATTGAAAATCTCTTCCTCAGAGACTACGATCCATCTTTCAGGGGATTTTTTTTAGAAATCAGCAATGTAGGTGTTGGTGCACAGATAATTTAGAGATATTGAATGCCTTGGAAACCTCTCTACACTTTGGAAATCATGAAAATTCCCCTGCTCTTCTCATTCAGCTTCTTCTATGCTCGGGATCCACAATATGAGTTACTTACTGCCACCATTATTTAATGCTTCAAATATGGCACTTTGAAATGTTGACTATAATCCTTTTCGCCCCCAAAATTTCATTTGTCTTTAGATAAAAAATACTTCACCTAATCTCATATCTGGCCTACGCATGCGATCCTTCTTCAAAACACGTTCGTCCATGGGAGGGGCGAATGGGACGTTCACCCCTCAACCAGGGTGAACACAACAATATTCTCTTCAAAGTATGTTTGCCCAAAGGAGGGGCAAACAGGATGTTCCCCCCTCAACTGGGGTGAACGCAATGTCACTTTGCTTTCGGGTAAATGCAATCGCATTCGAGTGTTGGAACATGTTCGCCCAAAGGAGGAGTGAACGAGACGTTCGCCCCCCACTAGGGCGAACACGAATATGTTTGATGCACCTTTTCTTTGAACCTTTGAATATATTTTTATCTTCCTTTGATGTTCTGTTTGCCCCATCATGGGCGAACAGGGCGTTCACCCTATCTTTGGGGAGAATGCACCATCGCATTCACAATTTTAGACTTCTTATATTTTCAACTTAATCATTCAATGCCTTCATTTTTGGTACATTCATTAGCGAGGTGAAATTAAATTTCGAATGAAGTTTAGAAAACTCTTATAACACCAATGCAAAAATAACACGTGTAAACATATAAGGAACATATGAAATTATTCCTAAAATAAAATATGCCATATACAATAAAAAAACTTCATCAAAATATTGCATCCAGAATACTCCAGCAAAATTCCCAATGTGGCAAGGTGTCAAAATTGCCAACATGAGGCTAGAGCTTTGAATAACTTTTTTAAAAGAGTACAAAAGAGCTTCAAGGCAAAAAATTAATAGGACTAAATCCAAAATTTACTTTCTTAACACTCCTACTAATATCAAAGCAAGAATTTATAGGTTGCTTCAAATGGAGGAGGCAAATTTACCAACAACTTATCTAAGGATGCCTTTATTTGAGGGAAGAATGAGGATAGATTAATGGAATCCAATTATTAGTAAAGTTCAAAATAAACTTCTAGCTTGTAAAGGTAGATGGTTATCATTAGCAGGAAGAGTGCAGTTAATTAAGTCGGTCTTACAAGCCATTCCAACATATTATATGTCTTTGTATTCTATGCCAAAATCAGTTGAAAAAAGTTTAATCTTTATTATGCGATCCTTTTTATGGTTAAATTTACATGATAAGAGGAAATTTTCTTTGGTAAAATGGAGTAAGTTGTGTGATGATAAAACTAGGGGAGGTCTTGGTTTAAGAGCTCTTACAAATGCAAACTTAGATCTTAGGGGAAAAGTTATCTAGAGATTGTACAAAGAGAGTCAAAGACAATGGGCAAGAATTCTTCTAAGTATGTTGATACCAATGACCCAAGTTTAATATTTACAACATTCTCTCTTCCAAATGGTTCTGCTCTTTGGAATGGTTTAAAAAACCTATTGATCTTATGATTAAAGGTTTAATATGGGTGGTGGAAATTGGAGAAAAAATTCTATTTGGATGGATACTTGGTGTGATAAAAAAACCACTCAATTTAGATCCAGTTTTGAAACCTTGGATGAGATTGCTTCAATATAAATATGATGATAGGGTTTCAAACATTTTGTACAAGGATCGAGAAGGAAGATACAAATGGAAAGAAGATTCTTTTACAAGTATACAAGACATTGATGCTAGGAGGCAATTGAGTAGAAAGATAAAAACTGTAATTATTCTGAGGGGTGCCAAGGATAAATTAATTGGGGAGTTGAATAGCTCAAGAGAATACACAACAAGAAGTGGATATAATGTTCCACACCAATATAATAATAATAATAATAATATCACTAGAATTTGGAGAGATGTTTGGGATAGCCCAAGTATTCCTAAAGTCAAAATGTTTTTTTGGCTAGTAGGTCATAGAAGAATTTTATCCTGGGATAACCTTAAGAAAAAGGGTTTTCATGGCCCCTCTAAATGTGTTCTCTGTAATAAGGAGGAGGAGAGTATTGACCATCTCTTGGGACATTGCTCAATAGTCTGGAATCTATGGCAATGGATTCTTAATATGTTTGGTACATGATGATGAATAGCATAATTGAAGATTGGTTAAAGTAATGGCAGAGCACTTATAAAAGTGAGGCTTTACAGATAATATGGGATATATCAAAAGATACAATACTTTGGACCCTATGGCTAGAAAGGAATATAATAATATTTAAAGGAAAGGAAATCAATTTAGAGGTAATTAAAAAAAAGATATTTTTATCCATAGAGGAGTCTAAACCAACCCTATAAACTCACCCAATCCCTAATTTGGAAGCAAAGAGTCTTGATAGATGGAGTCAAGTCATTAAATGGAATTATGATATTGCATACAAGAGAAGAAAAAATAAGGTAAAGAATATAAAGTGGAAACCACCAGATATGGAGTGGGTTAAATTTAATTTTGATGGAGCATCTAAAGGAAACCCATGACCAACAGGAGGAGGAGGAATAATTAGAAATAATAAAGGAGATATTTTGTCTCATTATGCTTTCAATTGTGGATTTAAGACAAATAATGAAGTCGAAGCTTGGGCAGCTTTAGAAGGGTTAAACATATGTAATAAAATGAAATGGAATATAGTTTGGATGGAAGGTGATTTTCTCATAGTAATAAATACAATTTTGAGGAAAGCAAAGGCTTCATGGAACATACAAGAGATAATTTTGGAAATTCAAGATCTTGCTAAAGAGTTTGAAGAAATCAAGTTTACACGTATATTAAGGGAAGGAAACAATTGT
This sequence comes from Wollemia nobilis, assembly GCA_028583015.1. Taxonomy (NCBI): domain Eukaryota; kingdom Viridiplantae; phylum Streptophyta; class Pinopsida; order Araucariales; family Araucariaceae; genus Wollemia; species Wollemia nobilis. Next base: position 4,377,333 of record JAQPPZ010016822.1, read on the forward strand.
GCAGATAAGCTAGCCAATAGAGGGGTTTTTATTGAGGATCGTGAAGTTAACATCTCCTTTCCATGGTTAGAGGAAGTAGAAAGTTTAGTTGAAGTTGACAAAAATTGTTGATTGCCTAAATCAATTAATGATTAATATTTACTTTAAATATCTGTTTTATTTTGTAACAATAATGTGTGTTCATTATTTATTATAATTTTTGTGGTTGCACTTGTGTTTTAGGAAGGAAACTAGCAATCCAAATTTGGTAAAGCGGACTATGTTAGTGCAATGTTTTGGAAATATTACTCTACTAAGATGCAAGGCATAGATAGTAGAGGTGAAGTTTTGGCATTGTGAAGGTTGCTATAGGAAAATGTCAAGAAAGATGCTAAATTTTGAAGTAATTGTATTCATACAGAGATTTGAAAAGATCTAGAAAATAAAAATCAAGAATTCAGACATTTTATGTAAAATGATGTAGGTTTCTAACTATAGCATCTTAATTGAGATGAGAAGTGTATCTATTTTTAAAATCTTAAGCTCTAAAGAAGAGAGATGTAATTTGTTAAGGGTGGGGACCCAAGTACAACCCCTTTTATCAAGCAAAAAAAAAATTATAAACCTACAAAATATATTTTTTAGATTTATACATATCTTTTTTAACACTATTTAACTCATCTAATGTCCAAATCATGCTTCCTTCAATCTGCACACTATCATCCTTCTCTTTTCCTTTTGATAATTTCTCATAAATTAACTCTCTCTTAATTTCCTTTTGTTCCTTTTGAGGCCTGTTTAATTTGTTTGCATAGCTTTTGTGTGTATTATTCAAAGTAGATATCTTTTCATCCTTTTTCTCAAATTCACATTTACTTAAAAATGCATCTTTAAATTCTTTCATGTGTATGCATAATGATCACGATCAAAGTTCACATACCAAGATAAAACTTCCCCTTGCAAAGAAGCCAAAAACTTATATTCCCATTCAAAATTATTGAATTTTAAAATTTCAACCATTCCCTAACATCAATATCATCTTCTCTATAGAATTTTGACAATTTCATGACCTCAAACCTCCCCAAAAATTCAAAACTTGCGTTTTTCAAAAATAAAATTCCTCAAGTCTCCTATATTCCTTTTAATAAATAATTAAATCTATAGATTTTATTCAAAATAAAATAGATTGCAACCGATTTGTTTACCCTGACTGACAAATATATGCACTCAAACTAGCAACTATTAATGACCTATAGACTGTTTTTGGCTGATAACGACCTATGGACTACGTATTTCCTACACTCAACTTGACAATAATTAATGAATTGGAGACTATGTACTTCCCACAGCTAATAAAAATCTACTTTTGTGGATTTTTTTTGGTAGACTGCTACCAAACTGCGAACTAAGTATTTTGCACTCAAACTAGCAATTGATAATGACCTGCTTTACAAACTATTTTGACACACTACTACCAAACTATGGATTGGGTATTTTTTGCACTCATACTAACAACTAATAATGACTTGCTCTTTGAAATGAGTATTTTTTGCACTCAAACTAGCAACTAATAATGATTTTCTCTATAGATAATTATTTTACCAAACTATTACGAACTACAAATTGGGTATTTTTTGTACTCAGACTAGCAATTGATAATGACTTGTTTTGCAGACTATTACCAGCTAACTGTTGTAACAACCACACCATGAGTTTTTTTGCACTTTTAGATTACCGCTTGACAATTATCAATGATTCTTGCTATTCCTAACTATTATCAATTGTTTAGACTACACTATTAGACTAAGTGTTTTTATGGCCAATAGGGTGTTCTCTACACTATCAATATTTTGAAATCCAAATTGAGTGTTTTTTGCTCTAAATTACAACTATTTGTTGTAATGACTGCCATTGACTATTCTGATATTTGATAGGGATAATCTAGGGCAAGGTGTTTTTAGTTCAATGGACTCTCTAATATACTCTCTTGGCTATGATTAATGACTAACCTAATATATTATAACTCTAACTATGAAAGGTTCCATCAAACCCATAACTACATTATCCATTTTCGAGTGTACTATAAGAGTAACTTTCTAGTATGTTATTTACCAATGCACCACAAAACATAAATGACTGATATCTTCACTAAGGATGAAGGTTTCTCCTAATCCTAGGGGGTCTCCCTATACCTAAGTGTACATGGGAGCTCATCGTCGTATACAAGTGCTATCTAAGATATGGGTACTAGAGTTTGATCACCCCTCACTTCACTAGACGCTTTATGGGTAATCTAGCTTAGCCAAAAGTGATAACTCCTCCATGATATTTTAAGACCCTTGACACACGAATTTTAATCCATTCCACTAAAAGCAAAAAATATATGTTATTTTCTTGAAAAAAAATTAAACAAGTTTGAGGAAAGCAAAAGAAAAAATATATACTAAAAGGGAATGGACAACCACAAATATGCTATTTTATTGCAGTTATTTATTTATTTATGGAAATAAGAAAAGCAACAGAAAAATATATAAAATAAGGAATAGATAGCCACAAAATAATTATAGCTTCTATAGTGGAACATGACCCTAAAAAGTGCTTTGATACCTCTTGTTATCAATCTCGATTCTCACTAGTGGACATTGATTAATCAATTTATAGCAATATTAAATAAAACAACCACAATAAATAATCCACACAAGAATACTCAAATACACAAAATATGAAAATACCCTTCATGTAGGGCAACACCATGAACACTCCATAAAATAATCACTTCATAGTATTTTTTGAGCTCCATGAACCATAACCGGTTACAAGAATACACGATATGAATTATATTCTCTCCTTTGCCTTTATATAGATTATTCATCTACCCAAATCCCAATGCTCAAGGGTCAACAACATGCAAGTGGAGGACCCAAGCTATTAACTCCTAATAAAAGAAACATTTACATTTTTATGAATATATAACAATTACATCATAGTGGGTCCATATTAGCCACCGATTCATTTAAGTCTCATACCAATAAATAATACAATATTATATTATTAAGTACCTATCTTGGGTACCTAAAAAATATCTACTAGATACATAGGATTTGCTATAAATTCATGAAGAACACAAGCTTATACTAAGAGGGGGGTGAACAATATAAGATAAAACTTTTCTCTTTTCTTTCCAAAGCAATAACTTCAAATAATATCAATGCATTAATAAAACAATGCATAAATCACCACACACATAAGAGACACAGATTTAACGTGGTTCACCCAATATGGGCTACATCCATTAAGAAATATTGCTTATAAATTTCTTCAATAAATTTTGTGGGCTCCAACCCACAGGAGATACCAATACCCTATTACAATGTTCGTGGACACCAATCCATAGGAGACACCTATCCCCTCTCACAAGTTTGTGGGCACCTACCCATAGGAGACACCTATCCCCTATCAAGTTCGTAGACACCAATCCATAGGAGACATCAATCCCCTCTACTGGTTTGTGGACACCAATCCACAAGAGACATCAATTTCCTCTACTCTGGTTCGTGGACACCAATCCACAAGAGACACCAATCCCCTCTATTTTGGTTCGTGGACACCAATTCACAGGAGACACCAATCCCCTCTACTCTAGTTGGTGGACACCAATCCCCTCTGATCTAGTTCATGGACACCAATCCACAGGAGACACCAATCCCCTCTACTCTGGTTTGTGGACACTAATCCATAGGAGACACCAATCCCCTCTGCTCACAAATCTGGTCCAAACTCTGCTTAAGTTTTCTCTCAAATCTGCTCCAAAATCTTGCTCAAACCTGCTTCAAACCTGCTCAAATTTGCTCACAAATCCTGCTCAAATCTACTCTCAAATCTACTCTAAAATCTGCTCACAACTCTACTCAAATATTGCAAAAAAATAATGTTCATCTATTCCCAAATCCAAACATAACAATCCACTTCATATTCATTAAATATTTCGCTTTCATATGTCTCACATAAAAGGTAGCTCTATTCTAGCACTTGATAACTGACCTTGTAATTGCTAATTTGCACCTTTCCTTCCTTTTGTAGATGGCTGAAAATGTTCTTCTTTTCAATTGAATAATTTCACACTATTTCTTGCACTTGATGACACTTTGACTTGTTTTAAAACAACCATTCTATTTGTGTGAGACTATACTATTTTTCTTATTTCCACATGCACTCCAAAACCAATCTCAATGCACAATTTTGCTTACAACTTTGATCTATAACCTTTGCACATTTTCTTCCAATTTCAATCAAAAATAATGCACATCCAATAATTCCTTATACCTCCCACTATATGACAACAAAAATATTTTCCTCAAACAAAACCACTTTGAGAAAGGAATTAAATCACCATACCTCTAAATCTGCCTCAATGATGATGATCTTCTTTTGCATGAGCTTTCCAAACCTATCTTGACAAAAATAATTTTCCTTTTGTTTGTCCCTTCAAAATATGGTTAGCAATTATCTTTTTTCTTTCTTGATTAAATCAACCACTTTAAAATCCCTTATAAAAAACATACACAATAAAGCTTAAAAATAACTCTTTATATCTCCCTTTTTGAAAGTCACAATATCAAGCTTTATTAACAACTAAAACCCTTATATCTCCTTTTATTAATTTTCAAAAATGAAACCTTATACTAACATCATAACCCTTATATCTCCTTTTATTATTTTGCAAAAATAAAACCTTATACTATCATAACCCTTATATCTCCCTTATATTAACACCATGACCCTTATATCTCCCTTTATTAAATTTAATAAAATAAAACTTTAAATACCTTGCACAACCGCGATAGGATTCGATCCCCTATCCTCTAGAAGCGCAGTGCCCTCACAAGTGCTTGTGACCAGTTGTGCTACCATAGTAGGTGAAACCTAAAAGGGGTGCACAAATATTTGACTCCTTATAGCTCTATCTCAATTTCTTCAACAAAACGACATTGAAGAGATTTGATCCTCTAACCTCCTACACAACAACACTCCACATAAGCTAGATAACCAACTGGACTATCCCAGTAGGTGAAACCAAAGGGGCACGATATAATGTTTATCCTTGTCTTTGCGCTCCCTCAAACATCAAAACCACAACAAAACAACATCAAAGAGATTTGACCCTCTAACCTCCTACACAACAGCGCTCCATGCAAGCTAGACAACCGTCTGGGTTATCCCAACATGTGAACCAAAGCGACACAATATAATCTTTATCCTTATCATTCGCTTTCGTTGATTTTTTGATGCTATTCTCCTCTGTCTGTTGCTCGCACTCACCATGACAGATTAATCGATTATATTGCGCATTAACAAAGGTGAAATAATACCTCATATTTATATGTTTTCCATTGTCTTTGATTTCATCAAGGAGGTCAGCTCTTATTATTTGCTTTCAACTTTATATCTTCTCCAAAGATGTCGATGCATTTTATTTTTCAAACACTTTAGGTTATAATATTTAACTTTTAGACTCTTATATATTTAAATTCTTTGATTTAAATATGTCAAACCTTTGTCCCAACCTTTGTCCTTCTCTTTATAATATTTCAAGCCTTTGTCCAAACTTTTGTCCTTCTCTTTATAATATTTAAATTTGATATTTAAATATTATAATATATTTGCCTTGCTTTGAAATATACTTTCCTTGCTTCTCTTGAAATATATATTTGCCTTGGATGTTTTTCCGTTGTTTGCTATTTATCAAGTCCATCTCTGACATTATTGATATATTGTCCAACCTTATAAACTTATCACCCTTGAAGAATATTTCTGCCTTGAATTGTTGCAAGTGTGAACATGACCACGTTCTAAGTGGCTTAGAAAAACCTTGCAAGTGTGAACGCCTTGTAAAATGTCAGCAAAATAGTTTTGTCAACAAGATTTGTTTTTATTTCTCTATCTCCCCTCAAATTTTTCTTTCCCCTTATTCCCGCTCCTTATCCCTCCTATCCCTTCTCCCCTTATTCCTCCAACTTCCCGTCCTCATCTCTCCATCGTTCCACTGTCTCATCCCCTATATATATATATATATATATATGTGTGTGTGTGTGTGTGTGTGTGTGTGTGTGTTATTTTTTGAATATATGAATAAATTTTGAATTCGCCCACATTCTGGTATCAGAGCCGAAGGGCCAGGGGTGCGAAAATTGGGGCATGGATCTCGAGGTGAGAAGGGAGTAGTCAACAGGAAGTTATCCGAGACTGGAATAGCATGCATCCCGAGGCAAATGCAATAACAGACAGAGAGAGCTAAGGAGCTGTCAGGGACAACTGGGTGCACATGGATTGAGAAGGCAGACAACAGACAGTGAGAGCTGATGTGGCAAGAGGACACGTGGCGGTTGGTAGAGTGCTGACTAGGTAGCACGTGGATCAAGGTGAGCATACGGGTGGCATACTGACGAGGACAACCGAGTTCTTTTGTGCTCATGGGAGTATAAAAGCAGCACGAGAGTCTTCTTCCCACTGCATGTGGGATAAAAGACTTAGAATTTAAAAAAAAAAAATTGTCGTCGGACGATAATATATCGCGCGACCCTCCTTATCATTCCAACCAAGCCCCCAGTGCGGTTGGTTACATTGGCAGATTTGCAAAAGAGAGGACCCTGGTTCGAATCCCGTCGGGTTTAAAAAAAAGTTTTTTTTGGTTTTTTCATCAAGGCGGAGCTTTAAGAGGAAGAGCGGGCAGATTTTTTTTCAGAGGAGCCGTGCGGTGTAGCGGCAAAGGTGCTTGTCTGCATACGTGAGGTCACGAGTTCGAATCACCAGAATAATAAAAGGTTTTAAAAATGTTTTATTTATTTATTTATTTTATTTTTATTTTTGAATTTACATGGTGGAATCGGTAGCCGCCACGAATCCGGGCAGGTTGTCCGACTTTTTATGGCCGCCATAGTATTCTGCACTGTTCGCCCCAGAAGCCGCCACACAGATCTTCGCGCAGTTTGACCCTATAACCACCATGCCACAATCATTTTAAACCTTTTACGCCGCTGAAAGCACCAGGAAAGGGACAAGCGTTCAGTCAGACGAGGCCCGAGATTTGAACCTTGGACCTCCGCCCCCTTATGGGGTTTGGATGAACCAATTGGTCTACACCTCGGACCTTTATTTTTTTATTATTAAAGTTTCTTTTAAATTGAATTTAATTTTCAAATAAATGCTTTTAATTATTTTATTAATATAGTTATTTTTAATTTATTAAAAGCATTATTGATTATTAAATTTTAAAAAAAAGGGCTTTATAAAAAAATTTGAAAACCTTTTTTTTTGGAGAAAAAAATTGTGAAAAGTGGAAAGTGAAAATTTGCATATTGTGAACCTGGAAAAGTGATGGGAAGTCTTTCGGAACGCCCGTTTAGCACCTCCAAAACATTTTGGACTCCCCATCACGAGACGGGGGTGGCACGCCAGGGGCGCTGCCCCTTGGAACCCCTTTCAAGGTTAAATATTTATTTTGTAATCGCCTCAACGGCTGTAAAAGGGTGAAAATTTTAACCTTAGAGGCTCTAATGAAGTCATTTTTTGTATTAATGAGTAGATGATCAGATCAACCAGATGCTATCATGCTCTTTGTTATCTTTTACAAAGAGAGAACGTCGAATGGTTTGACAAAAAAGTTAGAAGATACGGTTTACATATAGTTTTCACCCAATTACAAAACACAGTCATAGCCCACCAGAGGAAGCCCGATTCTGGATTCGGGCAAAGAATAGAAGAGTCCGAGACGATTGAAGTTGTATCTGAAGGACAATCAAGTGACAGTTATACCCCTGCAGTGCCTGAAGTAGAAATCAGTGAGAGAATTAGAAAGGCTAGACTTGATTTAAATCAGTGATCTATTTTGTACTTCTTTGTACTATTTGTTTGCAATTGAAATAAAGTCTGCTTTCTAAAATGGCATCCAATACTAGTCTACCAATCCCTGAGTTCAATGGTGGTGATTACGAATATTGGTCGATTAAGATGAAAACTTTGTTAATAGGCAAAGGTTTATGGGATATTGTAACAGAAGGGTATACAGAACCCACAACCTCATTGAATAGGCGACTTTGAGTCTTATGAGATAAAAAAACTAGAAAAGAAGCCCAAAAATAATTCCTCTGCCCTGTACTATTTACAAGCAGCCCTAGATAAAAGTATCTTTCCTAGAATAGCATCCTGTGTCACAGCTCAAGATGCTTGGAAAGTTTTGAAAGAAAGCTTTCAAGTAGTGAAACACTGAAGAGAGATTTTGAAAATCTTAGAATGCAGGAAAATGAGAAAGTAGGAGACTACTGCGTGTGGGTTAAAGCCATAGTAGATAAAATGGTCACTCTAGGTGAAGATATTAAGCCTGAGGTTATGGTGAAGAAAGTGTTGCGAACACTTCTTCCAAAGTGGAATCATGTAGCAATCATTATTGAAGAGTCAAAATATTTGACCACTCTTTCTTTTGAAGCACTAATTGGTTCTCTTCTTTCACATGAAGAAATATTGCAGGACACTCCTTCCACCAGCCATGGAGGAGATGATAAAGCCTTCGCTTCACAAGAAGGAAGAGGTAGAGGTCATGGCAGAGGTCGTGGCAGAGGTCATTACAGAGGAAGAAGCAAGAGTAGTCCATGAGGTGTAACCCCAAGCAAATGAGGATCTTCAAATAGAGGTGGAGGTCAAAATAGAGGTGGACAACAGAATAGAGGAAAGCATCCAGGCCGAGGAAAAGGAAATGACAAGTCAAAGCAAGTTTGCTACAATTTTGGTAAACCTGGCCACTATGCTTATGACTGTTGGTCAAAGCAGCCTTCACAAGGGAGCAGCAGCAGCTAGAGCAGTTAGTATGGCAATTTTGGAGAAGAGAAAGGGACCACAAATCTCTTTCTCTCATATGGCCAGTCAGATCAGAACATGAATGACACCTGGATTTTGGACATGGGGTGTTCAAATCATATGAGTGGCAAAGAAGAACTCTTTGCTACCCTAGATTCTTCCTACAAATCCAGCATCAAGTTGGGGGACAACAAGTCATTGGCGGTTGAAGGTATTGGAGCCATGGCGGTTCCAACTAAAGAAGGTGTTAAGCAAGTAAGTGATATCTATTACACACCCCATATCCAACACAATCTTTTAAGTGTTGGTCAAATGTTAGAAAATAACTACAAGTTGCTTTTTGATGAGGGTAAATGCACCATTTTTGATAAAAATAATAGTAATAGAATTATTACACAAGTGCCAATGACAAAGAATAGGCTATTCCCTTTAAGGTTTGGTCAGCCAGGGGGAGATCAATTACCAAATATTGCTATTTCAAATCCAAGTGTGTTGTGGCACTTGAGATACGATCATCTGAATTCAGCTAGTTTGAAGATGTTAACCTCTCAAGCGATGGTGATCGGACTTCCTAAAGTTCAGGATAATAAAGAAGTCTATGAAGGTTATGCTTTGGGCAAGCATGCCAAGACCAAATTTCCATGAGGGCAAGCATGGCGGGCCAGTTATCCACTCCAACTAGTGCATTCGTACATCTGTGGTCCAATGCAGACAAAAAGCATTGGTAACAACTCTTACTTTCTTCTATTCATTGATGATTTTTCAAGAATGTGCTGGATATATTTTTTGAAGCATAAAGATGAAGCATTTGATTGCTTCGTAGATTTTAAAACAAGATTTGAAAATGAGAGTGGATATTTTGTTAAGTGTCTTAGATCAGATAAAGGAGGAGAATACTCTAATGAATTTTTGAATTTTTGTAAAGAACATGGAATAAAAAGGTAGTTCACTGCTGCCTACACTCCACAACAAAATGGTGTGGCTGAGAGAAAGAACCACACCATTGTAGAGATGGCAAGATCTATGCTTCATACGAAGCATTGAGTAATATGTATTGGGTAGATGCAGCCAGGACCAGTGTGTATATTTTGAATAGGATCCCTACTTCAAGTTTGAAAGGGAAAACTCCTTACCAAGCATGGTATGGTAAGAAACCAAATGTCAAGCATTTTCGAGTGTTTGGTTCACTAGCATATTCTCATATTCTTGATGAGCTGAGAAAAAAACTTGACCCAAAGAGTCAGGCATGCATATTTGTAGGGTACTGTGAGAACACAAAAGCTTATAGACTCTACAATCCTAGGACTCGAAATATTGTGCTTTCTAGGGATGTGATTTTTGATGAAGGGGGAGAATGGGGTAAGCCCCAAATATTCAGTGATGATGAATCCAATGATGTAGTTTCTAAACAGGTGCAACAACAATCATCGCAGAAAGGTAAGAAGTCTCCTCCAACAAGCCCAAGTTCATCTTCGAGTTCAACTTCTTCACCAAGTACTTCTTCTCAAAGGTCAGTCAATTCCTCACCAATGGATATTGATTCTCCATCTAGAGGTAAGAGAACACTCCAGCATCATCCATATTATCAGATGTTGGATAAAAACTTTCAAAGAAGATATACTAGAAGTCAAGCTAGTGAAATGAGTTCAATCTTGCAAAGACTTGAAAATATGCATTTGTATGGTGATGATGACTCCCAAGAACCTCGGGAGATATAGTTAACTATGCCTTGTTAACTAGTGCACAACTTGAACCTTCTAGTTATAAGAAGGCATGTACTCAAAAAATTTGGCAAGATGCCATGAAAGAGGAGATAACCTCTATAAAAAACAACGACACTTGGGAGCTGGTAAAGCTTCCTAAAGGCAAAAAATGTGTTGGATGCAAATGGGTCTTCAAGACCAAATTCAATGCTTATGGAAGCATTGAAAGGCACAAAGCAAGGTTGGTTGCAAAAGGATTTACACAGAAGTATGGTATTGATTATGAGGAGACATTTGCTCCTGTAGCCAGCAAGGAAACCATCAGAACAGTTCTTGCTTTAGCTGCTCACAAAGCTTGGAAAGTCCAACACATGGATGTAAAGAGTGCATTTCTCAATGGTTACTTGACAGAAGAAGTGTATGTTGAGAAACCACAGGGATTTGAAGAGAAATGCAAGGAGGACCTTGTTTACAGACTGAAAAAGACACTCTATGGCCTCAAGCAGGCACCACGATCTTGGTACTCATGCATTGATGGGTACTTCAAATATTTTGGGTTCACCAGAAGCAAAAATGAACCCACCCTTTACTACCTAAAGCAAGGTATTGACATCCTCATAGTTTGCTTGTATGTAGATGATCTCATATTCATGGGTAGTAATGAAAAAGTAAATATGGAGTTCAAGCGCTCCATGATGAAGCAGTTTGAGATGAAGGATCTTGACTTAATGCACTAATTTCTTGGAATGAAGGTTCATCAGTCAGATACAGGGATCTTCATATGTCAACATAAGTATGCTTGGGACATGATTAAGAAGTTTGCTATGGAGCATTGCAAACCAGTTGCAACTCCAGTTGGACATGGGATCCAATTAAGCAAAGATGATGGAGCACCAAAAGTTGACGTGCCCACTTTCGGAAGTATGGTTGGGAGTTTGATGTTTCTCGCCAACACCGGACTCGATATTCGGTATGTTGTTTCTCTTGTCTCTCGATTTATGGCTAGCCCTTCTGAGCTGCATTTGCAGGCAGCTAAGATAATTCTTAGATATGTAAAGCGTACATGGGATTTTGGAATCCATTACCATAAATGTAACACTATCAAACTTGTAGGCTTTAGTGATAGTGATTGGGGCAACAACATTGATGACAGGAAATCAACTTCAGGGAACTGTTTTAGTCTAGGGTCAGGACTAATAACATGGAGTTCCAAAAAGTAGACTGTAGTAGCTTTGTCCTCTACAGAAGCTGAGTATATAGCAGTCACATATGCTAGTACTCAAGTGTTGTGGCTAAGAAAACTGCTAGAAGATATTGGAGAGCAGCAAAGTGGTCCGACCAGAATCTACCGTGACAACATCAGTGCCATTCAGTTGGCATACAATCCAATCCACCATAGTAGAATGAAACATTTTGATATGAAGTACCACTTCATCCGAGATATGGTGGAGCAAGAAATTGTTGAGCTTCAATTCTGTCGCACTTTGGAGAATGTTGTAGATATCTTCACCAAAGCGATGGCTAAAGCTCAATTTATAAAGCTGAGAGTCTGTCTAGTCAGTCCTCTCAACTTTAATGGGGAGAGTGTTGCAAGGGTGAACATGACCACATTCTAAGTGGCTTAGAAAAACCTTGCAAGTGTGAACACCTTGTAAAATGTCAACAAAATAGTTTTGTCAGCAAGATTTGTTTTTATTTCTCTATCTTCCCTCGAATTTTTCTTTCCCCTTATTCCCACTCCTTATCCCTCCTATCCCTTCTCCCCTTATTCCTCCAACTTCCCGTCCTCATCTCTCCACCGTTCCATTGTCCCATCCCCTATATATATGTGTGTGTGTGTGTATTATTTTTTGAATATATGAATAAATTTTGAATTTCGCCCACATGAATACCATGCACCTTTGACATCAATGACAACTCAATATTTCTAACAATTCACTATTTCTCTTTTCCTTAACTAGGGCATCCTTACTTCCAGTTAGGACTTTTGTAAATACTTTCCTACCATGCTACCTAGATTGTGTTCACAAGAATCCTTAAGTTTTTTTAATTTCCTCTATGTCCTAGAACAAGAAAAGTGATGTTTGCTCCTTTCTCGCACTTTGTTTCATGTTGAAAATTGCTTCCTCCTCACACTTGCAACACTTGCTTGCTTTTTAAAACAAGAAAAATTGAAGCTCGCTCCTAGCTCATAATAATTCAAATTTGATAAATTTTACACTAGTTAAATATTTTAATAAAATCAATGTAAATAATATAGTAAATTAATATTATTTTTCATTAAAATATTTTTACTAAATCAATAACATTATATATTTATATATATTACAAATGGTAAATGGGTTGCAATCATATTGATGTAACCAATCTAAGTTCAAATCATTAGTGACAAACATTCATTGTAATAAGATGACTTATAATAGTATGATTTATTTAACATGTTTAAAAAAATGTTAATATGTTAAGAGTTGTGTGCCAAATTTATTTATTTTTGTCATTAGAAGGGTAAAAATATCTCAAAATGTTGTCAAGCCTATTGCTATTTTATGGACTTCAAGAAAACTTTTCACACAATGCTTATAAGTAAACCATGGAGTAGAATGGAAGACTTGGGTATATCAAAAATATATAAAGTAGTAGTTCATAAAGTCTATTTGGACGTCCAAGGGAAAATTAGAATGCAAATAGAACTTTCAAAAGGCTTTAGGAGTGACATAGTAGTTGAAAAAGGAATGCCCATTATTCCCTACTTAATTTGGTTTATATATTCACAAATTAGAAGAATAGCTAAATCTAAGCAAAGGGGGTGGTGTTTAGTTGGGAAAAAATGTGGCGAGGCTTCCTGTATATGCAAATGATCTTATTTTGATTGTAAGGTCATCATGGGGTTTGAGAGAGCACTTAAAGGCCTTAGAGCACTTTTATGAGGAGGTAGTAGGCATGCAAGTAATAACAATAAAACCAAGATTGTGATCTTCTCCAAACAAGAAAAAAGTCGACTAAAATTTTATTTTCAAGGGGTATTTCAAAATAAGTAATAGAGTGCAAGTATCTTGGGATAAAATTTAATAATAAGCTTAGTTAGGAAACATGTAGAATGAAGAGAACATTAGGAGGATGTATAACACTTTTGCATTGCAAAATAGATGCATAGAGGTTGAATTGTAGGACTGGAATACTATACAAGTTCTATTTGGGCTACTAGTGATGTTGTATGACTGTGAAGGCAAAATGGATGTAACTTAAGAGGATTTAAAAATGTCTAATTATAAATAAATTGAAAATAAAACCATCAATTCCGTATGACATTTATCTAGTAAAACTAAGTACCTTCCCTATAGAGGTAACTATTATAGTTCATCTTCTAAGATATCTAAAAAAAATAAAACATATGAATGCAAACAAATGGCCTATAATTGTAATAGAAGAAGATCTAAACAAAAAAATAAAATGAGTGAAAAAAAATTGGATGAACAAATGGAATATCAACTTAGATGAATGCTCAAATAATAACATACACAAAGATATTTGCTACTGAAAAATTCTAACTATCCATCTAAAAAAGTAAGAAAAAATGAGAACAAAATCTTTATTTATTTATTTATTGAGTAAATACTTCTTATACATACATATCCGTCGTGGAGATTAAACCCAGGTCACTTCACTGATAATGCAAGTGGCGTCCTTGCCAGTAGACCATAAATTTAACCTTACATATGATCACCGCCAAAAGGTTTATATAGGAGTCTTGTTGGGTTCCATCCAAATCTTGTTATAAAAAGCTCGATAAGCTTTTGAGAGATTTCTTGTGGGCCAAAGACTCTATAAAATGGGGTTTTCATCGGGTAGCCTGGGAAATTTGTTGTTTGCCCAAGGTCTGTGGAGGCATGGGTTTTTTTTATTGTCACCGACAAGGTTTTGCCCTTTGTGCTAAATGGATCACCCGATCTTTAATTGGGCATGAATCTTGAGAAGTGTTGGTCAGGCATTGCATTTCTTTTGGTTTGCTTTAGGGGAAGAGAATTTGGAAAGGGGTGGGATTGCAATCCATTCTTACTGCTCCTATCCTTGTTAAAGTTAAAGGTTCTTTTGTCATTCAGAGTATTTGGAAAGTCTGGGAGACCTTCAAACCTTGACTTAGTTGGAAAGGGATTTTACGAAAAGCAGGTGCCTCTTTGCCTTCCATGAATATTTGGTGGTCTCCTGTTATCATTTGGTAGGGCTCTCCCCTGGATCTAGTGCAGTGGGTCAGAGTGTAGAGGTTCTATAAGCATGGTATTGCTTCTATTTTTTATTTCTTCTCCTGATATACTAGGAGTTGGATACCCTAGGAAAGTTTTCGTCAAATTTACAATTTAAATCCTAGTGATAGAGATACTAATGAGGTGGTTATTGATAGTATTCCATTTTCTATTTGCAGCAAACTGCATAAGCATTTTCAAAAACCCTAGTGGTCAAATTGGTGTTGGCCTGGGGAGCTTCCTATTTTGCAATATAAAGCTCATCTTGGTTACAAATGGCTCACCCCACAAGTTCCAATGGTTGATAACCTCACTCTGAGATGGGACTTAGTCTCTCTTCTCTCCCAATGAATAAGAGGTTTCAGATTGCTTGGGCTACTTATATTGAACCTAAATAGAGTTTTTTTGCTTGGAGCCTCTTGCACCAAGGGTTGCCTGTTAGCAATAGGCTCAAGCATCTGGGTGTTCATAATCCCATTTGCTCGGTTTGTTAACAGGCGAAATATTTACTACATGTTTTTTTGTTTTGTGAGGGCTCAGTTGACTTGGGAGTGGCTTCTTGAAAATTTCAAACCTTTTATGCAGGAGGATTTTACCTAGGTGCATGCTATTTTGGGTGACCCTATTGTTTTTTCCTACAAATTAGGTGTTGTTTGGAATATTTTTGGAATTAGTACCCTGTTTTATCTATGGAAGTTCCAGAATAGAGTTGTTTTTTCTCAACAAGATGTCAGGCGTGTCTTCTTTGTTATTGATAAATATGATATATTCTTTGATTTCTGGTTACAGATTCAAGTACAGGTTGAAAAAGTACATGTGGAGCTACAGTACTTAGGTACTCTCATAGATCATTGGAGGAATGCGCCTTACGCTATGAGTCGTGTGCCTCTTCCTTCCCCTTCTAGGGGAGGTTCTAGGTCTCGGTTGTCGACTCACCAGGGGACCCATCATCGATCGTAGCCCTATGCTTCTAAACACTGGTCCCAACCCCCCCACAGTGCAAATATGGAAAATATGGAGTTGGAGATCCATCTCGCCCGACCTCTGGTTGGGATGTTTGACCTCCTGAGCAAGATGATGCCCCTGGTTAGGGTGAAATTGTACCAAACGTACAGACCCGTACTATTAGTGGTACTATTGCTAATGGCTGGGGGGCTTCGACTTCTTCAACCATTGGATGAAATTATGACCTTATGGAGGAAAAATTTAGGCCTTCCATATGGTAGTGATTTCTTGGCTCATTTCTTTTTGAATGCATATTTAACATTGTTTTGGTGATTATTATCTAGCTCTTTGTGGACTATTTCTGACATTCTTGTGTACTCCTTAGTGTGTTGGTTTACAGGGTGTGCTAATCCCACCAGTCATTTTTTTTGTATGATTAGACATTATTTTATTAATATAATGATCTTTTCATAAAAAAAAAAAAAATCAATTGAAGATTAAAGATGCTTATGGTCCAATTGAAGGTTAGCTCGTACAAACTTAAATATAAAACATGTATATAAAAAAATAAAAAAAGTCTACGAGGTGTGCTAATCCCACCTGCCCTTTTTTGTATCATTATACATTATTTTATTAATATAATAGCCTTTTCAAAAAAACAATTGAAGATTAAAGATGTTTATGGTCCAATTGAGGGTTAGCTCATACAAACTTAAATATGAAATGAAATGAAATGAAAGATTTTAATTACGTCCGCGAGACCCAAATATGGTCTATGGGACCTCAAATATGGAAGTACAATTACTCAAATCATATCATATGATCTTTAATATCTTTGAGAAGGTTGTTCCTTCTCCTGCTGATTTGTGTTAGCAATTCTCCAACTTTTTTTATTTTCTTGTCTTCAAATAAATCTGTCATAAACTCGTTCCCAAGTGTTTCTTTGTATTTGTCACGGATATCTGAAAAACTCGGGCATTTATAGATGAAGTGTTCCTCTGTCTCTACTGCTCTTGTCTTTGCATAGAGTACATATCCTTTCTTCCCATTGTTCTTTGGGCGTTGTCCATCTCCCTGTTTCACATCTAAGCCTATGAGAGCTAGTCCTTATCCGAGCAATGAGTATTTTTTCCTTCCACTTGATTTCAGCGCCTATATACGCTTTTTCCTTGTGGTCATACGTTGGGTTAAAATTTGCAATATAATATTGTCTTTTCCTGCTTGCATTTTTCCACATTCCACTTCGAACTTTTCATTCACATAATTTTTTATGTCTTTGTTGACATTTGGGCATTCATTTATGTTGATTTCCCAACGTTTCATCCATTTCTGATTTTGTTTCATCCACGTATTCTTTCGCCTATGCAACTCTTCGTCCCCTAGTTGCCCTAGGCCATCTATCATTTGTCATGTTTTCTATTTTTTTCAAGTAACATAACAGACTTGGTCATAGCAATTGCTTCTAAAGGGAACATTCCAGTTTCAGCTAGAATAATTTCATAAGGGGTTGTGGCCTTAATTTTGAGAAAGTTTGTGATTAGATATTTTTGAATCCTTTCTATTTGCCTCCATTTTGCATTTGTTGTGCCACTAGCCCACACCTCGCAACCATACAACAGAACCGGTGTAACAAGTAGGCCAAATAAGACCTTGGTGGTCTTCCAGTCCCACAACTCGGCATTCCTACACTGTTTTGAAGTGCATATAGTGCTCTCCAGCCACTTTGAGTTCTTTTCATCCTACATGTATTCCAATTAAGTTTGTCATGAAAGTCTATGCCCAGGTATTTGTATTCTACTACTACATCAAGCGGTTCTCCTGCAAACTGAAATTTGAGTTGTTGCTTCTTCTTTTTTGCTGAAAAAATCATAATTTTTGTTTTGCTCGTGTTCACTGCATCCCAACTTCTTTACAAAAGAGTTCTAGAGCTTGAAGGTGATCTTCTAGATCTTTGGTTGTTTTGGCCACAAGAATTACATCATCTGCATACATGAGGAGTTTTACCACATATTTGGCTAAATGCACACCCTCTCCCCCAAATTTGTTTATCCATTCTTCTAACTTGTCAATGTACAACCCAAATAAGGTCGGAGATAGAGGGCAACCTTGTTTGACACCTATGTCACTACCAAAACATTCAGATAACCCTTCCTGTGTTCTGATTCTAGCCTTTACATGCTCATATAGTATGTGAACTGCTGCCCTGTAGTGAATTGGAACCTCTAGCTCTTCCATTATGCTCCATAATTTTTTCCTTGGCATTGTGTCAAATGCCTTTTTGAAGTCTACAAAACAGCAAAAAGCCTCCTCTTTTTTGTCCCATATTTTTTCCACTATGTGTACGAGCGTGATACAGTGATCAATAGTTGAGTGCTTGGGCCTAAAACACGCTTGCCCCTTTGCTCTCTTTCCCTTTTCTTACTGCCCATATGCTGATCCTACGCTCTATCATACTCCCAAACAACTTTGCAAAGAGAGGGTTGATCATGATAGTTCGATAGTTTGAGGGATTATTTACATCTCCACTTTTAAACAAAGGAATGGTCAAGCTAGTTGTCCACTCAGTAGGGAAGCCATTTTGTATGACCTCATTGAAAATTTCTTTGATTTGCGGTGCCAAGATATCTACCCCCCATTTTATATGCTCTGCTTGAAGATTGTCTATGTCACGGGCTTTACCGATTGCTAACTTTTTTATCCCTTGAATAATGTCTTCAATTGTGAAAAGTTCTTTCTTGACAATGATAGTAGGGGGTGTCTCCTGCTGGTTACTACGTTGATACAGTTGTTTTGAATACTCCAACCATTGATTAACTGTTATGTTATTTTCAGTTTGCATCCTTTTCACGCTTAGTTCCTTCCAAAATTTCTTTGGTTCATGCTTCCCTAAATAAATCAATTCTTTCCTCCTTGTTCTAGTGTATTCTTCTTTTTTTGCCCTTACCGGTTTCTCATATGCTTTTTTGTTTGCTCTTGTTTTACCCGTTGGTTCCTTTAGTAATCTTCGCATTTTTTTGCAATCTTCATCGAACCATGGGTTGGTTGGGAAGCTATTCCTTTCTTTCTTTTTAGGTTTAGCTCTCTTGCATTTGTTTAGAGCTTCTTGAATAACGTGCATTAACCATTCACTCTTACTGTAATCTCTACTACTTGTGATGTAGTTCTTCCCTTTCCTGTAACTTATTATTTAATACTTGCTCTAAAATTCTGCCGATTTTCATCTGTTAAGAGAATGTTTCCCTTGTGAGGATATTTATTTTGATTGCCTTGCAAGTGTTTTTCCCTTGGTTTGTCTCCATGCATTCGAAGTTTCATAACAATTGGGTTGTGATCTGACTTAAGTTCCACTGGAGAATCTTCCACTTCTAGCTCCTCTATTTTTGGTATGTAATTTTGTGAGCATATTACATAGTCTATTACACTTTGTCCCTTATATGTTTTGCATGTATACTTTCCTGAATTTTTCCATTTGTTCATCCCATTGCAAATAATCAAATTGTATATGCTGCAAAGACCTAACAACTCTTCTCCATATTGCGTGATAGCCCCATGCTCATCTTCTGAAGTCCTGGTCCACTTGTTGATTTTTCTCTTATGGCATCCAAAGAGGATTAATCTCAATATCTTCGTTACCTTCTAGAATGTTAGCTTGCTTATTTGTTGTCCTTGCATTGAAATCTCCAATTAATATAATCTCCCCCAACTTACTTTATATTGAAATGTCTCTTTTTAGGGAGGAGTATGGGTCTTCTCTGTTAAGGTCATGTTTCTTATAGAATTTAGAATTCTTGGGAGAAAAATAACATCTTGCTATGCTAATAACTGACTTATTTTCTAGGATCTTTATCCAGATGTATTGTTTGTTTTCATCTTGTTTTTCAATTTTAATGACCCTATCCCATTCCTCTTTTATTAAAACCATAATACCCCCATGCCCTTTGCCATTTTCTGCTGCTTTATTCCATATTGCTATTTTTTTGTATCCCACAAATTCTGGAGTCCTACATCCATCGTGTTCATGTGTTTCTGTCAATATGATTATATCTTTGTCTCTAGCAATGGGCCCTAACCCGGGTCCTCTTCTCCAAGGGAAACCTCTACAGTTCCAACTTACCATTGTAAGATGTTCCCGGGCGGGCCATACTCCCTATTTATTTTGGATTTGTTTAGATGTGATGTATGCCTTTCCATTTCTTAAATATGCCTGTTTCCCTTCATTCCTTGTTGCCCTCACCTTTTCCCATTCCTTATTTCTTTCTTCTCTTTGTAAAAATGTTAGGTCATCATCTAAATAAAATTGTGACCCTCTCAGCATGCCTCTGTTTTTAAGTAACCTTATTTTATCCTCGTAGCTCATCAATGTGACCCGAATATGTCTATCTCTGCCTCCTTCTCTCAGCCTGCCAATTCTGCTTACTTTTTTAATCTGACCCTTCCATTGTAATCGATCGGACAAGAAGTCCCTGGTTAAACGATTTGTGTCTTCCCTGTCCCCATAATCTTTCAACCCTTTGATGATTATATTTGTTAACTTCTCATGTCTTTCTTTCTCTTCTGTTATTTGAATTTTTACTTGCTTCTCTATCAACTCTTTTTGTTGATTGACTGGTTCTTTTACTACTTGAGACCATGTCTTTGCCTTTGCTAATTCATTTCGTAGCTCATTTTCTCTTGTTTCAATGTTTTGGAGTGTTTTATGTACCTCTTTTATTTGATTTGCATTTGTTTTTTCCACCTCTATTGCATCATTGATTGGGGGATGGATGGCTTGTTTGAGGACATGCCATTCACGTTGACCCATGTTTGCAAGGTTTTGTAGCTTTGACACTTGCTCCTTGAGTTGGTTGTTTTCCTTTTCCAACCTCCAAATGGTGTTTATAACCTCATCTGATTTAGTTTCTCTTAATTTCTCCCTCCTTTCCATGCTTTCAAGTTTCTCTTTCATCTTCATTAACTCTTGCACATAAAGTCTTGGTGCCCACATGAGTGGTGTAGTTGTGGGACTGTAAGTTTATAAAACATGTATATAAAAAAGATAAAAAAATGAATGTAAGAATATATAACTTTTGTACATAAAAATAATTAAAACAAATAATTATTTTATTTTAAAATAAGAAAAATATAAAAATATTTTGTTTAACTATGTTGATACTTTAATAATAAAGTTATTAATTTTCTACCCTAATTCAAGTCTTGTTGACTATGCTTTACCCAACAAACTTAAAGTTTGTAAAGGCAACCTATTCGTGAAGTTACCCATTTTCTTATAAATTTTAAAAAACTAAATAAAATTATTAATTTTTTTTATTTAATGATAAAATTATTAAAATTTTATTTAAAGGAAAAAATTCATATAATAAGAAATTCGTAAACGGTTTTTAACTCTCTAAAGAATCAAATCTGAACTACTTGACAACTATATTTCTTTAGACCTATTTTATTTGGCATTAAAAGTACCTTTAAAATTAAAAGAAAGGAACCTCTCAATCTTGGTAGGTGCCACTTAAAGTAAGTTTAGAGGCTAGAGTGTAAATGCTCATTAAGTGCCAAACGTTTGAAATATCCTTTGATCATATTGTCGTATGGCCCCGCGGTTCCTATACATCCCTATACATCGCCTCTCGGTATCGCCTCGTGCTCCACCTTTTATAACGAAGCCTTAGGAATGTTATAAATATAAAAGATTTTTTAAGGTGATTAAAAAGTATAGTTTTTAATATTTATAAAGTTATAGTTGTATAAAAATATTACTTATTTAATATATAATTATTTTAAAACAGATTTTAATTTATTAAATATGATGTATAATTTTTTTAAAATTTACTTTAATTAAAGTTTCCAACTTTAAAAAGATAAATCAACTTTTTAAAATTCTAACTTTAATTTTAATTTTAATTTGAATTTGAATTTTTAATTTTAAAGTTCCTATCTTTAAAAAAAGATAAACCACTTGAGTATGGTTCATGTGCAAGGAGGCCACTTACATTATGGCTGATGTGACCTTAATTCAATCCCATTTAAATTTGAATTTTTAATTTAAAATTTTAAAGTTCATACCTTTAAAAAAGATAAACCACTTGAATATGGTTTTTGAGTATGGTTCATTTACAAGAAACTACTTACATTATGATTGATGTGACCCTATTTCAATTCCATAAAAATTATTACTTTAAAAAAATAAGCAGAAAATTAAAATCTTTGTTTTGTAGGCGTCGAACAGCAAAAGAAAATTATTGAAATTTTAAAAGACAACAAAATAACAAAGAATGATAAAGACGTGGTTGCGTTCAGATGCGTGAAGCAGGCTTGCGCGAGTATCTTACACGGGGCCAAATCAAATTATAACTGAGTCAGCCTGTTGTAGCACTAAGAATTTCTTGGGTGTTGGAAATTCTTCTCCTCTGTCTCCTGTTGCCTTAAATACTCGGGGGGGCTTTGCAGATGCATGAAGCAGGCTCGCGCGAGTGTCTTACACGGGGCCAAATCAAATTTTAACCGAGTCAGCCTGTTGTAGCACTAAAAATTTCTTCGCTGTTGGAAATTCTTCTTCTTCTCGTTCTCCTCCCTCTGTTTGCACTAATCATTCACTTGAGGATATGAGGCGCGGCACTAATCATTCACCTCAGGGTATGAGGCGCAGGGGTAAGGACATGTTAGCCCGTGTAGAACAGGCGGCCACGGCTGCATACCAGCAAGCTCTGCGGGAGAGGGAGAGTATTACCATTTCGAAAGTTACCCAATCAATGCTCATAATTCTAAAAGTAAATTCACTGGACTCATTCGGCCTGAGGATTCAGGAGATACCTTTTCTACACAGGATAATTTTACTCGAAGGAAAGGTGAGTGCAGTATGTTCTTGTTTTTCTCCCTTTTTATCTATTTCAGTGCTTGGTGAGTATCTAGAAATACAATATTTTCTGGTCATATTTAATAAGATCTTTTGAAATTCACGGTGGAGTCAAATGGGCTCCGCTTAGCTGAACTTTTCTAGTACGTGTCGTTTGGGCGAAGGCAAATTGTTCCCTATGATTTTGTTTTTTTCCTTTCTTTTAAAAAAATATTTTTATCAGAAAACTAGGAGAGAGTTTCAGAAATTTTAACCATACACACCTTATCATTGCGGACAGAGGAAAAGCATTTGAACAGCCTCTGCATAACTTGAGCTCCCCTTCTTCGGAGGCCGCTTAAATGCTTCTTTGTGTCCGCTGTGTTCTTCTGAAGAGTCCAAATCAGGCAGTTAAAATATTACTATTCTTTTCAGGAAGATTCCAAATCATGAAGTTTTATCGCCAGTAACAGTTTCATGACACCTCCTGCGTGACGAGAGGAAAGCTGTAGCTCCCTTCTCAAGATCACACAGTAATTACCATTTCTCTGTCATGCCACTGAACTTACACAATATTCACTTTGTTAAAAGGCCAACCACTTGTTACTCCGTAGAGGTGGAGTTCGCATATTCCACCAAACATATTTAGACAGTCATGCAAGTTGGGCTATTCAATCTACCACTGTTTTCACGTGAATATAACATATCCTAATTCATCCTTATATATATGACATTTTCTGGGAATTTTATCTGGGGGCGTGTTATGGTCTACGCAACATCCAGGTTAGACGTAAAATATATATTTTATTATGTTCTTTTTTGTTAATAAGAGTAAAGTTGATCTTTTATTTGTATTGGATATGTGTTTTAAGATGCTAGTCAAAAGATAAAGGCATTAATGTGTGATCTTAATGTCGGAGAAGTTATGGAGAATCTTGTCATGTAAAAGTCATAATGCAGGAGATATAAGAAATTATTTTCTGAGAGTGGCAAATAATAACAAAGAACTTGGAAAGCATATTGTGATAATGAAGGAGTTACAAGCCTCTACTATTTCTGATGTAAAAGAATTAAGTTAGAGAGAAAGAATTGAAGTCTTAGAGGATTCCTCCTCTTTTGAAGATTTTGGTGTGTTTGCTTTGCTGTTCAATGCTATAGACCCCTCTCTAGAAACTTAAGATTTCAAATTTAAGGATGAAATTTTGGATTTTAGTTCAGAGTTCAGTTTCACTTATTTAATTTTATATTAATATATTCAATTTCAATTGGCTGCCTTGTTTAGAGGGTCTTATACGCCAAAATAAAGTTCAAAGTTTCCTTCCTCAATGAGGGGATCTTTTATGGTATTGAGAAATGCTGGTTAGGTTGGGATCTAAAAAATAATCTTTACTTTTTCATTTTTATTCGTTACGTCCGTTTGTAGTTTTTTTTTCCTAATTTGTTATATGGGATTGAAATGGCCCCATTCATATTACATCATGACTAATGCATTGCTGCACTGCTGCATTTCACCTTCAACAAACTATATAGTGGAATTACAACAACATTTTGGCAATGATGCATATATTGCCTAGCAAGGTTGTAACTTGGGTCTTCACCTTGAAAGTTGACCTATTAAACCGCATGAGCTTATGCCATTTGATTAAATGTTAAGGTTCACCTTAGGGATTGGAACATTGTTCTACGGTGTGAAACTCCATGCTTCCCACCGCTTGCCTCAAACCCCATGATTGTAGAGTTTAAAAAGTTAATTATACATAAATATTAAAATTTAACCTCAATCTTTAGCATTGGATACTAGGTCTCCACCTTAAAAGACGACGTATTAAACTGCGTGAGCTTATGCCATTTGATTAAATGTTAAGGTTCACCCAAAGGATTGGAACATTATTCTACGGTGTGAAACTCCATGCTTCCCACCACTTGCCTCAAACCTCATGAGTGTAGAGTTTAAAAAGTTAATTATACATAAATATTATAACTTAACCTCAATCTTCAGCATTGATTGTATTATAATGTTCTTTTTCAAACTAGAATCATCATCCCTGTTTTTATAGATCTGTTATTGCTTAAAAGACTTTCCATCTCAGAGTATCCGCTTGATTTGTGTAATTACCATACATATTTTGATCCATTGACATAACTTGAATCTCATAACTATGGCATGTTCACCGATGTTCCTAATTTTTATTTGGTAGTTGAAGTCAGGTGAAATGCAGGCTCACTGTTAACTGATCATTCTTGCAGGGTGCAGCTTCCTTAGACGATGTTGCACGTTCACCTAATGTACTCTTTCTTATCCACATCATGAACAGTATGCTCCTTGTGGGCCACCCTTCATCATTTACAATTTGTTTCTTATTCTTAACCCTGGCCATCTTGTTCTCGGCAGAGATGTTTAAGTTTTTATGGCAATTTCTCTCAGTGTCAGGTAAACTGAACAAAGAAAACCTTCCAAGCCCAACCAAAAAGTAGAAATTTGTAAATGAGGGAAGTTGCCTTGGGATGAAACAAAGAAATAGGTGGAAAAAATGGGTAAAACAGTTATTGAATTCTTGATCTGCATTAGTTTCCTAACAAAATCTTCCTTTTATAGGTGGAAAAGAAACATTGCACCTGAAGTTTAAAATTGTGAAATGTAAGCTGGAAATGTTGAATTTGATTTCTAAAATATGCTATTAGCAAGAAATCTACCACTATCTTTGCTGCTGCAAATGCTGGAGTTTGAATCAAATAGAAGTGTTAAGAACCTACTATTAAAAATAAACTCACTCATACAAATACTGTAAATAAAATAGAGATTCATGAAATAACAAAATATCACAATGCAGAAAGTAAATGCAGAATTAAACAATCTCACAACAACACAGAATCGTAGGCCTCTTCGAGGGGGCAACCTCCTTCAATACTTTAATTAATTTGCAAAAAGATACATTCTTTCATGGATCCATGTCTTTTAAAGATACACTTCATGCAACCCTAACCCTACGCTCAAGAGTTGACTTACATGCAAAATGCCACTTAGCACATTCTTGATAACGGTTACATGAAATGGCCCCACTTGTCTAGGCTCCTTACTTGCCACATACCACTACAAAATATTACAAAATAACATTATAAAGGGATCCCCATTTTGGAAGTAGGTCATTACAATAATCAAATGAAAATTACAAAATGGTGTTAGGATGGGGTCCTAAGTTCCTAACATGCCCTTCCCCTTCAAAATATTTTTGTCCTCAAAGCTGGAGATGAGGAAACTGGTGTTGTAGTTGCTGGAGGGATTCCCACATAGCATCTTCTAGCTGTAATCCTCGCCACTGAACAAGAACCTCAATGATTACACGGTTGCGAAGAGTGCGCATCCTGCGATCCAAAATTTGATTTGGCTCGAGCAAGATAGAACCCTCTTCATCCAATTCAGGTAAAGCCGATTGAACCTGTACTTGATTGCCTAGTACCGAGAGGATACATAAAAGACAGGATGAATCTTGGATGTAGACAGTAGGGCCAATTTGTAGGCAGTGGCACCAGTCTGCTGTAAGACTTGGTAGGGACCATATTATTTGGCAGCAAGCTTTTGGCACCTACGAAGCTGGAGGGATGACTGTTTATAAGGTTGCAAAAGGAGGAAGAACATATCGTCGACCTCAAAACTGTGCTCCGTACGGTGTTGATCAGCTTGTTGGCGTATTCGATTCTGGGCCAATTCCAAATTCAGCTTCAGTTGACGAAAGACTTCGGCATGTTGGTGGAGTGTAGTGTCAACAACATGGACCTTGGAGTTGCCTAGAATATAGGAGGAGGGTGTTGATGGAGGCCGGCCATAAATTGCTTCAAAAGGGGTGACCTTGGTCGTAGTGTGATAAGAAGTGTTATACCACCACTCGACCAAGGGAAGCCACTTCGCCCACTGTGTAGGATGATCAGAGGCAAAACAACGAAGATAGGTCTCCAAACATTTATTGACAATCTCTGTTTGACCATTCGTTTGTGGATGATAAGATGAACTCATTTTGAGCTGAGTTCCCTGCAACTTAAACAATTCTTGCCAGAAATTACTAGTGAAGGTAGGGTCACGATCGGACACAACGGAAGTGGGCATGCCATGAAGACGAAAGATAGAATCAAGGATAGCTTGGGCGACTACGGAGGCCATGTAAGGATGGGAGAGGGGACAAAAATGAGCGTAATTCGTGAGACGATCCACAACCACTAAAATAACTGATTTGTCTCCCAATTTAGGTAAACCTTCAATAAAGTCCATGGAAATATTTTTCCATGCCTGTTCCGGAATAGGCAAGTGTTGAAGAGTTCCCGGGGAAGGCACTGTTTGTTAGGATCCTCCATCCTAATATTAATAGTTAATATTATTAATTCATTAATTATTATATTATTAATTACTAACGTGAATAGTCACGTCCTTTCATAATAGCCTTTAGATAGATATAAAATAGGGTAGGTATCGTTGTAGGAAGGCATCCATGAAAAAGAATATATTTGTTTAATTATATACATTGGAGGGAGTCCCCTTACCAGTGAAACAGTGATCCTTTTCCAAACAGTGATTCATTTATTGAAGTTCTAACATCTTCCATTATTTTCATTGTAAAACCACAAGTTAGAATCAAGGATCCTAACATCTGGTATCAAAGCCTCAATCCTGGTTCATGGCGGTGAGATCCATCGTAGTATATCAAGTCCATCACATGCAAGGCCCTCGAACAATCGATTTTCCAAAATCCTGGTGCACCCAGAATCCTTCGCCGCTGCAATCTGGAAATAATTCCATAAAATCAATAAATTCACCTTACATCAACGAAACTGGATTAATTCACTTAATTCTCGTTTGTCACGGTTTCGGGTTGCAGTTCAATCGCAACAAACCGTTTGCACGCTCCTACAACAGAATTATGGAGGGTTAGCATTCGTTGATTACCTCGATTGCTTCATCCTACGTTATCAACAACGTTCCGACGAGCAAATACTCTCAGGCATTGTTCAGGCAGCCAACCCTAAAATACGTGAAATTATATCACGATGAAATTCACGATTAATTCATGCTTCGTCAACCTGGTTCCTAGCACTTAAAATACATTTCAGATATATTAAAACAAAAGAATACGACTTATATTCGCTTTGCCTACTCCGCGCTGACGTGCACTTTCAATACTGCATTCCCTAACGTGCTTGTTGGCGTAGACTGGAGCAGACGACACTTCGTGCCCTAAGTTAATCACCACACACCAATCCAAATCAAAACAACAAAATCAAACGTTTTCAGCGGCTTCAGCGATTTGCGGCGATAACTTTCCGGCGATTGTCAGCATGCAACAAACCTTTTACGACGAAATAGTACGCAAAATAAACTTTATTCCTAAAGTTTAATCGTTGTATCCGAGCGCAATATCGGCGTAAGCATTGCGATTATACCCCTTAAACAAACCCTGCCAATATCTACTCGCCACCTGACCGCGTCTGTCTTGGTTGTGGAGTGTCACAATTTTGTTTAAAAATTTTCATGGGTTATTTTATCCCACATTGGCGTTGTGACAAACCCTTCCGCACTTTATAAGGTCCACCACACGCCATTGTTATTGACCACACAGTGGTGGTCACGCCTAAACCTCTCCGCGCGAGCCTCCCTTCCGTTTTTTGCCCTTTCGCCTCGCACTTCCCGCCGTCGTTTGATTCGCCCGACATGTCAGTCTTGCTGTAGTGTCCACCTGTACTCCTCTCCGCCCTATATCCTCGTCATTCTTCTGTTCGTTTCCATCCTCCGTTCCTCGTTGTTCACGTCCTTGATGTCCGTATCATCCCACTTGTTATCCTCCATGTACCCGTTCACCTATTGCTCGCCTCTCCTCGTAAGTCTCGTGTCATCAGGTTTTGTCGCGCTGTCCGGAGTCATGTCCGTTGTGTAGTGTCATGTCCATTTAAAACTATATATATATATATAAAACACAAGTGGACGCAACAAATTTTGTGGGCTCTTTCAATAATTCAAAAAGTGGAAGACAATGTTTTACAATAAGTGGAAGCAACATTGCTCTTGCTAATTCAACAAGGGAAAAACAATTTTTTACAAAATTGTTAACTTTTTGCACCATTTTATCACAATTTTGTAAAAGGATGTTCATTGTTGCCACTTCACAAATTTTATTCTCACAATGGTCGACGGAGGAATATCTCCCAACTCAAATTTTGACAACATTGCTGACAACCTTCGTCAAACCGCTTCCGTGCATGAGTATCGAACTCAGTTCAAGGATCTCATCAATCGCACCACAGGGTTAGATGAATCATTTCTCATAAGTTGCTTCGTCAGGGGATTAAGGGAAGAAATTAAGGAGGTGGAAATATTCAATCCCCGTACCATGATGCAGACCTTTGGTTTAGCTTTGTTAGCCGAAGACAAATTCAATGTTCAACGTCGATTAGGAAAACCACCTATGGGGAAATCACAAACCACTTATATCACCCCCAAACCTAACCAAACTTTACCAATTAAACATCTCAGCTTTGAGGAGATGAAGGAACGACAAGCGAAAGACCTTTGCGATAATTGTGATGAGCAATTTGGACCCCACCATAAATGCGCTACACTAACGTTGTATTTATTGAAGGAAGTTAATCCTTGTCAATCCATAAAAGGCGAAGATGAGGTAGTTGTGTCCGAAGTGACCGACGCACCTACTCACAGCAATGAAGACAATAAGGTCGATGTGCAAGAAGTGATCCATGCATCAGGAAAGGATGAGGTAGACATACACGAAGTGACCAATGAAGGCCATACATACACTCTACAAGAACTACACACAAGTTCCTCACCAACAGTGAGTTATCACCACATGGTAAAACCTATTAAAAAACAAGGCAGAAAGGTGACTACACACTCATTTTCCGTTGACTCTCCCAGGGAACAACATAAATATGTAGAAGTGTTACCACCACTTTTGATGCATCATTCTGAAGTTTTTGAGGAACCCCAAGGGTTGCCCCCCACCGTCATCACAATCCTACTATTCTTCCTAGCAACCCCCCACTAACGCTTCGACCCTCAAGATATCCCTGCCTCCGAAAAAGTGACATTAAACTTGTGCAAGAACTTGTGCAAATACTACTTGGAAAGCGCCTCATCAATTTCAACAACAATTTCCTTAGTCCCAGCTTTGAGGACAAAGCTTCTTCCGAGAGGGGTGGCATGTTAGGATCCTCCATCCTAACATTAATAGTTAATATTATTAATTCATTAATTATTATATTATTAATTACTAACGTGAATAGTCACGTCCTTTCATAATAGCCTTTAGATAGATATAATATAGGTTAGGTTTTGTTGTAGGAAGGCATCCATGAAAAAGAATATATTTGTTTAATTATATACATTGGAGGGAGTCCCCTTACCAGTGAAACACTGATCCTTTTCCAAACAGTGATTCACTTATTGAAGTTCTAACATCTTCCATTATTTTCATTGTAAAACCACAAGTTAGAATCAAGGATCCTAACACTGTTTCTCCTTTCATTTGTTGACAAATGTCACACTCGGCCACAAAAGTATGAATGTCCTTCTTCATACCCCTCTAGAAAAAAGTTTTGCTTAATCCGTTCATATGTCTTGAGGAACCTTGAATGGCCTGCAGTGGGTGAAGCATGTATTTCCTTCATGATGAGTTCCCGAGTTGGAGATGTACGAGGAACAACAAGGTGCTGGAGATAGCGCAAGTCTTGTCCATCCCAAGTGTACCCGGGACACGATGTAGGTTTCGTTTGAATCGAGGCAACCAAAGTTTGCAATTCTGAATCCTTCCTCTTGAAGAGGATTTATCCATTGCGGCATGGGCGAAGAAATGACACATAGCATACTTTGAGCCTCAAATTGGTGAGAGAGAGCATTCGCCACAATGTTCTCTTTTCCCTTTTTATAGGTAATATCATAATCATAGCCCATGAGCTTAGAGATCCACTTTTGTTGTTTGGGGGTGGAAACTCGCTGCTCCAGGAAGTATTTAAGACTTTGGTGATTCGTTTTAATGGAGAAATGCTGCCCAATGGGATAAGGCCGCCAATTAGTAACCGCATGCAAAATTGAAGCATCTCCTTAGCATAAGTTGATCTGCGTAGATTTTTTCTTGAAAGCGCTTTACTAGTGAAGGCCACAGGGCGCCCTTCCTGCATCAACACGGCTCCAATACCATTGCCGGAAGCATTGCTTTCAATTAGAAAGGGCTTGGAGAAATCATGCATTGCTAATACGGGAGTGGTTGTCATAGCATGCTTCAAATCAAGGAAAGCCTTCTCAGCTAGACCTGTTCAAGTAAAAGAATTCTTCTTTAACATGGCTGTTAAAGGAGCAACAATTTTGCCATAGTTGCGGATGAATTTGTGATAATACCCTATAAGGCCCAAAAACCCATGAAGACCCTTTAGAGTGTGAGGTTTCAGCCATTCTTGAACGCCTTCAATCTTCTTAGGATCGATTTTAACTCCATCATTGGTGACAATGTGTCCCAAATACTCTACTTCAGTCTACCCAAAAGAACATTTGGACCTCTTAGCATAAAGCTGATGTTGTCATGTCCCCTTTCTGAGCTCGTCAGCATTGGCACAGTGCATAGCCTATTCACGCGATCCTGTAGGCTATGGGAGCAGTTTAAGGATCTTGGAAGTCAGTTGGAGCAGTTTCCTATTTTTTAGGGCCTTGCTTTTTTCAGAACAGTTCTATATTTGGACAGTTCGACCAAAAGGGTATCCAAAAATGCTATCAGATGTTGGCTTGGGTCTTCTGGTGCAATTATTTTAATACTCGTAATTATTTAATTATAAAGTCGTATTTAATTAAATAGACTTTATATTATGTGTGCACATAAGTCAATTAAGTGAATTATTAATTATTTGATAAAGTGACTTAGGGAGAGAGAAGGATTTATTAAAAAGGGGGTTTTTTATCCCACATTGGTTATGTTATGATACAGCCAGGCCCGAGTCAATAATAAATAAAGTGGTCGGGCTCTCATTCCAACATCCTTGAACATTGAATATATTGCTTGATGCATTCTAGAGAATTTGCTTGCAGATTCGAGCTTGTTGAGAACGGAAACTCTCGGCAAGGACATCCACTACGGCTGTGAAAGATCAGCTCTATTGGATTTTGATTGTCTTCATTCAAAGGGCAAATTGAAGATCAAAGAGAATTTCTGGTTTGTCACTGATATCTTGTGTGTTGGGAGATAGCAGCGATTTAGACCTGTAGACGGTACTTATTTGGAGGCTGTAGTAGTTTACTATTCACGCAGCACTGTAGCAGTTTACTATTCATGCAGCACTGTAGCAGTTTACTATTCATGCGGCATTGTAGCAGTTTACTATTCATGCAGCACTGTAGCAGTTTACTATTCACACAGCACTGTAGCAATTTACTATTCACGCGGCACTGTAGCAGTTTACTATTCACGCGGCACTGTAGCAGTTTACTATTCACGCGGCATTGCAAAAAATTACTATTCACGCGGCGCTGTAGCAAATTACTATTCACGGCACTATTCACAAACTATTTCCAGAACGTGGATTGCTGCGATTTGTTTTCAGACTTGAGGAAAATCGGGTATTTTCAGTGCTGTTCATCATTGTAATTTCCCTTGCAATTAAGTTGTTCCAGTTTGTGAAGCTTTCTTTCAGCAGTATACTGTATGTTTAAATCCCATAAAAATACCCAAAAAAGAGAGCATATATTTGAATAAAAAGAGCAAAAATTTGTGTTTTTTTTTACTAGTCAAAATAGATAGGAAACAATCCATAATAGGGTGGGTTGTTACAGTGGTATCGTAGCTGGTTTCCTGCCGACTTGTGATCGGATCTGAATTAGGGTTTCATGAGGAGGATTCAGCATCCCTGAGTAGATCAGCATTCAGAAATTTTCTGGGCACTTTTGAAGGGTTTGAGGTGGAATTTTGCTGAAATGAAACCTAGGGTTCTTGAAGATTAAATTTTTAATTGTGGATCATGGCACTATTGGGCGAAAACGAGTTGGTCGAAAGGCTTACTAATGCAGGAAGAAAACTTGGATTCATATCTCAGCCCAAAGATGTTCTCTACTGTGTCCTAGGGGAGGTAGAAGATTGTTTGTATATGATGGATTCATCACCTTCTCGGATATTACAAGCAGCTATGACTCCGGTGGTGAAGTCTTTGGGCAAGCCTAGATGGTTGAAACACACGGATAAGGAGGTAAGACTCATGGTCACTTCTTGCTTGAGTGAAATTTTGAGAATTTCAGCTCCTAAAGCTCCTTACAATGATGACACATTGAGAACAATATTTCAGTTGTTTGTTGATAGTTTTGAAAGTTTGGAGGATGTTACTTGTTCTCATTTCTCTAGGAGAGTTTCCATACTTGAATTATTTGCAAAAACTAGAATGGGCAACATCTTGTTAGATTTGGACATGGATGAGTTGGTTTACGAAATGTTTCATCATTTCATTGCTTCAACTAGAAAAGAACATGCTAATAATGTTATTGCAGCTATGAGAGACATTATGATTTTGATTATAGATGAAAGTGATTATATTTACCAACCACTCTTTTCAATGTTATTGGACGTTTGGAGGCAAGACTTGGTTGCTTCCACTGCTGCACATGAATTGGTTAATAGTGTTGTTAAACGGTGTGAGAGGAAGCTGAAACCTTTCTTGGACAATGAGGATATTAGGGGAGAAGAGCAGTCCATGGCAGAAATTTCACATGAGGAAGCTAGTAAAGAAGAGCTTGTGGATCTAAAGAAGAATTCAGTGGAAAATTCTGAAGTTGTACCTACCCTAGACGAAGAAGAATTCAAATCAGAAATGGTTAACCAAGAGATTGAATCACCACATGAGATTGTTGTGAAAGAACATGATGCAGATGAATATATTAAAGTTCCCAAATCAGTTTGTGATGATAATGGATATGGTCTAGATTCCCAAACTAAATCCTTGGATAGAAGTGTTCACACTAGTTCCAACTCCTTGGATTTGGAGAGTGATGTGTGGGAGAAATCAATCCCTCATGAGGATCACAATGAACATACATTTTCAGATCAGCTCCTAGTTCCTTGGGATCCAGGTGTTTTGGTACCAAGGTATGATGAAGGCATGGAGGCCATTGGAGGCTTCTCTTTCACAGTTTCAGCCTTTGAAGAAAAGCGTTCAGATTTGGAGATCCTAGAAGAGAGCAATACACACCCAAATATGCCAAGTTTATTCATAATAAATGGTGGCAACTATTTTTCCAACCAACCTAGCTTAGATTAAGTATTGGACAGAGTTGAAAGTACATCTTCAGTTTTGGGGTGTTTGGATGAGAACGGCCGCCAGTTGGAGTCATCTCTACATCCATTGAGATCATGGATCAGCCATGATATTACTCCCATAAGGTATGAGCTTCATCCTGATTTTTATAGCAGCAAATTGAGATATTTTGGCACTCATGAATTAGTGGCAACAATGTGTTTGATAAGACTAATGATGTATGAGAAGGATGGGACTTGTTGGTCACGAATCCGCCACGAGGAAAGGATTTTGTTGCTATTGCGCCCTGGACCCGCGAACCAACATTGAAAGGCCGGAAGGAAGAGATGCCTTCCGGGCCGATCTCCGGAGAAGGCCGGCTCCTTGCGGGGGTTAGGTCTGATTTAAGCTAAAGGGAACAGGAAAGAAATAAATGTACAGAAAGAGACAAATATACGAAAGAGATACAAATATGTCCAAAGGTTGGGTGGGGGGAACTAACGATACGGGAACACACCAATCACCGCTACTTACTGCATACAAACACAAAGTATGGCAAGGAACCGCAAAACCTAGGCGTACTGCCGATACACAAGCGATGTATGCACGGCTTCAATGGCTCCCTAGCAAACATTCCCTACAAGGAACTAACGGCGAGGGATCGCATCAATCACCGGATACGTACAGCGACGGGGGTAGACGGTAAACCTAGATATATCAGAGCCAGGTATATGTGTTAGGTAGAGAGTTTAACCGCACAGCTTCAATGGCTCCCTAGCAAACATTCCCTACAAGGAACTAACAGCAGGGGATCGCATCAATCACCAGATACGGGCCAGCAACGTCACACATAACTGATGGAACTGCTACCACATCTATTATACGAAAATTAAAAGTACAGAAATAATGCTAAAGGCGCTTGACCATCAAATGCCGAAGTGAATCAACAAGCCATGACACAGAATCGCGTAAAGCATAAGCATAAGAAATAAAAGCGGTAGAACAGAACCAGGCATACAGATTGTATTTATATGCAAAAGCATGGTTACAGTAAGCACAGTAGTTCCCTAACAAACATTCCCCTTCCACCACTTTACAATGAAAACGTGGTGGCTATTTATAGCCCAAAGTTCCCCCCGTTACATTAATGGGCACAAAGTCCCAGTCAAACATTAGCTGACAAAAGCAGCCGCGGAGGCTAGCGATCTTGACCTCTGTCGAGTGGGTGTACCCTCGGCATGGTCTCCCTGAAGGTTGAACGGCCACGTGGCGGCGCGTTGGGTAGAACTTTATATTGACGAGAATGTGGGTAGGCGAGGCGGGTGGAAACTCTCGGATCGGCCTTGAATGAGGCTGCTGACACGGGCGGTGCAGCCCATACTTATCCCTTTTGGTCGGCGAGTCTTGGTTCAAATCCCGAAGGCTGGACACTTGTCGTATGATGGGTTATCTTTGTGTGACACATGTACTGCCTTGAAGGGCGATCTATCTATCTTCGCTTGGGATCGGAGCTCCTTGGGATGCGTGGGCAGAAAACGGTGCGGTTGGGAAGGCCTTCACGCCTTGGTCAAATTCCGGGTTTGTTCCCCTACGTCACACTGTCAAGGGCGCATTCCGGCTCTGCTGAAAAGTCGGGCTGCGCACGGGTGAACAGCTGGTGTGCCGCGCTGTACGGACTGCTCCGGCGATTATCATTCTTCTTTGTCGGCACCTGACCTGCCGGTTACAAGGTGCGCCCGAGAAGAGGGGCGAAGTCGGACTTCGCACCAAAGCTGAGCGAAGTCGCACTCGCACCAAAGCGGGCGAAGTGCGCACTTCGCACCAAAGCGGGCGAAGTGCGCACTCGCACCAAAAGCTGGGTTTCCTGGTTCGGCTTCCCGGGGCCATAACTTTTGATCCGGCGACCCGATCGCCTATTATAATATATCGTTGGAAAGCTTGCGAGAAGATCTGCAATAATAAAATATCCAGGGCTCATTTTGTCCATTTTATCGCCCCTATTTATGGCCCGAAAAAACCCGAACTCCTCAGCATGCCCTGACACTAAGCCATTTTTCGGGGCAAGTCCTTGTCAATTTTGAGAAGAATGAGAATGTAGGGAACAGAGAGAAAGGGGGGAGAAGGAAGAGCGGCTCTCTTACAAAAATTGAAAACATTGCACCCCGTGCAAAATGTGACAACATTTCTGGCGGCTCGCGGGGTGTCGAGCTCGCCTCGGCGCAAAGAATCCATGCCTTCATCCATTGGGCAACAGAGTCACCCACGCTGCAACTGCTCTTCAGATCCACCTCCGGCAACTGCCTCCTCGGAACACTTAAAAAGAAAACACTGCACAGACTGAAATAAGAAAAACAACTAAAACTTGGAATAATAGCCGGATTATTTACACAATTTTGCGGCATTACTGGCATGCCGCTGACACAAATCTAGCTTCGGTTGCCTATCCGGTAAACCTGCAGTGCCCGGACCAGATCTGGTTGTACTTCAGATGATCTTTGAAGTCCGGCTGGCCTCCCAAAGCTTGCCAGGTCGCAAACATGGTGCAACGTGGCAGATTGTGATTCATGCCGGTACCCGTACAATTGATGGACGATGTGGCAAGGAGATTTTTCAGACGGGAGCCCTCTTCGGGTACCGGTTGCGGTGATGGTTGGAGCCAACACCACCACGGTGGAGACTGTAGGTGAACATTCATTTCTCCGCTTATGAGGTCAAGGCTGCTCACCAAACCTTGATTCCTCCGGGGTGTCTTCTATTAGCTTAAAAAAGGGCGCCTGCGATCAAGAAATCTGGATCTTCAGCTCAGTCGGAGTCGCCAGGTGATTTTGCCAGATGAAGGCAAGCCAAAGATTCACCAACTCAGGCTTCCTTAAAATATGGAGCTGATCGTCTCACCTCACTGATTCGTCTATGCGAGCTTGGTAATCAGCCAGCCTGACGCGCTCGCCTGGAGCGTTGGTATCAATTTCGCAAAGTCAGGCTGGTTTCCCGGGTTCCTCGCTCGCCACCTTCTTGCTTGAACGAAGGCGTTAGGACCGGTCTTTCGGACTCAGAGAATATGAACGTGCAAGTCGCCGGGTGCTACGATTTTGAACAGCAATGAAGCGAGCACCAGTGCTTCAATTCTGTTTGGGGGTGAGAAACCTCCTTGTCCCACCGAGCATTCGGAAAGAAAGCGTCAGCCCGAATGAGGACGAGCTTGAGATCTTCCAAATGCGAGACAAAGGGTCCCACCGGGCGTGCCAAAATTGTTGGTCACGAATCCGCCACGAGGAAAGGATTTTGTCGCTATTGCGCCCTGGACCCGCGAACCAACATTGAAAGGCCGGAAGGAAGAGATGCCTTCTGGGCCGATCTCCGGAGAAGGCCGGCTCCTTGCGGGGGGGTCTGATTTAAGCTAAGAGGAACGGGAAAGAAATAAATGTACGAGAAGAGATAAATGTACAGAAAGAAATTACAAATATGTCCAAAGGTTGGTGGGGGGAACTAACAGTACGGGAACACACCAATCACCGCTACTAACTGCATACAAACACAAAGTATGGCAAGGAACCGCAAAACCTAGGCGTCTTGCCGATACACAAGCGATGTATGCACGGCTTCAATGGCTCCCTAGCAAACATTCCCTACAAGGAACTAACAGCAGGGGATCGCATCAATCACCAGATACGTACACTGACAGGGGTAGACAGTAAACCTAGATATATCGAGCCAGGTATATGTGTTAGGTAGAGAGTTTAACCGCATAGCTTCAATGGCTCCCTAGCAAACATTCCCTACAAGGAACTAACAGCAGGGGATCGCATCAATCACCAGATACGGGCCAGCAACGTCACACATAGCTGATGGAACTGCTACCACATCTATTATACGAAAATTAAAAGTACAGAAATAATGCTAAAGGCGCATGACCATCAAATGCCGAAGTGAATCAACAAGCCATGACACAGAATCGCGTAAAGCATAAGCATAAGAAATAAAAGCGGTAGAACAGAACCAGGCATACAGATTGTATTTATATGCAGAAGCATGGTTACAGTAAGCACAGTAGTTCCCTAACAAACATTCCCCTTCCACCACTTTACAATGAAAACGTGGTGGCTATTTATAGCCCAAAGTTCCCCCCGTTACATTAATGGGCACAAAGTCCCAGTCAAACATTAGCTGACAAAAGCGGCCGCGGAGCTAGCGATGCTTGACCTCTGTCGAGTTGGGCTGTACCCTCGGCATGGTCTCCACTGAAGGTTGAACGGCCACGTGACGGCGCGTTGGGAAGAACTTTATATTGACGAGAATGTGGGTAGGCGAGGCGGTGGAAACTCTCATCGGTCTTGAATGAGGCTGCGACACGGGCGGTGCAGCCCATACTTATCCCTTTTGGTCGGCGGTCTTGGTTCAAATCCCGAAGGCTGGACACTTGTCGTATGATGGGTTATCTTTGTGTGACACATGTACGCCTTGAAGGGCGATCTATCTATCTTCGCTTGGGATCGGAGCTCCTTGGGATGCGTGGGCAGAAAACGGTGCGGTTGGGAAGGCCTTCACGCCTTGGTCAAATTCCGGGTTTGTTCCCCTACGTACACTGTCAAGGGCGCATTCCGGCTCTGCTGAAAAGTCGGGCTGCGCACGGGTGAACACTGGTGTCTGCACGCTGTACGGACCTGCTCCGGCGAGTTATCATTCTTCTTTGTCGACTGCCACTGCCGATTACAAGGTGCGCCCGAGAAAGAGGGGCGAAGTCGGACTTCGCACCAAAGCGGGCGAAGTCTCGCACCAAAGCTGGCGAAATGCGCTCGCACCAAAAGCGGGCGAAGTGCGCACTTCGCACCAAAAGCTGGGTTTCCTGGTTCAGCTTCCGGGGCCATAACTTTTGATCCGGCGACCCGATCGCCTATTATAATATATCGTTGGAAAGCTTGCGAGAAGATCTGCAATAATAAAATATCCGGGGCTCATTTTGTCCATTTTATCGCCCCTGTTTATGGCCCGAAAAAACCCGAACTCCTCAGCATGCCCTGACACTTAGCCATTTTTCAGGGCAAGTGCTGTCAATTTTGAGAAGAATGAGAATGTAGGGAACAGAGAGAAAGGGGGGAGAAGGAAGAGCAGCTCTCTTACAAAAATTGAAAACATTGCACCCCGTGCAAAATGTGACAACAGGACTCTTGCACCACATTCTTCCATGCTGTTAAGAATCATATGGGCTGCATGTTTTTGGATAGTTGGAGCACTTGATGGGACTGTATTAACAAAGGAAGCACTCACAGTTGGTGATGATATGATGCTTGTGTATAAAACTGATTACATGAATGAGGAGACAGAGATTGTTGACTCAAAATTTAAACTCTTTCTCACTCATTTTTCCTCAATGTTTGATGGTTCTATTCATTTTTTGCATAGTACAGTCTTTGATAGAAGTAGTAAACTAAGTTCGGTTGACGTTAAGGACATTGAACAACTTTTACACATTGCTGTTCATGGGATTCACAATGAGCACACTTTGTCAAGAAGGAAGGCATAAGCCCTTAAATGCATGGAATCTAGGTGTAAAATTCAATTATGTGTTAGTGGCAGCCATGTATATAGATCAGTCTTCAGATTTGTTCATCACCATCACGGATTTTGTCAGAGTTTAACATTTCACAGCCATAGGAAATGATGAGGAAAGATGTCACATTGTTGTTAGAAGGTTTGTGCCACATATGAAGACTGTTTATGATACACAAAAGATACAATATTTGCTTATTTCAGAGGATGCATTTGCAAGAACAGTCTTAGCAGGGACGTTGGGTCAATTGGAACCTTGTACCACTCAACTTGGCGCACTACATGCCTATGATGAGACGTTGTTGTATAGGAGTTATTGGATGGTTGTGTTGGAATTTGTTACATTACTTGGTGCAATTTGGGCTGCACATGTGAAGACAACTGAGGAGGCAGTATACAAGGAGTTTTGCGCAGCTTTGTGGAGGAAATTTGATGACCAAACAATGTTGTTTTGGACAAACACTTCGCAAATTTTCAAGATTGATTTTGGGACTGTTGTGAGGGAGAATTTTGGTACCAATAGGACTGATTGTCTGCTGATTTCAGAAGCGGCATTTGGGAAGGCTATGAAGGAAGGAACGATGGAGAAATTGAGGTCTCATTTGGCAAAAAAAAGAGTTGCATCTTTAACACCTTGTGAGACAGAATTGGAGACAATATGGGTTTCACGTAGACTGATTGGTAAGGCACCAACGACTGCACATCACATCAGGTCTGATTTACTTACATTCGCTGAGTTTTTGGTGACAAGAGGAATTGCTACACCACACGTGTTTTCAGTTTTGGGTGAGAATTGTATGAGGCCTGTGTTAGTCCATTTTGGGAGATATAATAAGGTGTCTTTCATAATGTTAAAGGCTGTTCTTAGAGCTGAGTATGAACATAAGTTAGTAGTTTACAGGTATGCTCACTTGCAAGACATGAAGAGGGAGCATTGTCAGTTTTTGAGGAAGTTGGAGCAGCTATTACACTTGGATTTGATGGCACATAATGGAGATAAAGTTGCATTTTCAGTTTTGATACATTTGGGGGCAAGTTGTTTTGGAGTTGGAAACATGGGAAAAGTAGAGCTTCAGCCATTGACATGCACTTTCAGTCCCATTTTGGAACAGCAGTTAAGAAAAGCATGGAGTGAGATATGTAGGAGTATATTGGTCATAAAACTTGACATTTATGATGTTGATAATGTTTCTCAAGGTTGGGGAGTATTGGATTTCCCTTGGGGAAAGGAAGAGGTGATGTACTTGACTTATGCATATGGAGAGCCAGAGTTTGTTGATTATAATTTCCTTTTCACTGTCTTTGGTGTTGATTCATTCATTACCTTTGCTAATTTTATTACACTCTTGCATAGTACAGCCATTATAAATAAAGGAGAATTGAGTTTACACATCTTTGAAGAGATTAAACAGTTATTTACCATTGCTGTACATGACAAATCAGAACTGCTATGCATCACCTCAGATCTGGTCTGTGAGAGTTTGAGCCTATTTCCACTCAGTTTTTGCACAATTGCAGCCTTTGGACAGTTTTGGAATAGCATGAAGACAATCTTTGGTCAGCTTGAAGCAGGTTTGGGAACAGTCTTGGATGAATGTTTGAGGCAACCTTGGGCCCACACATTGTTGATTTGCATCTTGGCCTCACACTCAGATTTTTGTTTTGATTTTTATATAGAAGTGGCAGCTGTAATAATTGTGTTAAGATTGGTTTGGGACCCTGGAATCACAGGTGGTTCTGATTAGGTGATTCTGATGATGCTACCTGGGAACATGAAGACATTCTACAGTATCCGGCACTAATATTGCTTGGGGACAAGCAATTTTTGGGAGGGAGGACTGTCATGTCCCCTTTCTGAGCTTGTCAGCATTGGCACAGTGCATAGCCTATTCACGCGATCCTGTAGGCTATGGGAGCAGTTTAAGGATCTTGGAAGTCAGTTGGAGCAGTTTCCTATTTTTTAGGGCCGTGCTTTTTTCAGAACAGTTTCTATATTTGGACAGTTCGACCAAAAGGGTATCCAAAAATGCTATCAGATGTTGGCTTGGGTCTTTTGGTGCAATTATTTTAATACTCGTAATTATTTAATTATAAAGTTGTATTTAATTAAATAAACTTTATATTATGTGTGCACATAAGTCAATTAAGTGAATTATTAATTATTTGATAAAGTGACATAGGGAGAGATAAGGATTTATTAAAAAGAGGGTTTTTTATCCCACATTGGTTATGTTATGATACAGCCAGGCCCGAGTCAATAATAAATAAAGTGGTCGGGCTCTCATTCCAGCATCCTTGAACATTGAATATATTGCTTGATGCATTCTGGAGAATTTGCTTGCAGATTCGAGCTTGTTGAGAACGGAAACTCTCGGCAAGGACATCCACTACGGCTGTGAAAGATCAGCTCTATTGGATTTTGATTGTCTTCATTCAGAGGGCAAATTGGAGATCAAAGAGAATTTCTGGTTTGTCACTGATATCTTGTGTGTTGGGAGATAGCAGCGATTTAGACCTATAGACGGTACTTATTTGGAGACTGTAGCAGTTTACTATTCATGCGGTACTGTAGTAGTTTACTATTCACGCGGCACTGTAGCAGTTTACTATTCACACGACACTGTAGCAGTTTACTATTCAAGCGGCACTGTAGCAGTTTACTATTCATGCGGCACTGTAGCAGTTTACTATTCATGCGGCACTGTAGCAGTTTACTATTCACGCGACACTGTAGAAAATTACTATTCATGCGGCGCTGTAGCAAATTACTATTCATGACACTATTCACAAACTATTTCCAGAACGTGGATTGCTGCGGTTTGTTTTCAGACTTGAGGAAAATCGGATATTTTCAGTGCTGTTCATCATTGTAATTTCCTTTGCAATTAAGTTGTTCCAGTTTGTGAAGCTTTCGTTCAGCAGTATACTGTATGTTAAATCCCATAAAAATACCCAAAAAAAGAGCATATATTTGAATAAAAAGAGCAAAAATTTGTGTTTTTTTTACTAGTCAAAATAGATAGGAAACAATCCAGAATAGGGTGGGTTGTTGCAGATGTTGTGCCAAAATTTGTATAGTTTGGTCCACATGGATGAGGTGCTCTTCCCAAGAATGACTATAAACCAAGATATCATCAAAGAAAACTAAAATGAATTTACGAAGGAATGGGCAAAAGATGTTGTCATGAGGCTTTGAAATGTGGAAGGTGCATTGGTCAAGCCAAATGGCATAACAAAGAATTCATAATGACCCTCATGAGTGCGGAATGTCGTTTTAAGAATATCTTCATCCTTGAGCCTGATTTGATGGTACCCTGAGCGAAGATCTAATTTGGAGAAAAACATAGCCCCATGCAACTCATCCAATAATTCATCCACCACAAGGATAGGAAACTTATCCTTAATGGTGAGCTTATTGAGCTCACGAAAATCTATACATAATTGCCATGACCCATCTTTCTTTCAAACCAATAAGACAGGAGAAGAGTAAGGGTTGTTACTAGGTCGAATGACTCCAAATTTTAACAACTCTTGTACTAACTTCTCTATTTCTGAATTAAGGGCATGAGGGTATTGGTACGACCTAATGTTAGGCGGTACACTGTCGGGTACCAATGGAATGGCATGATCATGGGAGCGACATGGTGGCAATTCTGTTGGTTCAGCAAAAACTGCATTGTGCTTTGTAAGAACAAGTTGCAAATCTTCTGGAATTTAGTCCACCTCTGAAGTGGTTGGTTGGATTGCAAATATTTGAGCGATGACCCCACGAGAAGATTTTTTCAACAACTTCTCCATACGGTTTGAGCTGATAACCTGAGGAGGCTCTGCTTGTGAACCACGAAGAGTGTAAGACCTTTCATTTTGTGAAAACTTCATCCATAACTCTGCAAAATTCCATGCGATGGTTCCCAAAGTACCTAACCACTGAGCTCCTAACACAATATCACATTCCCCTAATTGAAGAGCAAACGTATCAGTTTTGAGCTCATAATCCCCTATTTTCAATTTAATATTGCGACATTTGCCTTTGCAAGGCAAAGTCCCTCCATTTGCCACCATAACCTCAAAGGAATTGCATTTGTGTATGAAACAATTGGCCTGCTTGGCAATTCGGGGATCAATAAAGTTTTGTGTATTTCCTAAATCGATAAGGATTTTAAGACGTTGGCCTTTGAAAAAGCCCACAACTTTCATGGTTTGTGGAGTAGTAATCCCTGCAAGAGCATGGACAAAAATTTTTGGCTGTGGTTCTTCATGTATTTCTTCCTCATTTTGAGGTGGTTCTTCTGTTGGTTCTACTTCGTCATCACTTTGTTCACTACTTATTGGGTCTTCTACATCTATTAGAAACAACTTCTTTTGGGCACACCTATGCCCTCAAACATATTTTTCATCACAATTGTAGCACAAACCTTGGGTGCGTCGAGCATCCATTTCTTCTGTGGTCAAGCGTTTGTGGCGAACAGTTTTATTTTCATTATTGGTTGGGAACTTGGGAGGAAAGGAGGGTTTGGTTTGTGGGAATTTAGATGTTCTCCTTTGAGCTGAGAATTTTGCTTCGGCCAACTATGCCAAGCTTATGGCCTGCATCATTGTTTGCGGTTTGAACATCTTGACCCCGACCTGGAGATCATCCTTCAAGCCGCTAATGAAATAGCTCATAAAAAACCCTTCATTTTGTTAGCCAATTTTTCAAATTGGGTCCGTAAGTCTCGAACTGTAGACGTTTGTCTCAACTTGGTCAATGCTCCTTGAAACTCGTCATACTCACTAGGGCCAAAACAAGTGAGTAATTGGGACTAAAAAACGAGGGGTCGGGAATTGTGTGTTATAACCACTGGTACCACTATAAGGCTTCAGATTCAAAGTTGAAAGAAACCATAGTGATCCACAAATATTTAGGGACATTATGAAGTTTAAAAAACTGATCTTGACGACATAAACACCCATCTGCATCCTTGCCGTCGAACTTTGGAAAGTCCAATTTGGGCATCTTAAAGGGAGTATCTTTGTCAAGGAAATTTTGAAGGTCTTCCTTGTCCTTATGGATGCCTTTCCCATGACCAAGAGGTTCAATGTCATGATGCTCAAATACCTTTGGGCCATCCTTAATTGTTGCCTCAATCTCTAAGAAGCGTTCTTCAAAGTTGGCTTTGGAGGTGAAGTAGGCACTTCTTAAACCTTGTATGTCATCCTTCACAAAATTCATTGTTTCCATAAGGGCATTAATTGCGGTTCCTATTTCTGCCAAGGAGTGGGCTTGCTCAACCTCCTTTTGGTGTCCACGAGTGCCACCAGCCATTTTGGAGTGATTTGTGAAGAACACAAGCTTATACTGAGAGGGGGGGTGAACAATATACCATAAAACTTTTACTTTTCTTTCCAAAGCAATAACTTCAAATATTATCAATTACAATAATGAAACAATGCACAAATCACC
The DNA here is from genome assembly GCA_028583015.1 of Wollemia nobilis. Lineage (NCBI taxonomy): Eukaryota > Viridiplantae > Streptophyta > Pinopsida > Araucariales > Araucariaceae > Wollemia > Wollemia nobilis. The sequence continues at coordinate 4,422,132 of JAQPPZ010016822.1, forward strand.
ACACACATAAGAGACACAGATTTAACGTGGTTCACCCAATATGGGCTACATCCACGGAGAAATATTGCTTATAAATTTCTTCAATAAATTTCGTGGGCTTCAACCCACAGGAGATACCAATCCCCTATTACAATGTTCGTGGACACCAATCCATAGGAGACACCTATCCCCTCTCACAAGTTCGTGGGCACCTACCCACAGGATACACCTATCCCCTCTCAAGTTCGTGGACACCAATCCACAGGAGACACCAATCCCCTCTGCTGGTTCGTGGACACCAATCCACAGGAGACACCAATCCCCTCTGCTCTGGTTTGTGGACACCAATCCACAAGAGACACCAATCCCCTCTGCTCTGGTTCGTGGACACCAATCCACAGGAGACACCAATCCCCTCTGCTCTAGTTCAAACTCTGCTCACACGACCTGCTCAAATCTGCTCCAAAATTGCTCACAAAACCTGCTTAAATATGCTCCAAACCTGCTACAAACCTGCTCAAATTTGCTCCAAAACCTGCTCAGAAAACCTGCTCAAATCTGCTCCAAAACCTGCTCACAATTCCTGCTCAAATCTGCTCCAAAATCCTGCTCAAATATGATCCAAACAATGCTCATCTATTTCCAAATCTTGCATACAAAACAATGCTCATCTATTCCCAAATCTTGCATAATGATGTCATCAAGTTCTTCACCTATTCTTCAATGTGCTTTCCTCAACTAAAGCAATTCAGACATATTCTACCCAGAATTCTTTCATGAACATATAGAGAATGATATGCACTAACAAATGCCCAATATGTTCTTCACATTCATTAAGTTTGTTGCTTCCACATGTCTCACATTTATTACATTAAAAGGTAGCTTTAGTCGAGCACTTGATAATTGACCTTGTAATTGCTGATTTTCACCTTTCCTTCCCTTTTGTAGATAGCTGAAAATGTCCTTCTATTCAATTTAATCCTTTCACACTATCCTTGCACTATGTGACACTTTGACTTGCTTTAAAACAACCCTTCTATTTGTGTGAGACTATACTATTTTGCTTATTTCCAAAAACCATTCACAATGCACAAATCTGTCCTTCTCATCTACTCACAAAATCAATCATGAACAATGCACAAATTTGCTCTCAAATCTGATCTATAACCCTTGCACATTTACTTCCAATTTCAAGAAAAAACAATGCACATCCAATAATTCCTTATACCTCCCACTATATGACAACAAAAATATTTTCCTTCTCAAACAAAACCATTGTGAGAAAGGAATTAAATCACCATACCTCTAAATTTGTTGCAATGATGATGATCTTCTTTTGCATGAGCTTTCCAAACCTGTCTTGACAAAAATAATTTTCCTTTTGTTCGTCTCTATAAAATCTGGTTAGCAATTATCTTTTTCCTTTCTTGATTAAATATCAAATGAACCACTTTAAAATCCCTTATCAAAAACATACACAATAAAGCTTAACAATAACTCCTTATATCTCCCCTTTTTGAAACTCACAATATCAAGCTTTATTAACAACTAAATCCCTTATATCTTCTTTCATTAATTTCAAAAATGAAACCTTATGCTAACATCATAACCCGTATATCTCCTTTTATTATTTTGCAAAAATCAAATCACAACATAATATTTCCTTTTATTATTTTGCAAAAATAAAACTCTACAATGGCACCATGACCCTTATATCTCCCTATATTGAATTTTATAAAATAAAACCTTAATTACCTTGCAAAGCCGCGATGGGATTCAATCCCCTGTCCTCTAGAAACACAACGCCTTCACAAGCGCTTGTGACCAGTTGTGCTACCACAACACATGAAACCTAAACAACGCAAAATAATATTTATTCCTTCGGCACTCTGTTTTCTAACCTTCAGCAAACAAAACGACGTCGAAGGGTTTTGATCCCTTAATCTCTTGCACAACGACGCTTCCACATAAGCTAGGTGACCGTCTGGGCTATCCCAGGGGATAGAATCAACAACACAAAAAGAATATTTGAATCCTTCGTAACTCTGCCTTCACTCTTCAGCAAAACGACGTCGACCAGATTCGACCCCTTGAACTCTCACAACACAGCACCTTAGCGCGAGCCAGGCTACCGACTGGTCTACCCGGTCGGTTGAGATAGATGTGGCACTAACCGATATTTAATATTTTCCTTCCACTACATGTCTCCAAAACCTACGCTCTTCTCCTCCTCCCTCCTCGCTGCCGCTCTTCGCTCAATCAAATTTCTTCGATTTCCATTTCATTGCATATATCACCAAAGTAAACTTTAGGGCTTATATTTATATGCTTTTTATGCGCCCAACGAAGTCGGCCTAACCTTTTTATTATTTGAATTTTCAACCTTTTTGCATGGTCGGCCCATAATTTCTTTTTGCATGGTGCTATTTAGGAGGTCGCCCATCATTTGAATTTTAACACATTTAAATATTTAAATTTTAAATATTTAAACTTTTACATAATATTTAAATCCTTCGATTTAAATATAAACCTCCAAATCTCCTTCTTTAATATTTAAATATTTATTTAAATATTAAAGCATATAAGATCACTTTTGCTTTGACAACTTTAAATCACCTTTTAAGATATCTGCCTTGCACTTCAATGATAACTCATCATTTCAACCTTGAAGATATTTCTGCCTTTGACATCAACATTTTATCCTTGAAGATATTTCTGCCTTTGACATCAATGACAACTTAATATTTCCAACAATTCGAACAACTTCCACTGACTTACTAAAAATAGAAATGTGATTTCAGGGGTTACTATTTTTAGTAAGAAGTCCAAAAAAGTGCTTGGGTGCTATATATCAAATTGATTAGTTGGAAAGACAGTCACAATGAGCTATATCCCGCAACACTGGTTTTGGACACCCCTAGACAATTTTTTTATTTATTGCTTTTTTGACGAGTCTACTGGTGTGGTTGGTTTTTTCTCTGGAAGTTGGGTTCAAAAGTTAGGTTTTGTTTCGGCCAACTTTGCTTGTTTGTTCTGACTACTAACCCCTCCTGACACTATATTGTCACCTACACTGCGGGTACTGACACTATTCAGTTATTGACTCTGAGGTTCCTTGTACTGACACTGTCTGTTCTGTTTCCGTTATTCACAACCTTGTTATTACTGACTATTACATACAACTATTATTGCCACTTATAATCCTGACTCGACTGTTACCGATACTTGTAGAATCTGCCTTGTCTGTTTCTGTTTGATTCACCAATTCTTTCCTCTGTGCATGCTGTTTTTTTGTGATAGGGAAGTCTCCTCCGTATGCTCAATTTTTGTGGGACAAATTTTTGGTTGTAGGTTAAACATAACAGGAAGGTTTGTTTTTTGCAGGTTAAACTCTTGACAGAGCCAGGGTATACTAGGCAAAGGTGTATGTAATACCCATAGGCCCTTTGTTATACCGCAGTGATGAACAATAGTGCTCGGACCAATATTTCAGGCCACTACCCAAGGAGGATTCCACACATACCCTTGAACACACTACTCACCTCTCTGACAGTACAGGAGGGTAATCTTTTCGGATGCTATGTCCGGTGTACTATGGATAATACAAGGCCGAAAAGCTTCCTAATGGATAAAAGTTTCTCCTAACCCTGGGTGGTCTTCTGATATACCTGAAGATACGTGGGAGCTCAAGTCTGAGGCCTGGGTATTGGAGCTTGATCGCCCCTCACTTCACTAAACGCTTAATGGCTATTTGGCTTAGCCAATAACGACAATTCTATGATATTTTAAAACCCTTGGCATAGTGTTTCTAACTTAATAAACTATTGTAGAAAAAGAAAGGATTGTATTTTTTTGCTGGTTTTCTGTTTTTTTTTTTAAATAAAGGACAAGTAGAAAATGGAAAACATGGAAAAATTATACCTAACAGTCGTAATGGATGGGCAAGAACTGTCGCAGTTGCAGCGGAACTCAACCTTGGAAAGCGCTCTGATACCACTTGTTAGGAACCTACTATTAAAAATAAATTCATTCACACAAATACTGTAAATAAAACAGAGATTCATGAAATAACAGAATATCACAATGCGGAAAGTAAATGCAGAATTAAACAATCTCACAACAACACAAAATCGCAGGCCTCTTCGAAGAGGCAACCTCCTTCAATACTTTCATTACTTTGCAAAAAGATACATTTGTATGTCTTTTAAAGTTACACTTAATGCAACCCTAACCCTAAGCTCAAGAGTTGGCTTACATGCAAAATGCCACTCCAGCTAAAATCTTCTACCAAATAGCAGTTACATTCTTGATAACGGTTACATGAAATGGCCCCACTTGTCTAGGCGCCTTACTTGCCACATACCACTACAAAATATTACAAAATAAAATTATAAAGAGATCCTCACGTTGGAAGTGGGTCATTACAATAATCGAATGAGAATTACAAAATGGTGTTAGGATGGGGTTCTACAAGAAGTAATTTTGAAAACAGACAGAATTTGCTTTTGTATTTTTTTTCAAATTGAAATGAAGGGATGAAATTAATTTTTGTTTCTTTACTTGAACTGAATCTGGCATTTATGACAGCATATCCCAACTTTTTAACAAACAGGTTAGAACAACATGAGGAGTAATTGTCATACAGTGAAACTTCACTATGAACATAAATAACAATAGAACGGTACATAAGATGAGAGCAACCTTTATTGAGAAAGGTTGGGAATGTATGTGTGCCAACATAGGCTTACTAATCTCCAAGGGTGCTATGGACATTGCATGTAGTGAAGAACTACTCTTCGTCGATTATTTGCATACAACTATTAGAAAATTCTCCTTCCTCTAAACTATAGTGATGGTCAAAGCTAGGGGTCCTGTGGACATAACATTAATGTTTTAGTATACTTGGTTGGAAAGAGTGCATAGAATCTGTAAGCAGGTAATATCATGCATTTGCTTTGGATTTACTGCCAACTATGTTGTAGGCGGCTGTCTAAGATTAGATTTCAATGAATTATGTGCATATTGAAGATGTTTGGAGCTTTTCTTTTGTTTCAGGTCATGCTTTGAAACTTTGTATCCATCTTTTTTGAATGTCCACTATTTTTGTGAAATATTTCCATATCATCTCATTTGAGTATACATCTCTTTGAATACATTGTTCGGACACATATGATACCCTTTTTTTATTTCTGCATTTAACCAAATGTATTTTAGATGACTTGTTATGTCACATCAGAACCTTAGCAGCATATTATTTCCTGGGTTATTGATAAATTGTTTGATTGCTGTAAATTTGGGCAGTTGAATTCTTTTATACATTGTTATGTAGCAGTGAGGACGATAGCAACTCTTTATGACTTAAGCATTGAGATTTGTACACATGAAGGGGTGGAGGATTTTGAAAGTCTAGGAATGGGGCCACTTGTTCAACATCCCTTGATTGTGCATTATTTTGCACCTCCAGCAGATATAGTCACACCTTTTGAAATAACAACTGGGAAGATTGTTTCCTATCTATCTGATTTCATAGACACATGCCAAGAGAAAGATATAAAGGTGGAAGAATTCTTGTCTTTTGTGGCCAAGAAAAACTGTGTTTCTTTTCCGCAGCAGTTATGTGTACGCATTCAAAGTATAAGGTATGCACTGTATGTTTCTCTTTTGTACTGTAAAATGATACAGATGTTTTTGAATGCATCTTATATAAATGCAATGATTCTGATTTACAAAATATGCTGTTGTCTGCTAGTTTAATTATAACTTATTTAATTTGTTATGTATGAATCTGCTGCTGAGAGTATTTGATATTTTGGGACTTTGAAATTGCAATTTTGATTTTAAGCTTTTACAGTAATGAGTCTAATGACCTTTACCAGAACTGAAACAGGAGTTAATATGAACAGAATATTTTCACAATTCATTCCCTTCTTCAGAAAGAGAAGGTTACAAGAAATCAGTTATCCAGATCTTCTTTGGTTTTTACCAAATTTAGCATTGGTAGGACGGTCTGACAGGAGGTTCATTCCAATTCTTTATACACCCTTGAGATGCTCACATCGGCATGTATAGATTTTTTTTCACTCTGTTATCTTGTTTTTTTTTTTTGTTTGCTGGAGAAGAAGGGGTTGTACTCTAACAAATCACGACTTTCTCCTTTGAGCTTGAGAGTTTACAAACATATTTAATTCTCATCTCAATTGAGTTGCTATAGCTAGACATCTAAATCATTTTTCATAAAAAGTCTGAATTCTTGATTTTCATTTTCTGGATCTTCTTCAATTTTCTGTGTGAATACAAATATTCGAAAATTTAGCATCGTTCTTTTTGACATTTTCCTGCAGCAGCCTTCACAATACCAAAACTCCACCTCTACTGTCTATGCATTGCATCTTAGTACAGTAATATTTCCAGAAATTCATGCTATCATTGTCCGTTTTACGAGATCTGGATTACTAGTTTCCTTCTTGAAGCATAAGTGCAACCACAAGAATTGTAATAAATAGTTTATGTAAAAACACATTAATGTTATAAAATAAAGCAAATATTACCAATGGATAACATTAAGTAAGTCTTAATCATTATTTGATTCAGGCAGTCAATATTTTCTTGTCAGCTTCAACTAAACTTACTACTTCCTCTAACCATGGAAAAGAGAATTTAACTTCATGATCCTCAATTTAAAACCCCTCTATGGGCTAGCCTATCTGTATATTTGTTTCCTTCCCTTAACTTATGTGTAAACCTGATTTCTTCAAACTCTGTAGCAAGTTCTTGTATTTCCACAATTATCTCTTGTATGTTCCATGGAGCTTTTTTTTTTGAATTTACATGGTGGAATCGGTAGCCGCCACGAATTCGAGCAGGCTGTCCGGCTTTTATGGCCGCCCAGTATTCTGCGCTGTCCGCCCCGGAAGCCGCTGCCACACAGTTCTTTGCGTAGTCCGCCCCTATAACCACCATGCCACAATCATTTTAAACCTTTTACATCGCTGAAAGCACCAGGAAAGGGACAAGCGTTCAGTTCGGCGAGGCCCGAGATTTGAACCTTGGACCTCCGCCCCCCTTACGGGGTTTGGTCAAACCAATTGGTCTACACCTCGGACCTTCCATGGAGCTTTTGCTTTCCTCAAAATTCCATTTATTACTATTAGTGAATCACCTTACATACTACTCTGCTCCATTTCATTTGTCTGCATATTTGTAACCCTTCCAAAGTCGCCAAAGCTTCAACTTCATTATTTGTCTTAAATCCACAATTGAAAGTGTAATGAGACAAAATCTCTCCCTTATTATTTCTAATTATTCCTCCTCCTCTTGCGGGTCCTAGATTTGCTTTAGATGCTCAATCAAAATTCAAATTGACCTACTCCACTTCTAGTGGTTTCCACTTTATATTCTCTGCCTTATTTTTGTTTCTCCTGTACCCAACATTATAATTCCTTTTGATGACTTGACTCCATCTATCAAGGCTCTCTACTTAAAGATTAGGGATTGGATGAGTTGATAGGGTTGGTTTAGACTCCTCTATGGCTAATCAAATCTTCCTTTTCATTACCTCTAAACTACTTTCCTATCCTTTAAATATTCTTCTATTCATTTCTTGCCATATAGTTCAAAGTTTTGTATCTTTTGATATATCCTAGATTGTCTGTAAAGCCTCACTTTTAAAAGTACTTTGCCATTGCTTTAACCATTCATCAATTCTACCATTCATCACCATGTATTTACCAAACATATTAAGAATCCATTGCCATAGTTTCTAGACTATTGAGCAGTGTCCCAAGAGATGGTCTATACTCTCCTCCTTTTTACATAGAACACATTGTGAGGGGCCATGAAAACCCCTTTTCATAAGGTTATCCTAGGATAAATTCTTCTATGACCTACTAGCCAAACAAACATTTTGACTTTAAGAATGCTTAGGCTATCCCAAATATCTCTCCATATTCTTGTAATATTCATATTTTGTTGATGCTTTACATTATATCCGCTTCTTGTTCTGTATTCTCTTGAGCTATTCAACTCCCAAATCAGTGTTAGGAACCTTCTAATTAAAATAAGCACATCCACATAAATATTGCAATAAAAGCAAAGTAATTCATGAAAGAACAAAATATTGCAATACAAAATGTAAATGCAAAAATATATATTAATCTCACAAATCACAATACAGAATCGTTGGCCTCTTCGAGGGGGCAACCTCCTTCAATACTTTGATTCAATATGCAAAAAGATACATTCGTTTATGCCCCCTTGTCTTTTAAAGATACATTTCATGCAACCCTAACCTAACGCTCAAGGGTTGGCTTACATGCAAAGTGCCACCCGAGCTAGAATCTTCTACCAAACAAACAATTACATTCTTTATAATGGTTACATGAAATGGCCCCACTTGTCTAGGTGCCTCAAGTGCCACATACCATTACAAAATATCATTAGAATGGGGTCCCCGCATTGGAAAGGGGTCATTACATAATAATGTTAGGATGGGGTCCTAACATGCCCTTCCCCTTCAAAAAGCTTTGTCCTCAAAGCTAGAGATGAGGAAATTGCTGTTGTAGCTGTTGGAGAGACTCCCATGTGGCATCTTCTGGTTGTAGTCCATGCCATTGAACAAGAACCTCAGTGATGACACGGTTGCGAAGGGTGCGCGATCTCCGGTCCAAAATTTGTTCAAGCTCGAGCATGATGGAACCTTCTTCATCCAGCTCTGGTAAAGTGGATTGAACTTGTACCTTGTTGCCAACAACCTTCTTGAGAGAAGAGACATGAAAAATTGGATGGAGCTTGGACGTAGCCGAAAGGGCCAATTTGTAGGTTGTTGAACCAATTCACTATAATACCTGGTAGGGTCCATAGTATTTGGCAGCTAGTTTTTGGCATCTGTGGAGCTGGAGTGATGATTGTTTGTAGGGTTGTAGGTGGAGAAAAACCATATCCCCCACTTCAAAGTTGCGCTCAGAATGGTGTTGATCAACTTGTTGATGCATACGATTATGGGCCAATTCAAGATTCATCTTAAGTTGTCGGAGGATGGCAGCATGTTGGCTGAGAGTGGTGTCTATAGCGTGAACCTTGGAGCTTCCTAGAATGTATGAGGAGGGTGTTGATGGAGGACGATCGTATATTGCTTCAAAGGGTGTAACCTTGGTCGCGGTGTGATATGAAGTATTATACCACCATTCGGCCAAAGGGAGCCATTTTGCCCATTGTGCAGGATGTTTGGATGCAAAGCAATGGAGGTAGGTTTCCAAGCATTTGTTAACAATTTTTGTTTGGCCATCAGTCTGAGGATGATAGGCCAAACTCATTTTGAGTTGAGTTCCCTGCAACTTAAATAGTTCCTGCCAAAAATGACTAGTAAAGGTAGGGTCTTTGTCTGACACAATAGATTTGGGCATTCCATGAAGGCGAAAGATGGAGTCTAAAAATATTTGGGCTACTACGGAGGTTGTGTAGGGATGGGATAAGGAACAAAAATGAGCATACTTTGTGAGACGATCCACTACCACCAGAATAACTGATTTTCCTCCCGATTTGGGTAACCCTTCAATAAAATCCATAGAAATATCTGCCCATACTTGTTCTGGAATTGGTAAGGGCTGAAGGGTTCCAGGGGAACACACAGTTTCTCCTTTCATTCTTTGGCACTTGTCACATTCAGCCACAAAAGTTTGAATATCCTTCTTCATTCCCTTCCAAAAGAAAGTATGCTTGGTCCTTTCATAAGTTTTTAGAAACCCAGAATGTCCCATTGTTGGTGAGGCATGCATTTCCTGCAAGATGAATTCTTGCATTTGTGAGGTTTGGGGAATAACAAGTCGGTCACGATATCTCAAGTCTTGTCCATCCCAAGTGTATCCAGGGCATGAGTTAGGCTTTGCTTGAAGTTTGTTGATCAAAGTTTGCAAGCCAGAATCCTTGGCCATTTCTTCTCTGAGATTATTAATCCATTGAGGGATTGGTGAAGAGATAGCATTTAACATACTTTGATCTTCAAACTATTGGGATAGTGCATTAACCACAATATTCTCCTTTCCTTTTTTATATGTGATTTCATAATCATAGCCCATCAATTTAGAGACCCACTTTTGTTGTTCAGGTGTGGCTACCCATTGTTCCAAGAAGTACTTGAGACTTTGGTGGTTGGTTTTGATTGAAAAATGACGCCCAATGAGATATGGCCTCCAATGATTAACATGTAAAATGGCTAGCATCTCCTTTGCATAAGTAGATTTGCCCAAATTTTGGCTTGAAAGTGCTTTACTAGTGAAGGCCAATGGTCTTCCTTCTTGCATCAAAACGACCCCAATTCCATTGCCCAAAGCATCACTTTCAATTACAAAAGGTTTAGAAAAATTAGGCATTGCTAACACCGGGGTGGTTGTCATGGCTTGCTTTAATTCATTGAAAGCCTTCTCCACTGGTTCTGACCAAATAAAAGAATTCTTTTTCAACATGGTTGTTAAAGGAGTTGCTATCTTTCCATAGTTTTGTACAAATTTACGGTAATACCCCGTGAGTCCCAAAAATCCTCGAAGTCCCTTGAGGGTGTGAGGCTTTGGCCATTCTTGAACAGCCTGAATCTTTTTAGGATCAACTTTAACTCCGTCTTTGGTGACAATGTGACCCAAATACTCCACTTCTTGCAACCCAAAAGAACACTTAGACCTCTTGGCATAAAGTTGATTCTCAGACAAAAGTTGTAGAGTTTGATCCAAATGTTTGAGGTGCTCCTCCCAAGAGTGACTATAAATCAGAATATCATCAAAGAAAACTAGAATAAATTTGCGAAGGAAGGGCCAAAAAATGGAATTCATCAAACTTTGAAAAGTGGAGGGTGCATTGGTCAAACCAAATGGCATAACCAAGAATTCATAGTGCCCTTCATGAGTCCTGTTGGCATTTTTGCCACATTTATTTGATTGTTGATTATTCATGCATAAGCTGTTGAAATTCTAACTCCTCTACAGGTTTTGATGCAAAAAATGACTAAGTCCGAAAGCTGTCGCGAAATCGCGACAAAAAACAGCATGGAGAGCCAAAGTTGAAAACCGTCGCGATATCGCGACATGTCGCGTTATCGCGGGTCGGATGAGGAGAGAGAAAACAAACGCAAAGTTGTCGCGATTTCGCGACGTGTCAGAAAATCGCGGTCAGCGCAGTCAACGGCAGCAGGGGGGCAAAACCGTCGCGATATCGCGACGTGTTAGATTTTCGCGGTCAAAATGGTCAACGGAGGGCAGAGCGACAAAGTTGTCGCGAAATCGTGACAAAACCAAGCCAAGGGCGATGAGACTCAAAAGCGTAGCGAAATCGTGACACAATATGGCACAAGGCACACAAAGCAAAGACGTCGCGAAATCGTGACGCGTCGCGTTTTCGCGGCGTGGGTGGACAGAAAGGCTCAAGTTGTAAAATGGTAGCGATTTCACGCCAGTTGAAGAATGAAGCCAAGCAAAGCAAAGAATTGTAGCGAAATCGCTACATGTTCCATTATCACGGTTCAAGTGAATGAAAAGAGTCTAAGGCAAAAAATCGTAGCGATATCGTGACACTTTTGAGAAAGAGTTCAAGCAAGACGAAGACGTCGCGAAATCATGACAGAAAGTGAGAACAGTGAAGAATGCAAGAAATGGTAGCGATTTCGTGACACATTGTTGAAGAAAGACTAAGTGCAGGGAAATGTAGCGAAATCGCGACATGGTGGAAGTTGAAGAAACACTAAGGCAAGAATGTCGCATTTTCGCGACTTAGAAGCAGGACCGTACAACATGAGTAAAGTTGTAGCGAAATCGTGACATGTCGGATTTTCGCGATGTAAAAGCCAAGACTGAGCAGTGAGAAGATAGTGTAGCGATTTCGCGCATTGTCTCATTTTCACGACATGGAGATAACGATGAAAGTGCCAACGAAAGATGTAGCGAAATCGCACAATGTCATGTTTTCACGATTTGATGCAGCGAAGAGAACAGAGAGATGAAGGATGTAGCGAAATCGTGCATTGTCGCATTTTCGCGAAAACAAAGCAGAGAAAGAGCATAATTGTACGGACGTCGCGAAATCGTGCAGCATTGTATTTTCGCGGTGCAAGGTTGCGAAGGAGATAAGGAAGCCGAATATGTAGCGATTTCGCGACATGGTTGGTTTTCGCGGTTCAAAGGCGAGAAGCGTACGGAGCAGAAAGACGTCGCGATTTCGTGACCTGTCGCGTTTCGCGACTACTACAGTTTCGCGCTAGAAAGCGGTTCAAACGGCCCGATGCAGTTTTGTGAGTTTCGATGATTCAAAGCGCTCCAGAATTAAATGTGTTGCTGCTTTCCGATGTGGTCAAGGTAGAAGAACGTGCCCAAGCTACCAGAATTGAAGATTTCCATTATTCGAAGCTGTTGTTCACGATTTTTCTAACGGTTTCATGCACATTTTCAAGAACAACAATTTAATGAAGACGACCGACTCTTCCTTATGGCATTTAATTTCTGGTTTCTCCGAGGCTGTTTAAGGATATCATCTCCTTGTTTTCGTTGCATAATTTGTAGATCTCGAGGAGGTCCGTTTCATAGTTTTAATGTTGCAAAGAGGCAAGACCTCTATATAAATCAATGTAAATCTCAAGAACAAGTATCGGGAGTTTGAGAGATACTTTTGCTGAAAGCTTTTCAAGTACTTTGCATGAATATAAGACATTCGGCTCTCTGGTTTCGCAAGCAATTTTCTGTGTATTTTCCCTTCTGTATTCTGCATTCCTAATTTGTGCTCGCATTTCTTATTTGCTGCTTAGTTTTAATTCTGTATTGAGTTTTAACATTTGCTAGTAAGGGAGTGAGTTCTGGAATGTTATCTTGGAGGTCATCCGTGCAAGGTTGTGAGTGAATCACGTCACTGTCTTCTGTTATTTGTTGTTTGCGTACTTAGAGTTATCTGTTGTTGTTCTTTCCCGATCAGATAAATTCGGCCTACGGCTATATTTCCCGTTTCTTTCTGCATCTTTACAATTTCTTTCCTGTAACTTTGATCTAAAAACAAACTTAGAATAGTAAGGGAACCAACCCACTCTGGAGATTGGTCTGGGAGACATTTCTTTCTCCCAGCCTTTCAATGTTGGCCGGGTCTAGGGTGCATTTTCTATAAAAATCCTTTCCTGTGGCAGATTCGTGACCAACAGTTTTTGGCACGCCCGGTGGGACAGACTTCTTCTGTCTCAGAAAGATCCCATAGTATTGAAGGTTTAATGTTCGCCTTCATACCGTAAAGTTAGAGCATTTGGTGACTCTGCAGTACTCAGAAATCTCTGGACGTGGATGCAGTGAAAGCTGTACTTCATGATCACGAGATCACAGTCTAAAAAAGTTGGAGATCTTGTCGAGTTTTTTGAACTTGACAACACAAGAAGTGGTGAGCATTCTAGGTTGGTTTCCCCATCGCTTGCATCATCTGCCATATCCACACAAATCCTCGGTATTGTTACTAGTTTTCCATCTTCTCAGTTACATACACTAGTTCCAATGGCCCAGTATCCTCCACCTAGGCAGTTTTCAGCATGGAACAGCTCAGGGGCCTTGAATCTGTAGGCTCAAAATCTAGTTCCCCAGGCTGCCTTGAAGGCATTGCCAACTTATGATGGTACGAGAAAGACTGCATACGAACATATTCATGATGTAGCTTCTCTGGCAGCCATTCATGACATAACAGATGAAGATGTAATGGTGAAGTTACTAGTGTTATCTTTGAGAGGAAAATTGTTGTACTGGTATAGATCTCTGCAACCAGGCACTATTGCATCCTGGGATCAGCTAGGAGAACTGTTAGTTAAGAATTTTCATGAACAGGCTGACCCATTTTCATTGTTGCACCAGTTTAATGCAATCCAGAGGCATCCGCAGGAGGCAATAGCAGATTTTAATGTTCGCTTCACCAGGAGCTGGCAGCGAGTGCCTGAAGGACTTCGCCCTACCCCTGAGCAAGCTACGTTTTACTACCTCCGAGCGTTCAATACAGATATTGGCTTGGCGATCAGGCAGTCCAATGTGATGACTTTCCCGGAACTGTTCGAGCAAGCACAGAAGGCGGAGGCAGACTTGATTGCAATCGGCAGGCTTCCCCCAAAGGTAGCAATGCCCATTCTTCCTGATATTCCACAACATTTATATCCTAGTTCTTTTTCGCAATCTATGTCTACTATGTACCCTGTCCCATCATGGAATTCTAGTGCACCTCAAATTGCACCTATCCCAGCTCCTCAGCTGTCTACTTCAACAAATCTTCAACTGCCTGCACCCAGCATTCTGCCATTCCCTGCTTCCACCTCATTTCCAGCATTACCGACACCACCAACACCTTTGCCCTTACCAGCACCTCCTGCACCTGTAAACCCTGATCCTTATACAACACTCTTGCAAGAGGTAAAATCTGCCAATTCTGCAATAAGAGCAATGGGTAATAAGATCACGCTTATTGAAAGGAAGCAAGCTGAGCGAGATTTCCAGCCAAGGAGATTTCAACCCCCGCCAATTACTAGAGACCAAGCTGCTTCAACAAGCAAAGCACCTGAGAAAAGCCTGACTGCTTTGGTAAATGAAGATGCAGTCCTTGTCGAAAGAACGTATTGGTGTTCGACTTGTAATGATCCCCATGGAGAAGATACCTGCATGGTCCATCTCGAATTATGTGCAGACATTGGCTGCTAGTTCTTCGAGAGGGCAAGTCAATATGATCTCTGAGGCAGGCCATAGCTTAATGACTCCACTGGAAGAGCAAGTTTCAGTTCTCACAAGGACTGGAAAGAAGTCTGTTACAGTAGATCCTGCTGAGTTAGAACCATTAAAAGTGCCAGCTGATTTGAAGAAGCCAGTGAAAGCTCCTGTGCCAGTTTCAAAGCCTGATGCGCCTGTTTTGCCGAAAGATCCTGTTTCCCACAGAGTTCAAGAAAAGGCTGCAACTGCACAGGCAAGATCAGAAGCAGAGGAGCAAGCTAGAGAAAAGTTGAAGTATCCTTCATTGACGAAGAGGCTAAGAGTGGAAGCCACTCAGCAGTATCGAAGTAGATATGAACATCCTATTGAAAAGAAGGAATCTGCTACGGTTGCATACAACATTGTCGAAGAACTGAAGAAGACCCCAGCTAAGGTTAGTCTTTACGATGCATTGCAATTGCCTGGGCAGGTAGATTTATTGCAAGAATCTTTAAAATCTATGAAGGATAGTGAAAAGGGTCCTACCTAGACAATTTATGCTCAAGCCTTAACCACTTCTATCACTGGTAAAAATAGACCACCCCCGTTTTATCTATCACTGCAAATAGAGGGTTGGATCGTGCATAATTGCATGATCGACTCTGGAGCCGCTACAACTGTCATGCCAAAGGCAGTTTGCGAAGTTATGGGTATGGAATACACATGAAGTAGCCCTGGAGTTTTGCAGTTAGATGGTACTCCTATAAAAATGGTGGGTGTAATCAAAGATGTCCCAATTGTTTTGCATACTATGCCTCAGATTATAGTCATTCAAGAGATTGTTGTGGTAGATTTAGAACCCTATTTTAGTATGTGCTTATCCAGAGAGTTTACTGCAAAGTTGGGAGGTTACCTGGCACTGGATTATTCCCACTTAGAAATCCCTTTCAAAGGAAAAAGACTCAGGATCCAGAATGAAAAACCTTCCTCTTTTCACATTGAGAAGCTGGAAGAAGCAAAAAAAAACATGCAGTCTGTTAACATGCTAACCGAAGAGTCAGAGGATTCTGATTTGATGCATGAGGTTTTAGATGAGCTCCAGTTGGACGATCAGTTTTCCATGCTTGATTTCAATGCTATGCTGGAGACTGAAATCGGCTGTTATTCTATCCAAAAACCCGAGGGTGGCACAAGACAGGTATTTTCTAACCAAGATGATCAGAGTTCTGTTACAGATCAACTATGGAAGTTATATTTCGATGGGGCTAGATGCAAAAACGGTGCAGGAGCAGGTATTGTTTTGATTTCTCCTTCTGGTTTACAAAGAACATATTCATACCGTCTTACTTGGAATTGTACTAACAATGCTGCCGAGTACGAAGCATTATGCTTAGGCTTGAAAAAGGCAAGGAAGTTGGGAATCGAACAGCTACAGATTTTTGGTGATTCTGAGCTTATTGTAAACCAAGTAACAAACAGGTGTATTTCTAAGCAACATTATCTCAAAGCATACCGCAACCAAGTTTGGGACCTGTTTGAGTTTTTCACAGCTCTGAATATTCAAGCCATTTCCCGAGAGCTGAATAAGCATGCAGATCTTCTAGCATCCCTTGGAGCCAATTTTTCTCCTATTGAGCAGGTAGTGAAGAAACCAAAGACAGTAAGGATGGTGTACAGGCCAAGTGTCCCAGACAAGGATACTTTCTGGCAAGTCTTCGAGGATGATGAGCAAATTGTCAACTTTTTTATTCAAGAAGCTGCCACTATCAAAGGGAGAACCTTGGAGCACGAAGAAGCTGAAGGTCTAATTCAGTTACGGAATAATCACATTCCGAAGGGTCTTATAACTCTAGAAAGTTTGTTTGATCAGCATGATCGGTCCAAGAAACATCGGATTGAGATTGATAAGAAAGAGTACATGGAGATGCAATTAGAACCCAATAAGGTCATTAAGATTGGAACTGATTCTACTCCTGATGAACTGCAAGAAATCAAGCAACTGTGTCAAGAATTTTCTGATATTGTGGCTTGGAGTTATGAAGATCTGAAAGGATATGATAAACAGATTGTTCAGCATACTATTGAGTTGGAAGAAGGAGTCAGACCCTTCAGGCAAAAGCAGCGACCAGTAAATCCAAAGATTGAGACTCTAATGAGGGCCGAGCTTGTGAAAATGCTGCAAGCCAAAATTATATATCCAGTTAAGCACTCGACTTGGGTTGCTAATCTGGTTCCAGTTCGAAAGAAGAATGGAGACATACGACTGTGTGTAGATTTTCGAAATCTGAACCGTGCATCTCTGAAAGATCATTATCCCTTGCCTCGTATAGATCAAATACCGCATGTTGTGGTCGGGGCTCAACGATTTTCACTATTGGATGGATTCTCCTGGATATAACCAGATTTGGGTTAGGGATGAGGACCAGTACAAGACAACATTCACAACTAAGTGGGGCACTTTTGCTTATCAACGAATGCCTTTTGGACTATCAAATGCTGGGGCTACCTTCCAGAGAGCCATGGACATTGCATTCGAGGAACTCTTGAACAAGATTATTGTTATTTATCTTGATGATATGACTGTCTTTTCACATAGACGGGAAGATCACGGTTCTCATCTGAGGCAAATTTTTGGAAAATGCAGAGAGTTTGGGATTTCCATTAATCCAAAGAAGTCAGTGTTTGCAGTGAAGGAAGGTAAACTCTTGGGGCATGTTATTTCAGAGGATGGTTTAGCAATAGATCCAGCCCGAGTTGAAGCATTGAAGAAACTTTCACTCCCTGCCAACAAGAAAGAACTGCAGTCTTTCTTTGGACAGATTAATTTTATCAGGAAGTTCATTTCTGATTTTGCCCAGGTTGTCAAACCTATGACTGAGTTGTTGAAGAAAGATGCAGACTTTAAATGGACAACTCAAAGGAAAGAGGCATTCCAAGAAATTAAGGATAGAATAGCGCAGGCTCCTGTACTAATTAATCCTGATTATTCAAAAGATTTCATTCTGTATGCAGTTGGGGAAGATGAAAGCTATGCCGCAGTGCTCACACAGAAAGGGGACGATGGGAATGAAAGGCCCATTGCTTTCCTTAGTCAGGTTATTTTACCTCATGAGGCAAAGTATAATTTCATTGAAAAACAGGTGTATGCTGTCATGAAGTCTCTTAAAAAATTCAAGCATTTCATATCTCAGAGTAGAACAGTTGTCTATGTTATACATCCTGATGTAAGAAATTTCATCATTCAAGGAGAGATGGGTGATAAACGCGCTGGTTGGGTCACCAAGATCCAAGAATTTGATGTTGAGATTCATCCGACTAAGCTAGTGCGTGGTAAGGCTTTATGCCAGCACTTAGCAAAGATGGCAGCATCTGGTATAGTTGAATATCAAGCAGATGATCTTGCTAGTGATGACAATCTGATGAACCTCTTAGTTCAAGAACAAGATTGGGCAGATGACCTCATTGATTACTTCACGACTGGTAAATGCCCTTCACAGTTAAATGCCTCACAACGGAGAAGGTTTCGTCTGCAAGCTCTTAGGTATGTTTTACTGCCAGAAGGATTGTTTTTTAAGAATATTGATGGCATTCTTTTAAGGTGTGTCAAGGAATCAGAGAAGGCTAGACTCCTGGAGGAGTTTCATTCTGGCATATCAAGAGGACACTATGCAGGTAGACCGATGGCTTTAAAAATAATTCGAGCTGGTTACTATTGGCCAACCTTGTTCACAGATGCTTTCAGGATTGCCCAAGCATGTGACAAATGTCAGAGGTATACAGGAAGAGTTAGGAATGCATCACTGCCTTTGCATCCAATTCAGGTTGAAGCACCTTTTCAGCAGTGGGGGTTGGACTTTATTGGGATTATTGATCCGAATTCTTCAGCTGGACACAGGTATATTTTGACAACTACAGATTATTTTACGAGGTGGTCTGAAGCTATTCCAACCAAGGTTGCAAATCAGAGTGTGGTGATTTCTTTCATTGAAGGGCTGATTACACGCTTTGGCATTCCTGATGCTATTATTACAGATAATGGGACTCCATTTATTGGAGCTGAGTTAGCTGAGTTTGCAAACAAGTATGGTGTTTTCCTGAAAACATCCTCTAACTATTATCCTCAGGGAAATGGCTTGGCAGAGTCCACAAATAAAAATTTGCTCCGGATTTTAAAGAGGTCTTTGGGGGATAACAAGAGATCATGGCACCTTCTACTGAATCAAGCTTTATGGGCAGATAGGATTTCAATCAAGAAGTCTATCAAGACTTCACCATATGCCCTGGTTTATGGAAAAGAGGCAAGGTTGCCTGTTCATCTAGAGTTGCCAGTATTGCAGTAGTTGCAGGAATTTCAGGATGATGAAACAGATATAGATTCCTTGGATATGCGGTTGGCTCAGTTGTTACAGTTGGAAGAGCAACGTTCTTTGGCATATGAAGAGTTTGCTAAGCACACACAGAGTTATTTCAAAGTGGTTCCATAAGAATTCTGCAGATCGTCCACTTAAGGTGGGTGATTTGGTCCTGAAATGGAATGAAAACAAAGCCAAGCCTGGGAATCACAAGAAGTTTGATGCTCTGTGGGAGGGTCCCTTCCGCATTATCAGTGCTGGTGCAACAAATTCGTTTTATCTGGAAGACTTGGATGGCAGCCCACTTCCTATTTCAGTGAACGGCTTTCATCTGAAAGCCTACACTTCATGAACTGGCAGTCCAGTATCACCTTGTATATAGTATAAAAAAAAAAAAAAAAAAAAAAAGAAAAAAAAAAGAGTATTGTTTTCATTTGTCCACTTCGGCTCTTTTTGCATGCGAGCCCGTAGGTGCCTGTTTTTTTTTCTTTTTCTTCTCCCTTCCCAGCAGTTAGTGGCTTCCTATCAATTTCTTCCTTCCCCTTCCTTTTTCTTCCCTTCCCTTCTTCATTTTCCTCCTTCTCCTACTTCTTTTTCTTCTAGTAAAAAAAAGCCACTGCTGTTGTTTCTTTTCCCCTTTCCTATTATTCCCGCTTCTTCTTATCCCTTTCTTCTAAGTTCTCTGTCATTTTTAGCATTTATCACAGTTTATCCATGGTTCACACCTTTCTCATCATTTATTCCACTTCCATTCCATTAGTTCATTTACTTCCATTCCCCTTCCATCGCAGCTGGTAGCACAGAAGCATTCTGTTATCGTATCTACCGCATCACTCCCTTCACCCATTCCATTCACCATATCACTATTCCATTTGCATTTCACCGCCTACGCATCCGTAGGATCTCATTCCATTCATTTCCCATTTTTGTCCCCCCGGTCTCTTGGGGGGAATTTTTTAAACCATGATCAGTTGAGCCAAATGTAGATTCTTTAAGTTTCAGTTATTCAACAAAAGTTGTTGCAGCAGTCCATCGAGATGAACCCCAATAGCTAGCTTTCTGTTCTAAGTTTTCATGACTCTGTTGCCCAATGGATTCAGGCTTGGGATTCTTGCATACAACAAAACTGTATACCCCGTGAGCCGCCAAGAATGTTGGCATTTTTGCCACATTTATTTTGATTATTGATTATTCATGCATAAGTTGTTGAAATTCTAACTTCTCTACAGGTTTTGATGCAAAAAAGACTAAGTCCGAAAGTTGTCGTGAAATCGCGACAAAAAATAGCATGGAGAGCCAAAGTTGAAAACCGTCGCGATATCGCGACATGTCGCATTATCGCGGGTCGGATGAGGAGAGAGAAAACAAATGCAAAGTTGTCGCGATTTCGTGACGTGTCGAAAAATCGCGGTCAACGCAGTCAACGGCAGCAGGGGGCAAAACCGTCGCGATATCGCGACGTGTTAGATTTTCGTGGTCAAAATGGTCAACGGAGGGCAGAGCGACAAAGTTGTCGCGAAATCGCGACAAAACCAAGCCAAGGGCGATGAGACTCAAAGTGTAGCGAAATCGTGACACAATATGGCACAAGGCACATAAAGCAAAAGATGTCGCGAAATCGTGACGCGTCGCGTTTTCACGGCGTGGGTGGACAGAAAGGCTCAAGGTGTAAAATGGTAGCGATTTCGCACCAGTTGAAGGATGAAGCCAAGCAAAGCAAAGATGTAGCGAAATCGCTACGTGTTGCGTTATCACGGTTCAAGTGAATGAAAAGAGTCTAAGGCAGAAAACCGTAGCGATATCGTGACACTTTTGAGAAAGAGTCCAAGCAAGACGAAGACGTCACGAAATCACGACAGAAAGTGAGAACAATGAAGAATGCAAGAAATGGTAGCGATTTCATGACACATTGTTGAAGAAAGACTAAGTGGAGAATTGTAGAAATTGAAGTACAAATCACGACATGGTGGAAGTTGAAGAAACTAAGGCAAGAGTGTCGCGTTTTCTCCCGAGCTTAGAAGAGCCGTACAATGCAAAAGTTGTAGCGAAATCGCGACATGTCGGATTTTCGCGATGTAAAAGCCAAGACTGAGTAGTGAGAAGATAGTGTAGCGATTTCGCGCATTGTCTCATTTTCGTGACATGGAGATAATGATGAAAGTGCCAACGAAAGATGTAGCAAAATCGCACGATGTCATGTTTTCGCGATTTGATGCAGCAAAGAGAACAGAGAGATGAAGGATGTAGCGAAATCGCGCATTGTCGCATTTTCACGAAACAAAGCAGAGAAGAGCATAATTGTACGGACGTCGCGAAATCGCGCAGCATCGTGTTTTTGCGGTGCAAGGTTGCGAAGGAGATAAGGAAGCCGAATGCGTAGCGATTTCGTGACATGGTTGGTTTTCGCGGTTCGAAAGTGACAGAAGCGTACGGAGCAAAAAGACGTCGCGATTTCGCGACTGTCGTGTTTTCGCGACCTGTTATAGTTTCGCGCCAGAAAGCGGTTCAAACGGCCCGATGCAGTTTTGTGAGTTTCGATGATTCAAAGCGCTCCAAAATTAAATGTGTTGTTGCTTTTCGATGCGGTCAAGGTAGAAGAACGCGCCCAAGCTACCAGAATTGAAGATTTCCATTATTCGAAGCTGTTGTTCATGATTTTTCTAACGGTTTCATGCACATTTTCAAGAACATCATTTAATGAAGACGACCGACTCTTCCTTATGGCATTTAATTTCTGGTTTCTCCGAGGCTGTTTAAGGATATCATCTCCTTGTTTTCGTTGCATAATTTGTAGATCTCGAGGAGGTCCGTTTCATATTTTTAATGCTGCAAAGAGGCAAGACCTCTATATAAATCAATGTAAATCTCAAGAACAAGTATCGGGAGTTTGAGAGATACTTTTGCTGAAAGCTTTTCAAGTACTTTGCATGAATATAAGACATTCGGCTCTCTGGTTTCGCAAGCAATTTTTTGTGTATTTTCCCTTCTGTATTCTGCATTCCTAATTTGTGCTCGCATTTCTTATTTGCTGCTTAGTTTTAATTCTGTATTGAGTTTTAACATTTGCTAGTAAGGGAGTGAGTTCTGGAATGTTATCTTGGAGGTCATCTGCGCAAGGTTGTGAGTGAATCACGTCACTGTCTTCTATTATTTGTTGTTTGCGTACTTAGAGTTATCTGCTGTTGTTCTTTCCCGATCGGATAAATTCGGCCTACGGCCATATTTCCCGTTTCTTTCTGCATCTTTACAATTCCTTTCCTGTAACTTTGATCTAAAAACAAGCTTAGAATAGTAAGGGAACCAGCCCACTCTGGAGATTGGTCTGGGAGACATTTCTTTCTCCCAACCTTTCAATGTTGGCCGGGTCTAGGGTGCATTTTCTATAAAAATCCTTTCCTGTGGCAGATTCGTGACCAACAAGTCCTAAAAGTAGTTTTAGGAATTTCATCATCCTTGATTCTAATCTGATGGTATCCTAATCGCAAATCTAGGTTTGAGAAATATTGGGCCCCATGCAATTCATCTAACAACTCATCAATTACTAGAATGGGGAATTTGTCCTTAACAATAATTTTATTGAGTTCTCTGAAATCCACACACAAATGCCAAGATCCATCTTTTTTCCATACCAACAATACTAGGGAAGAATAGGGATTGACACTAAGTCGAATAACCCTTGCAGCAAGAAGTTCCTGCATCATTTTGTCTATTTCTGATTTCTGTGCATATGGATACCTGTAAGGGCAAACACTTGGAGGAAGACTACTTGGAATAAGTTGAATTAAATGATCATGAGTACAAGGGGGTAAACCTATGGGTTTGCCAAAAACTATGGCATCTTTTTGCAATAATAGTTGTAATTCCTCCGGATGGTTGTTGTCTCCGCTATCTAAGTCTTGTATAGCAAATAGTTGGGCCACAACGCCATGGCTGGAATTTTTCAAGAATTTTTCCATTCTATGAGAAATTTGAGTAGCCCTCGCCTTCAAGCCCCTTAAGGTGTACTCTATTCCCTGCTGGCTGAATTTCATCCACAATTCAGAGAAATCCCATAATACTGGACCCAACAATGTCAACCACTGAGCCCCCAAAACAACATCACACCCACCTAGGGGTAGGGCAACCATGTCTGCCTTAAGATTATATTCCCCTATTTGTATTTTAACATGTCGACACTTTTCTCTACAAGGCAAAGTTCCTGCATTGACAATCATGACTTCAAGGAGTTGTGAGTATTAATATAACAATTTCCTTGTTTGGCCACCCTTGGGTCAATTATGTGTGCTCCCGGAGTCAATGAGAATAATAACCCGTTGTCCTTTGAAGTTTCATATCATCTTCATGGTTTGGGGAGTCGATACACCTGCTAAGGCATGCACTGAAATTTCTGGTTGGGATTCTTTTGGGATGTCTGGTTGTTCTATATGTTCCTATTCCTCCTCAGACGATTCGATGGTTATCAGCTCATCCACGTCCAACAAAATCCTTGTGGTCTACGAGCATCCATTTCCTCCTGTTGGCATTTTTGCCACATTAAATTTTGACAAAATTTTGCCTAAGTGTGAAACGCACTTCGCCAACAGAAAATTGGGGATTTCTTCTAAGATCAGCAAGCCATCATTACTCAATTGCAGACTGCACATATAGAACAACCTCCTCAGAATTCTGTGAATTTACACTCTGATATTTTAAAAATTCGAGATGAACAGGTTGTTCTTCTTGGCTGAGCGAGAATGTCTCAAGGAAGCGTCAATTGCATAAAGCCAAAAATTAGCCGACCAACAATCTTGGGTTCAGGTTGTTGCTGGAAAGAATAACCCCCCTCCCATAGTTGAGTTGGTTGTCCAAGCTAAATTTGAAGAAGAAAGGATCCGTAATGCGAAAGCGCTCAATCTCAGGGTTCGTGGGGTGCCCAAACCTACCGATCCGCTTCAAGCTAGAAATGCCTTCATTCACAACACTCTTGAATTAACAGACGTTACTCTTGAGAGAGCATGGTTCTCTCCTGACTCCACATTAATCATACGCTTCAAAAATGCGGAAGAGCGTATGAAGGCATTGAGGGCCAAACGAAAATTATTTACTCTTCAGGACAAGATCTGAGGACCTTACGCGACTCCAGGTTGAAGAATTGAAGAAAGCCAGGGAGCAAGTAGCCGCAGCCAGGAAAGCCAACAAATGGGCAGTTATTCGTAATTTGTGTGCAGTGATTAGGTACTCTCCCCCACCTGGGTGGTCCAAACCCTTGCCTAACAAATGACTCCATCGGCACGGAAGGGGGGTGGCAGATAAGCTAGCTATAGCTTGCTGGAATTGCAATGGTATGATGTGGTCTGCCCCAGGGTCCTTTATTGATGTGATTGACAGACATGACATCATTCTTATCTATGAGACATACGAGAGTCCTGAGCGGGCCCTTCCAGTTATCTTTGGTTACTTTTGGTGGTCCAGTTGCTGGAAACTCACTCAACGCTCTGGGGGGTTCATGGATCAGGAGGTGTTGCTGCTTTTATTAGGGATAGGCTCCAGGATTCGGTATCCTTGGTTTCAACTGACCCCCACTCCAGGTTTTTATGGATTAAAATCCATCGTCACTCACCTCTTTGGGATATCTACATTGCCACCTGTTACTTTCCCCTCACCACGTCCAATTTTGCTATTCACACAAACGGGGACCCTTTCCAGGATCTCTATGAGGACATTACTAGATACTCGGCTTCAGGGGAGATACTTCTGCTGGGAGATTTCAATGCTCGGACTAGACCTATGCAGGTTTCTCTTCATGACCTCACAATCGATGAGATGCAGACTCAAGAATTGGATCTTGAGGACCTTGGTTTTGCTCGAACCTCCAACGACACATAGGTGACTGCTTACGGTAAGCATCTTATTGAGTTGGGTGAATCCAATAGGCTAGTTCTTCTCAATGGTATATCTTGTTTTCTAGATTCCAATGGGTTTACTTGCTTTCCTCATAGTGGTGGAGCCATTGTCGTCGACTATGCTATTTCCTCTATCACCCTCATTCCATTCATTTCCCGATTCAATGTCTCTGATCACCCTCCCCCCCTTACTGATCATTCAGTTCTTTCTCTTACATTATCCACTGTTTCCCTTCCTGTTACTCCTCCCCCTCCTCCCTCCTCTTCAGACCCTCGAGGCATTATAGACTTTGACTATTATTATTCCTTTACCTACATGGACCGGTTGTGTTAGGTTCTCCCCAAGGTGTCTTCTCTTCTCGATGTTTCCAATTGTTCTGCTTGCTTGGTCCAAACTATTTGGAAGGCTGTTTTGGACTCGTACCCCCACACTGTTCGTCCTCCTCCTGGTCCTCGTCCCCCTGGTCATTGCCCCATGAACATCTGGTATGATGAGGAATGTAAGTCTGCCCACCGAAGGTTGAAATATGCCATTCAGAATCCTTCCCAGCTCTATACCATTTCTCACAAAGACTACAGGATACGTCTCTTCCTTGCTCGGCATCGACTTGATCTTATCCACTTCCTTCAGCAGTCTCCAAAATCCTTCTGGCACCGTATCCTCCCCCGTGATCGGATTACTCATGGGATTGATCTTTCCTCTTGGACCATTCATGCCTCTTCCCTCTATACCATCCCAAATCATCCTCCTATTACTGTTCCCTTCCCCCCTTCTTCGTGCCACCTCTTTTCTACTGGTCTTGTCAAGCAGGCTATCTGGAAACTCTGTATGAGCAAAGCAGCATATTTGGATGGGTTGCAGGAAGAATTTTTTTAAGCATGGTATTGACCCTCTTGTTGGGCCCCTCACCGATCTCTTCAATCTCTCTGTTTGTTATGGGTTTCCTGATTCTTGGACTCAACATATCATTCACCCCATTCATAAGGCAGGTGATCCCCATGAACCCAATAACTACAGGATTATCATGATTGGGCATATCTTTGCCAAGCTCTATGCCATAGCATTGGATGTGCTTCTCTCCCGAAGGTTGGAGGAGGGGGGTTTCAAGGCTCTTGGCCAAGCTGGTTTTCGGTAAGATCACCAAACCACAGATCGCATTCTAGTCCTCAAAGCTATTATTGAGGAGGCGCGTTCCAGGTCCTCAAAGGTTTATTGTTGCTTTGTTGACTTCAGAAAAGCCTTTGACACGGTGCCTCGGCATTTACTTCTTGAGAGACTACGGTCAGTTGGCATCTCTGGGCAACTTTTGATAGCGGTTACACGGTTATATGAGACTGTGAAAGGTCGGTTTCGCTCCCCTCAAGGGCTTTCAGACAGTATTCTTAGCACCATAGGAGTGAAACAGGGGTGCCCCCTTTCCTCGACACTTTTTGGGATATTTATCGACGAGCTTGAGACTTTTATTAAGGAGAACGCTCATGCAGAGGATGGTTGCCTTCTTCACTATGTGCTGATTCCTATTCTCGTCTTTGTTGATGATGTTGTTCTTTTGGCCTCTTCTCTTGAGGGACTTCAACGCCATCTGGACAAGCTTGCCTCTTTTTGTGACTCGATACAGCTGACGGTGAATCTTTCTAAGACCAAGGTTATGGTATTCAATACTACCAAAAAGGCTCTATCTCATCTCCACTGCTCTTTCCAAGGTTGGGAGGTCGAGATAACCACCTCTTATGTGTACTTGGGGGTTCTTTTCACCGGTCCCACTTTTAGTATGAAACCTGCCACCTAGGCCCGTGTGTGTAAGGGATATGCAGCTTTGTCTTTGCTAGAGAGGAATTGCTTCAAAGCACATTTTCAGGATATACCTATGAAGATGAGGATTTTTGATGCCTTGGTCAAGCCAACTATTACTTATGGGTCAGTGGTTTGGGGTCCTAGCCTTGGCCCGATTGAGTGGTCACGGGTTGAACGAGTCCAAACACTCTTTCTTCAACGATTCATTCGTTGCAAGGGCACAGTCCCCCGCTCTATTATTCTGGCAAAGTTTGGGGCTTCTCCTCTCCAGCTTGAGATTATCTTCTTAATTATCGGTTATCTTCACAGGATCCGTACTTTCGGAGATACCCCTGAGGGTTGCAGGCGGTACCCTTACCTCGCCCTTCGCTCCTCGATGGAACTCTCTCCAAGTTCTCGGGGAGGCCGGAGGAGCTGGTATTTTTAGGTTTCTTCTCTCCTGGCTAACATTCAGATACGGATAGACAGGCTCCCGCCTTATTATTTGGGGGTTCTCCCCCCTGTCGGCTTAGTAAGGAGAAGATGCTCCACGAGATTCGGAAGGATATTAGTCTCCAGTACACCAGATGCACATGGATCTCTCTTGTTGCCCCTCTTTCCCCCAAGTTGTCTTTCTACCATGAGCACTTCTTACCGATACAAGAGGGCAGAATAGTTCCTCCACAATACCTTCAACAACACACGATGCATAGTCTTCGGATCACTATTGGGCAACTCAAGGTGTGTTCTCACCAACTCCGGATTGAGTCAGATCACCATCTTCCGATGGAGGAGCAGATTTGCTTGTTTTGCTCCTTGGGTGAAGTTGAAACCCTTCATCACTTTATTTTTTGTTGTCCCATTTAATATGAGATCCGAGGTAGGTTCCATTGCCTTTTCAGGGACAACTCTTGATCTGTTTCTACCTTCTTCAGATACCCGGACAAGCGTTGTCTCGCACTCTTTCTTAGGGAGATAACTCAGCTTCAACGATATAAAAGTTCTCCAAATGGATCTCACCCTCCTCAACATCGGCTCATCACAACATACTGCACCAACTCAGACAAACCAAGTGACTTCAATCAGAAACGCCCCACATCATCCAGTTCGGACAAAAGTTGGACTTATTCAACTCCGGTACTTCGGCATCGTCTGTTAGGAGAGATTAGTTTCTGGCGGGTTATTGGAGCTTGCCCCCCTTGGGCTGCTCCCTCCCCCCTCCTCTCTCTCTGTTCTTCTTGGCATGCACTCCTCTCAATTGGATTGCACCCCTCCCCCCCTCTGCTCTCCCTTTTCTTTTCTTTTCCCTTTCATCTTGTATTTATCTCATCTTATCTTATGTCTGGATTTGACTCCCGATAGAGGGTGGACATTGGAATGATTCTGGAGCTTGCACATGTTAGATGCCTGGTTTTAATTTTTGTTAGTTTTCTGTGTTGAGTGCTATTTGATTCAGCGTGCAATTAAGTTATCGTGCTGCTTGTCCATCACCCTTGTTCTACTTGGCCTGAGGCCATATTTCCCATCCCTTTTCATTTGTAATTTCTTTTCTGTTCCTTAATCTCAAACCCCAAGTTAGAATAGAAGGGGAACCAGCCCTCTCTGGAGATTGGCACGGGAGGCATTTCTTCCTTTCGGCCTTTCAATGTTGGCCGGGTCTAGGGCGCATGAATGAAACATTTCATACCTAAGGCGGATTCTTGACCAACAGTTTCTGGCACGCCGGTGGGACAATAGTCTCTATAACGGAGATAATCAGTCCCCATAGTTTAAGGGAGCCCGAGTTTGGTGAATCTTTGGCTTGCCTTCATCTGGTAAAATCACCTGGCGACTCTGTTGAGTTGAAGATCTGGATCTCATGACCGGTGGACGCCTTTTGTGCTGAACGAAGACACCCCGGAGGACCCAAGGTTTGGTGAGCAACCTTGACCTCACAAGCGGAGAAAAGAATGTTCACCTGGCGACTTCGACTTAGTGGCAAGGACCGTGATCTCTGAAGACCACTGCTATAATGGCACAGGTATGCTATCCTAGCTAGGATGATCTTGGCCCTTTGAATCTCCAAAGTCAACATGAGATTCCTAAAAGTGCCCTGAAGACCCTAACGAAATACAATGGCACTGAGGGAATGGCCCAAGAGCACCTTGAAGATGTTACTGCTCTAGCGACCCTCCACGGCATAGCCCACGAAGATGTCATGATCAGACTTCTGGTCCTGTCTCTGGAAGGAAGGGCACTGCAGTGGTACAAAATGCTCAGGTGTAAGAGCATCTGCTCATGGGTGGACCTAGCGGGACCACTAGTCAACACATTTGATGGCTCTCAAGATGCCTTTCAATTTTTGATGCACCTCTCCACCATCACGAGAGCACCTCTAGAGAGCATCACAGACTTCAGTGTCCGATTTTGGAGGAGTTGGAGGAGAATTCCAGAGAAAATTTGGCCGACACCCGCCTAGGCCCACCTTTATTATATTCGGACTTTCCACCCGGACATAAGCCTCCTCCTGCTGCAATCTGGGGAATAGAGATTCCCTCAAATCTTTCAGGAAGCAGTACAAGCAAAGCAAATCCTGCTCCAATCAGGAAAAATACAGTGGAGATAACCCGCTTCCCCATCACTTCTTTTGGTGGTTGCTACCCTCGTCCATTTCGCACAGTATTCACCATGTCAGATCCCTCAAACTGTGCGGAGACTTGGAATGCAGTTGTGTGGAGCACAAGCGATGGATCTCATCCAAGGCCAACAAAAGGAATATGCAAGCACTGCTCCAACAATGAACAATATGGTTGCTTGCAGTTTCCATCAAGAGATGGACCAAGAAGGGGAACAAGCTCAAGTGGCAGATTTTGAGAGTGAAGAAGACACAATCTTGCACCCTTTTTGTGTCCCAGGGCATAGCACGCAAGTATTTAGCCAAAACCCAATAAGCATGCCTCATCAAGAGGCTGATCTTGAGGAGATCTTGACAGAAGGGCTATCGCCGGAAAAATCTTGCTATCACATTAAGGAGTTAGAGGAGCACGTACCCAAGACCCCGCAGCCAGTGGATTCTCAAAAGTGGTGATATTGGGGCCAGCCATCACCACAACCGGTACTCGAAGAAGGCTCCCATGTGGTAAATCTCTTTGCCACATTATTCATTAATTGTATGAGTACTAGCATGCATGATAACCTGCCATGTTGCATCTTGTTCGCAACCTGGAAAACTTTGGGAGGCCAACCGGACTTAAAATATCAACTGAAGTATAATTAGATCTGGTCCAGACATTGCAGATTCACCGGGTAGGCGCCCAACACCAATTTTGTGGTGGCGACATGCCAATCATGTCGCAAAATTTTGTGTAAATAATGTAAATAGGTCGGCTGATAAATAAGGTGGGGAGAGCAAAGTGGTGTGATTTGGCATCATTAGATCTGGCCGACTCAAAGTGAAAGGTTCTCTTTTTGTTTATATTTTCTTGTGTCTACGTTTTGTTGTGACTCTGTTTCCCAATGGATAAAGGCCCTGGGGTCGATTGGCATTCAGACAAGCTAAATACCTCGCGAGCCACTCGAATTGTTGGCATTTTTGCCACATTAAATTTTGACAAAATTTTGCCTAAGTGTGAAACGCACTTCGCCAACGAAATCCCTTTGGAGCTTTAAATCAGCGAAACACATGCAAAAGTGTTGGCATTTTCGCAGGCCCTAAAAGAGGGTGATAAATTGGATGAAATGATCTTTAGATATTTCATTGTTGTAGATCTTTTCTTAAGCTTTCCAGCGATATATTACAATAGGCGATCGGGTCAACGGATCAAAAGTTGTGGCCCCGGGAAGCTGTACCACCAAAAATCAAATTCGGGCCTAGTGAGGGAGAAACAACCTTTGACTTTTCAACGCCAGCGCTGCTCCCAAGGTTCCAAGGCATTTCGCTCCAATCTTCAAGAGCAAATCCTTTTCGGAGTTGGAAGGGGAGAAATGACCTTTGACTTTTCAATGCCAGCGCTGCTCCCAAGGTTCCAAGGCGTTTCGCTCCAATCTTCAAGAGCAAATCCTTTTCGGAGTTGGAAGGGGAGAAATGACCTTTGACTTTTCAACGCCAGCGCTGCTCCCAAGGTTCCATTTTAACTTCGACCGACACCTTAGTCACACTTCCTTCAGAAATTAAATACACTGTTTTGCAACGAGAAGGGGGAACTTATAAGGGTGCATTTTCGGCAGCGACCGACACCTTAGCTACCTTATCTTTTGCAAATTCATATTGTAAATGAATGAACCTTGTATGAAGTGATCTATTCTACTACACCTAGCGATTGCAGCGGCTGGTTACCCATGCAATTCGGTTGGATGATGTGATTACCATAAGGACATTCGTTGTCGTGAAGACAAAGTGAGGAATGACCCACTTTTTGCTTAGGAGCAGCCAGAGTGCTGTGACAGAGCAAAGAACCAGCAGATCAACATCTTCTTCACTGTATTGGGGCAGTTATATACTTTACCCAAATATTGTTGTATTAAAGGATATATATGTATTACCCAAATAACGTAATAAGGGGGGATGTTAAAGTAAATATTCCATCATTTGGATATTTTACCCTTTCCCTACATTAGGTATATTTTATTTACTGCATGGTAAAAAGTAGCTTGTTACTTTTTACCACTAGTAGTTACTTTTACTAGTTACCTAGGTTAGTGACTTACCTTACCGTCATTTCCCTATGGACGACAGATATTATGGACGACAGGTTAGTCGGTAGGTTAGTTGTCGTAATCAATTTGATTACGTTTACTATTTCTATTTAACCTTTGATTATTAATAATATTTCTAATGCTTCAGCTCCTAACAGACCCAACCAACATTGAAAGGCTGAAAGAAAGAAATGCCTCCCGTGCTGATCTCCAGAGAGGGTTGGTTCCCCTTCTATTCTAACTTGGGGTTTGAGATTAAGGAACAGGAAAGAAATTACAAATGACTGAAAGGGATGAGAAATATGGCCTCAGGCCAAGTAGAACATAGGTGATGGACAAGCAGCACGATAACTTAATTGCACGCTGAATCAAATAGCACTCAACACAAAAAACTAACAAAAATTAAAACCAGGCATCTAACATGTGCAATCTCCAGAATCATTCCAGCGTTCACCCTCTATCGGGAGTCAAATCCAGACAAAATTATAACCCACATACAGAGCAGATAATTTAAATAGAAAAGTCCGAAGTTAGAGCCAAACATTCTCTGTATTGATAGCAGAATTATAACAGAATTATAACGTAGAATACATACATTCTCTGTCAAATCCAGACAGAATTATAACCCACCCTCTATTCGGACGTTAAGTTGGAGGAAATTAAGCCTAAACAAATAAGAGTGAATTAGGGGTTTTGTTGATTTAGGAGAGAATATCAAGTGAAATTGGCTTTAAATCTGTGCATGGATGTACACAAATTTGTGAAATTTTGAGGTTTGGATGTTCTTGATTATATGAATTATAATTGCAAAAGAAATAATGCAATAATCAAACAAGAATGCCCACAAAATTCTTATCACCTAGGTGTCGGATGCAACCGAAAATGCACCTAATTTGCCAATGAAGGTGTCGAGTAAAATCGAAAATGCACCTTTTAATTTTTGCAACAAAATGTGTATTTGTGTTGTGCAAAAAAAATGATATTTTTATGTCTCCTACTTTGTTTTACAATTTTGCAAAAGAAGTACAATGTTGTCTTCCCCCCTTTATTTTGCAAAATTAACAAATCGAGCACTCCTTCCAAGACAAGTCGACACACGACCCGCGTTTGAAAGGCTTCCAGAACTAGTCGACACACAACTTAGTTTTTATGGGCCCAAGCTTACAATTTCTTCTCAATTTTTGCAAAAAAAGAATGTGCAATTTTATGTCTTATATCCCCCTCAAAGAAAACAAATGCACACTTTGCCTTTTGAATTTTACAAAAAATTTTGAGTCTCCTTGTTTAATTTGCAAAAAGAATTCAAGGTTGATCCTTTCTTGTATGCTAAATAACAAGATTGAGAAGAGTTTTTATGGCTTTCTAATTTGCAAGAAAAATAAGTGCTCTTCTATGTCTTATATTCCCTCTTGGAGAAAAACAAAAGCTCCTTTTAAATTTGGATTTGCAAAAAAAATAACCTTTTTAATTTGAAGTGTATTGTATTTCTCTAATTAATTGAAGTATAATCTATAAATAATAAAAACTATTTTATTTGTAAAATCATTTTTTATTTAAAAAAAATAACTTTAGATAAAATAATATTAGATTATTTAATAAATTAAAAAAAATAAATAAACTTAAAAAAAAAAAAAATATGTATCTTAAAGGGCGCCTAGGGCAAAAAATATGCCCCGACGGGACTCGATCCCGTCACCTGGAGCAATCGAGCGCCTTGGCGGCAGCCAGCTTACCGTCCCGGCTGCCGCTTTGAGACAAAAGGGAAGGGTAAAACCTTCCCTTTGTCTTGCTCTTCAGCGCGTGTTCTGCGCGAAGAGCAAACAAGGCCTTCAAAGGCCTTGTTTTTGGGATTATTTATCCCACATGGAGGGCGCCGGTGGCCTTTTCACTGTTTAAAATAGTGAAAGCCCCCCTCCTTAGTCGATTGCCCTCGGGCAATCGACTTGCTTCCTTTTGCGCACTCAAGCCGACGGTTGCCCTATGCACCACGTGGATGAATGGACCACTGCCACATGGCAAATTTTAAGCCTGCCATGTCAACGCCTAAGCCTGCCACGTCAACCCTCTCCCAAGCCTGCCAAGTCAGCCCTCGGGTTCGAGTCGGTCCACGTCAGCCCTCTCCCAAGCCTGCCAAGTCAGCCCTCGGGTTCGAGTCGGTCCAGTTGGCTGTATCACGTGTCCGGTCTGTGGTTGTCCGCCACGTGTCGCATCTGGTCCAGTCTGTGGCTGTCCGCCACGTGTCGGGTTTGGTCTAGGTTGCGTCTGCGTTTGAGTCGGTCGCCGGAGACTCCTCTCCTTTCGACTGCACATGGCGTCGGAGACTCCTCTCCGGTCGCTTCCGATTGGAGGGCCGCCTGTCCTGAGGGCGCCGGAGACTCCTCTCCGGTCCCCTGTTGAAGGGCCGCCTGCCCTGAGGGCGCCGGAGCCTCCTCTTCGGTCGCCTGTCGAAGGGCCGCCCAGATGATGTGGGCTGCCCCACGTGGGCTTGTCAGGTCTGACAGCTGCAGGTGGCTGTCAGATTTGACAGTCCTCCTTGCTGTGCGTCAGAGCTGACAGCACCTGCGGGATCTGACAGCCCACAGTGTTGTTCGAGTAACAGATCGCAAGCAGAGATTTGAGCTCGATCACTAGGAAAATTAGTGCCACCGCCTCGATTTCCATGCGCGCTCCGCGAAATTCCGTGCTAAGGAATTATTGTCTCAGATTCAGCAGAAATGAGCCTCGAAAAACGTGCCAAGGATGTTGCTTCAGGAAGCGTGCTTGTCAAAGGGGTCCCGTGTGTCGGGATTTGGGCCCCTAGACCAACTGGAACGGCTTGCTGCCGCCTTGTCCAGGTCCACTGCCTACGCAATCGGAGTGCGAGGCAAATGCCCACTCTGATACCAATGTTAGGAGCTGAAGCATTAGAAATATTATTCATAATCAAAGGTTAAATAGAAATAGTAAACGTAATCAAATTGATTACGACAACTAACCTATCGACTAACCTGCCGTCCATAATATCTGCCGTCCATAGGGAAATGATGGTAAGGTAAGTCACTAACCTAGGTAACTAGTAAAAGTAACTACTAGTGGTAAAAAGTAACAAGCTACTTTTTACCATGCAGTAAATAAAATCTACCTAATGTAGGGAAAGGGTAAAATATCCAAATGATGGAATATTTACTCTAACAGGGTCTAGGGCGCATGAATGAAAGTTGATACATTTCATACCTAAGGCGGATTCGTGACCAACACCTCCCTAGTCAATCATTTGATTGTCGGAGATTTGTTGCCAGTATTTGGTGTGAACTTGGAGGGAAATGTGGGTTTGGCCTGTGGGAGTTTGGATGATCTCCTTTGGGCAAAATTTTTTTCTTCTGCTAATCTCGTCAGTCCTATGGCTTGCATCATAGACTGTTGTTTGAAAATTTTTACCTCTGCCTTGATATCATCTTTCAACCCACTAATAAAATAGCTCTAAAAAATCCTTCACTCAACCCCTTTGTCCTATTAACCAACTTCTCAAATTGAGTTTGATATTCTCGGATAGTAGAGGTTTGTTTCAATTTGGTTAAGGCTCTTGTAAAGTCTTCATACTCAATTGGGCCAAAACGAGTGAATAATTAGGACTCAAAGTCTTCTCAAGAAGGGTTAGGAGTCATTTTCCTAACCATTGATACCATTGTAGGGCCTCAGATTCAAAGTTAAAATATTCCATGGTGACCCACAAATATCGGGGTACATTATGGAATGACCATCAACGTCCTTTCCATTGAACTTGGGAAAGTCTAATTTAGGTATCTTAAATGGGGTATCTATGTCAAAAAGAGTATGATGAACTCCTTTCTCTTTATTGACTGAACTACCACCCGGTCCTTCAGTGTTAAGATGCTCGAATACCTTCGGGGCTTCCTTTAATCACTCTTCAACCTCTAGGAATTTTTCTTCAATTTTGAATTTGGATTTAATTTTGTCAGTTCTCATAACCTGCATGTGATCTTTCATCTTTGTAACTTCTTGTCCAATGTGGGACATTTGGCTTTGTAGGTTACCGATTGCGTGGTTTAATTGCTCCATATATTCTCTTTGTTCTAACTCCTTCATTGATCCTCTAGTCCCTCCAGCCATATATGTATGATTTGGACCACTCCCACTGACTTACTAAAAATAGAAGTGTTGTTCTAGGAGTTACTATTTTTAGTAATGATTCAAAAAAAGTGTTTGGGTGCTATATATCAAAATGATCAGCTCAAAAAATCAAATACAATAGGCTAGGTCTCACAATGACGTTTTTCAGAACCTTAGAGAAAGTGCATGGAGGCTATATACCAAAATGATCAACTCGTCGAGACGATCACAATGAGCTATATCCATCCCACAACAACGTCTTTCAGCACGCCAAACTTTTTCTTTCTAGGGAATTGCTATCTTCAAGTGTCTGTTTTTCTCTTGGAGTCTTGGTTCACTCAAAAATTTGACTTTTGTCCGAAAACCCCTTAGTAGGCTCTACAATGTCTGTTACTAACACTATTATGTTTGACACTATTTTGTCGGACTTTATAGCTCATTGTTTCTGACGGGTTTCTTGGCAAACTTTGTTACTAACAATTTCCTTGACTGTTATGATTTCTGATTGTAACAGACAACTGCTACTTAAGCAGATTCTGTCTTGACTGTTACTAACTAGGACTCTGGCTGAAATTATACCCAACTGATACTGACTACTGCCCTAACAAAACTTGTCTTGACTGTTACTTTCACCACCAGTTCTTTTGGCTGTTTTAGTACAGTTAATTCTGTGATAATGTAGTCTCTTTAGTATGCACAATTTTTGTGGAAGAATTCTTGGTTTCGGGTTTAACATTCAACAGAAACATG
The DNA here is from genome assembly GCA_028583015.1 of Wollemia nobilis. NCBI lineage: Eukaryota > Viridiplantae > Streptophyta > Pinopsida > Araucariales > Araucariaceae > Wollemia > Wollemia nobilis. The sequence goes on from JAQPPZ010016822.1 coordinate 4,458,325, forward strand.
GCACTCTAGGCCAGGGTGTATGTACTGTCCATAGCCCTCTATTATACCATAGTGACAAACGATAGTGCTCGGACCAATATTTTAGGCCACTACTCAAGGAGGATTCCATGCATACCTTGAGCACACTACCCGCCTCTCTGACAGTACGGGAGGGTGATCTTCTTGAGTGTTGTGCTCGGTGCACTATGGATACTTACACGGTTGAACAACTTCCTATGACTAAAAGTTTCTCCTAATCCTAGGGGGTCTCCCGATATACCCGAAGATGCATGGGAGCTCAAGTTTGTATACAGGTGTTGTCCGAGGCTTGGGTATTGGAACCTCATCGCCCCTCACTTCCTATACGCTTTACGAACAATCTAGCTTAGCCAATAACGACAACTCCATGATATTTTAAAACCCTTGGCAGAGGGTCTTTAACCTATTAAACTAAAACAGAAAAAAAAATGGTTGGATTTTTTTTTTTTAATTTTTAATAGGATAATAAATGGAAAAATAAAAGCATGGGAAATTTATACTTAACAGTCGAAATGATAGGGCAATATTTGTTGCAGTCGTAGTGGAACACGACCCTGGAAAGTGCTCTGACACCACTTGTTAGGAACCTTCTAATTAAAATAAGAACATCAACATAAATATTGCAATAGAAGTAGTAATTCATGAAAGAACAAAATATTGCAATACAAAATGTAAATGCAAAAATATATATTAATCTTATAAATCACAATATAGAATTGTCGGCCTCTTCTGGGGGGCAACCTCAATCAATACTTTGATTCAATATGCAAAACGATACATTCGTTTATGCCCCCTTGTCTTTTAAAGATATATTTCATGCAAACCTAACCTAACACTCAAGGGTTGGCTTACATGCAAAGTGCCACTCGAGCTAGAATCTTCTACCAAACAAACAATTACATTCTTTATAACGGTTACATGAAATGGCCCCACTTGTCTAGGCACCTCAAGTGCCACATACCATTACAAAATATTACAAAATATCATTAGAATGGGGTCCCCGCATTGGAAAGGGGTCATTACATAATAATGTTAGAATTACATAATAATGTTAGGATGGGGTCCTAACAATCAGCTTATTCTCGGCTCCCCTCGAAATAATCATTGTTTTATCATTCTGCTCAACTGCCTCCTTAGCATCAATGTCTTGTATACTTGTAAAACAATCTTCTTTCCATTTGTATCTTCGTTCCTGATCCTTGTACATAATGTTTGAAACCCTATCACCATATGTCTTGAAGTAATCTCATCCATGGTTATGAATCTGCCACTAGGATAGGATTTAGTGTAATGCGCCCTAGATTCACCCAGCAGATTGAAAGGCCGGAAGGAAGGAATGCCTTCCGTGCCAATCTCCGGAGGAGGCCGGATTCCTATGTTTTCTCAACTGTTTATAAACTCAGAGTGCAGGAAAGAAATTATAAATGCAGAAAGAAATGTAAATGTGTTTGTTATGGGTGGGGAGGATAAGCAGCACAACAACAACCAATCACCACTACTAACAACAATTAACCACAAAATACTTTGTAGAAACTATCAATGCCATTCATCCTATGTATCCTCTACCTTTGCATTCCAGGAATACTTAACTATTAAATACCGATATCCAGAAAGCAGAATAACAGTAAGCAATAACATAAGCAACATGAGGCAGAAATGCTAAGTAAAGGCAACATACAAGATGAGAACAGTCAATAGAGCCAAGTGTATTTTGTATTTAGAAGCAAACGCACAACTACATTGGTTCCCTAGCAATATATCCCCCTTCCACCCTTTTACAATGATATTTCTGAGCTATTTATAGCATAAATTTCTCCCCATTACATCGTTGGGCACAGGATCCCAGACCTGACAATAACTGAAAAAGCTGACAAAGCTGACAAAAGCGGCTGATGTTGACCTCTACCGGTATGGAACGTGCTTGCGGTAAGGTCCACCTGAAATATTGGCAGCTACGTGGCGGTGTGGGGATGATGCTCCGAGTCAGCTTGACTGAGGGCAGCTTAAGTACAATAATTCAGTTCACGCTCGCACACCACCCGTCACATCTCTGACTCGAATCCCGAGGCTGACACTTGTCAGAATCTGATAAGGGGAAAAATCTGCCTTAGGAGCTCGTATTTCCTTTCTTGCCCGACTTCGCCCAGAATTGGAGCGCAACCAAACAGCGCAAGGGGAAAGTAGCGCAGTTGGGGAGGCCTTCGTGCCTTAGAAAATTCCTGGGCTGGCTTCAACATTTTGTGCCCGAGTGCGCGTAAGTAAGTGGGCGAACCCCGACTTCGCTGTGAAGTCGGGTTGCGCAACACTTAGTCGTTTTTGGAGGTACCATGATGGGCTGCTCAACTGCGCTCTTCTTTCGGGGTGAACCCCGACTTCGCTGCGAAGTCGGGTTGCGCACCCAACACTTAGCCGCTTCTTCAGATGAGTCGCCCAACTGCGCATGAACTTGAGGGCGCAGCCCGACTTCGCTGCGAAGTCGGGTTGCGCACCCAACACTTAGAATTTTTAGGGCTCCACTGATGCCCAGGTGCGCACAGAACTGAGAGCGCACCCCGACTTCGCTGCGAAGTCGGGGTTCGCTCTATACTTAGAAAAACTGGGTTCAGCTCTCCGCACGTTGGCTCCCCAAGTGCGCTCAAGATCAAGGGCGCAGCCCAACTTTGCTGTGAAGTCGGGTTGTGCAATACCAACACTTAGTCAAATTTAGGGCTTTTTGCCCTCTTGGAGAAACAGTCAGAAGAAGGAGAAGGGGGGGGAATAAGAGAATGAAACTGATGGAAGGGAAGAAAAGGGATAGTGGAGAAAGGGAGAGAAGGAAGAGGGAAGGGAGAGCAGCATCCTTACAAAAAAAACTGAAGACATGGCACCTCGTGCAAAATTTGGCAACAATAGTCATTATTGTCCTTCTTATAGTCCCTTGGGTCTTAATTTAGCCCATCGCAGACATTAATAATATTTCATTTCTAGTTCCCACCACCCATATTAGACCCTTAATCACTAGATCAATTGATTTTTTTAAATCGGTCCATAGTGCAAGACCATGTAGTAGTGAAAATGCAGTAAATATTAAGCTTGGGTCATTGGGCTCAACGTACTTGCTTAGAAGAGCTAGTTTTGGTGCGAAGTGCATACTTCGCCTAGTTTTGGTGCGAAGTCCGACTTCGCCCCACTTTCTGGGCGCACCTTGCACTGGCAGACTGACAGGTCAACAAAGAAGAGCTGTGAAGTACCGGAGCAGGTTCGTAAGGCGGCAGGCACCAGTGTCCACCTGTGCACAGTCCGACTTCTCAGCAGAGGCGGACTGCGCCCTTGACAGGTGTGCGGTAGGGGAACAAACCCGGAGTTTGACCAAGACGTGAAGATTTTCCCAACTGCACTGTTTTCTGCCCGCGCATCCCAAGGAGTCCAGATCCCAAGCAAAGATGGATAGCCTGCCCTCTAAGGCAGGCATGTGTCAGTTACATAACCCATCATCCAACAAGTGTCCAGCTTTGGGATTTGAACCAGGACTGCCGACCAAAAGGGATAAGCATGGGCTGCCTGCACTGCTTGCACTAATGGCCTCATTCAAAGCTGATCTGAGGTTTCACCTGCTCCAGCTACCAGTGAACCTGCCGACTTGAAGTTTTGCCCAGCACTTCGCCACGTAGCAGTCCAGCTTCCAGGATGACCATGCTGCGGGTACAGCCCTGTTCGACAAAAGGTCAGCATTTGCAGCTCTTTCGCCGCTTCTGTCAGCTTATGTTTGACTGGGACTCTGTGCCCATTAATGTAACGGGTGGGACTCGGGCTATAAAAGCCCATCTTGAATTCATTGTAAAGGGTGGAAGGGGAATGTTTGTCGGGGAACTACGTGCTTCATCGTAACCATGCTTCTGCATATAAATACAATTTGTATGCCTGGTTCTGTTCTACCGCTTTTATTTCTTATGCTTATGCTTTACGCGATTTTGTGTCATGGCTTGTTGATTCACTTCGGCATTTGATGGTCAGGCGCCTTTAGCATTATTTCTGTACTTTTAATTTTCATATAATAGATGTGGTAGCAGTTCCATCAGTTATGTGTGACGTTGCTGGCCCGTATCTGGTGATTGATGCGATCCCCTGCTGTTAGTTCCTTGTAGGGAATGTTTGCTAGGGAGCCATTGAAGCTGTGCGGTTAAACTCTCTACCTAACACATATACCTGGCTCTGATATATCTAGGTTTACTGTCTACCCCTGTCAGTGTACGTATCTGGTGATTGATGCGATCCCCTGTTGTTAGTTCCTTGTAGGGAATGTTTGCTAGGGAGCCATTGAAGTTGTGCATACACTGCTTGTGTATCGGCAGTACGCCTAGGTTTTGCGGTTCCTTGCCATACTTTGTGTTTGTATGCAGTAAGTAGCGGTGATTGGTGTGTTCCCGTACTGTTAGTTCCCCCCACCAACCTTTTGGACATATTTGTATCTCTTTCTGTACGTTTATCTCTTTCTGTACATTTAATTCTTTCCCGTTCCCCTTAGCTTAATTCAGAAACCCCCCAAAAGGAGCCGGCCTTCTCCGGAGATTGGCTCGGAAGGCATCTCTTCCTTCCGGCCTTTCAGAGAAACTGTTGGTTACGAATCTGCCATGAGGAAAGGATTTCGGGTTGATGCGCCCAGATTCGCCCACCAGCATGACCAACACTGAATATGATAATGTAGAGACACAAGCACTCTGTTATCTAGTTTTAGAGGTGTACTAGTATTCAAATTAAATTGCAAATTATGCGAATATAATCAAGTCATAAATCTTTACATAACATGATAATTAATAATTAATATCTTGTAACTCTTATCACAGATCCCATCACATGTATATTTTAAGAGAGCCTGAATAATGCCATTCACCTGTTTGCAAAGTATATGCATGTATTCTGATGGACCATACTCATGTAGTCAACTAGAGTATTTTCCAATAATGAATTGGATTCTCCATTTGGCATAAATGAAATACAATATTATCCTCCCCATGTTAATGCAATTGATGCAATGTGGTCCAGTAGAATCAGGATGGGTACAAGTCTTTGGTGAATTTTGACATGATAGATACCACATGGCTTTTAAGAAAAGCGGTTTCCTAAACTTAAGACAAAAGATGTGAGTGTTCCACTGAAACTCTCTTTGTTTTTAAAACCTTTGCAACAGGTCCTTCTTATTGTGTCAGTTGTAATATCAACAACACACTAATTTCCTCAAGTTAATTTTAAAAGTTGAATATTTTTGCTCCTTTTCTTTAAGTTGATTTGCTTCAAGCTATAGTAGAGCAGTACTCCTTTAATTAGTTGTGAATCTGATATGGAATAATCTGAATTGTTTATTCAATGTAGAGCCTTATACAAGCATACATATGCTCAATTGAGCATAATAACAAATGCTGCAATCAAACTAAATATGGAGCTTATGCTATTTTATGAGTGAAAAGAAATCACTCGAATCTCAAGGATCAAAATGGAAGATAAACCTATGCTCTACATATCCTCATCATGCCTCCCAACCATGAAGGCATTGGCCTCCAATGCCGTCTTAAGGAGAAGATATCTGTCGTGCTTTATGTGGTAGCTGACCTTGTTTGGCAACAATTGAAGAGGTGGCAGAACCCTGTTGAATATAAGGATATTTCAGGTTGAAATCTGTGTCTTTGTTGAGTGGAAGCTGAAAGTTGGAAACAACAATGGCTGGTTGGCTGGTCAAAAGCGTTGTTTACAATGTCAACTCAAAGTAAGGCTTAAGGAAATTGACATTGGCAATGTCATGGATGCCCAAATGTGCTGAAAGATCAAGCCGAAAAACATTTGAGGACGCCTATTGAATGATGGAGGGAGATCCATATCGGAAGGGTTTGACCTTATTGTGGGCTTTGTTCTTAAATTGACGCTTCTTTAAATACAACCAACCTCTGTCACCAACTTGGAAATGGTGAGGAATATGATGTTGATCCATGAGTTGTTTTTTCCTTCTGTGGAGTCTTTTGAAGGATCTTTACAACTTTGGATCGAAGAAACTACAGATGTTGGATAAAGGATTGCACTTTATTTTGCTCTATTTGGAGATGTGATGTAGCATGAAAAACAGAATGATAAAGGCAACTCATAAGGAGCCATGGGCCGAAACTCAAGAGAGGCCTCAAAGGGAGAATGACCTATGGAGGACTCAAATTTCACTTAGTAGAGTTGATTGCTTGGTTATAGGCATGCTCAATGTGGATAAGACTCAAATTTCACTTTGTAGAGTTGATTGCTCGGTTGTAGGCATGCTCAATGTGGGTAAGGCACAAATTCCATTTGGCAGGAGAAGTTTGATGGTAGAAGCAGAAACTATGAACTAAGGTACAGTTGATGACTTAGTTTGACCGTTAGAAGTAGTTGAAAAAATTAAGGGAGACACCTAAGAGTTTACAAAGGGATTCCCACAGAAGCTAATTGAATGAGGCTCTACATTTGATCGAATAAACTGTTCAGATTATTCCATATCATAAGCATTCAAAATTTAATAATATTAGGATTCCCCTTCTCTTGGATGTTTATTTGTTTTACTAGGCCTCCTTTCTGTTTTGTAGATTTGATCTCTTATGAAGACCCTTTGATTTTCATGAAGATCCTACCATCTTTTGGTGGCTCCTTCTCCATTCTAGTGAATTGCTCCCAGTTGTTGTATGTAACCTTTTGATCTAAGACCTACAATACTTAGGAGACCTTATGTTCTATTGGACCTTTTTTTAAAAAGGCACCTTCAACACAAAATGCTTTTTATGCCTTCACTTTCTTGATGTCCTTTTTGCAAGGTGCACTTATCCTTAAATCTTACACTTGAAACAACAAGATAATGATTAATGGGCCAAGAGATTGTGACAAATCATGCATATTTGGTATAAGGGAACAACAGCAATGAGAAGCTAATATTTACTACAAAATATGCATTTGTCCTCCTTTGTGTTTAACTTGTCTGCATATAGGTTCTGGGGAGGCATAGGGGACAAATTTAGCATTTCCGTTAAAAGCAAGCTTTGATGAATGAAAAGCAATCAACTTATTATCCATTTTTATTTATTTTTCCCTCCCTTTTTCAATTTTCCTTTTTGGTTTGAATTGGTATGGGAATGAAATGGGCCCCACCTCTTATTATCCATTTAAATTTATTTTCTCCTCCCTTTTTCAATTTTCCTTTTTGGTTTGTAATAATATATGGTATTTTAACAAACCATACATTTGTATTACAACAAACCACATTATCATGGCACCCATGGGAAATAAATCTTGGTGGGTTCTTTGTGAGCCAAACATTCTCACCATCAGACTTCAACCACATGGGCCTTATTATCTCTTGTTAAGAAAATGCATAGAATATTTGTTTGATGATTGATTTTAAATTGTTTGTTATCCAATAAATATGTATTTTGTTAACAAACGTGAGGAGCAAATGAAACTAAACCATAATAATAATCTCCATAAATGAAAAATTACCAAAGTAGTACTATGAGACTCAAATATACAACATTTAATAAAGGGCATTATATTAATGTCTACAAATTACCGAAGTATGTAGATGAGACTGAACTATATTAATGGAAATTTTATCTTTTTGTTCACTAGAATGGGTATTTCTGATCTTCCTCCATGGGGATTCTTCTTGTAAAACTAAAACATGGCTTCATCAGCATGTATATTTTAATTTACTGTTGCATACTGTTAGGAACTGCTTCAAGGTGCTATCAATAGTGTATTTGTAGCAGGGTCTAACTGGTTTAGCAATGTTGAACCTGTGAAACTGCAATAATATTTTAACTACTGCTTTATTTCTTACAAATGTTTTTAGGATGAACATTGGATTTCTTCGGCGCAATAAGAAGGTGGACAAGAAGCTTGCTCATAAAATAGAATCTGAAATAGAAAAGAAGATGGAATTTGAAAGAATGAAAAAGGCATCAAGACTGCAATCAAAGATTATATCTGAACCGTTAAATTTGTCTATAAATAAGAAGAATGGAACCTCAGAACAGGGTCCCAAGCATATAAGGTTTGGATTGTCTGTGATAGATCCAAGTTCAGATGATGATGAGGTTATGGGAAGTGAAAACGCCCAGATGGAATCTGCAAAGAATATAGAAGATCACCAACTTCAGAAATTGTCAGGCAATTGTCCTTATCCCTCGGCAGCAGAAGAGCAAGCACGGTTGAGAAAATATCTATCAAAAGAGAAATCTATTAAATGTTTGGATGATGATGAAGATTTAGGAATTGGTTTGTTGTTTGACTCTGATCCAGGCTACCCAAGTTTGAATCACGGGAGGGTGGCCCCCAGTTGTACTACGAATTCTAAAAAACTAAAAACAAAAAAGAAAAAAAATTACAGAATGTATCTAAAAGGAAAGATTTTCACTCTGAGAAATCCTTGGCTACTCACTCGGATACAGCATTTGTACATGCTGAAGATGTTCTGCTCACAGAGGATGAGCAAATGGTATTTGTTGCAGCTTGGAAGAACATGTGCCAGGAGAAGCCATTTATTCAGGTTTTTGCATTTTTACTTTCCCTGGCTACTAACAAATAAGGGGGTTTATCTTCTTATTTAATTTCATAGAATGGATTTTTTAATAACGAAGAAAATGAATGGCATCAGAGTACTTCCGTTCTTTCTTTACTGTGCCTTTTCTTCATGTACTGAGCTAATTTTAACCGTAAAATAATTGAGCTGTTTGTTTTCCATATCTTTTATATGTGGTGATCACAAATAGAGTTGAAATGCCTGTATGTCATCTTGGTATAACTAGTAAAGCAACTACAAAATTATATTTTTGTGGATTATGTTTTCATGGAAGCCGAAGGCAAGAAAATTTCTTGCGTATGATCAACTAAGTTAGCTTTAAGATATTCTCTGTTTGGTTCAAAAATCTTCCAGTTGTCTTTATGGTTTATCCACTTTGGGTGTTCTGGTTTTAGCTTTCAGCTTGTAGCCCTCAACATTTGTGGTCATTTGTGAACTTAATATGATCTCTTGCTTTCCTTTCTCATGATACTTAATACTTTCCTGGTTGCTTATGCATTCTACTTGTTAGATTATTTAATTAACAACATTTTTTTAATTGGTTGTATGGAATTGAAATGGGTTCCTACCTGTATTACATCAAGACCACGTTACCATGGTATTGCAACAAATAACATAGTGGTATTACAACTGGAAACTATGCATATATTGCTTGGCAAGATTTGAAACTGGGTCTCCACATTGGGAGTCCATGTTTTTAACCTCTGGAGCTCATGCCATTTGTTTTTTTTTAAAATTGGTTATATGGTATTGAAATGGGCCCACCCATGTTACATCATGACCACAGTGGCATTACAACAGTTTGACAATTATGCATGTATTGCTTGCCAAGATTTGAGACTGGGTCTCCTTCCTGGAAGACGAGGAATTTAACTGGTTGAGCTTATGCCATTTGATATTTAATCAACAACAATTTGGTATTTTGATGAAAGCCAATTTAGAGTTGGTATTTTGATGAAAGCCAATTTAGAGTTGGCACTATTGTATATTTTAGTTTTGTCACTAATGGATTCCTCATTCATGATAATTTATTTGTATGCGAGTAGGTGTTCAAGACAATGCTGGAATTGCAGAGGCCTCCAGTTAAGAAGGGATCGAGTACTTTGAAGGCAGAGAAGAAATGCATGAAAGCCATGAGGAAGTGGTACAGCGTTTTCACAAATCAGCCTGCTATTGGTCTGCTCAATGTTGCTGTAAGATGATTTCTGGCTTTTCATTTGATCTTTTCCTCAAGTTGCTCAAGATAATAGTTCCATATTATGCTTTGGAGAATAGACAGTTTCCTTAGTGAAGTAACAAAATATGCTTCTTTATATTGGAACAAGAGATCTTCTGATCCTTTTAGCATTCCGGATTGCTATTTCAATCTGCTATACTTTTGAGTTGCATTACCCTTGTTTGGTTATTTGTGGGATATTAATATAATCTCTTTCTTTTTCAGTATATTATTTAAACTGTTGTCCTCAAACTGATGCCATGATATCAAGATTCTCTTGATAGGTTGCATGATCCTTACTGAAAATGAAATATCGATCAAGCGCATTCAAGCTTTCTCCCTGATATTGTCATATTCTTTTTTTAGTTAAATTTGACTTCCCTTAAGCTCAGAGACCCAAATTTGTATTTTGTATATAGCAACAAATAAAATAGACAAACCTTGTTTCTGTTACATATGTCAGAAACAGATAGACACAAAACAACTAACCCCAATAGTAGTCATTTTGCTGCTTCCTCTTTTTTTATATAACAAAAACAGACGTGTTGTTTGTTCTTTTATGGACAGACACACATTGATAGTAATTTTTCTTTACATAACTCCATACATGAATTTTTTAATAGGACAAGCATTATGTTGAAGTATCTTGCTTGAATTCCATATAACTTCTCAAGTAGAAACAAAGATGCTGACACAATTGCATATACTGAGACTAAGTGCTGCCTACTTTGTCATACATATTATCTGACAAAATAGATATTTCGTATACATTCGATAGTTTTTGAGGGAAGAAAACATCTGAGAAATCTTAGATAAGCACAAATTTGTGCTTGAGTATGTTAGTGGAACACTGCCAACTTTACTCCTAGAGAAGATAAGATAATTCTATTGATGTCCATGGATGATCAAAATAGGCCCTTGAAACTCATCAAAAAGGAACTATTTCAATGCATTGTAATACAACAACGTAAACTTAGATTGGAGGAAACTACACAAAGTTGGACAGAACATTGGACCCCATAATGGGTAGTCCCTAAAAGTGTAAAAGTAATGATAAAGTGGCAAAGGAGCCAATAGTCAAGTGAAAAGAGAGAAATAGAGAGGAACATGGAAATAGGGAAGAACTCAAGTGGATCCAAGCATCAACTCAATCTATAGTAGACTATCAAGAGGAAGCGGAGCCATCGTCATCACCAATTACAAACTTGGGCTTGGGTGGCAGGTTTCAACCCAAAGGTGGGTCTAGTGAAGAGAACCCCCAAGTACACATAGGAGGTGGTGATCTCAACCTCCCGCCCCTGAAGATAGAAGTGGAGATGGGGTAGAGCCTCTTTGGTAGTATTGAACACCACAACCTTGGTCTTAGAAAGGTTCACTGTCAACTGTCTTAAGGTACAAAAAGCAGCCAAAGTGTCAAGATGACACTGAAGCCCCTTAGGGGTTGAAGCTAGAAGGACAACATCATCGACGAAGAAGAGGATAGAAATCAGCACATGGTGGAGAAGGCAGTCGTCCTCTGTATGTGAGTTCTCTCAGATAAATGACTCAAGCTCATCTATGAAGATCCCAAAGAGTGTCGGAGAAAGGGGGCAACTTTGTTTCACTCCTATGGTGCTGAGAATGTTGTTTGAAAGCCCCTATGGAGAGCGAAACCGTCCTACCATTGTCTCATACAACCGCAAAATTGTCGTCAAAAGCTGTCTAGAGATGCCAACCAACCGAAGTCTCCCAAATAGTAAATATCGAGGCACTATGTCAAAAGTTTTCTTGAAGTCGACAAAACAACAATAGACTCTTGAGGACCTGGAACGCGCCTCCTCAACAATAGCCCTGAGGACTAGGATATGATCTGTGGTTTGGTGGTCTTGCCGAAAACCAGCTTGGCCCATGGCCCTGTGTCCCTCCTCCTTCAACTTGTGAGAAAGAAACATCTAATGTTGTGGCATAAAGCTTGGCAAAGACATACCCAATCATGATGATCCTGTAATTGTTGGTTTTGTGGGGATCTCCCGCCTTATGGATGGGGTGGATGATATGTTGAGTCCAAGAGTTAGGGAAACCCGAGCAGACAGTGAGGTTGAAGAGATCTGTGAGGGGCCTAACAAGAGTCGATGCCATGCTTCAGAAATTCCACTTGCAAACCATCTAAATTTGCTGCTTTGCCCGTGCAACCTGCGTAATAAGTCCAATATGGAAGAGGTGGCAGGAAGTAGGGGGGGAAGGAACCCTAATAGGAGGTTGATTTGGGATGGTATAGAGGGATGAGGAGTGAGTGGTCCAAGAGGAAAGATTGATCCCATGATTGACCTGGTCTCGGGGGAGGATAAGGTGCCAGAAGGATTTAGGGGAATGGTGGAGGGAATGAATGAGATCCAGTCTACGCTAAGAGAGGAAGACGTTTCTTCTTCTGGAGGAACGACCTATAGTCTTTGTGGGAGGTGGCTGTGAGTTGGGGAGAGTACCAAATGGTATGTTGCAATCTTCGGTGGCAAGATTTATAGTCCTTGTCATACTATATGTTCATGGGACAATGATTGGGGGGACGAGGGCGAGGAGGGGGGCGGATGGTGTGGGGGTAAGAGTCCATCACTGCCCTCCAAATTGCTTGGACTAAGAAAGCAGAACGATCATAGCGGTGGGGAGAGAAGTCAGCCTTGGATGACATAAACGTTCCATGTAAATGAAGGAATAATAATAGTCAAAGTCTATAGAAACCCGAGGGGTGGGAGTGGAGGAAGGGGTGGGTACGGAGTGATCAGTAAGGGGGGGAGGATGATCAGAGACACTGAACCGAGAAATGAACGGGATGAGGGTGGTGGAAGAAAGAGCATAGTCCACTACACTGGCCCCATCGCTGTGAGGAAAACAAGTGAGCCCACTAGAATCTGGGAAACAAGATAGGCTGTTGAGAATTATGAGCCTTTTGGATTCACCCAACTCAAGAAGATGCTTCCCGTAAGCAATAACCTGTGTGTTGATGGAGATTCTAGCAAAACCAAGGTTATCGGGATCTAATTCATGAGTCTGCATCTCGTCTGTTGTGAGGTCGTGGAGAGAAACCTGCATGGGTCCGGTCTGGGCATTGAAGTCTCCCAGCAAAAGCACCTCCTCGGAAGCCAAGTACCTAGTGATGTCCTCATAAAGGTCCTAAAAAGGGTCCCTATCAATGTGAATAGCAAAGTTGGACATGGTCGGGGGGAAGTAACAAATGGCAATGAAAATATCCCGAAGAGGTGGGTGACGATGAAATTTAATCTACAGGAACCTGGAATATGGATTTGAGGAAACCAGAGTCACTAAACCCTAGAGTCTACCTGCTAAGAGCAACGACACCTCCTGACCCTCTAACATGCCTAGAATGGCAAGTAATTTACTGACAGCTGGACCACTAGAAGTAACAAATGATGGGTGGTAGGGCTCGCTCTGGGCTCTCATGTGTCTCGCACACAAGGATGATATCGTGTCCGTTGATCACATCTGCAAGGGACCCAAGGGCAGACCATGTCATACCATTACAATTCCAGCAAGCTATAGCCAATTCCTTAGTCCCCCCTTTTCGTGTCGATGGAGTCATTTGGTAGGTAAGGGTTTGGACCACCCTGGTGGAGGGGAGTCCCTGATGACTGCACGTAGATTACGGATTGCCCATTTGTTGGCTTTTAGCCGCTGCTACCTATTCTCCGACTTTCCTCAATTCATCAACTTGGAGTCGTGTAAGGTCCTCATCAAGGAAGATTTTGCCGTGGAGATTGAATAATTTCCGTTTGGCTCTTAAGGCTTTCATATGCTCTTCGGTGTTCTTGAAGCGTAGACCAATGTGGAACAGGAGAGACCCATGCTTTCTCTAGGGTGATGTCTATTAACTCGAGAGTGTTTTGAATGAAGGTGTTGTTGGCTTGAAGTGGATATGTTGGTTTGGGCACTCCACGTAACCTAAGATTGAGGGCCTTAGCATTGCGAACTCTTTCCTCTTTGAACTTAGCCTGGACTGCAAGCTTGACTATAGGAGGGGGGTTCTTCCAACCACAACCTGAACCCAAGATTGTTGATCAGCTAATTTCTGGCTCTGTTTAGTGGATGCTTCCCTAAAATGTTCTTGTTCAGCAAAAAGAGTAGCTTGCTCTTCCCGGATCTTTGAGAATTCCGATTGAAAATTTGGAGAGTTCTGAGGAGACCATTCCACAGTCTGTAATTGAGTGATAGTAGCTTGTTGGTTCTGAATGTTCCCCTGAAGATCTATGATAATTCGATTGCGATCATTCACTTGATCCTATAGAGAGAGTATGATGTTATTCTGTGTATCCAATTGTTTCTAAAGAGATGTTATATGTTTGGAGAGGCATTGGTAGAAGGTTGTAATATGAAAATGTTGAACTCACTTGAGTGGTGAGACCCGTGTTTCCACAATCCCTCCACCATTGAGTATCCCCATATAAAAATATGGGGAAACAGAGAGACGCGAGTGCATAGGGCGAGGACATAGGCGCGGGGGTGAGGGGACCAGAGGCGTAGGGGCGTGAGGACGGGATCACGATGATTGGTGTGTAGATAGAAATAGGTCGTGCAAGGGTGCGGAGTAGACAGGGACGGGTCGCGTGGGGGCGTGCAGATGGGTCCGTGCAGACCTAGAACGTGGGGGGGGCGTGCGGGCTCAAACGAGGGGTGCGGCGAGCTTAGATAGGGGTGTGTGCGAGCTCAGACGGGTGCGTGCGATGAGAGAAACGAGGGGATGCGGCCAGAGGGGCTCTTGCGGGCTTAGAGAAAGCCAAAGAGGTGCGCATTGGCTCAGGAAGGGGCGTGCAGGCTTTGTCAGATGATTCAGATGGGCGCGCATAGGCTTAGACAAGGGCGCGTGGGCTTCATCAGACGATTCAGACGGACGTTGCGGCAAGAGAGAAACGAGGGGGGTGCGGCTAGAGGCTCAAATAGGGGAACAAGAATCCAAGAATCACCCAAAATTTTTGGGGCCAATTGTTCCTCTAACCGTTTGAATATTCATCGGCGTGCTACATTCACCTCCCAAAGAGAACAAAGTTGACATGTTCTATCCTCTCGATGAATAGGGTGGTCTGTCTCCATTCTCAACAGATGTGAGTACACTCTAACCTGATCAAGAGGGATCCTAAGGCCATGTGTCTAATGTTGTTGGACATAATCAAGACAAATAATAATGTCATTCTCAATCCTCATGGAATGTTTAGAGTAGAAGAGCAAGTTAGTACTAAGAGGTTGAGATGGAGCGGCCTAAATGATTTGAATAAATTGATGATAACAATATCTCTTATTGCTTGACTAATCACCCTTTTATCAAGAATGAGGCAACGAGGAGCATATAAAGAGTATTTGAATGGAGGTAACTGATTTTATAGAGATGCCAACTAACTGAAGAAGAGAAATAACTTTTCAGTACCATCTATAATGACGATTGAAAGTGCTCTTGGAGATAGTCCATTTTGAGGATTCAAGTGCCAATTATGGGTATCTCCCTTGGCCTGAGGTGCAAACATCCATTGATCTAAGACGATGAAGCTAAGGAATAATTGTTAAGATGCTCTCAAGGTGAAGAGGATTAGCACCAAACTCAAGCCTGAATAATATATTGAAGAACTGCACTTTTACATTGGATAAATTGTTGGACCAAACTAGTCTGGACCCTCTCAATGCGAGCCCAATCAACACACCCTAGAGTTGGACCCCAAATATTAGATCCATAAAGGTTTGTAGGTTTGATGATTTAATCAAAGAGGCACATCTTTGTAGCTATGTCTTGGAAGTACTACGGGAAACATTGGTTTTTCAAGACTAAGAGTGATGTGTAACCCTTGCAAAGTTGTGACTGTAAAATTGGCTGAAGATTAAGGGAAATACCTATAAACCGAACCCCGAGTAGGTAAAAGAAATGGTGATCTCAATTGAATCACTCTTATAGAACTGAAACTTAGATAGGGTATTCTTTGATGTGTTGAAGATGATCACCTTAGTCTGGCTAAGATTCACTACAAGCTATTTTATGTCACAGACGCAAGGAAGAGCATCCAACTATCTTTGCAGACCCTCAAGAGCATGAGCAAGAAGAACTACATCATCTACAAAAAGCAATATAGCTATCAAGACATGATACAGAAGGCAACCATTGTCAACATGTGTGTTTTGATGAATAAATTCTTCAAGCTCGTCAATGTAGATCCCAAAGAGTGAAGGAGGAAGAGGACAGCCTTGTTTGATACCATTGGTGCTTTGGACATCTTCAGAGAAACCAAAAGTTGTATGGAAATGATCAACAACTACATTGTATAGTCTCTTGATGGCAATGATAAAGAGCTCCGAGATATGGATGCCATGTAGTCTTTATAATAAAAGATGCTTGGGAACGATGTCAAAGGCCTTTCTAAAGTCGACAACACAACAAAATAACAGCCCTTAGAGTGAAAATATGATCAATGGTCTAATGATCACTTCTAAAACTAGCCTGCCCTCTTGCTTTAGGCTTGTCCTGATCTAGCAGTTTTAGGAGTTTATATTCAAAATTATTGCATAATATTCAGTGACAAGGAAGGGAAGCTAGAACATACAACCTCATTGAATAATTCTGCAATTGGATAGCCAATAGCTTCAACACTATATTTTAGGAACTCAGCCTATACATCCCTTAATGTCAGTAGCCTTGCTAGTGCATAATTTATGTATGGCTCTTTTGATGCCTATGAACAGAAGAGGTGACACTATGTAGGGAGGATGAGCTGTGAATGATGGGTTGCCTTGGGATAGCATAAAAAGAATTAGCATGGCAAACCCATGACTTGTTATCAATGCACATGGGAGGGTGTTTTTGAGGGAGGAGTGTGCCAAAAGGCTTTTGGGATAGTAATGGAGAACATTTAGAAGCTCACAATGTGTAGCGACAAGAAATTTTGTTTCTTACATTGAATGACGCATTTCTATTCCCTCCGAGTAGAAGATATAACTGTGAGGCAAAGCATCGTGATGGACAAGATTTGGCCAAGGAAGAGTTTGGGGAACGGAGTTAAGGGGTGCAACCCATAATGTGGAAGACAAAAAATCATATTTTGTTTCTGCCATGGTGAAATTAAGAGAGTAGTATTGGGATATCAACTAGGAGAGGTGAGCGGCATAATCATTGGAAAAACAAGGATCAAAATGAATCATGGGATGGTTTGCTATACAGGGCAATGGAGAGATGCGTATTGCATGCAGGGTTATGGCTATGAACCTAGCCAAAGATTAAGGGAAGGACCTGTATACTGAATCCCAAAGTAGGTGTATGCAATGGTGATCTGAGTTGACTGAACCTAGTAGAAGAATTGAAACTAAGATGCAATACTCTTTGATGGGTTGAAGATCATCACCTTAGTCTTGCTAAGATTTACTGCCAGCTATATTAAGTCATAGAGGTGAGCAATAGCATCCAATTGCTTTGCAAGCCCTTGGGAGTATGAGCAAGAAGATATACATCATCTACAAAGAGCAATGTAACTAGCAATAGATGATGTAGAAGGCAACGATCGTCAATGTGTGTTTTGACAAATAAATTCTTCAAGCTTGTTGATTTTGATCCCAAAGAGTGAAGCAAAAAAAGGGCATCCTTGTTTGACGCTAATGTTCTTTTGGACATCCTGTGAGAAACCAAAAGCTGTCCAAAAACTAGCAATGACTACCTCATATAGTCTCTTGATGGCAGTGACAAAGAGCTTTGAGACTCTGATGTCATGTAGTGTTTGAAGTAAAAATATGCTTGAGAACAGTGTCAAACACCTTTCTAAACTCAAGACAAATGCTACTTAGAGTTCCCAAGTGCTTATGTTATGTAAGGAGCTTTGACTGATGGAATTATATGTGCTATTGGATCTTGTAAAGGAAAGTGTTAAAAGGTCATAATAGTTGTGCAAAACTTCGAAATTGAAAAATACATTAAATGCTTTACCTTTGGATGGAGTGGATATAGAATTGGGGTTGATTAGTTGCTAAATTTGACTTATCAGAATGAACTTTTATAAAATTATAAAAGTTCACGAGTCGTTACATGACATTTCTGGAATGAGGATGGTGTCAAACAGTGGGATGCATTTGCAAGATGATGATACGTATTTTCAATAAGACACTAAGATGAGCGCACATGTTTTTGAGATGGTGGGACATGTCTATGAGACGGCTTCCAAAGCCTGATATGCATACCCATGGAACATAAAAGATGTGTGTCATGGAATTAAGTCTTTGACAACGCCATTATTGTCATCCTATTACATCAAGAAAGTGATTCTGAAAGCAAAACTATCTTATACCACTAGTTTTTATTCAATCAAGGCAAAGTTGGTGACAAGCATCCAAGTTCCAAGTGAGATGTAGGTGATTGGAAGCATTTTTATCAAGGTTTTTTGGGAAATTATGTCTTCTATTACGGTTTATTCTGCTCTCCCGATTGGGCAACTCAGGGTGTGTTCTCACCAACTCCGGATTGAGTCAGATCACCATCTTCCGACGGAGGAGCGGGTTTGCTTGTTTTGCTCCTTGGGTGAAGCTAAAACCCTGCATCACTTTATTTTTTGCTGTCCCATTTATTACGAGATCTAAGGCAGATTCTATTGCCTTTTCAAGGACTACTCTCGATCTGTTTCTACCTTCTTCAAATACCCGGATCAGCGGTCTCGCACTCTTTCTTAGGGAGATAACTCAGTTTCGTCGATATAAAAGCTCTCCTCCGAATGGATCTCACCCCAAATGCCCCACATCATCCAGTTCGGGCGAAAGCAAGGTCACTAGACAGCGCACCCACAGTTTGTTAGGTTCCCGAACTAGCGATGGACAAAGACATATCATGGAATTCTTCAGCTCTAATACGTCGGCCTCGACTGTTAGGAGAGATTAGTTTCTGGGGGTTCTTGGAGCTTGGCCCTCCTTGGCTGCTCCCTCCCCCCTCCCTCTCTCTCTGTTCTTCTTGGCGTGCACTCCACTCTTCTGGACTGCAGCCCTTCCCCCCTCTTCTCTCCCTTCTTTTTTCCCTTTCTCTTTGGCCTGATTGTTGGGTTACGTCTTGTATTTATCTTAGTTTCTTTTCTTTGTTGGGCTTTTTAGCCTGCTAGCTGGCAGTCATTATTGTCCCTTGGGTCTTTTTTGGCCCACCATAGACATTAATAATATTTCATTTCATTTCATTTCTCACTATGCTTTGAGGGAAAAGCATTGTTAAGACCAGTAGAGATGGCACGAACGTAACTGATTGTGGCCAGGGCTCATTTCCCTCTCCTTGTACCTTAGAGGTCATATCTATCATATTCACCAAACTGCTTATATAATCTTGTATATAATACTAATAACTATACATATATATCTCTGCCCATGCACCAGTCTACAATCTGAAAAAAGACATTCAGTATGCCTGTGTTGATCTGAAAACTGAATGCCAATCTGACATTGAGATATGTCAGCTCTAGTTTTCTCTAAAACAACAATGCTAAAACTAGATCTCTATGCATATATGTGCAGAATCTTATGAAGTAGGCATTTTTCCATTGCATAGGAATATGAACCTCTATGGTTCATTCATGTAGGTTCCAAGCTCTAAAGATGAAGGTTACGGTCTTGTTTGAATTTAAGTGAACTACATACATTTTGCTTTGTATTAATGTCACTTCAAGTAGTTTTCTTATTCAAATGTTTGTTTTATGCTTGCTGTTTTCTTAGTCTTGATTAGTTTTTTAAAAATTGGTTGTAGAGTGAGAAATTGTGATGATCTATCTGAAAATCCATGATGTAAAAGTAAATTTGATTATCATTTTGCAGGTCAATTCAATGAAAATGGGGTTGTGGGACACCTTGGTACATTATATGTATACAACCATCTTCTGAGAAGAATTGGCCATTATGTACAAGACTTTGAATGTGTCAAGTTATGCTGCTCAAATGATTTGGATTTGTGCTATATGATTACATCTATTATTGTCCAGATTGTGGGGCTTGAAGCTGGTGGTGAGTTTATGGATTTATCTCATATTTAGTGATTCTGTTGTAATTTGATAATTCAATCTCCATCATTTAGTCTAGGAGTTTTTTCCAGACTAAATAATTGGTCATTGTTGTCAATTTTGCCACATTTTGTTTAAGGGGTAAAATTTTGAACTGCTGCTGCAATATTGTTCCTGTTTAGATTCGTTTTCTCCTTTAAAAACAACTTTCTCCGGCAAAAACTCTCCTCTGGCGATTTCATGGCGCTAAGGCGCAGCAAGAAGGCCCACCTTTGATGCATAATCCATGTTCAGAACAACTTTGCTCGCGAAAACAGGAGCCCAAGATCAGCTTCGCTGAAAAAAGGGGCCGAACCTCAGTTTCGCTCAGTTTCGGGGCGAAGGACAGCTTCGAGCGAAAGACCACTTTGGAGGTTCGAAAATTTGCTAAGGCAGACAAAGCCTCAACTTCGCCCAAATTGCTGGCGAACCTTTGATTCGGACCTTGCCAGGGGCGAAGTACAGCTTGGGCAGGGAAAAACTTGCTAAGGCAAGTCAGCCTGAAGTTCACCCAAACTGCTGGCGAACCTCAGCTTCGGGCCCCAAGGAGAGCGAACCTCAGCTCCGAGCAACTTCTAAGGCAAAATTTGCCTCAACTTCGCCCAGGGATCCAACGAACCTGCACTTCGGGCGTCGTCTTCAACGAAGCTCTCATCTCAAGCAAAGGACAGCTTCGGGGCCAAAATCGACTAAGGTAGCGACAGGGAGGACAAGCTCATCTTTGCCCCGATTTCCAGCGAAGCCCAGCTTCGGGGGCTATCTCCGGCGAAGCTCCCATCGAGAAGCGCATTTCGGGAAAAAAACTTCTAAGGCAAAGGCAAGCTGGTCTTCGCCGTTTCTTTAGCGAAGCTCCGTTTCGGGCCATTTCTTCAGCGAAGCTCCTCTTCGGGTCTAGCTAGAACGAACCCCATCCAGTCCATTCTGGACATAGGTGAAAACAGAAGCTGAAGCGCTCATCTTCGCCCCGAGCTCCAGCAGACTCCCAACTTCGGTCTCCAACCCCAACAAAGTTGCGTTTAGGACGCAATTCGAGCGAACCTCGGCCAACACATGTCAAAAGCAGAACACTACGCCTCGGGCCCGATTTCTAGCGAACTCCAGCAAAAGCGTTTTTAAACGCTAAGTCTACCACCGGAGGGAGCACTTCTAACAAAGAGGAAGGTAGGTGGGCATTTAATGCGCATCCATGGCGCACGAGTTCAGGTCTCCGGCCTATCCCATCAAGACGGCACTGTCAGGCCCCGGAAAAGTTTCTGAAGGCAAGCTTCACCAACCATATTAATGAGACATGCTGTCCCAGCTGTATAATCTGTCCGAAGCCGCTGCAAACACAAGTGAGCCGCAAAGTCTGTCCGAAGCCGCTGCAAACACGAGTGAGCCGCATTCCATGGATACTCTGTCATCTGACAGGGGCCAAATCTCAGCTGCCCCAGCGGTTTTAGGGTTTTGGCATCAATGATTACGGGGTTGAATTCCTCTATAAAAGCCACTCAATGTAATGTAATAAGGGGGGGGACATTTTGCTAGAGAGCTGCTGTACTTAAATTCTGCATCAATACTAAGTCTCCTGGTTTTGAGTCTGGGCTTTTTTTCTATGTATGACGTCTTCTATCATTATTTCTATTAATTCTGTTGCTTTATGTGCATGCTGTAATTCTGCAATCTGGATTTAAGTATGCGATAAGGGGCGAAATCTGGAATTATTGAAGGATATGTATCAGAGAATGTTTCATTGTTAGTTTCTGTTATATTCATAGTATTGATTGCTGCTGATTTAAGTAGAAGTTAGTAATTGTGCTGCTTGTTCTTCCCATTGGAACTATCCGGCCTGTGGCCATATTTCCCATTTCTTTCAGCTATTTACATCTCTTTCAGCAATTTTCTAATTCCTTTCCAGTTCCCTAATCTGAAACCCCAGTGTAGTGTAGTAAAGGAGCCAGCCTTCTCTGGAGATTGGCATGGGAGGCATCTCTTTCTCCCTGCCTTTCAAGGTGCTGGGCGGGTCTAGGGCGCATAGATAAACCAAATCCTTTCCCGTGGCAGATTTGTAACCAACAGTCATCTTGTACAAGACATTAAATGTGTCAAGCCTGCTGCTCCCCAAGTGATTTGGATTTGCACTATATGATTACATCTATTATTGTTAGGAAGATTGTGGTGCTGGAAGCTGCTGGTGGCTTTATGAATTTATGTCATATTTAGTGATTCTGTTTTAATGTGATAATTCATTCCCCATAATTTAGTGTAGGAGTTTTATTCCAGACATGAGTATCTATATTGATGAGCACCTTCCTGTTCATACTCTATGATTGTATTTATCATGCTCATGTGATACGCTACATGTTGTTACTTAATATTTTATATTCTGTATAAGATAATTTGTAATGACTTGTAGGTGTCACTTGGTTGTATAATTCCTGCATCAGATTGCTTTCAATTATGAAATATGGCTGCCAGTCAATAGATGATGCACATCTATGAGGACCCTAGTTTTTTTATCATAACTATACTATTTTATTTATTTATTTTTCTAAAACTGTTTATGTTTTTTTCACAGGCATAAGCTCTGAGGATGTCATTCAACAACTGATAGAGTTTTTTGAAGTTAATTGCCTTGACAATACTCAAGGAGGACAATTAGCCACCAAAGAATGGTTCATGATGTTGAGAAAGATTTGGAACTGTGAAAAGTGGCTTGTGAATCAATTATGTATCCAGGACTTTGCATCCCTAGGCTTAGGAGATTTTATCAGTTTCTTGGAAAATCACTTTTCTGAGTTACCTCTGAAAATAAGTAGCATGCTGACTCTGCATAAATACCAAGGCTCACCACTGGTTGCTAATATTTCAAGGAACCAACTCTTGGACATTTTATCTCAAGCTGCATTAGACCTTGGTGATAATATGATGTTGACTAAAGAAAAAATTAGTGTTCTATTGCATAAGCAGTTTCCTTTGATCAGCTTTGAAGTTCTAGATGGCCATTCTGTTGAAGAAATTTTGAATTGTATTGCAGAATTCCAAAGTCATTCTCAGCAAAGAAAAACACTTTATTCAGCTGCGCTACTAGCAACAAGCAGCATAAAGGAACAGTCAAGACCTACTTCACATGTTAGTGAATGGTCATCTGATTCTGTGCAAACAGCTGGTGTTGTTGGTCACATGACTAGTGGTGATGCGTTAAAGTGCTTGCTTAAAGCTCCCATGCTATCAGATCTTGAGGAATGGTCACATTGGGAGCACGTATTTGCTCCTACATTGGGTCCATTGTTGAACTGGCTGGAGAAACAGAACATTAATAATTTGGTTAGTCTTGTGACAAGGAGTGGAAAAATGCTTCGCATTGATAGTTCAGCAACATTGGATGAATTCATGGCAGCCATAGTTAAGGGGTGTGCAAAGCAAACTGCAATTCAGTTAGTTTCTATTGTGTCTCTTTATGGAGGTACTCACCATACTCCTATTGCTCTCATGAAATCACATGCTTGTTGGGCAATAGATGCATTATTGAAGAATCTTGTAGAGAGTTCTGAAGATAGAGACTTTTTAGATGGTGGCAAACGTGATCATTGCATCAACTGTCGAAAATCTTGGGTAAGAGGGACAGACTTCGTTAGCAATTTTATTCATGCAGCAGCTTCAGAAAAAATTCATATTTCTCTAGATATGGTGCACAAAGATTATTTTGATAAATCTCAAAAGATTGCAACAACCACGCAGGCTATCAGGCTTGCTGCAAGATTTATATTAGATTGCCTTGTTGATTTACCTCCGGAGTTTCGCACCCTTGCGACACAGATCTTCTTGCCAGCACTGGGTACATTATTAGCAGATGCATTTCAAACAATTTTGCATGAATGTCTTATCTCTGATGAACGCCTTATGCTCCATGAAATTGGGCTTTCCATTGGAATTGTTGAGTGGATAAAAGATTATCAAGTCTTCTCTCTTGATCCATCACATGCTAACATATCTGCCTTAGAATTCCAAAAGGCAGAGAGTAAGGTGCAGAACAAAGAAGAACATGATACAGAATGCAACTCTAGAATTGATCAGTTGGACGGTATTCATTGCTCAGATCTAAGTTCAATTGAGGGGGGGAAAAGGGCAGTGACTGAAGAGCAATCAAAATATTTGAAAGATGTTGTTTTATGGGACAAGTCCTATGACTGTGTTATCTCGATGTCTAAAAGTAGAGGGTTATTGAATGATGAGTCAATACAAATTCCAGAAAGGAGTCAAGAAGAGGACGCTAAAAGAATTATAGAAGTTATTCGTCGTGAAGAATTTGGTCTAGATATGGAGCTCCAGTCTAACGAGACAGACCTCCTCAAAAAACAGCATGCTCGATTGGGCCGTGCATTGCAGTGCCTATCACAAGAGTTGTATTCCCATGATTCTCATTTTCTTCTTGAATTGGTATGGTCCTACATCTACCAGCATAATTTCAATTTGAGATAAAATGACTCACTGTAATTTAAAACTCACTGAAAATGAATTGTGGCAAGTCTGTCTATATTGAGGGTTAAACTTTCAGTTTTTATAATATGCAATTTTGCTCACAAAACATTATTAAACGACTTTCAGTTTCTAAACTTGTACATTTTTTAAAAATCTACTATATCATGGTAAATTAGATAACTTGTGCTGTTGCAATAATGGATTTCTCTTGGTACTGTGTCCTAACTCACTTCAATCTTAGTATTTCCTAAAATTACATATGCTGTGCTTGTTTCATCCTACAAACATGAAGTACACACATGGAAGATTCACATTGTGGGAACTTCCAATGATGGCTGGTAAACATCCCTGTATGTTACAGGAATATCATCACAAGAATCAAAAAATTTCAGTGTGCTTGAAACTAAATGGTTTATATAAAGGACAGAGCATAAATATATATGCAATCTCGATCTTTCTAACAAATTGGTATCCCATGGTCTTCGTTTTCTTGTAACAGGTGCTTGCTTCATCTCTTTGCCTCCATATTATCCACTAAGATTTTAAACAGTTTCTTGGTGATTGCCTTCAATTTTGATAACTCTAATGGTCTTTATTTTTTAGTGTCTTGGCTGCTGGCTTTTCTATTCCTTTTCACCATTACTTTTCCATCTTAGGATTACTCATTTTTAGGTCCAATCTTCCAGGTGATTCTTTAATGCTATACAGTTGTTCCTCTGTAATGTATTTCACCCTAGTTTCTTTACTTTGGCTTAGCTTATTTTTGTAGTACTTTTTTGGCTACTACAGTGCATTGTAGTGGCTTTTTGTGGCAAGTCCCAAAATAATTATATCTTATCAAAGCCTACTTTGACTGAGGTTTTCTTTTCCTTCATTGATTGTTCAATTCACTTCAACTTTGTATTGGTTATGTTAAACTTAGGATTTTTTTTTTCTGTATCTTTACATTTTTGCGTTTGGCTTCCTAGGACTTGAGAGTTTTGTAGCCTAGTATGTTTGTAATATCAAAAGCTAGGGGAGAAAATGGGATTAGATAATAGCGTGCATATGGACTTGTGTATTGGTGTAGGAAATGTGATAAGTATCTTGCCTAGCGAAGTAGGTTTGCAACAATGAAATTAGAGTATTTTATAGGGGTCTATAGACTCTATACAAGCGTCGATGCATGTGATTCAATTCAATGCATTGAAAAACTAAGGATGGAATGCAATTTGATGCAGAATTTGATGGTTTCAGTAGAGAATAGTGCTTTGTTTTTTAGGCACCAGTTTAATATTGAATTTAAAGCAGTAGAAATTCATTTAAATATTTGTAGTCGAGCAGATTTTAGATCATATTGGTATTATAGCAACCTTCTTGGTCTTATAGAAGTATAGGACACCTAATATTCTAGTTTGATAGTTCTTTGCATGGCCAAAGACATGGTAAATTCTGATATTTAATTCCCACCAATGGAACCTTAAACAAATACTCTTCAAAGGATTGTAATGCTCTTTGGTTTAGTTTCACTTGGGCTCTTGCGAAACTAGTCACAGGTGAAACCCTTAATCTTGCATCAAAACTACTCCTTCATGCCCAGATATGCTCCCTTGCCCTTTTAAAATTTTAATGCCAACTCCTTTTTAAAATAGAGAGGGAGATCGACCCCACCCACCCCTTATAATATAAAGGTCGAGACTCTCTATTTTAAATGTCATTGTGTAAATAGTATAAAATAGCCGCCTTTATTTGCTGAAGACAACTTATAATATAAAAGCTCTCTCAATAAATCGGATTGTCTCTCTCAATGAATAATAGGTTCAGCAGGTGCCCATCCTTCATGCTCGCATATCGGTGAGCTCTCTATTTTAAAAAGGGGTCAACTATCAAAGGGCTCAGGTGCGGTCTGAATAGCTTAAAAGCTTTTCAAGTGGCCAGTTTTTATATGTAAAACAATAATAGAGTATGGGCAGTCCATAAAGACATTGATGCAATGTTTATTAAGCCAAAGAATCTTTTGAAAAACAAGCAATTTACTGCTTTGCCAAACAGTGTTCATTACTAGCTCAAGCTAGCTAGTTTCTAAGAATGGAAAGCAAATAAACTTTCTAAAGTCCCATAGAATGAAGACAGTGCAAGTAAACAACTGAAATGCTCAGAAAAGAACATATATACAACAACAAATGACACAGTGATTTGACGTGGGAAACCCTTTTCAGAAGAAAACCCATGACCAAATCATTCAATTTGCATTTTTGGTGCAAAATATAGACTACAAGAATTGTCATTGTCAAGTTGGCCCTCACTGAGATGTACAGCCACCATGGCCTGCTTGCAGCTTCACATAATGCCTCTTAGTGGTATCCTTGCTCTCTCGTATATGGAAATGCCTTCCCCTGTTCATGGATTTCCAAAACCCCCTCTTCTTGCTAGTCTTAACCAAATAAACCTCATCTAGCCTCCTTCTCGACGAAATCTGGGAGTGACCATAAAATTGATGTTCTTGATTATTGAGTTTTAAAGTGTCAAAATGCATGCAAATGATGTGTCACACTTTCCCCTGCACATATTCCTCTTGACATCTGCCCAAATCAGTTTTAGGCCATGTTGCACATGCCAACTCACCCAATTTCCTGCTGGCTTGTTATCTGGACTGTTTTTTGGGTCTTTCAAAGGTCCAAACAGACGAGTTTTGAGCTGAAATTTAGTAATCATGTGTGCAATGATGTCAAACACCATCATCATAAATTTTGTCTTATTGGAGGTCTCAGGAGAATAATAGAATGGATTATTAAGGTTGATTTCATTCTTCCTTTGCATCCAGCCCATCATGCTACACCTCAGGCAGCTGGGAAAACTTGTATATGATACTGAGTGCTGCGGGTGCCGCGATTCCATGTGAGACCATTCAAGAAGCTCTGGTGTGCGAAATTTAGAGCACACCAAGCACGGGGTTGTAGTTGCATAATTCAAGCTGTTATAAACAGAACAGCAATGAGTTTGATTATTTTGAGCACATTGGTGAAGGATGAAGGTCTATTTTCCACTTAAGATATGGAGTTGTATGTAAGCCATCAAGAAAGGACAGCCATCTTTATCAATGTATGCCCAAGAAAAGCAAGAGAACACATTTTCTTTGGCATCCATGAAGAGTTCGCAGATATGCAAGCACCAAGAAGGGATGTAAAACATCACCAATGTGAGAGGAGCATTCTAGAGGAGCACCAAATGTAGAAAAATCAGTCCATTCAAGAAAACGTTTCCAAGGAGGAAACTTGTAGACATGGATACCATCATGTTGTAATGAGGCAAAGCTACACATGGGGTATATGGTACAACCAATTAATCCTGATTTTTATGACAGTAATTTAAGCGTATTCTATTGGAGAAAAATGTTGTTATCCTCATAAAGAAGCATTGCAAAAGTAGATAAAGGCCAATTATTGTTAACTTGCAAGCAATAAGCATGTTGATGTAATTGGATGCAAGAAATCATTTGACAACAAGAAAGAGCAAGCACTTGGAGGTCTATGCAAGCACTCCAATTAAGCACTTGAAACTCAAGCAAGCAAGCAAGAATTCCAAACAAGCACTCCAACTAGTGCTTGAAACTCAATCAAGCAAGCAAGAATTCCAAGCAAGCACTTGACATAAAATAAGCAATCAAAAGCACTTGCGAAACCAAACAAGCAAGCAAAGTACAAGCATAAACTTTGAAGGTTGGGTAAGAACTTGTAGCTCATTTGTATTTATGAAATAGGCTGAAGCATATTTTGCTTGATGCTGATGTTTATGATGCATTGTGTTCACTTGTCATCACTACATTATGCAAGGAGAAGCAATAGGAACAAGTAGAACTGCACTTTTCATGCAAGATCAGATTATAGTGTTCATCCATTAGTTCATAAATGGGTATGATCAGCTCATGAAGCTTTGATTCAAGTAATAAGCCACTGTGACTAGCATTGAAGAAGTTGTGTTGTTGGAAACATAGGAGGAAGCTTTTCTTGAGGAAGAGAAAACTCAAGCATAGAGAAATGAAATGAAATATTATTAATGTCCGTAGTGGGCCAAAATAAGACCCAAGGGACTATAAGGACAATAATGACTGCCAGCTAGCAGGCTAAAAAGCCCAACAAAGAAAAGAACTAAGATAAATACAAGACAAAACCCGACAACCAGGCCAAAGAGAAAGGGAAAAGAAAAGGGAGAGCAAAGGGAGGGAGGGCTGTAATCCAAAAGAGAGGAGTGCACGCCAAGAAGAATGGAGAGAGAGGAGGGGGGAGGGAGAAGTCAAGGAGGGGCAAGCTCCAAGGATCCGCCGGAAACTAAACTCTCCTAACAATCGAGGTCGAAGTACTGGAGCTAAAGAAGTCCCTAATATGTCTCTAACCAGCGCTAGTTTGGAACCCTGACAAACTGTGTGTGCACTGTCTAGTGACCCTGCTTCCGTCCGAACTGGATGATGGGCGTTTTCGTTCGGAGTCACCTAGTCCATTGGAGCTAGTGAAGTATGTTGTGATGAGTCGATGTTGAGGAGGGTGAGATCCATCTGGAGGAGAAATTTTATGTCATCAAAGCTGAGTTATCTCCCTAAGAAAGAGTGCGAGACACCGTTGGTCCGGGAATCTGAAGAAGGTAGAAACAGATTGAGAGTTGTCCCTGAAAAGGCAATGGAATCTACCCCGGATCTCATAATAAATGGGACAACAAAAAATAAAGTGATGAAGGGTTTCAACTTCACCCAAGGGGCAAAACAAGAAAATCCGCTCCTCCCTCGGAAGATGGTGATCTGACTCAATCCGGAGTTGGTGAGAACACACCCGGAGTTGCCCAATAGAGAAAAGAAGTTAATCAGTTGTATAATTCAGTAGAGGATCAGCTAATTACATTGTTGGGCGTGTAAGCAAACCTTGACAGAATTAGTTCAATATGAGGACACCTGCATGGGAATGAGCCAAGACACCAAAATTTCCATAGCAATTCACGTAAAAGGTAGAGGAGGAATCAACCTGACCGCGATCAGATTTAAGCATGCAAAAGTTGCAATATATTAGTTATGATCCCCTTGACAGAAAGTACACAACAGATGCAAAGCCCCACTTCCATGGAGATGTAGGAAAGCTATTCCATAGATAAGGGGTTAAAGAAGGTAGAGAGAGAGGGGTGGGGGAGGGAAAACTTCCATTTTCTTCAAGTGATTTCTTGAGGGACCAAAAGTCTCCTTATTGGGGAAGTATGATCCAAATGGATCCATTACAAGTTGCTTAGAAGCATGACAAGATGGTGTCAAGGATGAACGACCAATTGAAGGTGACCCAACAAGCTCCTTGTTAGTAACCTTCAATTAAAGATCAAGCACATTCACTACAGTAATTTCAGAAATTAACAGAAAATGTGAGAAATTAAATAACAAAGTGCTCGAGAAATATGGAATAGAAATGCAACAGCTTTATTAATCAAGAAAATCGAATATCACAGGCTTCTTTGAGGGGGCAATCTCCTTGGAAGTAGAGCTCTGTTACAATCTGATAAATGGACTTGATACATTCCTTTTCGACCCTTGTCTCTATAAAGACTCTTTATCTACCCTATCGCTAAAGGTCAAGGGTCGATCCACATGCAAGTGAGGGACCGGAGCTAGTAACTCCTAATAAAATAAACTGTTACATCTTTATTAATAAGTCTTGGTTACATCATAGTGTCCCTTTGAATTTCCCACTAGCATTGGTCCATTCCTGAACAAACTGATCCCGTAACTCTGAGATGGTGGGCTCAACCTTAGCCTTAGAGGAAACCGTAGGTGCTGACTTAGGTGACATAGCAGCTGTTAATTGCTTGAGAGTTTGCTGCAACTCTCTCGACCTTGCCAAAACTCATGCCGAAACCTATCCCAATCACTGTGTGGCTCCATCTTCACATTGAACTAACCAACTCTCAGCTGCAACTATTATGAGAAAACACACTAGATAAAGAACCCAGACAGGCTGGCAGAATCTTTGGCTCTGATACCACTGTAATGTGCCAACTAAGGAAAAACCCTAACTATGCAATTTATATCAAATAAAATTCTGAATCATGCAGATATCAATCAGATCTACAAATACCCAGAAAAGACTGAATCATGCAGATATCAATCAGGTCTACAAATACCCAGAAAATTTCACCACAAAACTCTAAGATTTCTCACAAACATACCACAATATTTTTATTATTTTTCCTGGAATCAAATTACATAGATCATACCCAAAACATTAATATAAAATCCTAGATGCTGAACAAACAACACCTCTGCTAAATTATTGAATGAAAACAACTCACAAATGCCTAGCCACAAAACTGCTAAACTCTGCTGCAAAAATCTGAAACTATAATGCCACACCAAATATGAAATACCACACCAAGAAGGGTTCCCAAAACCCCAAATCTGATCTCCCCAAATCTGCTATGAATGCTGTCGAAGAAATCCTCAATAAATGATGCAGAATGTCTCAATAAACCCAATTGTAAACCCTGGCTGGATTTACCTCAAAGAAACTCTAGGGTTTTCGTCCTAGGTTTCTAGCCAAGAGAGTTTTCGTCCTCAAAGCTATCCCTTGCAGGGTTTCGTCCGCAAGAGAGAATTCTCTCGTAGGGTTTCGTCCACAAGAGAAAAGTGTATTAGCCGCAAAGCCAAATACAACAATGTAGAAGAGATAAAAGAATCCAAGCTCCCTCAAATGAGCCCCCTACTCCTCTTTATATAGACATTCTTTTAATTCTTTATTGAGGTTGCACTTTTTGATTTCACTTAATAATACCTTAGAAAATAATAATAAAATGATATTTATTCTCCTAATGGGGCATACACCCTCATTTCCCCCTTTTTATTATTTAATTGCCAAATTTCACCAAAAATACTCTTAACACACCAAAACACATCAAGACTCCACTCCACAACTATGTATAATAAAAATATGAAAAATGGGGACATTACACGAGGGAGCTCGTCACCATGTATGGGTGTTTTCTAAGGCCTGGGTATTGGGGTCTGAGCACCCCTCACTTCACTAGACGCTTTATGGGCAATCTAACTTAGCCAAAAATGACAGCTCCTCCATGATATTTTAAAACCCCCGGCACAGGGTTTCTAACCTTACCCACTAGTAACAAAAAACAAATTGTGATATTTTCTTGTAGGGTTTTTAGCAGAAATGTGCAGATTAAAAGAAAAATATACCTAATAGGGAAGAGACGGCAGGACAATAATTGTTGCTACTGCAGTAGAACACGGCCCTGGAAAAGGAAATAACACTTCTTAGGAACCTTCAATTAAAATCAAGCACATTCACAATAGTAATTGCAGAAATTAACAGAAAATGCGAGAAAGGAAATAACAAAGTGCTTGAGAAATATGGAATAGAAATGCAGCAACTTTATTAATCAAGAGAATTTGATATCACAGGCCTCTTTGAGGGGGCAACCTCCTTGGAAGTAGAGCTCCATTACAATTTGAGAAAAATACTTGATACATTCCATTTCCACCCTTGTCTTTATAAAGACTCTTTATCTACCCTAACACTAAAGCTCAAGGGTCGGTCCACATGCAAGTGAGGGACCCAAGCTAGTAACTCCTAATAAAAGAAATGGTTACATCTTTATTAATAAGTATCAGTTACATCATAGTGGCCCATGTGCATTAAATAGAAATTTACATAATGATGTTAGAATAGGATCCTAACACTCCCAAAGCAGGCATGGTTGTTTTTCGGCTATAAATCCTTCAAATGAAGTGAAATTTCAATGAAACTTCAAAGGGAAGTTCTTGACATCAATAAGAATAATCAGAGTTAATTTGAGGTCCCCAATCCCCAAACTAAAACTTAATAAAGGAAAGAACGGTCAAGACCAATAAATTGTATTGTGGGCATAAATGATGGTCAATTTGAGTGATTCTATTTTCAGGTGGAAGAAGACTCAGAAGACTGTGTAATATAAATTTCGAACTAAAATGCATCTGGTTGACCCTTCAAACCGAAACGTAGTTTATTGTAAATCCTATTTTCTCTCTCCTCAAAGCTCCAAATAAGATAAAATTTATTCTTGGACGCTCTTTACATCATTTTCCATGTGCCTGCCAAACTTCAGTTTATAATTCATTCGTATGGTTCAAAAGGCAAAAAACATGTCCAGCCAACCAGCTGAGTGGGAATGAGCTGGTTTGGCATGTGCAAGGTGGTGAAAATTTGTATTGGACAAGTGTCAAGGGAAATGTATAGTCCTTTGTTCCTAGGTGTTTCATAACCCAGAAGGTTCTTTGCTTATGAAATACTTGTGTCAAGCTCTTTGATATGATGTTTGCTCTTTGCTGTTGTGTTTTGCTTTATATTTGAGCTTAGCATGGGTGATGCAGATTTTCATTGTTTCGCTACAGACTTGTAAATTTTTTGGGGGTGTCCAAATGAGATTCAATTAAAAGTAATTTAAATTCATTAAAGGATTCAAGTTACTATCTATTTTGAGTAGACTTAATATCACAATGTGTTAAGGCATTGGTAGGTTTTGTGAAGTGTTGGGCTCTGGTGCTATCACAGAGCAAATTCTTTTGTCATTATAAATATTATCAGTAATTTTATTGCTTTGATATACTATGATTGCATATCTTCCGAGATGCAATTAAGAAGTTCGTGTTCTCGAGATAATTAAGTTTATCAGATAATAAAATTGACTTGTAGGATAACAATACATGCACTTTTCCCTCATACATTCTTAATTTAATGAAATGTATTGTTACTAGTATGGTACCTTTTAAATGTTGTATGAATGGCCTCATTTTTCTTGAGTTCAATTGTTGCAGATCCAAAATGCAGATGATAATCTCTATCCTGCATTTGCAGAACCAACTATGGCATTTGTCCTACAAAGCACCCGTGTTGTGGTCTTGAATAATGAATTGGGCTTTACTGCAAAAGATATTAAAGCTCTTTGTGATGTCGGTAATTCAACGAAGAAAGCTTCTAGTGCTGGTTATATTGGACACAAGGGCATTGGCTTTAAATCAGTGTTTCGGGTAAGCATGCACAGTATTTTGGCTGCTCATATTGATCACAATAGCTAAAATATTATCATTCTGACAAATGCTAATGTGGAATACATGTCTGGTTTTACTCTGAATTTCTAATTGTTGAACTGCAATTTGAGTTTATGTAATGCTGCATGACAAATAGACTAGGATTCTCCCAAACCTCACATGATATGTCTTACCTTGCAGACGACTTATATCTAAATAAACATTCTTTTGTCCTTTACACAGGTGACAGATGCGCCTGAGATCCATTCCAATGGTTTCCATGTGAAATTTGACATTACTGAGGGCAAGCTTGGTTTCGTTTTGCCAACCCTTGTAGCTCCTTTGGGCAGTCTTGACTCATGCAGCAAGGAGTTATCTGATGAAAATTTTAAATTAGAAGATTCTGTTTGGAATACATGCATTGTCCTTCCGTTTAAAGCTTCTTTTCTGGATGGGATAGGAATGAGATCTTGGGTGTCAAAATTTGCAGACCTTCATCCCTCTCTATTATTGTTTCTTCATCGTCTTCGCTGTATAAAAATTAGGGATAGTGTGACAAACTCCTTGAACATAATGCAAAGAAAGGATGTTGGCAATGGTCTCGTGAATGTTTCACATGGTAAAGAGAGTACCACTTGGCTTGTGGCAAGTCGCAAATTGAATGCCTGTACTATGCGATCTGGTGTACAAACAACTGAGATTGCTATGGCCTTCACATTATGTGAGGACCAAAGTGGAGAGTATGGGCCAGTCTTAGAACAGCAGCCAGTATTTGCATTCCTCCCCTTACGGGCATATGGTTTGAAGTTCATTCTTCAAGGGGACTTTATTTTGCCATCTTCAAGAGAAGAAGTTGATGGAGATAGTTCCTGGAACCAATGGTTACTTTCAGAATTTCCGGAGTTATTTGTCTGTGCAGCAGACTCATTCAGGAATCTTCCTTGCTATCAAAGCAACCCAGGAAAAGCTGTCACACTATACATGAGTTTTGTCCCTTTGGTTGGGGAAGTATTGGGATTTTTCTCACCACTGCCAAGGATGATTCTTTCCAAGTTAAGGGCTTCTCCATGTTTACCTTTAGAGGGAAAGGAAATATCATGGGTTCTCCCGTGCAAGGTTCTACGGGGCTGGAGTGACCAGGTACGCATCCTTTTACCGGACGAGTTACTCAATAATCATCTTGGTCTTGGTTATCTACATAGAGATGCTTACTTGTTAGACCCATTAGCAGCTGCTTTAGGTGTGCATTCATATGGGCCAGGAACCTTGATTGAGATAATGAAATCACTATGCAATAATATGGATGCTTTAAGAGACTTGGGTCTGAACTGGTTAGGCTCCTGGCTTGTTGCCCTTTACGACTGTTTGAAATTTCGGCCTGGTGGATGTGAGACTTACTTTCAAGTGAAACAAGAATCTGATTATCGAACGGATCTTCGTCAGATTCCATTCATTCCACTTTCAGATGGGTCATTTACCTCGCATGCAGAAGGTTCTATCTGGTTACCCTGTGAGGTTACTGAAGTTGGAGTTGATACACATATTTTGAAGAATTTACCCAGGTTATATTCTGAGCTAAGAACTGTACATTCTTCTCTATTTTATGCATCAACTGTGGGTGATGTCACCGTTAGAGCCGATTCAGATGTGATTGTACGCATGCTACTATGTATTGGGGTTGGGCAATTATCAGCACATGAAGTTCTGATGACACATATCTTACCATCTATGTCGAGTGATGAATGCATGGCTAGGGATAAGTTAAGTTTAGCTGAATATCTGGCCTTTGCAATGTTGCATTTGCAATCTAATTGCTCTTTATGCTACTTGGAAAGAAAAAAACTAATTGTAGAGCTACAAAATAAAGCTGTCATTATAACAAATAATGGATATAAGCGTGCTACTCCTGAACCACTGCATTTTTCCAGAGAATTTGGTAATCCAATAGATGTGAGAAAAATTCTTGCAGGCACAAATGTGGTCTGGAATGAAGTTGATAGTGTCTACTTGCAAATTTTCTCCAGTGAAGTAGAGCCATTGAACTTGTCTCAGTGGCGCATGTTTTTCCAAGAGCTCGGTGTCACTGATTTTGTGCAGGTTCTTAATGTTGAGAAGAAAGTTGAAAATCAATCTTGTACTATATGGAAAGACATGGAATGGGATGGATTTGTGAATGCAGAGGGTTGGACCATAAATGATTGGGAATCTCCTGAGTTGATAGATATACTGACAGCATTATCAAGTTCAGGCATAAATGTAGAGCAATACTCTTGTCTTCTTGAAGTTCTTGATAATTTGTGGGATGATTTTTATGGTGCTAAAAAAGCTACTTACTGGTCTGGCAGTCCTGGTGAGAGGAAAATCAAGTGCACTGAAACTTCACTTGTCTTACATATTCGAGGACATCGTTGGGTCAAATCAATATTCGATGGGAAGCTTTATTTTCCAACTGATTTATTCTTTGATTGTGATGATGTTAAGTCTATCCTTGGATCTCATGCTCCTTATGCAACTCCGAAGGTAATGCTGTTTTCTGTTATGTTTTCCACAATCCCAATTTGATGTCTATAGCATGATATTTTGTATTTGAGCAACTAAAAGAAAGCATTATATTAGCATGTGAGAGGAAGTTTGTTAATAAAAAGTACACAATTATTTATTGTTCAGTAGGTGTATATTTCTTGCCTGGTTGGTTAATATGTAAACATAAGAGAATTGCTTTTTGCATTGTTTAGAAATCTTAGGTAAAAATGGTTCATGTGTTTTCCCCTAATGGTTGTATCATTTTTATTATGATTGAGATGAAGAGCAGGTTCATAATAGAAAGCTAGTGGCAGATATTGGACTCCGAACACAGGTTTGTGTTAGAGATGTCCTTGATCTTATTTATAAATGGAGCAAATTGAAGTCCATGTTCAAAGCAAGGTGAGGCTTCTCAGCTTTCCCATTCTGTATCTAATTCAATATGAGATTTTCTTTCCTGGACATGCTACTTGTGATGCTTTAATATTTAAAAACCAAAGTTACTGTATCCGTCAATCCTATTGCTCAGATATCATTATCTGCATATCACATACAGATATGGATACAATATGTCTCAGATATTGTATCCAAATACAGAGTTACTGTATCTACATGTATCCAAATACATGGATACCATATCCAAACATATTTGAATACACGGATACTGTATTCAGACATATCTGACTGCATGCCCTTATCTGGTTCACATCTAATAAATCTGGATATGGCCTAGGCACATCTAGAGTTTTATCCATGACATGAGATTAAAAGAAAAATATGTAATTTAAAAAAAAAAACGAAATTTAAAATCTGAAAAACAATGACAATCGTCTTCAAAATTAATGAAAATATCCTGTTCAAAATGTGCATGTGTAAACATTTTTGTGTTATATGTGTTTTCTTTTTACATATATAACACACATGCTTTTTACAATTTTGTATCCAGTCGTATCCATATTAGGTCTTGAAAATTTGCTGGATCCGTATCTGATACCATATCTGTTTCCATGCAACATAGCTAAAAACTAATCTGTTTTAGGCTGATGTAATCTTTCATATATAAGGAATAAAGTTAGTGCCCTTTTTGAAATCTAATTGCACTAGAATATCAAGTGCAATTAAGTTGGACCTGAATTCGTCATGAATATTCTCCTGTAGAAAACATTAGTTATGAAAGCTTCTTAAGTAATTATTGAAGATTCTTTAAGCAATAGAAAACTGAATTCTGGATTTTGTTTTCTTTTAATGAAACAGGGCTTACATTTTAGCAAAGATCTGTTTATCATGATTTGCTACTTAAGCTTTCAAAACTGGTTAATGGCCATAGATTAAAAAACCAGACAGCCCAATTTATATTAATAGATCTGTGGTGACCTATTAAGAACTTATGGAGCTTGTGTTACTTGGTAATGTGGATAAAATTCTATTCAAGGGCATCTAGTTTATATTCACTATATTTGATGAGGACCACTTTTGAAAGTTTTAATAGAGTAGGATTTCTTAGTTGATTAGTTTTATTATTAATAGTTCCTAAGTCTAAGTTAGATTTTATTTAATCTAATCTACAAGTCATTTGTTTGTATTTGTTAGCATAGTTGTAGATTATTGTTAGCATCTTTAGCTTAAACATAGCTTATGGTTAAGCATCTCCCATATTTGGAAGATTATGGTTGTAAAAATGCTTATTTAAGCATATTGTTCAATGCAAACTCTAGCTTCGTTTTTATTCTCATTGTTAGCTTGAGTTTCCACATCAGATTTGGTATTAGAGCTAGAGATCAGCCTTGGGTTGGATCATGTCCACCTAGTGTCAGTTTGTTCTCTCTCATGTTGTTGCATTGATAAATGCACATCTTTTAGAAGCTCATTGATAGCTCTTAGTTTGCATAGGGAAGTGAACGAGTGTTGCCACCTTGTTTGGAATAAGGAAAATCTTGCATTTCTATGTGTTTTTGCCTTATCTTGAATCATAGTTGTTAATGCCAAGTTTAGTCCCTTATTTGAGCTAAGTTTGAGTAGATCTACTCATTTACAAGGAGGGTTGCAATGACAACTTGAAGACTCTTTTTCAACGTTTAGTTCCATCGACAGAAGTTTTGTCTTCATTGAGAACTGCGGTTGGAAAAAAAAAAAAAATTCCAACGACAAACAGACGTTTTCTTGTTGGCGAGTGACAATCTGAGGTCAAGGCCATCGTGACTCCTTCCCTTCGGCGTCAAGAAAACCTATTTTTTCGGTGATCTTTGACAGTCCCAAAGCATAGCAACGTGCGAGGATTGGTGGCTTGTTAGTTTCCAAGTTATACCACATGAATACAGTCAGTGAATGAGGTCAATTTGTGTGTTGACGTAGACCTCCACGAGGATTTGAACGAGCTCCTCCATCACTAGAGGCTGCTCCACCACCTGCATCCTTTGCCCTCGGTCATTTGAATTTGTTCCCTGGGCAACGACTCTCTTCTCCGACAACAGAATGTGATCAGAAGCATCCCCTCCTTCGACGACTTGAGCTTGTTTTGGCAATCGAAATCTGAATTTGTTTCGATGATCAAAAGCAGTCCCTGTTTTAGCAATCAGAATCAGTTCTTTCTATAGTAAATTGAACCTACAAACAAATTCGGACAGCATACCTAATGGGCCAAGAGCACAGTGCTACCAAGACACTTGGCACGTTTTAAACCTTAGGTTTGTTGGTGCGAAAATAAACCTCTAGCAAACCACACGAGTTTAGACAATCCGACAGGTGGCATTGACCAATTGGCCGAGCCAAATTCGATGACCAAGCGCCTTTTAACGGAGTTGCAATACTGTCTTGACACGTGTCAATGAAGTATTGAATCGGTGCCATGCAAGAAACCTGAATAGGATTAAGAGTTTTTGTTTGGCCTTTTATCCCACATGTGTGGGATAGAAAGCACTCCTGCGGTTTAAAAGGGTTTTGAGAAGGTTGGTTAAATAGCCAACCTCCCCTGGTTGGTGGAAGGGTGCATAACACTGTGTGGCGGCGACTTACTGCTGGTAAATCGAAGATATTGGTGAGCGACCGCCATTGACCTAGTTGACTTTGTTCTGCAGAGATACTATCATTTGATTTGACCACCAGTTTGGGTGGTTCTTTGGTGCTCCACCAAATCTTTTGCTTGAGGGTAAATTATTTTTCAAATTAATTATTTATTTTGTGCAATTTTTTTTTGCCATTTCAATTGGCACAAATTGCACAAAATAACATGTTTTTGTGAGTGCTTGAAATTAGCACTATTTTTGTAAAAGCCACTTCTTTGTAATTGCCTAGAGAAGGCTAAACTTTTGTAACTCCTTGTAATAGCCTTGTAGGCACACCAAGTATTCAGTCACAAATGGCTTCCGATTTAAGAGAGCAAGTCACCGCTTTAGCTGTTGTAGTCAATATATAGGCCGACAAAGTAAATGATATAGCAGTCCCAAGTGGTCCTAGTGATGTCAAAATCAATGACTTTCACGCAAGAACAAAATGTGACGTCAAGATTTATGATGGTTCACGTGATCTTGAGGTCTTAAATAGTTGGATCCTTGACATGGATACCTGGTTTGCTTATAGCAAAATCCCTGAAGATGATAGAGTCCCATTTTCCAAATTGAAACTTTCTAGTGTAGCCAAAGTTTTGATAACTAACCACCAACGCAA
Organism: Wollemia nobilis; assembly: GCA_028583015.1. Taxonomy (NCBI): domain Eukaryota; kingdom Viridiplantae; phylum Streptophyta; class Pinopsida; order Araucariales; family Araucariaceae; genus Wollemia; species Wollemia nobilis. The sequence continues at coordinate 4,497,816 of JAQPPZ010016822.1, forward strand.
TCAAAATCCCATCAAAAATTGGGATGAACTGGTGTTGGTCAAATATCTGCCTAATTGATAAACACTGCGTTTATGCGCCCTAGATACGACCAACATTGAAAGGCCGGAGGAAAGAGATGTCCTCCGTGCCAATCTCCAGAGAGGGCTGGTTCCCTAACTAAATCCTACACTGGTAAAAGACTAAGGATGCAGGAAAGAAATTGGGAAAATGCGGAAAGAAATGGGAAATATGGCCACAGGCCGAAGTACAAGACTGATGTTAGACTAACTAGCAGGAAAAAACTCAAGCACAAAGTAGCATTTGTAAAAGGAAACAGAATAGAACAAGCTCATGATCTGGCCATAGCAACTATCAAAATGGCGCTCCAACATTCACCTTCTTATTAGCAATTTTAAATCCAATGACAGAATTTAAACAGAACAGCAAACAAGATGAGCAAATGAAAATAGAAGCACACTACACAGAAAGTAACCACACACAAGATCACTTGCAAATTCAGAAATTTGATGCCTTGTATTAATGCAGAGAGCTTGGAGAAATCTCTCGCAAAATGTCTAACCTCCTCTCTTTACAATGAAATTTGTCTAGTATTTATAGAGGTTTTCGCCTCTTTCATTTAATACATAGGAGAATAAAATATCCCGAGATCAAAGACAAAACCAGCAAAATCCTCCTCGAATTCTTTGAAAATCCATCCTCCTGAGAAGACAAATTCCTGAAAATCTGTAATTTGGGCGAGGGTGCGTAGATTGCAAAAAAGACATTAAATTCTTTAGAGTGCCTTTGGTACATTGGAAATCATGAAAACTCATTTCTTCTCGCCTTCCCCTTCGTGATCCACAAAATGGAGTAACTGAGGGCGTCCTTAATTAAATGCATAAAACTTAGCATCTTTGAATCCTTGACCAAATTTCCATTCGCCCATATTTATTTTTGCCTCAACATCTATTTTACCCCATTGCAAATTGAAAGGCGCGCATGTGACTACAATGAAAGTATGTTCACCCCTAAAAAGGGTGAATGGGGCGTTTGCTCCTCAAGAAGGATGAACATGATCTCAATTCACCAAAATGTTGGTTCACCCATGGGAGGGGTGAACGAGATGTTCACCCCTCAACCAGGGCGAACGTAATATGGTTCGGGCGCGCGCACCTCCAAATGTCGTCAAAGCGCGTTCGCCCCTAAGAAGGGCGAATGGTGCGTTCACCCCAATGTTAGGGTGAACGTGACCTTGCACTCTAGTGCTTTCACCTTTGTAAGCTTTTAAACATGTTCACCCCTTTCAAGGGTGAATGGGGCATTCGCCCCTTCTTATATGGCGATTTAACCAAGTTCTTCTTCAGGACTTGTCTTCTTCATTCTTTTGGACTTAAGTAGACATTTCTCCATTAATATTTACAAAGATAAATTCAAAAGGAACTTTTTGAACATGCATAAAAAATGTGCAATTATTTAAAACATTACATATAGAAGCAAAATATGCAAGTATATACTCACTACATTCAAAAATTGAACTCAAAATCTTGAACAAAATTCCCAATGAATACAAAATGGCCAACATTTCTTGGTGACTCACGGGGTATCCAGCTCGCATGGATGCAAGTGATCCCAAGCCTTTATCCATTGGGTGCAGAGTCCTTTTCTTCAGCTGACGTAGCTGACACCACTGTCGTAGATGCATTATCTAGGGCTTCTGCCTGCGCGCGCTCTTGTCTCTGCTTCACCCGTGACTCTGAGTACTTCAGCATGCTCAGCCTCCTCTGTTGCTTTTATCGCTACCTCATGATCTACCACCGCTTTCTCCTCTTGCTCCATGATGGTCTCTGAAAGAACCTCATAAGCACGAACAACATCATGCCAAGCATCAATGGTAAACAAGCAACGAACATTGAGGGACTCATAGATGAAGCGAAGATTCTGCACATCTATCAAGCTGAGGCGCTTTGAACGTTGAGCCAATTCATAAAGTGACAGCTCCAAGCACGTATACTTCTCCATCAAAGGCAACACTTGCGCTTCAGCAAGGGGTTCTTCCAAGGCATCAATTTTTGAAGTATCTTCAATGAATGTACGCCAGAGTTCCTACAACTGTTCCATCGAAAGAGGTTCGCCCCATTCATCTACGAAGGTGGTAAAACCCAACCGGTCAATAGTCTCAAAATGAGACATTGAAATGGTATGCTCATGCTCAATTGTATTGAGAATAGCCCCCCCTCCCTCACTAGGTCCATGCGCTGAAAGTAGCTCCGCAGTGTTATCCATGCTTGGGACCAAGCGTAATCCATCTCGCTGAGGGGGCGAATATGCAAAGTGGTATTCAACAAAGCTTGTATTTTTATAGTTATCTCCATATAGGGCGAAAGCAATTCCTCCATGGAATCAATTGTTTGTTGCCCAAGCTGGATCTGTATCTGTGCTTCCCATAAGTATTGCAGTACCTTAACAACGTGCGCAGCCAATTTTATAGAATTCTGAGTGGAGCGAAGGTGAGCGTCCTTAACACTATCACATGAAAATCCTGCAACAGGCATGACTTTCTCTTCAAGATGCTTCTTGAGTTCTTCTACCTACTGCTGAAGACTATGCATTTCAATCCGAGCGGCATCACGCTCCTTCAAGTGTACCTTGACTTGATTGCGTAGATATTCATTCTCAGTGGCCATTTTTTCTTCTATCACCTTACTCTTGGCCAAGGCATTTTCAAGCTCAAGCATCTTATCTTGCACCTCAAAATATTTCTCCTTATAGTGCTCCCCGTGCAGATACAATGAGCTCATATCCACCTGCATATTACCCATTTTCTCAATGGGATCAATCCGTGTCAGGTCTTCAGTTATGGTCTCAGAAATGTAATCCTCAGGCTGTAATTCACCTTGGGGTTTCTAGATCAGTGGAGTGAATGTTGTAACATGAGCCTCCTTGGTGATTGGATCGAAAGCCACCTTCTTGATTGGCCGCGCTGGCACCGAAGCTTCTTTTCACCGCATACTTTTCAACCATTGGGAAGAGCTCAGGTGCGCCCGATTTAGTTTTTCAATATCCGACTACTTTCAAGCTACCTGCACATCTGGGACAGTCTGCAGCTCCAAAAATGGTGTAAAAGGGACAAAAATTTCTGAGTGACTAGGCCCAATGGACACGGACGACATGGATAGAAGTGGAGGAATGGATGCAAGAATAGTGGAAGAGAGAGAAAGGGTGGATGAGGTGGTAGACACAAGTGCGGCTGTAGTTACACTAATCCTAGGTGGAGCTTGCATACTAACAATGATGACGATAGAGGTAGTGACGACCGAGGGAAGGGGATGCGAAAAGGGATTTGACCCGGATGCATATGAACTGAAAGAAATGGAGGACGAAGGAGCGAGAATGAAAGGAGGAGCAATGGTTTCGAAAGTGGAAGAAGTAGAAGCAGAAGAGGATACCATGGAAAATGAAATAGAAGGAATACCAAAGGATGGAGAAATAGAGAGTGGAGGGGATGAAAATGTGATAGATGGGATCGAAGAAGAAACCACTACGTGCTCCATGAGAGAGAGAGAGGAAGAGGGAAGAGATGATGTACCTTGGGGTGCAAGCACCACTTGTTCAGCTGATGGAGGAGGTTGTGCAACTAACTCCTCTTCTCACTCTCCTTCCTACTCTCCAACATCGAGAGCTACTTCCTCATTCAAAATTTTGACATGTGAATCCTCAGAAAGTTGCTCCTCCTCCTCTTGTTGCGCCATTGGAAATATTTGTGCAAATGAAGTAGGGAGCTCATCATTGGGTGAAGGATTCACCATCGGCATAGAAGTGGCTATGGAACTCGGCATGATAGAAATCATAGCATCCAAAGACATGGGCGCTATAACAATGGATGTAGTAGTTGTGCTGGTTCGAGGTCATTTGGCCGCTTTTGGAAATGGGGGCGCCATCGGCTATTTTTGTTGCTTGGGCATGGGAGCCTCCTCCTGAGGGCGCTTTATCCTCTGAGACCATCTTTGGAAAACATACTATTGTTCCTCTTCATCCTCTTCTTTGGTCTCATATTCAACCATTGGGTTCTCCTGCTCAGGTTCGCTTTCACCACTTTTGGACTGTTGAAAGCTTTGTGGAAAAACAATGGTGAAAGCGACGGGTTGATATGATTCCACAAACTTATCATAAGCTTCGGAAAACTGAGTATCAAGCTTCAACCCATAGGCAGCATATGGCTTCCTATGATGAATGTGCATCACCCACCAGTTCATGATTTTCTCCTCGCTCCATTCGGGGTTAGCTTCTTTAACAGTTCTGAACAGACCAGGAGGAGGAATATGTGTTTTATTCTTTTCTAGATTATACTCTACTTCCTACTCATAATAATCATGCCATGGAGGAAGGGAGGACATTTTCTCTATGTGCCAGTTCATGTCTAGCCCATAAAAATTGTTACACCACTTCTGAATATCTGGGCACGGGCAGCAATGAAAGGTCTTTGCCTTGATAATTTCTAAAAATTTGTCGAGAGGGTCATAACGCCATCGTTGTGGCAACTCAATTAATCCCAGGTCCTAAAGCACCATCGTCAAAAGGTGATTTTTCCCAACCTAGTTCACTTCTATACTCCCAAACTTAAAAGGCATAGTGCAGGTTGTCTTCTTCCCTCGCCCGACGCCATATATGTCATTGACGTAATCTATCTGACGCACAACTTCCATTGCAAAAATATGCGTAGTAGAAAAATAAGGCAACAAAAATGGTTTACCTATGTACCCAAAAATTTGAACAACCACGCCCTGAGTGAGCAAAAAGATATCACCCCTCTCTTCTAAAACAATGGCATCTCTCAAGTCGCGCGGTACCCTATCACAATTTCCACATAGTAGTTCAATCGTAGGCCCCAAAAACCAGCTATTAAAGTTGTACACAAACTCTCTTTGTCAACACCTACCGTGTAAGGGCTCATCCTTTTCGCCCAACTGTGTTACTACGATAAAAGAAAAATGATGCTACATCTGAAAGAAAAAGAACCAGACCAATAGCGAAGTGTGCCAAAATGACTTAGACTTTCCATCCTGCAACTTTTGCAACTATGAATTAATCCTTCGAGAAATAAACTCAGCCCAATCAAAATAAATTGGATTTCCACCCTGTCTCATAGCAGCAGGAGAATAAAATTCCACCTTGCAAATGCATTGAGCCATAGCCACCTGTCATTTATGCATTGTCTCATCCGAGGGCAACCCAGCAATCCAGGCAAGCATAGAATAAATATCTTGGCTCTTAAATTTTGAAAGCGATTTGGGAAAATTCGGTAGCTGCCCCATCTGTGGCTCCTTGACGAGTTGTGTCTCCATAAATTATCTCATAGTAACTGTGGAAACATACCTGTCTTCCTGCTCGTCTGTATGAACTTTCTTGTTTACTGCATAACTTGGGGCCTTCAACCCACATGCAAAAGCCTCTCGAACCTCATCCGGTGTAATTGTAAAGAGAATCTCTTTCCTAGCATTTCGCATAGCTTTGGTAGAGGGATCATAAAACTATGCAATTAGTTGTACCAGCTCAGGGCATGGGTGCACGGGCGAACATAGGTACCATGAAAGCTACGAATTATGAGGCGTTGTGAGCCAACTATTAAATGAAACCCCCTGGCTCACCGTAGTCTCAACCTCTTGCCTTAACCGGTCGACCCCTTGTGTGTAATCAAACAATCTCCAATTTTTGCCATTTTATCTTCATAGGGGTCCAGGTCGACATAGTCATTCCTTCGGGCTTTCTTAGCCCTAGAACTTCTTTCTCACTTCTTAGCCGGCTTTGCCTCTGCAACCTCCTATGCCTCATTCAGCTCTTTACTACATCTGCCCATATTATCTGACAAAGTGTTGAATGACTCTGCAATTTTCTGCTTCGAAACCTCTAAAAATTCTACTAAAAATTCTTCTGCACTTGAAACGCAAGACACAACGAAGCAGGAAAAATTTAAAATAATAAGGGAAAACAAGATTGGCCTTTTTACCTCCCAAAATTTATAGGAGCACTGTCAACTACTGCAGTAATTACGAAATTAAATGCAGGCGCATCTTCGAAGAGGAATAATCCTCGAAAAACCACTCATACGCTATTTCCAAGGCACAAAAACCCTTCCCTTCGATTCACCGCCAGATTCTCCTAGAGACTCGTGCCTTCTACGTTGTGCAATCACATAGAAAAGTGTGCCCTGGCACCCGAAGCTTACTAGGGGAGCCAACCTAGCCATTAATCAACCAATCATTAATTCTTACTGCCATCTTGGAAAGCTCAATCCGAATGCCTCCCACATTTGGAAATTATTGCTCAAATTTGGTGCCTACTGCTTCCGATTATCGCCACGTACCCCGGATCGCATTTAATTAGACAACATGCTTCTGGCAATCTCTTCTTCGGTGAAAGTCCTTCAGGCGCTCACGAGTTCATGGGAGATTCTCATCTTCATGCGAAAGTGTTTCCTTCTATGCGGGCGACTGAGTTTTTAAAGCTTCATGGTCATGCTCTTTTTATTTTTTTCCCTAAAAATAGATTTTTCCTTAAAAAGCTTTGAGCATAACTTTCTTTCCTTTTTAAGCGCTACGCTTTTTATTTTATAAAACAAGCTTTTTTTTTTGTTAAAAGTGCCATGCGAAACCCCTTTTCTCTTTTGCTTTTCACCCGATGACATCATGAAAGCGCGTTCACCCAAAATATAGGTGAACGTAGCATTCACCCCTTGCATAGGGCGAATGTGAAGCCTCTTCAACATCATCGTTGCCCAACTTGACTTAATCATTTTTGGGCGAACAAGATATTTTTTTTTTTTTTTTTTTTTTTTTTTTTATACTATATTTATACACATGCAAAACCATCGAAAACACAGAAAATATTTACATATATACAGGGTGTTACCTTCAATTTGAAATCATGAAATATAAGCCTTCAGATGAAGGCCATTCATCGAAATAGGAAGCTCGTACCCTTCCATGTCATAGAGATGGAATGCATTAGCAGAAGTGACAGCAGAGATCCGAAAAGGACCTTCCCATATTGCATCGAACTTATGATGTTTTCCGGGCTTGGATTTCTTTTCATTCCATTTTAATACTAGATCGCCCACCTGAAAGCTCCGGTCAGTTGTTCTTTTCCCGAACCACTTCTTCATTTCTATAGCGTGTTCGGTGAAAGTGTGGTAAGCCCGCTCCCTTTCTTCTTCTAATTGTAACAACTGTGCCAATCTTACCTCCATAGGATTATTTTCTTCGTTTTCATCTTGGAACATCTACAAAGTTTGTAGCACAGGAAGCTCAATATGGGTAGGAAGGACAACTTCTTTCCCATAAACCAAAGCATACGAGGAGGTCTTTATAGACTTATTTACTAAAATGCGGTCGGCCCAAAGTGCCTGATTCAATAATAAGTGCCAACTCCTCTTATTGTCACCCATTATTCTTTTTAGAATCCGCAGCAAATTTTTGTTAGTAGACTCGGCCAATCCATTCCCCTATGGGTAATAATTGGAAGATATCTTCAGGTAAATACCATATCTGCTAGCGAATTCTATAATTTTGGCTTCGATAAAGGGAGTACCATTGTCAGTGACCAAAGAATCTGGTATACCAAATCGGGTGATGAGGCTTTCCAGAAAAGAAATAACAGTCGCCTGATCAACTTTCTTGGTGGGTATAGCTTCCGCCCATCTGGTGAAGTAATCTATCATGGTCAGGATATATTTATGTTCTGCAGAGGAGTGCGGATCAATAACACCTATAAAATCAAGTCCCCACTATTGAAAGGGTGCTTCCACCTAGATTGGATGTAGCGGTAATGCTCCTTTTCTGACCCGACCCACATATCTTTGACAACTATCACATTGCTGGCTTATTTTATGCGAATCGATGAACAAAGTTGGCCAATAGTATCCTACCCGAATAATTTTTAGAGCCATAGGTCTGCCTGCATAATGTCCTCCTGATAGCCCAAAATGGAACTCCTCCAAAAAATTTTCCTTCTCGAAAGCTTTTACACATCTAAGGAGTACACCATCAATATTTTTATAATATAGCCCATTAGGCAACAACACATACCTGAGCGCTTGCAATATGAACCGTCGATGCTGTGAGGGATCAAGGTGGCTAGGACACCTTCCAGAAGTAAAGTAATCAACTAATTCCTCTATCCACTCCTTGTCACCTACTACATTATTTACACAAATCACATCTTCATGACTTGCTTCAGTCATTTCAGCAACAACGCTTTTGGCCAGCTCTTGACACAGAGCACGTCCATGAACCAATTTCATCGGTCGGATCTCCACATCATACTCCTGGATCTTTGTGACCCAACCAACCCTTTTTTCTCCCAGTTCTCCTTGGACTATGAAGTTTCGAACATCAGGATGAATGACGTAAACCACAGTCTTACTTTGAGAAACAAAGTGGCAAAATTTCTTCAATGCTTTCATGACTGCATAAACTTGCTTCTCTATAAAGTTGTACTTCTCCTAGTGTGGTGCTATAACCTGGCTTAGAAAAGCAATAGGCTTCTCCTCGCCATCATCTTGTTTCTGTGTTAGCACGACAGCATAGCTCTCCTGCTCACCTACTGCATAGAGGATGAAGTCTTTGGAGTAGTCGGGATTGATCAAAACTAGCGCTTGAGTAATTCTCTCTTTGATTTCTTGAAATGCTCGCTTCCTAGCTTCTATCCACTTAAACTCAACATTCTTCTTCAAGAGCTCAGTCATGGGCTTGACGACTTGGGTGAAGTCAGCAATAAACTTGCGAATGAAGTTTATTTGTCCAAAGAAGGACTGCAAGTTTTTCTTATTGGTGGGTAACGGTAGTTTCATGAGCGCTTCGGCCCATGCAGGATCTATGGCCAATCCTTCTTGCGAGATCACATGGCCCAACAACTTCCCTTCTTTAACCATGAAAATTGACTTCTTTGGATTTATGGAAATCCCAAATTCTCGGCACTTCTCAAATATTTGCCTCAGATGGGTAACATGATCTGTTTTGCAATGTGAAAACACCGTCATATCATCAAGATATATTACAATGATTTTATTTAGCAACTCACCAAAGGCGACATCCATGGCTCTCTAAAAAGTAGCACCAGCATTTGAAAGCCCAAAGGGCATCCGTTGGTAAGCGAATGTACCCCACTTAGTAGTAAATGCCATCTTATATTGATCCTCATATTTTACCCAAATTTGATTGTACCCGAAGAAGCCATCTAGCAACGAGAATCTCTGGGTGCCAACCACAACATGAAGAATCTAGTCTATCTGAGGCAAAGGATAATGGTCCTTGAGTGATGCCTGGTTTAAATTTTGGAAATCAATGCACAAACGTATGTCTCCATTCTTCTTCCTTACAGGAACCAGGTTCGCTACCCAAGTGGAATGCTTAATAGGATAAATGATCTTTGCCTCAAGCATCTTCAACAATTTTGCCTTCATGAGGATCTCAATCTTAGGATTAACAAGACGTTGTTTCTGCCGAAAAGGCTTAACTCCTTCTTGTAACTCAATAGTGTGTTGAATCACATTCTTGTCATATCCTTTCAAGTCCTGATAACTCCATGCTACAATATCTAGATATTCATAGCACAGATTTCTAATGCCTTCAATCTCATCCGATTCACAATCAGTCCCAATCTTAATGATCTTTCCTAGTTCCAACTGCAACTCTCTGTATTCCTTGGCATCCACCTTAATCCTATGTTTATCAGCCCTATCATTCTGATCAAACAAGCTTTCTAATGAAATCAATCCCCTAGGAATATGATTATTTCTCAACTGAATCATTCCTTCCTTTTCTTCCTCCACAAGGACTTTATCATCGACATTAGCAACTTCTTTGAGCAGAAAATTCACTATTTTCTCATCATTATCAAACACTTGCCAATAGAGATTCTTATATGGAATGGAAGGCCTATAAATTACCCTCACCATCTTTGGCTTTCGAACCACTTGCTCAGCAGGAGAATAATTAGCGCCAAGGGAAGCTAAAATATCAGCATGTCTATTCTGCTCCCGAGGAATCGCCTAAATATTCAAAGCTTTAAATGCTTCTAACAGATCCCACACTCTGTTGTGGTAAGCCTTCAAATAATGCTGCTTCGACACGCATCTATTTGTAACCTGGTTGACAATAAGCTCGGAGTCATCAAAAATCTGCAGCTATTCAATTCCCAATTTCTCCGCTTTCTTCAAGCCAAGGCATAACGCTTCGTATTCAGCTGCATTATTTGTACAGCTCCAGGTCAATCTATAGGAGTAAGTTTTCTGTATTCCCTCAAGAGAAATCAATACAACACCTGCCCCTACACCATTCTTACATCGAGCGCCATCAAAGAACAACTTCCATAACTGGTGCAAAATAGGTTCTAGAGACTCAAGGACCTTCTTTTCGGACTGTTCTATCTTCTGGATTGAGTAACAACCAATATCTATCCCAATCATAGCATTGAAATCTATCAACAAAAACTCCTCCTCCAGGCGAAGCTCATCAAGTGCTTCTTCAACTAGATCAACTTCCTCCAATTCTTTGATCATCATGTTTACCATGCCTGGAACTTGTTCTACCTCCTCTATATTTTCAATATGAAAAGGTGAAGGCTTCTCATTATGAATGTGGATTCACCTTCCCTTGAATGGTATCTCCAAATGTGAATAATCTAGGGAAAGATAACCTCCAAGCTTAGCTATAAATTCCCTTGAAAGGCACATGCTAAAATAGGGCTCCAAATCAACAACCACCACCTCCTGGATGACAGTAATTTATGGCATACTATGGAGCACAATTGGAATGTCCTTGATTACCCCAATAGTCTTAACTAGAGTTCCATCCAACTGCAACACTCTTGGACTACTCCTTGTATACTCCATCCCCATTACTTCACATACTGCCTTTGGCATGACAGTAGTTGCAGCACCAGAGTCAATCATGCAATTATGCATGATCCACCCTTCCATTCTCAAAGATAAATAAAATGGGGGAGGCCTATTTTTTCCTATCATTGAAGTGGGGAGCGCTTGAGCCAAGACTATTTGTGAACAATATTTCTTTTGGTCCTTGGTAGTCTTCAAGGATTCTTGTAACAAATCAATCTGCCTAGGTAACTGCAATGCATCGTACAAGCTAATCCTTGCTGGGATTTTCTTCATTTCTTCCACAATACTGTAGCTATGAGCAGCTGAGACTTTTTCCTCCAAGGGCCGCTCATACTTATCTCGATACTATTGCGTAGCTTCTACTCTTTGCATTTTAGTTAATGAAGGATACTTGAGTCTCTCCTTAGCTTGCTCTCTTGTTTCGCTAGAAACTGGAGCGGTCATCGTAGGTTGTGAAGTTGAAGGCTTAGCTTGCGCTTTATCTTGAGCTTGCCTAGGTAATAGATCTTTCACCTTAACAACATCAGGTCCCTTGGTTCTAACATCAGGAGTCTTCACCGAAGATGACCGCTTTTCTTCCTACGCTTTTGGTTCTGTAGGTACTTTCAAAGGTTGCAATTCTATAGGATCAACAATCACCGGCTTCTTCCTAGACCTAGTGAGGACTGAAACTTGCTCCAGGGATGACATCATACAATTATGCTCCACTTCTCAAATCATATTAACTTGCCCGCCCGAGGAACTGTCTGCCAATGTCTGAACATAGTTCAAATGCACCATACATGTATCTTCACCGTGAGGATCATTGCATGTAGAACACCAATATGCTCTTTTGAACACATTAACTTCATCATTTACTTGCACCATGGTGTTTTTCTCAGGTCCCCTACTGGTAGACGCTTGCTCTCGGGTGATTGGTGGAGTCTAAAATCTTCTTGATCGAAACTCAGCTTTGGCTTTTTTTTTCCTCACCATTGTAAGCTCATTAGATATCATCCTCAAAGCCGCATTATTGGATTTCACTTCTTGTAACAAAGTGGTGAGGGGATCTGAATTGGGCGATGGGGTTGGCACTGGCAATGGCAAAGGTGCTTGCAGTGCGGGTAATGGTAAAGGGGTTGGAGGTGCTGGCAATGTTGGAAAAGAAATGGACGAAGGTTGTGGAGGTACTGATGGAGCAAGAAATCATGGAAAGCTCATAGCGGATGACTGTGGGACTGGGATAGGGGCCACTTGAGGGGGGCCCGAATTCCATGAAGGGACTGGATACATTGATGGCATAGGCTACGAGAATGCATTAGAGTAAAGATATTGCGGGAGATCAGGGAGAATAGGTATTGTTGCCTTTGGAGGAAGCCTACCTACAACAATTAAATCAGATTCGGCCTTTTGAGCTTGTGTGTACAGATCTGGGAATGTGGTCACATTGGCTTGGTGCACCACCATACCGATATCAGTACTGAGCGCTCGAAGATAATAAAATGTTGCTTGCTCATGCGTCGACCGTAAACCATCTGGAACTCTCTGCCAGCTTCATGCAAATCGGACATTAAAATCTACAAGCTCTTCCTATGGATGTCTTTGAATCATGGTGAACTGGTGCAGCAAAGAATACGGATCAGCTTGCTCATGGAAATTCTTAATCAACAACTCTACCAATTGATCCCATGAAGTAATGGTACCAGGCTGCAAGGATCGATACCAATATAGCAATTTTCCCCTTAGCGACAAAACCAAAAGTTTTATCATTACATCCTCATCAGTTATATCATGGATAGTTGCAAGAGAGGCCACATCTTGGATATGCTCATATGCAATTTTCCCAGTACCATCATATGTTGGCAAAGCCTTTAGAGTAGCTTGAGGTACTGGATTCTGCGCCTACAAATTCAAGGCTCCGGAGCTGTTCCATGCGGGGAACTGCCTTGGGGGCTATTGTTGGTGTGGTGGGGGATTCTGAGCCATGTGAATGGGAATATGGGGAGTAGGATATGGAGCGCTAGCGGTTGTACTAGGTGGAGGTTGAGGAAAACTGGTGGTAGTACTTACTGGACTTACGGGAGCGGAAAACACACCAGCTAACCGAGAAGATGAAACAGATGGTATGGATGGGATATGAGGAAGTGAAGACGTCCATCGAAAAGTGGCTATTTGAGGATGCTCTCCTAACCTTTGGATATCAAGTTCATAAAACTCAATTTGATTATCAGGATTCTTGGCTTTCGATCTTGTATTCATGAGAGACAACTTTCGCCGTCCTCACACCTATGGAGTTCTGGATAAAATTGAGTCGCCAGATGTTCTAATCTCAGTAGAAAGGTGAACACCAAACCTAACACTGCTGGAAGTGGAATCTTTTAGTCCCATCGGGCATGCCAAAAACTGTTGGTCAAATATCTGCCTAATTGATAAACACTGCGTTTATGCGCCCTAGATACGACCAACATTGAAAGGCCGGAGGAAAGAGATGTCCTCCGTGCCAATCTCCTAGAGAGGGCTGGTTCCCTAACTAAATCCTACACTGGTAAAAGACTAAGGATGCAGGAAAGAAATTGGGAAAATGCGGAAAGAAATGGGAAATATGGCCATAGGCCGAAGTACAGGACTGATGTTAGACTAACTAGCAGGAAAAAAACCCAAGCACAAAGTAGCATTTGTAAAAGGAAACAGAACAGAACAAGCTCATGATCTGGCCATAGCAACTATCAAAATGGCACTCCAACATTCACCTTCTTATTAGCAATTTTAAATCCAATGACAAAATTTAAATAGAACAACAAACAAGATGAGCAAATGAAAATAGAAGCACACTACACAGAAAGTAACCACACACAAGATCACTTGCAAATTCAGAAATTTGATGCCTTGTATTAATGCAGAGAGCTTGGAGAAATCTCTCGCAAAATGTCTAACCTCCTCCTCTTTACAATGAAATTTGTCTAGTATTTATAGAGGTTTTCACCTCTTTCATTTAATACATAGGAGAATAAAATATCCCGAGATCAAAGACAAAACCAACAAAATCCTCCTCGAATTCTTTGAAAATCCATCCTCCTGAGAAGACAAATTCTTGAAAATCTGTAACTTGGGCGAGAGTGCGCAGATTGCAAAAAAGACATTAAATTCTTTAGAGCGCCTTTGGTACATTGGAAATCATGAAAACTCATTTCTTCTCGCCTTCCCCTTCGTGATCCACAAAATGGAGTAACTGAGGGCATCCTTAATTAAATGCGTAAAACTTAGCATCTTTGAATCCTTGACCAAATTTCCGTTCGCCCATATTTATTTTCGCCTCAACATCTGTTTCGCCCCATTGCAAATTGAAAGGCGCGCGCGTGACTACAATGAAAGTATGTTCACCCCTAAAAAGGGTGAATGGGACGTTCACCCCTCAGGAAGGGCGAACGCGATCTCAATTCACCAAAATGTTGGTTCACCCATGGGAGGGGTGAACGGGATGTTCGCCCCTCAACCAGGGTGAACGTAATATGGTTCGGGCACGTGCACCTCCAAATGCCGTCAAAGCGCATTCGCCCCTAAGAAGGGCGAACGTGCATTCGCCCCAATGTTAGGGCGAACGTGACCTTGCGCTCTAGTGCTTTCACCTTTGTAAGCTTTTAAACATGTTCACCCCTTTCAAGGGCGAATGGGGCGTTCGCCCCTCCTTAGGGGCGAACGTAAATATATGGCGATTTAACCAAGTTCTTCTTCAGGACTTGTCTTCTTCATTCTTTTGGACTTAAGTAGACATTTCTCCATTAATATTTACAAAGATAAATTCAAAAAGGAACTTTTTGAACATGCATCAGAAATGTGCAATTATTTAAAACATTACATATAGAAGCAAAAGATGCAAGTATATACTGTCGCTACATTCAAAAATTGAACTCAAAATCTTGAACAAAATGTTAGGAGGTGAAGTCAATATCCAGATCTCCAATGTTCTTCAGCAGAGAGGTGCATGGTGGTGTAGCTTATAAAGAGGAAACAAACAGTATTTTGTAGTCTTCCTTTGGGAGAGGAAACAAACAGTCTTTTGGACTCTTCCTTTTGGAAGAGGAAACGAACAGTTTTTTGGACTCTTCCTTTGGAAGAGGAAACAAACAGTTTTTGGACTCTTCCTTTGGAAGAGGAAACGAACAGTTTTTGTTTTTTTCTATAAAAGGGGAATGACCCCTTGCATGTAAATTATGATTGAATGTAATTCTACCGAAATCAATAAAAGATCAAGCTGCCATTGCCCCGTGGTTTTTCCTGCACATTGCAGGTTTTCCACGTAAAATCTGTGTTACTGTTTTTTCCTGTGTTATTGTGTTTTTGTGCTTGCACATAATTTTGCTATATTTTCTAACACATAATTCCCAATGAATACAAAATGGCCAACAACTGGTAAAAGCATTCAAGGATACTTTTTATCCCTCAAATTATGGCAAAGATCTCATCTACAAATGGCTTTGCTTAAAGCAAGGATACAACATGAGTGTCCAAGAGTATATTTTCCAGTTTAACAAGTTGAGAATCTTAACTGGTGTGGAGGATTCAGCTAATGGACTCATTATCAAATTTAAAAGTGGTTTGCAGGAATCAATATTTAAGGAGTTGAAATACACCCCCATCACCACTTTGGATACAGTGCTCAATCAAGCACAGTTGGCAGAGGAAAAACTTGCTAGCCAATTGAGTGGATCTTGATCTTCATGCACTTCTAAGGTGCCTGTTGGCAATTTTGCCACATTAAATTTTTTGATAAACTTTGGCCTAAGTATGGATCTTTAAAGCGGTAAAGAGCATGCGGAGGTGTTCAGGTTTTCACGGGCCATAAACGGGGGCGATAAAATGGATGAAATAAGCTTTGGATATTTAATCATTGCAGATCTTTTCGCTAGCTTTCCGACGATATATTATAATAGGCGATCGGGTCAGCGGATCAAAAGTTATGGCCTCGGGAAGCAGGACCAGGAAGCTCAATTTCGGGCCAAAAAATTGACTAAGTGTCGGGCCCCGCCCGACTGCGCTCATCCTCCCGACTGCGCTCATCCATTTGTGCGCAATAGGGCAGAAAGACAGGAAGAAGCAGCCAAAAATATTCTAAGTGTCGGGCCCCGCCCGACTGCGCTCATCCTCCCGACTACGCTCATCAATTTGTGCGCAATAGGGCAGAAAGACAGGAAAATGCTGCTAAAATATTCTAAGTGTCGGGCCCCGCCCAACTACGCTCATCCATTTGTGCGCAATAGGGCAGAAAGACAAGAAGAAGCAGCCAAAAATATTCTCAGTGTCGGGCCTCGCCCGACTGCGCTCATCCATTTGTGCGCAATAGGGCAGAAAGACAGGAAGAAGCAGCCAAAAATATTCTAAGTGTCGGGCCCCCGCCCGCTACGCTCATCCATTTGTGCGCAATAGGGCAGAAAGACAGGAAGAAGCAGCCAAAAATATTCTAAGTGTCGGGCCCCGCCCGACTGCGCTCGTCCATTTGTGCGCAATAGGGCAGAAAGACAGGAAGAAGCAACCAAAAATATTCTAAGTGTTGGGCCCCGCCCGACTGCGCTTATCCATTTGTGTGCAATAGGGGCCCGACTGCACTCATCCTCCCGACTGTGCTCATCCATTTGTGCGCAATAGGGCTGAAAGACAGGAAGAAGCAGCCAAAAATATTCTAAGTGTCAGGCCCCGCCCGACTGCGCTCATCCTCCCGACTGCGCTCATCCATTTGTGTGCAATAGGGCAGAAAGACAAGAAGAAGCGGCCAAAAATATTCTAAGTGTCGAGCCCCGCCCGACTGCGCTCATACAAAGGTTGAGCTTAAAGACAATTTCTTCCCCCTCCATCAGATGCTGACAGGTGTCCAGCCTCGAGATTCAAGTCAAAGATGTGACAGAAGGTGTGCCGCCGGGTACCGGACAGATGAGCGTGAACTGACAGATTGTACCGCATCTGCCCCCATTCAAACTGACTCAACTTCCCACCTACCGGATTTCCACGGAGCTGCCACATTTTTAGGACCTTGCTGCAAGTACATTCATTACCCGCAGAGGTCAACATCAGCCGCTTTTGTCAGCTTTTGCAGCTTTTGTCATGTCTGGGATTTTGTGCCCAAAATGTAATCGGGGGGGGGGGAATTTGCGCTATAAATAGCGGCCTCATTTCATTGTACAAGGGTGGATGGGGGGAACATATTGCTAGAGGACTCTGCTGTGACGGATCACCTTCTAATTAATTCAAAGCATCCTTGGCTCTGCTTCTTGTCTCTGTCTTTTTATGCTGCCTTTTGCTAGTATTTCTGCTTCATGTCCATTTATATTTCTGTCTGTTTGAATTCTGAATCCTGGATTTGAGCATTGATGATTATTTGGATCTGGAATACAAAACAGAAGGATACATAGGATAGAATCGCAGTTGCAATTTCTGTTACATGCTTTGTTTTAATTGTTGTTGGTTCGGATGCAAATTTGCGATCGTGCTGCTTGTTCTCCCCCCACCCGAAACGCATGACATTTACATCTCTTTCCTGTTCCCTTATCTTTTTCAATCTCTTTCCATTTCCCTTTACCCCCTTTTTTAATCTCTTTCCTGCACTCTTATCTAAAAACCCCCAAGTAGGTTAGGAAAGGAGCCGGCCTTCTCCGGAGATCGGCATGGGGGGCATCCCTTCCTCCCGTCCTTTCAATGTTGGTCTGCGGGTCTAGGGCGCATTGACACACCAAGTCCTTCCCAGGTGGTGGATCCGTGGCCAACAGTTTTTGGCACGCCCGGTGGGACGAACAGTCTCCATATTTTAAGGAATCCCGAGTTGGTGAATCTCTGGCTTGCCTTCATCTGGCAAAATCACCTGGCGACTCTGACTGAGCTGAATATCCATATTTCTTTATCGCAGGCGCCTTTTTTTTAAGCTAATAGAAGACACCCGGAGGAATCAAGGTTTGGTGAGCAGCCTTGACCTCACAAGCGGAGAAATGAATGTTCACCTACAGTCTCCATATTTTAAGGAAGCCCGATTTTGGTGAATCTCTGGCTTGCCTTCTTCTGGCAAAATCACCTGGCGACCCTGACTGAGCTGAAATATGGAAGCCCGAGCTGGTGAATCTTTGGCTTGCCTTCATCTGGCAAAATCACCAAGGCAAATCCCTCATACTATGCAAAGACCTAGAATGCAGTTGTGTGGAGCTCAAGAGGCAGATCTCGTCCAAGGCCAACGGTGGGAATATGCAAACACCACCCAAGCGATGAATAATTTGGTTGCTTGCAGTTTCTATCGGGAGATGGGCCAAGAGGAGGAACAAAATCCAATGGCAAATTCTAAACACAAAGAGGGCACATTTTTGCACCCTTTTTGTGTCCCAGGGCATAGCACGCAAGCATTCAGCCAAAGCCCAATAGGCATGCCTCACCAGGAGGTTGGTCCTGAGGAGACCCCGGCAAAAGGCCTATCGCCGGAAAGCTCCTGCTATCGTATCAAGGAGTTGGAGGAACTTGTGCTCGAGAGCCCACAGGTGGTGGAATCTCTAGAGTGGTGGTATTAGCTCTGAAGAGAATTTACAGAAACATATTCTAGAAATAATGCAGAAATAATAACTAAGGAAATAATGACACCATTCAATGCACATATAACACACAAGATTTACCCTGGTTCACCCAATTTGGGCTAGTCCAGCAAACAAGAGTCTATCCTCCTTGATATATTATTCTCTCTCTTATCCCTAAAACGGGACATTACAATAATTATATAAGGAAACTCATACAACCCTAAACCACCAAGTGGTATTAGGGTACCGTGGATACAACACCATGGGCTGAACCACCCACACCCACCAACCGTGGGAATCCCGGGGGTCGCTCCAAAAGTAGCGATAAAAGTAGGTGAAAATTTCGGCGCCGGCATCTATCACTTTCATCGTATCCGAGGGCGTCCCCCTACGCACCCCGAGCCATCACCTATTACGTAATCACCTTTACCGTAGCCGGGGGTCCTTGGGGGCCTCCGGCCCCCGGACCCCCCCTACCCGTCGTCTTTTGCGCTGTAGTGCCTGTCGTACAATTCTTTTCCGGCAAAGAATGAGACACATCCAACATTCTCCCACTTGTTGAATACTTTGCCAGACCCATTTCAATTGAACAGAATCTAAACTTTTCAGTGCTTACAGCCTTGGTTAAAGCATCTGCAACATTTTCCTTGGTGTCTACCTTTTCCAGCAACACTTTCCTCTGTTCAAGCATGTCCCTGCAGAAATGGAACTTTGTATCAATGTGCTTCGTTCTTGAATGGTAAGCAGGGTTCTTTGCCAAAAATATGGCACTCTGACTATCACAGTTTATCTTCACAGCTCCTTGAAAGAACCCAATTTCAGCACATAGTCTTTGCAGCCATACGACTTCCTTACTTGCATCAGTGGCTGCCATATACTCAGCTTCAGTAGTTGAAAGAGCAACAACAGTCTGCCTCTTGCTCATCCAACTAATGGCCCCTCCGAACAAATTGAATACATAAGCACTAGTAGATCTTCTCCTGTCCAGATCTCCAACCCAATCTGCATCAACAAACCCTTCTATATCCAATTGTCTGTTTTCTTTACCTGTACCCTCATAGCAGATTGTAAAATCAGAGGTGCCACGCAAATATCTGAACACCCTTTTCACAACAGTCCAATGCTCTTTACCAGGTTTAGACATATATCTACTCAAGACTCCCACTGCATGGGCAATGTCTGCTCTAGTACAAACCATGGCATACATTAAACTACCTACAGCATTTGCATAAGGAATATGTGACATTTCCTCTACCTCTTCTTCTGTTTTTGGACATTGTTCAGCAGACAATTTTTCACCTAAAGAAATAGGTACCTTCACCGGTTTGCAATCCTGCATATTGAACCTTTTCAACACTGTCTCAACATACTTTTTCTGATCCAGCCACAACTTTACGTTAGAGCGATCTCTTTTTATTTGCATACCCAATATAAAATTTGCGGGGCCAAGATCCTTCATGTCAAACTGCGATGCCAACTGAGACTTTACTTCCCTGACTAGTTTCTTGCTATTTCCAATTAGTAACATGTCATCAACATAAAGAACTATAATGACAATTACATTACCAATTTTCTTTGAATACACACGAGTGATCAGCATTGCTACGAACAAAACCAATTCCTAAAACATAAGTATCAAATTTTTGGTACCACATTCTAGGTGATTGTTTCAGTCCATACAATGATTTCTTTAACTTACATACCAGATCCTCCTTTCCTACAACAGTGAAACCTTCAGGCTGCCTCATATAGATTTCTTCCTCCAAATCTCCATGAAGGAATGCAGTTTTCACATCCATCTGTTCTATTTCAAGATCAAATGCAGCAACCACAACTAACATAAATCTAATTGATGTTAGCTTTGCAACGGGAGAAAAAACTTCACCATAATCAATTCCTTCAACTCTGGGAAAAACCTTTAGCAACCAGACGAGCTTTATATTTCTCCACTTTACCTTCAGCATTCGCTTCTTCTTAAAGATCCACTTGCAACCTATTGCTTTCCTACCACTTGGTAATTTCACTAAATCCCATGTTCTGTTCTTTTTCAGGGACATCATTTCCTCATCCATGGCCTCTTCCCAACGGTTTGCCTCTCCAGAATTAACGACTTCTCTAAGCTGTTCTAGGATCTTCATCGATAATGAGATAGTACAAAAGAAGTAGGAAAAGCAGATGGACTATACCTTTCGAGTTGCTTCCTTTCCCGTGTTGATCTCCTTACCACAGGTGTATGAACCTCTTCTTCATCCTCTTCCAGATCCTCACCTGTATGCTCCTCTTCCATAGCCTCATCTGTATGCTCCTCTTCCAGATCCTCTACTGTCTAATAGTTTTCCATGAGATCAAATTGGACTGTTGTCACATTTTGCACGGGGTGCAATGTCTTCAGTGTTGTAACAATGCTGCTCTTCTTTTCCCTCTTCCTCCATTTTCCTTCCTTCTTCTCTCCCTTTCTTTTTCTTTCCCGCATTCTCTTTCTTTCCCCCCTTTCTTGGAGTCCCCCAGTTAATTTTTCAACTTCCAGCAAGTCACCTGAAAAATGGCTAAGTCCGAGGTGCGAAGTATCGCACTTCGCCCGATTTTGGTGCGAAGTACGCACTTCGCCCCTCTTACAGGCGCACCTTGTAAGCTGGCGGTGGCGGTGACAAAAGAGAAATCAAGTCTTTGGAGCAAGTCCGTACGGCGGCGGACATCGGTTTCGCACTGTGCGCATTCCGACTTCACACCGAAGTCGGAGTGCGCCCTTGACGAGTGCGCGATGGGGAACAAACCCGGAATTTGACCAAGGCATGAAGGCCTTCCCAGCGCATGCTGCGTCCTGCCCGCGCATCCCGAGGTGCTCCGATCCCAAGCAAAGATGGACAGACTGCCCTCCAAGGCAGACACGTGTCAAACGGCATCATCCATCATCTGACAAGTGTCCGGCCGGGATTAGAGCCGAAACGTGCCAAGCAAAAGGACAAGCATGGGCTGCACTGCCTGTGCCAGTAGCCTCATTCAAAGCTGACACGAGGTTCTACTGCTCCAGCTACCCGCATCATCTGCCCAGTTGAAGTTACGCCGGCGCACCGCCATGTAGCTATCCGGCTTCCGGGATGACCATGCTGCGGGTACAGTCCGGTCCGACAAAAGGTCAGCATTTGCAGCTCTTTCGCCGCTTTTGTCAGCTTATGTTTGACTGGGACCCTGTGCCCATTAATGTAACGGGAGGGACTCGGGCTATAAAAGCCCACCATGAATTCATTGTAAAGGGTGGAAAGGGGAATGTCTGTTAGGGAACTACTGTGCTTATTGTAACCGTGCTTCTGCTTATGAATATAATCTGTATGCCCAGTTGCATTACTGCTTGTCTTTATTCTTTTATCTTTGTCTTTCATTATATGCCTTAGGCTAACTTTGTCACGGCTTGTTGATTCATTTCAGCATTTGGTGAGCGGGTCCCTCTAGCATTGCTTGTTTAAAGCACCCTATGTATTTCATTAATTTAAAGCATACATAGAATGGATGTAGTAGCGGTTCCATCGGTTATGTGTTTTGTTGCTTGGCCCGTATCCGGTGATCGATGCGATCCCGTCTTATTAGTTCCTTGTAGGGAATGTACGTTAGGGAGCCATTGGAGCTTGTGCGGTTAAATTCTCTACATAAACACATATACACGGATCCGATATCTCTAAGTCTGCTTTCTACTCATGTTAGTGTACGTATCCGGTAAACCGGTGCATTGCCATCTTTGTTAGTTCCTTGTAGGGAATGTTTGCTAGGGGATCATTGGAGTTGTGCATACACTGCATGAGTATCGGAAGTACACATAGTTTTTGCAGTTCCTGTCATGCTCTATGTTTATAATGCAGTAAGTAGCGGTAATTAGTGTGTTCCCGTACTGTTAGTTCCCCCCACCAACCTCTGGACATATTTGTATTCTCTTTCTGTACATTTGTCTCTTTCTGTACATTTATTTCTTTCTGTACTCTCGGCTTAAACAAACCCCCCAAAAGGAGCCGGCCTTCTCCGGAGATTGGCTCGGGAGGCATCTCTTCCTTCCGGCCTTTCATGCTGGTGGGCGAATCTGGGCGCATTAACCCAAAATCCTTTCCTCATGGCAGATTCGTAACCAACAGTTTCTCTGGCACGCCCGGTGGGACAAGTGTCCCACGTTTTAAAGAAAGGGTACCCGTTTGGTCTTCACCTGGCGCAACAGTTTTCCTGCTACGCTCGGCGGGACACGGGTCCCACATTTGACGAGAGATTTCCTGATCAGTCTCCACCTGGCGCTGACAGTTCCTGAGCTCTCGGTGAGACAAGGAAGTTTCTCACCCCCGACAGAATTGAAGCACCGGTGTTCGCTTCATTGCTGTTCCAAATCTGAACACCTGGCGACTCTGCACGAACAAATCCTCTGAGTCTAGAAGACCGGTCCCGTCACCTTCATGCACACGAGAAGGTGGCAAGCAAGAAATCCGAGAAGCCCGCCTGAGTTCTACGAACTGGACATCAACGCTCGAGGCGAGATCCCCAAGCTGGCTGATCCGCGAGCTCGTTTCGACGAAGCCGAGGCTGAGATCCAAGAAGAAGCCGAAGCTGAAGTCGGAGGAGCCGAGTACGAAATAGAAGAAGCCGAGGAAGAAGAAGATCCTGCATCCTCGGAAAGTTCCGACACTGAGTACACAACCGACGGCGGAGAAGAAGAAGAAGAAGAAGAAGAAATGGCTGCCCAACAGCCAAATGACGATGATCTTTTCCCGGCGGTGGACTCTACGGGGCCCTTGGCCCTGGTCGGACAGCAAGCTGTGCCCCTTGCTGCTTTAAAGTCTATTCCCACATACGACGGCTACGGTAAGACGGCGTACGAGCACATCCAGGACATCCTTGCCCTGGCCGCACTGCATACTATTACCGATGAAAGTGTGAAGACCCGTCTGTGGCCCTTTCCACGAGGGGAAAGCTTCTCTCTTGGTGGAGATCGGCTGCCGAGAGGGATCCATCACGAGGTTGGCCCAACTTGCCAGGAGACTCGTAAAAGGATGCAACGAGTCTGCTGACCCTACTTCTCTCTTGCATCAGTTCCAAGCTATTCAGAGACATCCTCAAGAGGAGGTGTCTGATTTTAACATTAGGTTTGCGAGATCCTGGAAACGGGTACCTCGCGAACTTCGGCCTTCAGCCGGCATGGCCGCTCACTACTATCTGAGGTCTTTCAACTCAGACATATGCCTCTTGCTGAAGATCGCCGGATTGATGAGTTCCTACTGCGTTGTACGAAGCGGCCCGACAAGCTGAAGGCGACATTATCTCCATCGGCGGGCTTCAGTCCAGAGTGCAGGAACCCATTCATCCCGACTTCCCCAGATCCCAGTATCCTTCTGCTACGGTGGTTTGCCGTCCACATCAGGGCAGCAACCCCAGCAGCAGTGGAATCCGGCGCCGGTCGTGACTCCTTACGGCCCGCCTCAGTTGCATTACCCTCATCCGCCACCTCCCGCTCCCCACTTTCCAGCACTTCCCGCTCCTCCACAATACGCATCTTATTCTAACCCCCCTCCATTGGCCGCATTGCCTCCACCGGCACAAATGCCGCCACCTGACAGCAGCATCCAGAACACGATTCTACAAGAAGTGCGGGCTTTGGCCTCCGGATACCATGCCATGTCCAATGACATGACCGCTATGAAGAAGAAGCAGGCCCAGATGGACCTTGCTCCTAGGAGGCCTTATGCGCCGCCCGCACTGACAAAAGACAAAGCCCGGAAGCATCGGCCGCGAGAGGCGTTCGCCTCGAGAAATCCTTGCTATAGAAGATCCGCCTGGTCCACCCGACCGGGTTAAGCGAGTGCACTACGTGCAATGACCCGCATTCCGAGGAAGGCGCACTTTGCACCGGCACTACATCCGGACATTGGCCGGCGGCGCTATAGAAGATGACGAGGCTGTACATGATCTTGGACGGCGAGGCCAACTTTGCCCTCCCGGAAGAGAATCTAGTGCCGCCCGCCAAGGAAGAAAAGAAGGGCTGCGGATGCGGCCAAGCCTTTGCAAGTCTACGCGAGAAGAGAAAAACCGCGGCCCGGCGGGCTGCCACCACCCTAGCGGCTGTGGCCTTTCACAGCCCAGGAGAAGGCATCCAAAGATAAAGCTCCAGTCAAGCCTTCTCCGGCAAAGGCTGCCCCTGTTCCAGCCAAACCTCCAGCAAAGGCCCCAACTCCGGCTAAGGCTCCCGTACTTCAGCCCCCAGCTGAAACCAAAGAACAAGCCCAGGAGAGGCTGAAGTACCCGTCTCTGACCAAGAGGCAGCGAGTTGAGGCCACCTAGCAGTACCAGACAAAGTATGAGCCGGAAAAACCAGCAGAAGGAGCTAGTACCTCGGGCTACGACATTGTAGACGAGTTGAAAAGAACACCTGCTAGAATCAGCATGTACGATGCTCTTCTGCTCCCCGGTCAGGTAGATCTGCTGCAAGAATCATTGAAGAACATGAAGAACGGCAGACAGATGCAGCCCGCTGTCCTGGTTCAACCTTTGACAGTCTCCGCCACTGGGAAGAACAGACCGCCACCCTTTTATCTGTCATTACGGATGCAAGGGCACATAGTTCACTAGCTGCATGGTGGATTACGGTGCTTCCTCGACCGTGATGCCGAAGGCCGTCTGCGATGAGATCCGGATGGAATACACACGGAGCAGCCAAGGCGTGCTTGCAATTAGACGGCACCCCTGTCAAGGCAGTTGGTGTCATAAAGGACATCCCTATCCGACTGCACAAAGCTCTCGACATCGTAGTCATCCAAGAGGTCGTGATTGTTGACATGGAGCCTTACTTCGGCATGTGTCTCTCTCGAGAGTTCACTGCGAAGTTGGGCGAGTACTGTCTCTAGACTACTCGCATATGGAAGTGCCCTTCAAGGGAAGAAGGCGAGAATTTTTAATGAGAAGCCTTCCACCTTCCTAGTAGAGAAGATACCGGAGGAGAGTTGGACTGCATGGTCCGGTTGTCGGAAGGAAGAAGCGGTGACGATGGAGCCGGCCGAGCAAGCCCTCGAAGTGTTACAACTCGAAGATGAGTTCTCGTTGCGGGATTTTAATGCCGTAATCGGGACGACGGAGGCTGCTACTCCATTAAACAGCCGGAGAAGCTTGACGTGTCAGTGGCAAAAGAAGTAGGACCTGCACCGGAGAGGCTGTGGAAGCTTTTCTTTGACGGCGCGCGATGCAAGAATGGCGCCGGTGCGGGGGTACTCCTGGTTTCTCCAACCGGAATCCGGGAAGGACTATGCCTACAGGCTGGCCTGGAGCTGCACTAACAACTCGGCGGAATACGAAGCCCTGTGCTTGGGTTTGCGAAAGGCGGAGAGGCTCGGAATTAAACATCTCCAAATTTTCGGAGATTCGGAGCTGGTGTGTCACCAAGTGATGGACAAGTGCGCATCCAGACAGCACTATCTCAGAGCGTACCGCAATCGGGTATGGGACCTGATGGAGTCGTTCGACTCATTGAGTATCAAAGCAATATCGCGTGAGAAAAACAAGCACGCTGATATTCTGGCGTCTGTTGGAGCCGTACGTTCGGTGAAGACGTTGTCCAGAAACCGAAGCCGGTTAAATGCTGTCTACGAGCCTTACGTGCACGATAAGGACACCTACGGCGGGTGTTCGGTTGTGACGAGGAGATCGTCACATTCCTGGTTAACGAAGTGTGTGTAATCGGAGGTAGAGACCCTGATGACGAGCAATATGAGGGGTTGATACGGTTACGGAATAATCACGTCCCAAAAGGACTGATTACATTAGAGAGTCTCTTTGATCGGAATGACGAGCAATATCCCACGGGATCAAAGTAGACCCGAGGCGGTATGCTGACCTAGAACTTGAACACTGGTAAAACCATCAAGGTCGGAGCAGGTTGCACGTCGGAGGAGGCTGGAGCGAGATCGGATCAACTGTGCCGGGAGTTCCCCGACATCGTGGCCTGGTGCTACGAGGATTTGAGGGGGTATGACAGAACTGTCATCCAGCATACTATTGAGCTAGAGGATGGCGCCAAGCCATTCCGACAAAAGCAAAGGGCCGTGAATCCAAAGATTGAGGCCATGATGAAGACCGAGCTCTTGAAGATTTTGGAGGCCAAGATCATCTACCCCATCAAACATTCATCCTGGGTCGCGAATTTGGTGCCGTGAGGAAAAAGAATGGCGACATTCGTCTACGTGTCGACTTCGAAACCTTAACCGGGCTTCCCTCACGGGACCACTATCCGCTTCCCCAAATCGACCGGATCCTACATATCGTTCTTTGGAGCCCGAGAGATTTTCACTTTTAGATGGATTTTCCGGCTACAACCAGATTTGGGTCAAAGACGAAGACCAGCATAAGACGGCGTTTACCACGAAGTGGGGACGTTCGCCTATCAGCGCATGCCGTTTGGCTTATCCAATGTTGGTGCCACGTTCCAAAGGGCCATGGACTTGGCCTTCGAGAGCTGCTCAATAAAATCATTGTCATCTACCTTGATGACATGACTGTTTTCTCTCACCAACGAGAAGATCATGTTTCGCACCTACGGCAGATATTTGAGAGTTGTCGAGAATTCGGCATTTCTATCAACCCGAAGAAGTCTGTCTTCGCGGTAAAGGAAGGAAAGCTGCTGGGACATGTCATCTCCGAGGAAGGCCTCGCCATTGACCACGACAGAGCGGAAGCCCTCGTTCGCTTGCCGGCCCCATCGACAAAAAAGGGCTGCGGTCCTTCTTCGGTCGGATTAACTTTGTGCGGAAGTTCATCCCGGACTTCGCACGAGTGATCAAGCCTATGGCCGAAGCTTGCTCAAGAAAGACACCTTACGAATGGACTGATGAGAGAGAGCAAGCCTTCGAGGAAATCAAGGCCCGAATAGCACAAGCTCCGGTGTTGACCAACCCGGACTACTCCAGGGACTTCATCCTGTATGCAGTGGGAGAACCCGAAAGTTACGCTGCAGTCCTAACTCAGAAGGGAGACGACGGTGAGGAGCGCCCCATAGCGTTCCTGAGCCAAGTCATCTTGCCGCATGAAGAAAAGTACAATTTTATAGAGCGGCAGGTTCATGCTGTCATGAAGTCCCTTCGAAAGTTCAGGCACTTTGTCTCCCAGAGCAAGACTACTGTCTTTGTGATTCACCCGGACGTACGAAGCTTCATCTTGCAAGGAGAACCGGGTCACAAGAGAGCGGGATGGATTGCCAAAATCCAGGAGTTTGACATTGAAGTGCGGCCCACCAAGCTTATCAGAGGCCGAGCCTTGTGTCAGGAATTGGCCCGAAGCGCTGTAGCCGGCATCTCCGCTTGTAAGTGGGAGGACACGGCGACACGCATCTACCTAGCCGACTCCTTATCGGAGGGGAGTGATTGGACGGATGAGCTGGTGAGATTCTTACGCACCGGAAGATGTCCCGATCACTGAACGCCTCACAACGAAGGAGATTTCGGTAGGTGCACTCAAGTACACTCTTCGCCCCGAGGGGCTTTACTTCAGAAACATTGACGGCATCCTGTTGCGGTGCGTCAGAAAATCCGACCAGCCTAGGGTCCTCGGAGAATTTCATTCCGGGATGCCTGGGGGTCACCATTCTTCAAGGCCAACGGCCTTAAAAATAATAAGGGCTGGGTACTATTGGCCCACTCTGTTTGCAGACGCGCATGCGGTCTGCGCTAAATGTGATCAATGCCAAAGGTTTGCTGGCCGAAGCAGAGAAAGCACCCCTGCCCCTTCAACCGATTCAGGCCGAGACTCCGTTCCAGCAATGGGGTTTAGACTTTATTGGGGTGATTTCTCCTAACTCCTCTGCCGGCCATAAGTTTATTCTTACAGCTACCGACTATTTCACGCGGTGGACAGAGGCGATCCCGACCAAAAACGCTGACCAAGAAACGGTCATCAGGTTCATTGAGAGCCTGATTACCCGCTTCGGGGTTCCAGAGTCAATTGTGACAGACAACGGTCCGGGATTTGTAGGCGCTGTACTCACGGAGTACACCGGCAGACTTGGCATCTATCACAAGATGTCTTCTAATTACTACCCGCGGGGGAATGGCCTTGCCGAGTCTACTAACAAGAACCTCCTGAAGATCATCCGGAGGACCATTGACAAAGCAAGCGGACTTGGCACTTGCTCCTGAACCGGGCGCTATGGGCGGACGAGTTGCGTTCAAGAAATCCCTCGGAACGTCCCCCTATGCGCTCGTCTATGGCAAAGAGGCTGTCATGCCATCACACATCGAGATCCCGCCACTGTGGATGATTGACGAAGACGGGAGCAGCGGAGACCCGGTGGACGACAGGCTGTGCCAACTCCTGCGGTTGGAAGAAGACGAGAGAAAGTGCATACCGGGCCTTCGCGGATCACATTGCGGCCACTCAAGGCTGGTTTGCCAAAGGCACCACTGCCGAGTTTTCGAAATCGGGGACCCGGTGCTGAAGTGGGACTCATACAAAGCAAAGCCGGGTAATCACGGGAAGTTTGATGCTCTGCGGGAGGGCCCTTATCGGATTGCCGGGTGAACCGGTTCAATGCCTACATCTCTGCCGGGATATGGAGGGTCGGCTCCTGCCTATCCATGTTAACGGGTTCCACTTGAAACTTTACCGCTGTTAAAGGCGCCCGAGTGGCCCTTTCTTGTAAAAAATTTTCCTTATGCTTTTTATTTCCCAGCATGTACAGTTTCCAGTTTTCAGCTTTTAAATTGTTTTTATTCTTATTTGAGCTTAACTGTGGCATGGGAGAGAGAGAGAGACTTCGCAGCGAAGTCTGTCGTCGCCCCTCAGGAAGGGCGAAGTTCGGCTGTGCAAAGGAAGAAAATAAGCAAAGAATGCAGGGAAAAGAAAAGAAAAAATTGACTAAGTGTTGGCCGAAGCCCGACTTCGCAGCGAAGTCGGACTTCGGCCCAGCCAAATTGCGAAGTCCGATCAAGGGAGAATGCTAAAGCACACAAAAGACAAGCTCCGCTCAGCCTTGAGCGAAGACTGACTTCGCGCGCGAAGTCCGACTTCGGCCGGCTTCCGTGCGAAGTACGCACTGCGCACTCTTTCCGTGCGAAGTACGCACTGCGCGCAACTTTTGCGCGAAGTGCGAACTTCGCGCGAAGTTCGCACTTCGCCCCAAATTCGGGCGAAGTCCGAACCCGCCTCAACGCACGCGCTGCGCAGCCCAGTTCAGTCTAAAGAGCAGAAAAGAGTTTAAGTGCTGGCCAAAGTCCAAGGGTGGCAAGGAAACCAGAACGCACTCACCCCTTGAGCACAGCGAAGAAAAGGAGGAACAATGCAGCGCGCGCTTCGCGCGAAGTTCGAACTTCGCCCGAAATTCGGGCGAAGTACGACTTCGCCGGCGAAGTCGGGACGCGCCCAACTTTGGGCGAAGTCCGACCCCGCCTTGTAATCCGTGCCAGCTTGCGTGAAGTTTAAAAAACGAATAAAATATTCAAAAAAGGTCCCAAGCTGGGCCCAAGGCGCGTTGCAACCATTCCAAAATAGGTTTCCGCACCAATGGTCCTTCCTTGAGCAGTGTGCCCGGTTGGTGGCGGCGACGTCGGCTATGGTGCGGCGCTCGAGACAGAATTAATGATTGCACGTTCCTCAACGAAGGTGCAACAAAAGAGGCTTAGCACGTCCGCCGGAGCGCACTTTTTCCAAGCATTCCCTGCGCAGCCATCTAAGAACCTTAACTCAGCCGACCTACCCCCTCCTACGCGACATTTATGGCGCTGTCTTTATCTAGAAAAGGGGGTCAGATGTTTTTAAACATTCCAGACTATGCAGATTATTCCTCGGACAGTGCAAATTATTCCTGTGACAGCGAAATCTGCTGCAGACGTCTTGAACTTGCAATTATTGCTGATTCGGAGAGATGGACAAAGGAAAGATGCCAGTGTCAGCGCAGTCCAGCGAAAGTGGTGAACCAAAGGAGTTACCGCGGCCGGGCGTTTTCAGGAGTGAAACCCCGCCAGAAAAAAGGTCAAAGTCCCGGACGAAGAAAGTACAACGTGGGCAAGCCCCACCACCTCCGGTGAATTATTTGTCGGGATACAAGGACGGCTCCTTTTCGATGAGCCTGGCGAAGCTGCGGGCAAATGTGGAGAGCTGGGCAGACAAAGTTTCGCCCTCCCACCATTTCGGAGCGGCGTACAAATCCAATCTATTCAAATTCTTGTGCCCTCCAGTCCACCAATGCCCGGAGCTGGTAGACCTAATCGTCAGACACTACAGACCAGCTACCCGAAAATTTGCAGCTCCAACGGTAAACCCTTGTTCGCACTTTGCAGGGAGACTGTCCAGCCGGCTTTCGCCCCAGGGTTGGAGTATGACTCCAACGCCATTCTCAGAAAGATAAATTTGGGCGAGCAGGCGGGACGTTTCATGCCAACCAAACGGATGAGGGATTTCCTCAATTCAGAGCTGAACGCCCCGCTTGCGGCTGGACGATGTGCCAGCGGCCCCATGCCCTTGACACAGTTTCAGAGCAAGTACTCGTACACTATTTTGGCATCTATTCTTGGCTACGATTTTGATGAGCTGGTACACCCGTACCAGCTAGCGCTGGCAGAATGTCTCCTATGTGGAGAATCCTACGAACCGGCAGCACAGAGAAGTGGGAAGCGTCCCATCTCTTTCGGTAGAGCGGTCGGTCAGCTTACGCCGTTCATTCCAGCCTGGTAAAAATTCAGAAGAAGCAGTCCACCGACTTTCGTTTCAGTTCTGTTCTAGCCTGGCTTTGTTTGTACCATCTGCATCCCCAAATGCCGATCCTGAACCTGAAGAAGGTCAACGAGAGGGGAGAACCACAGCCCGTCTATAACTGGACGGATGACTTATACCGGAAAGGGTCCTACTACAAGTTCAACATCAACTTTCTGGGATTCGTCATGTCAGTCTTCACCGAAGCGAGATCCCCCGTCCCAGAGAGAAATGACGAGCGCTTTGATAAATCGGAAGCTCGGGGACGTTTTCGAGCCGACGCGAGGAGTTGTGGTCAGAATCTATGGATTCAAGGGCAAACCCCATTTGCTGCCCTACTGGTGCTCAGAGCACCTGTTCGGGATGGAGATTGCCCGACAAATGGACTATGTTGAAGAGGAGTTCGGCCTAGGAAAGAAGAGAGGACAGATTTTTCAATACCCTCTTTCCTGGGCAAATGTTGAGATTTTTGAGGTAGGACAGCATGTCTACCTAGAGCAAGAGCTTTCCCGATTTGGCCTGGTTTTGTTGCCGCAGCGCTGGAAGTATGACCCATATGGAATAAGGGGAAAGTTTGCGCATCTACGCCCCGGGCAGATATAGCCGAGGATAAATGCGATGTGGTCCATGTGGATCTTGGTGGGAAATCGAAGCGATGGAAGCTTCTCCTCCCTGGCGGGATTTCTCTTGCGAGGAGGTGACATATGACCCCAAGCGGAACCCGGACCACCATTTCTCATCTCCAGGATTCAAAAAATTTCTAGCCAAGATAGCAGGCCTTAACTGGTCTAAAGAAAAGATTACCGAATCTTTGGAAGATGAGATGCCGCACGCAGCACGACAAATCAACAAGGAGAAACCCGGCCGTAGATGACGACTTTTCGGTTCTCTATGACCGGCATCATGACAGTGGCGGCCGTTCGCATATCAAGGTTACGTTCCCAGGGGTCCCTTTGAAGACTATAAAGGAGGGTCTCCCTCCCAACAGTTGTACACTTCGGCAACTACCAGCGTGGGCCCGACGAGACTTCCAGGCAAATCCAATGCAGCCCGTGGCTTCCAAGGCAGCGCCTCAGAAGGCGAAAGAGTTAGTCGAAGCAGCGCCGAGGCGGTCCCTCGAGGCACGAAAAGCGCCGGCGCCGCCACGGAAGCGGACCGGTTGCGGCGGACCTTACGCAAGTCAAACCCCGGTACAAGTTCACCGTGGGAGCCTCAACGCCTGCTTGCACTGCTTCATCTCCTTCCCCCGATCCAACCGTTATTCCGAGAAGAAAAGAAGCGGAGGAGAGTTGAGAAAATCGGGCGACCCTAGCACGATAGTGCGAGCAACCGATTGCGAGCCGCGGCCGCGTCTCGCCGCCGCAGAGGCAGTTCCTCTGGGCAGTCCCAAGCCAGCCGCCGAGACCAGAAGCGAAGACATCCATCCGGCATCGGCTCAGGCGGAGCCCGCAGGTACGTTTGCTGCCCCTGTCTCTTTGGTCTCATCCAGTCCTACTCCCACTCCGTCTCCCGCTCAATCCGAGCAAGTCATGGCCGCATCCCCCTCCCCGTCTCCGCGTCCTTCTAGCGGCCCCCATTCTTTCGATCAGTTTGCTCAGAACCCTAACGTCTCTCTTTCTCTGAGCACAACTCCAAACCCTTCGCCTGAAGTCAGTGCTGAGACCGTCCGTTCACCGTCACATCCACCGTCTCAGCCGCTTCAAACCCTTGCAGTGTCAACCATTCCCATCTCCATTTCCCGGTCGCCCCCACAAGCGGCCGATTCTTCCAAGGTCTGTCCGGTTCCTCCTGATCCCATTCCCGCGGGAGAGACGTCTCAGCAGAACCCTAGGCTTGGGGAACCAGATTTCATGGACGACCTCCAGAATACAGACGACTTGCCTCTGGCAACGAGGGCTGTAGAGTATTCTGTCTCTTTCCTCCGGGACACAGAGCGGAGGAGACATGAAGAGATAGCCGCCCCGACAAAACGCGCAAAGTATGATTTCGGGAGGAGAGTGATTACAACGAGAGAAAATAATCCCGAAAGTAAAGAAACCTCTCCGGGAAATGACCGGGGGCGGACTACGAGCTCCGGACAAAGGAGAAGAGCTTTGACGACATTAACAAGCAATATCGGATTCGATCAATTATGCGCAAAGGCGACGGTCTCTTTGTCAAAAGTACGGAGGAGCGGGGAAGAACTTTTCGGGTTGCGGGGATAAAACAAGGCAGCTTGAAGAGGACCTGTCTAGGTCCACCGAGCAACTGGAAGCGGCGCGGCAAGAAATAGATGAACTCAAAGCCCGGCTGGCCGCTTCTCGGCAACAAGCCGCAACCGAAAAGAAAGCGGCCTCGGAGCAGATTTCTCGGCTCCGGGAGTCTTTGAAGCGGGCGCGATCGCAACTTGCGGAGAGAGCATCTCAAGCGACGGTCTTTTCAAAGACAAAGGTTAAGGAGATGCGGGCTGGCCTGCTGCGGGAATGCAAGCCCCACACCTTCAAGGCGATGGCAGTTCTGGATTTTGCATCCAGAATTCAAGAAGTTTCTGCCCAAGGAAAGCCTGTGGTAGAGGAGGCCGAGCGCCAGGCGAAGCAATGGCTGGACCTGGCGGTAAATCTTCAGGAGCGCGAGCGCAACGGCCTCCAATTTTCTCCCGTGTCCTCATTCGCTGCAGAATGGGCAGGTGCAAGGGTGACCTTGCACAAATATTTCAAAAAAGTTGAAGAGGTGAGAGTTGCCAGACGAATGCTAGATGCATTCGGACATGAAAGAGATATCTGTCCGGCCCCCTTTCACGCTCTTTACGAACTTGGGTGCCCGAGGTTTTGTTGAGAATGGCGAGCTCCTCACCCTAGATCGGGTGAAAAGGAATTGGCAGTCCTTCGAAGCAGATAC
The DNA here is from genome assembly GCA_028583015.1 of Wollemia nobilis. Classification (NCBI taxonomy): domain Eukaryota; kingdom Viridiplantae; phylum Streptophyta; class Pinopsida; order Araucariales; family Araucariaceae; genus Wollemia; species Wollemia nobilis. Next base: position 4,531,789 of record JAQPPZ010016822.1, read on the forward strand.
TGCTGAAATTGACAGCTGGGTTGAGCCAATTCAAGACAGTCAGGTCACTCAGATGGTGGCCAAATATTCCAAGATCAGCTCCTACTTCCAGGAGTTAGAAAAAAGATACCTCACCATCGACCTGCATGCGGTCGCTGCTTTCCACGCAGCATTAGAAGATGCAGCTGACCACCGGCCATTTGAAGCGAAGCTTGGCGCCCAGCCCGAGCTGCGTACGATCGCATTCGCGAAGCAGAAGCAGGAGATGGAGAGCTTTCGGAAGGTAACTCTGAGGGGGCAACTGACAAAGATGAATCTGAAGAACAGTTGCCACAAGGCGAACAGCTAGAGCAGCAAAAGGCAGGGGAGGTAAGTTCCTCTGCACCCAAAGGATGAAGGCATGGATTCTTTGCGCCGAGGCGAGCTCGACACCCCGCGAGCCGCCAGAAATGTTGTCACATTTTGCACGGGGTGCAATGTCTTCAGTGTTGTAACAATGCTGCTCTTCTTTTCCCTCTTCCTCCATTTTCCTTCCTTCTTCTCTCCCTTTCTTTTTCTTTCCCGCATTCTCTTTCTTTCCCCCCTTTCTTGGAGTCCCCCAGTTAATTTTTCAACTTCCAGCAAGTCACCTGAAAAATGGCTAAGTCTGGGTGCGAAGTACGCACTTCGCCCAGTTTTGGTGCGAAGTTCGCACTTCGCCCAGTTTTGGTGCGAAGTTCGCACTTCGCCCCTCTTCTGGGCGCACCTTGTAACTGGCAGACTGGCAGGCTGACAAAAGAGAAATCAAGTGCTGGAGCAAGTCCGTACGGCGGCAGACATCAGTTTTCGCCTGTGCGCATTCCGACTTCACACCGAAGTCGGAGTGCGCCCTTGACAGTGCACAGTAAGGAACAAACCCGGAATTTGACCAAGGCATGAAGGCCTTCCCAACTGCACTGCGTCCTGCCCGCGCATCCCGAGGTGCTCCGATCCCAAGCAAAGATGGACAGACTGCCCTCCAAGGCAGACACGTGTCAAACGGCATCATCCATCATCTGACAAGTGTCCAGCTTCGGGATTAGAGCCGAAACGTGCCAAGCAAAAGGACAAGCATGGGCTGCACTGCCTGTGCCAGTAGCCTCATTCAAAGCTGACCTGAGGTTCTACCTGCTCCAGCTACCCGCATCACTGCCAGATTGAAGTTCTGCCCAGCGCACCGCCATGTAGCTATCCAGCTTCCAGGAAGACCATGCTGCGGGTACAGTCCGGTCCGACAAAAGGTCAGCATTTGCAGCTCTTTCGCCGCTTTTGTCAGCTTATGTTTGGCGGGACCACTGTACCCATTAATGTAACGGGAGGGACTCGGGCTATAAAAGCCCACCATGAATTCATTGTAAAGGGTGGAAAGGGGAATGTCTGTTAGGGAACTACTGTGCTTATTGTAACCGTGCTTCTGCTTATGAATATAATCTGTATGCCTGGTTCTGTTCTGCTGTCTTTATTCTTTTATGCTGTCTTTCATTATATGCCTTAGGCTAACTTTGTCACGGCTTGTTGATTCATTTCAGCATTTGGTGAGCAAGTCCCTCTAGCATTGCTTGTTTAAAGCACCCTCTGTATTTCATTAATTTAAAGCATACATAGAATGGATGTAGTAGCAGTTCCATCGGTTATGTGTTTTGTTGCTGGCCCGTATCACGGTGATCGATGCGATCCCGTACTATTAGTTCCTTGTAGGGAATGTTTGTTAGGGAGCCATTGGAGCTGTGCGGTTAAATTCTCTACATAAACACATATACCTGGATCTGATATCTCTAAGTCTGCTTTCTACTCATGTTAGTGTACGTATCTGGTAAACCGGTGCATTGCCATGCTTTGTTAGTTCCTTGTAGGGAATGTTTGCTAGGGGATCATTGGAGCTGTGCATACACTTGCATGAGTATCGGAAGTACACATAGTTTTTGCAGTTCCTGTCATGCTCTATGTTTATAATGCAGTAAGTAGCGGTAATTAGTGTGTTCCCGTACTGTTAGTTCCCCCCACCAACCTCTGGACATATTTGTATTCTCTTTCTGTACATTTGTCTCTTTCTGTACATTTATTTCTTTCCTGTACTCTTAGCTTAAACAAACCCCCCAAAAGGAGCCGGCCTTCTCCGGAGATTGGCTCGGGAGGCATCTCTTCCTTCCGGCCTTTCATGTTGGTGGGCGAATCTGGGCGCATTAACCCAAAATCCTTTCCTCATGGCAGATTCGTAACCAACAGGACCGTTCCAGGTTCCTCTTCTGTAACTACCTTCCTGGAATCACTGATCATCTCCCTAAACACCACATCTCTACTATACACCGTACTTTTAGTTTTTGGATTCCAAAGCTTATATCCTTTAACACCATCTTTATAACCAATAAAGATACATTTAACAGACTTATTATCTAGCTTACTTCTTTTCTCCTTTGGAATATGCATGTATGCATCACAGCCAAAAACTCTGAGATTTGAAATAGAAGGTTTCTTACCAAATAGAGCTTCAAATGGAGTTTGATCTGGCAATGCTGATGTAGGTGACCGATTTCGCAAGTAGCATGCTCGCACTCACCGCTTCGCCTGAATTCTGTGCCAAACCTGCACCACCGAGCATACTTCTAGCCTTCTCCATCACTGATCTGTTCAACCTCTCTGCAACTCCATTCTGTTGAGGTGTATATGGAGTAGTCTTCTGTCTTGCAATACCACATTGCTTACAAAATTTCTCAAATATATTAGAACAATATTCCCCTCCATTATCAGACCTCAACACCTTAATTCTTTTATCAGTTTGATTCTCAACAAGTGCTTTAAATTCCTTAAATTTTTCAAACACTTCATCTTTGCTCTTAAGAAAGTAAATCCATGCATATCTTGAAAAATCATCAACAAAGGAAGCATAATACCGTGATTTTCCAAGAGACGGCATAGGAACAGGACCAAAAATATCACTGTGGATCAAATCTAGTATCCCACTAGATCTTGTGGCACCAGATGGAAAACTAACCCGATTCTGTTTACCATAAATACAATGTTCACAGAACTCGGAAGACATTGAGTAATTAGGGATACCATGAACCATACCTTTTGTGTACAGCATACGCAATCCCTTTTCTCCAATATGTCCCATCCTTTGATGCCAGAGTGTTGAGCTTTTATCAGAATCAACCTTAGGAACAGTTGAGCTATTGCACTCATTTGTCATAGTGATTCCCAATAGCTTATACAATGTTCCAATCCGAACTCCCCTTGCCAGCACCATTGATCCACGAACCATTTTGCATGAATCCTTGCCAAACCGACATTCACTGCTGCATCGGCCATTTTGCTTACCGAAATCAAATTTCTAGCAAGTCCCGGAATATGCATCACACCTGGTAGGGTCTTAACCCTACCATCCTGCAGCAAAATTTTCACTCTTCCACGACCCATGATTCTGAGTGGTGAATCATCTCCCAATAGTACCTCCCCTCCATCATATCTTTCATATTCACTGAACCACCCTCTATGAGGAGTCATATGAAAAGAGGCACCAATATCAATCAACCAATCATTTTTATCTGATCGTGTGGAGCACGATGAGCAGGATGCCAGATATACATCCCCTGCTTCATCAATGGATTTATTCATCTCTGTGGAAGTTGATTCATCAGACTTTTTTCCAGACTCAGCTTTCTTTGATCTGCAATCCTTCTTCATATGACCAGGCTTGCCACAATTCCAACATTTTCTCTCAAACTTCCCCCGAGACTTGGATCTACCTTTAGACTTAGACCTATCACCATATCTAGATTTGTCCTTCTCCTTGGCATGCCCTCTCACTGTTAGGGCTTCCTTAGATGTGCCCTCCATGGCTTTTCTCCTCATATCCTCAGATAATAGAGATGCCACTATATCTTCAAACTTCAATGTGGATGAAGTTGTACTACCAATTGCTACTACTAAGTTATCCCATGAATGTGGTAAAGAGCATAACAAAGTAATGCATTTATCTTCCTCACTCAACTTAATTTCTACAGATGTTAGTTGACTTACCACTGTATTGAATGCATTTAGATGATCTGCAACCGAATCCCCGTCATGCATCCTAATATTGTACAGCTTTCTTTCGAGGAATAATTTGTTCACTAGGGACTTCGATTGATACAAAGCCCCTAACCTCTCCCAGAGATCCTTTGCTTTAGCTTCTCCCGAAACATTGATGAGCACCGAATCTGCAAGACACAGTCAAATCAGACTCCTTGCTTTTCGATTCATCTTCTCCCAATCTTCATCGGAAATACCCGTAGGTTGTGTTGTTTCTGAAATAGCAGCCCACTGATCTCTGTCCACGAGCATATCTTCCATCTTTAACTTCCATAGCTCAAAACTTTTGCCGTCAAATTTCTCGATCTCTATCTTTGAATGATTTCCTAACATTTTTCCTTCAAACTCTTTCTGCGTAACTCCCACTCCAGAATAGGTTTCCTCTCACTCCTAGAAACCCTAGATCTTCTTCAAATGGATTTAAACCCTAGCAATAAAGGCGTCCCCCTATGGCTAATGACTTGGCTCTGATACCAAATGAAGAGAATTTACAGAAACATATTCTAGAAATAATGCAGAAATAATAACTAAGGAAATAATGACACCATTCAATGCACATATAACACACAAGATTTACCCTGGTTCACCCAATTTGGGCTAGTTCAGCAAACAAGAGTCTATCCTCCTTGATATATTATTCTCTCTCTTATCCCTAAAACGGGACATTACAATAATTATATAAGGAAACTCATACAACCCTAAACCACCAAGTGGTATTAGGGTACCGTGGATACAACACCATGGGCTAAACCACCCACACCCACTAACCACCCACCAACCGTGGGAATCCCGAGGGTCGCTCCAAAAGTAGCGATAAAAGTAGGTGAAAATTTCGGCGCCGGCATCTATCACTTTCACCGTATCCGAGGGCGTCCCCCCTACGCACCCCGAGCCATCACCTATTACGTAATCACCTTTACCGTAGCCGGGGTCCTTGGGGGCCTCCGGCCCCCTCGGACCCCCCCTACCCGTCGTCTTTTGCGCTGTAGTGCCTGTCGTACAATTCTTTTCCGGTAAAGAATGAGACACATCCAACAGGCTCCAACCATCACCGCAACCGGTACCCGAAGAGGGCTCTCGTATGGCAAATCTCCTTGCCACATTGTTCATCAATTGTATGGGTACCGGCATGAATGATAACCTGCCACGTTGCACCATGTTCGCGACCTGGCAAACTTTGGGAGGCCAGCCGGACTTCAAAGATCAACTAAAGTACAATCAGATCTGGTCCCGACACTGCAGGTTCACTGGATAGGCAACCAAAGCTAGATTTGTGTTTGCGGCATGTCAATCATGCCGCAAACTTTTGTGTAAATAATATAAATAAGCCGGCTAGTATGCAAAGTTTTAGTTGTTTTCTTAGTTTAGTTTGTGCAGTGTTTTTTTTAGTGTTCCAAGAGGGCCATGGGTGCCAGGGGTTTGAGAAAGAGGTTGCTGCCGGCAGTGAGTATCAAGAGGACGGCGAGGGTGACTCGTTGCCCAATGTATAAAGGCCTGGGTCCTCACATTGAGGCGAGCTCAATGCCCCGCGAGCCGCCAGGAATGTTGGCAATTTTGCCACATTAAATTTTTTGATAAACTTTGGCCTAAGTATGGAGCTTTAAAGCGGCAAAGAGCATGCGAAGGTGTTCGGGTTTTCGCTGGCCATAAACGGGGGCGATAAAATGGATAAAATAAGCTTTGGATATTTAATCATTGCAAATCTTTTCGCTAGCTTTCCGACGATATATTATAATAGGCGATCGGGTCAGCGGATCAAAAGTTATGGCCCCGGGAAGCAAGACCAGGAAGCTCAATTTCGGGCCAGAAAATTGATCAAGTGTCGGGCCCCGCCTGACTGCGCTCATCCATTTGTGCACAATAGGGCAGAAAGACAGGAAGAAGCAGCCAAAAATATTTTAAGTGTCAGGCCCAGCTCGACTGCGCTCATCAATTTGTGCGCAATAGGCCAGAAAGACAGGAAAATGCTGTTAAAATATTCTAAGTGTCAGGCCCTGCCCGACTGCGCTCATCCATTTGTGCGCAATAGGGCAGAAAGATAGGAAGAAGCGGCCAAAAATATTCTAAGTGTCGGGCCCCGCCCGATCGCGCTCATCCATTTGTGCGCAATAGGCCAGAAAGACAGGAAGAAGCAGCCAAAAATATTCTAATTGTCGGGCCCCGCCCAACTACGCTCATCCATTTGTGCGCAATAGGGCAGAAAGACAGGAAGAAGCAGCCAAAAATATTCTAAGTGTCGGTCCCCACCCGACTGTGCTCATCCATTTGTGTGCAATAGGGCAGAAAGACAGGAAGAAGCAGCCAAAAATATTCTACGTGTCGGGCCCCGCCCGACTTCGCTCATACAAAGGCTGAGCTTAAAGACAATTTCTTCCCCCTCCATCAGATGCTGACAGGTGTCCAGCCTCGAGATTCGAGTCAAAGATGTGACAGAAGGTGTGCCGCCAGGGTACCGGACGGATGAGCGTGAACCGACAGATTGTACCGCATTTGCCCCCATTCAAACTGACTCAACTTCCCACCTACCGGATTTCCACGGAGTCGGCACGTTTCGGGAGGACCTTGCTTGCAAGTACATTCTTTACCCGCAGAGGTCAATATCAGACGATTTTGTCAGCTTTTGCAGCTTTTGTCAGGTCTGGGATTCTGTGCCCAAAATGTAATCGGGGGGGAAAATTGCGCTATAAATAGCAGCCTCATTTCATTGTACAAGGGTGGATGGGGGGAACATATTGCTAGAGGACTCTGCTGTGACGGATCACCTTCTAATTAATTCAAAGCATCCTTGGCTCTGCTTCTTGTCTCTGTATTTTTATGCTGCCTTCTGCTAGTATTTATGCTTCATGTCCATTTATATTTCTGTCTGTTTGAATTCTGAATCCTGGATTTGAGCATTGGTGATTATTTGGATCCGGAATACAAAACGGAAGGATACATAGGATAGAATCGCAGTTGCAATTTCTGTTACATGCTTTGTTTTAATTGTTGTTGGTTCGGATGCAAATTTGCGATCGTGCTGCTTGTTCTCCCCCCACCCGAAACGCATGACATTTACATCTCTTTCCTGTTCCCTTATCTTTTTCAATCTCTTTCCAGTTCCCTTTACCCCCTTTTTTAATCTCTTTCCTGCACTCTTATCTAAAAACCCCCAAGTAGGTTAGGAAAGGAGCCGGCCTTCTCCGCAGATCGGCATGGGGGGCATCCCTTCCTCCCGTCCTTTCAATGTTGGTCTACGGGTCTAGGGCGCATTGACACACCAAGTCCTTCCCAAGTGGCGAATCCATGGCCAACAGTGCCCAATCAGCAGCTATAGCAACAGCTAGTGAAGAAGACAATTGCTTCCTTTCCTTCTTCTTCCTCTTCTCCTTTTAATAACAACAAATTTTGTAATCATTGTAAAAGAAGAGGTCATGTGGAATCTAATTGTTTTAGGAAGAGGAAGAACCTTATTGTACAATCTCAAAAGGAGGAACCACAAGATGGTCCCATTGAGATCATAGGAGAACATAGAGAGTATGGTGAGTTGAAGGGTAAATTGAACAATGTTACACTCATGACTCATAATTTGTATGAAGGTGGCCATGACAATTTGTTTGTCACGAAAGCCCACCTAACTCATAATTTTGCTGTGGATTGTATCATTGACAATGACTTGGAAAAAAACTTGATTGCAAGATCCTTCATCGATGGGTTGTAGCTACCTATGGAACCACATCCTCGTCCATACTCCCTTGAATGGAAGGAGAATGGTTCCACCTCCTACGTCATAAAAACTTGCACAGTATCATTTGCATTTGGCCCACATTTTGTCGATAAAGTCACCTGTAATGTGACTCTGATGGATTGTTGTGGTCTAATTCTTGACAAGCCCTATCAGTACGACAAAAAGGCGTAGTATGATGCGTATAACAATATATAGACCTTGCATCACGCAAATAAGACATTTCTCATTCATGGCATTAAGAATACCACACTTTTGCTCCGCTCTAGTCAGCCACAAAAGATTGCATTAATATTTAGTAGGCCATAGGACACACCAGCATGAGCTGCACCACCTTCTCACAAGGAGGTGATCCCTCCTTCATCAGTTCTTCCCCCTGCTGCTCCAGCTACTCTTCCTATTTCTCCTAGTGTCGAGCGGCCCTCTTCTTTGCATCCTCCTTCAGCCAAACAAGTTCTTTTGCAGCAGACCTTTGGTCCTCGTTTATCTCCTTCACAAATTGGTGATAGAGTTGTGACCAAACATTGTATCCTAGAACAGGTATCTATTGGCATCCTCGACCTTGTCTAGGCCTGCGATGATGTGGCATATCATCTTCCGTTTTGCCCAACCAGTGGGATATGTTTTCAGCATTTTGGTGTCTCACCCTCCTACTTCTATTGTAAAAGAATTGGAGTCCAATGCTTCTATGGTGGGGAGGGATGATGAGGACCACTTTTGAAAGTTGTAATAGACTAGGATTTCTTAGTTAATTAGTTTTATTATTAATAGTTCCTAAGTCTAAGTTAGATTTTATTTTAATCTAATCTACAAGATGTAAGTCGGCAAATGGCAAAGGTAAATGACGGCATAGTCATTTGTTTGTATTTGTTAGCATAGTCATGGATTATTGTTAGCATCTTTAGCTTAAGCATAGCTTATGGTTAAGCATATTCCATATTTGGAAGATTGTGGTTGATTTGTTACCATAGTCATAGATTATTTTTAGCATATTTAGCTTAAGCATAGCTTATGGTTAAGCCTATTCCTTATTTGGAAGATTATGGTTGTAAAAATTCTTATTTAAGCATATTGTTCAATGCAAACTCTAGCTTCGTTTTTATCCACGTTGTTAGCTTGAGTTTCCACATCAATATCACCCATCAAATGAAATTTTCTCCTTTGTATTCTGTGACTTACACTTTTGTTGTGTTTAGTGTTTTGGTTCCCTAACAAACTTTATATTGAAGTTGTGGTACTTTTATATTTTTTCAAAGTGTTTTGTCATTGGGAAGACAATAAATGGATAATCCTAACTGCCAAGCAATTTTTGCTTGTTGTTTGTATTTGAGAGTATAACCGTTCAGGCTTATTCTCTTGCATTTGTTGTGCATCGAAATACTTTACATCCATTCTAATTCATTTGAAATGTATTTGTGTATGTATGTGCAAATTTAACAAATTTTCATTAGAAATTGTAATGTCCCTTTTTAAGAAACAACAAACCCTTACTACGAAAATGCAGAAATTAAGTACAGCAAGGAAATAACTCAGAAATTGCTCATAAAATAACACAAGTATGAGGAGAAATCAGCCAGTATCATATATTAAATATTGCCAAACCAATACAACAGCTCCCCAAGGCTGAACAGATGCAAAAACTCCTCAAAAATGACCCCAAATACAAGCGTAGGGTTTGGGGCTGCCAACAGATCTGAAACACATGACACAAATGCTCCCAAAAATGCCACGAACTCCTCACGGATGCCTCTTTTTGTATTTTTGATATTTTAGGGCAATAACACCTGCAATGATATTGCCAAGACCCCAACCATGCACCTCCAATGCACTATGGGAATGAGCAAGACCTGCAATCTCAACTCATGGAACCTCTAGGGTTTCAATATTCAATTCTGATATCAACATAACATGCCCAAAATGGGACGTCTCACTCCCTTATATAGGGTGAGGTTCTAATTTGGAGTTGACATCTCCCAACCCTAAAATCACTTAAAGTGCTCCCAACCCTAAAATCACTTAAAGTACCTTATTACAACATAAAAACATAAAACATAAATAAACACAACTTAAGTTATGTCTCCTAGTCACATGAACCCCTTTTTCACTTTTATAATTAAGTGTAGGAGACATTTACAAAAATATTTATTTTTGGGACATTACAAGTCCACCCTCCTCAAATTGCTTGTCCTCAAGCAAAGTCAAAGCTGGAGCATCTAAAATTTCTGCACCTTCCCAAGTAGCATCCTCCATAGGCAAGTCCTTCCACTTCACAAGATATTCTTTGACAGTCCTACTCCTAAGCTTTCTCTCCCTTGTCTCAAGGATCAATTCAAGTTCAAGAATGAGCTTTCCTTCATCATCAAGGGGTGGCAAATCTGAAGATGGCTGAATATGTTGGCCCAAGGCCTTCTTCAAACAAGAAACATGGAAGACATTATGTATTTTACTTCCACTTGGAAGTTCCAAAGCATATGCAACCTGTCCAACCTTACTCAACACCTTGTAAGGTCCATAAAATTTGGGTTTGAGTTTTTCTGCTCCACTTCTTTTCAATGTAGACTGTTTGTAGGGCTGCAACCTAACATAAACCAAGTCTCCCACCTCAAATGAGCGCTCACTACGCTGCTGATCTGCATACTTCTTCTGCTGATTTTGTGCCGTAAGAATATTGTCCTTCAAAGCATTAAGAATATCTTGATTTTCTGCTGCAAAGTCTCTAGCTTTTTGGACCCTTGAATCACCAAAAATCAGATCTGAAAAGTGTGGGGCATCATAACCATAAAGTGCCTTGAATGGAGACATTTTTATGGACATATGATAAGTAGAATTGTAGCAATATTCACCAAGGTGCAGCCATTTAACCCATGCCTTTTGTTGACCTGAAACATAATTTCTCAAATATCCTTCAAGCCATTTGTTAACAATTTCAGTTTGCCCATCAGTTTGGGGATGGTAGCTAGTACTAGGAGTCAATTTAGTACCACATAGCTTAAACAATTCTTGCCAAAACATGCTCAAAAATCTGCTGTCCCTATCACTCACAATGGATTTAGGCAAACCATGCAATCTGAAAACTTCTTTAAAAAACAAATCAGCAACTTGTATGGCTGTACAAGTTGTTGAAATGGCATAGAAATGAGCAAATTTTGTCAATCTATCAACAACAACAAATATGCAATCCTTCATGTATACCTTGGGCAAACCAATAATGAAGTCCATGGAGATACTTTCCCATTTCTGATTGGGAATAGGAAGTGGCTGAAGTAAACCAGCTGCAAATTCATGTTCCCCCTTGTTTTCTTGGCAAATAACACATTCCTGAACATGCAAGAAGACATCCCTTTTCAAACCCTTCCAATAGAATCTTTCTCTAACTTGTTTGTAAGTCTTGTAGAAACCTGGATGGCCTACAAGTGGAGCATCATGCATGGCTGTAATTAAAGCTTGTTTCAGCTTTGATTCAGGTACTAAAAACACTCTTCCCTTGCAAAAAATCAGTCCTTCTTTATGGCTGAACCTGTCATCTTCAACTTGCCCATTTATTAGTTTAGAACAAAAATCATTCTTTGCATATTCAGCCATAATTTTCACCTTCCAATCAGCAGAAATAATGGAAAGAGAATGAAAAGTAGGGTGCCTAGAAAGTGCATCAGCAGCTGAATTCTTCTTACCCTTTACAAACTCAATTTCAAAATCATATGATTGCAACTTTGTTACCCATTTCTGCTGTCTTTCATTCAGTTCAACTTGCCCCAAGAAGTATTTCAAACTCTTATGATCAGTTTTGACCACAAACTTGCCACACACTAAGTATTGCTTGAATTTGGTCAAGGCATGCATGATAGCTAGCATCTCTTTATCATAGATGCTGAAAGTTTTCTCCACATTTGAGAGCTTTCTACTCTCATAAGCAATGGGGCGTCCTTGTTGCATAAGTACAGCTCCAACTCCAACACCGAAGCATCACAAGCAATAGTAAAAGCAACAGAAAAATCAGGAATAGCAAGTAAAGGAGTGGAAGTCATTACATCTTTCAGCTTTAGAAAAGCTAAAAGAGCCTCATTGGACCATGAAAAGGCCCCTTTCTTAGTTAATTCAGTAAGGGGGGCAGCCAAAGAAGAAAACCCCTTAATGAACCTCCTGTAGTAACTGCATAAACCCACAAAACCCCTCAATTCCGTTAGGTTGGATGGTATAGGCCATCTTTGTACAGCTGAAACTTTAGTTTGATCAACCTTAAGATGTTTTTGTAGTAAACCTTGAATTTGAGGATGATAGGTGGCTGATTTTTTCCCTTATGAACTGAAAATTACAGCTGCCCACTCAACGTCCTTATGCCTTATCATCTTCTCCATTCTTTTGTATGAAACCTCCAAAATTTTGCAAGAATATTTTGACCCATTTTCCTTGATTCCTTGCAACACCACATCTTTCCCTTCAAGCACAAATTTCAGTTCTAATTTCTGATAATTAGTAACATAATCACCAAGTGAATACAACCATTGCACACCCAAAACCATATGTGGAATACCTCCTAAGGGAAAAACAAAGAATTGCTCATCTACTTCCATGTTGCCAAAATTAATTTTTATGTTTCTTACCACTTTGTTGCATGTGATAAGATCACCATTGCCAATAGCAACATTAAAACCAGGAATGATAGTTGTAGGAAGATTCTTTCTAGTGGCAAACTTCTCATCAACAAAATTGTAAGTAGCACCACCATCTATTAAAACAATAACCTTTTCATCAAAAGATCTACCCGGTACCTTAATAGTGCGAAACTGATTCAGCCCACTTAAAGTGGCTAGGGAACCTTCAGGAACTTCCTCATACTCCCTTTGTGCTTCCTCTTCCAAGGGTGTCTCATCTGCCTCATAAAAATCAGGATTATCAGAATCAGAATCAGAATGTAATTCAATGATTTTCATACCTCCTTCTCTGCATTTATGACCTCTTTGCCAAGGAGACTTGCAAATGAAACACTTGTTTTGTTTCCTTAGCTCATCTTTCTCTTCTTGTGTCAAGCGTGGGCCATTTGGGGGCTTATTAGGTGGCTGAAAACCAGATCTGAAACCTTCTCCATGCGTGGGATTCCTGCCATAAAAATTTCTCTCATTTCCACCTTGCTGCGTGAGGTTTCCTTGCTGCCCATACTGCTGTCCAAAAACTGTTTTTCTGGCTGCAAAAGGTGGTCTAGCAGGTGGATTATGTGCAAAATATTTCTGTCTAGGAGGTAAAACAGATTCTAAGCTTAAAGCTCTCTTAATGGCATCTTCAAGAGTGGCTGGTTCAAAAGCTTTAACTAATCCCTTCACGGGTTCCAACAAACCATCCATAAAAAGAAAAATTACCCTCTTGGGTGAAATATTTTGTACCTGAACTGAAAGTTGTTCAAACTCCTCCACATAGGCATGAATGGATGAAGTTTGCTTCAAAGTGGCAAGCTCCTTGAAATACTCTTCCACATTCCTCCTTTCAAACCTGTTCAAAACCCCGGTACAAAATTCATCAAATGTATCAATATCACCATGCCCTTGGGTTAATAACCCATGATGCCACCATGAGTAAGCACTACCCTCAAGGTGGAGTGTAGCAATCTGAACTGCATCAGCTTCAGAAATAGGCTCCAAGGTAAAATAAGTCTGCAATTTTTGAAGCCATGCCCTAGCTGTAAGACCATCTTGACCATTAAATGAGGGAATGGTCACCTTTTGATGCAAAAAGGGCTTCTTTTTCTCTTTTTTAGCCTCAACAACAGATTTACCCACAATCTTCAAATATTTATCAAAAGAAACTGCTGCCCTAAAACCCTCAGATTTATTACTATAAGCAGCAAACCATTCATCTAATTCATCAGTTACCTCATTTTCCTCCCGTGGAGGTGGTGGAACAAGGAACATAGGCTTGGACGGCCTAGGCAAGGGAGTGTGTGAGTTAGATGATGACTCATGCCCATTGTTGTTGCCTCCCCTTTCTCCTTCCCTCCTTGTGCCATTTGGGTTGCCCAAAGCTGCCCTCAATTCTTGCTGATTTGTCTCTTGTAAGGACACCATTCTTTGCGAGCATGTCAAGTAGGGCATCGAATTTTTGCTCAATCCTATCAACTGGCCTTTGGGGCTCCTCAACCTCTTCCCTGTTTGACATTTCCAAAGCGAGTCTGTTTCTCCTAGTAAAATATTGATGAACAGGAGGACGATGCATAAAACCCTATCAAACCCTAAAAAGATGGAAATCTGAAATTCTGAAAATTTTGACCACCAAAAAAATTTTTTTGAAACCACAGAACTGCAAATTGGTCAAAAGGGTATCCAAATCTGCAATTTTTATTTTCTGAAAAAAAATCCCTAAAAATCCACGATTTTCACTAGGGCACAACTTTTCACCACAGAAACACACTTATCACCACGAATAACTGAAAAAACATTGAAAATGCTGAAACTAACCATAGGCTGGCAAGATTCTAGCTCTGATACCACTTGTAATGTCCCTTTTTAAGAAACAACAAACCCTTACTACGAAAATGCAGAAATTAAGTACAACAAGGAAATAACTCAGAAATTGCTCATAAAATAACACAAGTATGAGGAGAAATCAGCCAGTATCATATATTAAATATTGCCAAACCAATACAACAACTCCCCAAGGCTGAACAGATGCAAAAACTCCTCAAAAATGACCCCAAATACAAGCGTAGGGTTTGGGGCTGCCAACAGATCTGAAACACATGACACAAATGCTCCCAAAAATGCCACGAACTCCTCACGGATGCCTCTTTTTGTATTTTTGATATTTTAGGGCAATAACACCTGCAATGATATTGCCAAGACCCCAACCATGCACCTCCAATGCACTATGGGAATGAGCAAGACCTGCAATCTCAACTCATGGAACCTCTAGGGTTTCAATATTCAATTCCGATATCAACATAACATGCCCAAAATGGGACGTCTCACTCCCTTATATAGGGTGAGGTTCTAATTTGGAGTTGACATCTCCCAACCCTAAAATCACTTAAAGTGCTCCCAACCCTAAAATCACTTAAAGTACCTTATTACAACATAAAAACATAAAACATAAATAAACACAACTTAAGTTATGTCTCCTAGTCACATGAACCCCTTTTTCACTTTTATAATTAAGTGTAGGAGACATTTACAAAAATATTTATTTTTGGGACATTACAGAAATTTTTAAAATAGGATGGTATATTTTCAATTATCTCTGTCCTAATATTTTGGCCGGCTAAAATTAACATAGGAGAGTAGTTTTCAAAACATCAAAACTTTTTGCTGTGAGATCCTTGATGGAAAGAACATGATTTTGTGCATGCATCTTCTTAAGGATGGCAGACAAGATAAGCATGTCGTAATGAAACTGTATTTGAAAATTCTAATATATCTAAAATTTGGCTAGTCTAGTCTAGATGTGCCAAGGCAAGCTTGTCAACAATATTAAGAGTTGGTGCAACATGTTAGCATATAATAAAGTTGCAACTATTACATTAATGTAAAGGGGGGGCAAAATAAAAAAACAGCGCATAGCGCTCTCCGATTTAGTTGGTTGGTTATGAAACCAACCAACCGAACCGCTTCATTGTATTTAATGCACATGATATCAATTAAACCTTGCTTCGCATTTCGTAAACCTTCCAAATTTCTTCATGGTACCAGAGCATAGATCTGAGGACGCAGGCGAACGCAGGGGAGGAGCCAACATTTGTTTTGCAGGTGACGAACGAACAGACCTTGACCAGCACGCACACCAACGAACCGACCCTGACCAGCACGCAGACCAAAGAACAGACCCTGACCAGGCACGCAGACCAACCAGACAAACGGTGACAGGACACGTGGCATTGCAAGCTGACTGGGCGGGCGTGACGTGGCGCGTGAGGTGGCGTAAAACAAGCTGACTTGGCGCGGACAGACCTGTGATAGGACACGTGGCATCGAGAGGGCGTGACGTGGCTGGCAAAGAAGGTTCAAGTTCGTGGGAGGCAAAACACAGGCGACAGGCTAACTTCCCGAAGGCAGTTACATACCTTGTACGCCTTCCGTGTTTTAAAGCCCACAAGTGCATCCATGGGATGCATGTGGGATTAATCCACGGCATTTTTTTTTTAAAACTGCAGGCCATAGAAAGAATAAAGCCCGCGTGCGGGCTTCTTCCTCCCAGCTGCTATGGTAGTGCACTTGGCTACAGACGCTCCGTTGTGTGGACGAGGTCCACGGTTCGATTCTCGGCGGTGTTCAATTTAAAAAAAAAACGTTTGCAGGTATTGGACATAATAAAGCCCGCGTGCGGGCTTCTTCCTCCCAGTGGCTACGGTAGCGCACTTGGCTACAGGCGCTCCGTTGTGTGGACGACGTCCACGGTTCGATTCTCGACGGAGTTAAAATAAAACATTTTTTTTACCCGTTTGCGGAATTTGACGCTTGAAGATTTTTTGAAGCCCGAAGAATTTTTTGATGCTAGAAGAATTTTTTTGACACCCGAAAGGGGTCTTTTGACGCCCTCAAAGGCTTTTTTTGACGCCCGAAACATCTTTGACGTCCAAAAGGGATTTTTTTGACGCCCTAAAGGGGTCTTTTGACGCCCTCAAAGGGATTTTTGACGCCCTCAAAGGGGTATTTTTGATGCCCTCCAGTGTTTTTTTGATCAACAGAAGCACCTTTTGACGGCCAAAGGAGTTTTTTTTCTCTTCCTTGTTTATTTTGCAAACAGAAAGGGGGGAAGCACAGTATTCTCTTTTTTGCAAAATTCTAAGATCTAGGGGGGGAAATATAAGGAACCACCTTCACAATGGCTACTATTCATAAATATCTCTCGGACTCTCAGTTATTGAAAGGCTCTAACTTTGTTCCATGGAAGACAAAGATGAGAGCCATTCTTCAGGTGGAAGACTTGTGGGATGTAGTAACCGACACTTCAAAACGCCCTCAAACAGTAGGAACAGATCAAGAAGCTTGGGATAAGAAGGACAAAAGAGGTCTCATGTTTCTCCTACTTGCTATGACAGATGAGGTTCAACCTCATATCTGTGATGCCAAAACCAGTAAGGTAGCTTGGGATTCTTTGATTACTGTTTATGAAGGAAAGAATCAGTCCACCATTCTACATCTTCAAACTCAATTACACACCCTCAGTATGAATTTCGGAGAGACAGTTGATCTATTCCTGTGCAGAGTAGCAGATCTGAAAGCCAAGTTGAATGCAATGGGAAAACCAGTGGATGATGATATCTTGAACTCTGTCATCTTGCGAGCATTGCCAGACTCCTATAAGATGTTGGTCACTTCCCTAAATGTTTCTGGTAGACAAGTATCTTTTGTGGAATTGGTAAATTTGCTCCAGACTGAGGAGGCAAATCAAGTTCATAAAGATGAGTTGCCAGATAATGCCCTTTCCACCCAACAAAGGAGCAAGAACCCAGGTCAATTTCAAAAAGGGGGTTCTTCCTCCAAGGGAAAAGGGAAACAAAATCAAAATCAGCAGAAGGATAAATATTGCAAGATTTGCGATATGAATAACCATGACACCAACAGGTGTTGGTTCAAAAACAAGCAACAAAATGATCAAACTCATAAGAAGAAGGGGAAAGAGAAACAACAATATACAAAGAAACATAAGCAACCTAAGGGACATGTTGCTTATGCTAATTCCAACTCAGACTCAGATAACTCTGGTTCTGATTCAGATTCTGACTCTGAAAGAGCACACAAGGTGCTCATGACTCATACTTCATCTTCTCAGATAGATGTTGTATGGTATATTGATTCAGGTGCTAGTAAGCATATGACTGGAGACAAATCTTGGTTTGAAACATTTGAGGAAAAAGAGGGGAAGCCAATTACCATTGTTGACGATCAAGTCTATCAAGTAAAGGGTGAAGGCAATGTTTTTGTCACTCTTCCAGATGGAAGATGTCAGATTGAGAAGGTTCTCTATGTCCCCGGATTAGCCAATAATTTGTTGTCTGTTCCTCAGATGTTGGATAGGAAAATGGATGTTGTGTTCCGAGTTGTCAAAGGCAAGAAAAAATGTTTTATAACCCACAGTGGTAAACATGTTGCAACAGGTTCCTACAAGCATGGCTTGTTCATTCTAGATGCTCTTTCAACACCTCATGTTGCTCTGGCTGCAACTACAAAGGTGGCCACTTCTCTCTGGCATAGAAGATATGGGCATCTCAGTTCAGGATATTTGCTCGAATTGAGCAAATATGAAATGGTGAGAGGCCTTCCTTCTCTCTCCTCCATCCTACCAGTTTGCTCGGATTGCTTAGCAGGGAAGCAACATCGGGTACCTTTTGAATCCAGTTCTTCCAGAGCTAAGGAACTTTTGGAGTTGGTACACACCGATCTGTGCGGTCCTATGCCAACCAGTTATGGTGGAAAGAAGTACTTTCAATTGTTCGTTGATGATCACTCCAGAAAAATGTGGGTCTTCTTCCTCCAATTGAAATCAGAGGCATTTTCATACTTTCGACAATTCAAGAAACTTGTTGAAAAAGAGTCTGGCTGCCTCATCAAATCCCTCCGCTCAGATCGAGGGGGGGAATATACTTCCAAGGAATTTTCATCATATCTGAAAGAACATGGGATAAAGCAACAACTAACAACAACTTATACACCACAACAAAATGGTGTTGTTGAGAGAAGAAATCGCTCCATTATGGAAATGGTCCGATGTATGATAAAAGGAGCACATCTTGAAGATCAGTTTTGGGCAGAAGCAGTAAATACAACTTCATACCTCTTAAATAGAGCACCCACAAGAGCTCTACAAGGCAAAACCCCACAAGAAGCATGGAGTGGAAAGAAACCCTCCATTTCTCATCTACGAGTATTTGGTTGTAAAGCTTTCATGCATATTCCAAAACAGAAACGGAAGAAGTTAGATGAGAAAACCTTGAAATGTATCTTTCTTGGTTACGATGAGCATTCAAAAGGATATCGCTTGATTGATCCTATAACCAAGAAAACACATATAAGTAGAGATGTCGTATTTGATGAAGCTTTCACATCAAATAATACCTCTACAACAGTATATCATGAGGATGATGAGCCTAAGCAAGAGGTTTCACCCCCTCAGAAAAAGATTCCCAAATGGTATACCAGCACTTTGAGAGATTCTAAATTGACCTCATTTCTAGATATGACTCTAGATCGACCATGTACGCGTAGTATCACTCAGCAGAAGAGGGCAGAAGCACCATCTTCAGAAGTTGATGAACTTTGTCACCAATTTGATGAACTATCCGTAGATGCAACAGAAGATAGAGAAATGGATATAGAGAATGAAAGGGTTTATCTGACAGCGTTGGATGAAAATGAACCCACAACTGCCCAAGAAGCTCTTAGTAAGCCTCAATGGAAGATTGCTATGGAGGCAGAGCATACATCTCTCATGCAAAATCACACTTGGAAACTAGTAAATCTGCCTTCAGGAAAGAAACCCATTGGTTGTAAGTGGGTATTCAAAGTAAAGTATAAGGCAGATGGTACAATTGACAAGCATAAAGCCCGCCTAGTTGCAAAGGGCTATGCTCAGAAAGAAGGCATAGATTATGAAGAGACATTCGCTCCTACTACAAAAATGACTACCATCCGAATATTGTGTGCAATGGCAGCTCAGTTCGGGTGGAAGTTACATCAGATGGATGTAAAAAGTGCTTTTCTAAATGGTGATCTACAAGAAGAAGTATACATGACTCAACCTGAAGGATTTGTTGTCACAGGACAAGAACAGAAAGTTTGCAAGTTAATCAAATCCTTGTATGGGCTAAAACAAGCTCCCCGAGCTTGGTACATCAAAATTGATAGTCACCTATTACAACATGGATTCCAACGAAGTCCGTCAGATGCGAATCTCTATATAAAGAACAATGGTTCTGACATAGTGATTCCGGTGCTATATGTAGATGATTTGATCATAACAGGTAGTTCAGAAAGTATGGTTGATATAGTGAAAAGTGATCTCAAATCATCTTTTGAAATGACAGATCTGGGACTTCTCCACTACTGTCTTGGTTTAGAAGTAACTCAAAAAAAGCATCACATCAGAGTTACACAGAAGAAATATGCCAAGACTTTGATTGAGAAATATCGCATGGATGACTGTAAGTCCAAGGCCACTCCCATGGAAGCAGGACTTAAGTTGTCAAGATATGATCAATCTCCACAGGTAGATGGCACTCTCTATCGTCAACTGATCGGGAGTCTATTATACCTAACCAATACCAGGCCTGATCTCAGTTTTGTTGTGGGTTATCTTTCACGGTTCATGCAGGAACCCAAAGTAAGTCATTGGAAAGCAACAAAAAGAGTTCTACATTACGTCCGTGGTACATCAGATTATGGCTTGGAGTACAAAAAGAATAACAAGTTCTATTTACAAGGATACACGGACTCAGACTATGTTGGATCTATTGATGATAGGAAATCAACGTCTGGATACATCTTTCATCTTGGATCTGGTCCTGTCTCTTGGCACAACAAGAAGCAGCAAGTGGTTGCTATTTCTTCTACAGAGGCAGAATATCGCGCAGCTAGTGGAGCAGTCTGCGAGATAATGTGGCTACGTCGCATCCTTACAAATATGGGTCTTCCAGAGAATCTTCCACTGCATTTGTTCTGCGACAATCAAGGAGTTTTGAACCTTGTCAAGAATCCAATTTTTCATGATCGTACCAAACATATTGACACCCATTGTCATTTCATTCGAGATGAAGTTCCAAAGAACAATATAAAGCTCCAATTCATTCCCACTGATGCGCAAGTTGCGGATATCTTCACCAAGCCACTTGCAAGGGTCAAATTTGAAATGTTTCGCAATGCTCTTGGTATTTGCCAATAATGTAATAAGGGGGGATGTTAGCATATAATAAAGTTGCAACTATTACATTAATGTAAAGGGGGGGCAAAATAAAAAACAGCGCATAGCGCTCTCCAATTTAGTTGGTTGGTTATGAAACCAACCAAGCGGTTCATCAACCGAACCACTTCATTGTATTTAATGCACATGATATCAATTGAACCTTGCTTCGCATTTCGTAAACCTTCCAAATTTCTTCACAACATACCAATTGCTAAGTGTATTCTATAACACACATATATTGTTACATATGCTGTATTCCAGTAGTATTATGTCTATGATTTCCAAAACAATTACACACACACACAGATAATGTAACATTTGATATATTCCGGTCTTATCGTCTATAAGGTTTTCTAAACATTTCCCATATCTGTATAAGATACTCTGCCTTTAAGGATACTTTTATCTCTACCAATGCAACTTGGCCCTTTTCACAGTTTAGGCCTTAGTTTTTCTTTGAAATACTAGGGATCTTTTTTCTTTATTTCTTTAAACAAGAGAGTCTTGCATGCTTTTTGAAATATTCAGAGCAAAACAAAACAATCCTGTTGATTTTTGGAAACTACATGTGGAGGCACATATGAACTATGGTTTATTTGGTCTTGTATACTAATACATGTCTTTCATCCATATTAGTGCCTACTTTGCTATGGTCAATCGGATTGTATTGTGTTAAAATTGTGCATATTAAGGAAAATATTGTATTTTCAAGGTGTCTCATATGGCTTGACTTTACAAATGAGGCAAGGGAATGTTGGGACATTCTCCATTTTGAATTAATAAAATATCTGCCTTGGACCAAATTTGAGAAGTTATTCATAGGCAAATGGTCTAGGGTGGTCCCAGTGAAAGAAAGAATGGAACAAGAAATGGCATCATTAATGTCTAAATTGAAAGAACAAACTAATTAGATTTGTATTTGTAAATTAAAAGATCAAATAAAGTATTGTGAACACAATAAAGTTCCTACATAAGAACATCAAAATCACAATCAACCATTGGAAGATTTTGTACAAGAAGGACCAAAAAAATCATTCATTTGAAAAATTTAACAAAAGTTGTTTTCTAGAAACAATTTACAATCTATTCACCAAGAAGCTTCTACAGGTGATATTTAGAATGTTGACAAGTTTTTTACTATGGATAATGCAATTAGCAAGTACAAGGACTGCTTTCACATTGAAAATATCTGCTTGGAAAGAAAGTGCGATGGGCTGAAACTGTCTTGGCCACAAGCCAACTCGTAGTCTGTAAGCCTAAGAAGATCAATGGTCTCTGACCAAAAGTTGAACCTATGGCTTTAAAACCTCTTGGAGGGACCATTATATCTCTAACGTGAAATCCACAAAGGATTCAATATACAATGTAGTATATAGAAGATACTCCCTCCATCAAATGCTAGAGGGTGCGTGCACACCTGTGTATAATCCAATGGGTATAACTTAGAAAGTCATAAACCCTCCACCTCCCTCTTAATAAATAACCATTAAAATTATATAGGGATATAAGAGGTAAAATCAGATAGTTCACTATGTTTTTTTTGACTCATCATGTATTTTCACTGATATTGTTATCTTTTACAGAGCCATACCTTCTTCTCGTTTGGTTTTGAATTTCAAGTACTTTTGTCAAAGATGCAGTGATTTGAGAGTCCCTTTGAGTGAGCTATATCTGAAATACACTTGCTTTCATATTGATTAATTTCACATTCATCATATTTTGAAACAGTCAACACTTATTGTTAAAAAAAAGTTATTCTTTAGTTCTTACATGTTATTTTACTTCCATTTTACTCTGCATTTGGAAATTTCACTGATTGCAGAAATTGTGGACCTTATGAATAATTTATATTTTAATATAATTTACATGTATGACTTAAAAGTTGCGATCCTCTGGCCAATGTTTCAGATGGCAGACACCTTGTTTAAATCATTTTAAATTCCATATTTATGTTGAAGGATGCATGGAAAGTCATTGCAATGTAACATCAAGTGACTTTACTATTTTTTTTTTTCAGCATTACCCAAATAGAAAGACTTTATTCATATCTATGGACTAGAATGGACACAAGCAGGGAGGAAGTGGCTGTCCATTTCAGATTAAATTCTTCAGTTTTTGTGCCACTTGTGGATGGATCAAATCCAGATGATACTGTTGAAGGAATGTTTTTGCCAATTGACCAACTTTATTGGAAGGATCCAACTGGCTGTCTTGATTTGTTAAAGAGGGAAGCACCATGTTCTACTAAGCTTCCTTCCACTGATAAGAGGTGCTTAAGAGCCTTGTGTCAAGTATATCCCAATCTTCATAATTTTTTTACAAATGGATGCGGTGTGATAGAAATCCCTGATTTTGATGGTTATGTTAAGATAGTGCAGAATCTTTCAAGAATTGCTCAACCTTCACAAGCATACAAGGAGGTAATCATTCTTCCCTTGTGATTCTTAATTGTTTGTTGTCTCTTTGTTTAGAGTCTAGACCATGGATCTCAGAATCTTTCAAGAATTGCTTGATCTTAACAATCATACAAGGAGGCAATCATTCTTTCCTTGTGATTCTTAATTGGTTGTTGTCTCTTTGTTTAGAGTCTAGACCATGGATCTCCCTTAGCTTTACACTATTAAAATAAGTCCCATGTACAAGTAACTTATTGGCAAGGTATATGTTGAAGTTGGGTACAATAACCACTAGGAGTTGGTGGTGAAGACAATTTTATGGGGATATACAAAGCTTAAAATGTATCCATATCATGGGATAAGCTAATGGAACATATGCACGCATGCACACCCATGTGTGCATGTGCGCAGACACACACATATATCGGACGTATACATGCATAAATTGACAAGCATATTCACAGAAGTTGCATTTGGACAAAGAACAGGGCAAATAGAACATATAGCTATATACATGTCTGTTAATTCTTTTGTAATTAGGCTTTAATTTATCAAGATCTGCTGTGCATTACTTAGGATTTGAATTTTTTCCTCAGGTGACTCAAGTTTTGAGTAAATGGGCTAAGGTTGTTGAATCTGGAATGATGGATTCTAAGGAGATTTCCCGCTGGAAAGATTGCCTGCATGATTTGGACTGTTCAGTACTTCCAACTATCCAGGATAAATGGGTCTCGCTTCATCAAAATGTTGGCCTGGTTTGCTGGTGTGATGATGTTGAACTCGGAAAACAATTTAGGCATTGTAATGGCATACATTTTCTATGTCTACATGCTGATGGATATTTCAGCAAGATGAGGGGAAAGGAAACTCTTCCAAGTGAAATCCTAAATTTTATGCGTGCGATGGGGATCCCTTCATTGTCTGAGGTTGGTTTTACAATTTTTCTAATAGCATAATTTCCTATTGTAGATGTTGGCTTCCCTTGCAGCATCAGAAAGGTTGTGATGAATGAGTGACTTACTAAAATCTCACTTCGCTTGTTTATCGTCTCTTTTACAGGTAGTGGCACAGGAAGCAATATATTATGGTCTTCCAGATAATAACCAAATATTGTCTCTTATTAATTGGATTGTTCCTTATGCACAAAGATATCTGTACAGAATGCATCCTGAAGTATACCATGCAGTAAAAGACACTATATTTAGCAATCCATCCAATTGTTTGTGCCTTTTGGTGGTGGATAAGTTATTTTACAGGCACATTTTACGAGGCTGCCAAAGTCTCTCAAATAAATTGCATGAATGTAGCTGTCTCATAGAGGTGAGTTTGAACACAACGTGACCGTTTTTTAACAGAGTTGTTGTAACATCCATCTTGAGATGGATTATAAATTATAGGAGGATAAATACTTTCCAAGTTAGCTTACTATGTGGGATAAACTTAATAGAACTAAGGCTTTGCATCTAACCTTTGAAGTGAATCTGCCATAACAAGCAAATGGCTAATGGCACGTAGTCATCTAATACAGATTAAAGAATTAGATAAATATAAAAGCGAAACAGATATTGTAAGGGTGGTTTTTATGCTTTACATGGGTTCCTTCTCACTCTGGGAGGAATACAGCACTGATCAGAAAGCATCCTCTCAAAAGTCTGTTGCCTGTGCCATATAAAAAATGTTGGTTACTATCTTAGAAAACTTAAGTTCTTTGGAATATTTCTTAACTGATCATGTGCAAGCAGGGAAGTGGACTTCATCTTGTGAAGGTACCTAAGAGATTGAAAGAGATCTATTTCACTTGTTTGGATTCCTACCTTATTTCCTTCTCCTTGCAGCCTTCTGGCTTAAAGGTGTACATTTTCTGCTCTATTTATCAATATGGAGTGTCCTTCTCAGTTCTTTAACTATCAAAGAGTCTGTTAGTGTCATGGTGTGACGTTGTCAATTTCATGCAGACTGCAATTTCTGTGGTTTATTCAGATAAATGTCTCTTTCACAATCTAAATCAGTGTGTGCGCTGAGAAATCCAGATCTTCAACTATTAAATTCTCTCTTTCTTCCCTTCTTTTCTCTTTGTCAGTTTGCAAGCATTAAAGAGCTTGGGCATCTAGTAAGATTAATGTTTTGATTTAGACTCCGCCTCTCTTTTATGTTTTGAAGAATTTTTTTTGCTTCAAACAGTTGTTTCTATTGTGTCCAATTTGTATTAGTTAAAGCTATAATCCAACCTCTTTTAGGGTCCTATGGGCTCAGCAAGGATGGAAAAGGAAGTGAAGTCTGTCTTTGCTCCCAATATACTATGTTTGTAAATTGTGTTACATCTCCATATCAGGTCAACTAGATGTACCAGTCTGTTCTTTCCAAAGAATAATGGTATTATATTTCATCAAACAGTTGCATCTTCATGCCTCAACAGTTGCACACGTAGCATAAAAATTGCAATGAATATTTTGATTTTAACTACACTTACAAGTCACTTTTTGAATTCTTACCTTTTACATAATTTTTGTTGCCATTGTAGGGAAACACCTTTTATGTGTCTCAAGAGGCTGAATACTCTGCAATATACTTGGAATTATCACGGCTTTTTTTCAAGGGATTTGTGAATCTTCAGCTGGCAAACTTTCTTCACCTAATTACCATCATGGCAGAATCTGGGTCTACTGAAGAACAGATGGAATATTTTATTATAAATGCACAGAAAATCCCCAAACTTCCTCAGGAAGAAGCAAGATGGATTTGTAAGCATAGAGATCAAAGTGAGAGAGTATTGATACCATCAAGTCCAACTATCCTTGAGAATAACTTCATAACTAAGAAGCCACAAAAATGCTGTATCAATATGAGTTGGCCCCCAACAACATGGTTTGATGCACCAAGATCCAGATATGCATTACATCCAGAGGCTGCTATTTCAGGATTAAAACAAGATTCTGGAAGGTCTGAAGACAGAGTTGCCGTAGAAAATGTTCCCACTCAATCTTCAATCAACAGTGCTTGCCAGAGTGATTGGGTAGTGGATGGTTTGAAATATTCCATGATTCCTACAGCTTTAGATGATTCAAAGATTGAATCTGATAGAGGCATGGAAAAAGTTGAAGTGGAGGTTGAGAATGTTATTATCACCAAGGATGATCTTTTCCTAGAGTCATCTTTGGCTGGACCAGAAAATGCTGGTGCTGGCATGCATTCGGAAAAAATGTCTGCTTCTGAGGAAATAGATGGTGGGACATCTTCCATCTTTAGTAAGTGGAGGAAGTTATGTTGGGGTGTACCTGATGATGAACAACGACATCTTACTGGTAGATTAGGAGAGCAAGTAGTCTACAAGTATTTGATTGAAAAGCACGGCCCAATGTCTGTAAATTGGATAAATGAAAAGGATGAAACTGGTTCGCCTTTTGACATGATTCTTACAAAAGAAAATGGCAAGAAAGAATTCATAGAAGTAAAGGCAACTAGGTCAGAATGTAAAGATTGGTTCGAGATAACAAGCCAAGAATGGGCATTTGCAAGCAAAAACAGTGATCGCTTTACAATAATTCGCGTGTTTTTGGCTAGCATGGATTCTGTAAAGTTGGTCATGCTGTCAAATCCCATGAAGCTCTGCCAAGAGAAACTTATGAAGCTTGTACTTTTGATGCCTATAAATCAGCACTTTGCGCTTCCAGAGGTCACCTTCATGCCCCACAGATGGAATGAGATGGAGGCTTTAGGTGTTGATAGTGGCTTATGAATTCCTATACTGATAAATTCTACCATGGTAACTACTGTAAATGGTCATCTTTGTAATAAGACTGATTTTTTTCTTTGATGGTTTGGCTAAAAGCAGGCAGTTCTTATTTTGGTTCCTTGGGCTAATTGAAGCCCTGGCTCCTTTTTTCAAGGAAAGGCCCATGGCCTCCTTTTTTGTTTTTAAGAAAGCCAGGCCCACAAGAATATAAAAAAATTTTAAATATGAAGAGTCAATGTAAATCTATGGGTAGGAAGATATCTTACAAGAGCTGCGAGGAATATTTTAGGCCTCATATTCATGTCAAGAGGCATTGGCTGTATACTAGTAGAATTTGAATGGTTATACATTAATTTCAAAAGGCACTGGCTGTACACTGATAGAATTTGATGTGATCTATGATCTTTTTGGTGTCTTGGGCTAATTGAAGTCCTGGCACATTTTTTTTTTTTTGAAGGCCAGGCCTAACAAGAATTTAAAAAATATGGAAGAGTCAATGTAAATCTATGGTTAGGAAGATATCTTACAAGAGCTGCAAGGAATGTTTCAGGCCTTATATCATGTCAAGAGGCATTAGCTGTATACTAGTAGAATTTGAATAGTTGTACATTAATTATTCAATTTTCAACTTCTTTTTCAAATAACACAAAGACAGATTAGGTGGCTGCATCGTTTCTTTTTTCTTTTCTTTTCTTTTTTTTTATTGCAATGGAAAATACTCTCACAATGATGTCGTTCTTATATTTCCATGTTTGTGGAATAACAGTTAATCTTCAAACTTAGGTTTTCATCGTCACTATTAATCTTTGAAACATTATGAATCAGGTGTCAGTTGTAAATGACTGCAAATTATGTTACAAAATTTAGTGTCTAACGGAGAAGATTGTGTATAACATTTGAGATATAAAAGTTATTAGATTTGAGTATTAATATTTTTATTATTTCAATTTTAGATAGAAGTAAATGCAAAGTTTTTTCTTTCTTTTTCTTTTATTTTTAAATTAATTCTTCCCTCTATTGGATTGGTAACTTAACCATTGGCGAGTCCACCTAGTTTCCATGACTGTGGGTTAGGTCTTTTGCCAAATTTACCTTGGACTTGCATTTGGCCGTGTTCGTAGGGGCATGTCACACCCGTACTCTCTTTTTTAATGGGTCATATGGGTTTGAAACAGGCCCACCCATATTACATCATGATCACATAGTGGTTTTACAACAACTTGTCAATTATACATGGTATCCTCCTTGAAAGTTGAGGAATTTAACCTATTGAGCTAATGCAATTTGATATTAAGAAATTTAACCAATTAAATTAATATCATTTGATATGTCACACTTATACTTGATGCCGTTTATTTTACCCATTTTTTTTTACTTCACATTCTTTTTCGTCTAGGTCACGGCACTGGAAATCCAGGTTTTAAACCACTTATCATGTTATTTCATGTTTAAAAAAACAAATAACATCAATTAATTGCAAAATATTTTTGAAAAAATATTCAATCTAAAATTAACATATTAATCTATCATATCAATGCCATGTGAATGTGGGAGTTTAATGCCTTTAAGTGGGTAATTGTTGTTACTTGCCTATTATTGTCAATACGTCACATTCCCAAAACTGATAGAATTATTAAATTGATATTTATATTCTGATGATTATGTGGCATATTAAAAATTTGTATTTTGGATTTAATTACAATTGTCAATTTTAATTATATATTTGACTGTAGTGACTAAAAAACACTAACTTGCAATGTAGTGCTGCGAGTGTCACCCTCCATGTAGAACCAAATTCCAATCATGGAATATGCTGCGGATGAGGAAAGGTATCATGAGGGAGAAATCGGCAGATCTGTAAGAAGGAAACAATATAGAGGGACCCATACACGCACTATAAAATAATTTCTACAATGCATGCATGACTGCTTGATGGTTTTCAATTGCATATGCATTTAAATGCTTGCTAGAATTTGTTGAGACTTTGGGAATGATTGCACATTGCACCATTTCCAATATTTATGATCAAAGACAATTTAATCTTAGGATGTTATCATTTGATAGTTATTTTACCTACTTGTTTATGTTCTATTTGAAACTTAAATATTGAATTGAGATGATGAAAGAGTTAGTTTTTTTTATTTTATTAGAGAGAAAAAAGGAGAGGGAATTGTTTCCATTCCACCATAAGACCTTGGGACCTATTAAAAGGGGAAAAGCAAAACTCATTCTTTAGTCTTGGCACCCAATTGTGAGTAGTCCTTGCTTTAATACGAAGGCTTTTGGTATGGTATCTCCATGGCAGAAGATTGAGAAAGGAATGGACTTGTGTGATGCACCTTCTTCTGCTGTTAAAAGCTACATGCATGGAACCGTCAAGAGTTTTCCTGTAACGCAGACCTCATTAGGGGAAATGGAAAGGGGTGTTAGTCTTCTTGTATGCTGGAAATTGCATTATTTATTGAACCCCGAGCTTGTTCATGGAGGCCAAGCGGTGAAGCTAGATAGGAACGGTTGGTGGCAAGGGAAAGAACCGTACTTCCAAGTTAGAGCTTTCATTATTTTCTTTGGGTTGCTTGTATGTAAGAAATTTTTGTTTTCCTCCCTGTTTTGCTGAATTGATTTTGCTTTATGAAAATTCATGTAAGGGATAATGGGTTTATGTAATGTGGATACATTCTGTTGTAAAAAGGGTAATGGGCAATGGGCATAAACTAGATCAAATGTGATTTTTAATGCAAATGCTCTGTTTCTTTGGAAATTGCATAATGGGAATTTGTTGGATTTTGTATATAAGATCCCATGGACTTGAAATGACAAAGATGTTGCATCTATACTAGGTCAGGGACCTTGAACCCTTGCTAAACCCCCACAGAAAAAACTAAAAGGAGCTTTATCTGTTTTACATTGGGGTGAGCTTTTTGGTATTGTGTGCTAAAATGTGAGTCCCTGTTCCTTCTTGTTATAAAGGCCCCTGTTAACCAAATTGGGCATGTATTATTATGGTTGACAGAGAGTTGAAAAGGGACTGCTTGAACATAAACCAAAATAAAATGTCTTACTAGGCAATTTATTCCCCATCGCTTGAGGCATAGATAATTAATTGTATTTTAAATAGGTCTGATCAGAGGAACATGTAGTCTCATGAGCCACATTAAGCTGACAAAAAGTGAAAAAAATTAATGGGTCAAAAGTACTCTTTTAAATGCATGTTGAACTGTGTTGGGTAAACTGTCGCTTAAATTTAAAGGATTTGACCTTTACTGTAACATTCTTATTAGGCTAGTTGTAGAGCTACCTCTGTTTGACAGTAAAGAAAATTTACATTATAGCATCAAGGGAATAGGGATGTTTGATTTGTTGGGACTGTTACATTTATACCTATCTCTTGCTTGTGATTGATCTGAGCAAAATGTGTTAGAATGCGTGTATGAATCTGGAAATACTGTTGAGTTTATGTTTGTCATGAATAAATGAAATGCATGCACTAAGTTATGTATGTTACAAGAAAAATGCTTTTAGTATGAACATGTGCCAAACATTGTATGACTATGAACAATACAAATGAAAAGGAATGTATGCTTATGTGTGAAATGCATTGAGACCTTTCCAGCTGGAAAGAGAGAGAATTGAAAATCAAGCCCATGCATCATAAACTAGGTATAACACCTAGGTTGTACATTCATCTGGTAGGTGAAATGTTAGTGGAATGTTTAACTATGGATGAGTGTTATTTATATACATAGTATTTGTATTACCTGCAGTGTAGATTGATCAATGCACTTAAATCTAGAGCTAGCTATGAGTATAAACTTATGAGTTGATGGAATTTGCTTTGATGAATTGTTGCATTGCACTGGGATGGTTTCTCTAACTAGATCAATTCTGCACATCTACCCTTCGTGAAAGATTGGAACTTCAATGATGAAGTTGAGATGGGAGCATTTGTAAGAATGTCTTGTCTAGTTCGGCAGAAAATCACCCAGGTGATGCCTTCCATCCATCCATGTTACCAACAATCAAAGAACTTTATGATGCTTGTATTTTTTGCATTCCTTGAAAATTATTGACAAACCAAGACATATTGATGATATTTTTGTATTACACTATATGGAAATGTAATAGTAAATTGACCTCAATGTGATAAGTTGATGTATGCCAGCTGTATGAAACTATTATAAAATTGTGAAATATATCATGTGCTTGGTTAAATCAAGATTTTAAATGTACTATGGAATCAAATCTCATTAGTGTGCTTGGCTAGTTCCCGTGTTATCACTTGTGGATGTTAATCAAGAAACTTATTTGTCTGTTGTGGATCAAATGAAGTCGTCGTCAGTTGCATTACCAAGAAGTGCTTAAATAAGCACAAAAGATTGCAACCAAATATAATCAAATTCAAATATCTTCCATTTGACACTAGTGGCAGGATTTGGAAGATATGCAATATAACTATAGGTAACTGGAGATATCTACTAGCCACCAATCTATCTTAGGAGATGCTAAAAACAACTTATGCTAACCTAAGCTAACTCTAGAAGATTGAGTAACAATCTAAATCCAACGTGAGCATTTGGAAGTCTCACATTTTACATTGGTAATATTAAAATACTTAGACAATTCATGTTGTGGTGTGTTCCTCATCAAGATTCCCCACAAGAGAAGCATTGGACTCCAATGCTTTCAAGAGAAGGAAAATTGCAAGACATCTGATGGTGAGATATCTAGTAAAATTGATGTGGAAGTTGACCTCTGTGGGCAACAATGTAACAAGTGGATTGCAAGTCTAACGAGTTTTCGTGTCGAACACTCGATCGAAATCAAGTGCAAGCTGAAAATCAGGTACCACATCGACAGGATTGTTGATGACAATACTGGTCTCCAATGTAGATTCCTTATATGGCTTCAACACATTGACGATGTCATGAATACCAAGATGAGTCGAAAGATAGGCATTCATGAACACTTGCTAGAGGATACTATAAGGCCCATAGCGAAGTGGTTTGATCTTTCTATGTGCCTTCTTTGAAAAACATCATTTTTCCAAATAGAACCAAACTCTATTGGCAACCTGAAAAGGATGAGGCATACAATGTCGGTCCATTGCTTGCTTTTGCTACTGTTGAGTCCTCTACAAAATCTAAACCACTTTTGATTGAAGACTACAAATGTTGAATGAAGGATTTTGTTGTTGTTGAGTCTTTTCTAAATGTGCATGGTAGCTAGAGAGGGCAAAGATAAAGGCAACTCATATGGAGCCAAAGGCTAAAAACCTAGACAAACTTCAAAAGGAGAGTGTCTGGTGGAGGTGTGGATTGCTCTGTTGTAGGCATGCTCTATGTGAGTGAGGCGCAAATCCCAGTTAGTTGGATAAGTGTGGTGATAGATCCTCAAACTTTGCACAAGAGTGTGATTCACTACTTTGGTCTACCCATCCGATTGAGGGTGAAAAGCAGTAGAGAAATTAAGAGAGACGCCTAAAATCTTCCACAAATAGTGCAAAAGGTGACCCACAAAACGTGAATCACTGTCGGATACAATGCAAGTAGGGAGACCAAAGGAGTGTCATACCATATCAAAGAAAAGTTGGGCTAAGTTAGGTGTAGAGTTGGTCTTGTCATACGGAATGAACTTAACCATCTTATTGAATTTGTCCACAACTACAAAAACACAATCATGTGTCGAACTATCATTGGAATTAACCAAGTCCATAGAAATTTTGTTCCAAGGACGAGAAGGAATGGGCAAAGGAACACTTAAGCCTAAATTCCTGTTAGCCGGCTTGGAGCGGCAACAAACAACACATTGCCTCAAGAATTGCAAGACATCACATTGCATGTGAGGCCAATAGAAGAACCGCTACAAATGATGAAGTCTTGGTGTTTTCCAAAATATCCACTATAGAGTGTAGAATGTGCCTCTTTGAGACAATTGATGCTCTTGTGGGACACAAAGTTTATCCAACCTATAGAGCAAACCATCCTTTATAGGAAAATCCTAAAAAGGACTTAGATTAGAAGAAGATGGATGCAAAAGGTGTTGATGAACATGTCCAAAGTTAGGATCAAGAACATGTTGTGCAGGCCAAGTTTGGAAACCAATGTGGGAAGTAGTCACAGTTGTCAATGCATGAGCTGTTGGAGGGTGATTCAAACAATTTGCTACCATGTTGGTATTCCCCTTGTACTTGATCACCAATTGAAATTGTTGTAAGTAGGATGCCCACTTCACGTGAGAAGCTTCCTCAATATATGTGTCAGTCCAGGGCGGTGTCCAAAGGTTGTATACGATAGAAGGTGTCACAGCTGCAGGTTCAATTCATTCAAGAACAGGGTTTTATTGGTGGAACAGTTAGTGTTTTGGGGGGTTTTTTGTGTGACCTCTAATTCCTAGAACTGGAAATCAAATTGCAGAAAATAAAGCTGAATTAAATCTTGCAAGAAAAGCAGAATCTGAAATAGCAGAAAATGAAATGTTGCTAAATATAACAGAAAGGTAAATTGCAAAATTGAAATCACACATAGTTGCAGAAAAATAAACTAACTACAATTCCCTGAGCATGTTCTAAATCTAGAAATTTAAACTATCATCTATTGCAAAACTGGAAAATGTCACAAATCTAGACATTACAGTAAAATGACAGAAAACTGGAAATTGCTGCAAATCTGGAAAATGACAGAAAACTTGAAGTTGCTGCAAATCTGAAACAGAAATATTGAAATTGCATGGAATTATGGAAAAATGCTATCAATACTGAAATCTGAATTTAAAGTCGCTAAAGAAGTGAAAATCGCGAGATTCTCGCTAACTCGCTACGACAAGAAATTAGCAATGTATTCGTCAGAAGATGCCTTCCTCTGGTCCTGCAAGTGGCCCTTGCTTCCAAAACCAGATGAAGGTGAAGAGTTATGCTAAAGAAACTTAAATGCTAATCATCAACTCAACATGCTAATTGATAACTGAAAATTGCACCTTTTATTACATCTGGAAATGCATTACAGTAATGCAGGAAAAACCTGCAGATTACGTTTCTGCTACAGAAATAACTGCACTCTATTGCCTATTTCTCTCCTATATGCCTATATGTATATATCTCTATATGCTCAACCATGTTGGGAGCTTTCTTATTTATAATGTAATGCTGATATGCTTGGTTGCTGATTTGCAGGGATTTACAACTGTTTCTTAAAATGCATGAGCTTGTTTTGTCAAATTTGATCCATTCAACCTTATTGAGCTGCATTCGTTGAGGAAATCAGTTAATATGAGTTGGGGCAACTTTCTGGTCAATTGCCAATACTTTCCTCTATCGATCTGTCGCTTTTTGACCATCCTTTGTTGTTCCTGCGCTATTCTCTATTCCTGCGCTATTATTCCTGCACTGCTCCGGAATAATAGGAAGTGCCATTTAATTACTATTTCATGCTCCAAACGCGTAGGGAAGAAGTGTTTGACCGCCTAGAATGTTTTCCTTTATCTTGTACATCCTTTTTGCATTGGTGGCATATGCTGGAGTGACTGTTTCTAAGCCCTTCTGTATATGTACAGCTGGTTGGAATTGTCACAGTCACAGTCTGTTTTCTTGCACAATCAGCTACAGGGGACAAGGTCTTTGGTGCCTTTTGCATTTGAATTAGCTCAAACAGAGGAATACTACTATTAAGCACCAAACACTCAACAATTACTACTGATTTTAAATTACTACTGACAAATTAGCTGAAAACAGGTGAAACTGCAGAAATAAACAGTAAAACAAAATATATGCACTTAACATTTCAGAATATGCAAATATCATTACATAATGCATTTTACCCAAAATTAGCATAAAAACATAATAAAAAGGGTGATTCAAATAAGTAGAATGTATCCAAAAAGTGTTCATAGATGAGGCAATTCCTGGCCTCATCATTTTCCCCCCAACTTATGGTAATGCATGTCCTCATGCATTTTGTGCAGCTACTAAGACACACAGGTCCAGATCTAGACATCTTTCACGAAATTTTAATAATGCACCACCAATTTTGTAGAACCCACTGACTATTTTTACAGATTGAAACCATTGTTGGAAGTCCTCGTCAAACTGTGGATCATTATCAAAGAAATAGGGGACAGGAGTGATAACTATGGGCATTCCGTATCTTAGCCTTATCCATTGTTCTTTGACTTCCGAAATAATGTGTATAATACCTTCTCGCCCTTCTCCTTAACCAAAACAGGTTAGTGGGAGAAATTGGCTCCCGTTTCTGTAGGGAGATAGACAATTCACCCCATCTGTTCTTACATGCTGCCACAACATCATCAAAGAAATCTGCACAAAAATTTTGAAATTGAGTTATACCTTTTTGCAGATTTTCTAGATAAAGTTGTCTTATTCTAGGATCCCTCATAAAAGAGTAGTGAGTACTGGTACAATCCTTGTGATTGAGAGGAGTAGGCCTGACAAGTAAAATTGCCTATGATTCTAAGTCCTTGGCTATCTTCTTCTCTGAGTCCCAATAAATATTATTTTGTAAGGTGGACATAAAGGCCCTCAGTTGTAAATCTCCTGTATAAATGTGAGGCAGAAACATGCTCTCTGTTGGTAAAAAGTTATGTAAGAATAACTCACATAATAAGTTTTGTTGCTCCGTTGGACTTTGCACAAAGGCTTCCACAAATTCTGTAGGAGTGGTCAATCGGTGAGGGAGCTCGGAAACCGGTCTCATAATCCGCCAACGTAGGTACCTCTCCTTGAGTAGGAGGTTGTAGAACCTAGGTGGTCTTCTGCACTGTATTGCATACTCCGCAATTTGACATACATATTTTACCTGTGTTTTCAACCTGTTGACTTATGTTTCTTTCTCTACTAGTTTGGTTGTGGCAGAGTTCAAAATTGCAATTTTCCCCTCTAATTGATGACACTGAGTCATCCAATAGGCTAGGTCTTCATTGTACCTAGTCAAGGGCACTGTGTTTGGGGGCCTCAAAATCGGTTGCATCTGTGCCACTATGTTCACCTGTACCCCAACTTCTACAGTTGATGTTGCTATTGGCAAATCTGTCTGTGTCCCCTGTTCTGCTGTAACTATAGTGATTGGACTTTCATGAGGAAGCATTTGTGCTAGAGGAGAGAGTGTGGACACTTGTTCCGGAGCTGCAACTGTTTGGTCCTATACAGAAGATGTTTGAATGCCCTGCTGAAAAGGACTGTCATTCTGCATCAAAATTTCAGATGGATCTTCTTGCAGAAGCATACCATCAGATGTCTCTACTCCTGCTGCATCTGTGACAGGTGATCCCTGTGCCTATGTTGTGTCATCTTCTGATTGTCCAACCAAATCTAGGAGAATTTGAGCCCATTCATCAGGTACTGTTTCTGTCAATTATGTAGACTGATTTTCCAACTGCAACAATTTGTTTTGCAATTCTTGAACTTGCTGCTGTAGCTAAAAAAATTGCTGATCTTTTTCTTTCATGGCCTCTTCAGCCTGATCAATCCATTTGGTCTGGGTTTTAATAACACTCCTTGCAACATGCAACTGAGTGTGGATGTCAACTTCTTCCTCAGACGCAAAATGTGTCTCAGTCTCAGAATGTGTCTCAGAATCAGTATATTTTTCAAATTTAGAATATTTGTCAGATTTAGAATACATGGGAATATGCTCCTCAATCCTAGCTGGTTCAGTATCGGATTTTATATGCTCTTCAGATTCAGAGTCAGGATAATCAACCAATGGAAAGATAGGGCTTATTATAGTTTCTTCTATTGTTAGGTCCAATTCCATTGGTTGTATTTCTGTTTCTGTGCAGCTTCTCGTGAACTGTCCGCCTTAATTTCTTTTTCTTCTGACAAATTGATTGGGTCTGTAATATGTACTAGTGTTTCTGACAAGGTTTTTGTTTTCTGAAGTCTTGCAGACCTTCTCAACCCTGTAGGTTTTGGATGTTCCTGAGCAGATGTAGCTTTTGCTTGTTCTGGAGCAACTGCAGATTGTTCTGTTGGGTCAGGAACGGACATGGGTTCTGTTGTTGATTCTGGAGCAGATGCCTGCTCGCTGGAACCCCCAGTTTCTCGTTGGGCTGTACATTGTCCGCAAATGTCACCCGTCTTCTTTTTATCTGGGATTCGGATGTTGATGCATGTTGTCTCCTAGTTCTGGAAGATGGGGGACTGTCAAGTGAAGGGGAAATTCTATGTTCAGAGGGCTCTGGCTGAGGATTTTCTTCTGCATCTTCCTTTGTTTCCTCTTCTATTTCCTCTCCCTCTGGTGCTAAGTTTGCATCATTAATTTCTACCCATGGAGAGAAGAAACGGTCAAAGTTTCTAGGGTTTCCCCTAAAATGGTATTTGCATATGAGTTTAATTAGCCCATGATGTTTAGGGCCTCCCTTCTGATGTTTACACAATGACACTGAGAGGGGGGGGTGAATCAGTGTAGCTATTAAATTTTTATATCTACAACATTTAATATGAAATAAAGAGAATAAAAAAACTTGAACAAGAGAGCAAACCACAACACTCAATATAACGAGGTTCACCAATTTGGCTACTCCTCAAAAATGACTGCTTGGACTCCAATCCAAATCCAGTCTTTGCAAAATCAATTTTACAAACACTTTACCAGCACCAACTGGAAGGAGCACCAACCCCTGTAATTTTCTGCTGCAACAGATGGAGCACCAACTCCTAGTACCAAGCACCAACTTGGACTGCAATTCTGATAAATTTTGAATGACATAAAAATGTCTTCACTTTATGCACGACCCTGACTGGTCTGCAATTAACTCAACTCTGCACACTCTCACGGCTCTGCTTATTTTTCTCTTGATTCTTTTCTCACTCTCCTTTTACAAGCAATTTCTCTCTAACAATGACAACTTTATTCTCTCGTACGGTTATTCTTTTATAACCTTTCAATCTGCATGCAATCGAATCACATACTCTGACTGTTCGAATCCATGCAATACGGCTGTTCGGTTCCATGCACTTCGACTGTTCGAAACCCTGTAATACGTCTTTTGGAAACCATGCAATACGGCAATTTTGTTTCATGTGCTTTGACTGTTTGATTTCTTCGAATACGGCTTTTTGAATGCTTTTTCGAAACTCCATGTATGATTCTGCGAAAGCTTTTCGATTCTTCATGTTCGGATTTTCTGTATGCTTCAAATACGTCTTTTCGAATGCCTGCAAATTCGACCTTTCGAATGCTTTTATTATCCTTCAAATTCGGCTTTTCGAATGCGTTTAAATTATGCATGTTTGTCTGTTGCAATGCATGTCCAACACCTGTCAACAATTAACTATCTGTCTGACTTCAGTTACTTTTTATGTAACTGGCTGCATGATTTTCCTGTCTGCTTTTTTGACACGTGTCACCTTGCATGTTGCTGCGGGTTTTATCTGCCAGACTGTTACCTGTCGCGATATCGCGACACTTTTGACTTATGCTGACGTCATCATCCTGCTTGTCGCGAAATCGCGACACTTCCGGCTTCCGTACACTCTTCTTGCCAGCAGCAGCGAAAAAGGAACATGTCGCGAAATCGCGACACTTTGTTCTTCCGTACAACTCTTCTTGCCAACTCCAGTGAAAATGGAACATGTCGCGAAATCGCGACGCTTCTGGCTCTTGCTGACGTCATCATCCTCCTTGTCGCGAAATCGCGACGCTTTCGGCTCTTGCTGACGTCATCAATCTTCTTGTCACGAAATCGCGACGCTTCTGGCTTCTGTACGCTCTTTGCTCCATGCAGTAGCGAAATCGCTACAACTTTTTGCCTTGTCTTTTTTTTATGAAATTTTAACTTGTAATATCAATGCTAATCTTTCAGATCTACACTTTTGACTAGTAGCGAAATCGCTACACCTTAGTTTCCCCTTATTCCAACATGTAGCGCCATCGCTACACCTTATTTTCTCTTTGTTTCAACCTGTAGCGAAATCGCTACACCTTAGTTTCTTCTTGTTTCAACATGTAGCGAAATCGCTACACCTTAGTTTCTTCTTGTTTCAACATGTAGCGAAATCGCTACACTTTAGTTCCATGTATTTTCATCATGCAGCGATATCGCTACACCTTTGTTTCCTTTCATTTCAACATGTAGCGATATCGCTACACCTTTGTTTCCTTCTCTGCCAGCATGTCGCGAAATCGCGATAGTTTTGCTCGCATCTTCTCTCTCCTCGATCATGTCGCGAAATCGCGACAATTTGGCTTGCATTTTCTCTCTCCTGCTTTTTGTCGCGATATCGCGACACATTTTCTCTCTCCTCAACGAAAACTTGACATGTCGCGAAATTGCGCGGCTGCGCCTTCTCTCTCCTCGACCATGTCGCGAAATCGTGACAGAAAACATGTCGCGATATCGCGATAGTTTTCTTCCTTGTCTCTTTTTG
This sequence comes from Wollemia nobilis, assembly GCA_028583015.1. NCBI lineage: Eukaryota > Viridiplantae > Streptophyta > Pinopsida > Araucariales > Araucariaceae > Wollemia > Wollemia nobilis. The sequence continues at coordinate 4,570,968 of JAQPPZ010016822.1, forward strand.
CCATTTTCTGAATCTGGGTCACTTCTGTTTTCCTTGAAACTTTCTGCACTTGATCCGATCGACCTCCGAATCGCATCAATCGCATCAATCGATCGTGTTGACCTCTGAACTGCATCAATCTGACTGTGTTGACAACAATGACAATACTTTTGCAATTCTTTTGCTGCACCTTGCTCAACACCTTCCCTGCTTGATATTTTAGAGCCATGGCTTTAAGTTCCCGGTAAAGATACAGAGGAATGTTGACCCTATAGTTTGGTCTAGCTGCTCCATGGCGTAAATGGTTAAGGATTCTGAGGTGTGGGCCAGACACAACAGAAAACTAGCCGTCACAGGTAATGTATCGCATTACCCACATTGCGACATCATCCCAAGGAGACTGCAAACTGGACCTTTTTACCCCTTTGCACACATTTTTATTCATTAAAAATTCGATTTGCCTATCCCCTTCTTCCGTAAATTGATTTACTAGGTCTGGTAAAGTATTTCTGCCGGTTTTAACAATTTGCAAACCTTGAAGGGGAAATTCAGTAATTTGACTAAGTATTTCAGGGAATTAGTGGATAAACATCCCAACAATGTGTACTCTATCATTCGGAAGGTACGTGCAAATTTTGTCGCCAGGCCCTTAGAATAACCGTCGAATTTGCGCAAAAACGGCAGAAATCCTCCATTGGTAAAAATTTGCAGGGACGCAACATCTGTTTCTAGGTAGCTGATGTTCTCAGGTTCTGCTCTAACCTTCTTTCCGCCCATGGTATCTTCTGCTGCTTTCTGTGTGTCGGTGGCTACAAATTTTTACAACCTGCGTTTGTGTTTTCTGTTTTTAGGGCTTTTTACTCCTCAACGTCGGAACTGCTTCGAAACATGCAGAATGTCGTGGCAACGTTTACGATGTCGTCAACCCCCAATTTTTGTTGGTTTTGTTATGGTTGTAAACTTTCACGTGCTGCACGAAATCCAAGACTTGAACTTTCACTTTTCAACCAAATAAATTATCGCAGGCCACGTGTCATAAACTTTTTACACAAAACCCATTCCTGCTCTTAATGACTTATTCCTACGCTTAGTGAATAAAATATTTCATTCCTGTGCTTAGTGGTTTACACAGTTCATTCTTGCACTTTGGGAATAAAACTGTTTATTCCTGCGCTTTGGGAATAAAACAGTTTATTCCTACGCTTCCTGGTTACTGATTCTGATGCAGTTTTCATTTTTGCATTCTAGAGCAGAATTAGGCAGAGGCATTTGTAAAACACTTTCTACTTTTGATTCCCCTTTTTACATGCTTTATACTAATCAAGGATATATACACTTATATACTAATGATTTACACTATTCAAAAAATGAGAAGGCACATACCTGTTAAAAACATTTTATCTACATTTCAGGGTGCTCCTGCTGAAATTTCCAGCTAACCAATCTTTGAACTAAGGCAGGTGCAATCTGAAAATAGGTGAAACAATGGTCATGGAACAATGAGGGTGAAACCAATTACGTAAACATGTCAGAACCCCGGTTTTCATGTAAACCCAACGCAGGAGCACCTCAAAGAGGTTTTCACTTTCTGAGTTTTTATTTATTATTATTATTTTTTTTTTGTCTCTCTTTTTTTCTCTTTTTTTTTTATAATTTGTATCATTCTGCTGAATTCGAGATGGAAGAAGAGCTTTCTTCGCAAATGTGTATATCTAAACTTTCCAATTGCTTGAGAAATTCTTCCTTGTTTTGTGGTTTATGGTACATACGAAGACGATGTCCATTTATCGCCAATTTGCGTTGTGAGTCATCGATAGGTGTAAGGTGAACAACTCCATTGTCAAACACTTCCTCAATTTGGTACGGCCCAAGCCATATGGTCTGCAACTTTCCAGGGAAGTCCTTGTATTGTGAATCAAATAACAGGGCCCAATCACCTTGCTGAAATCTTCGCTGCTGAATGTGACTATCATGCCACATCTTCCTTTGTCCGGACATCCATGCATAGTTCATACAATGCATCAAGTTGCAAAATGCGATCTTCTTGTGCCTATGACATATCAATACCTACTTCCAAAGCAGTTCAAGAGTTAGTAATTCAAATTCAATAGGCAAAAGAGGTTGTTTTCCATAAACTAATTCATATGGGGTAAATCCAATGGTGGATTTCCACGTGGTATTATAAGCCCAAATAGCTTCTAGTAACTTGTCTAACCAATTCCTTCTATGGACTCGCTATGGTTTTGGTCGAATTCATTCTAATTCTCTATTAGTCACCTCGACTTGGCCATTGGATTGTGGATGATAAGGTGAGGATTTTCTGTGTTTGACTTGATAGAGTTGAGTAAAAGCTTCAACAAATTTTGAAGTAAACTGGGGTCCTTGATCTGTGGTGATGGATTGTGGGGCTCCAAAACACAGAAAAATTTGTGAATACAAAAAATCAGCAACTTTCTCTTCACGAGCATGCTTAAAGGCACGAGATTCTACCCATTTGGTAACATAATCAATACATACCAAGATATGTACTTTGCCTTTGGAAGGAGGATTAATGGGTCTTACAAAATCTAAACCCCATATTTCAAATGGTTATGTTCCTATTTGAGGTTGTAATGGCATTTCACTAGTAAAAGTAGGTTTTCCTATTCATTGGCAAGCATCACAATGTCTTACATACCTTTTTACATCTTTGTGCAAAGATGGCCAATAGTATCCGGTACCCAAGATTTTGCGAATAGTGCTTTTGATCGAATAATGCCCTCCTGATGGTTCATCATGGCATGCTCGTAGGATGTCATATGCTTCATCCTCGGTGGATACACCTGCGTAAAACATTATCAGACTCGCATTTAAACAAGAATCCTTCTATCCATTTAAAAGAAGAGCTTTGCTTGATTAATCTGTTTCCTTTGTTTAGGGGTAAAGTGAAGAGGAATCTTCCATGTAACTAAGTAATTAGCTATGTCTCGCAAACCATGGAGATTGTACAGAGACAACAAACAACTTTTCATCTCGGGAAGGTATCTTCTACAACTTCCCCCGTATCTCGCATTTGGTATTCTTGACAAGAAATCTGCAACTACATTAGATTTCCCAGGCTTGCTTACTATGGTAACATCAAATTCCTGCAATAGAATCAACCAACGAATAATTCTTGCACTAACCAATGGTTTATTCATCAAGTATTTGATTGTAGTATGATCTGTGTGGATGAATACTTGATACCCTGTGATGTAGTGTCGGAATTTGTTAATAGCATAGACTACAACCAAGAATTCTTTTTCAGTGGTAGTGTAGTTTTTCTCAGCTCCTGTCAAGTTTTTACTGATATAGTATATTGCATAATGTTCCCCATTTTCAATATGTCCTAACACAACTCCAATAGCATTATTGGAAGCATCGGCTTGAATATGAAAGGGTAACTCCCAATTAGGACCTCTTAAAACAGGTGGAGTGGTTAACTTCTCCTTTAACTTTTCAAAAGAATTTTGACATTCGAAGACCAAACAAATTCGGAATCTTTCATGAGCAAAGCAAACATGGGATTTGCTATGGTACTGAAATTAGCAATGAATCTGCGATAAAAACCAATGTGTCCTAAGAAACTGCGTACATCGATCCGAGTTTGTGGAGGGGGGAAGGTTTTTGATGACTTCAACCTTCTTAGGATCAACCTTGATTCCAAAAGAAGAGATATGATGTCCTAGAACAATTCCTTCCTCCATCATTAAGAAGCATTTCTCAAGATTAAGAGAGAGATGGTATGTTTCACAGTGAATCAAGACTTTTTCAAGTTGTTCTAATGCATATTCAAAATTATCCCCAAATACTCGTGAAATCATCCATATAAATTTTAACACTTTCATTGGTTAAATCAGAAAAAATTGCTAAAACAGCTCTCTGAAATGTTGCTGGAGCATTACATAACCCAAAGGGTAAAACTTTGTAAGCAAAGGCTCCCCAAGGACATGTAAAGGTAGTCTTTTCCTAATCTTTTGGGGCAACTTGAATTTGGTTATACCCGCTGAAACCATCAAGAAAACAGAAAAATTTCTTTCCAGCAAGGGTATCCAATACTTGGTCTATGAATGGTAATGGGAAATGATCCTTATGTGTGGCCTTATTCAACTCCCTATAATCCATAGATACTCTCATTTTATCATTTTTCTTTGGAACAATGACCAGTGGTGAAACCCATTTACTGTCAAAAATTGGATAAATGAATCCAACATCTAAGAGTTTTTCAATTTCCTCTTTCACAATTTCCTTTAGAGCAGGATTCAAACGTCTCTGAGGTTGCCTTACTGGTTTTATGTTGTTTGTATATATCCTATGTGTACATACCTCAGGATGAATTCCAGTCATGTCTTTATAATTCCATGCAAAATCTTGAACATGCTTTTGTAGGACTACAAATAATTGGGCTTCCTGGTTCTCAGTTAGCCAGCTATTAATGTTCAGAAATTTACCTAGCTAGATTTCAATTTGTTTGATCCCTAGATAGATAGAACTAGTTGCTTCATAATTACTGATTAATGCATTTAATGGACAATGGTGTGGCTGTAGAGTATGAAATACTCTAGAATCTGTCTCAGAAATGATACCTGGTGGAATCAGAGGATATTTGAAGGTGTTAAGGAGATGATGATGCCACCCATGTGGTAGAATGAATGATATTTTTTTGATTAGGCATTGATGATAGAAGTTCAAAATTTTGTTCCTCTTCTTGCCACAACAACCGATGAACAAGAGTTTGATCATCAGTTAGTCCTTCTGATTGTAATGTTTCAATTAGGACAGTTTCATTCTCGAATATTTCTCTTTCTGGTGCAATGATTTCCTCAATATGTTCCTTCACTATGACTGTAGCCAAAGTAGAAATGGTTTCTTGTTCAGATTCTTCATCAGATTTAGGATACCAAATTTGTCCAGAAAATTTAGTTGAAGGTTGAGCTGGTGGATACAAAGAAATTTTCTACAGGTCAATACCATTGGAAATGGTCATTTCCCCTGACCTGCAGTCTATAAATGCAGTTGCAGTAGCCAGCCAAGGTCGTCCTAGAATGATAGGGTATCCATTGATTGAAGTTCTAGGCTGCAACACCAAGAAGTCTACAAGATATTCCCACGAAGAGACTTTAACGGCCACATCTTCTAAGATACCTTCTGGTTTAGCTACTGACCTATCTACCATTTCCAATACTGTGGTGGTAGGACTGAGATTATGGAGCTAAAATTTTTGCATTGTGTCTTTAGTCATTACATTAATTGCAGCTCCAAGGTCAATTAGCACATTAGGAATTTGCATCACTCCAATAGTAATCGTAACTCACTGGATCGCTCGGGTCACTATACTTGGGAGGAACTAGTTTCCCACCCAATAGATCACCTAATTTCCCTTCTACCCGAACAGCTTTTAGGAAAGGCTTTTTTTTTTTACCAGGTTTCTTGATACATAACTCCTGAATAGTCTTTTTGATTAAAGGTATATCCCTTATTGCTTGTAGCAAAGGAAGAGAAATTGACATCTTTTTGAGTTATGTTACTAGTTCTGATTCAGGGGTAGTATCAACATGATCAAACCTTTCAGGGTATGGTAAGGCTACTGGAGAAGATTCCTGCATTTTTGCTATTTTTTCTTCTTTTTGTTTTTTTTGCAACACCTCTTGATTTGGAGGTTCTTGTTTCTCACTAATTTCTTCAATGGTGGGTGGAACAGGTTCAAATAAAATCTTTCTTGAACGCAGCTGAATGTTACTACAGTCAAGTACATGAACTACAACAGTGTCTTCAGACTCAGCCTCATAAACAGGGGCTGTTTGTCTGGCATTATTTGGGTTAGTCACAGGCTGAGCTGGGAGTGGAGGTTGTTTCACTGGTTGAGTTTGTTGATGTTGTATTCTTCCTTGAAAACTGGGATAAGGAGCAGGCAGCAAGTTTTGAGCTTGTCCCTGATACTTTTGTTGTCCTTGATAGGGTTGATATTGTTGTCCCCATATTTTTCCTTGTTGTGTCCATTGTGGAGGCATGGTATGCCAAGGTGGGTTCATCCATCCAGATTGTGACCAATCTGGAGGAGCTGTCCAAGGTTGGTTCCAAGGTTGTGCAAAAACTTCTACCTGTCCCCATGGCATATTCATATTCCAAGGAGATTGTCCCTAGTTTGGAAATCTAGGAGCATTGGGATATTATGCATAACCACCACCAGATCTCTGCCCAATAGCATTGAGTTCTTCTGTTTGGGTGCCCAAAACATATTTTAGATGAGGCAACAAAGGGCATTTATCTGTTGAATGTTCCTTGGAACAAATTCCACAAATAGAAGTTTTGTTAAAAGGACAATCCTACAGGGCATGCTTATTCCTGCATCTTGGGCAATAAATTGCCAAAGGTGGTGTAGAATTAGATTTTGTGTTTCTCTCACCTAATGCAGAATTGATTTGAACAAGGATATAAGTTTTTAAATTAGCCATTTCCTCCATTAACTCCTTTATGTCATTATTGCCATAATTCCTTTTCTTTCTCCGTTGGTGAGTGCGGGAATAGTTTTTACATAACTCCACAATATCTTCAAGGTCAAGTTGATCTATGTCTCCTTTTCCCATTAAATCTAACACTTCCCTAGATTCATCCTGCAATCCTCTTAAGAAGATAGGCTTTAAGAAATCGGGTTCTACAGGACCACATCTCTTTTGGACAAAGGAAAAGCGATCAAGGTAATCCTCTAAACTTTCATCTTCTCCTAAACAACTCATCTTTCCTGTTTCTTACTCTACAATAATATTGATATTTATTTAAGAATGCAGTCTCCATTTCATCCCAGGTACGAATTGAGTTAGGTTCAAGATTGCTCATGAACCATCGGAGAGCAGCGTCCTTAAGTGTGGAAGGAAACAGCTTTCAATTTCTGATTATCATTTATGTAGTCATAAGTTTGACATAACACCTTGAATTCAAACAAAAATTGATCAGGATCTTCTAAAATAGTTCCCCTAAAAATTGGCAATATGGATGGAGAAATTGTTTTCATGGGGGCATCTAGAAGTGGATCCAATCTTATGGGATACTCAAAAGTCTTAGGAGGATCATCAAGATTATCATATCCACCTGGGGTGCTGCTGCTGCAGCCATAGTTGTTTTATTTCTAGAGTATGATGGGAATTGTCCAGTTTGAGGGGAATGTTTAGCAGCTAGTGCTTCAAAAAGCTCTCTTTCTAATTTTTCCAAAACTTCAACTGATGAAGAAGGTATGTCTTGCTTATTTTCCCTAGGGGTTTCAAATATAGGCAATTCTTCATCTGACCAAGCAGGTCGCTTTGGTGGTTCAGAGCCACTTCGGATAAACCTCCCTCTTTCATCCCTTAGCCTATGCATTCATGCCTATTCACTAAATAAACTGAAATGTAGTATTTCAAGGATTGTAACACAATTCTTGACCTGTTTCACTTTTTATAACAACACCCATTTGTCCCCGACAACGATGCCAAAAATGATGTGTCGTTGTTCATTCATCATTTAATCATTATATGTGTCAGTCCAAGGCGGTGTCCAAAGGTTGTATACGATAGAAGGTGTCACAGCTGCAGGTTCAATTCATTCAAGAACAGGGTTTTATTGGTGGAACAGTTAGTGTTTTTGGGGGTTTTTTGTGTGACCTCTAATTCCTAGAACTGGAAATCAAATTGCAAAAAATAAAGCTGAATTAAATCTTGCAAGAAAAGCAAAATCTGAAATAACAAAAAATGAAATGTTGCTAAATTTAACTGAAAGGTAAATTGCAAAATTGAAATCACACAGTTGCAAAAAAATAAACTAACTACAATTCCCTAAGCATGTTCTAAATCTAGAAATTTAAACTATCATCTATTGCAAAACTGAAAAATGTCACAAATCTGGACATTACGATAGAAATGACAAAACTGGAAATTGCTGCAAACTGGAAAATGACAGAAAACTTGAAGTTGCTACAAATCTGAAACAAAAATATTGAAGTTGCATGGAATGATGGAAAAATACTGTCAAGACTGAAATCTGAATTTAAAGCTGCTAAAGAAGTGAAAACTGCGAGACTCTGCTAACTCGCTGCAGTAAGAAATTAGCAATGTATTCTGTCAGAAGATGTCTTCCTCTGGTCCTGCAAGTGGCCCTTGCTTCTAGAACCAAATGAAGTTGAAGAGTTATGCTAAAGAAACTTAAATGTTAATCATCAACTCAACATGCTAATTGATAACTGAAAACTGCACCTTTTATTACATCTAGAAATGCATTACAGTAATGCAGGAAAAACCTACAGATTACTGTTCTGCTACAGAAATAACTGCACTCTATTGCCTATTTCTCTCCTATATGCCTATATCTCTATATGCTCAACCGTGATGGGAGCTTTCTTATTTATAATGTAATGTTAATATGCTTGGTTGCTGATTTGCAGGGATTTACAACTGTTTGCACGACTGTTTCCTAAAATGCATGAGCTTGCTTTGTCAAACTTGATCCATTCAACCTTATTGAGCTGCATTCATTGAGGAAATCAGTTAATATTAGTTGGGGCAACTTTCTGGTCAATTGCCAATACTTTTCTCTATCGATCTGTCGCTTTTTGACCATCCTCTGTTGTTCCTGTGCTATTCCCTATTCCTGCGCTATTATTCCTGCACTGCTCCGGAATAACAGGAAGTGACATTTAATTACTATTTCATGCTCCAAACGCGTAGGGAAGAAGTGTTTGACCGCCTAGAATGTTTTCCTTTATCTTGTACATCCTTTTTGCATTGGTGGCATATGCTGGAGTGACTGTTTCCAAGCCCTGTTGTATATGTACAACTGGCTGGAACTGTCACAGTCACAGTCTGTTTTCCTACATAGTCAGCTACAAGGGACAAGGTCTTTGGCGCCTTTTGCATTTGAATTAGCTCAAACAGAGGAATACTACTATTAAGCATCAAATACTCAACAACTACTACTGATTTTAAATTACTACTGAAAAATTAGTTGAAAACAGGTGAAACTGCAGAAATAAACAAGAAACAGTAATATATGCATTTAACATTTCAGAATATGCAAATATCATTAAATAATGCATTTTACCCAAAATTAGCATAGAAACATAATAAAAAGGGTGATTCAAATAAGTAGAATGTATCCAAAAAGTGTTCATAGATGAGGCAATTCCTGGCTTCATCATTATTTTGTGATTGAAGAAACTTAAGGGGCAAAGGATCAATATGTACAATAGTCTCCTTACTAAGGAGGCAATGTCTCCAATACTTTATAGCTTGCATCAAAGCGTACAACTCTATCGTAGGTGGAATAGTTATATTTGGCAGTTGAAATGTCTTAGAATGTGATGCCACTGGATGGCCATTTGGCTTCAATATGGCTCCAAGGGCAAATTGTGATGCATCTGTATCAATCTCAAAAGGTTGAGAGAGGTCCAGAAGGATGAGCACAAGTTTTGTACATAGTTTGTCTTAATGTATCAAAGGCACAAGAATGATCCTTTGTCCATTGAAACACAACTTTGGATTTGGTCAAGTGATGCAAGGGGGCTACAATAATGGAATACCTAGAAATAAACTTGTGATAGAAATTCACAAGTCCAAGGAAACTCCTTAATTCTATGATGGTGGTAGGAGTTGGCCAATTGAGGAGAACTTCAACTTTGGCTAGGTCCACTTGAATACCATACTCATTGATAACAAAATCAAGATTAAAAAATGGAGGATTGGCCAAAAGAACACTTTGGAAGGTTGGAATACAATTGGTTCTTTTGAAGAGTTTGAAGAACCTAATCTAGATGTTCTAGATGAACCTTCCAAGTGGGACAGTAAACAAGGATGTCATCCAATATAATGATCACAAATTTATCCAGACTATCTTTGAACACTTCATTCATCAACCTCATGAATGTAGCAAGAGCATTATTAAGACCAAAATATATTACAAGCCACTCAAAAAGGCTCATCTTGGTATTAAATGTAGTTTTTCATGTATCTTCATCTTGAACCCTAACCTGGTGATACCCACTCTTGAGATTGATCTTTGAAAATAACTTAGCCCCTTGAAGTTGGTCCAAGAGATCATCAATTATGGGAAGTGGATATCTATTCTTGATTGTTATTTTATTCAAGGCTCTGAAATCAATACATAGCCTTCAAGTCCCATCCTTCTTGAGCACAAACAAAATTAACGAGACACAAGGGAATGCACTTGGTTTAATAAATCCTTTGGACAACGAGTCCTAGATTTGCCTTTTAATTTCATCAATTGGAAGGACTAATTGTTTGTAAATTGGTGCATTGGGAAGAGAAACACTAGTAACAATCTCTATGCTATGATTGATATCTCGAATAGGAGGAAGTTTTTTGGGTTCTTTAAACACATGAGAATATGATTGCAATATTTTTTTTAGTGAAGCATGCTTAGAAGACTTACGAATCGGTGCTTGTGTTCCTTTTTTTTGTGGTCTTATGAAGATGAGTGTCAATTCTTGTGCTTGGTATGCTTGTTTGCAACTTAGTACCAAATTTGTGGTTTGTTGAGTGCATTAACTAGATATAACTTGTTATCTAAGTGTAAGTGTTTCTAAATGCATCATAAGTAGTCTTCCTATCATATTGGTAGGGTTTGTCAAGCAACAATCCACAACAATCCATTGGAGTGACGTCACACGTTACCGTGTCCACAAACTTAGGACCAAAAGCAAATGAGATTGTGCAAGTGTGTGTGATGTTATAAGTAGTCCCACTATCCTTCCATCCAAGTGAGTAGAGACAATGATGTGGGTCCATAGGAAACTTCAACTTATTGACAACGGGCCTCGTAATAAAATTCTTTTACGAGCCATTGTCAAATATACAATACTAAAAAATTATGAGTGAGGTGATCTCTCATGACAAACAAATTGCTATGGTCACCTATTGAACAATTGTGATTCATTAAGTTGATGTTGTTTAGTCAACCTTTTAACTCATTCTATGTTTTATCTTCTCCTAAAGTCTCAATATGACCATCTTTGGGGTCCTCGTTTGGAGACTGTATAATTAAAGACTTCTTCTTGAGGTTTTTGTACTTAAAATATCTTTTCTTCTTATAGAAGTTACAAATCTTTGGAGATTTAAAAAAGAATTCTTAGAAGAAGAAGGGGAAGAAAGAGAAAAAGGAGGCATTTTCACCTTTTGTACTTGTTACTACTAATGTGGAGACTTGGAAACTCCCATGGAACAAAAGTAATTTCAGCATTGGACTCTAATGCTTTTCAAAATACAATCTTGATGTGGTACTAATTAGTGAGGGAACCTTTGATTATATCAACATGTGCTTGGCACTATGCTATCCACCATGGTCAACAATTGCTAGGTCAAGGTTGAAGCAAATGAAGAAATATTATTTGAGGATGTCGTTAGAGAGCTTGACGCCATCACTATGCCTGTAGATGACATGTTATGTAGTGATGAGCACGAAGGTTCCTATCCTAGACTCTGGAAGAACACATTGTTTTAAAGAGCGATACTTCCACATGCAAGTGGGGTCCATGCGAACTCACCTAATCAGTTATATGGACTATCTAATTATTTGTAGTAACCCCCCAAACTGTTGGTTGTGAGAGACAAGAGGAGACTTTTGGTAATTACAATTCCAAAATCCACCAAGTAACAAGAGGATGGCATTTTATTGAGGAGTGTCAGGTACTATAAATCATGAACTCTAGTAAACAACTAGACACTTTGATAGAAGTTTTAAATGCTCAAAAGCATATTAGATGCTCGAAGGCTTACAAATACCCAAAATCATATAAAAAGATCATAATAGAATACCTAAGTAAAAAAGCGAAGCCCCAAAAGAGTGAAAGAGGGACTAGGCCAATTACAATGTAATCATTGAAATGCACTTTTGAATAATTAAATAATTAGGCAAGAAATAAATCTCCTCCTTAAATGTTATACCTTTGAATAAAAGTAAGATCAATAGACGCTCAATGTGAAGGTTGGATGGCACACTCACCAATCTATGTGTGAAGCCATGTGACTAGCTAGGAAAGTGCAAGACCATCAACGTCGACAATCTCGTATAGGCTATAGGCACCCTACTTTACCACCAAAAGTATTGGAAGCTTAAAGGAGAACCATAAAAATATCACGTCGAGGTCATAGTCAAAAAGTTGAGCAAAATGGCAATTGGGAAGGTCATTGAGATGAGAGACATCACGTGCACACGAGAAAAAGATGATGTGACGTAAAACTAGAGCAAACGATACATAGGAAGAAACTTACAGATGACAATGAGTCATGCCAAATTTCAAGCACTACAAGAGAGAAATGGACATGACAATTCACCAAAGTTCAATCAATAGTTTCAAACAAGAATGAAAAATGCACCAATGAAGACTTGAGGATGTAAGAAGAACATGACCAAACTAATGTAAAAATGCACAGTTTGCCACAGGTGGAGTGTTTTATTCTCTATGAATTTTGATGTAGCAAAACGTCACAAAAATGAAGTGTATCAGCTAGTTCGATAATGGCATTCTAAATGGAACCAAATGATTCATTGAGTGATCAATTCAGTGATCTAGATGCAAGACACGATGCCAAAAATATGATATCAAATCAAAAGAATGCTTTGTACTTGGTCAAAGTTAGACTATGCGCTAGTAGCCTTGCAATCCTTGTGGAGCTCTACTAGATGACATTCAACATAGCTACTGAAATAGGTAGTCACTGTTGACAATTTTGTCACATTCCTCAAGGGGTAGAAAAAGAAAACAATTTTTGTACAGTATTGTGTAAAGTTTTTGCTTTGTTGTTTTTATTTTGAAAAGTTGCAGCAATTTTGGCTTCCAATGCCACCCCTTTGTACATAAAGTAGAAAAGAAAGAACTTCGCTGGCAAACAAGCTAGAGAAAAGAGCTTCGCCGAAGGAGAATAAAAACAGCTTCGCACCCGAAGCATTTCCCGCATTACTTCGGGTAAAAGTTTTGCGAAGTAGTTTTCAGAAAAACACAAGGCAAAGAGAATGAAACTACTTCGCGCCCGAAGCGCTTCCAGCAGTCACTTCGGGCGAAAGATGAACGAAGCGGCGTTCAAGAGAAAAGGGAGCTTCGCACCCGAAGCATTTTCAATACTACTTCGGGTGGAGTTTCACGAAGCAATGTGCCGAAGAGAAATACAAAGGAGAAGGCAAGAAAACTACTTCGCATCCGAAGTATTTCCATCAGTCACTTCGGCCAGAAAATCAGCGAACCATTTTTACTTCGGCGAAAGTCATTGCGAAGCATTTGCTTCGGCTAAGCTTTCACCCGAAGTGATGGAGGTCATAGAGAATGAAACATCTGCTTCGGCCGAAATCTTCCCGAACCACAGTTTTGAAGAGGATCGCAGCGAAGCATTTCTCAAAGACATCAGCGAAGTAATTTAATCAGCGAAGCGGTAAAGAAGAAGAGACCCATTTTGCGAAGTAAATATGCTTCGGCGCTCCTAGTTTTGCGAAGCTCAGTTTTACGAAGTACATATCAAAGAGGAGTTTTTGCTTCGGCCCAGAACCATTGCGAAGCGAAGTGGTGAATGAAGACTTAGCGAAGCGCTTCATGGGCATGCGTTCCAAGCCGAGTATTTTCTCGAGGTGATCAAGTGCCTCATAAATGCTATTTTTCATGCCCAGCAAGCCCGCTGCTCATTTTTGGCAATCGAAAATGAAGTATCAAGCCATGATGGAGAGCCCGACGAGCATGGCGGCCACTCGAGCACCGCACCCGAGAGACCAAGGACGTCTAGACGGCTCATCAATGCACCTTTCCATGGTTGACCCGGTTGTAGTTGCCATTTTTGGTAACAGATTTGAAAGCTCGGTCACGAGAGCCTCGGGGAGCCGATTCTCAGGGCTCGAGGGCGTACTCTTCTTCGCTATGTAATTATGATTCAGAGGCTCGGGTCCTCTATAAAAACCTAGGCATTGTAATGGAAAAGTGGGGGGAACTATCTGCTAGAAATCTGTTGTAACTTGATGTCCTACGATTAATACTAAGAGACTTTGAGCTCAATTCTTCTCTTTTATGCTGCCTTCTGTGCTTGATTCTTCTATCTCTCCTCGTTTGTATGTTGGATGCTGAACTCTGCGTCCGGTGTGTGATCGGGGACAGTGTCCTAAAACTCATTCGAAAGGATACATAGGAGTAGAAAAGTGTCGTATTGACTTTCTTTTATGCTGCCTGCCTTGCTTGATTCTTTTATCTCTCTTCGTTTGTAGATTGAGATGTTGAACTCTGCGTCTGGTGTGCGATCGGGGACAATGTCTTGAAACTCGTTCGGGAGGATACATAGGAAGGTTGATACTACATTTCTTTCATTTTACTCTTGGTGTTCCTTGTTGCTATTCAAGTTGTCTGTTAGCGATCGTGCTTCCTATTCTCTCCCACCTCAAATCATCAATCTCTCTCCCTTAACCCTTTTTATTTATTTCTCTAACCCTAACTCCTTTTATCTCTTTCCTGCACTCTTGTCTTCAAACACCCAAGTAGTTTAGCATAGGAGCCAGCCTTTCTCCGGAGATTGGCATGAGGGGCATCTCTTCCCTTCGGCCTTTCAATGTTGGTCCAGGTCTAGGGACATATACTCCCATAAATCCTTACCTAGGCGGATTTGATGACCAACATTTTTGGCACGCTGTATCTGTCTTAGTAAGATCCATAACCAGTCAAGGTCCCATATTTTAACGCAAACCCATCTTCACCGAGGCCAATAGTTCTAACTAAGTTCCCGGTGTGACCCGGTCAGTCTCACCTGATTAGTGGTAGTGAGAACCGATGCTCTCATTACCGAAAGACTTTTAGCATCTGGCGACTCTGTTCAACCCAAAAATCTCTAAGTCGTAAAGACCAGTACCTAAACCTGTGCCTTCATGGCAAAAGTCCCCATGTTTTAAGGAAGCCCGAGTTGGTGAATCTCTGGCTTGCCCCCATCTGTCAAAATCACCTGGCTATTCTAACTGAGCTGAAAACCCAGATTCCTTCATCGTAGACGCCTTTTAAGCTGAAAGAAAACGTCCCAAAAAATCAAAGCCACTGCCATAATGGAAGAAGCACGTTATCCTAGTTGGAATGCCCGTTCCCCTCTGAACCTTCAGGGTTATCATAAAATTCCTAGAGGAGCCTTGCATACATTGGCAAAATATGATGGCACTAAAGGAATGGCCCAAAGGCACCTTGAAGACGTTGCTGCATTGGCGAACCTCCACAACATAATCCATGAAGATGTCATGGTGAGACTTCTGGTCATGTCTCTGGAAGGAGAAGCGATGCAGTGGTTCAGATTACTCGAATATGAAAGCATCTGCTCATGGAGCGATTTAGCAGAAGCATTGATCAAGACATTCGACGGCTCTCAAGATCCCTCCCAGCTTTTGATGGATCTGTTCGCTATCATAAGAGCACCTCTGGAGAGCATCACGGACTTCAATGTCCGATTTTGCAGAAGTTGGAAGAATATTCCAGTGGAGATCCAACCGACGCATGCCCAAGCTCACCTCTTCTATGTTCGTGCCTTTCACCCGGACATACGCCTTCTCTTACTACAATCAGGTGAACGAAGATTTCCTCAGATATTTGAGGAAGCAATACGAGCAGAACAACTCTTGTTCCTATCTGGAAAGTGGCAGTGGGGAGAAAGCCCATCACTGTTCACTGCTCCTGGCCATCCTGCACAGTATTCATCATGGCAGACTCCTCGTACTGAGCATAGGTTTGAGATGCAGTCATTCGGAGCTCAAGAAACAAATTTTGCCCAAGAACAACAATGGGAATATGCAAGCTTTGACCCAACAATGAACAATGTGGCCGCTTGCAATCTCCATCAAGAGGTAGTCCAAGGAGAGCAGTCTCAAGCGGTAAGGCCTGAGAATGAGGAAGGCACCTTTTTGCGCCCTTTTTGTATCCCAAGGGGCGAGACACAAGAACTCAGCCAGAATCCATTGAATGTGTCTCAAGAAGCAGAAGAAGAGGGAGAACCAGATGCAGAAACGCTCCCAGAGGGAGTGAGAGGAGAAGGGTCTGGAGGTGCCTCTGGCCCAATAGATCAAGGCTAAAGGTTCTCCCACCCGAACGAGCTCGTTGCCCCGCGAGCCATCAAGAATGTTGACAAGTCTTGTCACATTACACAAGGGGTAAAAAAAAAAAATGTAAAAAAAAAAAAAAAAAATTCAGAATCTCCTTCGGGGATTTTTACCCAAAGTAGCAGTTGCGAGGAAGTAAAGGGCCGAACCAAAGTTCAAACAAAGGCACGAAAGAGCTTCGCACCCGAAGCATTTCCAGCAACCACTTCGGGTAGAAATTTTGCGAAGTAATTTTCCAAAGCACAAGCTTCGGTAGGTAGTCCTTGCAAAGCACGACAAAGGATAAGTACCTCGGGCCCGAAACGCAGAAGATCAGCCCGAAGAAGAGGTTCGCCGTGAAGCATTTCCAAGTCCGACCCCAAACTTCGCCGAACCAATAATGTGCAGAACGGGAGCATTTAAAGCACGTCTCGAGAAATGTGTCGACTACCACCTTGAAAAGAGCTCGAAGCATACGAATTTAAGGCGAAGGTGGCGGGGCATGTCCCGAGGCAATTCAGTTAAAGCTCGCACCCGAGTACAAGATGTGCTTCCAATGCAAGGTGTAATCATTAGGGCGCGTAACTCCGCATACGATGCCGCTGGATAGCCAATCGGATGGTGCAACAATTTCCTAGGCCACTAGCATAGGTTTAATTATGGCAAGAACCATAAATAGGGGTAGTTGCCCCTTAAGGCTATAAAGGGCAGGCTTTAGCAAAGAAAAGGTTATTTGAAAAAGCACTGCTTGTCCGCGAATTCTGCTGCCACTCGTCGAGAAGCTCCCTGACGCCGAAACAGTCTGCGCTGCTGGTGTTGCTGCCATAATCATACAACATGGGAAAGAAAAGTTCTACGTAGAAAGGAAAGGAGCCAGAGATGACAGTGCCTAAAAAAATGAAAGGTTCGGAGGAGAAAAAGCAGAGACCCAAGAAGGTCAACCCGAACACCCGCCCAGAGAAGCAAGTTGTGGAAGAAAGAGAAGAATCCGAAGAGGAGCAACTTGTAGAGCCACCAGTTGACAGGTGGGAGAAAATTAAAGATACAGAACTCTCAAGAAGCGTGGCCGAGCTCAGGTACACTATCGAATTTATGAGGAGCAGGCTCTCGGCTGACAACAAGAGGGCCACCACGTATTACTCCCAAATCTATTGGTATCTGACTCCTCCTGTGCACCATTGCCCTGAGCTGATTTACGCCATCGCACAGAACTATCAACCAGCTTCCAGGCAAGTGCTGAATGCCGCTGGTCACAAGTTGTTCTCTATCTTGAAGGAGGATGTGCAAGCAGCTTTTGCGCCGCAGCAAGGGCCTCCGAAGGGGTACACGGTTCGCAACGTCATTTTGAGCGAACAAATGGAGAAGTTTACCTCGAACAACTACGTGCTGAAATTCCTCCGAGAAAATCTCAAAAGCGGGCTCCCTTCAGGCAAGCTGCCTCAAATGCCCCTACCCTTGGAAGCCTTCAAGAACACAGATATTTTTTCCATCATCGCATGGGTGGCGGGCCTATCAACCGACGCTTCGGTGCACCCTTGGCAAGTGTCCCTGGCCGAATGTATTTCTAGAGGGGAGTTTTATGCCCCCGATGCTTCGAGGCCGAACACCAACCCAGTCTTCTTCGACTGGGCAGAATGGGTAGCCCGAAACCTGCACACGCGGCTTACCACGATGAAGACTTCTAGAGCGGAGCAACACTTCAGTCCATGCTCTTTTCTTGTATGGCTTTTCTTTTACCATACACATAAGAATCTTCCCCATGTTGCAATTACACCAAGTGGCAAGGATGGAAATCCTTTGCCTGTATATCAGTGGACTCGCCTCCTATTGAGGTCAGAGTCTTATTATTCTTTCAATCAACAATTCTTGGGACCCGCCATGCAATTGTTGACAGGGTCCAGCCCTCGGGTGCCCCTCAGTCTGAGAGACAGGGTGGTGCAGGCAAAAAAGGGGGATATTTTTCAACTTACACAGGGGCTTGTGATACGCCTGTTCGGCTTCGTGGGAAAACCTTTCTTGCTGCCGGTTTTCCCATCCGAGTACCAATTCGCACTAGAGGTCGCTCGACAGAGCGACGCGACCAATGAAGTTTACGGCCATGGCCGGAAGTGGGCACCCACTTGTGACTTTCCCTTTAGGATGGGGGTGATTGAAGTTTTCGCATTAAAGCAGAACATCTTTCTGGAGGAAAAACTGGCTAATTTTGGCCTGCTTCAGATTCCTCAAAGGTGGTTTTATGATCCCATAGGGGTGATGAAAGATCACTTGAAATGTAAAAATTTTCATGTCTGCCCCCATCCCGAAATAATGGAGCAGAGAAACAATCCCAACGGGAGGGATCTAGAGTGGCATTTAGAAAAAATGAGAACATTGCCTCCCTGGCATGACTTTTATCCCATGGAAATAGAGTTCGATCCTGATCAATACCCATTTCCAACCCCAGACTCCACATTCTGGAAGAAGGCCAAGGATGATCTGAAGGAAGAATTGAAGAACTGGGATGAGGAACAACTGAGGGAATGGTGGATAATGAGAGTCCATCGCCGAAAGATGAATTCCTACGGACTCTTGACAACGGATAGGGACTTCGCGATCGTCTATGAAACTAAGGTTGGATCTTGGAAGCCCATATCCTTCGCCGATTTCGTCCCTCCAGCTACCCCAGGATCGGGCGAAAGTCCAGGGAAGACTGACGATGCCTCGGGAGTACAGGAGAAAGTTGAAGCTGCGCCAAGGGTACTAACGCAAGTACCATCTGAGGATACAAGTGCCGAAGAATCAGAGCAGCCATTGGAAAGGAAGAAGAGGAAAAGGCCAGAGCAAATACAAGCACCCTCGACCCATCCAAAGCGATCCCGTACAGGGCATCCGAGTCTGCCTGTCGAACAACCTGCGCCAGTCTCGGCCGAAGCAAATGTGCCACCAAATGCCGAGACGGTCCCAGACATAGACGTTATCAATGTGGAGGAACTCCTCCAATAGGAAGGGGATCCTGAGGTAGAAGTCTTGGAGGTCGAAGGTGCCGAGGCCCAAAAGGGCCAAGAGCCGATCATGCAAGAAGTTACCATGGCCGCTTTGCCAGGAGGGCACGTAGGTACGCACTCTCTCCCTTTCGCCTCGATCTCTGACATGTCCACCATGGTCCCGGTTGAGGGTCATCATCAACCCTTTTCCCCCCCTACAAGGCCAATCATCTCTCCAAGCATTGCCTATTTCTCTGCCTAACCCCATTCCACCCGAGTCATCCGGCCAAGACAAACCTGTTAAAACACCTTCGCCCGCCCACGCCACCGACCCTGCCATTCTCAGCCAGGGCGAAGTCAATATCTCAACACCGAACCCCGAGACCTAGGTTCCCATCATACACGGTGTTGTCCCGCTAGCCGAGGCCCCCGCTACACCTGTCGTCGAACCTTCTGGTGAGGCATTCCCCGTCAACCCTTTATATTTGTTTACCCCTTCGACTGGAGATCCAACCTCATTTGAATCTGAGCTGTCCATAATAAAGGAACGTCCTCTAGCTGAAAAGCTACTTCAGGCCCGACAAAACACAGAGAAGATGCTGAAGGAGGCTAGGAAGAAAAGAGGGCGCTCTCTGGCCCAAGTTGAGAAATGTGCAGTCTTTGATCTGGAGGCAGGAAAATTGCACAAAGTGAAGAAGGTCCCCAGGGTCCAGAAGCCTCTGGATGAGATGACCCCAGCAGATTATGATTATCAAGAGAAAACCAAGGACCTGGAGCACCTGAACATAGACAATGAGTCTTTGTCTATGCATGTAGGGGTCGAGACCTTTCGAGCGCATGCAAACATTGCAAATCAGCGTAGATTCGAAGCAGAGAGCGCGAATATTAAGCTAGAGGAAGAGCTGGCAAGAGTCCGGTCCAAGCTAGCGGATGTCGAAGAGCAGTGCAAGCTGATGAGAAAAGAAGCACATGCCCTAAAATTGCAAATAAACCAACTGGAATGTACAGCTAAAAATCGAGCACAGAGACAGGCCGAGAATGAACTGAGGGCAAAAGAGCTCGAAGGAAAATTTTTGCAGATGCAGAACCAGCTGTACGAAAAGGAGGGCCTAGGGCTGTGTGACAGGAGCAGAATCAAGGAGATTCGCTCGCATTTGCTCAAAAACTTTAGATCTCGGGCCTCCAGCGCTCTTTCAATTTTGGCCTACATTATGGAAGCCCGGGATGCCGCTGTCGAAGGAGGGCCAATCATCGAAGAGATCACCCAGAAAGCTAGAAGCCGACTCAAACTAGCTTTCGATGTACAAAGCGCCAAGTATCAAGACTTGCAGGTCCCCGCGATGAGCCGAACAGCTAGGGACTGGTCTACAGCCCGAGCCACAGTACGCGCTTTCTTCTCCAAGGTGCAAAAAATGCAAAAGGCAAAAGACCTCCTGGATATATTTGAGAACGAACAACGCACATCAATGAGCTATTTTCAGGATCTCTCTTCCATGGGCTTCCCAAGTTTCACAGATGATGACGGGCATCTCCTATCCAAAGAAGAGATTAAGCCAACATGGCTTCAGTTTGAAGGCGACGTCTCGGAGATAGACGGATGGGCGGAGCCCATCACAGAAAAGCAGATCACAGACTACCTCCTGAGATACTGCAAGATCGCGGCCTGCCTAAATGACCTGTATACTAGAGCCCAACATGCAGACATCGGGCAAATCGATCGGTTTCGAGTATTGATCAAGGCACTACAAGATCTGGAACCTTTCTCGAAGAGTGCCTGGTCCCAGGTTCGCCGAACCATGAGGAAAATTCATGAGCGTCTTGCCCCTTCGCCGACGCAGGAAGCCGCTCCAGAAGAGGTAGCTCCAGAGGAGGAAGCCGAAGATGAAGAGGGAGCCGAAGAAGAAGGAGAACAAGAACCAGCTGCAGAAGCACTCCCGGAGGAAGAAGAAGGAGAAGGATCGGGGAGAGACTCTGGCCCAATGGATCAGAATTGAAGGGTTCTCCCACCGAGACGAGCTCGTTGCCCCGCGAGCCGCCAAGAATGTTGACAATTTTGTCACATTCCTCAAGGGGTAGAAAAAGAAAACAAATTTTGTACAATAGTGTTAAGTTTTTTGCTTTGTTGTTTTTATTTTGAAAAGTTGCAGCAATTTTGGCTTCCAATGCCACCCATTTGTACATAAAGTAGAAAAGAAAGAACTTCACTGGCAAACAAGCTAGAGAAAAGAGCTTCGCCGAAGGAGAATAAAACAGCTTCGCACCCGAAGCATTTCCCGCATTACTTCGGGTAAAAGTTTTGCGAAGTAGTTTTCGAAAAACACAAGCAAAGAGAATGAAACTACTTCGCACCCGAAGCGCTTCCAGCAGTCACTTCGGGCGAAAGATGAGCGAAGCGGCGTTCAAGAGAAAAGGAAGCTTCGCACTCGAAGCATTTTCAATACTACTTCGGGTGGAGTTTCTACGAAGCATTGTGTCGAAGAGGTATACAAAGAAGTCATCAAGAAAACTACTTCGCATCCGAAGTATTTCCATCAGTCACTTCGGCCAAAAAATCAGCGAACCATTTTTACTTCGGCGAAAGTCATTGCGAAGCATTTGCTTCGGCTAAGCTTGCACCCGAAGTGATGGAGGCCATAGAGAATGAAACATCTGCTTCGGCCGAAATCTTCCCGAACCACAGTTTTGAAAAAGGATCGCAGTGAAGCATTTCTCGAAGGCATCAGCGAAGTAATTTAATCAGCGAAGCGGTAAAGAAGAAGAGACCCATTTTGCGAAGTAAATATGCTTCGGCACTCCTCGCCCCCGAAGCAGTTTTGCGAAGCTCAATTTTGCGAAGTACATATCAAAGAGGAGTTTTTGCTTCGGCCCAGAACCATTGCGAAGCGAAGTGGTGAATGAAGACTTAGCGAAGCGCTTCACGGGCACGCGTTCCAAGCCGAGTATTTTCTCGAGGTGATCAAGTGCCTCATAAATGCAATTTTTCATGCCCAACAAGCCCGTTGCTCATTTTTGGCAATCAAAAATGAAGTATCAAGCCATGATGGAGAGCCCGACGAGCATGGCGGCCACTCGAGCACCGCACCCGGAGACCAAGGACGTCTAGACGGCTCATCAATGCACCTTTCCATGGTTGACCCGGTTGCAGTTGCCATTTTTGGTAACAGATTTGAAAGCTCGGTCACGAGAGCCTCGGGGAGCCGATTCTCAGGGCTCGAGGGCGTACTCTTCTTCGCTATGTAATTATGATTCAGAGGCCCGGGTCCTCTATAAAAACCTAGGCATTGTAATGGAAAAGTGGGGGGAACTATCTGCTAGAAAGTTGTTGTAACTTGATGTCCTGCGATTAATACTAAGAGGCTTTGAGCTCAATTCTTCTCTTTTATGCTGCCTTCTGTGCTTGATTCTTTTATCTCTCCTCGTTTGTATGTTGGATGCTGAATCCTGCGTCCGGTGTGTGATCGGGGACTGTGTCCTGAAACTCGTTCGAAAGGATACATAGGAGTAGAAAAGTGTCGTATTGACTTTCTTTTATGCTTCTTGCCTTGCTTGATTCTTCTATCTCTCTTCGTTTGTAGACTGAGATGCTCGAACTCTGCGTCCGGTGTGCGATCGGGGACAATGTCCTGAAACTCGTTCGGGAGGATACATAGGAAGGTTGATACTACGTTTCTTTCATTTTACTCTTGGTGTTCCTTGCTGCTATTCAAGTTGTCTGTTAGCGATCGTGCTTCCTGTTCTCTCCCACCTCAAATCATCAATCTCTCTCCCTTAACCCTTTTTATTTATTTCTCTAACCCTTACCCCTTTTATCTCTTTCCTGCACTCTTGTCTTCAAACACCCAAGTAGTTTAGCATAGGAGCCGGCCTTTCTCCGGAGATTGGCACGAGGGGCATCTCTTCCCTTCGGCCTTTCAATGTTGGTCCAGGTCTAGGGCGCATACATTCATACATTTACTCAAAATCCTTACCTAGGCGGATCTGATGACCAACAATCACATGGATGCAAAGGTCGAGGGATTGTTCCTACGTGATAGACCAATCACACGGAGTCAAGGGGTAGACAACAAAATTTTGTCATGTCTGTATGTCATAAACTAGAAACCAACGACATCGTTGGAAAAATATGTTGGTTATTCACACTAAATAAATGTGGATCGACTTGGTGGACTCCCAATCAATAAAATGGAACTGCAATGCCAAAATGTGACATTTACGTCTAGGTGGCAAGGTTGATAAACACCCCCACGATGACATCGAATGGAGGATGGCATCAAGCAAATTGGAGCTATGGATTAGGCTAGCTTAACAAAATGGAGGACCCATTGAGGATGATCACGACTATCACAAACACGTCACCACGTTCTAGCTATATGCATTGTGCAATTACGTAGGTCTGGCAGAGCCTCCATCTAACGAAAGAGTTTTATCAACGATATCTATGACAATAACTTCTAGGCAAGGGAGGAAATAAGCAAGAAGGAAAATTTTAGGGTAAGATCCAAAATGCTCTGATACCAATGATATGGAATTCAAAGGAGACAATTTTTATTTTTTTTAGAAAAAATATACAACATATATAGGCATGCACTTGTCAAAATTACAAGATATGAAGAGATTTTCCAAATCATACGAAGGTACAAATTGGAAGATTCGGATCTTAATATAGAGTGAACCCCATAGGGGGCAGAGGTCCAAGGTTCAAATCTTGGGCCTTGTCGGACTGAACGCTTGTCCCTTTCCTGGTGCTTTCAGCGGCGTAAAAGGTTTAAAATGATTGTGGCATGGTGGTTATAGGGGTGGACTGCGCAAAGATCTGTGTGGCGGCTTTCGGGGCGGATAGTGCAGAATACTGTGGCGGCCATAAAAAGCTGGACAACTTGCTCGGATTCGTGGCGGCTACCGATTTCACCATGTAAATTCAAAAAATATATATATATAGTGCAACTTAGCATAAAGAATCTTCTCACTAACATAACCATTAGCTAACTTAGGAAGCTTCTTACTACACGTTTTAAATAAAATAAATGCCTAATCTAATCCTCATCACTATGACAATTGCTATACTACTATATGGTGACTTTCTTACTGAAGGCATTGTGTTATATTATCAGTTGACAATCATTCATTTGGATGGATTATGTAAGAATGTAAAACTTAGACAAAATATCATATTGAGGGGTGAATTGGACTTTATGGCAATTGATGTAATTAATATACATTAAGCATTAATTGCAGAGGCCCATACCTTCGTAAGAACGTAATATTGCTATAAACTTGACAACTACGAAGTTCTTAAATTAAGTTAAAATATTTCCATGTATGGCTCAATAGACTACATCTTGATTTGAAAAACAATTAATATAGAGTGTCTTGGCTAAAATTTTATGTGACACTAAGCATAATTAGAGTAACGGGTTGAGATGTTGTAGTCTAATCATTGTGATTGTAAATAGTAAATTTTCCTTCACCAAGCAATCTATCATTGAGCTCATGCTTGCACAATGTTGCAATGGTTAATCCAACTATTCAAAGAGCATACACTTAGGATATAATTGAGATAATTACTATGTTGCAATCAATCAAGTAATCTTTAATTATAAAACATATTGATGAGGCATTGAAATGCCTCATTTTTGTATCTTAAAGCAACCATTCTTGACTCCCTTAATGTGTTGATAAAAAATAATTAATTGTGGACTAGGTTGTAATTTATACTAATATTATGATTAGACATAGTGAATAGGTAAAATGCATTACTATGTTATTTTAGATAGGTTTTATGTGATTTCGGGTTTAGTTTTACATTTAGTCATGATTATTTGATTTATAATCATGAGACTAATAGAATCGGATAGAAAGATGATATCTTACAGGTCTCTAAATATTGATACACTAAAACTGTCATAGTGCACCAGAATGGTCTTACACCAGAATAAGCTAGAATGCGTCGAAATAATCTAGAACTGTCACAATACCCCAAAATGAACCGAAAAAATAGAGATAAAAAAATATGGAAGGACATCATGAGATAGAGTTTGCATATGGGGAAATAAAGTGAAGACTTTATGGATTGAATAATTTGGCATCGCTAAAAAATAGGTTAAAATCATGCTAATAATTTCTCCTTAAATATAGGGATGAAATTATGTTCTTAGTTTCAATAATTCAACCTCCCTAAAAAGTAGGCTATAATTGTTTTATTAATTTCTCCTTAAAAATAGGGCTAAAATTATGTTGTTAATTTCAATAATTCCTAGGTCTCGAGGTGTAGACCAAATGGTTCATCCAAACCCCATAAGGGGGCGGAGGTCCAAGGTTCAAATCTCGGGCCTTGTCGGACTGAACGCTTGTCCCTTTCCTGGTGCTTTCAGCGGCGTAAAAGGTTTAAAATGATTGTGGCATGGTGGTTATAGGGGCGGATTGCGCGAAGATCTGTGTGGCGGCTTTTAGGGCAAACAACGTAGAATACTGTGGCGGCCATAAAAGCTGGACAGCTTGCCCGGATTCGTGGCGGCTACCGATTCCACCATGTAAATTAAAAAAAAAATTCAATAATTCCCCCTCCAATCTTGGGTTAAAATTGTGTTGTAAAGTCTTCCTCAAAACTTGGGATACAATTATGAAATTAGTTCTAGGATACGAAGAAGATTCCTCCCAAATACAAGAAGTGCAGAGTGTCACTTGACTAGTCCATGTTTATTGTTAACAAGTGGTTGAGATGCTCCCAAGATAAGAAGAGTGTAAGGTGCCACTTACCTTGTTCATGCTTATTGTTAATAAGTGGTTGAGATGTTTTCAAGATAGGAGGAGTGTAAGGTGTCATAATGGAAAGTATTATTTCTTGTAGATATGTTTGAAAAATATGGATTTTCATTTATTTATTTATTATTTTGTATATTATTTTAATTTTTAATTAATGTGTATTATTTTTATTTGTAATTAATCTATAAATTATTTTAATTGTTTATTTTTCAAGTTAGTTTTACATAGCTGCTAGATTAGAATTTATTTTATGCAAGTCTGATATTATTTTTTTGTAAATGTGATTTCAATTTTTGCAAGTGTGACTTAAATTTTTGCAAGTGTGATTTTAATTTTTGCAAGTGTAATTTCAATTTCTGCAAGTGTGATTTTAAATTTTTGCAAACATGATTTTTATTTCAATAAATAAGAAACCTTAAAAGATTTTATACCAAGACACACTTCCTTGCTCTCTAGTGCATACAACCATTGGATGCCACCCCAAATTGATAAGATTAAAATGAGAGCATTAATGACACTCATCATTTTTGGTGTCGTTGAAGACATGTCATTGCTAGAGAGTTTTAGTGGTCGTTCAACACTATCAATCTTTGTTGAAAATTTGTGTTGTTAAGGAGTGAGTTAAGGTATTAGATCTATTAAGGATTAATGGTTTTTGCTTTCATTTGATAATTTGTTTTCATATTAAATAGTTTTCCTTCATGTTAAATTAGAATGCATAAATAGATTTAAAAAAAGATCATTTGTTAATCACAAATCCCATGAGCCATAGGAAATAAGTATCAATGTTAAGAGGTTGAACAAAACAGTGAATTGCTCATAGCTAAGACAAACATAGCAGAAGAAATCTCTAGAAGAAAACAACCATCACCAAATTTTGAATCTCTAGAGCTTCAAAATCATGAGAATCAATTGAGTAGTTTTCCCTTGCCAAGTCCATACAAGAGACTATCTTCCCATGCTTCCAATAAAATATGTAGTATGAAAAAACATTATAGCAGGAAGACAAAGTGACACAAAAATTGTCAAACAAGATAGTAATATAGCTAGAATATTTACATATTCAATTTGGTTAGATCTTGAGGTAGAAGTCCTTATGAAGAACATTTCACCATCTATATTGCTAAATTTTAGGGAAATTTCATCAAAATATCTTGACCAATCTTTGTTCATATTCAAGGTACTTTGTCACACATAATCAAAAAAAAATTCATCTACTCTTAAAGCCTTAGCTACAACAAACTAAGCAATCTATATTCTCTACACAACCTATGGTTGAATAATAGTAGACAAATATAACCATTTTACATCTCCAAAACTTGAAAACACGAATATATATGCACATTGTGTAATAGGTCTCCTCTTCCCATAGAGGTGTTCACATGAAAAATACTACACAAGAAACTATTTTGAAAACTGCACAAAAATTTGCATGGAAAAATTGTGCAGAAATGTATGCAAAAAAAAATTGCGTAAGAATTGACAGAAAACTGCATAGTAATCTGCGTAGATGATTGTGCTAAAAAAGACTGCATAGAAAATTGTGTTGAAAAACTACATAGGAAAAGACTGCCCAGGAATCTACATGAAAAACTATGCAGGAATGTTCGCATAAAAAGATTGTGTAAGAATCTACATAAGAATGTGTGCAAAAAACTACACATGAATGTGCACGCAAGAAAAGACTGCATAAGAATTGGTATAGAAAAATATGTAGGAATTTGGATAGAAAATTGTGCTTAAAAAGACAATGTAGAAAGTGCACACAAGAAACTGTGCTAAGAAATACTATGCAAGAAAAGATTGCTTGAAAAAAATTGCATAGAGAAAACAACAAAAAAGAAACCGTGTTGAAAACTATACTAAAATATGCATAGAAAAATATTGTTGAAATAAAATTTTAAAAAAATATAATTGCAGATCAAAACATTCATGACAAGTTTAGTTTGTAATGACTGTGAGTCTTGCTTGTCAATGATGAACGTACACGAACCATTTTGGTGTAATTAAGTATGCATTTTGTTTTTCATTGTTGTTTAGTTTAATATTATGCATATATATGCACATTTGGTTTTTCTAGTATATATGATGCAAACTCAGAGGTATAAGGAAGTAAGCAGACAATCCATGATGTTTGGAATAGTTGAAGCACTTATGCATCAAAATAATCTAGCATCGAAATAACTTGACACCAAAATATGTTGTATTAGAAAATGCATTGAAATAATCTGGCACCGAAAAAACATGGCGTTGAAATATACGTCAAAATAATCAGGTGTCAAAATATGCGCTAAAATATGTTGGTATCGAAATATGCTTTGAAATATCATAGCATCGAAATATACACCAGACTGGTGTTGGAATGTGCACCAGAGTAACTGACATCGAAATGTGTTAGAGTGACCTAGCATCAAAATCTGGATTGGAATGACTTGGCACATTTGCAAAGCACCGAAAAATGATAGTCACGTTAAAAGGAGCATCAAAAAAATGAGGTATTGGTGCACCAAAAAATACCTGTATTTGTGCCAAAAATAAAAAAACTTGATTGTAAAAACCCTTAACGAACACAATCAAGATATAAGATGGCCAAAAAACAAAAATGATGGCTTCTTTTGAAAAAAAATGTAGCATAAGGCCATATTTTTCTCATTGGGGAAGGCTTGTCCCATGAAATAAGTATGCATGATGACATGCATTAGTTTTATTTAGGGGAGGAGAGATGAGGCCAATACCTCATTTTGAGCAATAAGGAGGAAAATTTGAGAAAAGTGCTAATGCGCTAGAATAGATAGTGCACCAAAATAGACAGTGCCTTGGAACGAGATGTGTTAGAATGAGAGTGTGCCAGAATGCATCGAAACCAGAATGCACCAAAACAATCTCTTGTCAAAATGTGTCAGAACAATCTATTGCTAGCATGTGCTAGAACAACTTACTGTCGAAATGTGTTGGAACAGTCTGTTGTCAGAATATGCCCTCAAACAGACACTAGAAAATCTGTCAAAAAAATAAGAGTTAAAAAATGTGAAACAACATTTTTCAGCTTGGTTTCACATGGCAAAAAAATGATAAAATCTGTATTTTTTCAACTTGTTTCACATGGAAAGAACTTGTTTCACATGGCAGAAAAATGATAAAATCTGCATTTTTCCAACTTGTTTCACATGACAGGAAAAATGACAAAAATCTGCATTTTTTAAACTTGTTTCACATGGTAGGAAAATGATAAAATCTGCATTTTTCAGCTTGTTTCACTGGGCAAAAAAATAATAATATTTGTATTTATTTAGCTTGTTTCACATAGAAAAAGGATAAAATTTACATTTTTCAGCTTGTTTCACATGGCAAAAAAAAAGGATAAAATCTGCATTTTTCTAGCTAACACGTGGTAGTAGAAAAAGACAATTTTGCTGCAAATTTCAGCTAGTAGAAAAAACAATTATGCAAGAATTTCCAACTGACACATGGTAACACAAAATATAGTTTTGTTGGAATTCCCAACTCGCAAAAAAAGACAACTTTGTAGGAATTTTGAGCTGACACGTGGTAACACAAAACACAGTTTTGTTGGAATTTTTAGCTGGTAGAAAAAGAAAAATATATTTTTTTCAACAACTTCCACATGGCAAAACATGGATGAATTAATACAGGAAGAAAAATAAGGATTTTTATTGAATTTCCAATAGCCTCATGATCTGCTATTTGTTTAGTTGTTTCACAGTTTAATCTCCTACCAGCAAGGAATTGGTTATATATGAACACATGTCCTTTGCAAGGAAATAAGGATTGTTTTTATCCAAATAAAAATGAGACATATTCTTCCTGATTGTAACTCAAAAAAAAAAAAAGGGAGAGTTTAGTTGTGAAAACCTCTTTGAGGCGCTAGTAGACCAAGGCTTGCATGAAAATTGATTTCCATGCATGCTTGTCTTGAAAAAACACACTCGATTGTGAAAATCCCTTGTGGACGCAATTGGGGCAGAAAATGGTTGAAAACTAGAAATGATGACCTCTTTTGTAGTAAAAAAAACCTATAGGTCTATACAAGCAACTGGCAATGATAGCTCCATCATTGTTCTAAGAGTCTTGCTTTTATGGTCAACTTCATGATGATAATGTTTAAAGCTACCTTGGAGGAGCATCAAGCCATCTATGATAACAAGGTATGCATTTTTCTTTTCATTATTGTCTAGTTTTAATATTATGTATAATTACATCTAGTCCATATTAAACATACAACACATTTTACTATGGAGTACCTTGCATAATCAACATTTAAAAAGGTCATTAGTTGATGCATCAAAATCTATTTACACTCCACAAGCATTGAAAATATTCTAACATCCATTCTGAAGCCTAATTTCATGATGGTACTTTTTTAGCCTCCACTATTTTTGAAAAGAAAAATAAGATTTCAAAAATAGACATCTTTTATTTCATGTTGGGGGAGATTATGTTAGTCATCAAGCTGGGGGGAATCATATTATTAATGTAATACATGAATTGAAGGAAGAGATGCATGAGGACATGCAGCAGTTTAAGTTGGGGGGAGTGATGAGGCATTGAAATGCCTCATTTTTGTATCTTAAAGCAACCATTTTTTACTCCCTTAATGTTTTGATAAAAAATAATTAGTGTAGACTAAGTTGTAATTATACTAATATTGTGATTAAACATAGTGAATAGGTAAAATACATTATATTGTAATTTTAGATAGGTTTTATGTGATTTCAAGTTTAGTTTTACATTTAGTCATGGTTATTTGGTCTATAATCGTGAGACTAATAGAATCGGATAGAAAGATGATATCTTGCAGGTCTCTAAATGTTGATACGCTAAAACTGTCATAGTGCGTTGGAATGGTCTTGCATCGAAATAAGCTAGAACTATCACAATGTGCCAGAATGAGTAAAATGTACTAGAATGAGCCAAACCAAATGTTGAGCAAGGTGCAGCGATAGTATTGTCATTGTTGTCAACACATTCAGATAGATCGG
This sequence comes from Wollemia nobilis, assembly GCA_028583015.1. NCBI lineage: Eukaryota > Viridiplantae > Streptophyta > Pinopsida > Araucariales > Araucariaceae > Wollemia > Wollemia nobilis. The sequence continues at coordinate 4,601,755 of JAQPPZ010016822.1, forward strand.
TTGATGCAGTGGATAAGAGCTCAAAGGTTATTCAGAGTATGTACAGTGATGTTAAATGCTTATGAGGATGTTTTTGATGTTTGGGTGAAGTTGTTACAGGTTTTCCAAGAATACCGAAGTGGCCCATATGCTAAAGATCAAAGAAAAAAATGTCACGATTTGTTTCTTTGTCTGCCTGCCCTTTTCGAGTCGCGAAAATGCGACATGTCGCGATATCGTGACACTTTTTCCTTCTTGTTCTTTCTCTTTGCTTTGAACCGCAAAAATGCAACATGTCGCGATATCGTGACACTTTTTTCTCCTCGTTCTTTCTCTTCGCTTTGGACCGCGAAAATGCAACATGTCACGATATTGCGACACTTTTCTCTCCTTGCATTTTCTCTTTGCTTTGGACCACAAAAATGCAACATGTCGCGATATCACGACACTTTTTCTCCTTGCATTTTCTCTTTGCTTTGGATCGTGAAAATGCAACATGTCGTGACATGTCGCATTTTTGCGACTCAAAAATACTGCATAGTGACGTGGACCCATAAGGAATCTTTAATGATTTGAAATCATTTAAGATGGTCGTTACACATTGAAAGAAACGGATGCATGTCCATGTGGATAAAATGAACAGTTATGGAAAGAAGCGAATGCATGTCCATGTGGAGAAAACGAACAGTCAAGGAAAGAAGCGGATGCATGCCCATGTGGAGAAAATGAACAGTCATCGAAGGAGAAAACAAATGCATGCACAAGGAAAGAGAAAACGAACAGTCATGAAGGAGAAAACGAACAGTCATGGTAGGAGAATATGGTGTCAATTCTTTGCATGTGACGTGTTTGACGAAATGCCTTCTTAATATATACAAAAGGAGTTACATAAAGAAGGAGTTACAATTGACAAGTGGCATATGAGAATATGAAAGAAGGTGTTACAATTGACAAGTGGTGTATGAGAATATGAAAGGAGTTACAATTGGAGTTACAAAGAGAAAGGATTGTTATAAAATGAGTGTTGCTTGGAGAATTTTAAAGAGGGCGAGAGGCGCGCGATAAGGGTGTGTGTTTTGTGAATTGTGGTAGACGTTGGGTAAGCAATAGACCAGTCAAGGTCTTGTAAAAGTGAAGGCATTTTTATGTCAATATTCTAGATTCAAAATTGAATTTCAAGTTGGTGCTTGGCATTAGGGGTTGGTGCTCCTTCCAGTTGGTGTTGGTAAATCAGGGGTTGGTGCTCCTTTCTATTGGTGCAGATAAATCAGGGGCTGGTGCTCCTTTTTGTTGGTGCAGATAAATCAGGGGTTGGTGCTCTTTCTCGTTGGTGCGGATAAATCGGGGGTTGGTGCTCCTTCCAGTGGGTGCTGGTAAATTGATTGTAAATTTGGTGCTTTGCAAATGTTGGATTTGGATGGGAGTCCAAACAATCATTTTGAGGAGTAACCAAATCGGTGAACCTCGGTACATCTTGTGTTGTGTGATGTTCTCTTGTTATACTTGCTTTATTTGGTTTTAAGTTTTCATTGTTTCGGCTTTAAGAGTTGAATATTTAAGTTTAAAAAGAGCTACACTGATTCACCCCCCCCTCTCAGTTTCATTGTGAGACTAACACCAAAATGAGTCAAAAAAGTAAGGGCTAAAAAATATGGAAATGCAACATGAGATGGAGCTTGCACATGGGAAATAAAGCTGCAGACTTTGTGGATTGGATAATTTGGTATCCCTAAAAAAGTAGGCTAAAATTATGCTAATTAATTTTTCTTAAATATGAGGATGAAATTATGTTCTTAGTTTCAATAATTCAACCTCCTTAAAAAGTAGGTTGTAATTGTGTTGTTAAATTCTCTTTAAAATTAGGGCTAAAATTATGTTGTTAGTTTCAATAATTCCTCCTCAAATCTTGGGCTAAAATTGTGTTGTAAATTCTTCCTCAAATCCTAGAATAAAATTGTGAAATTAGTTCCAAGATATGGAGAAGGTTCCTTCCAAATACAATGAGTGTAAAGTGCCACTTGACTTATTTATGTTTATTGTTACCAAGTGGTTGAGATGCTCCCAAGATAAAATGAGTGTAAGGTGTCACTTGTATTGTTCATGCAAATTGTTAGCAAGTGGTTGAGAAAATGTAGGATGCTTGTAATAGTTTAAGAGTGTGTACTTATTATCTATGTTAATTATTAGAAATTGATAATTGATGTGTAAGGATATTTTCAATAAAGTAGAGGTATGGTTAGGTGCCACTTGTATAAAAAAATATACCTATCTTATATATATTTTTTACTTCTAATATAAGAGGAGCGTAACCACTTGACTTGTACATATTTATTGTTAGCAAGTGGTTGAAATGCTCCAAAGATAAGAGAAGTGTAAGGTGCCACTTATCTTGTTCATGTTTACTGTTAGCAAGTGGTTGAGATGCTCCCAAGAATAGAGGAGTGTAAGGTGTCACTTGTCTTGTTCATATTTATTGTTAGCAAGTGGTTGAGGAAGTGTATGATGCTTCCAATAGTTTAAGAGTGTGTACGTATTATCTATGTCAATTATTAGAAATTGGTTATAGATGTGTAGGGATATTTTCAATAAAGTAGGGGTATGGTTAGGTGTCACTTGTATAAAAATGTGTGCCTAGCTTATGTATATTTTTTAGAGGAGGACAAAGAATAAAATAAAGGGAGGATGCATTTGGATTGAAGATTTTGTAAAGAGGTAATTTTCTCTTATTTGATTTTGTCATTTTCTTACTTGTATGTATTTTAATTATATTTTGAATTAATAATTACTTTTCAACACCATAAACTAAGACAAAATGGGAAGCACTTGTAGGAGTGTGAATGCTAGTTCGATAAGCCCACAAGGCGGGATATAATTGAGTGTGCTAATCACAACCTGATTTATTAAGCAATCTTTTTAAAATCTTGATCAAAGTTTTATTAGATGCTTTAGCTTGACCATTTCCTTGTGGATAATATGGAGTGGACCATCGATGTTGGATCTTATATTTTTGACAAAGTTTCTTAATGTCTTTATTTTTAAAACATGTTCCATTATCAGAAATAAGTGTTGATGGAATCCCAAATCTACAAATAATTTTATTAAAAATGAATTTAGATACTTGGACTCCTATGCAAGAAGCTAGTGGCATAGCTTCTACCCATTTTGTAAAATATTCTGTTGTTGTTATGATGAATTTGTGACCATCTGAAGAGATGGGATTGACTTTGCCAATGATATCTAGGCCCCATTTGGAAAAGGGCCAAGGAGAGGATATGGTTTGAAGTTCTTGAGCAGGAGCATGAACAAGGTCTGCATGTCATTGACACTTGTCACAATGGCGAACATAATCATTGGCATCCTTTTCCATGGAAGGCCAAAAGTACCCCATTTGTAAGAGTTTTTTAGCAATAGCACTTCCACTAAAGTGACCTCCACAAGATCCATCATGGACTTCACTTAACGCCTTCTTAGAATCATCTAAATTGAGACATATTAAAATAATACCTTCAAAAGATATTTTATATAAAGTATTTCCAATAATCACAAAGTGAACAACTCTCTTACGTAACAACCTATGTTGGTTTCTATCTAACCCTTCAGGGAAAGTCCCCTTTTGAAGGAAGTTAAAAATGTATGTATACCATGGTTCTGGAGTTACCTCATTGATTAAAAACACATCTAGAGGTTCCAAACAAGATTTAGATGAAGTTGGCTCTTGAAGTTGGTGAATGATGATCGTAGCATATTCATCATCCAATTCTAAAGGTAATAGAGAAGTGATAGCTACCATGGCATCTATAGTACGGTTGCTAGTACGAGGGATAGCCTCAAGGGTTACTTTTTCAAACAAAGAGATAAGTTTTAAAATATAATCCTTATAGGGATGAAGTTTCTCATCTCGTGTTTGATACACATTATTAATTTGATTTATCATGAGCTGGGAATCTCCAAAGACTAATAAAATTTTGATTTTTAGAGCTAAAGTTGCTCGTAACCCAAGGATTAGGGCTTCATACTCTATAGTGTTATTTGTGCAAGCAAATTGAAGTTTGAATGATAAGGGAATAAGTTGCTTTTGTGGAGATATTAATATGATGCCTGCACCTACACCACTCATACATCTAGCTCCATCAAAATATAAGGACCAAGACTCAGAATGATATTCTTCTAAGTTAAGACATTCATCAAGAAATTCGATGGTTAAAGGATGAGTAGACTCAAGAGGAGCAGCAACAAGTTGATCGACTATGACTTGGCCTTTGATAGATTTTTGACCAATAAATGTGAGTTCAAACTCACTTAGAGCAAGAACCCATTTAGTTGTGCATCCTGATAAGTAAGGTCTACTCATCAAATATCTTAATGGATCATATTTAGCAATAACAAATATATTTTGGCTAAGCATATAATGGCATAACTTTTGTGTAGAAAACACAATCGCCAAGCAAAGCTTCTCTATGGGTGTATAATGGGTTTCATAACTTATTAATGTTCTACTTATGTAATAGGTGGCTCGTTCTTTCTTATCATCATCAATTTGAGCCAACATTGCTCCTAATGCAAGCTCAAAAGCAAAAATATATAAAATAAATGGGTATTCTGGTCTAGGTGGAATGAGTACCGGAGGGGTAAGGAGATATTTCTTAAGAGCTTCAAATGCTTCTTGGCAGTCATTGTCCCATTGGAATGGGATATTTTTCTTAAGTAGCTTAAGAAAGGGTCGAGTTTTGTCTGCCAATTTGTCGATGAAGCGACGGATAGATTGAAGTTTACCTTGTAAACTCCTTAATTTTGATATATTTTTAGGTGGTGGCATATCAATGATAGCCTTAATTTTAATAGGATCTATCTCTATGCCATGCATAGAAACGATAAATCCTAATAATTTTCTGGATTTTACTCCAAATACACATTTGTTTGGATTTAGTCGAATTTTATATTCTCTAAGTCTATCAAATACTTGTCTTAGATTAGTGATATGATCTTCCTCTTTAATTGAGCGAGCTATGATGTCATCCACATAGTCATGTAGAATGTCATACATCATGTCATGAAAGATATAGGTCATAGCTCATTGATAAGTTGCACTGCATTCTTTAAACCGAAGGGCATTACTTTCCAATAGAAAGTTCCCCAGGGTGTAATGAAAGCAGTTTTAGGTTGGTCTTTAGGAGCTATTCGAATTTGGTTATATCCTGAAAATGCATCCATAAGAGATAACATTCCACTTCTAGCTGTAAAATCAATAATTTGGTTCATATTAGGAAGAGGAAAATCATCTTTAAGACATGCAACATTGATATCTCTAAAATCAATGCATACTCTGATTTTAGTAGCTTCTTTCTTGGTTACTGGAACGACATTAGATATCCAATCGACATAATCAATAGCCTGAATAAAGTCAACATCCAAAATTTTTTGTAATTCATATTTAACTAACAATGCTACTTTAGGATGCATTTTTCTAAGTTTTTGTTTTATAGGTTTTGCATCTGGTCGCACCACTAAATGATGCATGACTATAGAAGAGTCTAAGCCGAGCATATCTGCATATGTCCAAGTGAAGACATCAACATATTTTGTGAGAAATACAATATGTTGACTTTGTCTTTCCTCACTTAATTCAGCTCCAATTTTAACTAAATGTGGATTGGTTTCAGTCCCAATGTTGACTTGTAGGACATCTTCTATTACAATATTCAAATCTCTTTCAAAATTAGGAGGAGCGGGTGAGACACCCATTTCTTGGATTTCCTCCAAAGTTAACTTAGCTAATTCATCTTGTGGGGTAGTTGTTTGAATGTGGGCTATACATGGTATAGAACCATCAAAGAAAAATCCATTCCTTAAAATTTCTTCAAGAGAAATATTGTGAAAAACATCCCCTTCTAAACATTCATTTAGAGAAGCAATCATTTCAGGATATGCTATTGATAGCATATTACAAAAATATATTCTCTTATTTGTTTTTAAATATTTTTGATGTGCCAAGTATTCTTGATATGTCACAAGATGGTCATCATCATCAAAAGGGAAGGGTTGAGTTTTTGTAGGGATATAGCCAATACCACATTGGGTAGACCATTCCTCTATTTCTAAAGGTTCATATATGTCATTTTCAAGAGGACCTAGACCTTTACCTTTGTAACCCATGTTACACATTATCTATTTTGACTTCACATATCCATGAGAGAAATAGCACTGAGCAAATCCATCTTGATCAAATGTAAAGCTTATTTGGATATTAATTTTGCCAGGGTCATACCCTATAGAGATGAAGGTGCAACTCCCTACATGATAGATGTTTCCTTGCCTCTGTGGTAAGCCCATCATTCAAGGATATGGTGGTAATTGGGACAAGATAATGGAGTCTTGTGCATCTAAATTAGTATGCTTTGTGGTTGCTAATATTGTAGATAAATATGGTAAAATTTCATCCAAAAGAGGATATGAAGTAGAAGGATCATTTATTTTAGTTGTGGTACAAGGTGATGTGGGTTTAGTTTGTGAGGGAGGATCTTTAGGAGGGGTAGGCTTTGTTGAAGATAAAGCAGGACAGAATGGGACACCGATTGGTTCTACCATTGCACACATATCAAAGGATCTAGGGTCACCATGGATAGTGAACAATTGATTTTTAAATTCAAATTTGACACATTGATGTAAAGTAGAAGGGATTGCTCTCATTGCGTTAATCCAAATTCAACCTAGGAGAATGTTATATGATGCAGGATAAGATACAACAAACATGGTCATGTCTAAGATTCTTGGACCAACTTGCAATGGGATTGATAACACTCCACAAGTTTCTTGGGTTTCATCATTAAATGCTTTGATGATCATTTCAGTTTTCCTTAAATATTCATTTCTAAATCCAAATATTTGAAAGAAATCATATGTGCATATATTTAGTGATGAACCATTATCAATCAGGACTCTTTTGACACCCACATCCCCAGTTAAGGCTGTAATATATAAAGGATTATCTCTATACATGCTTTGAGGAGGAATGTCTTTATCGTGAAACTCTACATAATTTGTACCATGGGAAACTACAACATTGACCACAACAGCAGGTTCTATGTCTTGAGGTACCATCATTTTGCTTAAGGTACCCATTAATTCTTCTCTATGTATAGATAAAGTTCTTAAGAGATCTAGGAGAGAAATTCTAGCTATAGTATTAGCCAATTGTTCATTAATATCATAGGGAGGTTTTTGTTGTGGTTTTGATAAATTGTTTTCTTTTGTGGGTGCTTTTAACACAAATGGAGGTTTTTATTTATCAGTTGTTTGAGTTTGTGATTGGGAATTTTGATTTTGAACTTGTTGCCTAGTGACAACTCCAATAGTACCCACAATGTTGTTGTTTTGTGAGTGATCCAAATGAGATCTGGCAGTTGTTGCTTGTTCAATTGGAAGTATTTGTTGAGAGGAAGGATGTGTAGTCATTCTTCTAGGAAATGGCTCTTCTGGAACCAATAAGTCTGTGATAGGAAGGATTGGTTCTGACTCATCTTTAGAACTATTTGAATTATTAGAAATAATGTCTATTTCACTTTCTGTTTCACTTTATGAATTGCTTCTTGTATCTTCTAAAGATGAAAATTGAAAATATTGAATTGGCCTAATTGTGATTGTAGATTGAGTAGGCACATAAGAAGTTTGTGGATTTTGATATGGTAAGAAATTACTAATGGTTCCCACATATTGAGTTGGGGGAGGGACATTGTGGTGTTCTAATTGATTCACTACTTCTTTACCATGATTGGGTAAAGGATGTTGGAAGATGTCTAAAGTTTGATTAGCATTTTGCGTTTGTTGTTTTTGAGCATTGTTTGGAGGAAATTTTTCTACTTCCATTGCTCCTTTATCAATTAGATCTTATATCACATGTTTTAATATTTTACAAGAGTTGGTTGAATGTCCATCCACTCGATGAAAATTGTAATGTAAATCAGCTCTATATCTAGGTAAAGTGGTATTTGGTTGTCGTATTTCTGGAAATCGTATCAAACCTTCTTCTAATAATTGGGGTAGAATCAAAGTTAAAGGTTGGTTCAATATTGTAAATTCTCGTGGAGGTTTATCAAGAAATTTCAATACAAATTTCTTTATGGCTTCGACAGTATTGATATTTGGAGTGTTTCTACTAGTAGTGACTCCATCACCAACCACTTGTTTGTTCTTATATTGGTTTTTGGAAGATTTATCTTCATCCTTCTTCTTGAATTATCCTCTTCTAATAAGGGCTTCTTCTACCCTTATTTCTAGGTCTATAGCTTGATCAAAAGAAGTTATTGTAGTAGTGGTAAGTTCATAAGATAATTGTTCTTGTAAGTTATCGATGAAGATTTCTAACATTTCTCTATGTGGTAAAGCAAAGTGTAATTTCCCTAGAATTTGTCTCCATTTAGCTAGGAATTCAGCAAAACTTTCATATTTTTCTTGTTTTAGATTATATAAATCTTTAATGGTAACATGCCTTTCTATGTAAGCACCAAATTGATGAACAAACATTTATGCAGTTTCTTCAAAATTTCTCAAGGAATTGGTTGGTAATTGATAATACCATTCCAGAGCCATGCCTCCGAGGCTTTTAAGAAACATTTTTAGTAACAACAAATCATCATATGAAATATCATGACAAGCTGTCCTAAACATACGAAGATGCTCAATAGGATCTTCGGTCCCTTTATATATCGGAAGAACTGGCATGGGAAAATTTTTAGGATAAGGTTGGGCAACAACAATGGGATCCAATGGTTGACTACACATCTCCCTATAACTATATGTGGGACGATAAGGATCTATTTGATCTAAGCGTGAAGCTAATTGTTTGACTATGGCTTCAAGTCCTTGTGGTTGCCCACTAAATTGGTTTTGTGTTATCATACTGTTGTGCCTTTGATGATATGGCTGTGTTGCTATATGAGGATTTCCAGTAGAAACACTATTATGTAGATTATTTGTAGGAAGAGTATTGTGAAGTTTATATGGAATCGCATTTTGCTGAATTTTTTGTTGATTTTGTATTTTTTTAGCCTTTTGTGATGTGGATGCTTGTTGATTAAGAGCTTGAGAGATAAGAGAAGAAAATAGTTGTTTTTGTTTGGTGTGCACAACCATGTTTTGATTGATGTTTTGGGATGGATCATCTTGATCGACATCTTGCTCTATTCTACTCATGTATTTCAATGGATTTATGTGCATTTGGAAAGCAGATTCTAGAGCTGCCTCCATTGAATAATATTCTTTTAGGAGTAAATGTTCTGTCTTTATCACTTGATTGATATCATCTATATTACTTTTTAGAAATTCAGTAAAATGGTGGACATATTTGAAACTAACATTGCCTTGAGGGTCTACTGTAGGTTTGGTAGGATCTTCTTCTTCTTCTTCCCCTTCTCTATTGTCATCCTCATCTTGTTTTGTAAGTTTATCATCTTTAATGTGTATCTTATTATAAAAATTTTCTTGATCTAGCTCTTCTACTGAGCTAGATTCTACTTGTTTACCATTTCTTAGTATTATAGGCATTTTACCTTTGGATATTTTGTCTTTTAATGATATATATTATATATATGTTTTGAATTTTTGGGTATATATGTTATATATACCTATATGAAATATTGTAGACATGTAGATATATATTATATATATATATTTTGTTTTTGTTTTGAGTAGAAAATAAGAATTATAATATTCTAAATGGTAAACTTAGTCTTCCTGAAAAAGTTTATGAGTGTCATTGATAGGTTCAAATTCTTTAGGAGTCATATAGTGCTCTTCTTCAAATTGAAAGTTTGCTTTTAGGAATTTGACAAAGTGAGCTATAGTAATGCTATCAATTTTAGACTCTTGAGAATAAAAATATATTTCATGACAATATTCATGAAAATGGACAGCTCTAGGAGTTCTTTGATATCTTCTTTTGTTTTCCAAAACTATCTCTTGATCTTCTATGTGTGCAAGAAATTGGTGTACAATTATGGAATTTTCAAGATAATCTTCAAAAGTGTAGATAGATGAAGAAATGTTTGCTCTCTTATCAACTAACCACCTCTCACATGATCTTTGGATATCAAAGTAGTGAGAAGAGTTGTCGGGTCCTAGAATTCTAGCTATGTTGAATCTTTTGATTTGACTAAGTCTTTGTGTGTTGGCTTTAATGATGTCAAGTCTTTTCCAAATTTCAGCCCACTATTCTTGAGATGGGATACTAGAGTGTTCAACTACTAGAGATATTTCTTGTGTAGATAATAGTGTTCTAATGTCTATAATTGCAGCTTTTCCTATATTGGTATCTACCATCTAAGAAATGAATCTAGAATATGCAAGTTTAAATGATGATTTTATGTTTTTGTTTTATGTTTTATGTTTTTAATGTTTTTGAATCAGAATGATGCTTATGTAGTTCACATCGGGTTCACCAAAGAATGTAGTCCTAAAATTTTTGCACTCCTTTCCTTCGGGCTAATGGATCCATGCCTCGAAGGGGAATGGGAAAATAATGGGTCTACACCTCAAAGGAGAGGCACTTGAGGTCGTGCCTTCTTTAGTGATTATCGATGAATTGGGTGGGTTCACTAGGAAACATTTGTATGGCAATTTCCATGCCTAGGTTGGAGAGTTGTTTGATGTGTTCCTTTTAGTTCACTCACATTCACCTAGTTTGGCCAAATGCAACTAAACCTACACTATATGCAATTTTGATTCACATGAATATATCACACAACAAAATACAAAAGATAAATAGATGCAAAGCTTAATTATTAAAGAAATTCCAAAATCTTACTCAATTCGGATGGCTGATTTTGAAGTCTTTTGCTTGATGCAGGCGATATCGAACATTGCAAGGCGATATCGGACATTCGATTTGGTATCGATCGATCCGATCTGGTATCGGATGACCCGATACAGTCAAAAACTTGCAACTTCACAAATCGACACAAAAACACAGATTTTGTAGCATAACAAAGATTGAATTAAGCATGAATTAGACTATATGAAACTCATTATTTGCAATATGTGAAAAGAAACAATGTGGATCTATGCTATAAATGCAAAATAGTAAAATGAAATGCTATGATGGTGAACACCTAATATGATAAATGAAATTTATGCTTATATAAACTGATGAATAGGATATGCAAATACTATTAAATAATGATAAGGTGAGAAAACATACAAAAAATGGTAAAAAATTACCCCCAAGTGGTTTGTAGACAATATCGAACATGTTCTAATGATATCGGATATCCGATATTATATCATACCAGCTGATGCGTAGTATCGGATCTCTAAACCTACAAAAGAAGAATAAAGATAACATAAATGCACTATAACACTAAGTAGCAAGAATGATTGGGAGCCAGGGAAAATCCAGGGAGAGTGCCTGGATTAAATAGGCAAGGTGAGTTAGGGGGGTTGGGCTAAAAAACAAGGGGAGTTATGATCTCTCCCATTTTGGATGATATCGATTGATTTGATACTGTAACGTCCGTATCGTTGGCTAGATACGAACAAAAATGTTACAACAATTTTTATCTTTTTGTTGTTCTAGATAATTTTCAATTTTGGATAAAATTGGACATCCGATTTCATACAATGAAGTTCGATATCGCATCGAACAACCAATATCGTTCAAATAGAGCCGATATCATCAGGAGGTTAGAAACAAACTTGATATGGGTGCAAAAATCGAGGCAGGAGGTTAGAAAGTAGTTTTAATTAATTTTTTTGAATGTTTTTGACTTAGGTTAAATTGACATGGGTCAATTTTAGCCTATTACACTTAGCCATTCTTAGAGGTCTACAAGGTGCCTTAAGATTAATATTAGAATTAGTCTAGGACTGTCCACCACAAAGAGCATCCATAAAATTCATTTTTGGGATCGAATCCTCAAAATCCTTATCCTTGAAAGGGGTTTCCATAGTGGATTTGTTTTGGGGGTGTTCCTTAGCAACGGGATTGCTTGAGTTCTGAACCATTTTTTCTTTTCCTAACGAGGATTCTCTTATTTGATCTACAAATTGAAAGTTATTTCTAGGTATCTTTAATCAATACCTCGGATGCTAAGAAAATGTGTGATTTTCACTTTTTTCTTGGGTAGCAAATTGGAAGCAGTTTTCTATCAAGTTTGTAGCATGGAGATTTATTGAATGAAATTTTTCTAACCCATTGTGGGTCTCTTGCAACATAGCTTGTGTTAATCTTGGGCAAAAATAACAAAAAAAATAAACTGGCTGCTAGGGCCCGTAGGCCCTGAAAAATAGCCTCTATCATCGCCTACGCTCGATCCATAGATGAAACTCTCACACAACTGCCTTTGAAACCCTCATTGTCATAAATTAATTTCAATTTTTGCAAGTGTTATTTTAAATTTTTGCTAATGTGATTTTTTATTTTACCAAATAGGAAACCTTAAAAGATGTTATACCAAGGCACACTTCCTTTCTCTCTGGCGCATAGAACCATTGGATGCCACTCCATATTGATAAGATTAAAATGAGAGCATTAATGACACTCATCACATTTTATCAGAGAATGCACCTAATTGAGCAATTGTCATTTATACAAAGCAGTAGAATGAGTTAAAACCTCAAATTTTGTTATGATTTCTTATGATGACTATTCTACCTACCTTGATTTTGTATGAACCCTTCAACCTAAGTAATTTACACAAAACAGGGACAGTCCATATAAAGCAAGGAAGTGAGTCCCTTGAATTTTAATGAAATGTGTTCAAACCTCTATCAAACTATTAGGCATATAACTATGTAATGTAGTAGCATGAATGATTCTTATTTACAACAACATAGTGTTGAGTAAACTTTGGACCAAAAGAAAATAATGGCCTCTTCATAGGTTGCAAATGGACATAGGAATGAAGCAAGAGCCATGTTGTTGGTCATATATTAACATGGGAGGTAGTAATGGAAACAAGGAATCTTGAACATGGTAGGAGTTATGAAACTTTGTTTTAATGAAGAAGATTATAATGAATCCATGAACATAGGAGTTATTCAACTCTGGTTCTACGAATGAGATGGTAATGAATCTATGATTATAAAAGAAGTTTTAATGAATGAGATGATAACGAATCCATAAACATATACGAGTTATTAAACTCTAGTTCAATGAATGTTTGATCACTATTTTAGGAAGAACTTAATCATGTCAACAAGATCTTGGTACTAAGTACCATTAGATTTAATTTCTTATACATATATATATATATATATATATATATATATATATATATATATATATATATATATATATATATATATATATATATATATATAATTAAAATTAAATAGGATGCATTAATTTCTTAAAGATATTGAGCAATAATTATTATTTTGTTATTTTTGTAATTTGATATTAGTGGATTATTACATAATATAGAAGAATTGAGTGCAAAGGTTTTGTAGTTTGTAATGCTTTTCTTTTTAGGTTTGGTGTTTGCCACATTGTACTTAAAATGGAGGTATAATTTATCTTCTCTATTTTAGTCTTTGTATTGTTGTAGGATTTCTTAATGGTTGAACATTGAGAAATGAATGGATGTGTGACACATTGTATCAAATTCTCCAAATAGCAAAAACAACATGCATGGAATAATTAAGAGTTTTCCTATAAAATATACCTCTTTAGGGAAATGGAAATTGTCTTTGGTCTTATTGTATGTTGGAAATTGCACTATTTATTGAACCCCAAGCTTCTTCATAGAGGCCAAGTGGGAAAATTTGATAAGAACACCTAATGGCAAAAGAAAGAAGGGTATTTATAGGTTAGGGATTTCATTGTTTCTTTTGGGTTGCTTAAATGTAAGAGATATTTGTTTTTCTTCCTATTTTGTTGAATCAATTTTACATTATGTGAATGGATGTAGGGGATAATGGATTTAGGTAATGTGAACATTTTGTTGTAAAAATGGTAATGGGCAATGGGCATAAATTAGATCAAATGTAATTTTTGGATGCAAAGCCTTTATTTATTTGAAAATTGCATAATGGGTATGTCATATTTGCAAAAGTTTTAAAAAACAAATGGAATTAAACATTACCCAATATTGCTTAACAAGAAGAATACACAAAATGAAAAGAGAGACATAAAACATACTGGGTGTCCATATGTACCAAATAGTCTTCACTAAAAGTAAATAAAATTACATTTCAATCAATAATAAAAATATTGGTATGAAGGGGTATTTATACCCAAATACATAATGTCTTTAGGTCAAGGCTGTGAGACCGACTCTCAAGAATAAAAAATTATTAAAAATACAAATGTATTTTTTAAAGATTTACATGGGCCCAAAGGGTAAATATAACAAATACAAGTACAAATAGTCACTTATGGCCTCGAGAGAATCTTAACCAATAAAAATCTCAACATCTCCCCTTAAGTTTAATAGGAGACGTGGAACCTAGGTGTTGTAGGTGAGTTGGAGAGGAGAGGGCAATCCTCCAAGGGAGGTCCCAGATTCAAATCTTCACCCTACCAAAAAGTTGAATTGGGTACCCAAAATCCAATTAATAATGTTGGTACGGGCAGGGTCGAGTGCGACCCCGGGTGACTTTGACGGTGTAGAACCCCCTGTTCATGGTATCTTAGACCAAGGCGGCCCCGCAAGGGCTTTTTCACTTTAAAAAAAATAAAAAATAGGGGACGTGGAGAGAGACACTTACTTTGCATCCCCCTTAAGGAACATTCTCCAACTCCAAAAAGCTCTTGCATGTATACAAAAGTAACCTTGAGCATGATATTGGTCAAGATATCCACTACTTGCTTTAATGAAGACAAATACTACATCTAACATCCCACATGCATGAAACTATCTTAAAAAGTGCATCCATATCTCTATGTGCTTTGTTCATTGGTGGAACATTGGATTACAAACAAGATGGATAATATTCTATTTGTCATATTGAAGAGAGACAAGAAAGCTCTAAGGAATACCAATTCCCTCCTAAATTATTAGCATCCACCTGAGATGCTTAGCTAACTCATAGGCATCATAATATTAGCCTCCATGGAAGACTAAGAAATAGTGGATTGGCATCTAAAACACTATAAAACCAAGCCAAATCCCAAGTGGAACACAAAGCCTGTGGTGGAACATCATTATCCAAATCACTTGCCCAATCAACATCTAAAAAATCTATCAAAACCAAAGGGGAGTCAATCATGAATGCCCATATAATAGGTCCCTCTAATGCATCTAATAATCCTCTTAGTTGTTATCCAGTGACTATCTCAGGTTTCCTACATGTATCTAGAGCAATAGCTCATAGCAAAGGTTATATTCGGTCTAGTGTGGGCAAGATAGAGAAATTCTCCCAAAAAGCAGTAATATAACATGACATCAACCAAAGGAGTGGTATAATTAACTTGAAGTTTTATATCTGAGGTAAAAAGGGTATGCCAAGCTTACACTCCATCATAAATCGCTAAAGAAGATCCCAAGCATATTTGGGATGACAAATATAAATGTTAGATTCTATCTAATCAATTTGAATCCCTAAAAAATAATGCAAAAGCTCCAAATCTATCATTTTAAAGATGAAATTAAGTTGTGACATCATATTATTAGCATTTGAATTTGTTGACAAGTGTGTTTGACGACAAGGACGACAGTAGAAGAGAATTATTTTTTAAATTCTCTTTACTCCCCTATTTTCTCAGTTCCACATTTGTAGGCTTTTCCTAAGCTATATAAGCTATGTAATGTTGCAGTTTAATGTTAATGTGAACTCAATTTATTCACTTGGTATCAGAGCTTGGTGATTAGGAGGTTAGGGCACTAGCATCCACTCAAAAATGCATCTCGAGGAGTGGCCTATAGGCACGTATCCCAAGGAGCAGACTAGACACAAACATGGATCCTGAGACTAGATAGGGACACAGGTCTTGAGGAGCAGACTGGACACAAAGCTGGACAACGATACATGAAGCTGACGCGGAGCTGACATCATCACACGTAGATCGAGGAGCTGATGCAGAGCTAACATGGCAGACGACGGTATACCTCCCGAGGCATACATGTGGCGATCAACCACTGGATCGAAGGCAGACACGTGGTGGTAGGAGAGGACATGTGGCAGCTGACTAGATTGAGCTGGCAAGGACACACGGATCGAGAGGATACATGGTAGTTGACAAGGCTGAGTTGGTTGGCAAGTACACGTGGATCGAGGCAAGCAAGAAGGTGACGTGGTAGGTGATGTGGCAGTTTTTGGTTGGTCGTGTCAGCGGCAAAAGGAGGATTGTTGATTGCTCGAAGGCAATCGATTATCTAAGTGCGTGTTGCAGCTTTTAAATATCAAAAAGCTCATCTTGCCTGGTGAATGTGGGATTAAAGATCCCAATTTTTTTTTCTTTGTCGTGAGGCAGCGACGAAATATATCGAAGGCCTTCCACCTTGCCTTCACGTCGGGAAAGGTAGCCCGACTGGCTCGAGGAGCCAACCGAAGGTTGATAGCCACAGGATCGCGGGTTCGACTCCCCGTGGCGTCAAGTTTTAAATTTTTTTTTTTGAATTTAGTGGTCGGTTTAAAGGTGCAGGCCTCACCTTTGCTCACAGGTGGTGAGCTACCGTGATCGGTTGGAGGCCACGCAGTAAGGCCCTTGAAACCCTTAGGTCGAGGGTTCGAAACCCTCCGACCCACAAAAGCATAATTTTTTTTATAATTTTTTTTTATTTTGCAAAATTTAAAATTAATTTTATGAAATTAATTAATAATTTAATATTAATTTTAATTAAAATTCATTTTTAAAGTTTTTTTTTAAATGTTTTTTAATTGATATTAAATTTTATTATTAATTAAAATTTTTGATAAAATTTTATTTTTATTTTGCAATCTTAAAAAAAAAAACATTGCCTAAGAGGAAATTTTTGTAATAGCCTAAGAGGCTTTAAGGGGGGATATTTTTTTTGCATCAAAGGGGAATATTTCTGCAATCATTAATGTTAAGGTCAACCGGATGCTATCATGCCCTTCATTCTCTTTTAGCAAGAGAAACCCCTGAATATTTTGATGAAAAAGTTCGAATGTATGGATTGAATATTGTATTCAATCATCTTCAAAATGTTGTAATAGCCAATCAAAGAGCACCAGATGTAGGATATGACGCTGATTCCGAAGACAATTCTTTTGGTAGCAGATATGAGGAGTCAGAATCTGTAGAAGTTGCACCACAGGAGCCAGAGATTATTTATCTGAGTGACAGTGATTCTGTTGAGGAAGTGGAGCCAGAACCTTATTCACCTGAAGTCATAATTGTTAGTGACAATAGTGATTCTGTTGCTGACAATTTTGTCAATCAAGTGATAGGAGATCCTATGCAAGTAGAACAGGATATCTACGAGAGAGTAGATCAAGTTAGATTTGATTTAAATCTGTAATTTTTCCTTTGAAAAGCATAGTGCATTGATTGTATTGAGAAATAAAAGAAGTGTGTTTCTAGTTTATTTCAAAAGTTATGGCATCAAATAATAATCTACCCATACCTGAGTTTAGTGGGTTAGATTATGAGTATTGGTCCATCAAGATGAGGACCTTACTCATTGGCAAAGGACTATGGGATATAGTCGAAGAAGGTTATGCAGAACCTTCAGATTGGACCACTTTGAGTGCAGCAGATAAGAAGACCAAAAAGGATGCCCAAAAGAGCAACTCTTCTGCCCTCTACCATCTCCAAGAAGCTTTGGAGAAGAGCATATTTCCAAGGATTGCTTCCTGTTTATCAGCCCAAGAAGCATGGAAATCCTTGAAGGATAGTTATCAAGGTAGTGATCAGGTGAAGCAAGTGAGGCTTCAAACCTTGAAGAGAGATTTTGAAAATCTCAAAATGCAAGAAATGATGAACAAGTTGGTGATTATTGTGTTAGAGTGAAAACCATTGTAAACAAAATGCAAACCCTTGGAGATAACATAACACTTGTAGTAGTGGTGAAGAAAGTGTTGAGGACACTTCTTCCTAAATGGAATCATATAGCTATCATTATTGAGGAGTCAAAAGATCTTTCTAGCCTATCTTTTGATGCTCTAATTGGTTCCTTGATGTCTCATGAAGAAAGAATACAGGGTTCTACTTCAACAAGCTATGGAGGTGATGATAAAGCTTTCTCATCCAATGAGGGTGCAGGAAGAGGCCAAGGAAGAGGAAAAAGAAGAGGTAGAGGAAGAAGTAGCTCAAGAGGTGGCAATCAAGGCAAGAGGTGGAAATCAAGCAAGAGGTGGCAATCAAGGAAGGAGTGGCAATCAAGGAAGAGGAGGTGACAAAACAAAGAAAGCTTGTTTCAATTGTGGCAAGCCTGGTCATTTTGCTCGAGATTGTTGGTCCAAGACTTCTCAAGATGGAAGAGGTCAATATGGCAACTATGGTGAAGAAGAAGGAACTTCAAATCTGTTTCTTTCTTATGGAAAATCAGATCAAAATCTAAATGACACTTGGATTTTGGATACTGGTTGTTCCAATCACATGAGTGGCAAGGAAGAGCTCTTTGCTACAATGGATTCCACCTACAAATCAAGAATCAAGTTGGGAGATGACAAAGCTCTACAAGTTGAAGGTATTGGAGCCATGGAGGTTCCAACAAAAGAAGGCACCAAAAAGGTAAATGACATCTATTACACCCCCAAACTCCAACATAATTTGCTTAGTGTTGGACAAATGATGGAGAAAAATTATAGACTTGTTTTTGATGAAGGCAAATGTGTAATTTTTGATAAGAACAATTGTAATAGAGTCATTACACAAGTACCTATGACAAAGAATAGGTTGTTTCCTCTTAAGTTTGGGGAACCAGGGGGAGCTCAACTTGCTAGTATTGCTATAGCAAATCCAAGTGTACTTTGGCACTTGAGATATGGTCACCTAAATTCTGCAAGCTTGAAATTGTTAACTTCTCAAGCTATGGTGTGTGGACTTCCAAAATTTGATGAACACAAGGAGGTCTGTGAAGGGTGTGCTTTGGGAAAGCACTCTAGATCCAAGTTTCCAAAAGGACAAGCGTGGAGAGCTCGACATCCACTCCAATTGGTGCATTCGGACATTTGTGGTCCAATGCAAACCAAAAGCATTGGTAATAATTCCTACTTTCTCACTTTCATAGATGATTTCTCTAGGATGTGTTGGATCTATTTTTTGAAAACCAAAGATGAAGCTTTTGATTGTTTCATAGATTTCAAAAATACTGTAGAGAAACAAAGTGAGTTTATTGTAAAATGTCTAAGGACAGATAGAGGAGGAGAGTATTCTTCAAATGCATTTCTAAAATATTGTAAGGATTGTGGAATAAAAAGGCAATTCACAACTGCCTACACTCCACAACAAAATGGTGTGGCTGAAAGAAAGAACCGCACCATAGTAGAAATGGCTAGATCGATGCTTCAAACTAAGCATCTAAGTAACATGTATTGGGCTGATGTTGTAAGAACTAGTGTTTACATTTTAAATAGGAGTCCTACTTCTAGTCTAGATGGGATCACTCCTTATGAAGGATGGTATGGAAAAAAGCCAAATGTAAAACACTTTAAGGTTTTTGGTTGTCTTGCATATGCCCACATTCCTGATGAAAAAAGAAAGAAACTTGACCCCAAAAGTCAAGCATGTATTTTTGTTGGATATTGTGAGTCTACCAAAGCATATAGACTCTACAATCCCAAAACACATAAAATTGTACTTTCCAGGGATGTAATTTTTGATGAAGGGGGAGAATGGGGTCATCAAAAACTTTTTGTTGATGATGGATCTCATGATGCAAGTTCCTCTCAAGTGCAGCAAGTGCAGCCCAAAAACAGCAAAGGAAGTCCTCCAAGCCCAAGTATGAGTACACAAGATGCTACTCCAAGTCCTTCTCCACAAATATCAGTAAGTTCTTCACCAATGGACATTGATTCTCCATCAAGAGGTAGAAGAACACTTCAGCACCATCCATCTTTCCAAATGTTGGATAAGAATTTCCAGAAAAGATACACTAGAAGTCAAGCTAGTGAAATGAATGCAGTTTTAAAAAGACTTGAAAATCTGCATATGTATGGTGATGATGACTCCAATGAACCTAAGGGAGATGTAGTCAATTATGCTTTAATGACTAGTGCAGAGCTAGAGCCATCTAGCTATGAGAAAGCATGCACTCATGATGTATGGCAACAAGCCATGGAAGAGGAAATAACCTCTATAAAAAAGAATGATACTTGGGAGCTTGTGAAGCTTCCTAAGGGTAAAAAATGTGTTGGATGCAAATGGGTCTACAAGACCAAATTCAATGCTGATGGAAGCATTGAAAGACACAAGGCAAGACTTGTAGTGAAAGGCTTCACTCAGAAGTATGGCATTGACTATGAGGAGACCTTTGCTCCTGTTGCTAGACAGGAAACTATCAGATCAATACTTTCCTTGGCTGCCCACAAAGGGTGGAAAATTCAGCACATGGATGTAAAGAGTGCCTTTCTCAATGGGTACTTGACTGAAGAGGTTTATGTCCAACAACCTCAAGGTTTTAAAGAACAAGGTAAGGAGAACCTTGTATACAAACTGAAAAAAGCACTATATGGCCTCAAGCAAGCACCAAGAGCATGGTACTCTCGCATTGATGGCTACTTTAAAGAGTATGGATTCACTCGGAGCAAAAGTGAACCTACTCTCTACTACCTAAAGCAAGGTAAAGATATTCTCATAGTATGTTTATATGTGGATGATCTCATATTTATGGGTAGTAATGATAAGATGAATAAGGAGTTCAAACACTCCATGATGAAACAATTTGAAATGAAAGATCTAGGCTTAATGCATTACTTCCTAGGCATGGAAGTTCATCAAACAGATAAAGGGATCTTCATATGTCAACACAAATATGCTCAAGATATGATTAAGAAATTTGCCATGGAGCAATGCAAATCTGTTGCAACTCCAACGGGTCATGGGATCCAATTGAGCAAAGATGATGGAGCACCAAAAGTTGACATGACCACTTACAGGAGCATGGTTGGGAGTCTGATGTTTCTCACCAACACAAGGCCTGATATTCAAGTATGTTGTTTCTCTTGTTTCAAGGTTTATGGCTGATCCATCAGAACTACATCTTCAAGCAACTAAGAGAATTCTGAGATATGTAAAGGGTACTTTGGATTTTGGGATCCATTACCACAAATGTAATTCTATAAAATTAGTTGGCTTTAGTGATAGTGACTGGGGCAACAATATAGATGATAGAAAATCTACTTCAAGAAATTGTTTTAGTCTTGGGTCAGGACTAATTACATGGAGTTCCAAAAAGCAGATTGTTGTAGCATTGTCATCTACTGAGGCTGAGTATATAGCAATCACACATGCTAGTACTCAAGCTCTATGGTTGAGAAAAGTCCTTGAAGATATTGGAGAGCAAAAAAGTGGTCCTACAAGATTGTACTGTGACAATATGAGTGCCATTCAATTGGCATATAATCCTATCCACCATAGCAGATCAAAACACTTTGATATGAAGTATCACTTCATTCGAGACATGGTGGAGAACTAGGTAGTTGAGCTTAAACATTGCAGCACTTTGGACAACATGGCGGACATCTTCACCAAAGGCATTGCTAAAGCTCAATATATAAAGCTGAGAGATTGTCTTGTCAGCCCTCTCAACTTTAAGGGGGAGAATGTTAGCATTTGAATTTATCGACAAGTGTGTTTGATGGCAAGGACGACAATAGAAGAGAATTATTTTTTAAATTCTCTTTACTCCCCTATTTTCCAGTTTCGCATTAGTAGGTCTTTTTCGCATTTGTAGGTCTTTCCTAAGCTATATAAGCTTTGTAATTTGCAATTTAATGTTAATGTGAACTCAGTTTTTTCACATATCCCGAATCAAAATAGAAGAGCTTTCAATGATGAGAAGATCCTCAACATACAACACAATTATCAAAGTTTTCCCATCCTAATATTTAATGTAAACATCATATTCAACCTCACAATGCTAAAACCCACAACTCGGAAAAAAACAATGGATATTATCATAGCATGCATAAGGAGACTAATTCAATCCATACAAG
Organism: Wollemia nobilis; assembly: GCA_028583015.1. Taxonomy (NCBI): domain Eukaryota; kingdom Viridiplantae; phylum Streptophyta; class Pinopsida; order Araucariales; family Araucariaceae; genus Wollemia; species Wollemia nobilis. The sequence continues at coordinate 4,623,790 of JAQPPZ010016822.1, forward strand.
GACCTAGTCAAACAATAAACCAATGGAGTAGGTCCCTCCAACTCAAAACTGGGTGGTTGTTGCATGCAAATTTCCTCCTAAAGTTTCCTATGTAGAAAGGAACTCTCCATATCCATCTGATGGACCTTCCATCCATAAGAGGCAACAATGGAGAGAATCATCCTTACTAAGTGCATCCTAGTCATAGGTTCAAAAGTGTTAAAATAGTCTACTCTTTTCAATTGTGAAAAACCTAAAGAGTTTATACCCAAACTTATTCCAGAATAATAAGGCAAAATTAAATAACTCAGAAGAAAATAACACTCACAAAATACATACACATAGAACACAAGAGATTTACCCTGGTTCACCCAATATTGGCTACTCCAACAAAACAAGAGCCACACCTCATTTTCTATTATTGTTCACTCCTTGCCCGTAATGGGATATTACAATCAATATCAAAGGAAACTCATACAACCCTAAACCACAATGTGGTATTAGAATACTATGGACATAATACCATGGGCTAAAACCACCCATACCCACCAATCACGAGAATCTCGAAAACCTCTTCACAAATTGCTTTGAAAAAGGAGAAAAAAAATTTGGGGGGGCTTCGCCCTCCTCGGGCCGCTCACCAACAAGCGGGACCGTCGACATGGGGGCCTGTTGTATAGTACTTCCTCTACAAAGGATGAGACACATCCAATATTCTCCCACTTGTTGAATACTTTGCATAAAGATTGTAATCAATGTTAGTTCCAACACTTGGTCTTGCCAGACCCATTTCAACTGTACAAAACATAAACTTTTCTATGCTAATTTCCTTGTTTAAAGCATCTGCAACATTTTCCTTGGTATCCACTTTCCAGCAACACTTTCTTCTGTTCAATCGTGTCCCTACTAAAGTGGTACTTTGTATCAATGTGCTTCATTCTTGAATGGTAAGCAGGGTTCTTTACCATAAATATAGCACTCTAGCTATCATAATTTATCTTCACATCTCCTTGAAAGAACCCAATATCAGCACATAATCTTTGTATCCATACTGATTCCTTACTTGCATCAGTGGCTCCTATGTACTCAGCTTCAGTGGTTGAAAGAGCAACAACAATTTACCTTTTGATCATCCAACTAATAGTCCCTCCAATGCTCTTTACCAAGTTTAGACATATATCTTCTCAAAACTCCCATTGCATGGGCAATATTTGGTCTAGTACACACCATGGCATACATTAAACTCCCTACAACATTTGCATAAGGAACATGGGATATTTCTTCTACCTCTTCTTTTGTTTTTGGATATTGTTTAGCAGATAATATTTCACCCAAAGGGATAGGTACCTTCACTGGTTTGCAATCCTGCATACTGAATCTATTCAATATTGTCTCAACATACTTTTTCTGATTCAACCATAGCTTTTAGTTTGAACGATCTCTATTTATTTGCATACGCAAAATAAAATTTGCAGGGCCAAGATCTTTCATATCAAACTGTGATGGTAACTGAGACTTCACTTCCTTGATCATTTCCTTACTATTTCCAATTAGTAACATATCATCAACATACAAAACTATAATGACAAGTTCATTACCAATTTGCTTTGAGTATACACAATGATCAGCATTGCTACAAACAAAATCAAGTCCTAAGATATAAGTATCAAATTTATGATACCACATTCTAGGTGACTATTTCAGTCCGTTCAGAAATTTCTTTAACTTACATACAAAATCCTCCTTTCCTTTAGCAATGAATCCTTCAAGTTGTCTCATATAGATTTCTTCCTCCAAATATCCATGAAGGAATGTAGTTTTTACATCCATTTGCTCTATTTCAAGATCAAATGCAACAGCAATAGATAAAATAAATATTATTGAGATTAGATTTTCAATAGGAGAAAATACCTCACCATAATCAATTCCCTCTACTTAAGAATAGCCTTTAGCAACCAAGTGAGATTTATATTTCTCCACTTTACCTTCAACATTCTGCTTCTTCTTGAAGATCCATTTGCAACCTATTGCTTTTCTTCCACCAGGTAATTTTACTAGATCCCATGTCTTGTTCTTTTTTAGGGCCATCATTTCCTCATTCATGGATTCTTTCCAAAGGTTTACCTCTTTATAATTAACAACTTCTCTAACTATTCTAGGATCTTCATTAGTAACAGATAAAACAAAGGAAGAAGGAAAAACAAATGGACTATACCTTTCAGGTTGCCTTCTCTCTCGTGTTGATCTCTTTAACACAGGTGTATGAACTTTTGGTTCATCCTCTTCTATTGAGTAGGATTCCTCTTCTGTTGAGTGGGATTCTTCTTCCATGATATCAAATTGCACCTTTTCAGGTTCTTCTTCTGTTACTCCCTTCTTGTGATCACTTTTCATTTATCTAAATACCACATCTCTACTATAAATTGTACTTTTAGTTTATGGGTTCCAAATTTTATATCCTTTAACACCATATTTATAACCAACAAAGATACATTTGATAGCCTTATTATCAATCTTGCTTCTTTTCTCCTTTGGAATATGCATGTATGCATCACAACCAAAAATTCTAAGATGTGAAAGAGAGGGTTTATTACCAAACCATGCTTCAAATGGAGTTTGATCCGGTAATGATGATGTAGGAGATCTATTTTGCAAGTAACATGTTGTATTCACTACCTATGCCCAGAATTCCTGTGCCAAACCAGCACCACTAAGCATACTTCTAGCCTTTTATATCAGTGGTCTATTCAATCTCTTAGCAACTCCATTTTATTGGGGTGTATATGGAGTAGTCTTATGTCTTGCAATACCACATTGCTTACAAAAATCCTCAAATTTATTTGAACAATACTCTCCTCCATTATTAGACCTCAACATCTTAATCTTTTTCCTAGTTTGATTTTCAACAAGTGCTTTAAATTCTCTAAACTTATCAAACACTTCATATTTAATTTTAAGAAAATAAATCCATGCATATCTTGAAAAATCATCAATGAAAGAAGCATAGGACTGTTATTGTCCAAGGTATGGAATAGGAACAAGACCAAATATATCATTGTGAATCAAATCTAAAACCCCTTTTGATCTTACATCACCAGATGGGAAACTCACATGATTCTTCTTGCCATAAATACAATGTTCTTAGAAATAAAAAAACATTGAGAAATTAGGGATACCTTGGACCATACCTTTCGTGTACAGGGTATACAATCCCTTTTCTCCAATATGTTCCATTCTTTGATGCCAAAGTGTTGAACTTTTGTCTGATTCAGCCTCAGGAATAGTTGAGCTATTGCACTCATTTGTCATAGTGCTTCCCAATAGCTTATACAAGTTCCAATTCGAACTCCTCTTGCTAACACCATAGATCCACAAACCATTTTACATGAATCCTTACTGAAATTGATGTTTACTACTGCATCAACCATTTTTCTTACATAAATTAAATTTCTAGCAAGGCCAGGAATATGCATCACACCTAGAGGGTTTTAACCCTACCATCCTGCAACAATATTTTCACCCTTCCACGACCAATTATTCTAAGTGATGAATCATCTCCCAACAGTACCTCCCCTCCATCATATCTTTCATATTCACTGAACCACCCCCTATGAGGAGTCGTATGAAAAGAGGTAATAGTATCAATCAACCAAACATTTCTATCTGAATATGTGGAGCAAGATGTCAGATATACATCCCCTCCTTCATAAGTGGATTTATTTATCTCAGTGGAAGTGGATTCGTCATATATCTTTCCAGAATCAACATTCTTTGATCTACAATCCTTCTTCATGTGTCCAGGCTTACCACATTTCCAACATTTTCTCTCAAACTTTCCTCGAGACTTGGATCTAGACTTAGATCTATCATCAAATCTCGTTTTATCTTTTTTCTTAACACACCCTATTACGGTTAGGGCATCCTTTGATGTGCTCTACATGGCTTTTCTCCTCATATCCTTTGATAATAGAGATGCCACAACATCTTCAAACTTCAATGTGGATGAAGTTGTACTACCAATTGCTACAACCAGGTTATCCCACAAATCTGGTAAAGAGCATAGCAAAGTAATACATTTATCTTCCTCACTCAACTTAATTTTAACAGATGTAAGTTGACTTACCACTATATTGAATGCATTTATATGATCTGCTACTGAATTGCCTTCATTCATCCTAATATTATATAGTTTCTTTCGAAGAAATAATTTGTTCACCAAGGACTTAGATTGATACAGAGCCCCTAACTTATCTTAGAGATCCTTTGCAGTAGCTTCTCCAAAAACATTGATCAAGACTGAATCTGCAAGACACAATCGAATTAGACTCCTTGCTTTCCAATTCAACTTTTCCCAATCTTCATCGGATGCACTATCAGGTTTCATTTCAAAAATAACAGACCACTGATCTCTATCCACGAGCAGATCATCCATCTTTAACTTCCATAGCTCAAAGCTTTTTTCATCAAATTTCTCAATCTCTATCCTTGATTTATTTCCTATCATTTTTCTTCAAGCTCCTTCTGCATAAAACTCCCACTCCATAATAAGTTTTCTATAACTCCTAGAAACCCTAGATCCTCTTCAGATGAACTAAAACCCTAGCAATAAAGGCGTCCCTCTATGGCTAACAACTTGGCTCTGATACCATATGAAGATTTTATACCCAAACTTATTCCAAAATAATAAGGTAGAATTAAATAACTCAGAAGAAAATAACACTCACAAAATACATACACATAGAACACAAGAGATTTACCTTGGTTCACCCAATATGGGCTACTCGAGCAAAATAAGAGCTACACCTCCTTTTCTATTATTGTTCACTCCTTATCCGTAATGGGACATTACAATCAATATTAAAGGAAACTCTTACAACCCTAAACCACAATGTGGTATTAGAATATCGTGGGCACAATACCATGGGCTAAAACCACCCATACCTACCAATCACGGGAATCCCAAAAATTGCTTTGTAAATCGCTCCAAAAAAAGGGAAAAAATTTTGGGGGGGCTTTGCCCTCCCCCCAGGCCGCTCACCGGTAAGCAGGACTATTGACACGGGGGCCTGCGGTACAATATTTCCTTAGCAAAGGATGAGACACATCCAACAAAACCCTTAGTAAAAAGGTATGCTTTGTGCTTCTCGACCTAACCATTTGATATGTATTTGGTACTATAGACCCATTTACATCCAACAACATTTTTCCCTTCTATAATAGGGACAAACTCCTAGGTTTTAATCTTCATAAGTAACTCATGCTCTATTGGTATAACATCTTCTAATCTTGGCTTGCCATTAGCCTAAAAATATGTGAGAGGATCTTAAGAATGGACCACCGTCAAAAGCAATGCTATGGAAGGAGTCTTCTAATATTACTTAGGAGACAAAATAGGTTGAGCATGCTTTAGAAGCATCTTAACCCACTTGGACATTGGATAAACAAATGAATTATGTATATCATGTGCCATCTCAACATCAAATATGAAACTAAAAAATCCAACTCATCGCCACTCACCTCATCATGCAAAATTGAATCATTCAAAATTGATGTATCCTTCTCATGCTGCCCTACTCCTAGAAAATAAGAAGCTACCTGTGAAGGGTTCAACTCAATAGGTAGGGAACAACCACTCGAGAAAGGAGAGGTTGTTCTAATAGGAATAGAGCCAACCAAAATCTTATAAGAACCTGTTAAATCTAGAATAGGCAAATAATTAGAAGAGTTAGTAGCCAAGGTCTCCAGTGGTGGTGTGGAAGGAGTACCTAGAAGAACCTCATAAAAAATAACATCTTTCCTTATCAAAACCTCATGCCTCTAAGGATCATAAAGATGATATGCCCATGAGGGATTATAATACCCCATAAAGATACACTTATGACTCTTTAATACCTCCTTTTTTCAAAGATCTTTAGGTCTATGATCCCATGCTAAATATCCAAAGATATGGAAGCGAGACACATACGACTTATCCCTCGCCAATCTGTCAAGAGGTGTCATACCCTAGACTATAGGAACCTTGTTGATGATATATGCGATATAAGTGATAGCCTCACCCCTAAACTTATGATCCAACCCCTTGGCATGAATCATACAATATGCCATCTCCATGATTATTTTTTCTCTTAGCCACACCATTCTATTTAGGACTATAGTGAATAGTCCTTTGATATGCAATCCCATGAGAAGCCAAAAAATCATGAAAAGCATAACTAACATATTCACCGCCCCCATCTGTCTAGAGATATTTGATTCTCCTATCTAGTTTATTTTCAACAAGATCCTTGAAGGTCTTAAATCTCTCAAAAACATCATCCTTAGTACAAATAGTGTACAACCACTCATATCTAGAAAAATCATCAATGAAAATAAGGAAGTACCTATTTCTTGAAAGAGATGGAGTACCTAGAGGTCCACAAATATTATTATGCATGATCTTTAAAGGATGAGATTCTCTCCTAGCAACCCCTTTCTTAAATATCTCCCTATCATATTTTCCCAATATGCACCCCTCACATGTACCACTTGGAGGAGATATGTGTGGAAGCCTAGTAGCCATATGATGTTGACTCATGTATCTCAAGGAATCATAGTTGAAATGTCCAAATTTATGATGCCATTTCTAACTCTCATTATCAACATGAGCAACCATAGCAACAATTTTTTTCTTGATAAGAATGGCAAAAAGGTAGATATTTAGGAGTGGTAGAAGGGGTAGGTATTTCTCCCAATTTATACAAGTAGTCAATCCCATCACAATAACTAGAAGCAATAGTTTTGAACTTATTATCTATATCCTTAATTAACCATTTGTTAGACCAAAATTTTGCTTTCTTATTTGTATGAGTAATTCAATAAATAGATAAAAGGTTAGTTCCAACAATAGGAACATCAAGTATCTCATCAAATAATGAATATCCATCTTTGATATCTCCACTTCTCACAACCTACAATAAAGAGTCATCTCCAATCACAACATGTTTCCCTCAATGAGTTTTGTTGTAGCCTTGAAGAAGATTTTTGTACTTTGTCATGTGCCTGACATCCCTTGAATCTTCAATCTATTAATATAAAAATGTGGATGTCCAATATGTAGAATGATCTAGAATATGAGCGTATGACGTTTCTCCATTAAAATTATCCTCACCTTATGCATAGAAGGAGCAACACTAACACCCCCTTTCTTATTGCTTCCTTAAGTTTTTTGATTTAAATTTTGTAAAATTCTTTCTTTTGTACTTCCTTTTTGCAAGACTCATAAGTAGGCTTCTTGAAAGAATTCTTAGGCTTCTCCTCATTCTGTTTGGGCTTTTTGTCATTCTAAAATTTGATAATTATTGGGTGTGCCTCATTAAAAGTTGGATATTTCTTATGCCTATTTCTCCTAGCCAAATGATACAAAAAGCATTTATATCTCATCAATGGGTAGTGTTGGAGAATCTAGAAAATACACATGAAGCATCTCGAAAACAACTATCTCATGGGTGGCGACGGATTCTCTAGAGCAAGTGATGACAACAATTATTTTGGAATAAGGGTTAAAGCAATTTTTTTGGATCAAGCAACGACGATGAATTATTTGGAGCAAGTGATGGTGGTATATTTTTTGGATCAAGGGTTAAAGCATATTTTTTGGATCAAGTAGTAGCTAAAGTTTTTTTATATAAGTTTAGCAATGATAGTTATGATCTAAGTGAGACCTGAGCAAGATTTGTATTGTGAGATGAAGATTTAAATTGTTTGCAAAGACTATCAATGGAGGGAGAGGGGGCCACCAATTTTAAACTTAAAGGGGGTGGTTGTGGGTTCTTCACCATTTAGACCTAATAGAGTTGATAAAGCATACAATTCCTTGAAGAAGGCTTGGGCTAGTATAATGGGTTCAACATCGATGGGTGATGTCAGAAAGGTGAGAGATTACCTTTGTCGCAAGGAGGAGTGACCACGGATTTAGGTGCAACCTGAAGTGGTGGAAAATGAGGTAATTTTATTACAATCCAAGGCCCTCATTTGTAGATTCATTGGAATTAGGGTAGACCTAAGAAGGATTGAGGGATGGACAACATGATACTAGAAAACTGAAGGTAAGTATGACATTGTTATTTCTACAAATGGGTATTTTTTAGTTATTTTTGATAAGGAGGATCGAAATAAATTTTTTGAGGGTGGCCCTTATTTCATGGGGTAAGTGGGGCTATACATGAAACTGTGGCATGCAGGGTTCAATCCGATGGAGGAACTACCTTTAGTTGTCCCAATGTGGACCAGACTTCATTGTTTGCCTTTGGAGCTTTGGAAGGAGGATATTTTTAGAGATATTGGCGAGGCCATAGGGACCTTTGTTTTGATCTCTAATATTACAAAGAGGAGGAAGTTTACTACTTATGCTAGGATTTGTGTGGAGTTGGATATATCCAGTCCTCTCCCAAATTCTATTGACATCCAAATTGGGGAGGTGGTACGGGTTCAGGCTCTTGACTATGAGGCGATCCCCTTCAGGTGCAGACACTGTCATCTTTATGGTCACTTGGCAAGGGATTGCCCCAAGAATACTAAGATGAAGCAAAAAGAGGAGGAGCCCCATCAAGGGAAAGGTGTGGAAGTGGGGGAGGAGGATGGTTTTTGTGTGGTTATAAATAAGAAAAGATTGAAGGTTGGTGGTCAAAAGGGTAAGGAGCATTTGGAAGTTCCTTTCAAAAATTAGTTTGATGTCTTGGGATCTAGGTCTAGTGAGGTGGATGTGGATGTTGTGGGGGTGGATTTCCCTCTCATGAGTAGGTTGTTCAAAATGATTTGGTGTCATTCCCTTGTAGTAGGGGTGAGGTCCCAATAGAGATGTGCAATCCAAAAATTTTGGAACTCAGAAGGAGGAGGTTGGGCCCTTGGAGGAGTCAATTCTAGTGAAGGCTAGGGATGTAGTTGAGGATGATACAAAGAGGGAGGAAAGAGTTTTTGAGGTTGAGGGGGATGGGAGGAGAGGAACGAGAAGTAATCCCTTAGGGATTACATCAAGCACCCCGAGGAAGCATCAAGGAGGGAAATAACATGTGACTGGAAGAAAATTAGAAAAGGACAAGCGAGATAAGGAAGGGGAGCATTTGGTGGAAGCGAGGATTATGCAAACTATTGATTTGCATTTCAACTCTTTCTCCAAATGAAGATTATTTCATGGAATGTGAGGGGCTTGGGGGTGAAACCCAAGAAGAATGTTGTGAAGCATTTGATTAGATAGTATCATCCTTATTTGATGTTGATTCAAGAATCCAAATTGAGTTTAGAAGGAAGCTTAGCAGTTTGCAAGAGAATTTGGAAGGAAGCTTTGAGTTTAGTAGTTGCTACCAAGGGTAGTTCTAGAGGATTGCTTTGTATGTGGGATCCTAGGAAGATAGAGGTTGTGGATGCAGTGGTAGCTACAAGAATTTTGGAGATAAGAGGGTATCTGCTTTCAAATGTGGCTCCCTTTCAAATAGTTAACTTTTATGCTTCAACTACTATAAAAGAAAAGGTGGAGTAGTGGAGGGCAATGGAGGTAATTTTAGAAAGAGGGAAGGAGATGTTTCAAATAGTTGGAGGGGATTTTAATGCTATTGCTTCATTGGAGGAAAAGTAGGGAGGCTCTAGAGTCCTAGATGCGGGGAGTCGTTTGTTCATTGACCAAATGGATAGGTTAGGTCTTAGAGATGTGGTTTCGAAAGGTTGCTTGTTCACCTAGAGTAATAGGAGACTAAACTTGGACCATATCCGAGAAATATTGGATCATTTTTTAGTTGACGACTCCTGGGCAGCAAGAGGAATAGTGTTGCACTCAAATATTCTCTCTTTTGTGATATGATCATTGGCCAATCTCTCTTGATGTCTTGAGTTGGATTAAACCAGGGAACAACCCTTTTTGATTTCAACTTGCCTGGCTCGACCATGAGGGTTTCAAGGATTTGATCCTTAGATGGTGGATGGAGGGATGCCCAAGATTTAGAACTTGTGATGCTACATTATGTGAAAGAGAGGCTAAAAGAATGGAACCATCTAGTTTTTTGGAATATTGAGCGAGAGTCCCAAGAGGCGATGCGGGCTCTTAAGCAAGTGACTAAGAGGATTCATTTGGAAGGTCTATCTCGAGAGCTCTTAACCCAGGAGATAGAGGCACTGATGAAGGTGGAGGAATGGGAGCGAAAGGAGGAGGTGTTCTAGAAACAAAAGTCTAGAATCACCTAGTTGAGGGAGGGGGATAGAAATACAAAATATTTCCATCGATCAACCATGGCTAGAAGGGAGTTTAATTTTATCAAGTCTCTAACTTGTGAAAGGGGGCAGGTCATAAGGACATGGAGTGAGATGCAGGGGGAAGCAAGGAGGTACTTCTCTAATATTTTTTGAAGGTTCCTTTGGATGATGAGGCACAACAAGAGATATTGGAGTTGATTCCTCCCTATATCTCGATCAAGCAAAATTTATTCCTAGCTAGAGAGGTGTCTTTGGAGGAAGTGCAAAGGGTAGTCTTTGAGATGAAAAAAGGTAAAACTCTAGGACCAAATAGGTTTCCAATTGAATTCTTTCAATTTATGTGGGAGGAGTTGGGGGAGGAAATCCTACAAGTAGTCGAAGAGGCCAGAAGGTCTAAATCTATCTTAAGAGCTATGAATTGTACTTTTATTGCTCTTATTCCAAAAAAGGATGGGGCTTCCTCATTGGATGAGTTTCGACCCATTTCCCTTTATAATTGTATATATAAGATTATTTCTAAGGTGTTGGTAGAGTATTTGAAGGTGGTTTTACCAACCATTATATCTGAGGAACAAGGTGGATTTGTGCAAGGGAGACAAATCATGGACCAGATTATATTGGCATAGGAAGTTACTCACTCCATGAGACTCAGTAAAGAAGGTAATATGTTTATTAAACTAGATATATCTAAATCCTATAACCGAGTTGATTGGTGTTTTTTGACTAAAGTTCTGCAAAAGTTTGGGTTCGAGGATAGGTGGATCGATTGGGTGGCAACTTGCTTTTCCAATCCTGCTTACTCGATCTTGATAAATGGTGTCTCATCAGAGTAGTTTGGGGAAAGGGGGAGACCCTTTGTCTCCTTACTTGTTTATTATTCAGGTAGAAGCCTTGGGTAGGACTATCCACAAAGCTAGGGAATCCTAAGAAATAAAAGGTTTTGTAGTGTCCAGGGGGTTGTGCCTCTAACACATCTACAGTTTGTGGATGATTCTACTTGTATGGGGATAGCAAAGATCAAGGAGGCCAAGGGGTTGAGAAGATGTTTGGGTCCATACGAGAGAGCTTCGGGTCAAGTTATCAATGAAGATAAGTCTGAGGTTTTCTTTTTCAATGTTGATAATAGGGTGCAAACCTGTATCCTTAATATTTTAAATTTCAAGAAAGGCTCGATCCCCTTTAAATACCTTGGGCTTCCAATGGTAGGAAGACATCTTGGAAAGGAATCTTGGAGGACTCTTACAGATAAAATTTGATGTAAGTTAAATAATTGGACCCATCAATGGCTCTCGTTGGGGGGAAGATTGACTCTGATAAAATTAGTGTTGCAGGCTATTCCAATCTTTCAATTTATGACTATGATTGGTCCTAGGCACTATGTTAAGGAGATTGATAGAATTTTGAGGGACTTTCTTTGGGGAGGCTCAAAATTGAAAAAGAAATGGATTTTGGTAAAGTGGGATTCGATCTACCTCCCGCTAAATAAAGGGGGTTGGGTATCCATAGATTGGTTGATCAAAACTTGGCTTTATCGGCTAAATTGTTATGGAATTGGATGTTGGACCAGTCCAACCTTAAGTCAAAGGTTTTATCTATGAAGTATGGGGATGGGGTGGAACCAATTTATGGCCTCCCCTTTAATGGGGGGTCCATTATTTGGACTACAATTAAAAAGGCTAGTATTGTTATTACTATAGGGCTATTTTGGAAAGTCAAAAATGGGAGAAAGGTAAAATTTTGGGATGATGCATGGGATCAATACCAACCAATTACTGCATAATTCTCGAACCTAAGTAATGTTGTAAATATTTTTAAGAATGCAAATTGGGTCTATGTTAAGGACTTATGGGAGGAAGATGAAGGGGGAGTGGGTTTGAGGAGGTGGAAAGACCTCTCAGTTTGGAGATAGATAGCTGAAGAAGATAGGGATAGTCTAAGGGCTATTTTGGATCAAAGGCAGTGCTCATGGTCAGAAGAGGACTCTTTGGGATGGGGAGACAAAGGAAATGGATAGTATTCCATCAAGAAGGGATATGACTGGCTCACAAAGGGATTGGGTAGGGAGGGGGTGATTTGGAAGAAGGTGTGGAATTCAAGTATTTGGTTGAAAGTCAACATTTTTATTTGGTTAGCCATTCAAAATAGGATTTTGACTCAGGATAATCTTTGTAAGAGGGGCTTGGTGGGCCCATAATGGTGTGTGCTCTATTATGGAGTGGAAGAATCTATGGACCACCTTCTAGTTTGATGTCCCTTTGTTGGTTGGATCTAGGAGCAAGGTGAAAGGATGTTTAATTTACCCTAACTTGGTGATGTCTCATTGGAGCAGTTCTTTGATCTATGGGGCTCTAGGGGGCAGGTGGACAATCTACCCTTCTAGTCCATTATTTCAAGGCCTTCACTTTGTGGTAGGTGTGGTTGGAGTGTAATAGGTATATTTTTTGTGATGAGTGCTCATCCAAGGAGTCAACTCTCTTGAAAATTTTGCTCAATATTAGAGAGGTTGTAAGAGGAATCAAAGGTTCCCAGCTTGTGCCCAAAGAAGAGGAGTTATTGAATCTTCTTGGGATTGTGATCCCTAGGTGGGTTCAGTCCCAATATTTATGGAATTGGAGCTCGGGAGTAAGGAAGGTTCCTCCTTCTAAAAAGTTGGACAAGGGAGGGAAGTGGAAGCCACCATCGATGGATTGGGTTAAGGTTAACACCGATGGTGTTGCTCATGGAAATTCAAGGGAGGTGGGTATTGGAGGGGTGGGTCGTACGCACGAAGGGAAGATGGTTTTTGGCTTCCATCGAGGCATTGGGAGGAACAAGAACATGTTGGCCTAGGCCATGGCCATTTGTGAAGGCTTAGCCATGGCTCTTAAGCAAGGATACTCAAGAATTGAGGTGGATTCTGACTCTCAAGTCCTAATCAATAGGTTGAACAAGCAGGAGGAGGGGGGGAAATGGAATGGAGGGTCCAATGGGTCTTGGACAATATTATGGGTTTAAAAAATAGAGCATAGATAAAATTTCTCCATGTGGTGAGGGAAAAGAACAGAGTTGCAGATAAGTTGGCTAACTAGGGAATAGAGAGAGGTCATCATTGGTGGGATTATGGTAGGGGGAAAAACTTGGGGGAAGATTATATGGACTTATAGGTTTTGCTTCGATAGGATTACCCCAATGATGGGGAAGGAAGTAGTACCAACATGGCAACTCCTGGGAGGAGGGAGTAATTGTGCACATGGAGAATGAAGGCCTCGGTGTTTCATGATTAGGAATTGTTTGAATCTCTATGTATGTGGGAAGGTGGGGATAGGACAAACAATTAACAATGGATATTGGCAGGATGAGATGGTGGAGCTGCAAGAATTTGTAATTGCCATTGGAAATGAAGACCTCTCAAATGCGATTTCGAGAGGATATGTTGTATACAAGGAAAATACATCGATGGTTTATCTTATTGCAGTTCTAAGGAGTCCTCCTCTAATATGTCATTCAATGCTTAGGTGTAGCAATGCTCTTTTATGCAAATTTTGTTTATTCTCTAATTGGGCATTTAGCCTCCATAGGATTATAGGCATGTATATCTAGAGGCACTTCTAGGCTATGGCCCATGTATGGAAGGCCTTGCGACTATGTAATCTAGTTTTTGTTTAATAAATTTTAGTCTTTTTTAATGGAAAAACCAACTATCTCATGTGTTTTACACACATTGTTGAAGATAATATTGAGCAGTGTAGTGGAAAAAATAACTATCTCATATCTTTTGGATTGTATCAAGGAAAGAATTAATCATTGGTCTCACAAATGGTTAAGCTAATGGGGTAGATTAACTTTTTTGCAGTTATTCATTTAGGGCATGGCAATTTATAAATTTTCTATCCTTGTTGCCCCACATACCATATGGAAAGAGTTGGACAAGATGGCTAGAAAATTTTCATGGGGAGGAGTAAAAGGAAAGAGGAAATGGGCCTTAGTAGGTTGGGAGAAAGTAAGCCAACCCAAGGTAAAAGGAGTTTTGGGACTGAGGAGATCAAAGTTAAATAATAAAGCTCTGGCTGGAAAGCTTTACTGGAGGTGGATTTCCCAACCAACTTATTTATTCAATAGAGTTTTAACTAGTAAATATTTGAGATAGGTAAACCCAAACGAGGTGGGCCGTTTTCCCTTTGGATGGTAATGGATCCTTAGTGTGATAGGTTCTAAAGTTAGGATCTCAAGTAGTCAAAGATGAATTATTTTAGAAAGTGGGGAGAGGGGAGAAAACACAATTTTTGACAGATTCATAGGATCAATACCCACATATCATTGTTGAATTTCCAGAACTGCAACCAATAAAAAAACCATGGAAACCAGGGGTGGGTTCAAATTAAAAGTTATTTCAACACTAGTCAGCTAGGGGATTATAAGTTTAAGCAATTTAAGAAGTTGGATGAGTGGCCAATTTCAATCCCTTCGGAATTGACACCCATCATGACTAAAATCTTGGCAAAAAGATTTCTCATAGGTAGAGATGAGGATGATGAATTAACTTGGGTCTCTGGGAGCCTTGGTTTCTACACAATGAAGGATGGATATGATAAGATCCTTCCAGAGCCTCCTCCTCATGCATATCAAGTTGAGGATTGGAGAAAGATTTGGTGGTCCAAGGGTTGACCAAAAGTAAACTCTTTTGCCTCGTAGTTCATGCATAACGAAATTCTTACTTTTGATAATCTCAGACATATGGGAATAATTGGTCCATCTCAATGTGTTTTATGCTACAAGAGTGAGGAAACATCTGATCACTTAATGTTTGAGTACCCATTCACACGCCAGATTTGGGAGAGTTGGTTTTTATCTTATAAAATTCAAGTTAATGGTGATTTGAATTAGATTAATATTTGGAAAATATGGAAGAGGGGTAGATTTAAATCTAAAGCTCTTTGTATCAGTTGGGAGCTTGGATTAAACTTCATTTGATGGCAAGTGTGGTTGGAGAGAAATGACATAATTTTTAGAGACCTTTTCATCTTTAGATGGAGTTTTGCAAAGTCACAACTGTGACAGTGTATGCTAAAGAGGAAACTCAGGGTATTATAGGGACAATGGAGAAGGAAGTTGAAGTGCAAGAGGGGCAGGATAGAGCTAGTTGGAAACCACCCCCATAAGGTTGGATTAAAATTAATACTGATGGAGTTGCAAAAGGCAATTTGAGTAGAGCTAGAATTGGAGTGGTTTGCAGGAATCATGTTGGGATAGTGCTCTATTGGGAACTGCAAGGCTTGGGAAGGGCCACGAACAATGAAGCAGAAGCCTTAGCTATAAAATCTACTTCTATTTGGGCAGTAAAACAAGGTTACAGGAGGATAATCCTAGAATTAGATTCTTAAATAATGGTAGGAGCTCTGGATTGCATGAGGAACTTTGCTTTGAAGACATGGAGGTTGAGGATTCTTGTCACTCAAATTAAAGAATTGTGGAGGGAATTAGATGATGTGATTCTAGTTTATGTGAGTAAAGATATAAATAAAGTGGCAGACTTCTTGGCTAAGATGGGTACTAAGAAGGAGGTAGGGGTTCAGTGGCAAGTAAAGATCTAAATAAAGTGGCTGACTTATTGGCTAAGATGGGTACTAAGAAGGAGGTAGGGGTTTAGTGGCACAGTGACATGGCTATTGAAGATGAGATGATTACATTCGGCACCGTCCATAATCCTAGTGGTCCTTCTACCTATCCTTATTCTCTTTGAAAATTTTATAATTAAAAAATAATTTTAAAAATGTATTAAAAATTAATATGAAATAAATATTATATATTTAATTTATAATTATTTTTAATTGTATTTTAATTATTTAAATATGGTATGAACCTTATGATGAGGCTGAGAAATGCCTCATTTTTGCACTATGGTTAACATATAAAAACTGCCATATTATTAAATATACAAAGTTAAATTGCCAAATAGTTGATTAGCATATATTAATTATTAATTGTTTACATGATTTTATGTTAAAAATATTATACCCCTATTTTGACAATTTTAAGCATTTTACTTGTAAAAGGTCAAAAATGAGTATCATGTTAATTCTGATGTCATAATGTAGTAAAATTACATTTTGATGGCATGGATAGATTCCTCTCATCGATAACTACAACTTTACTTTTTGAAGCAAGTCAATCCAAGTTGTAGATAAAAAGCTATGAAGGTTACATCATTATGGAGCTCATGCCTTAGATTTTTTCCTGGAGCTATTAACAGGTGCAAATCTGCATTAAGGGACATATTGGTGGATCTACTGGGAGTGATCCAAAGCAATTTAAGGAACCAAATTCATACCAATTATAGTTCATAGTGGAGAGAACACATGACCCAAATTTTAAGGCATATGGAAAAATAATCTAGAAGATATGGGGCCCACAAAATGGCAGTTTCACACTTTTTGACTGCTGGAAATTTTGGTAAAAAGCTGTGTTAAAGGCCAACTTGACAGCAATGCTAGGAGTAATTCCTGAGGGGTTAAGAGCTTAAAATTGAACCATGTATAATTCATACATCCAAGAACATGTGGGTAAAATTTGGTGTACATTGGAGTTACGAGGCAAAAGTTATAAGCACTCCAAAAGGGCAGCAAGGCATGTTTTGACTGCTGTAAAAAGTAGGTGACAGTCCATACAAATTCCAACCACCTGTCACTATGAAGGAAGGCATGGAATTTGTCAATTAAATATGTGGGAAATACTTGGAAACAGTTGATGGAGGCTAGGAGTGACTCTTTCTCCACTTGTCAACACTTCCACGTGATCCAAATAGGAGCAACCAATCAAAAATATTGAATTGCAAGAAATTCGAAAATAGTCATACAAATTCCTACCAACTATCAATAAATAGCATGGCTTGGAATTTGTCAATTCCAGCATGTAAAATCTATAGAATTGGTCTTCTAATGACTTAAGAAGACTACCTAGCTGGTCAAACTCGCTTTTCTGCACATCTAGTGTATGGATAAAGGTCAAAATGGTTAAACTGCTAGATATTCTGGAGCAGCTCAGGAATGAGCAGAACAAGACCAGTTTTGGTCAAAACTATAAACAAAATGGTCAGAAATGTGGCAAATGGCGAGATGAAGATGGATCTAGTTGTATGAGGAGTTTTATCACCCCTTCCAACTCATTTCTCCCAATGGATGACACACAAAAAGGAAAATGGATATGTTGTAGCATAACAATTTGTTGCATTTTAGGAAGACTTCTTCATAACAGTTGCTAAATCCCTAAAATACAGCAATAGAATAGATTGGCATATGTAATAGAATGTTATAAATAATAGGCTCCCATGTTGGTTGAGCCAGGTAAAGAGGTAGAGAAGTAGAGAATAAGGATAGGAATTATGGTAAGAAAGTAGATCTATGGCAAATTGCAGTTTTTATCAAGTTTTCTTCCAAATATTGTAATGTTGCTCGAGACTAAATAAAGTGTAGGATTTCTCATTCATCTTTTGTTCCATTAAATGTCTGAGTGTTTAAGTAGTTAAGAGAGTTTTTTTGCCTTCTTCTGGAACAGGGGAGCAAGGGCCATTTCCAGGTTTAGAAGAAGGCTTATTGGTGACAGGTTTTTCTGTAACTTTTGCTGCAGTAGATTAAGTAAAGACTTGTCATATTTTATTTTATGTTCATTAGCTGATAGTGCATAGATATTTGTGATTTGAACCTAGGTTAATGAGTGTGAGTGTTAATTGGTTCATCAACTTGCAACATTATTGAATTTCCCTTGTTTTCAGTAGATTATTTCCCGCTTTAATCCATTCTGTTGATCAATTGTTAGTCTATGTGTTTCATTTTTTGCTATTTCATCTTCTTGTTATTCTTTTAATTTTGCAAGAGTAAAATAGGTGACATTTTTGCAAATTTAGCTAGATTTCAGTTTCCTGCAACTACCTTTTCTTGTCATTTACATTCTGCAATAGTAAATAGGTTTCATTCTGCAAAAGTAATTAGGTTTTATTCCTATAATTTTGATTTTGCAAGAGTAATTAGAATTCAATTTCAGTTTATAGGATTAAAGTGACACCAAAACCCCCAAGATTAACTTGTCCCACCAATAAAGCCTATTTTTTTGAATGAGCTTATTTTCAAGCTGCCTATATCTCCTTTCATATATAGCCTTGGACACCGCCCTGGATTGATAATTATAATGATTAAATGGTGTGATTGACGACACTCATCATTTTTGGCATCATTGTTGGGGACCACGGTGTTGTTAGAAGGTAAAAGCAGCCCAATAATTATTAATTGTGCTAAGTTGTGAAATTTAGAGTGAAATTTGGATAAATGACTGATATAAGTAATAATTTTTGGTAAATAGCATTTCAGCCCATTTAGAAAATAAGCAAGAAACCACAGGAAGAATTTTTTTTACAAGAGGTTGAAATTATGTCAAAATTTTCTAAATTTTTTATTTCCAAAAATGTTGGAATTTTCAAAGAATCACAATCATCCACTTCAAGAACTGCAGGATCCTTTGATAAATTATTACAAGAAAGAAAAATCAGTAGTTCAACACCACTTTCTCTTGACAAATCCATACACTTAGGAAAATTTGACAAGATTTATATTTGTTTTTGGGAACCTATAATGGAAGTGTCACAAGAGAATCTAGGGAGAGCTAGTAATGTGTTTTATCCCAGTACAACTAGTGCACCTACCAGAACTTTTCAAAATCCCATTCAATTAGATCTTAATCAATATGCTCCCATGAAGGTCATTTCACCTTCACTATTACCAACTTTCAAGGGAACTACATCTGAAGATCCTGATATGTTTTTGTTTGAGTTTAAAATTGTATGTCAAGCTCATGAGTACACTAATGACAATCAAAAGCTCAAACTATTTCCTTCCACTCTTAAAGAGTCAACTCTACAATGGTTTATCACCTTAGCACCTGATTCAATTAGAAATTGGGATGATATGGAAAACATATTCTTGGAGAGATACCAAGAATATTGTCAAGTCAAGAACCAAAATGATGAATTTCTTACAATGAAACAAGAGAAAAATGAAATCTTAGAAGACTATCTAGACAAATATTCTTTTGTTCATAAGAGATATGGAGTGTTTAACCTAAAATTTGCAAAGTCATATTCTTAAGAGGACTGCAAGATAAATTTAGAGATGCATTGGATATCTTAGGGAAAGGAGATGCAAATGCACTTGAATTTCAGGAAATCATTCTTTGTAAAAATTATTCTCATTCAAGGCATAGAAAAAACAAAACTAGTAGTAACACAAATGATTTGAAAGAATGCATGGAAGAGGCTGATATTTTAGTACATCTTGATAAAGTAGTATATGAAAAGAATGAATCTGTTGAACCTTCAATCATCTATTGTTCAAAATGTAATGAGAAGCAACACTCTCTTCATGATTGTGCTTTGAACAAAACATTTATACCTGCTACTTGTAGCATTTGTCAAAAAGGACACCCCACAAATCAATGTAGTTTGTTACCAGAACTCAAAAGTGTCTTTGAAAAACAATCTCAACCTATGAAAGAATACAACTTTGTAGGACAAAGACAAGGAGATAATTTTCTTAAGTTTCCATATCAGAATGCTTCTCAATTTTCTACACAATGGAGAAATAATCCTTGGTATATGCCATGGTTTGCTATAGGTCCACTTCAACAATGTTGGAATCAACCACCATGGGCATATTCCCAAGAATGGTCTCAACATGGCTGGATGCAAAAATAATGGAATTAACAAAATCCACCATGGTTACAACCAAAACTACAGGGATATCAATGGTTACAGTCAAAATTTATAAATTGCCATGTTTTAGGCCATGGCAATTTATAAATTTTCTATCCTTGTTGCCCCACATACCATATGGAAAGAGTTGGACAAGATGGCTAGAAAATTTTCAGGGGGAGGAGTAAAAGGAAAGAGGAAATGGGCCTTAGTAGGTTGGAAGAAAGTAAGCCAACTCAAGGTAAAAGGAGGTTTGGGACTGAGGAGATCAAAGTTAAATAATAAATCTTTGGTTGGAAAGCTTTACTGGAGGTGGATTTCCCAACCAACTTCTTTATTCAATAGAGTTTTAACTAGTAAATATTTGGGATAGGTAAACCCAAATGAGGTGGGTCGTTTTCCTTTGGATGGTAATGGATCCTTAGTGTGATAGGCTCTAAAGTTAGGATCTTAAGTAGTGAAAGATCAATTATTTTATAAAGTGGGGAGAGGGGAGAAAACACGATTTTGGACAGATTCATGGGATCAATACCCACCTATCATTGTTGAATTTCTAGAACTGCAACCAATAAAAAAACCATGGAAACCAGGGGTTGGGTCCAAATTAAAAGTTATTTCAACACTAGTCAGCTAGGGGATTATAAGTTTAAGAAATTTAAGAAGTTGGATGAGTGGCCAATTTCAATCCCTCTGGAATTGACACCCATCATGACTAAAATCTTGGCAAAAAGATTTCTCATAGGTAGAGATGAGGAGGATGAATTAACTTGGGGCTATGGGAGCCTTGGTGTCTACACAATGAAGGATGGATATGATAAGATCCTTCCAGAGCCTCCTCCTCATGCATATCAAGTTGAGGATTGGAGAAATATTTGGTAGTCCAAGGGTTGATCGAAAGTAAACTTTTTTGCCTCGTAGTTCATGCATAATGAAATTCTTACTTTTGATAATCTTAAAAATATGGAAATAATTGGTCCATATCAATGTGTTTTATGCTACAAGAGTGAGGAAACATCTGATCACTTAATGTTTGAGTACCCATTCACACGCCAGATTTGGGAGAGTTGGTTTTTATCTTATAAAATTCAAGTTAATGGTGATTTGAATCAGATTAATATTTGGAAAATATAGAAGAGGGGTAGGTTTAAATCTAAAGCTTTTTGTATCAGTTGGGAGCTTGGATTAAACTTCATTTGGTGGCAAGTATGGTTGGAGAGAAATGACATAATTTTTAGAGACCTTTTCATCTTTAGATGGAGTTTGGCAAAGTCACAACTGTGACAGTGTATGCTAAAGAGGAAACTCGGGGTATTATAGGGAAAATGGAGAAGGAAGTTGAAGTGCAAGAGGGGCAGGATAGAGCTAGTTGAAAACCACCCCCATAAGGTTGGATTAAAATTAATACCGATGGAGTTGCAAAAGGCAATTCGAGTAGAGCTGGAATTGGAGTGGTTTGCAGGAATCATGTTGGGACAGTGCTCTATTGGGAACTGCAAGGCTTGGGAAGGGCCAAGAATAATGAAGCAGAAGCCTTAGCTATAAAATTTGCTTCTATTTGGGCAATAAAACAAGGTTACAGGAGGATAATCCTAGAATTAGATTCTTAAATAATGGTAGGAGCTCTGGATTGCATGAGGAACTTTGCTTTGAAGACATGGAGGTTGAGGATTCTTGTCACTCAAATTAAAGAATTGTGGAGGGAATTAGATGATGTGATTCTAGTTTATGTGAGTAAAGATATAAAAAAAGTGGCGGACTTCTTGGCTAAGATGGGTACTAAGAAGGAGGTAGGGGTTCGATGGCAAGTAAATATCTAAATAAAGTGGCAAACTTATTGTCTAAGATGGGTACTAAGAAGGAGGTAGGGGTTTAGTGGCACAATGACATGGCTATTGAAGATGAGATGATTACATTCGGCACCGTCCATAATCCTAGCAGTCCTTCTACCTATCCTTATTCTCTTTGAAAATTTTATAATTAAAAAATAATTTTAAAAATGTATTAAAAAATAATATGAAATAAATATTATATATTTAATATATAATTATTTTTAATTATATTTTAATTATTTAAATATGGTATGAACCTTATGATGAGGTCGAGAAATGCCTCATTTTTGCACTATGGTTAACATATAAAAACTGCCATATTATTAAATATACAAAGTTAAATTGCCAAATAGTTGATTATAATATATTAATCATTAATTGTTTACATGATTTTATGTTAAAAACATTATATCCCTATTTTGACAATTTTAAGCATTTTACTTGTAAAAGGTCAAAAATGAGTATCATGTTAATTCTGATGTCATAATATAGTAAAATTACATTTTGATGGCATTGATAGATTCCTCTCATCGATAACTACAACTTTACTTTTTGAAGCAAGTCAATCCAAATTGTAGATAAAAAGCTATGAAGGTTACATCATTATGGAGCTCATGCCTTCGATTTTTTTTTGGAGCTATTAACAGGTGCAAATCTGTGTTAAGGAACATATTGGTGGATCTACTGGGAATGATCCAAAGCAAGTTAAGGAACCAAAT
This sequence comes from Wollemia nobilis, assembly GCA_028583015.1. NCBI lineage: Eukaryota > Viridiplantae > Streptophyta > Pinopsida > Araucariales > Araucariaceae > Wollemia > Wollemia nobilis. The sequence goes on from JAQPPZ010016822.1 coordinate 4,646,253, forward strand.
TCATACCAATTATAGTTCATAGTGGAGAGAACACATGACCCAAATTTTAAGGCATATGGACAAATAATCTGGAAGATATGGGGCCCACAAAATGGCAGTTTCACACTTTTTGACTGCTGGAAATTATGGTAAAAAACTATGTTAGAGGCCAACTTGACAATAATGCTGGGAGTAATTCCTGAGGGTTTAAGAGCTGAAAATTGAACCAGATATAATTCATACATCCAAGAACATGTGGGTAAAATTTGGTGTACATTGGAGTTTTGAGGCAAAAGTTATAAGCACTCCAAAAGGGCAGCGGGGCATGTTTTGACTGCTGTAAAAAGTAGGTGACAGTCCATACAAATTCCAACCACCTGTCACTATGAAGGAAGGCATGGAATTTGTCAATTAAATATGCGGGAAACACTTGGAAACAGTTGAGGGAGGCTAGGAGTGACTCTTTCTCCACTTGCCAACACTTCCACGTGATCCAAATAGGAGCAACCAGTCAAAAATATTAAATTGCAGGAAATCCGAAAATAGTCATACAAATTCCAACCAGCTATCAATAAATAGCATGGCTTGGAATTTGTCAATTCCAACATGTAAAATCTATAGAATTGGTCTTCTAAGGACTTAAGAAGACTACCTAGTTGGTCAAACTCACTTTTTTGCACATCAGAACAACCGTCTCATTCCAAAGCAGGCTTCAAACCGAGACAAAGTGTGCTAGAAATTCTTGTAAATATTGTCAAACAGTAGGGCACATTATAAATTGCAAAGGAAAAAAATAAAGAGCAACATAGAAACAAAAAAAAGAAAAAAAAGGAAGGAAAGAAAAAAATTGCAGGAACTACAAAATCTACAAGGTTGTATACAAAAAATGAAATACCTATGCTAATTGAAAATGTTTAGTACAACAAGAATAAAATTCTCAGGTGGCAAAAGATGTTTAACAGGATAAAACCTGCATATTGCTATGGCCTACTGGGATGCATGAGGGCATGCATTAGTTCAAGTTGGGGGGGAATGATGAGGCTGAGAAATGTCTCATTTTTGCACTATGGTTAACATATAAAAACTACCATATTATTAAATATACAAAGTTAAATTTCCAAATAGTTTATTAGAATATATTAATTGTTAATTGTTTACATGATTTTATGTTAGAAACATTATACCTTTATTTTGACTATTTAAAGCATTTTACTTGTAAAAGGTCAAAAATAAGTATCATGTTAATTATGATGTCATAATACAGTAAAATTGCATTCTGATGGCATTGATAGATTCCTCTCATCGATAACTACAACTTTGCTTTTTGAAGCAAGTCAATACGAGTTGTAGATAAAAAGTTATGAAGGTTACATCATTATGGAGCTCATGCTTTAGTTTTTTTTTTTGTTGTTAACAGGTGCAAATTTGCGTTAAGGGGCATATTGGCGGATCTACTGGGAATGATCCAAAGCAAGTTAAGGAACCAAATTCATACAAATTATAGTTCATAGTGGATAGAACACATGACCCAAATTTGAAGGCATATGGACAAATAATCTGGAAGATATGGGGCCCACAAAATGGTAGTTTCACACTTTTTGACTGCTAAAAATTCTGGTAAAAATTTGTGTTAGAGGCCAACTTGACAGCAATGCTGGGAGTAATTCCTGAGGAGTTAAGAGCTGAAAATTGAACCATATGTAATTCATACATCCAAGAACATGTGGGTAAAATTTTGTGTATATTGGAGTTACGAGGCAAAAGTTATAAGCACTCCAAAAGGGTAGCGGGGCATGTTTTGACTGTTGTAAAAAACAGGTGACAATCCATACAAATTCCAACCACCTGTCACTATGAAGGAAGGCATGAAATTTGTCAATTTAATATGTGGGAAACACTTGAAAAAAGTTGAGGGAGGCTAGGAGTGACTCTTTCTCCACTTGCCAACACTTCCACGTGATCTAAATAGGAGCAACCGGTCAAAAATATTGAATTGCAGGAAATCTGGAAACAGTCATACAAATTCTAGCTAGTTATCAATAAATATCATGGCTTGGAATTTGTCAATTCTAGCATGTAAAATCTATAGAATTGGTCTTCTAAGGACTTAGGAAGACTACCTAGCTGGTCAAACTCGCTTTTCTGTGCATCTGGTGTACGAATAACGATCAAAATGGTTAAACTGTAAGATATTCTAAAGCAACTCCGAAATGAGCAGAATAAGACCAGTTTTGATCAAAACTATAAACAAAATGGTCAAAAAGGTGGCAAATGGCGAGATGAAGATGAATCTAGCTCTATGAGGAGTTTTTTCACCCCTTCCAATGCATTTCTCCCAATGGATGACACACAACAAGGAAAACTGATATGCTACAACATAACAATTTGTTGTATTTTAGGAAGACTTCTTCAGAACAGTTGCTAAATCCCTAAAAGATAGCAATAGAATGAATTGACATATGTAATAAAATGTTATAAATAATAGGCTCCCATGTTGGTTGAGCCAGGTAGAGAGGTAGAGAGGTAGAGAAGTAGAGAATAATTATAGGAATTGCGGTAAGAAAGTAGATCTATGGCAAATTGCAGTTTTTAGCAGGTTTTCCTGCAAATATTGTAATGTTGCTTGAGACTAAATAAAGTGTAGGATTTTTCATTCATCTTTTATCCCATTAAATGTCTGAGTGTTTAAGTAGTTAAGAGAGAGTTTTTCTGCCTTCTTCTCGAACATGGGAGCAAGGGCCACTTCCAAGTTTAGAAGAAGGCTTATTGGTGACAGGTTTTTCTGCAACTTTTGTTGCAGCAGATTAAGCAGAGAGTTGTCATATTTTATTTTCTATTCATTAGCTGATAGTGCATAGATATTTATGATTTGAACCTAGGTTAATGAGTGTGAGTGTTAATTGGTTCATCAACTTGCAACATTATTGAATTTCCCTTGTTTTTAACAGATTATTTCCCACTTTAATCCATTATGTTGATCAGTTGTTAGCCTGTGTGTTTCATTTTCTACTATTTCATCTTCTTGTTATTCTTTTCATTTTGTAAGAGTAAAATAGGTGACATTTTTGCAAATTTAGTTAGATTTCAGTTTCGTGCAACTACCTTTTCTTGTCATTTACATTCTACAATAGTAGATAGGTTTCATTTTGCAAAAGTAATTAGGTTTTATTCCTATAATTTTGATTTTGCAAGAGTAATTGAAATTCAATTTCAGTTTATAGGATTAAAGTGACACCAAAACCCCCAAGGTTAACTTGTCTCACCAATAAAGCCTGTTTTTTTGAATAAGCTAATTTTCAAGTTGCCTATATCTCCTTTCGTATATAGCCTTGGACATCGCCTTGGATTGATAATTATAATAATTAAATAGTGTGATTGACGACACCCATCACCTTATTTTCTCAACAGAGCCAATAGAACGGAGAAGATTCGAACTGTACACTAAACCAGACAAGAAATATCAGCACAAAAAAATTAAAGGGTTTGCGGCAAAGGGTTTTTGCAGAGCGCGGGGATATTGAAGCAGAGCCGATAGAACAGAGAAGATTCGAACGGTACATTGAACCAGACAAGAAATATCAGCACAAAAAAATTAAAGGGTTTGCGGCAAAGGATTTTTGCAGAGCAAGGAGGGTTTGCGGCGGAGTATTCACGGGGATACTGGAAGCAGAGCACGGGGATACTGAAGCAGAGCCGATAGAACGGAGAAGATTTGAACTGTACACTGAACCAGACAAGAAATATCAGCACAAAAAAATTAAAGGGTTTGCGGCAAAGGGTTTTTGCAGAGCAAGGAGGGTTTGCGGCGGAGTATTGTATTAAACATCTATTTCATCGGGTAAGCATATTTTTTGTCCTCTTTCGATTTATAAAACAATTTAAGTAGGTAGGAGAAATACATTCGTTATAGGGGTTTGCGGCAGAAGGTTTTATTATCAGCAAGGGTTTGCAGCGGAGGGTTTGCAGAGCAAGGAGGGTTTTATTACACATTTATTTCATCGGATCAATAGTATAGAGGGTTCGGCTATAAAGGGTTTGAAAATGGAAGAAGGGAAGCAACAATTGCAAGAACCAATATATGTCAATGAGAAACAGTACTGGAGGATATTAAGGCGTCGACAAGCTCGAGCAAGGGCAACAACAATGAAGAGGGCATATCAAAAAATAAAAATAAAAAATATTCTACCACATAAACAGGGGGAGAATAAGGAACAATCAAAGGCAGATCATCAAAATGAGTTTTCGATGAGGAAGAAACTTACAGTCCCACAACTACACCACTCATGTGGGCACCAAGACTTTATGTGCAAGAGCTAATGAAGATGAAAGAGAAACTTGAAAGCATGGAAAGGAGGGAGAAATTAAGAGAAACTAAATCGAATGAGGTTATAAACACCATTCGGAGGGTGGAAAAGGAAAACAACCAACTCAAGGAGCAAGTGTCAAAGCTACAAAACCTTGCAAACATGGGTCAACGTGAATGGCATGTCCTCAAACAAGCCATCCATCCCCCAATCAATGATGCAATAGAGGTGGAAAAAACAAATGCAAATCAAATAAAAGAGGTACAGAAAACACTCCAAAACATTGAAACAAGAGAAAATGAGCTACGAAATGAATTAGCAAAGGCAAAGACATGGTCTCAAGTAGTAAAAGAACCAGTCAATCAACAAAAGAGTTGATAGAGAAGCAAGTAAAAATTCAAATAACGAGAAGAGAAAGAAAGACATGAGAAGTTATCAAATATAATCATCAAAGGGTTGAAAGATTATGGGGACGGGGAAGACACAAATCGTTTAACCGGGGACTTCTTGTCGGATCGATTACAATGGAAGGGTCGGATAAAAAAAGTAAGCAGAATTGGCGAGTTGAGAGAAGGAGGCGAGAGATAGACATATTCGGGTCACATTGATGAGCTACGAGGATAAAATAAGGTTACTTAAAAACAGAGGCATCTTTGAGAGGGTCACAATTTTATTTAGATGATGACCTAACATTTTTACAGCAGGAAGAAAGAAATAAGGAATGGGAAAAGGTGAGGGCAGCAAGGAATGAAGGGAAACGAGGCATATTTAAGAAATGGAAAGGCATACATCACATCTAAACAAATCCAAAACAAATAGGGAGTATGGCCCGCCGGGAACATCTTACAATGGTAAGTTGGAGCTGTAGAGGTTTCCCTTGGAGAAGAGGACCCGGGTTAGGGCCCATTGCTAGAGACAAAGATATAATCATATTGACAGAAACACATGAACACGATGGATGTAGGACTCCAGAATTTGTGGGATACAAAAAAATAGCAATATGGAATAAAGCGGCAGAAAATGGCAAAGGGCATTGGGGTATTATGGTTTTAATAAAAGAGGAATGGGATAGGGTCATTAAAATTGAAAAACAAGATGAAAACAAACAGTACATCCGGATAAAGATCCTAGAAAATAAGTCGGTTATTAGCATAGCAGCATGTTATTTTGCTCCCAAGAATTCTAAATTCTATAAGAAACATGACCTTAACGGAGAAGACCCATACTCCTCCCTAAAAAGAGACATTTCAATATACGATAAGTTGGGGGAGATTATATTAATTGGAGATTTCAATGCAAGGACAGCAAATAAGCAAGCTAACATTCTAGAAGGTAACGAAGATATTGAGATTAATCCTCTTTGGATGCCAGAAGAGGAAAATCAACAGTGGGCCAGGACTTCAGAAGATGAGCATGGGGCTATCACGCAATATGGAGAAGAGTTGTTAGGTCTTTGCGGCATATACAATTTGATTATTTGCAATGGGATGAACAAATGGAAAAATTCAGGAAAGTATACATGCAAAACATATAAGGGACAAAGTGTAATAGACTATGTAATATGCTCACAGAATTACATACCAAAAATAGAGGAGCTAGAAGTGGAAGATTCTCCGATGGAACTTAAGTCAGATCACAACCCAATTGTTATGAAACTTCGAATGCATGGAGACAAACCAAGGGAAAAACACTTGCAAGGCAATCAAAATAAATATCCTCACAAGGGAAACATTCTCTTAACGATATGAAAATCGACAGAATTTTAGAGCGGTATTAAATAACAAGTTACGGGAAAGGGAAGAACTACATCACGGTAGTAGAGATTACTAGTAAGAGTGAATGGTTAATGCACGTTATTCAAGAAGCTCTAAACAAATGCAAGAGAGCTAAACCTAAAAAGAAAGAAAGGAATAGCTTCCCAACCAACCCATGGTTCGATGAAGATTGCAAAAAAATGCGAAGATTACTAAAGGAACCAACGGGTAAAACAAGAGCAAACAAAAAAGCATATGAGAAGCTGGTAAGGGCAAAAAAAGAAGAATACACTAGAACAAGGAGGAAAGAATTGATTTATTTAGGGAAGCATGAACCAAAGAAATTTTGGAAGGAACTAAGCGTGAAAAGGATGCAAACTGAAAATAACATAACAGTTAATCAGTGGTTGGAGTATTCAAAACAACTGTATCGGCGTAGTAACCAGCAGGAGACACCCCCTACTATCATTGTCAAGAAAGAACTTTTCACAATTGAAGACATTATTCAAGGGATAAAAAAGTTAGCAAGCTGGTAAAGCCCGTGACATAGACAATCTTCAAGCAGAGCATATAAAATGGGGGGTAGATATCTTGGCACCGCAAATCAAAGAAATTTTCAATGAGGTCATACAAAATGGCTTCCCTAGTGAGTGGACAACTAGCTTGACCATTCCTTTGTTTAAAAGTGGAGATGTAAATAATCCCTCAAACTATCGAACTATCATGATCAACCCTCTCTTTGCAAAGTTGTTTGGGAGTATGATAGAGCGTAGGATCAGCATATGGGCGAAAGAAAAGGGAAAGAGAGCAAAGGGGCAAGCGGGTTTTAGGCCCAAGCACTCAACTATTGATCACTGTATCACGCTCAGACACATAGTGGAAAAAATATGGGACAAAAAGAGGAGGCTTTTTGTTGTTTTGTAGACTTCAAAAAGGCATTTGACATAGTGCCAAGGAAAAAATTATGGAGCAGAATGGAAGAGCTAGAGGTTCCAATTCACTACTGGGCAACAGTTCACAGACTATATGAGCATGTAAAGGCTAGAATCAGAACACGGGAAGGGTTATCTGAATGTTTTGGTAGTGACATAGGTGTCAAACAAGGTTGCCCTCTATCTCCGACCTTATTTGGGTTGTACATTGACAAGTTAGAAGAATGGATAAACAAATTTGGGGGAGAGGGTGTGCATTTAGCCAAATATGTGGTAAAACTCCTCATGTATGCGAGATGATGTAATTCTTGTGGCCAAAACAGCCAAAGATCTAGAAGATCACCTTCAAGCTCTAGAACTCTTTTGTAAAGAAGTTGGGATGCGGGTGAACACGAGCAAAACAAAAATTATGATTTTTTCAGCAAAAAAGAAGCAACAACTTGAATTTCAGTTTGCTAGAGAACCGCTTGAGGTAGTAGTAGAATACAAATGCCTAGGCATAGACTTTCATGACAAACTTAATTGGAATACATGTAGGATGAAAAGAACTCAAAGTGGTTGGAGAGCACTATATGCACTTCAAAACAGGTGTAGGAATGCCGAGTTGTGGGAGTGGAAGACCACCAAGGTCTTATTTGGCCTACTTGTTACACCGGTTCTGTTGTATGGTTGCGAGGTGTGGGCTAGTGGCACAACAAATGCAAAATGGAGGCAAATAGAAAGGATTCAAAAATATCTAATCACAAACTTTCTCAAAATTAAGGCCACAACCCCTTATGAAATTATTCTAGCTGAAACTGGAATGTTCCCTTTAGAAGCAATTGCTATGACCAAGTTGTTATGTTACTTGAAAAAAACAGAAAACATGACAAATGATAGATGGCCTAGGGCAGCTAGGGACGAAGAGTTGCATAGGCGAAAGAATACGTGGATGAAACAAAATCAGAAATGGATGAAACGTTGGGAAATCAACATAAATGAATGCCCAAATGTCAACAAAGACATAAAAAATTATGTGAATGAAAAGTTCGGAAGTGGAATGTGGAAAAATGCAAGCGGGAAAAGACAATATTATATTGCAAATTTTAACCCAACGTATGACCACAAGGAAAAAAGCGTATATAGGCGCTGAAATCAAGTGGAAGGAAAAAATCCTCATTGCTCGAATAAGGACTAGCTCTCATAGGCTTATATGTGAAACGGGGAGATGGACAACGCCCAAAGAACAATGGGAAGAAAGGATATGTACTCTATGCGGCACGGGGGCAGTAGAGGCAGAGGAACACTTCATCTATAAATGCCCGAGTTTTTCAGATATCCGTGACAAATACAAAGAAACACTTGGGAACGAGTTTATGGCAGATTTATTTGAAGACAGTAAAATAAAAAAAGTTGGGGAATTGCTAACACAAATCAGCGGGAGAAGGAACAACCTTCTCAAAGATATTAAAGATCATATGATATGATTTGAGTAATTGTACTTCCATATTTGAGGTCCCATAGACCATATTTGGGTCTCGCGGACGTAATTAAAATCTTTCATTCATTCATTCAACATTCTATGTTTAAAGTTCCGCTTTGAGTTAAAAAATACCCATACATAAAATTAAAATCTTTGGTGTCAAAACCAAAAAAAATAATTGATATTAAAAAAAAAAACAAATTATTATTATTTTTTGGTACATAAATGAATTGATTACAATTACAATTTGTAGTGATTACCAAGGCATGGTTCCAACCATAAGTAATTGCATCCAACAAACCTATCCGCCTCCATTTAATAAGATCGTCTCTGGGTCAACTGGTGTCAACACGCGACAGAGACAAAGTTTAAAATACCTGGACACAAAATCAAAGAATTAATAAGACGCGGGGGCCCTAAATACTTAGGGCTTTGCAGATGCGCGAAGCAGGCTGGCGCGAGTCTTAGTCTTAAACGGGCCGAATCAAATTTAAACTGAGTCAGCCTGTTGTAGCACGGGCGAATTCTAACAAAATTTACCTGAGCGATTTATACCGCCTGTCCATAAGTTTATTTACAGAATAATTTACAGCCGCTGAAGAGTTCGATAAAATGACGGACCGACCTGGAAGGGGCTACGAACCGCATCCTCCAGGACTGTTCACAGATGACCAAGGCTATAATCAGACAGCTTCGTCAATGCTACCCGGAAGTTATTCTCAGAATGTTCATGTTTACAATCAGTTACCTCCCCGCGAAGGAGCTTTTATAAACTACCCGCAACCGTGGCAAAGGCAGCAGCCATTCGTGGGTGTTGGAAATCCTTCTCCTTTTCTTCCTCCTCCCCCTGTTGGCACTAATCATTCACCTCAGGGTATGAGGCGCGGCAAGGACGTGTTAGCACGAGTAGAACAAGCGGCCACGGCTGCATACCAGCAAGCTCTGTCGGAGAGGGAGAGTATTACCATTTGGAAAGTTACCCAGTCAATGCTCTCAATTCTAAAAGTAAATTCACTGGACTCATTGGGCCTGAGGATTCAGGAGATACCTTGTCTACACCGGATAATTTTAGTCGAAGGAAAGGTGAGTGCAGTCTGTTCTTGTTGTTCTCCTTTTTTCTCTATTTCAGTACTCGGTAAATTTTTATTGTTCTGTACTTTTCGGTCCGCAAAACCTAATGTAAATATTATGCATGATCGATATGCTCAAGAATTTCAAATATGAATATCTAGAAATAAAATATTTTCTGGTTATATTTAATAAGATTTATTGAAATTCACGGCGGAGTCAAATGTGGCCCGCTTAGCTGAACTTGTAGTAGGTGCCTTTTGGGCGAAGGCAAATTGTTCCTATGATTTTGATTTTTGTTTTTTTCCCTTTATTTTAAAAAAAATGCTTATACCATAAAACGAGGAGAGAGTTTCAGAAATGTTAACCATATTCATCTTATCATTGCGGCCAGAGGAAAAACATTTAAACAGCCTCTGCGTAATTTGAGCCCCCCTTTTCCAGAGGCCGCTTCAGTGCTTATTTGTGTCCGTTGTGTTCTTTTCATGATGAGTCCAAATCATGCAGTTAAAATATTACTATTCTTTTCATGAAGATTCCAAATCATGAACTGTTATCGCTAGTAACAGTTCCATGACACCCTCTGCCTGACGAGAGCAAAACTGTAGCTCCCTTCTCAGGATCACCCAGTAATTACCATTTCTCTGTCATGCCACTGAACTCATACAATATTCACTTTGTTAAAATACCGACCACTTGTTACTTCGTAGATTTGGAGTTCGGATATTCTACCAAACATATTTAGACAGTATGTATGTTGGGCTACCTAATCTACTGTTTTCACGTGAATATAATATTCCCTAATTCATCCTTATATGTAACATTTTCTTGAAATTTTATCTGGGGGTTGTTATGATCTACGCAACTTTCAGGTTAGAAGTAAAACATATATTTTTATTATATTCTTTTTCTTTAAAAAGAGTAAAGTTGATCTTTTATTTGTATTGGATATGTGTTTTAAGATGCTAGTCACAAAATAAGGGCATGGATGTGTGATCTTAAAGTTGGAGAAGTTATGGAGAATCTTGTTCACAAGATAAGGGCATGAATGTGTGATCTTAATGTTGGAGAAGTTATGGAGAATCTTGTCAGATAAAAGTTATAATGCAGGAGCTATAAGAAATTATTTTATAAGAGTTGCAAATAATAACAAGGAATTTGGAAGCATTCATCTTATTAAGTGCTTTTTGGTTGCTATGGAATTGAAGACAAGATTGCTGCCCTAGGAGGGCCCAATGGGGATATCTCTGGATCCTCTTTTAGAGAGACAAAGTTCTTTTGCAGATTTGCTGAAGGAAAAATCTCTAGTAGAGAGTGAAGAAGCACAAAAAACTGCATTAAAAATGCTCTCAATGGGGACATCTCCGGATCCTCTTTTAGAGAGACAAAGTTCTTTTGCAGATTTGCTGAAGGAAAAATCTCTAGCAGAGAGTGAAGAAGCACAAACAACTGCATTAAAAATGCTCTCAATGGGGACATCTTCGGATCCTCTTTTAGAGAGACAAAGTTCTTTTGCAGATTCGCTGAAGGAAAAATCTCTAGTAGAGAGTGAAGAAGCACAAAAAACTGCATTAAAAATGCTCTTTACAGCTGTTGGAAAAAGATCAACATCTTAAAGAGTCAATGGATGCTTGCCACAGTTAGAATCAAGGCCAAAGATTGTCATTGAGCAGAGGATGATAGAAGAAACAGTCTTAGAGCCAATCATGATATGATTTGTAAATTCATTGGTATTCGCTCTACTCTAAATTTTTTGCATTCTTGGATTCGGCAAAACTGGGAGCCTCTTGGTGAGTATTCTTTGTGGTTTATTAGTATATCACTTGTCGACAAAAATAGGGCTTGCGAATCGGAAAAGAGGAATCATGGTCCGACAAGATTATTTATTCATCATTTTATTTTTCTTTTTATTTTCCTTAACACTCGTTAAAATATATTTTACAAGTCCACCATAGATTTGACATCACTCGCTCTAAAACTGGTTGTGTAGTTGGTGAACTGACTTCTTTGGTGGTACTACATGTGATAAAATGCTCTACCATAAATATAGCAATCAAATAAGTCGAGTTTGTCAATGCAAGTAACTTTGCTTTTGGGTAGTGGCATTATAACAAGTCCATCCACCACTTAAATATGGACATGGTGAAAAGTCGGTGCCAAATATTAGGGTGGCAGTTACGGCGGTTAATCTGATTGCGAAAGTGGACTCGGAGGAAATAAGAGAGAATTTTGCACGTACCGTTGTGGAATATAAGGTCGTTTACTTTAGACTTAGGTTAAAATTATTCTACCTTTTTCCTTTTAATAAAATAACATGCTTATAGGCCGTTGGTTTTGGCAAGTGGAAGTCAAAAGTTGAATTGCATGTTAAAATTGGCTAAAGCTTCAAAACCTTCCTCTTGTTAATTTCTTATTTGTATAATGTTGAATGTTGAGTAAGTGTGTTAGAATATACTATTAAGTAATATGCATGAAAAAAATTATTTTTCCAATAAATTGTTTTTTTCATCTTTTCTTTTTGCCGAGTCTAAGCTTGACCCCCGACTCGACCTTTTCGATTTTGAGTCGAGTCCAAGTTTTGCTACTATGGTAAAAACAACCATGGAAAGTAGGGGTTGGATCCAGATTGAATTTTGTTTTCAACACTAGTCAGCTGGGTGATTATAAGTTTAAGCAATTTAAGAAGTTTGATGAGTGGCCAATTCCAATCCCTCCGGAATTGACACCCATCATAACTAAAATCTTGGCCAAAAGATTTCTCACAAGTAGAGATGAGGAGGATGAATTAGCTTGGGGCTATGGGAGCCTTGGAGTCTACACGGTGAAGGATGGATATGATAAGATCCTTCCAAAACCTCCTCCTCATGCATATCAGGTTGAGGATTGGAGAAAGATTTGGCAGTCCAAGGGTTGGCCAAAAGTAAACTTCTTTGCCTTGCAGTTCATGCACAATGGAATTCTTACTTTTGATAATCTGAGACGTAGGGGAATCGCTGGTCCATCTCAATGTGTTTTATGCTACAAGAGCGAGGAAACATCTAACTACTTGATGTTTGAGTGCCCATTCACGTGCCAGATTTGGAAGTGATGGTTTTTATCTTATAAAATTCGAGCCAATGGTGATTTGAATTGGATTAATATTTGGGAAAATGGAAGAGAGGTAGATTTAAATCTAAAGCTCTTTGTATTAGTTGGAAGCTTGGATTAAACTTGATTTGGTGGCAAGTGTGGTTGGAGAGAAATGGCAGAATTTTTAGAGAAACCTTTTCATCCTTAGATGGCGTTTGGCAGGTCATTTGGAGCAAAGTCACAGAAATTGTGGCAGTGTATGCTAAAGAGGAAACTTAGGCTGATATAGGGATGATGGAGAAGGAAGCCAAAGTGCAAGAGGGGTAGGACAAAGCTAGTTGGAAACCACCCCTAGAAGGTTGGATTAAAATTAATACTGATGGAGATGCAAAAGGCAATCCGGGTAGAGCTAGAATTGGAATGGTTTGCGGGAATCATGTTGGGACAGTGCTCTATTGGGAATTGCAAGGCCTGGGAAGGGCCACGGACAATGAAGCAGAAGCCTTAGCTATCAAATCTGCTTCTATCTGGGCGGTAAGACAAGGTTACAGGAGGATAATCCTAGAATCAAATTCTCAAATATTGGTAGGAGCTTTGGATTGCATGAGGAACTTTACTTTGAAGACATGGAGGTTGAGGATTCTTTTCACCCAAATTAAGGAATTGTGGAGGGAATTAGATGATGTGATTCCAGTTTATGTGAGTAGAGATCTAAATAAAGTGGCAGGTTTCTTGGCTTAGATGGGTACTGAGAAGGAGATAGGGGTTCAGTGGCATAGTGGCATGGCTATTGAGGATTAGAGTATTAGGCAGGTTGGTGAGCAAATCTAGTGATTAGCTAATTTGGACAGCCATTGTAGAAATATGGTTTTAGGAGATTTGGCTCCAATGTAGATCTTCTTTTACTGTTGTAAACTGGTGGACAGCCATTGTAGAAATATGGTTTAGGAGATTTGGCACCAATGCAAATATTCTTTTACTATTGTAAAGAGGTGTTCTCGTCGGCTAAGGCTGGGAGGAGTTTTATCCCAACTTGTTTTAATATAAATTTTTTAAATTCTTTTTCAAAAAAAAAAAAAGGAATTTGGAAAGCATCTTGTCATAATGAGGGAGTTACAAGCCTCTACTATTTCTGATGTAAAATAATTAAGTTAGAGAGAAAGGATTGAAGTACTAGAGGATTCATCCTCTCTTGAAGATTTTGGTGTGTTTGCTTTGCTGTTCAATGCTATAGAACCTTCTCTAGAATCTCAAGATTTCAAATTTAAGGATGAAGTTTTTGGATTTTAGTTCAGAGTTCAGTTTCACTTAATTAATTTTATATTATCGTATTCAATTTCAATTGGCTGGCCTTGTTTAGAGGGTCTCATACACCAAAATAAAGTTCAAAGTTTCTTTCCTCCATGAGGGGATCTTTTATGGTATTGAAAAATGCTGGCTAGGTTGGCATCTAAGAAAAATCTTCACTTTTCACTTCTATTTGTTACTTCCATTTGTAGATTATTTTTTTTAGTTATTGGTTATGTTTGATTGAAATGGGCCCCACTCGTATTACATCATGACTGCTGTACTTCTGCATTTCACCTTCAAGAAAGTACATGGTGGAATTACAACAACATTTTTGCAATTATGCATATATTGCCTAGTGAGGTTGAAACCTGGGTCTTCACCTTGAAAGTTGACATATTAAACCGCATGAGCTTATGCCATTTGATTAAATGTTAAGGTTCACCCAAGGGATTGGAACATTGTTCTATGGTGTGAGACTCCATGCTTCCCACTGCTTGCCTCAAACCCCATGAGTATAGAGTTTAAAAAGTAAAATTTACATAAATTTTATAACTTAAACTCAATCTTTAGTATTGACTGTATTATAATGTTCTTTTTCAAACTAGAATGATCATCCCTGTTTTTATAGATCTGTTATTGCTTAAAGGACTTTCCATCTCAGAGTATCGCTTGATTTGTGTAATTACCATACTTCCTTTGATCCATTGACATAACTTCAAACTCATAACTATGGCATGTTCACCGATATCCCTAATTTTTATTTGATAGTCGAAGTCAGGTGAAATGCAGGCTCACACTTAACCGATCATTCTTGTGGGGTGCGGCTTCCTTAGATGATGTTGCACGTTCAGCTAATGTACTTTTCCTTATCCACGTCATGAGCAGTATGCTCCTTGCGGGGCTGCCCTTTATCATTTATAATTGGTTTCTTATTCTTAACCCTGGCCAACTTGTTCTCGGCAGAGATGTTTAAGTTTTTGGGGCAATTTTCTATCAGTGTCAGTTTAACTGAACAAAGAAAACCTTGCAAGCCCAACAAAAAAGTAGAAATTTGTAAATGAGGGAAGTTGCCTAGGGTTGAGACACAGAAATAGGTGGAAAAACTGGGTAAAACAGTTTTTGAACTCTTGATATGTATTAGTTTCCTAACAAAATATTTCTTTTATAGCTGGAAAAGGTACACAGCACCTGAAGTTTGAAATTGTGAAATGTAAGCTGGAAATGTTGAATTTGATCTCTAAAATATGCTACTAGCAAGAAATCTACCACGATCTTTGCTGCTACAAATGCTGGAATGTGAATCAAGTAGAAGTAGTTCTAAAAATAGACAGGTCCCCATGGGCTAGGTGGATTGGTAAGACTTTGGGCACTTACCAAGAGGAGACCTAGGTTCAAACCTTGGGGGCATGCCCAATAAGGGCAAAGGTAGTAGTCTGACTTGAGTCCGCTGAGTGCGTGCCAACTTGACGACGACGATACCAAGCTTGGGCCACCGGGGGCCACCGGGGGTCTCCCTCACTCCGGAACGCGTTTACCGAGGAGAGGTAGGGGTTATAGAGGCAGCTTCAATGATTTGACCTGTGTTCGGAGGCAGAAACCTCGGGGAGAATGTCTGTCCCCCGTGCCCAGTGGTTAAAGATGAAAGGATGTTACCGATTCCCTTGATATCAAAAAAAAAAAAAATTCTAAAAATAGACAGAATTTGCTTTTTTATTTTTTGTCAAATTGAAATGAAGGGATGAAATTAATTTTTGTTTCTTTCTTGACTGAATCTGGCATTTATGACAGCATATTCCAACTATTTGCAAAACAAGTTAGAACTCATACAGTGAAACTTCACTATGAACATAATTAACAATAGAACGGTACATAAGGTGAGAGCAATATTTGTTGAGAATGTATGTTTGCCAACATAGGCTTACTAATCTGCAAGGGTGCTATGGACATTGCATGTAGTGAAGAACAACTCTTCATTGATTATCTGGATTCTGCATACAACCATGTCTTTTGCATGTTCTTTTGGAATTGTGTAATCTTGTCTTTTAACTCACAGAATGTAAAACTAAGAGAAGATTACAACTTATTTAGCTACCAGCTATTAGAAAATTCTCCTTTCCCCAAGCTATCATGACAGTCAAAGCTAGGGGTCCTGTGGACATAGCATTAATGTTTTAGTATACATGGTTCGAAAAAGTGCATAGGATCTGTAAGCAGGTACTATTATGCATTTGCTTTGGATTTACTACCAACTATGTTGTAGGCGGCTGTTTAAGATTAGATTTCAATGAATTATTTGCACATTGAAGATGGAGCTTTTCTTTTGTTTCAGTTCATGCTTTGAAACTTTGTACCCATCTTTTTTGAATATCCACTATTTTTGTGAAATATGTCAATATCATCTCATTTGAGTATATGTCTCTTTGAATACATTGTTTGGATACATAAGTTACTCTTTTTTTATTTTTGCATTGACCAAATGTATTTTAGATGACTTGTTATGCCATTTCAGAACCTTAGCAGCATATTATTTCCCGGGTTATTGATTATTCATTTGATTGCTGTAAATTTGGGCAGTTGAATTCTTTTATACATTGTTATGTAGCAGTGAGGAGGATAGCAACTCTTCATGACTTAAGCGTTGAGATTTGTAGACATGAAGGGGTGGAGAATTTTGAAAGTCTAGGAATGGGACCACTTGTTCAACATCCCTTGATTGTGCATTATTTTGCACCTCCAGCAGATATAGTCACACCTTTTGAAATAACGACAGAGGAGATTCTTTCCCATCTCTCTGATTTCATAGACACATGCCAAGAGAATGATATAAAGGTGGAAGAATTCTTGTTTTATGTGGCGAAGAAAAACTGTGTTTCCTTTCCGCAGCAGTTATCTGTACGAATTCAAAGTATAAGGTATGCACTGTATGTTTCTCTTTTGCACTGTGAAATGATACAGATGTTTTTGAATGTATCTATATAAATGCACTGACTCTGATTTACAAAATGTGCTGTTTGTCTGCTAGTTCAATTATGACTAATTTAATTTGTTATGTATGAATCTCCTGCTGAGAGTAATTGATATTTTGGGACTTTGAAATTGCAATTTTTATTTGAAGTTTTTACAGTAACAACCATTCGAAGAACTGAAACAGGAGTTAATATGAACAAAATATATTCGCAATTCATTGCCTTCTTCAGAAAGAGAATGTTACAAGAAATCAGATATCCTGCTCTTCTTTGGTTTAAATCGAAGTTTCAAGCATTGGTAGGATGGTCTGACTGGAGGTTCATTTCAATTATTTATACACCCTTGAGATGGTCACATCGGCATGTATAATTTTTTTTTTTTAAACTCTGTTATCTAGTTTTAGAGATGTCTTAGTATTCAAATCAAATTGCAAATTGTGCAAATATAATGAAGTCATAATTTTTTTTTGTTTTTGGAGAAAAAGGGGTTGTACTTGTGTCCCCCACCCTTGACAAATCATAAGTCTCTCCTTTAGAGCTTAAGAGTTTACAAACAGATTCAATTCTCATCTCAATTGAGTTGCTATAGCTAAATACCTACATATTTTTCATAAAAAGTCTAAATTCTTGATTTTCATCTTTTGGATCTTCTTCACTATACAAATATTCCAGAATTCAGCATCCTTCTTCTTGACATTTTTCTGCAGCAGCCTTCACAATAACAAAACTCTACCTCTACTGTCTACGCACTGCATCTTAGGAGAGTAATATTTCCAAAAATTTGCGTTATCATAGTCCGCTTTACTAGCTCTGGCCTGTTAGTTTCCTTCTTGAAGCATAAGTGCAACAACCAGAACTGTAATAAATAGTTTAGTAGTCTCAAAAAGTTGAAATTTCATGTTTAAATCTGATGATATATGCATAATAACTAAACAATGGGTCATTATATAATACACGTGAAATTCATTTTAATCCCAAATAACCAATTGAAAAACAATTTATCATTTTAACTAGTTAAGAAATGAATCTCAATTCATATTATAATGACATTTTAACAAGTCATACAGATATTATTTTAATAAATAGTTTAGCAGTCTCAAAAAGTTGAAAGTTTCAATCCATACTTTATCCCATAATCCAACCAACAACCAACAACTCAAATAATCCATTTAGCCATGAAGTCCATTTGATATCATCTTCTTTTGCTTCAGCATACAAAACTTCTACTTGCTTCACAAAATCATCATCCGCGTTACCAAATCTGGTCTGTTAGTTTCTTCCAATGCATTTTTTTGGAGTGAAAAGTTAAAAATTTGTATTAAAAAAACACGTATTACATTATTTTCCTGGTAGCCTTCCTCTCTTGGCCAGTGCCAGGATACAAATCAGCTTCTCTGCAGATCCTCCTGATCATGGTGATCAAAAGGGGTTTTCCCCAATTCGTGCTCTGCCTCTCCTTTATCTCCCTTAGGCTTCTCTGTTGCTTCAAATTTGTCTTTCTCTGCACTATGTAACCCATAAATAGATACATATAATAGCTCACAGTTATACTGCTCCTCCACCTCTCATACAATTTGTTTTTCTTCATCTTCCTGTACTACTTGTGCTGTCCCTGTCCTGAGTTGTCCCCATCCTTAGTTTTTCCCAAATTTCTTCTTCCTCAGTGTGTATTTGAGAGGCCTCCATATTTCTTGCATCAATGGTTTCAAGCACCTTTCTTGCTATAGTGCTCCATATGCTTTCTGTTGGTTTGAATTCCTCCTTAAAAGTTCTTCCATTTCGTTCTAGCCAGATTTGCTAGCAAATAAATCTTAAACCCAAATCCCATGTAGTTTTTATCCTCTTTGTTTTGAATTTGTTGGCTTTCCAATAATCTCAGAAAGTATCCATGGTTGGAATTTGGACCTCCAGTTGGTTAAAAGTAATATACCATTCCTTCCACACTATTTGGGCAAAAGTGCATTCAAAAAGGAGATGAGAAACAGTTTCCTCATATTGGTTGCACATTATACACCTATTAGGCCCAATAAATCCTCTTCTGCATAAATTGTCTTGGGTCAAAATACTATTGTGGGCCATCTGCCAAGAGAAACTGTTTATCTTTATCCATCCCTTAGGTTGCCTCAACTTTGACCAAGGGGGTTGTTGTATTGGGTGGTTGGGAGAAGTAATAAATTTATAGCCCTCCTTCATTGAATAATTTCCCATAGTTCCATGACCCCATGCTATCTTATCTAGTTCATTCCTTTTTAAACTGTCTGTTTTCCAAAATATTTTGTAGCTTGCTTTTCTCTGCTTCCCACTCTTCACTCGGCCATTCCTCCTTAGGTTTCCACTGCTTGGCTCTAGGCCCTTATGGATGGGGAGGTTTGATATAGTGGAATACCTGATACCATCCATGGCTGTGCAAATCCAATTTGAGGCCTACTAGATGAGGGTGAGTATTATCTATTGGTGGGTGCTGCTCCCATGAGTCCTCCCATAATCTTGCATTTTTCCCATCCCCAATTTTCTAGAATAGACCTTGCTCAATGATTGGGGCTCCTTTTTTCAGTGCTTTCCAGATCTCTGAACCTTCCCCCATGATTGGAAGACGGGGAATTTCTTTTGCTGGGTGGGTTGGGTAGTATTTTGAAGATAATACTTGGCACCACATTTGGTCCTGATTGGATATCCATCTCCAGTATAATTTGGCAGTGAGAGCCTGATTATTTGTTTTTGCTGCTCTAATTCCCAGGCCTCCTTGGTTCTTTGGTTTGCATACTTTGTCCCAACTGACTAGGGCCATTTTATGATCTCCCTTTGCCCCTGACCATAAGAATTTCCGCATGATTTTATCAAGATCCTTCAACACACTCTTTGGGGCAGCCAAGATAGAGAACTGATACACAGGCATTGCTTGAAGGACAAATTTAAGGAGAGTTACCCTACCTCCAAAACTCAGCCATCTATTTTTGAATGGATTTTATCCTTAATAGTTTTCCAATATTTGCTTTTTAACCTCTTTGCTGAAAGGGGGATCCCTAAGTATTCTAGGGGCATATGGGCTTCCTGGAATCTGAGAATATGGGATATCCTTTCTCTTACTCTTTTAGCTACATTGAAGAAAACCACTTTGGATTTTTTTTCATTTACCAATTGGCCTATCGCTGCTATATAGAAATCCAAGAGATCACGGATGTTGATTGCTTCTTGTAGTGATGCTTCGTCCCACATTCCTGTGTCATCCACAAATTGAAGATGGGTAAGGTCCACCTCATTGCAAATACTAATTCTTGTAATGCTTCGTTCCATTTTCCTTTTTCTTATTAGTCTTTCCAATACTTTGGCATAGAGAATGAATAGATTTGATGAAAGAGGATCACTTTGTCTGATACCTCTGGATGCCTAGAACGGATGGGAGGGGATTCCATTTATGAGCACTGAGAAGGAAGCCGAGGATATACATTCCATCACCCATGATATCCATTCTTCTTTGAAGCCGAATTTTCTTAGAATTTGTGCCAAGAACTTCCAGCTGACCCTGTCATAGGCTTTGGATAAATCCAGCTTGAGAAACATCCCCTTCTTCCCTTTTTGGTTAAGAGTATGGAAGGATTCCTGGGCCATTACTATTCCATCTAGAATTTGTCGACCCTGCACAAAACCTCCTTGTTCTGGTGATATTATATTTGGTAAAATCTTTTTTAACCTTTCTGCCATCAGCTTGGTCATGAGCTTGTAGGCCACATTACAGAGTGCTATTGGATTGTAGTTGGCAATGTCCTCCACCTCTCCTCATTTTGGGATAAGGGCTAAATGGGTGTGGTTGGTGGCTTTGAGGATTCTTCTGTTGATTCTAACTTCCTCCATTGCTTTAGTTAGATCCTTCGCTATTATGTCCCAAAAAGCTCTGTAAAATTCTACTGGGAGCCCATCTGATCCTGGAGACTTTCCTGTCTGCAAAGCAAGGATAGTACTTTTGACTTCTTCCTCTGTTATTTCTTTTAGGAGTTCCTCATTCTGATTTTGAGATATCATCTTAGGAATACTAGCTAGAATTTCCTGCTAATGATGGACAAAAAAGTTTGGATTTGCAGAAAATAAGGAGCTAAAATAAGGATTTGCTACATCTTGCATACCTGGGATGGTTGTTTGCCTATTCTCTGGGCCATTTGATAAGGCATCCATCCTGTTATGAAGGCTTCGAGCAATAGCTGTATGGTGAAAGAATTTAGTGTTTCTATCTCCTTCCTTTAGCCATGTCACCCTTGCCCGTTGTTTCCAGTATGCCTCCTCTTTTTTATCTATCTCCTCCTGTTTCATCAATGTTTCTTCTGTAGAAGTTCTCCTGAGATAATTCCAAGTCGAATCTGAGTTGCCACTTGTTCCATACTTGTTGAGATCACTGCTCTCTGTTTTTGGAAGTCAGTTCTCTACAGTTTGCTCTCTTTTTTCAATCTTTGTCTAACAAATTTTAATTGCCAAAAGAGTTGGTACTGAGCTGTTCCATATGTGGGTTTCCCTTGCTGCCACTATTGTTGTACTAAACCATAGAGATCCTCATTTTGCGCCAAAAGTTCTCAAATCTAAAGGGTTTTCTTGTAGTCGGACTTCTTTTTGCTATGGTAATGCTTACTGGAAAATGGTCTGAAGCCAACCGATTTAGGGTCTCAGATTGACATTGCCATAGAGTGAAAGCTTTTTCTTCTACTAAAAACCTATCTAATCTGGATTTTATTGTTTGCCTCTCTTTCCTTTTATTTGTCCATGTGTTGTTGCAACCTGGTGGGGGTATATCAATCAACTCTAAATAGTCAGATTGGGCTATGAGGAGCCTATCCTTTTCGTTGAGTTGTGCTATACCTCCTTCTTGGTCATTTACTGACATCTTGGCATTCAGGTCCCCTCCCACCATCCAGAGGTCTTCGGGGTAGGCTTCCCTGATTGCTTGGACTACTTTCCATTGGATTTTTTGTTTCATACTCCTTGCATTCCATACATATTAATGATCATCCATACATTCCTTGAGTTTCTATCTCTTAATCTAGTCATTAGCACTCCTCGAGCAACTGCTGAACTGAGTAACTGAAAGGAGTCCCTATTCCACATTATTGTCATTCATCCTGAGTAGCCCTGAGAGGCTTGGGCCACATAATCACTTTGCCTCTTGCATTATTTCAAGAGATCTTCTAATTTCTTGTAATAGCACCACATCTGGGTTTATTTCTGAGATCAGTCTCTTAACAACCAATTGTCTAGGGCGACCGTTTAATCCCCTTACATTCCAGGTATTTATAATCATTGGGGTTCTATGTTGTAGAAGTTGGCTATGGATTTAACTAGACCTAACTTTCTCAAGAAGAAGTTGGGAAATCTGGTCGAGAATCCATCTCCTTCTTCGGTGGCTTTGGGGAAAGAAAAAGGAGATGGGCAAATGAAAAAATAAAGAGAGAAAGCTTTGGAAACAACCAGAGAACGGGACTAAAGGTTTGGTGCAAGAGGGAAACTGAAGATTTATTATTTCCAAGGCATTTGAAGCACGTACAACATGATAGTTTTACCAAACTTTAATTAAGTGCATGATGCATGATTCTTGAGGGGGATTTTTGTTGTGTTGAGGGAAATTTTTGCTGCGCTGAGGGGGATTTCTATTGCATTGAGGTGGATTTCTGCTGCGCTCGGGAGGTGGTTTGTTGCGCTGAGGTGGATTTCTGCTGCGCTCGTAGGATTTTTGCCGCCATCGGGAGGGGATTTTTCTGCGCTCGGGAGGTGGTTTTCTGCTGCGTTGAGGTGCTTTTCTGCTGCGCTCAGGAGGGGATTTCTGCTGTGCTCGAGAGGGGGATTTCTGCTGCATCGAGGTGGATTTCGGCTGCATCGAGGTGGATTTTTGCTACGTTCGAGGTGGATTTCTGCTACGTTCGAGGTGGGATTTTTGCTGCGCTTGGGAGGTGGATTTCTGCTACGCTCGAGTTGGTTTTCTGCTGCGCTCGAGGTGGTTTTCTACTGTGCTGAGGTGGATTTCTGCTGCACTCTGGTGGATTTCTGCTGCGCTGAGGGGGATTTCTGCTACGCTGAGGGGGATTTTTGCTGTGCTGGAGGTGGATTTCTGCTGCGCTCGGGTAGATTTCTGCTGCGCTCAAGTTGGATTTCTGCTGCGCTCAAGGAGGATTTTTGTTTGTGCCCTAGCGCAGCCCCGACCGTGCGTTAGCATGTCCTATTTGTCCTCATTGCAAATCGTTTAGTAGCCCGTGTTCTTGGTGTTATGTGGATACTTGATGAAGTAGGAATGGAGGAGACACGGGCTTCTTCTCTTAAATCTGTCCAACGCCTTCACACAACAGTTTCATACCAGCGTTTGTCTAAATAGATTAATTCTCTCTAGAAACATCTAGACATTCAAGCTAGTATTATATTCTCTTTGCAAGACCAAGTGAAAGACAACAACCGCACTATCACGGATCTCCAAATTAAACTTCAAGATCAACAAGCCATCATTACTCAATTGCAGACTGCACATACCGATCAACCTCCTCAGAATTCTACGAATTTACACTCTAAAATTTTAAAAATTCGAGATGAACAGGCTATTCTTGTTGAACATGAACGTCTTAAGTAAGCATCAATTGCACAAAGCCAAAAATTAGCCGACCAACACTCTTGGGTTCAGGTTGTAGCCGGAAAGAACCCCCCCAATAGTTGAGTTGGTTGTCCAAGCTAAATTTGAAGAAGAAAGGATCCGTAATGCGAAAGCGCTCAATCTCAAGGTTCGTGGGGTGCCCAAACCTATTGATCCGCTTCAAGCTGGAAATGCCTTCGTTCACAACACTCTTGAGTTAACAGATGTTACTCTCAAGAGCATGGTTCTCTCCCGACTTCACATTGGTCATACGCTTCAAAAATGCGGAAGAGCGTATGAAGGCGTTGAGGGCCAAACGGAAATTATTTACTCTTCAGGACAAGATCTACTTTGATGAGGACCTTACGTGACTCCAGGTTGAAGAATTGAAGAAAGCCAGAGAACAAGTAGCCGTAGCCAGGAAAGCCAACAAATGGGCAGTTATTCGTTATTTGCGTGCAGTGATTAGGGACTCTCCCCCTCTTGGGTGGTCCAAACCCTTGCCTAACAAATGACTCCATCGGCACAGAAGGGGGGTGGCAGATAAGCTAGCTATAGCTTGTTGGAACTGCAATGGTATGATGTGGTCTGGCCTAGGGTTCCTTCTTGATGTGATTGGCAGACATGACATCATTCTTATCTGTGAGACGCATGATAGTCCTGAGTGGGGCCCTGTTGTCTTTGGTTACTTTTGGTGGTCCAATTGTTGGCAACTCACTCAACGCTTTGGGGGGTTTGAGGATCAGGAGGTGTTGCTGCTCTTATCAGGGATAGGCTCCAAGGTTCGGTTTCCCTGGTTTCAACTGATCCCCACTCCAAGTTTTTATGGGTTAAAATCCATCGTCACCCACCTCTTTGGGATATCTACATTGCCACTTGTTACTTTCCCCCACCACGTCCAATTTTGCTATTCACACGAACGGGGACCCTTTCCAGGATCTCTATGAGGACATTACTAGATACTCGGCTTCAGGGGAGATACTTCTGCTAGGATATTTCAATGCTCGGACCGGACCTATGCAGGTTTCTCTTCATGACCTCACAACCGATGAGATGCGGACTCGAGAATTGGATCTTGAGGACCTTGGTTTTGCTCGAACCTCCAGTGATACACAGGTGACTGCTTACGGTAAGCGTCTTATTGAGTTGGCTCAATGGTATATCTTGTTTTCCGGTTTCTAGTGGGTTTACTTGCTTTCCTCATAGTGGTGGAGCCAGTATCGTCGACTATGCTATTTCCTCTACCACCCTCATTTCCCGATTCAACGTCTCTGATCAGCCTCCCCCCCTTATCGATCATTTAGTTCTTTCTCTTATGTTATCCACTGTTTCCCTTCCTATTACTCCTCCTCCTCCTCCCTCCCCTTCAACCCCTCGAGTCGTTGTAGACTTTGACTATTATTATTCCTTTACCTACATGGATCGGTTGCGTCATGTTCTCTCGAGGGTGTCTTCTCTTCTTGATGTTTCCAATCGTCTGCTTGCTTGGTCCAAACTATTTGGAAGGCTGCTTTGGACTCGTACCCCCACACTATTCGTCCTCCCCCAAGCCCTCGTTCCCCTGGTCTTTGCCCCATGAACATCTGGTATGATAAGGAATGTAAGTTTGCCCATCGAAGGTTGAAATATTCCATTCGGAATCCTTCCCAACCCTATGCCATTTCTCACAAAGACTACAGGATGCTTCTTCGAAAAAAGAAGCGTCTCTTCCTCTCTCGACATCGACTTGATCTTATCCACTCCCTTCAACATTCTCCTAAATCCTTCTGGTGCCTTATCCTCCCCCGTGATCAGATTACTCATGGGATCGATCTTTCCTCTTGGACCATTCATGCCTCTTCCCTCTATACCATCCCAAATCAGCCTCCTATTACTGTTCCCTCCCCCCTCTTCGTGCCACCTATTTTCTATTGGTCTTGTTAGGTAGGCTATCTGGAAACTCTGTACGAGCAAAGCAGCAGATTTGGATGGGTTATAGGCGGAATTGACCCTCTTGTTGGGCCCCGCATTGATCTTTTTAATCTCTATGTCTGTTCTGGGTTTCCTGATTCCTGGACTCAACATATCATTCACCCCATTCATTAGGCAGGTGATCCCCTAGAACCCAATAACTACAGGACTCATGATTGGGCATATCTTTGCCAAGCTCTATGCCACAACATTGGATGTGCTTCTCTCCCGAAGGTTGGAGGATGGGGGTTTTAGGGCTCTTGGCCAAGTTGGTTTTCGGCAAGATCACCAGACCACAGATCACATTCTAGTCCTCAGATCTATTATTGAGGAGGCGCATTCCAGGTTCTCTAAGGTTTATTGTTGCTTTGTTGACTTCAGGAAAGCCTTCAATACGGTGCCTCGACATTTACTTCTTGAGAGACTACGGTTAGTTGGCATCTCTGGGCAACTTTTGACAACGGTTACACGGTTATATGAGATTGTGAAAGGTCGGTTTCGCTCCCCTCAAGGGATTTTAGACAGTACTCTTAGCACCATAGGAGTGAAACAGGGGTGTCCCCTTTCCCCGACACTTTTTGGGATCTTTATCGACGAGATTGAGACTTTTATTAAGGAGAACGCTCATTTAGAGGATGGTTGCCTTCTTCACTATGTGCTAATTTCTATTCTCTTCTTTGCTGATGATGTTGTTCTTTTGGCCTCTTCTCCTAAGGGAATTCAGCGCCATCTGGACAAGCTTGCTGCTTTTTGTGACTCGAGACAGCTAACGGTGAATCTTTCTAAGACCAAGGTTATGGTATTCAATACTACCAAAGAGGCTCTATCTCATCTCCACTTCTCTTTCCAAGGTCGGGAGGTCGAGATCACCACCTCTTATGTGTACTTGGGGGTTATTTTCACCGGTCCCACTTTTAGTATGAAACCCGCCGCCCAGGCTCGGGTGTGTAAGGGATATGCAACTCTGTCTTTGCTAGAGAGGAATTGCTTCAAAGCACATTTTCAGGATATACTTGTGAAGATGAGGAGTTTTGATGCCGTGGTCAAGCCAACTATTACTTATGGGTCAGTGGTTTGGGGTCCTAGCCTTGGCCCGACTGAGTGGTGACGGGTTGAACGAGTCTAGACACTTTTTCTTCGACGATTCATTCGTTGCAAGGGCACAGTCCCCCGCTCTATTATTCTGGTAGAGTTTGGGGCTTCTCCTCTCCAGCTTGAGATTATCTTCCTGATTATCGGTTATCTTCACAGGATCCGTACTTTTGGAGATACCCTTGAGGGTTATAGGCGGTACCCTTACCTCGCCCTTCGCCCCTCGATGGAACTCTCTCCGAGTTCTCGGGGAGGTCGGAGGAGCTGGTTTTTTCAGGTTTCTGCTCCCTTGGCTAGCATTCAAATACGGATAGACAGGCTCCAGCCTTATTCTTTGGGGGTTCTCCAGTACACTAGATGCACATGGATCTCTCTTGTTGCCCCTCTTTCGCCCAAGATGTCTTTCTACCATGAGCACTTCTTACAGATTCAGGAGGGTAGAATAGTTCCTCCACAATACCTTAAGCAACACACAATGCATAGTCTTCAGATCACTATTGGACAACTCAGGGTGTGTTCTCACAAACTTCGGATTAAGTCAGATCACCATCTTCCGACGGAGGAGCGGATTTGCTTGTTTTTCTCCTTGGGTGAAGTTGAAACGCTTGATCACTTTATTTTTTGTTGTCCCATTTATTATGAGATCCGAGGTAGGTTCCATTGCCTTTTCAGGGACAACTCCCGATCTGTTTCTACCTTCTTCAGATACCCGAACCAACGTTGTCTCACACTCTTTCTTAGGGAGATAAGTCAGCTTCGACGATAAAAAAGTTCTCCAAATGGCTCTCATCCTCCTCAACATCGGCTTATCACAACATACTTCACCAACTCCGACGGACTAGTTGACTTCGATCGGAAGCACCCCACATCATCCAGTTTGAATAGAAGTAGGGTCACTATATAGCACACCAACAGTTTGTCAGGGTTCCAAACTAACAATGGGCAGAGACATATCATGGACTTCTTCAGCTCCGGTACTTCGGCCTAGAATTTTAGGAGATATTAGTTTCAGGGGCTTCTCGGAGCTTGTCCCTCCTGGGCTGCTCCCTCCTCCCTTCTTCTCTCTCTCCGTTCTTCTTGGCGTGCACTCCTCTCTGTTGGATTGCAACCCTCCCCCCTTTGCTCTCCCTTTTCTTTTCTTTTCCCTTTCTCTTTGGCCCGTTTGTCGGGTTTCATCTTGTATTTATCTTAGTTCTTTTCTTTGTTGTGCTTTTTAGCCTGCTAGATGGAAGTCATAATTGTCCTTCTTGTAGTCCCTTGGGTCTTATTTTGGCCCATCGTGGACATTAATAATATTTCATTTCATTTCTATTGATTGTCATAGTCGGAGCTCTCCCCTTTCTCCATTTGGGGTTTCTTGGACTTTTGGCTTTGATCTTTTGATTGGGGATGTGAAGCCTTCTTTTTCCAGACTTTCACAGAGTCCCTCGCTTCAAGGCAAGATTTGCCCACATGGCTAAACTTCTTGCATATGGAGCATCAATTAGGAGGGTTTTCATATTTGATCTTCTGGGCCCTTGACCTCAAATTTGAGATTAGCCTTATAGAGGATAGAAGCGACTTATCTAGGTGAACATTCACACAAAATCTTGCAAGAGTCAACCTAGTTCTTGCTTTTGTAGCTGAATCCACCGCTATAGGAAATCCAATGGCGCAATTCCTGCCAAAATGTCTGTCCCAAAAATCAAGCGGCAAACCTGGAAGCCTTACCCAAACAGGGGCCATATTCATGACTTCTTTGAAAGGGTCGAAAGAGATATCCCATTTCTTAAGTGCTAGATCTCTTCTCCCATAAAATCATGGACCCTAAAGCATGACGTGCATAAGATCCCAGGGTTATGGATAGAAAATAACACAAATCCATTTTGCATGGCCACCACATCAATATGATTTTTGGGTTTCCATTTCTCAACCACCCACTTCTTGATTGAATCCACATCTGGTCTAGGCCCAACAAATCTACAAACCAAACTATTATGCGTTTTCTCAATCGGTCTCATGGCCAATGGATGTGGGATGCGCGAGCAAATCATATCACCCTCTTCAATAGTAAAAATGGAAAATTTCTCCTATTGGGGGCCCAAGCCTTGGACAACGTTCTTTCAAGATCGATCCCTCCTTGTAGGTTGGGATCCCCGATCAGTCCCCCCAATCACAAGTGAGGATTCTCTTTTCCTTGTCATAGCAAAATTTGAAAAAACCCCTGGGTCAAACTGGCTTCCTTGCCACACACCGACAGGGTCTGAATCTTTATCCGAGGCACCCATACAATCACAGCTCCGAAAACCCTAGCTCTGAATAAAACCTCCATAATCGCAGCTCCGAAAACCCTAGCTCTGAAAAAACCTTCACAGTTGCAGCTTCGAAAGCTCTTCACTATCACAACTTCAAAAACCCTAGCTCTGGAAAAACCTTCACAGTTGCAGCTCCAAAAGCTCTCCACAATTGCAGCATCGAAAATCCTAGCTCTCCATAGTCGCAGCTCTGAAAACCCTAGCTCTGAAAAAACCTTCACAGTTGCAGCTCCGAAATCTCTCCATAGTTGCCGCTCTAAAAGCTCTCCACAGTTGTAGCTCTGAAAACCCTAGCTCTCCACAGTCGTAGCTCCGAAAACCCTAGCTTTGAAAAAACCTTCACAGTTGCTGCTCTGAAAGCTCTCCATAGTTGCCGCTCCGAAATCTCTCCATAGTTGCCGCTCCGAAATCTCTCCACAGTCGTAGCTACGAAAACTCTAGCTCTCCATAGTCGCAGCTTTGAAAACCCTAGCTCTAAAAAATCCTAAACAGTAGCAACTCTCAAAGCTCTCCACAGTTGTTGCTCCAAAAGCTCTCCTTCTATTGGTGAACTTTGACATGATAGATACCACAAGGATTTTAAGTTAGCGATACCTTAAATTTAATAATGCATTCCGTGATGAGGATTAGCATAGAATTTATTTTTATTATAAACTTTAGCATAAGCTTTATTATATGTTTTTGTCAATTAGTTTCCTAGGACTTATCACCTTCTTTATCCTATGTAAAATGTGACAATTAGCTAGTTAGGTTGTTAGTCTAAGTTAGCTAGTTGTTAGTTTTAGTTGATCTTCTTTATCCTATTCTATATTGCGCTTTATGTTGAGATTGGATATGCCAATTTGCACCTTATGTACAAGTTTGAAGATCTTGTAATTTTGGCATTCTTATGCTATATAAATTTGTAGCCTTGCCTATGAAAGATAATAAAGTTTGGTGTCAGTTTTTATTCCCATGTCATTGGTATTAGAGCAGTTCTTTCTTGCTTTAGTTCTAAGGGTGGAATTGGTGATTCTCCGCTCCCCTCTCTCTGTAGCCTTCTATTGGTTCTGCCTGTGCTCGTGCAAGTGTGAGGGGGTTCCTCATTAGTTCACTCATTGCCCATGTTACCGTCGTGGATGATGTTTCTATTCCGGCGTTCAATACATCCTGCACAATTAAAAACATGTTTATCCATAGTTGACTGTTCTACAAAAGTAACTTCAACCGAGTATTAGTCGATTTAATTTTTTAAACTTACCAGGATGATTGCTTTGATCTGGATCCTTGTGATTTTCATCTCAATCATCTCGTTCTGGTCCTCGGCCATGTCGAGCAGCACGTCGACCATGTCTTCTACGCGACCTTCCTTTTTCGTTCTTCTGTTGTTGATGTGCTCATCAATTATTTTCTCGGCAAAGTCATCGAATAATTTGGAAACTTTTTTCATGCGACGACGGAAGCCTTGCAGATCCATCCAACTGAGACTCGGAATGAAATCTCCTATGCAAAAGGCACCCGCAGCGGCGAAAATCTCGTCGACCATTTCTTTAAACCCGTTCGCCCCGCTCAAATCATGATCGGAGTACGTTTTGCTGGCAAACATTCTACAGATAATGTTTCGCGTGAAGGTGTCGAGCATTTTGCGCACATCCACACAATGCCTGAGTACTTGTTGCCTGAGATTATTGCTGCAGACGACAACGATAATGCTATTGATTTGTGAATGTTCAGAATATTCCTATTCAAGCTCTTGTATGGGCGGACATCGTTTTGGGGCTCCGACAATGCGAAGATGCTCTCCAACATGGTTTCCCAAAAGCTGCATTTCCTCGACGAGGGCACTGAAGTTGGAGGGGTGTTATCTTTGCGACCCTTCATCTGTGCCAAGGATTTGGTTAGGCCCCTTCTCATCAAAGACCCTACCAAGCGGCTGGGTTCCACCAAAGGCCCCTTGAAGATTAAACACCATGCATTTTTTATAGTGTTAATTGGGTGCGCGATCTTGATACTTTGTCGGTGATGCCAACTACTGCGTTGGGCTGTTTGCATGGCCTTTGGCGCCATTGTCCATGTGGACCTCAAGTCGTCTTGGCATAAGTTTCCTTCATTTGCATGCACATTTACATTGTTGTCGTTCTAGAAAGTGGCGTCATCGGTGCAGAATGGATGGACAATGAGGAAGAACAGGAGAGTGGTCAATTGCAATATTGACCGCTTGATCTGCTTGCTATGCGAGTCAAGGGCGGTAGATTTGTCGTCCGTGAAAACCCGATTAACTTTTCTCGGCTAGAAGGCAACACATGTGTCGGGATTTTGATCTTGTATTTAGACTCCACCGTAGATGTACATAGTCAATGACCACATCATTGGCTGCAATTTTGCTTCCATAGTGGGCTCGCATGCTTGTCTTGCATCTTCCCTTGCACACTGTTCACAAGTATTGATATGTTATATTGATGGCAGCATATGGAAAAGTCTCTCCAAATCCTGAATGAGTTCAACGGTTTGTTCCCTGACGGACTCTTGGAATATAGTCATCTACGGGAGATCGATTAACAAGACAACTCGTTCACCTGAAGCTTGCCCAATCGCATCCTTGAATTAAGCAACTAGAGAATTTTCAATTTTCAAGATCCATGCAGGCTCTTTTTCGAGCATTTGTATTCTTTCTTGGATCTGTTCAAGACATCCACCGTCTTCATTTTGCCATGTAGAGACTTTTTTGGAATAAGACTTTAGTTCAAGACCATGGCCCTTTCTTTGATTCCATCAACCTTTCATATTATAGGTCATGATTTGGGTTATTATTTCAATCATGGGAATTGAATGGGTACTCCAACTTTGGAGTTGTCATTGTCTCTTCCATGTTTTATGCCATATTTGGGTTTCTCTCTCTTTGAGTGGATTTCCTGCAATGCGTCATTCATCAACAGATTTTGTCCACGATATTCAGCATCTGCCCCCTATTGATCGTATTTTCGCAAGACTAGCCAAACCTGTTTGGGCAGTACCACGTCAGATTGCAATGCTACTTCCACTCATTGCTGGCAATTATTGATCAACCATATTCCATTTTTGACATAGTCTCGGTTCTCTCATTTTCCAAAGGTTTACCAACATATGTGGTTTTTGTTATGCCCTTGGGTACAGATTTGGGTTTTCATTTCCGATCTGTTGGAAGTTTTAACTTGTATGTTTCCTTTAGGATTTTCTTATCTTATTTTGTGAGGTGGAAAAACTTGCAAAGCAAAGCCTATGAGAGTTGTGTACTATTATGTTGTCTTTCATTCATTCTTCGTTCCTTCTTATTGTCGATTGGCTTGGAACGAGGTTGACGACTTTGAGTATTCTTACGTCATGGAGGTTGATGGCCACATCATTCTTTTGTGGATTGCATTTTAGCACTCTAGACACTTGGACATCATTGGCAGCTTATCTGCACTGTTAAATTCAGTCAGTTATCAATGTTCCTGACATTTCATTTCCGCTGCTACATCTTGTCGGGGTACTTCAACATCTTCCCTTGTTAACCCTCCAGGGCGATAGCGCATGCCATCGCCTTTCTCAGCATCTACCCTCGATTCTTTCTTTGTTGATAGCATTGGAGGCTAATGCTTTCATTGTTGGGAGGACTGATGATGATTAGCAGAGGATTTTATTGTAACCTTAGCATAAGCTTTATTATATGCTTTTGTTAATTAGTTTCCTAGGATTTATCACCTTCTTTATCCTATGTAAAAGGTGACAATTAGCTGGTTAGGTTGTGAGCTTAAGTTAGCTAGTTGTTAGTTTTAGTTGATCTTCTTTATCCTATTCTAAGTTGCACTCTATGTTGAGATTGGATATGCCAATTTGCACCTTACATACAATTTGGAAGACCTTGTAATTTTGGCATTCTTATGCCGATATAAACTTGTAGCTTTGCCTATGAAAGATTATAAAGTTTGGCGTCAGTTTGCAATACTGCATACATTAACTAAGGCAAAACTACCCAACCTATCAGTTCCCATTCAATAGAAAAACTTTCGAAGAAGTTGTCTGAAAGGGTGGGGCTGCAACTGTTTGCAATCTAGGTTCAGACCACCACTGATACAGTTTAGCCAGCCAAGGTACAGATACTTGAGGAAAAAGATGCATCTGTGTTTTCCAAAACACAAGGATTACTACCACAATTATAGAAAATGTTGGGACAGATATTTCCATGCATTTTATTAAAGGGCTTCCAAACTCTGGAGGCAAAACAATCATTCTGGACGTGCTAGATCGTCTCTCTCAGCATGCTCATTTCTATCCCCTAGGACACCCCTATAAGGCCCCCACGGTTGCCCACATACCCCAAGAATTCCTTTTTCGCCCTCATACAATGCCCCATACTGCTTTTTGATACACCGAGAAACTGAAGGGGCTTTTGGGCAAAGAAAGATCTAAGAGATCTCAGCTAGATGTAGAGCAGATTTGAGCGTTTTTTTTCAACAAATTTGATATTTTTTTTGCTGGATTTGAAGTAGATTTGAGAGTTTTCCAGCAGATCCAGAGCATATTTGATCCTTTCTAAGCAAGTTTGAGAGTTTTCCAGCAAATTTAAAGCAAATATGATGGTTTCTCAACAAATCTGAGAGTTTTCTAGCAGATCTGAGAGTTTTCCAGCAGATCTGTGCATTTCTCAGCAGATCTGAGAGTTTTCCAGCAGATCTGAGCATTTCTCAGCAGATCTAAGAGTTTTCCAGCAAATCTGAGAGTTTCTCAGCAGCTCTATGGGTTTTCCACCAGATCTGAGCATTTCTCCACCAGATGTAAGAGTTCTCCAGCAGATTTGAGCGATTCTCACCAAATCTGAGAGTTTTCCAGCAGATATGTGTATGTGTATCTTTTAGCAGATTTATTAGTCTTCCAGCAAGAATATTTTTTTTCTCCATAATCTTCAGTTTGGGGGAGGAAAAACACAACTTTCTTGGCTGTAAGTCTCTATTTCAGTTGCAGATTTTATTTTTTGTGCTCTAATGGCTAGTTTGTCTAACATTATGTTAGAGGGTAACCAAAATTTTCTGGGAAGAATTATAGTACCTGGAAACAACGTATGTTGGCCATTTTTTAGTACAGGTGTTTGGATCAGCTTGTGTTGGGCAAGGAAACACGACCAACAACAACTGGAAATGATCAAACCAAGTTTGATGAGTGAAATAGAGAAGCTATGATGCTAATAAAGCTTTCAGTGACTGATGAAATGCTTCCCGAAGTGCAGACTGGGGGTGATGTTGCAACTATTTGGAAGCAACTAAAGGATTTACATGAAACTTCAGATAAAGGTAGAGCCTTCTTTCTTAAAAATTTACTGTTTTCAAGCAAAATGGATGAAAGTGAGTCTTTACAAGATCATTTGCTGAAGATAAAAGACCTTAGAGAACAGTTGAATGCCATTGGGCGGAAAATGGAAGAAGACATGGTGGTAATCACTCTCAAGAGTTTACCAGCTTCATTTGAGCATTTTATTGAAACCCTAAATATTACTTCTACTGATGTTGACTTGAAGTTTGAGGATTTGAGCACCAAGCTCTTGCAGCAAGACAGGTGGAAAAAGCAATTTGGAAGTAGCAGTGGGAATGAGGGTTCAAAAATGGCTTTGTCAGCCAACTTCAAGGGCAAAGGCAAGTTTGCTAAGAATCATGAGGGTAGCAAGATAGATGCTTCAGGTAATCACAAGACTTTTAAGTGTCATTATTGTGGAAAAATGGGCCATAAGAAAAAGTTTTGTAGGAAAAGGTTATATGATGAGAAGAATAACCAAGGGCCAAAGAAGCAGGCCAATGTTGCAAAACATAAGGAAGAGGAAGACCTCTTTGTGTTTATGGCACATGATAAAGCAAACAATGTGAAAACATCTGCTTGGCATATAGATTCAGACATAGTTGAGAAAATCGGAATTGAATCGAAATCGGCATGGAAAAGAATCGGGAAAAATTGCGGACAAAATCGGCATTTTTTCATTGAAAAAACCGAAGAAAATGCAAATTTTCATTGGAAAAAGCTTTTTTCATGCATATCATAATTTTTCGGGAAAAAATCAGCTAGCCTGTGAATCGGGAAAAATCGGATCGAATCAGGAAATTTTGCAGATTTTCTCAACTGCAGATTCAGGTGCATCTTGTCATTTTACCAATAGGAGAGATTGGTATATTATTTATGTTGCTAATGAATCTTCTAATGACTCTGTGGTGTTTGGTGGTGGGGAGGAATACAGGGTAGAAGGAAAAGGTAATGTGCAAATAATCTTGTCAAGTAAAAAGTTGGTATTTCTTAATGTTCACTATGTTCCAGGAATGGATAAGAATCTACTTTCTTTTAGTGAAATTATAAAGCACAACCCCCACTTACATGTGATTTTCAGCAATCACAAATGCTACTTTGTGGATAAGGAGAGTAAGAAGACCCTCACTCTTGGTATTGAAGAGCATGGGATTTTTAGGCTGGTTGATGCAAGGGAGGTGAAAGAGTATGCTTTGATGGCCAAGAGTGGTCAAAATAGCAATGAGCTTTGGCATCAAAGGTATGGACATTTGAATTTGAGATCTCTTTCTTATATGGCTAAAGAAATTTTGGTTGATGGCCTTCCAGATATACAATATCAGCAAGAAATTTGTGGAGCATGTCAAGCTGGTAAGCAGCACAGGACTCCGTTTGAAGAAGGGCAAGCTTGGAGAGCTAAGGAAGTTCTTCAGTTGATCCATGCTAACATTTGTGGGCCTATGAAGATGGCATCATTCTCCGGTGCTAGGTATTTTTTGTTGTTTGTAGATGACTTTTCCAGGAAGATGTGGGTGTATTTTTGAAGTTGAAATCAGATGTGTTTAATGAGTTCAAGAAGTTCAAGTCTTTGGTAGAAAACCAATCCAGGAAGAGCATTAAAGCCCTCCGATCTGATAATGGCAGAGAATTCTGCTCTAAGGATTTTCTTGATTTCTATACTCAAGAAGGCATTCAGAGGCAATATACCACACCCTACACTCCACAACAAAATGGAGTGGTAGAGAGGTGAAATTGTACCATTATGGAGATGGCTAGGTGTATGTTAGAAAACAAGTTTGTTTCTTACAAGTATTGGGCAGAAGCAGTACACACATCAGTGTATCTTCTCAACTGGTCTCCAACAAAAGCGGTACACAAGAAGACTCCAGAAGAAGCATGGTCTGGACAAAAACCTCAAGTAAGTCATCTCAAAGTTTCTGCTGGTTCAGTAGTATATGCATGGGTTCCTAAAGAAAAACAGACCAAACTTGATGCAAAATTTCAGAAAATGATGCTCACAGGGTACAGTGACAACCATAAAGCTTATAGGTTGGTTGATGTTAAGACTAACACAGCATGTCTTAGCCGTGATGTGGTAGTTGATGAAAACGCAGGGCTGTTCCAGAAGAAATCAGATCTGAAAGTTGCTGAAAATGAAGAGGATATGGCTGGAAAAACAGGTTCAATGGATGGGGCAAGTCAACAAGAGGCAGGAATCACCTCTCAGCATGACTCCCATGAATTTTCCAGCCAAGAAGATGCTAGAAATAGTTCAAATCAGCAGGAAACCAGCGATGTTTTGCAGCCGCAGGAGAGAAAGAAAAGACCAAAGTGGTGGTACAGCACCTATAATGATGTTCACTGGGATGAGCTACCTGATATGAGCCAGGAAGGTAGACCAAAAAGAGATAGGGCATCTGGTTCAGTGAATTATAATGATGATGCTCATTGGGATAAGCTGGATAAATGTAGAAACCCCCCCAACCCGCAAAAAAAAAAAAGCTGGCTGGTATAAGTCAAGAAGGTAGACCAAAAAGAGGTAAGGCATCTAGTACAGTGAAATTATCATGCTTTGATGGCTAACCTTCAAAACTCTTTTGAGCCTCGGGATTATGAAGAAGCCAAAGGCAGCCCAAAATGGGAAGAGGCTATGCAAGCCGAACATGAGACTTTGATAAAGAATCAAACATGGGCTCTCACAAAGCTACCTCCAGGGAAGAAACCCATTGGCTGCAAATGGGTCTATAAAGTCAAGTATAAGGCAGATGGGATGCTTGACAAGCATAAAGCAAGGCTGGTTGCAAAGGGCTTTGCTCAAAAGGAAGGGATTGACTATGAGGAGACATTTGCTCCTACTACAAAAATGGGTATAATCCACTTGGTTCTAGCCATGGCAGCACAGTTTGGCTGGAAACTACATCAAATGGATGTGAAGAGTGCCTTCCTCAATGGTGATCTAAAGTATACATTTCATTTCAAAGGAAGAAGTATACATGTACCAACCACAGGGATTTCAGGTTCCAAGGAAGGAACATTTGGTATGTAGATTCAAGAAAGCTCTTTATGGGCTGAAGCAGGCTCCCAGGGCATGGTACATCAAAATTGATAGGTATTTGGGAGAACAGGGATTCAGAAGGTGTCCTTCTGACCCCAATCTCTACATCAAAGGCAAGAATGGTGATGTGGTGATTCTAGTGATATATATTGATGATATCATCATCACCGGTAGCAAGGCAGGAGCAATTGCAAAGGTAAAATCAAAGTTATGTTTAGCCTTTGACATGACAGATTTAGGCCTTCTACATTATTGCTTAGGTGTAGAAGTTTTGGCAAACAGAGTCATATTTTTGTTTCACAAACAAAATATGCCAAAAGTTTGTTAAACAAGTTCAAGATGGCAGATTGTAAAATCTCATCTACACCTATGGAGAAAGGGCTGAAACTTTCAGCCAAGACTGATTCAAAGGCAGTCAATGAATCAGTCTATAGGCAACTAGTGGGCAGCTTGATCTATCTTACCGCCACTAGACTTGACTTGATCTATGCAGTCAGCTATATCTCCCGATTTATGCCAACTTCAAAAACAAAACACTGGACATCAGCAAAGAGGGTGCTATGGTATGTAAAGAGAACATTGGACTTTGGCATTCTATATGGGAAAAGCAAGGAGCCTCAGTTGTGTGGCTATTCTGACTTGGATTGGGCAGGATCCATGGATGACAGGAAGTCTACAACAGGTTATGTGTTCAGCCTTGGCACAAGGGCAGTTTCTTGGATCAGCAAGAAACAACATGCAGTTTCACTTTCCTCTACAGAAGCAGAATACAGAGCAGTAGTAAAAGGGGCATGTGAAGCAGTTTGGCTTAGAAGAATACTTGCAGATTTGCAAGTCCATCAAGATGAGCCCACGGTACTTCTTTGTGATAACCAGGGAGTTCTCAAGTTGGCAAAGAACCCCGTCTTCCATGAGCAAACAAAACATATTGATGTGCATTGTCATTTCATTCAACAACTTGTAGAAGATGGAGAAGTTGAGCTGAAATATTGCCCAACTCAGGACCAGACTGCAGACATTTTCACCAATGTCTCTTGTGGTAGCGTACTATTATATTTTGTTAGTAAGTTAAATTAACTTAGCAACTAGTTATTATAGTTGCAGCGGCATCCTGTTGAGATGCGCCCATTCCGGGCACCAGAGCACAACAGTACAACAGTACAACAGTATAGTACAACAGTATGAATATGAAGTAGACAGCTTTGTGGAATTGGATTCTGCTCTGGACATTGATGTGTTCAGTGAAACACAAGTGAAATTCAAAGCCTTTGAAGAGCATGATGGAGAGTATGATGAGAGTGAACACATAGGAGTTTACAAATTAGATTTCAGTAATGATAGAGTTGGTGAGTATTGGTTTGATTTGGAAAATGAACATGAGATTTACAATAAGCATGCAACACCAAAAATACATCAGCCATTAGACGCATGGGATCCAAGTATTTCAGCACCTAGTTATGATGAGGAACCGGTTTGGGATGAATTTCATTTTGAACAAGGAGCTGCCCAAAATTTATTTGAAAAATCATGCAAAGGAAATGACATTGAGATGGCTGATCCTTGCATTAAAGACAAATCCAAACTGTTATTTCATAGGGCTGATTATGATCAAGAAGAAGAGGAGGTAAATTTTGAAGGAGTAACTATTTCAGCCTTAAAACAAGGAAACATGCCCATGGATTACATCACCAAATTGGCCAAAGATAGAGGTAACAATTATATGAGGGTTGTAATGAATGAATTTGCTCATTTCCCTATTGTTACAGTCGTCTTAACAACAATAGAGGAGTTTCATTTGTTCTTTGGAAGGGTATGTAGATCTCATAGCATACATGGGGATATTGTGAATATTTGGGACAGTAGATTTACACCTTGGGATCCGGGTATATTGGCACCTAGATGTGAGGAAGTACCCATGGGGAATGAACGCCCTATTGACTTCAATACCATCCACATTTCATTTCAGAGTTCCAAAAACTCAGTTTTGAATTTCCAAGAAGTTCGTCCTATTTTTGAGAGTCTTTGGGTGAGCTTGGGTAGCCACTCTTGAGCCATGGGGAGGCACAAAGCAGCCTTAAGGAAGTTGCAAGAAGGTATGTTATCAGTTCTGATTTTTGTTGGCAATATAACAGTAGTTCTCCATTTATGGGCAGCATTAGCATTGTGGAAAAAGAGACATTGATGGCACCTATGGTTGCATTCTTGTTGAGACCTAAGACTGCATTTTTGGTAATGAATGAGGATGCATCTTTGATGATAGAATGGACTGAGTTTTTGTTCAAAATGACTACATCACTGATGGAGATTGAGGCTGCACATTTCATGTTCTATGAGGACATACACTTCTTGATAAAAGAGGCTGTGTTTGTGACTTCTGTGTCTAATCTTACCACTCTGTTTGAGACGCCTTGGTCTGCATCTTTCATAACTAATGAGGCTGTTTTTCTAAGGGCAACTTGGACTGATTGTTCACTGATTTTTGAGGTTGCATCTTCTCTGTCTTTTAGGACTGTTTTTGTGATGAATTCTGGGACAGAGTTGGAGATGTATGGGACTACATGTTGGTTGATTTGTGAGACTGCATATTTGTCTTTAGAGGCAACATCTGTTGAGAGAGTTAAGACTGAAATGTTGACAACATACTGGACTGCATTTTTTATGATCGATGGGGCTGTGTTTTTGACTCATTGGACAGCACTTTTGAGGGAAGCTTTGGCCAAGTTTTTTATTAAGAAGGCTGCGAACTCCATGACAAATAGGACTGCAATAATGATGACTGATGCAGCTGCGTTGACAATGAGTTTTGGGGCTACATGTGACACATTGTTTGGGACAATTCCTCCCAAGCTAATTGAGATCTTCATGAGGTTTGAATTGGCACTTTACATGATGTATAAGAAGGTGTTTTGCATGTTGTTTAGGACTGTCTTTTCTTCAAAAATTAGAGCTGTGTTTCTTGAGGAGCTATTTTGGGCAGCATTGGTAAGGGCATTTGAGGTAAATGGCAAGTTTGGCATTGGTATTATCACATGGTGGGCCTTAGAAACATTCATAGGATGGAAAATAGGGACTGCAAACATTGGGAAGATAGACATTGCATCCCGGGAGCCTTGGAAGGTTGCTAATGGCGTCCTGAAAGCAACCATAATTTATTCTGTTGATAACACATTGATGGCTGCCATTTCTATAAGAAGGACTGCAATTTTGATCAGCCATGGGACATTGCATTCTGATCAGCCTTGCTTAGATTGTTTTGATAAGGAGGAGGAAGATACCATTTCATTCTTGGATAATCTTGGGAACACATCTTCAGTATTGGGGTGTTTGGGGGAAAACGTTCTTCTCTTGGGGTCACTTTTGCACCACTTGAAGACATGGATCAGCCATGATACTACTTACATAAGGTATGACATTCATTTTGATTTTTATGACAGCTGTTTGAAGAGTTTTGGCATTCATGAGTTGGTTACATTGATAAGTTATGGGAATGAAAGATTGATGATGGATGGAGCTGGTAATTGGTATGGCATAATCACGTCACGTGGAAGAAATTGGGCTGCATTATGGAGTATTTTTGAGAGCAGGACATTAGCATTTGGAGATGATATCTTGCTAATTCTCAGAACTGATTTTTGGGCAGCCATTGGAACTGTTTTTGGGAATAAAATGTTGGCATCGCTGGTAATTCATTGGGATTCATTTTGCATTCAAACTATGACTGCACCTACAACACTTTGTGAGACAGAATTGGAA
Source organism: Wollemia nobilis (assembly GCA_028583015.1). Classification (NCBI taxonomy): domain Eukaryota; kingdom Viridiplantae; phylum Streptophyta; class Pinopsida; order Araucariales; family Araucariaceae; genus Wollemia; species Wollemia nobilis. The sequence continues at coordinate 4,687,084 of JAQPPZ010016822.1, forward strand.
ACAGTTTTCACTTTGTATAGGCTAATTGATGAGACATCAGGGGCTGCGCTTCATATCAGGTCTGATTTTCTCATATTTGCTGTGTTTTACTTGATTAGAAGGGCTGCTACATCACACCAAATTTCAGTTTTGATTGAGAGGGGGAATGAAAATTTTCATGATAGAAAGTGTGCAGGAATGTTTTTCATGATGTCAAAGACTGCTTTTCATTCAAAAATCAGAACTGAGTTTGTTTCGAAAAGGGAAATTGAGGAACATGAATTGGTAGACTTCATATACACTTATTTGCAAAACATGAAAGATGAAGCATATATGGCAAAGATAGTACTTCAGAAATCAGCATGTATGGACCTTGGAGTGGCCTTGATGGATACTTGGAGAATTGTGTCTCTACATGTTGATGCTGCCAAGAAGAAGACAGTGGCGCAGCATCAGCATGATGGACCTACTCCTTTAACATTTATTTGGAATCCTTGAATCACCATTGGTTTCAGCTTGATGATGAGAATATAGTGTTGGAATTGCTTGAGGACAAGCAATTTTGGGAGGGGTGGTATTGTAATGTCCCCATTTTTCATATTTTTATTATACATAGTTGTGGAGTGGAGTCTTGATGTGTTTTGGTGTGTTAAGAGTATTTTTGGTGAAATTTGGCAATTAAATAATAAAAAGGGGGAAATGAGGGTGTATGCCCCATTAGGAGAATAAATATCATTTTATTATTATTTTCTAAGGTATTATTAAGTGAAATAAAAAAGTGCAACCTCAATAAAGAATTAAAAGAATGTCTATATAAAGAGGAGTAGGGGGCTCATTTGAGGGAGCTTGGATTATTTTATCTCTTCTACATTGTTGTATTTGGCTTTGCAGCTAATACACTTTTCTCTTGTGGACGAAACCCTACGAGAGAATTCTCTCTTGCGGACGAAACCCTGCAAGGGATAGCTTTGAGGACGAAAACCCTCTTGGCTAGAAACCTAGGACGAAAACCCTAGAGTTTCTTTGAGGTAAATCCAGCCGAGGTTTACAATTGGGTTTATTGAGACATTCTGCATCATTTATTGAGGATTTCTTCGGCAGCATTCATATCAGATTTGGGGTTTTGGGAACCCTTCTTGGTGTGGTATTTCAGATTTGGTGTGGCATTATAGTTTCAGATTTTTGCAGCAGAGTTTAGCAGTTTTGTGGCTGGGCATTTGTGAGTTGTTTTCATTCAATAATTTAGCAGAGGTTGTGTTGTTTGTTCAAGCATCCAGGATTTTATATTAATGTTTTGGGTATGATCTATGTAATTTGATTCCAGGAAAAATAATAAAAATATTGTGGTATGTTTGTGAGAAATCTTAGAGTTTTGTGGTGAAATTTTCTGGGTATTTGTAGATCTGATTGATATCTGCATGATTCAGTATTTTCTGGGTATTTGTAGATCTGATTGATATCTGCATGATTCAAAATTTTATTTGATATAAATTGCATAGTTAGGGTTTTTCCTTAGTTGGCACATTACACCTCGTAACCTCAAGTATATAGGGAGACCCCCCTAGGCATAGGAGAAGCCTTTATCTCTAGCAAGATATTGATCGTTTGAATTTTGTGGTGCACCAGTAAGCGGTTAGCCCTAGGAAGTTACTCTCATAGTACACTCAAAAATAGATGGTGCGCCTATGGGTATGGTGGAACCCTTCGTAGTTAGAGATCTCAGATATTGGGCTGGCTACTAATCACAACCAAGAGAGTATATAAGAGATCCCACGGAACTAGACACACCTTTGCCTATATTGTCCCTATTGAATTGTTTTCAGTCCTTCCCAGAATTGAGCATAATGTAGAGAAGACTTCACATCACAAACTGATGGGTCTTGAACAGAGAATATACAGTTTACAGTACAGGGAATATAACAGAGCAGTCAGTTGTTAGTGTCAAGGAATATAATAGAGCAGTTAGTTGACCGTGAGTTGTTAGAGCAGTCATTGTCAATGACAATATGATAGTGCAGAAAACACCTTGTGTGGCCGTCTGAACATAGAGAATACAAAAAAGACCCTATCTGGCTGTCAAAACACTTAGCTGATAATAGTTGACCAAAAGAAGGCTGGGGGTCGAAAAATTGCCATTTTGTGGTATAGCCCATTTCAATCGTCTCTTCAAACTGATCGTTTTGATATATAGCACCCATTAATTTTTTCGGGGGGCCAAAATTCATCATTTTTTGGTATAAGCCCATTTTGATCATCTCTTTGAGCTGATCGTTTGGATATATAGCATCCATAAGCCTTTTTCGGAGGCCAAAATTCGTCATTTTGTGGTATAGGCCATTTTGATTGTCTCTTCGAGCTGATCATTTTGCTATATAACACCCATTAGCTTTTTCAGGAACCCTAGGGTACCTAAAACTGGTCGGAGCTACTAGAGGTGCCTAGCTAGAGAAATTAGGTGAACAAGTGAATTACTTGGTACAACAGTACCAAAATTGGGAAAAGCTACTCTCTTCCATACTAAATGAAACTAAGTGTCGTTTAGTGGGCTTGGATCACAAATATGACTAGATAGGCAACCAAGGATCCGAAAGTAAGGCTGGCAGGGAGGAGCACGCAATGCTTTGCTCAATAATAACATTTATAAAATGCCCAAGCTAGATTTTCCAAAATTTGATGGAGAGGACCCCACCAGTTGGTTATATCAGGCTGACTAGTATTTTGCTCTTCATGACATTCTCCAAAACCTAAGGCTCACAATAGCATCCTTCAATTTTGAATTTGAAGCGCTTCAATGGTACCAGTGGTTGAGGAATATGCATCCAGATCTCTCTTGGGCTGAATTTGAGACCCATTTACTCATCTATTTCGGACCTAGTGAATATGAGGATTTCATAGGAGCTCTTATCAGGTTGAAGCAAACCACAACAATCCGCGACTATCAAACACAATTTGAAAAACTGGCAAACCACACAAGAGGCTTGAGTGACAAATTTTTCCAAAGTTGTTTCATTAGTGGGTTAAAAGAAGATATTTGAGCTGAGGTAAGAATGTTTAAACCAAAAACCATGATGCAAGCAGTAGGTTTGGCCAGATTGGTTGAAGATAAATTCGCAACTCAGTTGCATACATCCAAATCTCTTCAAACTCAACCCCCACTTCCATCTTGGCCAACGTGAAATCCTACCAACAAATCACCCCCAATCAAACGTCTAACCAAAGAAGAAATGTGCTAGAGTTATTTATTTCATGATGGTCATATAGACTTATAGGCAGAGAATAAACTGCTGCTTAATCTAAGGAGAAGATATGTCATTCTTTATGTGGTAGCTGACCTTGTTTGACAACAATTTAAAAGGTGGTAGAACTCTGTTGAATTTGAGGAGTCTTCATGTTGAAATATCTGTCTCTGTTGAGTGGAAGCTGAAAGTTAGAAACAACATTGGCTGGATGGTTGGTCAAAAGCATTGTTTGCAATGTCAAATCAAAGTAAGGCTTAAGGAAATCGACATTGACAATGTCATGGATGCTCAAATGTGCTGGAGGATCAAGCTAAAAAGCATTTGAGGGTGCCTGTTGAATGATGGAGTGAGGTCCATATCGGAAGGGTTTGACCTTATTGTGGGATTTGTCCTTAAATTGACGCTTCATCAAATACAACCAAACTCGGTCACCAACATGGAAATTGTGAGGAATACTATGTTGATCCATGAGTTGTTTTTTTTCTTTTGTGGAGTCTTTTGAAGGATCTTTACAAGGTTGGATTGAAGAGACTGCAAATTTTGGATAAAGGATTGCACTTTATTTTGCTCTATTTGGAGAGGTGATATAGCATGAAAAAGGAAGTGATAAAGGCAACTCATAAGGAGCCATGGGCTGAAAATCAAGAGAGGCCTCAAAGGGAGAAAGACCTATGGAGGAGTGGACTTCTTGGTTATAGGCATGCTCAATGTGGGTAAGACTCAAATTTCTCTTAGTAGAGTCGATTGCTTGGTTGTAGGCATGTTCAATGTGGGTAAGGCTCAAATTCCATTTGGCAGGAGAAATGTGATGGTAGAAGCAGAAACAATGAACTAAGTTACGGTTGTTGACTTCAGTTTGACCATTAGAAGTAGTTGAAAAAATTAAGGGAGACATCTAAGAGTTTCTAAAGGGATTCCTAGAGAAGCTAATTGAATAAGGCTCTACATTTGAGTGAATAAGCCGTTCAGATTATTCCATATCATAAGTATTCAAAAGTTTCTTGCATTGCCCTCTCTTGTATGTTTATTCATTTTATTAGGTCTCATTTCTGTTTGTAGATTTGATCTCTTATGAAGACCATTTGATTTTCATGGAGATCCTGCCCTCTTTTGGTTGCTTCTTCCCCACTCTAGTGAATTGCTCGTAGTTGTTGTATATAACCTTTTGATCTAAGACCTACACTACTTTGGAGATCTTATATCTATTGGATTTTTTTTTAAAGAGGCCCTTTCAACACAAAATACTGTTGTATGCCTTGACATTGTTGATGTCCTTTTTGCAAGGTGCACTTTATCCTTAATATCTTAATCATGAAACAACAAGATAATGATTGAGGGGCCAAAAGATAGTGAAAAATCATGCATATTTGGTATAAGGGAACAACAACAATGAGAAACATATTTTTATTACAAAATATGCATTTGTCCTCCTTTGTGTTTAACTTTTCTGCATATAGGTATAGGGGAGGCATAGGGGACAACTTTGGCATTTTCATTAAATGTAAGCTTTAATGAATGAAGAAAAATTATCTTATTATCCATTTTTATGTATTTTTCCCTCCCTTTTTCAATTTTCCTTTTTGGTTTCAATTGGTATGGGAATGAAATGGGCCCCACACGTATTACATCATGACTATGTTACCGTGGTATTTTAACGAACCATAGGTTGTATTACTGATGGCTTTAGCACCATTCTATCATAAAAACAAAGAGAACGAGAGAGAGAAAAACATCTATTATTGATGAATGAAAAACTGATACATTCGAGTAAGGGTGTGAGACCCTTTATATAGGAAGATGGATTCCTTGGCCAACACTCTACCTAACTGTGCAAGTGACAACTTGCACATATACAGCTTGCACATTGACACTTGTGCATTCACCATGTTGCATGAAGCAACTAGATAACTTCCCCCCAAAGTAATCTAACATAACCAAATGATGTAATATATTCTAACACCCACCTGTATTACATTATTTGGTATGAAGTTCTCTTGAATCACATAGATGATCTCTGAAGGTTTGAAATTTGATTTTTCCGAGTGCCTTTGTAAAGATGTCTGCCAGCTGATCTTCTGTAGGAACATACTTGAGCCTGATGTGCTTGTTCTGGAAGTGTTCTCTGATGAAATGACATTGAGCCTTATTATCTCTTGTTAAGAACAATACATATAAAAATTGTTTGATGATTGATGTTAAATTGTTTGTTATCCAATTAATATGTATTTTGTTAACAAACTTGAGGAAGAGTAAATGAAACTAAATTATAATAATAATCGCCACAAATGAGAAACGACCGTAGTACAATGGGACTCAAGTATACAACATTTAATAAAGGGCATTATATTAATGTCCATAAATTACAGAAGTAGGTAGACGAGACTGAATTATATTAATGGATTTTTTTATTTTTTTGTTCACTAGAATGGGTATTCCTGATCTTTCTTCATGGGGATTCTTGTTGTAAAACTAAAACATGGCTTCATCAGCATTTACATTTTATCTTACTGTTGCATACTGTTAGGAACTGCTTCAAGGTGCTATGAATAATGTATTTGTAGCAGGGTCTAACTGGTTTAGCAATGTTGAACTTGTGAAACTACAATAACATTTAACTACTGCTTTGTTTCTTATGAATGTTTCTAGGATGCACATTGGATTTCTTCGGCGCATTAAGAAGGTGGACAAGAATCTTGCTCAAAGAATAGATTCTGAAATAGAAAAGAAGATGGAATTTGAAAGAAGGAAAGAGGTATCAGGACTACAATCAAAGATTATATCTGAACGGTTAAAGTTGTCTATAAATAAGAAGAGTGGAACCTCAGAACAGGGTCCCAAGCATATAAGTTTTGAGACAGGTTCAAGTTCTTCAGATGATGATGAGGTTATGGGAAGTGAAAAAGCCCAGATGGAATCTGCAAAGAAGAGAAAAAGAGATCACCAACTTCAGAAATCGTCAGGTAGTTGTCCTTATCCTTCGGCAGCAGAAGAGCAAGCACGGTTGAGAAAATATCTATCAAAAGAGAAATCTATTAAATGTTTAGATGATGATGAAGATTTAGAAGAGTCAAAATTACAGAATGTATCTAATAGGAACAGAAAAGATTTTCACTCCGAGAAATCCTTGTCTACTCACTCTTGCCATTCAACAAATGCACAGCTCGGGCAACAGCCGTTTACAGCAGAGTTAACTAATGTATGTGCTGAAGATGTTCTGCTCACAGACAATGACCAAATGGTATTTGTTGCAGCTTGGAAGAACATGTGCCAGGAGAGGCCACTTTTTCAGGTTCATGCATTTTCACTTTCCCTTGATACTAACAAATAAGGGGGTTTATCTTCTTATTTAATTTCATAGAATAAATTTTTTAATAATGAAGAAAGTGAATGTTACAGAGTACTTCCGTTCTTTCTTTACTGTGTCTTTTCTTCATGTACTGAGCTAATTATAACTGTAAAATAATTGAGCTTTTTGTTTTCCATATCTTTTATATGTAGTGATCACAAATAGAGTTGAAATGTCTGTATGTCATCTGTATATCATCATGGTATAACTAGTAAAGCAACTATAAAATTACATTTTATGGATTATGTTTTCATGCAAGCCGAAGGCACAAGAAAATCTCCAGCTAATGATCAACTAAGTTAGCTTTAAGATATTCTCTTTTTGGTTTGGAAATCTTCCAGTTGTCTTTATGGTTTATCCATTTTCGGTGTTCTGGTTTTAGCTTTCAGCTTGTAGCCCTCAACATTTGTGGTCATTTTTGAACGTTAATGTGATCTCTTGCTTTCCTTTCTCATGATATTGAAAACTTTCCTGGTTGCTTATGCATTCTAGTTGTTAGATTATTTAATTAACAAAAAACTTTTAATTGGTTGTATGGGATTGAAATGGGTTCCCACCTGTATTACATCATGGCTACGTTACCATGGTATTCCAACAAACGACATAGTGGTGTTACAACTGCATATATTGCTTGGCAAGATTTGAAACTGGGTCTCCACATTGGGAGTCCATGTTTTTAACCTCCAGAGCTCATGCCATTTGTTATTTTTTTTTTTAAATTGGTTATGTGGTATTGAAACGGGCCCACCCATGTTACATCATGACCAGATAGTGGCATTACAACAGCTTGGCAATTATGCATGTATCACTTGCCAAGATTTGAACCTGGGTCTCCTCCTTGGAAAACGAGGAATTTAACTGGTTGAGCTCATGCCATTTGATATTTTAATCAACAACAAATTGGTATTTTGAAGAAAGTCAATTTAGAGTTGGCACTGTTGTATATTTAATTTTGTCATTAATGGATTCGTCATTCACTTCAATTTATATGTATGCAAGTAGGTGTTCAAGACAATGCTGGAATTGCACAGGCCTGCATTTAAGAAGGGATGGGATAGTGCGAGGGCAAAGAAGCAATTCATGAAGAAGGGATGGGATCCTATGAGGACAGAGAAGGCATGCATGAGAACCATGAGGAAGTGGTACAAAGTTTTCACAATGCAGCCTGCTATTGGTCTGCTCAATGTTGCTGTAAGATTATTTGTGGCTTTTCATTTGATCTTTTCCTTAAGTTGCTCAAGAGAATAGTTCCATATTATGCTTTGGAGAATAGGCAGTTTACTTAGTGAAGTAACAAAATATGCTTGTTTCTATTGGAACAAGAGATCTGCTGATTCTTTGGAGAATAGACAGTTTACGTAGTGAAGAAACAAAATATACTTTTGAGTTTCATTGCCCTTGTTTGGTTATTCATGGGATATTAAGATAATCTCTTTCATTTTTCAGTTTATTGCTTAAACTATTGTTCTCAAGCTGATGCCATGATATCAAGATTCTCTTAATAGGTTGCATGATCCTTACTGCAAATGAAATATCGATCGAGCGCATTCAACTTTCTCCCTGCTATTGTCATATTCTTTTTTTAGTTAAATTTGACTTCCCTTAAGCTCATAGACCCAAATCTGTATTTTGTATATAGCAACAAATAAAATAGACAGGCTTCGTTTGTGTTACATATATCAGAAACAGATTGTCAGGATGGTCAAAGATCTAGAGGAGGACCTACCAACTAAACCCCTACGTAGATGTGGATATAGTGATCTCAATTGGTTTCTTCCTATAAAAGATCTGGAACCTGGAGAGGGCAATTTTTGACGTGGTGACTACAAATTGGCTTAAGTCACAAAAGCAAGAGCATCCAATATGTGAGCAACAAGAACTACATCATCGACAAAAGTCATAAAACCATGAAGACATGATGTAGAAGGAAACCATTGTCAACATGTGTTGTCAATGTAGATCCCAAAGGGTGGGAAAAGTGCATTCTTTGTTGATACCATTAGTGCTCTAGACATCATAAAAGAAAACCAAAGGCTATGTAAATATGTTGGAGGACAACATTATAAAATCCCTTGATAACAACGATAAAGATATTTGAAATGCCAATGTCTTCCAGTATTTGAAATAGAAGACATTTGAGATTACTGTCGAAGTCCTTTTTAAAGCCTACAAAGTAGTAATAGACTTTGGAAGACCTTTTACTGGCCTCCTTAATAATGCCATGAAGATAAGATATATCTATTAATGTCCATGGATGATCAAAGTAGGCCAATAGGACTGGTTGAAAAGAGCTGTTAAAATGCACTATGGTAACCAAAAAAGTATTAAGAAAATAAGATAAACCAGCATATAGAAACTAGTGTAAATCCTGACATGCTAAAAGTAATCACAAAGTAAAATTAAAGTAGTTTTTAACATGCACGAGGCCATAGGCCATATGGGATGATGTGGTTACCCAACTCTTTATCCACCCATGCCAGAGTATGCGTATAACCCTACCCACTTTTGGATTTGAACCTTGGACCTCCTATTTGGAGTTCCGAAGTCTTGACCATTAGTCCCACTCGAGTTGTACAGAAGAGAGAGCTAATAATCAAGATAATCGAGGGAAGTAGAAAAGAGCTCAAGTGGTTTCAACTGTCAACCCTAATTTGTAGTGGGTTTAAAGTAGAAATAAGGTCATCATCACCAACTATTCGAAAAGGGCCAATAGAGGATCCAATAATGCTTTAAGGAGAATGGCTAGGACTAAGGGGGTTTGGTTGTATATGCTTTGGAGGGCATGGAGTCCAACTGCTTATGATTCTCCTAACATCTATGATTGAGGAAACATTAAAAGAAGATAGGAAACTGGTAAGCTGCATTTGTCTACAACTCTTGTTGTTTAAGCGGTGGTCGAAACCGGATGTTGGAGAACTGTAGTCCTCTTTTGCCACATGCATGCAACGAGGCTCAAGATGATTGGCGTGATGGACAACTCACGGTAATAGCTATTGGTGCTTGCAAGCGCTAGAGTGATGTTGCGTAAGCTTTGGGTGTATTGTTTGGTTAAAATGCACCTCAATAGACTCGTACAAGAAAATGTTTCAAATGTAAAGATATGTAATGTCCCCATCCTAGTCAGCTAACAGAGCGTAATATAGACTTGCCTATTCATGCGGTTCCGTAGGCAAAGTCAGGTGATTAGGAACCAACAGTAGTTCTATTTTTGAGCAGAGGATGTGGATTTGCTATTTATAGTAAATCAATTTTGGATGTCATGACCAGGAGACAGTGGATTCAGGTCCTTCATAGCATTGGGGTTCCAGAAGTACTCTCAGATATCGGTTTCGAGCTCATTTGGATGATCAAGCAAGGAAACTTACTATTTTTAGTAAGTCACTATTTTTGGCAGGGGGGCTGGAAAAGGATTTCACGACCGGATAGTTTGGCGAAATGGGTATCCAGATCTATCTTCAGATCTCCGGTCCGATATGTGGAAGGCAATTATTTTAATGCCTGAAGTTAATTAAGCGTTAAAATTAAATTATTTAACGTATTCAAGTGTTTGGCATTAAAATAAACTAAAAGAGCATTATATAGTTATTTTATTTAAAAAAAAAAAAAAGAGGGAAATATGTTTTATCCCACATTTGCAAGAAAGAAGGCAAGCTCACCGAAAAATAGAATAGAAGGCAAGCTCACCGGAAGAATAGAATATAAAGCAACACAATGCTTTGGGGAGGGGGGATTATCTTCTACTATCTTATTATTTGCGAATGAAGTCTTGCAGTTTGCAGGAATTTGAAGCTTAAGCTTGTTTGTGACGAAACCCACAAACAAGGTCATTGATCTCGGGGTTGAGAGACACCCTCAGATTGATTAAAACACAAATCGATTTTCAGGCGGCACTGTTCATCTGCACTGTTCACGTGGTACTGTTCACACGACACTATTCATCGGCACTATTCATCTGCATACCCAGTTGAAGACGGGAAGTATTGGTGGAGTTTGAAGCTAAATTACATTTCCAGATTTTACATTCTCTCAGCTTGGCTGTACAATCTCAAGAGGGACGTGATCGCTGGGAGGAGCAGAAACGCTCCATTTGGGGGCTCTAAGTCATATACATTGTGATTTTCGGCTTAAAGGGTACTCAAAAATAAAGGATATATGTTGAAGAAGTCTGTACTTTGGATTTTATGATCAAAATATGAGGATTTCTGTATGCTAATGAACATTTCCAGACTTGTATCAGACTTCATTTTATCCGGGTATTTTCAATATCTCGCAATTTCCTCTATTGGGTTTGTTTATTTTAATATAAAGAAGCTTGTGTCCGAATTTCATTGTATTTGGATTTGTAGTGGAAAAGTTAGAAGCTATTTTCATTTCCAGCAGTGTGTTATTTATATTCAGAAAAAAATACACAAAAAAAAATATATATATTGAAAAACACAAAAACAATCACAAACCAAAACTCTTAAACCAAGGGCAGAAATTTGGTGTTCAGAAGAGGGTAGCACACTACAGTGGTATCAGAGCTCAGCTTATCCTGCCAGCTTGAGGGTTACAAAGTTGCAGTAGTGTGTTGGTAATGGCTACTATCCAGGAACTCATGATAGAGCTGATGCAAAAATTTCAAGAACAAAATGAGTTTTTTACAACAATAATAGAACATCATCCTAAGTGGTTGAAGCCTCCATTAGCAGTTGGAATAAAAACAGGGACAAAGGGAAACGACTCATTGCAGCCAACCACAGTTGTGGACAGCGAAGAGGAAAACAAGGAGGTTGAAAATTTAGAGAATGTTTCATGCATAACCGAGGTTCAGGTTGATTCTTGTATTGATGGGGAAAACAAAGCAACAATAGTAATTGATGAGGATGAGGTCACTTCATCTTGTGTGTTGGATATTGGAGAGGTGTGTATTGATGAGCACGCTGATCTTGTGGTTGAGGATTCAGTTGTTGATGTAGTTGGTGATTCAGAGGATGAGCATAGTTTTGTCATCACTTCAGAGTATGAGGTTGGTGAGTGCAGTGCAGTGAAAGGGCCTACGATTGATCATTGTGCATTGGAGGATACACATGAGAGTTTATTTTGTGTTGATGATTCCAGTTCATTGCAGGATCACATACGAGTTACAGATGAGCAGAGTTGTCCACACATTGACACATTTGAATAGCACACATGAGTTTGTTGAATGCCTTTATCGGACAGCCCAACTTGGAGAGAGACGACACCAGTTGACGGTTGGAGCTACTGCTACAGATTTGCAAGCCATCAAGCGAGCATTAGAGGTAATCAAATTAGATTACTTGAGGCTATTATCCGATAGGGATCGGGTTATGCGGTTTGCGGAGCGAGACTTCCCGAGAGCTCACTCAAAAAGATGAGGAAATTGATGAGCTTTGTCTTGAGTTGAGTTTAGCTCATCACTCACTTTACACAGCGATAAATCGGTCATCTGTTGCATCCACTTCACATGATTCAGAGACTAATTCGGATACTATGGTGGTTAAGCAGTTGATTGAGGGGATACATGAGATTGGACGTGAGGAAGGATTGATTAGTAATAATGATTCCGCATTCACTCAAGTCGATCAGTATGTGCATAAGCGAAGTGGTGATATGCTTTCTTTAATGGATGCTACTTCCTCATTTGGTGCAGTAGATGATGGTACATTACCTGATTCCGATCCTGAGGATGATGATGCGAGCCATACTTCGGGGGATTCTTTGGAGCTTCACAGGGGTTCAGTTGGTGAGGTTCATATGGATTGTATAGTGAGGTATGCTAGTCATTTTGATTTCAGCCCACATGTAGATGAGTGGACCTTTTTTCGGATGACACATAGTGGTGGGTTGAAAAATGGTTATAGCGGGTTGTATACTTCACTGGGGTATGAGATGCCTTCTTCATTAGAGGGTAAGGTGATTCATTGCTTGGATGATTGTTTGGTTCAGCATGATGGATGTAGTGCAGAGACAGAGTTATGGCTGAACAACTCTTCGCTTGTATGCAGTTATGATATTTCGGTGCTGGATCTTGGATTTTTCCTTGGTTCGGGCGATATGGCAGGGGACCACATATGGATTTGGGATCCAGGTAGTTGTCAGTGGTTTAGTTGTTGTTTCACCGAGTTGGCAGTTGACATGACTACTAGGATATTCTTTGGCCCATGGGATCCGGGAGGTGTGTGCCCATGGAGGTCAGTGATCTGTGGAGATCGTGCCTTGATGTCACTTCCGTTGGCTATTTGGTGGCGGGAGTTAGTTCAGACTCCCAGATGGGTCATTATTGTTCGGTTGTGGATTAGCAACCGATTAACTCCAATCTTATGTCAACAGAAAGATTGGAGAGATTTTTTGGTCAGGGATCGGTTACTTTGGTTGTTGGGAGTTGTTGGGGGGTTGATTCCAACATCTCCTCAACTTACCGTCCTTGATTTACTTGTCCTCTCACACCGGTTTTTCAGTCTAGTTTGGGGTGTTGTCATTCTGGGAATATAGATGAGGTGTGTGCGGTTGTGTTACTATGAGCTTCTGGTTTTGATCAGAGTGGCGCAGCGTCAATGTGTTAGTTCTGACAGGATGTTGATTTGGGACTTAGAGGATATGCTCGGTTTTAGTGTGGTGATAGAGCTTGACCGGGATTGTGGAGAGCAGTTTACTTGTGAGTTGGTTGAACTATTTCAGAGACTGATTGCACTTCTGGATAGAGGACTACACGAGATGACACTTGCAGAGGGTCAGCAGTGTAGGATTTATCTCAGTTGGAGATATGAAGCTCATCGGTTCATCTGGGATCCAAGGATTGCATGGCAATTATTTTTGATATTGTCATGTTTTGAGATTGGATTGCTTGAGGACAAGCAATCTCGAGGAGGGAGGACTGTAATGTCCCCATCCTAGTCAGCTAACAGAGCGTAATATAGACTTGCCTATTCATGCGGTTCCGTAGGCAAAGTCAGGTGATTAGGAACCAACAGTAGTTCTATTTTTGAGCAGAGGATGTGGATTTGCTATTTATAGTAAATTAATTTTGGATGTCATGACCAGGAGACAGTGGATTCAGGTCCTTCATAGCATTGGGGTTCCAGAAGTACTCTCAGATATCGGTTTTGAGCTCATTTGGATGATCAAGCAAGGAAACTTACTATTTTTAGTAAGTCACTATTTTTGGCAGGGGGCTGGAAAAGGATTTCACGACCGGATAGTTTGGCGAAATGGGTATCCAGATCTATCTTCAGATCTCCGGTCCGATATGTGGAAGGCAATTATTTTAATGCCTGAAGTTAATTAAGCGTTAAAATTAAATTATTTAACGTATTCAAGTGTTTGGCATTAAAATAAACTAAAAGAGCATTATATAGTTATTTTATTTAAAAAAAAAAAAAAGAGGGAAATATGTTTTATCCCACATTTGCAAGAAAGAAGGCAAGCTCACCGGAAGAATAGAATATAAAGCAACACAATGCTTTGGGGAGGGGGGATTATCTTCTACTATCTTATTATTTGCGAATGAAGTCTTGCAGTTTGCAGGAATTTGAAGCTTAAGCTTGTTTGTGACGAAACCCACAAACAAGGTCATTGATCTCGGGGTTGAGAGACACCCTCAGATTGATTAAAACACAAATCGATTTTCAGGCGGCACTATTCATCTGCACTGTTCACGTGGTACTGTTCACACGACACTATTCATCGGCACTATTCATCTGCATACCCAGTTGAAGACGGGAAGTATTGGTGGAGTTTGAAGCTAAATTACATTTCCAGATTTTACATTCTCTCAGCTTGGTTGTACAATCTCAAGAGGGACGTGATCGCTGGGAGGAGCAGAAACGCTCCATTTGGGGGCTCTAAGTCATATACATTGTGATTTTCGGCTTAAAGGGTACTCAAAAATAAAGGATATATGTTGAAGAAGTCTGTACTTTGGATTTTATGATCAAAATATGAGGATTTCTGTATGCTAATGAACATTTCCAGACTTGTATCAGACTTCATTTTATCCGGGTATTTTCAATATCTTGCAATTTCCTCTATTGGGTTTGTTTATTTTAATATAAAGAAGCTTGTGTCCGAATTTCATTGTATTTGGATTTGTAGTGGAAAAGTTAGAAGCTATTTTCATTTCCAACAGTGTGTTATTTATATTCAGAAAAAAATACACAAAAAAAAATATATATATATATTGAAAAACACAAAAACAATCACAAACCGAAACTCTTAAACCAAGGGCAGAAATTTGGTGTTCAGAAGAGGGTAGCACACTACAAGATAGACACCAAGACAACAACTTTCGTATTAATAATGAGATGTCATTATAAATGCTGACTACGATTGGCATTGCAAAGAGTAGGGTGCATTGGTTTGTAGAGGTGCGGTAATAGTGAGAAGAAACAAAAGAGAAGGCAAGAAGAAATCTTGAGTTCTTAGTTTCTATGTTGAGAAGAGAAGCAGCCCTAAGCTACATTTATACAAAATGTACAATATTACAAAGAAGTTGGATGGTGAAATGCTTTAGCTTCCAGTATGTCTTGATGGTATCAAGAAACAACCAAGAATCTACTTCTCATGTCTTGGAAATCTAGGTGTTAGTTCTTGTAGTGTGTAAGTGGCTAAAAGAGTTGGAAATGGCTGTAACGATCGCTTGATGACAATGCATGTCATTGATGTTAGACGTTTGTTGTACTCGCGTAGGTGCTAATGATTTTCATCATTTGTTAATGGCTGTCTAAGGTTTGGCACTAAAGTAGTCATGTCACCAAAGTGGTTTGGCGCTAACATAGTCTTGGGACCAAAGCGGTTCGATCCTAATACAATCTTGGCACCAAAGTAGGAGTTTGACTCTAGTGTAGTCTTAGCACCAAAGTGGGAGTTGGCACCAACCTGTCTGGTGAGGGGTCCAAGTTGGTGCAAAGGCTAATACTCTAAAGCTGCTTTGGTGTTATGCCTTGAGGAACTTCGAGAAATCCCTATTTTGCTCAAATCATTCCCCCCCTCCTCGAGGATCAATAGTCCCCATCACGTCAACCTCCAACTGTGGGAAAAGGTGCTTGAGTTGGTCAAGTGTGTACCGCTTTGCTTGCAATAAAAAGTGACCTTTTTCACAATCCTGAATAGGTTCTATGTCCTTTGGTGAGTTCTCTTTCTGTTAGCCCTGATCAATTTATTTGTGGTAACAGGTTCCAATTGTGCTTGGCCCAGATCAACTAAATGTTGTATTGCCATGGCTTGAAATGAAATGAAATGTTATTAATGTCCACAATGGGCCAAAGATGACCCAAGGGACTGTGAAAAGGACAACCATAATGACAATCGAGTGGGCCAAGGCGCCCAACAAAGGGAAAAAAAAAACAAAGATAAGCACAAAGTCACGACTCAAGAGGCGGGTCGAGGGGAATGGGAAGGAAGAGAGGAGAGGAGAGAGACGTTGGGCTGCCCAAAAGGGCATCCGCCCACAACCATGAGCCCTAGTCTCTCGTAGCAATCAAGGTCGAGGAATCTCCACTGAGGAAATTGGTGATAAGTCTCTGTCTATCACTGATCCGGAGTCCCAAAGAACCGTAGATGCGTTGTCTAGTATCCTTGCCTCTATCTGAACGGTCTGAAATGTGACGATTCCGTTTGATATCCTTTTGCTGCCCATTTGACCTAGTCAAGTAGGTTGTGATGGGTCGAGATTGTGGTGGATGAGAGCTGCTGGGATGAGGGTCGTTGGAATGGAGGAATATGGATACATGCCCAAGAATGGCGGCAGGTCAAGAATGGAAGTGTTCTCTCCTGTCTGGCGTTGGATGGTATAAGGACCATAGCTCAAACGTTTCATCTTTTGTTATTGGTCCGAGAGTTGTTCCTTGTTTAGGTGGAGGCAAACCTTATCCCCAACCTAGAATGCCCATACATGCTTAGAACGGACTATGCGTTGTGGAGGAATGAACAACCCTATTGTAGGAGTGTTAAATGTATGGTAGACTCTCATCCCACTTTTGTGGGTCATTATGATTGTATAACCATAGTAGATGTATCAACATTGTCTTACAACTTGAATAATAGTGTATTGTGGAATATCGTTGAGTCGCATTTGAGAGTTTCTTAGAGTGGTAACCCATCTGATGCCCATTCTAGATTAGGATGGCGCCTAGTGCGAAGTTGGAAGCATTGTTCTTGAGCTTGAATGACTGCGTAATGTTTGGCATAACTAGTATTAGCAAAGAACAGAGGTGGCGTTTTAGCTCTTTGTACGCTTGCTATTGTTGTAAAGTCCATTGGAGCTTTGTCTTCATACGCATGACCTGGTTCATTGGTCATGTAATGTTAGAGAATCCCTAGATGAACCTACGGTAGATGTTGTCAAAGACAAGAAAGCTCCTAAGCTTTGTCAGGTTCTTGGGTGTTTCCCATTCTTGAATGACACATCTTTTTGGGGTCAATGTCAAGCTATAACGATTGCGTGATGTTTGGTATAACTAGTATTGGCGTAGAATAGAGGTGGTGTTTCAGCTTTTCATATGCTTGCTATTGTTGTGAAATTCATTGGAACTTTGCCTTCCTACACATGACCTAGTTCAATGGCCATGTGACATGAGATAATCCCAAGACGAACATGCTGTAGAAGTTGGCGAGGCCAAGAAAGCTCTTAAGATCTATTAGGTTCTTTGGTTGTCGGCCATTTTTGAATGGCATGGATCTAATATGGGTCGACTTAAAGTCCTTGATCGATTAGGTAACGTAGATAAGATATCTCTATAATGGCAAAGTACACTTGCCCATGTTAGTCTAAAGCTTGTGTTGGCACAAGGTGTGCAAGACTTGGCGCATGTGCAGGAGGTGTTCTTCCCATGTCTTGCTTAACACGAGGATGTCATCCAGGTAGGCAATCATGAAAGATCCTATGAATGTATACAAAATGTCATTCATCAGGAACATGAATATAGTTGGGGTGTTGATCAAGTTATAGGTAATAACCAACCACTCGTACAGTCCTTGGGTCTTGAATGCGGTCTTTGAGATGTTTGTAGTATTGATGGGAATGTGATATTATCTAGATTTGAGGTTGATCTTGGTGAAGTATTGTGCTCCTTGGAGCTGGTCCAGTAGGTTGCCAATGTGCGACAAAAGATATTGGTTCTTGACAGTGATCTTATTGCGCGGCTAATGGTAAATACATAGGCAACAAGTACCATATTTCTTTGACGCTAGATTGTTGGCGATGTCATATGGCGACGAGCTAGGCCTCATCTTTTCTTGGTCAATCAATTCTTCTATTTGGTGCCAAAGCTCATCGTTCTTCCAGATTGAGCGACAATATTGGAAGAGTTGGTTCTAGGATAAGGTCGATTTGTTACTTCATTGAGCAATGTAGCAAGACGCCCTCAAGGTCTTGGAAAACATCAACATATGGGCAGAGTAGAGCATCTATCTCCTTGGCTTTGTTGAAATCAAAGTGACCTTCTTCTAGTGTAGGCACTCAGGAATCTTGTAGGTCATCACTCTGATGCGCACTGATCATTGTTGCGGATATGCTTGGTAGGTTTCCTTGCAATCAAAGAGGTAAGGTTTTCCTAGCAAGACATAGTAGATATCCAACGACACCACGTCATATGTGAGTGTCACACATCAATTTGATGCCCTACTTGAGGGTGCATTGGCGTTGAACCTTGATACCTTCGTTGCAACCAAGCCATAGAGTAAGGCCGAGGATGCATCATAGTTTGGAGAACAAGGCACTTGGCTGTGTCTTGTGAATGATGTTCTTTTGGCTCCTAGTATCAATGATGATGTGGAGAGGCTTGCCCTTCGCACAACAATGGGTGTGAAAGAGGTGCTCTTATTATTTAGAGGGATTAGATCTTGAGGTTTTGCTTGCTTGTTGAGTTCTTGTGGTCAGAAATGTGGTGTCAACTGCTTGTTCTTCATCGAATAGGGACGGATAGTCATTCTTTGTTGGATGGAGCATCAATATCTTTTGTTGAGCTTGACACTTAGTTGTTTTATGTGTGAGTCTTGTAGTGGTTGCATCATTTTTTATTTGCCTTTGTAAGGGAACTCGAGTTACTTGGGCTTGGATGGCATAGAAGGTCCCTTTGGCACGAGAGCAATAGGCGAGCAAGCATTTAGCAACTTCGATTTTGGCGTCGAGGTCCATTGTGAGATGGTGATTGGTACTTTATCCTTGGCTTTTGATTTATCCTCTAGTTTTGTTGCAAGGTGGTGCGCTTATGCCAAAAAATTAGTGGGAAGGAACTCCATCTTGGACTGAAGATGGTAATGTAGGTTGTTGACATTTTTTGATTTGGCTTGACAAGATTGGAATTTTGACGTTGGTTTGCACATTTAGAGGTCCTTGACTCTAGAACGGTGGAGGGATAGTAATTGTACCCGAGGTTCCCAATTAAAGCATGAGATCTTAGAACTGCTCAAATAGAGTGATTCTTTGTTCTTCCAGAGCATCTCGAATCAAATTCTTAACGTCTTGGATTTTGGTCTTAGGTTGAGACGTTGACTTTGTCATTGCTTGAGTTCCTTTCAGGGGCAACATGCTTCGGGGTACTTGAATGCAGAACCTGGTGTGACGCCTTGCTTCTTGCACCAAGCATGCATGTGCTTAGGCATCCAATGATGGATCGTACTAGAAGGTCTTGTGATGGGTAAGAGTGTCTGCAAGGGATAATGGCATGTGAGGAGTGCTCCATCATTGCCTCTCTTGCTATCTTGACCCATGCATGAGGGCCCAGGATGATTGGCACAATGGATAACTCACTGTACAATCTAGTGGTGCTTGCAAGTTATAGCTAGAGCAATGTTGCAGAAGCTTTGGCCGTACCGTTTGGTTGAAATGCACCTCAATAGACTCATAAAAGAACATGTTGCAAATGCAAAAATAGACTCATAGGTGCTTTGTTCTACAGAGGTGCAATAATAGTGAGCAAACATGAAAGGGAAGGCAAAAAGTCTTGGGTTCTTGGTTTCTCAGTTGAGAAGAGGAGTCTTAAGCTACATTTATATAAAATATACAATGCTACAAAGAAGCTAGAAGATGAAATGCTTGAGCTTCCAACCTGTCTTGGTGGTATCATACTATCAAGAAACAACCAAGAATTTGCTTCTTGTGCCTTGGAAATCAAGGTGCTAGTTCTTGAAGCATGCAAGTGGCTAAACTATTCAGAAACGGTTGTAGTGACATTTTGATCGGGACACACGACATTGATGTTGGATGTTTGTTGTACTCGTGCAAGTGCCAAAGGTTTGTGGATGGTTGCCAAAGGTTTGGCACTAAAATAATCATGGCACCAAAGTGGTTTGGTGGTAACACTGTCTTGATGCCAAAGGAGTTTGGTGCTAGCATAATTTTGGTGCCAAAGGGAGATTTTGGCACTAGTTCAATCTTGCATCAACCTATCTAGTGAGGAGTTGAGAGGGATGACATAGGTGATGCTCTAAAGAGGCTTTGGTGTTATGCCTTGAGGAACTGTAAGGAACCCTTGCTTTGCTTAGGTCAATACAAGATGAAGGAAGTGCCAAAGCCTTAGTAGCCACTCTTGTATGCTGACAAGGACACATAATTTTGTTGAGAGTTGTAGCTTTAGATGAATGTATGTTACTCTTCCTGATTATCGGTTATCTTCCCAGCCCTATACCATTTCTCACAAAGACTACAGGATGCTTCTTCGAAAGAAGAAGCGTCTTTTCCCTTCTTGGCATCGACTTGATCTTATCCACTCCCTTCAACAATCTCCTAAATCCTTCTGGCGCCTTATCCTCCCCGTGATCGGATTACTCATGGGATCGATCTTTCCTATTGGACCATTCATGCCTCTTCCCTCTATACCATCCCAAATCAGCCTCCTATTATTGTTCCCTCCCCCCCTCTTCGTGCCACCTCTTTTCTACTGGTCTTGTCAGGCAGGCTATCTGGAAACTTTGTACGAGCAAAGCAGCAGATTTGGATGGGTTACAGGCAGTTTTTTTTGAAGCATGGTATTGACCCTCTTGTTGGGCCCCTCACTGATCTTTTTAATCTCTCTGTATGTTCTAGGTTTCCTAATTCCTGGACTCAGCATATCATTCACCCCATTCATTAGGCAGGTGATCCCCATGAACCCAATAACTACAGGACTATCATGATTGGGCATATCTTTGCCAAGCTCTATGCCACAACATTGGATGTGCTTCTCTCCCGAAGATTGGAGGATGGGGGTTTTAGGGCTCTTGGCCAAGTTTGTTTTCGGCAAGATCACCAAACCACAAATCACATTCTAGTCCTCAGAGCTATTATTGAGGAGACGCGTTCCAGGTCCTCGAAGGTTTATTGTTGCTTTGTTGACTTCAGGAAAGCCTTCGATATGGTGCCTCGACATTTACTTCAAGAGAGACTACGGTTAGTTGGCATCTTTGGGCAACTTTTGACAACGGTTACATGGTTATATGAGACTGTGAAAGGTCGGTTTTGCTCCCCTCAAGGGCTTTCAGACAACATTCTTAGCACCATAGGAGTGAAATAGGGGTGCCCCCTTTCCCGACACTTTTTGGGATCTTTATCGACGAGCTTGAGACTTTTATTAAGGAGAACGCTCATGTAGAGGATGGTTGCCTTCTTCACTATGTGCTGATTTCTATTCTCCTCTTTGCTGATGATGTTGTTCTTTTGGCCTCTTCTCCTGAGGGACTTCAGCGCCATTTGGACAAGCTTGCTGCTTTTTGTGACTCGAGACAACTGACGGTGAATCTTTCTAAGACCAAGGTTATGGTATTCAATACTACCAAAGAGGCTCTATCTCATCTCCACTTCTCTTTCCAAGGTCGGGAGGTCGAGATCATCACCTCTTATGTGTACTTGGGGGTTATTTTCACCGGTCCCACTTTTAGTATGAAACCCGTCGCCCAGGCCCGGGTGTGTAAGGGATATGCAACTCTGTCTTTGCTAGAGAGGAATTGCTTCAAAGCACATTTTTAGGATATGAAATATACCAACTAAAATTTGTAGAAAGTAACAACGAAACTGAAACTGAAAATTTTCTGCTTTTTTTTAAATCCCTAACTTCAAAACCCTAGTTACAGAAAACTGAAATAAACATAGCAAAATGGCAGTAAAGTAATTCTGATTTTATTGCCAAACCTCAACAACAAACAACCCAGAATGAATACAAACAAGTGCACCTGATTCCAGCTGATTACAATTCAGAAAATGGCCCAAAGGGCTATTTACTTGGCTGCAGAAAGGGCCAAATGACAAGATCTCCACACAGAAAATTTCCAGAATTTATTTCAAACCCTCAAGGGCTGAATCTAGCTCCCAAGAGCCCAATTACACCTCCAATTCACAAAAAATGCCTTCCCTAGGCTGGGCAATCAACCTCGAGGGAATAAAACCCTCAAAAATAGCAAAACAAACTCCCTCAAACTGGACGTCCCACTTGGAGAGACTTCTCCACCTTCAGCACAACAAAAATTCCACTTCTATGGCCTTCTAATACCTGATTTCTCCTTTTATACGAATTTCACACAATTTGCAGCACAAGTACAAACCCTAGATGGATTTGTCAACAAGCAAGGTATTCAAGCTAGCTGGCCTAGCTCCTCCAATGGTAGATCCACCAGAAACCCTAATCTCCAAGAGATATATCCAACAATCTCAAAGAGCCAAAGAATATTGCCTCAACAACGATTCTCCCAAGTCCAAATCAATTTCCAAATCAAACCCTCGACAAATGAAACCCTTATCCTCCTTTTATAAACAAACCATAAGGGAAGAATAGATCTTAACCCTTAGATTTGAGATAATCCAATGGCTGGGATATAATCTTGCATTGAGGTCACTTAAACATATTACAAATTCGACACTCCACATAAAGGCATAAATTAATACCTTTTTCTAACCCAAAACTCACTCCAAACACTTAAATAACTTTCTTAACCCATATACTAACATTCGAACTTGCCAAAACACATTTATTAACCCTTATAACCCTCATTTTAACCCCAAAATATGACAAAATACCCTCAATGACGACCCAACACGCTCAAAACACAAAAAAAACCATATTTACAATGCAAAAATTATTTTGGGACATTACAAGTCCGCCCCTCCTGAATTGCTTGTCCTCAAGCAATTCATCAAAGCTGGATGCTTGAGAATTTCAGGACCTTCCCAAGTAGCATCATCTTCAGGCAAGTCTTTCCATTTAATCAGATATTTGTTAAGGATTTTGTTCCTTAACTTCTTCTCTCTCATCCCAAGTATATGTTTAGGAATCAACTCCAATTTCCTTTCTTCATCAAGAGGTGGCAAAATCTGAGATGGCACTGTTGCCACATTTTGCACGGGGTGCAATGTTTTCAATTTTTGTAAGAGAGCTGCTCTTCCCTTTCCCTCTTCCTCTCTTTCCCCTTCCTCTTCTCCCCCTTTCTCTCTCTTCCCTACATTTTCATTCTTCCCTCTTTCTCTTGAGCCCCTCGATCAAATCTCAAAAATGACAGCAGTTGCCCTGAAAAATGGCTAAGTGTCAGGGCGCAATCCGACTTCGCAGCGAAGTTGGAGTGCACCCTCCAGTGGGAGCGCAGCAGGAGTGCAAAGTGTGCAGCGCGACAGAATCAACCAGAAGAACAAGTGTTCTAGGCGCAACCCGACTTCGCAGCGAAGTCGGAGTGCGCCCTGCTTTCTGGGCGCACTTGGTAGCAGGCTGGCAGGAAAAATGACTAAGTGCTTGGGCGCACTCCGACTTCGTTTCTGGGCGCACTTGGTAGCAGGCTGGCAGGAAAAATGACTAAGTGTTGGGGCGCAACCCGACTTCGCAGCGAAGTCGGAGTGCGCCCCCTTTCCAGGGCGAAGTCCGTACAGCGGTAGAAATCAGCTTTCACCTGTGCACAACCCGACTTCGCAGCGAAGTCGGAGTGCACCCTTCGACAGGTGCGCAGTAGGGGAATAAACTCAGAAAAGTACCCAAGGCATGAAGGCCTTCCCGACTGCGCTGTTTTCTACCTGCGCAACCCGACAGCGCTCTGATCCTGGGCGAAGTTGGATAAAGCGCCTTTCAAGGCAAGCACGTGTCAAGCAGCATCATCCGACAGGTGTCCAACTTTGGGATCTGAGCCAAGACGTGCCGAGCAAAAGGGACAAGCATGGGATGCACTACTTATGCCAGCTGCCTCATTTAAGGCTGATGTGAGTTTCCACCGCCTCAGCTACCCGCATTCTCGTCAATGTGAAGTTCTACCTAGCGCGCCGCCACGTAGCTGTTCAACCTTCGGGGAGACCATGCCGAGAGTACGATCCAGCCCGACGAAGTCGATATCGCAGTTCCGCGACTGCTTTTGTCAGCTAATGTTTGACTGGGACTTTGTGCCCATTAATGTAACGAGGGGGACTTTGGGCTATAAATACCCACCACATTTTCATTGTAAAGGGGTGGAAGGGGAATGTCTGTTAGGGAACCATTGTAGCTGTGCTTCTGCTTCTTAATATAAAGTATATACCGGGCTCTGTTCTACTACTTTTATTTTGTATGCTGCCTCTCTTTGTCATATTTCTTGTGTCATTGCTCGCTGTTGTGCTGAACTCTGAACTCCAGCATTTGATGGCCAAGTACTCCTGGACTTCATAGATCAGAGGATACATAGGATAAATTAGGTAGCAGTTCCTGCAGTTGTGTGTTATGTTTATGTTGCTGTCCGTAGTGGTGATTGATGCATTGCCGTGCTGTTAGTTCTCCTTGTAGGGAGAATGTCTGCTAGGGGACCATTGTAGCTGTGCGTACACTTCCCTGCATAACACATATACTTGGATCTGACATTTCCTGGTTACGTTTTGTATTTATGTTGCTGTCCGTAGTGGTGATTGATGCATTGCCGTGCTGTTAGTTCTCCTTGTAGGGAGAATGTTTGCTAGGGGACCATTGTAGCTGTGCGTACACTTCTTTATATAAAAAGTATACTTAGATTTGGCAGTTTCTGGTTATGCTTTGTATTTATGTGGCAGTAAGTAGTGGTGATTGATGCGTTGCCGTACTGTTAGTTCCCCCCACCCAACTCCAATCTAATTTGGAATCCCTTTATGCATTTTTATCTCTTTCCCTGCACTCTTATCTTGAACCTCAAAACCCCACAGGAAGCCGGCCTTCTCCAGAGATTGGCACGGAAGGCATTCCTTCCTTCCGGCCTTTCAATCTGTTGGGCGAATCTGGGCGCGTTAACACAAAATCCTTTCCTCATTGCAGATTCGTAACCAACAGGCACAACATGCTATCCCAAAGCCTTCTTCAAACATGATACATGGAATACATTGTGTATTCTGCTGTTAGGAGGTAGTTTCAGCTTATATGCTACTTCTCCAACTCTCCTAGTTACCTTGTATGGTCCATAAAAACGTGGCCGCAATTTTTCTGCACCATTTCTTCAGTGTAGGCTGTTTATAGGGCTGTAAATGCAAGTAAACCATGTCCCCCACTTCAAAACTGCGTTCAGTCCTGTTCTGATCAGCATACTTTTTCTGCTGATTTTGAGCCTGCTGCAGATTTTCTTTCAGAATTTTTAGAATATCTTGATGTTGCTGAATAAAATCTGAAGCTGTAGGTACCTTGCTGTCTTCCAAAAGCAAATCAGAAAATTTTGGAGGCTCATACCCATATAGTGCCATAAATGGAGACATTATGATGGACATATGGTATGAAGTGTTGTAGCAGTACTCACTAATGCTCAGCCACTTAATCCAAGCCTGCTGCTGTCCAGAAACATAGTTTCGCAAGTAGCCTTCAATCCACTTGTTTACAATTTCAGTTTGACCATCAGTTTGGGGATGGTAACTAGTGCTTGGGGTAAGTTATGTTCCACACAATTTGAACAATTCCTGCCAAAATAAGCTCATAAACTTGCTGTCCCTATCATCTACAATGGTTTTTGGCAAACCATGAAGTCTGAAAATTCCCTTGAAAAATAAATCAGCAAGTTGCACTGCTGTAATTGTTACTGTTACAACAAAGAAATGGGCATATTTAGTCAATCTGTCTACTACAGCAAAGATAGAGTCTTTACCTTGAACTTTTGGCAATCTTGTGATGAACTCCATGGAAATGCCTTCCCATTTCTGATTTGGAATAGGCAAAGGCTGTAACAAACCAGCAGGATGGGTATTTTCATGCTTGTTTTGTTGACATGTAGTACATTCCCTAACATGCCTCAAAACATCATCCTTCAAGCCCTTCCAAGAAAATCTCTCCTTTGCTAACCTGTAGGACTTATAGAAACCAGGATGACCTGCCAAAGGTGCATCATGCAATGCTGCTAACAATTTTTCTTTCACCTTGGAATTCTGCACAAGAAAACTTCTGTTTTTGTACAAAATCAGCTCATCACTGATTTTGTATCTTTCATCTACAATCTGCCCATCCAACAACTCTGAAGCAAAACTGTCTTTTGCATATTCTGCCATTATTTGTACCTTCCAATCTGCATTTACAGCAGTTACGACATGAAAAGAAGGGTTTCTAGAAAGTGCATCCGCTGCTGTATTTGCCTTACCCTTCACAAACTGAATTTCAAAATCATATGATTGCAATTTAGTGACCCATTTTTGCTGTCTGTCACTTAATTCACGCTGTCCCAGAAAGTGTCTAAGACTGTTATGATCAGTCTTAACTATAAATCTGCTGCAAACAAGGTAGCTGCTGTATTTGCCTTACCCTTCACAAACTGAATTTCAAAATCATATGATTGCAATTTAGTGACCCATTTTTGCTGTCTGTCACTTAATTCACGCTGTCCCAAAAAGTGTCTAAGACTGTTATGATCAGTCTTAACTATAAATCTGCTGCAAACAAGGTACTGTCTAAACTTAGACAATGCATGCATGACTGCAAGCATTTCCTGCTCATAGATAGAAAATAATTTTTCAGCAGGACTAAGTTTTCTGCTTTTAAATGCAATTGGTCTACCTTTCTGCACTAAAACAACACCAATCCCAAAACCAGAAGCATCACACTCAACCACAAATGGCTGAGAGAAATCAGGAATTGCCAAAATTGGGCAAGTCATCATGACTGATTTCAAATTCTGAAATGCTTCATTGGCTGTCTCATCCCACTTAAATGCTCCTTTCTTGGTCAAATCTGTTAAAGGGGCTGTTAGCTTGGAGAACCGTTTAATAAACCTCTTGTAATAGCTGCATAGGCCCAAAAATCCCCTTAATTCAGTCAAAGTAGAGGGTGTAGGCCAATTTTTAATGGCAGAAATTTTCTGCTCATCAACTTGTACTCCTTTTGCACTAATAACATGACCAAGATACAAAATTTCAGAAAGTCCAAACTCACACTTGGACATTTTTGCAAAAAGCTTCTGCTGTTCCAAAATCAGCAAGACTGCATCTAAATGCTGCAAATGTAACTCCCAAGTACTGCTGTAGACCAGTATGTCATCAAAGAAAACAAGCACAAATTTTTTAAGATGCTCTGTAAAAACATGGTTCATGGCTGATTGGAATGTAGCAGGTGCATTAGTTAGGCGAAAAGGCATAACTAAGAATTCAAAGTGTCCAAAATGGCATCTAAAAGCTGTTTTATGCACATCCTCATCTCTAACCTTGATTTGATGATAACCTGATCTCAAATCAATCTTGGAAAAGTAAACAGCTCCATGCAATTCATCAATTAGCTCATCTACTCTAGGAATTGGGTACTATTTTTGATTGTCTTCTTGTTTAGAACCATATAGTCCACACACATCCTCAAAGTTCCATCTTTTTTCTTAACTAACACAACAGAAGAGGCAAAAGGGCTAGAACTAGGTCTAATATGGCCCAACACCAACAATTCCTTGATGGTTTTCTCTATTTCATCTTTAAAAGCCTTGCGATGCCTATAGGGAGTAATCATCACAGGTTTAGTACCAAGTTCCAATTCTATGATGTGCTCAAAACCCCTATCAGGTGGTAATCCCTTAGGCAAATCACCAAACACAGCACCATGTTTATCTAATACAGCTTGTATTTGAGGATGAAACTTCACACTAGCTTGTGTAGATGGATTTGGCATAACTTTTAGCATGAAGAGAGTGGCTCCCCATTCAATATCCCTTTTTCTAAGGATCTTTTCCATTATGTTAGATGAAACTTGTTGTGGGTAAAAGTCTTTCATCCCCCTCAAGGTCACAATTTGGCCATTCTTCTTAAATTTCAGCACCAAAGTTTTGTAGTTGATGTAGCATCCTCCCAAAGAATGCCACCATTGCACTCCCAAAACAGCGTGGGGATTGCGTCCCATAGGAAAAACATAAAAATCCTCAACTATTTTATGTTTTCCAAACTTAATCTCAACTTGCCTACACACCTGATTACAAGTAGTAATGCGCCCACTTGCTTCTTTTACACCAAAACCAGCAAAATTCTCAACTATTAAATTCTTTTCAGTCACAAAAGATGCATCAATGAAGTTGTGAGAAGCTCCTCCATCAATCAACACAACTACATCACTATCACCAATTTTTCCAGCCACTTTAAGAGTAGTGAATTTTGTCTCACCAAAAATAGTAGCCAAAACAACTTCATCTTCATCCACCGCTTGAGTTGGAGGCTCACCCATTTCCATCTCGGCATATTCAGCATCTTCAAATTCATTTTCAGATTGCTCACCATCATCTTTTCTTCCTATTTCATCATCATTAGGCACATAAAATTCTACAAGATAATTCTGCCCCTTACCTTGACATTGATGGCCAGGTCCCCATGGTTTATGGCATGAAAAACATAAACCCTTGCGCTGTAACTCCTTTCTTGTTGCTTCATCAAGCCTAGGCCTTTGCTGATTTTGATTTTTAGGTGGCTGATATGACCTATTCTGCTGTTGATTTGACCTATTCCAAGGTTGTCCACCTCGTTGGAATGGTCTAGAAGTCCCAAATTTGGACTGCTGTCCAAATTTATTTGGCTGTTCAAATTTAGTAGGCTGCCCCCACTTGGATCTGCTGCTCCCTCGTGATGATTCCAAGTCCATAGCCCTACTAACAACTTCATCTAGGGTTTGGGGCTTAAATGCTTTCACCCAACCCCTAATAGGATCCAATAATCCCTTCACAAAGAAGTGGATTATTCTATCTTCATGTACATTAGGAACCATAACTGAAATTTTCTGAAAATTTTCCACATAACTTGCCACATTTGTTCTTTGTCTAATGGAGGTCAACTCATCAAAATAACCATTTTCGTCAAGCCTTTCAAATTTGTCCAAAAGTCTATTAGTGAAAACTTCAAAAGAGTCAATTTTTCCATGATCCCTAGTGACCAATCCATGATGCCACCAATCATGGGCAATGCCATCAAAATGTAATGCAGCAAACTGTATAGCATCCCTCTCAACCATAGGTCTGAGGGCAAGATAAGATTGAACCTTTTGCAACCAACCCCTAGCAGTCATTCTTTCACTACCATCAAAAAGAGGGAGTTCAACCTTACCAATTTTGTGATCCAAATCATTCTTCTTTCCACCATAAAACCTGCCTTTTGGTTCCTTTCCTTCGTACTTCATGAAACCCTCAAAACCCACTGTTTCCTGAAAATTTTCCGGCATAGTACGAAATTCAGTCCACAATGCGTGCATCTTATTAGCCTCATTTCTGCCACAACCTCGACTTCTTGGGGCTGAACGAACATGGGAGTAGAAGGCTGCCAAATCCTTGTACTGCGGGGTCTAGTAATGTTGCGAGGGTTTCCTCCCTGAATGGAAGATTCCCCTTGATTCGCACCACTAGTTCCAGCATTATTGGGTTGCCCCTGATTTGCTGGTATTTTGGCTTTCTCTAGCTACGCAATAACTTGAGTAATGATGCCCGACATGCTAGATTGTAGTCCAGCCACAACGCTGGTCTTTATCATTCTAGCCATCCGTTCCTCCATTTCATCAACTTCTTTTTTTGCAACAGATTTCTCAGGTCTTCTCCCCTCAGATTCAGATCCCGTCATATTTTCTTCTTCTAATCTACTCTGACTCCTGGTTTGCATCACCATCAACTACACAGGCTGGCAGGAAACCTGCTCTGATACCATTGAAATATACCAACTAAAATTCGTAGAAAGTAACAACGAAACTGAAACTGAAATTTTTTTGCTTTTTTTTAAAACCCTAATTTCAAAACCCTAGTTACAGAAAACTGAAATAAACACAACAAAATGGCAGTAAAGTAATTCTAATTTTATTGCCAAACCTCAACAACAAACAACCCAAAATGAATACAAACAAGTGCACCTGATTCCAGCTGATTACAATTTATAAAATGGCCCAAAGGGCTATTTACTTGGCTGCAGAAAGGGCCAAATGACAAGATCTCCACACAGAAAATTTCCAGAATTTATTTCAAACCCTCAAGGGCTGGATCTAGCTCCCAAGAGCCCAATTACACCTCCAATTCACGAAAAATGCCTTCCCTAGGTTGGGCGATCCACCTAGAGGGAATAAAACCCTCAAAAATAGCAAAACAAACTCCTTCAAACTGGACGTCCCACTTGGAGAGACTTCTCCACCTTCAGAACAACAAAAATTCCACTTCTATGGCCTTTTAATACCTGATTTCTCCTTTTATACGAATTTTACACAATTTGCAGCACAAGTACAAACCTTAGATGGATTTGTCAACAAGCAAGGTATTCAAGCTAGCTGGCCTAGCTCCTCCAATGGCAAATCCACCAGAAACCCTAATCTCCAAGAGATATATCCAGCAATCTCAAAGAGCCAAAGAATATTGCCTCAGCAACGATTCTCCCAAGTCCAAATAAATTTCCAAATCAAACCCCCGACAAATGAAATCCTTATCCTCCTTTTATAAAAAAACCATAAGGGAAGAATAGATCTTAACCCTTAGATTTGAGATAATCCAACGACTGGGATATAATCTTGCATTGAGGTCACTTAAACATATTACAAATTCGTCACTCCACATAAAGGCATAAATTAATACCTTTTTGTAACCCAAAACTCACTCCAAACACTTAAATAACTTTCCTAACCCATATACTAACATCCGAACTTGCCAAAACACATTTATTAACCCTTATAAGCCTCATTTTAATCCCAAAATATGACAAAATACCCTCAATGACGACCCAACACGCTCAAAACACACAAAAACAACCATATTTACAATGCAAAAATTATTTTGGGACATTTTAGGATATACTTGTGAAGATGAGGATTTATGATGCCTTGGTCAAGCAAACTATTACTTATGGGTCAGTGGTTTGGGGTCCTAGCCTTGGCCCGACTGAGTGGTCACGGGTTGAACGAGTCCAGAAACTCTTTCTTCGATGATTCATTCGTTGCAAGAGCACATTCCCCCGCTCTATTATTCTGGTAGAGTTTGGGGCTTCTCCTCTCCAGCTTGAGATTATCTTCCTGATTATCGGTTATCATCACAGGATTCGTACTTTCAGAGATACCCTTGAGGGTTGCAAGCGGTACCCTCACCTCACCCTTCGCTCCTCGATGGAACTCTCTCCGAGTTCTCGGGGAGGCTAGAGGTGCTGGTATTTTCAGGTTTCTGCTCTCTTGGCTAGCATTCAGATACGGATAGACAGGCTCCCGCCTTATTCTTTGGGGGTTCTCCCCCCTCTCGGCTTAGTAAGGAGAAGATGCTCCACGAGATTCGGAAGGATGTTAGTCTCCAATACACTAGATGCATATGGATATCTCCTGTTGCCCCTCTTTCCCCCAAGTTGTCTTTCTACCATGAGCACTTCTTACAGATTCAGGAGGGCAGAATAGTTCCTCCACAATACCTTCAGCAGCACACAATGCATAGTCTTCAGATCACTATTGGGCAACTCATGGTGTGTTCTCACCAACTTCGGATTGAGTTTGATCACCATCTTCCAATGGAGGAGCGGATATGCTTGTTTTGCTCCTTGGGTGAAGTTGAAACCCTTGATCACTTTATTTTTTGTTGTCCCATTTATTATGAGATCCGAGGTAGGTTCTATTGCCTTTTCGGGGACAACTCTCGATTTGTTTCTACCTTCTTCAGATACCCGGATCAGCGTTGTCTTGCACTCTTTCTTAGGGAGATAACTCAGCTTCGACAACAAATGGATCTCACCCTCCTCAACATCGGATCATCACAACATACTTCACCAACTCGGACGGACCAGTTGACTTCAATCGGAAACGCCCCACATCATCCAGTTCGGACAGTTTCAGGGTCACTAGACAACGCACCAACAATTTGTCAGGGTAACGAACTAGCAATGGGCAAAGACATATCATGGACTTCTTCTGCTCCGGTACTTGGCCCTCGACTGTTAGGAGAGATTAGTTTGTGGAGGTTTCTTGGAGCTTACCTCTTTGGCTGCTCCCTCCTCCCGCCTTCTCTCTCTCTGTTCTTCTTGGCGTGCACTCCTCTTTGTTGGATTGCAACCCTCCCCCCCTCTGCTCTCCCTTTTCTTTTCTTTTCCCTTTCTCTTTGGCCCGTTTGTCGGGTTTCATCTTGTATTTATCTTAGTTCTTTTCTTTGTTGGGCTTTTTAGCTTGCTAGCTGGCAGTCATTATTGTCCTTCTTATAGTCCCTGGGGTCTTATTTTGGTCCATCGCGGACATTAATAATATTTCATTTCATTTCATTTCTCGACAATAGAGATAGGGTGAAAGAATGATGTGATTAGTCAATTTTTTTTGTAATTCTTGGAACGAAAGAGTGATAACCTCTTCAATGTACAAAGCCAAGCATCTCTAGTTACGATAACTGAAAAATTGACAAGCACTCCGTTTAAGGCTCTATTTAAGCAAGAGTACCAGCCAAACATCTCTCAAGAGTAAAATCATGGTTGACGGTCTAGTGATTATCTCTAAAACTAGCTTGCTTTCTTGCTTCATGTTTGTCTTGTCCCATTTGTTTCAGGAGTTCCATGTTCAAAACTCTCGCATAAAACTTCAAAAATATGTGCACAATCATGATAGTTCTGTAGTTATTAGAATTTGAAGAGCCTCTAAATTTGTGGATGGGTTAGATATATTGTAGTGACCCCAAAGATGGATAGACAAAACAAAAAACCTTATTCAATAATGTTGAAATGGGATAGGCAATGGATAGACAAAACAAAAAACCTTATTCAATAATGTTGAAATGGGATAGGCAATGGCTTCAGTTTCATATTTTCAAAGCTCAGGCTGAAATTCCACAAAATTAATAGCCTTGCCAGTGCCTCATTTTTAAAAAGCTCCTTCGATGTCCCTTGAAAAAATTAGGTGACTTGAATGATGGGCTTTGTGTGATATCATGCAAGAAACTTACACGGGAGACCCATGTTTGGGGTTCCATGTTTCTAGGAGGGGATTGCTGAGGGTGAAGAGTGTTCTAGAAGGCTTTTGGGTTGTATACAACATTAGGCTTATGGATAATTGCAAAGTGAAGTTTCTGATGCATAGACTTAAACTGTGCATCAAACCAACAATTCAAGGGCCTAGAACCAATGTAATGAAGTGACTATGTTTGGGGAAAAGTACGAGGAAGGAATTCAAGTGCTCCTTCTCATGAGGTGTGTGAGAGGAATTCATATTTTTGTTACGTGTAATTAAGAGAAAAAATATTGGACATCAATTGCAGGTTGCGATGGCAACATAATCATTGGTAGATCAATGATCAGAACGAATTGTGGGATGATGGGTAAGGATGGACAAGGGAGGAAGAAGATTAAGAGGGAGAAGAAGGAGAAGCCAAAGAGAGTCAATATTGCATGGTCAGCGAAGGGAAGCTAATTAGAGACCTAAATTCATATTTTTGTTACGGACGTGGTGTAATTAAGAGAAAAAATATTGGACATCAATTGCAGGTTGCGATGGCAACATAATCATTGGTAGATCAATGATCAGAACGAATTGTGGGATGATGGGTAAGGATGGACAAGGGAGGAAGAAGATTAAGAGGGAGAAGGAGAAGCCAAAGAGAGTGAATATTGCATGGTCAGCGAAGGGAAGCTAACTAGAGACCTAAAAGTTATGATATCAGAAAGCAAGGCCCTATTGGCAAGGACCTAGTCAAGCACATTTGCACCTCCATGCAGAAAACATGTGAACCTATAAGAGTCTGGAAATTGAGGGATTCCATTAAGCAACAAGAAGCCTTGTGATTCACTAATTAAAATAAATGTTTCTCATAATCAGTAATAGGATGCTGCTCATCCTAGAGGTTCTATTAAATTTAAGATTTGGAAGGTCAAGTTTGAGAAGACAAATGTAGAAATGAAATTTAACATGCTTACACACAATTCCATTTCTACTTAATTCTACAGATCTGCAGTCATTAGAAATAATAATACACAGAAATAATGCACAGAACCAGCAACAGCAGCAGCAATAGAAGGTGACAATTAAATATGCAGATTTATATTAACAATGACATATACAGTTTCAGCATTACAATCTGCAACCCTTGTGCATAATCCTCATGACTGCATCATGCCCTACGCAGATATGCAGCGACAGTCTCTTCTTATGTACCTATGCCTATCCAACATGCTATTGAATGAATGAGGGGAGGGCTTATTTATACACCCAAAAATTAGTTACACCCTCCAACTACCTGACACCTCATCATTTCCCTAAATTACATTTCATATGCATTTAACTTGCATTTACATGACATTTACCACTACAAGACAAACTAACTTATGACTTATGACTTTACCGACATACATGACTTAACATCACTTTATTATTACGTACAATATTATATTGCCACTTTATAACATTATTAAATATATGTATGCACATTTTGTCAAACACTTTGTGTACAACTACAAAATAACACAAAATACCAAAATTGATTGACTAAATGCAGACATATCAATTTGCCAGCCTACATCTATCCCCTCTAAACTGTCCTCGACGACACATGAATTAAACATTGGGAATAGAAGCACTAAACAATGTAGTAGAATATCTTGTCACTCTCCTTCCGTTTCCTATTCCATACATCGTTTGCAACAGACTTCACTTTAGACTGCTTCTCGCAACATCTTGGTTTTTGAGTGTGCACTCCCTTTGTTCCAATTAGTTGGAACAACAACATAATCAACATGACCATTATTCTCTGAATAGGCACTTCACTTTTTGGAATTAACCATAGCATCAACAACATCATCAACATGAGGAACATAGCGAACATGACGAAGATCACCTTTATGACTAACATGATCACCATGATCAACATCACTAGCATAATGAACATGACAGGCAATGCCTGTCGCCACTTGTGTCGGGGGTCAAGGGGGTGGGAGCCTCCTTGTAGGGCAAAACCTCAACGACAAAAGCATTGAACTCATTACTGCCTGAACTAAATTTTTCTCCTCATCAACATTCAGGGATCCTTCACTTGACCCACTGAAACAACTTCCCTTCAGCTCTGATTCATTATTTTCTAGATCCAACTGACTACTTGTCGGCCTCTGACGGACATCTCCCTCGTCAGACAATGCTTCTGACGATAACTCCTCTAATTGCACTGCCTTAGATGGCAACATTGCTGATGGCACTTTCTCAAACTTCTCTGATGATAGGTCCTCTGACGGCACTGTCCATGATGGCAATCCTTGACGGCTTAGTCTCTAACGGATTAGGCTATGTCAGATCAGTGCAA
The DNA here is from genome assembly GCA_028583015.1 of Wollemia nobilis. NCBI lineage: Eukaryota > Viridiplantae > Streptophyta > Pinopsida > Araucariales > Araucariaceae > Wollemia > Wollemia nobilis. Next base: position 4,722,241 of record JAQPPZ010016822.1, read on the forward strand.
GACGGATGACTGCATGACAAATCGACTCAGACGGATTCATCTTGACGGATTGGTTGATGAGCTCTGATGGATTGGTCCTGACGGATGACGGGTTCCTCCTAACGGATTGGTTTTCATAAAAGATGTGTGTCATGGAATTAAGTCTTTGACAACGTTATTATTGTTGTCCTATTACATCGAGAAAGTGATTCTGAAAGCAAAACTATCTTATACCACTAGTTTTTATTCAATCAAGGCAATGGCTAAGCTGGTGATGAGCATCCAAGTTCCAAGTGAAATCTAGGTGTTTGGAAGCATTTTTATCAATGTTTTTTTGGGAAATTATGTCTTCTATTACAGTTTATTATGCTCTCTCTATTCTTTGGGGGCAAAGCATTATTAAGACCAATGGAGATGGCACGAGCCTAATTGATTGTGGTCGAGTCATTTCCTTCTCCCTTTACCTTATAGGGCATATCTATTATATTCCCCAAACTGCTTATATATTCTTGTATATTATGTTAATAACTATATATATATATATATGCCCATGCACCAGTCTACAATCTGAAAAAGGACATTCAGTATGCCAGTGTTGTTGTTCTGAAATGGTGAATGCCAAACTGACATTGAGATATGTCAGCTCTAGTTTTCTCTAAAACAATAATGCTAAATCTAGATCTTTATGCATATATGTGCAGAATCTTATGAAGTAGGCACCCTTGCTTTTGCATAGGAATATGAACCTCTATGGTTAATTCATGCAGGTTCCAAGCACTAAAGATGAAGGTTACGATCTTATTTGAATTTAAGTGAACGAACATTTTGCTTTGTATAAATGTCACTTGAAGTAGTTTTCTTATTCAAAATTTTCATTTATGCATGCTGTTTTCTTAGTCTTAATTAGTATTTTAAATATTGGTTGTAGAGTGAGAAATTGTGATGATCTATTTGAAAATCCATGATATAAAAGTAAATCTGATTATCATTTTGCAGGTAAATTCAATGAAAATGGGGTTGTGGGACACTGTGATAGAGTTAAACAAACAAGAAGTCATAATGAACAAAGATATTTATTCTAGAGCAGCTAAAAGTAAATCTGATTATCATTTTACAGGTAAATTCAATGAAAATGGGGTTGTGGGACGCTGTGCTAGAGTTAAACAAGCAAGATGTCATAATGAACAAAGATATTTATTCTAGAACAGCTACACAGGTTCAATGTCTTCAGGAAGAAAACCCTATTCCAGTCACTAAAAATGGTAAATTCTCAAAGTTACAAAATCAAGCAGTCCATGTACATTTATTTTTTTCTTGTAGTTTATATTTCCTTGTATGTTATATGTATACAACCATCTTCTGAGAAGAATTGGCCATCGTGTACAAGACTTTGAATGTGTCAAGTTGTGCTGCTGAAATGATTTGGATTTGCGCTATATGATTACACCTATTATTGTCCAGACTGTGGTGCTTGAAGCTGCTGGTGGGTTTATGCATTTATCTCATGTTTAGTGATTCTGTTGTAATTTGATAATTCATTCTCCATCGTTTGGTCTAGGAGTTTATTCCAGACTAAATAATTGGTCATCTTGTACAAGACATTGAATGTGTCAAGCCTGACGCTGCTGCTCAAGTGATTTGGATTTGCGCTATATGATTACATCTATTATTGTTATGATTGTGGTGCTGGAAGCTGGTTGTGGATTTATGTCATATTTAGTAATTCTGTTTTAATGTGATAATTTATTCCACATCATTTAGTCTAGGAGTTTATTCCAGACATGGGTATCTATATTGATGAGCACCTTCATGTTTGTACTCTATGTTTGTATTTATCAAGCTCATGTGGTATGCTACGTGTTGTTACTTAACATTTTATATTCTGTATAAGATAATTTGTAATGACTTGTAGGTGTCACTTGGCCTTATAATTCTTGCATCAAATTGCTTTCAATTATGAAATATGGCTGTCAGTCAATAGATGATGCACATCTATGAGCGCCCTAGTATTTTTATCATAACTATACTATTTTATTTCTTTATTTTTCTGAAACTGTTTATATTTTTTGGACAGGCATAATCTCTGAGGATGTTGTTCAACAACTGATAAAGTTTTTTGAAGTTGATTGCCTTGACAATACTCAAGGAGGACAATTAGCCACCGAAGAATGGTTCATGGTGTTAAGAAAGATTTGGAACTGTGAAAAGTGGCTTGTGAAGCAATTATGTATCCAGGACTTTGCATCCCTAGGCTTAGGAGATTTTATCAGTTTCTTGGAAAATCACTTTTCTGAGTTACCTCAGAAAATAAGTAGCATGCTGACTCTGCATAAATACCGAGACTCACCAGTGGTTGCTTATATTTCAAGGAACCAACTCTTGGACATTTTATCTCAAGCTGCATTAGACCTCGGTGACAATATGATGTTGACTAAAGAAAAAATTAGTGTTCTATTGTATAAGCAGTTTCCTTTGATCAGCTTTGAAGTTCTAGATGGTCATGCTGTTGAAGAAATTTTGAACTGTATTGCAGAATTCAAAAGTCATTCTCAGCAAAGAAAAACACTTTATTCAGCTGCGCTACTAGCAACAAACAGCATAAAAGAACAGTCAAGACTTACTTCACATGTTAGTGAAGGGGCATCTGATTCTTTGCAAACAGCTGGTGTTGTTGGTCACATGACTAGTGGTGATGCGTTAAAGTGCTTGCTTAAAGCTCCCATGCTATCAAATCTTGAGGAATGGTCACATTGGGAGCATGTATTTGCTCCTACATTGGGTCCCTTGTTGAACTGGCTGGAGAAACAAAGCGTTAATAATTTGGTTTGTCTTGTGACAAGGAGTGGAAAAATGCTTCGCATTGATAGTTCAGCAACATTGGATGAATTCATGGCAGCCATTGTTAAGGGTTGCGCAAAGCAAACTGCAATTCAGTTAGTTTCTATTGTGTCTCTCTATGGAGGTACTCACCATACTCCTATTGCTCTCATGAAATCACATGCTTGTTGGGCAATAGATGCATTATTGAAGAATCTTGTAGAGAGTTCTGAACATGGAGGCTTTTTAGATGGTGGCAAACAAGATCATTGCATCATCTGTCGAAAATCATGGGTAAGAGGGACAGACTATGGTAGCAATTGTATTCATGCAGCAGCTTTAGAAAAAATTCATATTTCTCTAGAAATGGTACACAAAGTTTGTGTTGATAAATCTCAAAAGATTGCAAAAACCACGCAGGCTATCAGGCTTGCTGCAAGATTTATATTAGATTGCCTCGTTGACTTACCTCCGGAGTTCCGCACCCTTTCAACACAGATATTCTTGCCAGCACTGGGTACATTATTAGCAGATGCATTTCAAACAATTTTGCATGAATGTCTTATCTCTGATGAACGCCGTATGCTCCATGAAATTGGGCTTTCCATTGGAATTGTTGAGTGGATAAAAGATTATCAAGTCTTTTCTCTTGATCCATCACATGCTAGCATATCTACCTTAGAATTCCAAAAGGCAAAGAGTAATGTGCAGAACAAAGAAGAACATGATACAGAATGCAATTCTAGAATAGATCAGTTGGACGGTATTCATTGCTCAGATCTAAGTTCAATTGAGGGGGGAAAAAGGGCAGTAGTGACTGAAGTGCAATCAAAGTATTCGAAAGATGATATTGTTTTACGGGCCAAGTCCAATGACAGTGTTATCTCAATGTCTAAAACTAGAGGGTTATTGAATAATGAATCAATAAAAATTCCAGACAGGAGTCAAGAAGAAGATGCTAGAAGAATTATAGAAGCTATTCGTCGTGAAGAATTTGGTCTAGATATGGAGCTCCAGTCGAACGAGACAGACCTCCTCAAAAAACAGCAAGCTCGATTGGGCCGTGCATTGCAGTGCCTATCACAAGAGTTGTATTCCCATGATTCTCATTTTCTTCTTGAATTGGTATGGTGCTACATCTACCGGCATAATTTATATTTGAGATAAAATGGCTCGGTGTAATTTAAAGCTCACTGAAAATGAATTGTGGCAAGTTCCTCTATATTGAGGCTTAAACTTTCAGTTTTGATAATATGCAAGTTTGCTCATAAAACATTATTAAATGACTTGTTTCTAAACTTGTATATTTTTTGAAAATTGCCCCTTCTATATTGGTAAATGGGATAACTTGTACTGTTGCAAGAATGGATTTCTTTTGGTACTGTGTTTTAACTCACTTCAATCTTAGTATTGCCTAAAACTACATATGCTGTGCTTGTTTCATCCTACAAACATGAAGTACACACATGGGAATTTCACATTATGGGAACTTCCAATGATGGCTGGTAAACATCCCTGTATGTTACAGGAATATCATCACAAGAATCCAAATATTTCAGTGTGCCTGAAACTAAATGGTTTATATAAAGGACAGAGCATAAATATATATGCAATCTTGATCTTTTTAACAAAATGGTATCCCATGGTCTTCCAATTAGCTTTTCAATCTTTGCATATAAAAGTGTAGTAACCATTCACCTTTAACTGATTGGTGATGTCGTTTTCTTGTAACAAGTGCATGCTTCATCTGTTTGCCTCCATATTATTGATCGAGGATTTGAAACGCTTGCTTGGTTTTTGCCTTCCAATTTTGAGAATTCTAATGGTCTTTACTTTTTAGTGCCTTGGATGCTGACTTTTCTCTTCCTTTTCTTTTTTTTTGGTTACATAGGAGAGTTGGCTACAGCCACTATTTTTAGTAACTGGCAGCGCAGGGTTCAAACCACAGGGACTGCAACCACCAAACCTATCCATCTTGTTAATTGTTGACCCGGCGTGAGATGGGGACCGCCGGTCGCTCGAGGTTCGTACCGTCGTCGTCGGTCTGGCGCGCACTCAGAGGATTCAGAACAGACTACTACCTTTGCAAACTTGCACCACCAAGGTTTGAACCCAGGTCTCTTCTCAGCAAGTGCCCATCCAGACTAGCACTTACCAATCCACCTAGCCCTTGGGGCTGCTACTTTTCTCTTCCTTTTTACCATTACTTTTCCTTCTTAGGATTGCCCACTTTTTGGTCCAATCTTCCAGGCGATAATTTAATGCTACACAGTTGTTCCTCTGTAATGTTTTTCACTCTAGTTTCTTTACTTTGGCTTAGCTTATTTTCGTAGTACTTTTTTGGCTATTACAGTGCATTGTAACAACTCTTTTTGGCAAGTCCCAAAATAATTATATCTTATCTAAGCCTACTTTGACTGAGGTTTTCTTTTCATTCATTGGTTTTTTGATGCACTTCAACTTTATATTGGTTATGTCAACCTTAGGATTTGTTTTCTATATCTTTAGATTTTTTCTTTTGTCTTCCTAGGACTTGAGAGTTTTGTAGCCTAGTATATTAGGAATATCAAAAGCAGGCATGAAAAATACACACCCAATGCTCAACTCATGAACAAACAATAACATTCAATTATCAAGCAAAAAAAAAAAAAATTCAATTGTTACAATAATTGTATTTGTTTTTTATCATGATAGCACCAAGGCACAAGGGGATCATATCAGCTTCAATATATTGACAGTAGATCATCTTAAAGGGAATAATAATGACCCTTCCATCATACAAATTGAGGAATTGTATAGTAGTGGGTGGGGAAAACTGTTACAGTTTCACACAAGAAGAATTCTCATTTAGACTTTGTGTTATCCATTTTTACATGTTGTCCTGATATCGTTGTTATGGCTGGTTTCTTTTTCTTTGTTGTGCGTGGCAAAATGGAAACAAAGTTTAAGGTGTGAACACTGAATGATGAACAAAACAATCTTCTTCAAAGGTGTTTTCGTAAGTTTTATGTTCTTTGAGTAATAATATTCATATGTTTCTGCTTTTCTTTTTCTACTGGTTAGTGGGTCATTATCTCCTTATACAATTTATAATTTATTTCATTTTTTTGGATTTGTTATCTACCCAAGGATTTGGTAGGATAGGTAAATCCTACAATATATTTCCCCTCATATTTTTAGGTTGCATTGTGTCCTTACCACATTTTTAAATGCTAAAGTATGGAATCAGTGGTGTGACATTAATGATGACAGATTATATTGCAACGCTAGAAATCATACTCTATTTTACATTGCCTCCCCTGTCCTTTCATACACACATGCCGTAGAGCAATAAATACAAGCACGTGTGTGTAGGTGAAATGCAGAGTGATTGGAAATAATACCAAGCTGGAGACCACTTTGTTGGGTCAACACTAATGCTGAGAGATAAAAGCTAGGGGAGACAATGGGATTAGATAATAGTGTGCATATGGACTTGTGTATTGGTGTAGGAAATGTGATAAGTATCTTGCCTAGTGAAGCAGGTTTTCGACAATGAAATTAGAGTATTGTATAGGGGTATATACAAGCATCAATGCATGTGATTCAATTCAATATGTTGCAAAACTAAGGATGCAATGCATTTTGATGCAGAATTTCATGGTTTCAGTAGAGAATAGTGCTTTGTTTTTTAGGAGCCAGTTTGATATTGAATTTAAAGCTGTAGAAATTCATTTAAAATTTTGTAATATGAATTCATGTCGAGCAGATTTTAGATCATATTGGTATTATAGCAACCTTCTTGGTCTTATAGAAGTATAGCACACCTAATATTCTAGCCCGATAGTTTTGTGTGGCCAAAGACATGGTAAATTGTGATCTGTAATTCCCACCAATGGAACCTTAAAAAAATCCTCTTCAAAAGATTGTGGTGCTCTTTGGTTTAGTTTCACTTGGGCTCTTGCGTAACTAGTAATAGATGAAACCCTTAATCTTGCATCAAAACTACTCTTTCATGCCCAGATATGCTTATGTAAAACAATAATAGAGTATGGACAGTCCATAAAGACATTGTTGCAATGTTTGTAAAGCCAAGTAATCTATTGAAAAACGAGCAATTTACTGCTTTGCCAAACAGTGTTCATTACTAGCTCAAGCTAGCTAGTTTCTAAGCATGGAAAGCAAATAAACATTCTGAAATTCCATAGAATGAAGACAATGGAAGTAAACAACTGAAATGTATAAATTTTCCTAACCCTAGATAATTGCTGTCCTATGTTTCTAAATAAATCAGATCTGAAATGAATTTATTCTAAACATGCAACAGTCACACAGATGGATGGAAAATAAACAGCGTGAACAGCGGAAGTCAAATATATTTCTGAACCTGAATTGTTACAAAATAAAAGAGGCTACAACTACAGCAGGACAGCCTGCTCTCTTGCTGCCTTTCTGACCAGCAATTTCACTGTTCTTCTCCTCCTAAGCTTGCAGTTTTCCTTCAACAATATGTTCTTCTTCTCTTCTTTCTGTTATGTAAAACACTCTTGCCTTTCTCCTTTTATGCTTGAAAAGGAAACCCTAATCTCTCTAACCCTAAGATTAGATCTCATCTCATTTTCAGATATATGGTCAAAAATAGAAAATCACTTAAGTGAATTTCAAAATAGAATCACTTAAGTGAATTTCAAAATAGAATTAGTTCCCACTTTTCCTAAGTGGTCACTTTACAAATAATGAGAGGAAATGGACTAATAGAAAATCTAAACCTAAGACACAACTCCAAGTGCCATGTAGATTCTCCCACTCTCCGTTGTGGGTCCTACCATAACATCCTCTGCATCATCCTCGAAATGTCTCGAACCACTTCTAGCACGTTCATACTGAAGTTTGTGCAAGAAGTTCCTGTTCGAGCTACATTTCTCAACACTCCCTCTTAGCAAGGAAGGAATTCTGCACCAATCCATGTTTTTCTCTGAATGCTTCAAACTTCCCTTTCACTAAGGGCTTGGACAAAATATCAGTCACTTGTTGATATGTGGGAACATACTGGAGCTTTACAGCTCCCTTCTGAATCCTGTTTTGTATGAAATGATATTTGATCTCTATGTGTTTGGACTTGTCATGAAATACTGGATTTTCAAAGAGTTTGATACAACTCTGATTATCACAGTATATCACCGTGGGATCCAACTCCCGATCAATCAATATTGTAAGCAACTTGTGAAGCCGGATGGCCTCACAACTAGTAATATTGGCTGCCATGTATTCGGCCTCCATGAGCTAAGTGCCACAAAAGTCTGCTTCCTGCTGAACCAGGATATCATGCCTGATCCCAAGCTAAAGCAACACCCTGAGGTGCTCTTCTTGTCTGCTACATTGCCTGCCCAATATAAGTCTGTATACCCCTACAACCTCTCTTCACCATCTCCAAGATATCTCAGACCATACTCCACTCTGCCTCTCAAGTATCTGAGCACATGTTTTGCTGCTACCCAATGCTCTTGCCTTGGCTCCACCATGAACTGACTCAAGGTGTTCACTGCAAAACATATATCTGGTCTAGTGTTGACCAAATACATCAAGGATCCTATCAGGTGCTTATACAACATAGGGTCCACCAACTTTGAATATGAAGTTGTCACCTTCTTCATTGGCGTGGCCATAGGTTTGCAGTCCTCCATACGAAACCTCTTCAGGATCTCAACTGCATACTTACCCTGCCCAAGGAATATCTCCCTTGGTCTGTGCCAAACCTCCAAACCCAAGAAGTAATGCATCATGCCGATGTCCTTCATCTCAAACTTAGCTGCCATATCTGCTTTGCACCTTGCAATGAGCTTCTTTGCACCTGTAAGAAACAAGTCATCTACATATAGCACCAAAATCAGCAGATCGGTCCCAAAAAATATGTAATATAGATTAGGATCTACATCAGTTTTGGTGAAGCCCACACTTTGCAAGTATCCATCTATCCTAGAATACCATGCTCTCGGTGCTTGTTTGAGTCCATATAAGGCTTTCTTAACCCTACAAACATGGGACTCCTTCCCATTTACCTCAAAGCCCTAAGGTTGCTCTATGTACACTTCTTCCTCAATGATCCCATTAAGGAAAGTTGTCTTCACATCCATTTGATGAATCCGCCATCCCATAGATGAAGCTAAAGACATAACTGCTCTAATGGAAGTGTATTTAGTGATTGGAGCACAAGTCTCCTCATAGTCCACTCCCTCTTTTTGGGAGAACCCTCTCGCCACAAACCTTACCTTGAACTTCTCGATGCTGCCATCTGTAGCATGCTTAATTCTGTAGAGCCACCTGGAACTCACAACTGACTTCCCCTCTAGTCTTGGCACTATGTCCCAAACATCATTCTTCATGATGGAGGTGTACTCCTCCACCACGACATCCTGCCAAACCTGCTGCTCTGTTGTCTCCTTAAAACTGGAAGGCTCTGAATTTATGATGTTACTCATCAATGCCATGTAGTTTGAAAACTAACTTGGAGGTCTGCTCTCCCTAATCATGCTGCTAGGAGCCTTAGCATACGCCTGAGCATCCCTCAATGTCTGTGTAACCCATTGAGGTCTCTTGATAGAACTGGAAGGAGCTAATGTCTCCTCCTCACCTGAAGGCTGTTGTCCTAAACTAGAAACCACTGGTGTCTTTGGTGACCCTGGATCAACTTTCGGAGCTTCTTGCTCATTTTCTATCACTGGAATAGGCCCATAGGACTTCCTGGATGCAACGTCCTCCTCAAACTTTACATCCTTGGTCACTACTATCTTCCTCTTTCCTGAAATATAGAGTAAGCTTTTGAAGTCTCATTGTAACCAACAAATAAACCCTTCCTACTGGAGGGCTCCAACTTGGTCCTCTTCTCTACTAGAACATGGATATAAATTGTACATCCAAAGATGTGGAAATGACTCACCTCTGGTTTCACACCAGTGAATGCCTCCTCTGGTGTCTTGTCGTCCAAGATCCTGTGAGGACACTTGTTTTGGATGCAAACTGTTGGGTTGCATGCTCCTGCCCAAAGAAACATCGACAAGCCCTGGTCATGAATCTATTAAAAGACGCAATAATAATTTGCGTAGATAATCAAATATAAATACAAGTGATATGCCCAGATTAGTCTGTGGAATGTGGAGCTAATCAACCATACCTCACTAACAATAGAAGATACTAACCTAGGAGATATACTCGCTAACAATATAATATTCGTTAAATAGAATATTTAACGAATATCTAACCTAGGTAAATAATGTACTAATCTACCCAGGAGAATCTACATATTACCAAATAAGGTAATAGTATTCTAACATTCCCCCCTTAGTACATTATTTGGGTAATAATATAACTGGCCCGATATAGTGAAGAAGAAGAGATGATTCTTTCGCTTTACAACCCCATTCTGCTGTGGGTTGTATGGAACAATCAACTTCCTCTTGATTCCTGCCTGCTCGCTGAAACCATCGAAGTCCTTGGAGGTGTATTCACTCCCATTGTCTGATCTCAAGACCTTGATCTTCTTCTCTATTTGGTTCTCAACTAGAGCTTTGAACTCCTGAAACTTGCTAAAGACTTCATCCTTGGTCTTTAAGAAGTAGATCCATGTCTTGCGAGAGAAATCATCAATAAAGGAAACATAGTACATGCTACCTGAAATTGATGCTACTGACATTGGTCCATAAACATCCGAATGTACTAGATCTAGTATCTCCTTAGACCTATGCTCGCTGTTTGGGAAAATAGCCTTGGCATGCTTGCCAAGTGTGCACCCTTTGCATACTCCCCGTTGCTCAATGCTGAACTCTGGAAGAGCTGTGACTATCTCCCTCAGAATAGGCAATGCTCTATGATGCAGGTGCCCCATTCTCTTGTGCCACAACTCACACAAAGTGTTACTGCTATGAACTAGGGCTTGGACAGGTTCACCCTGCAACCTGTATAGATTGCCTTCTCTAACCCCTATCACTTGTGTTGTTTCTAGGCTAGATTCTTTTGGTCTAATAAGGACATGCAGTTTCTTAAACTCCACTGCATAACCCTTATCCTTCATAACCGTAACTGAAAGCAAGTTCTTCTTGAGACCTAAAACAAACAAAACATCATCAAAGTCTAAAGAGTTCCCTAATTGGAGTCAAAAAGGAATGGTACCAATTCGTTCAATTGGATACTTGGCATCATCACCAAGCTCAACTTGAACCCCTGAGTCCTGCTCTTGTAGACTAGTAAAACACTGTCGAGATGACATCATGTGCCGAGATGCCCCACTGTCCACATACCAAGCATCCCTCGGAACCGTGCTGGTAGAAAGACAAGAGACCAATGAGAAATCCTTCTCGAATTTGGTAGCAAACACGCTCATTTGAGTTTCCGCAGAGGTTGCTACCTGCATCTGCTGCTGCTTCCCTTTGCCCTTTTTGTCTGGACATTGTGATGCATAATGGCCGTGTTTATGACAAATGAAGCACTTGATATTGCTCAAGTCCTTCTTCATTGACAGTGAGGTTAACTCCTCACTCTTTACCTTACCCTTGCTGTGTCCTTTACCTCTGCCCTTCTTGGTTTGCCCAAAGAGAGCTAGGTTATCATCACCACCTTTCTTGTTGGCCTTTGACTCCATCCGAATCTCCTCCTGGATGAAATCATCCCACAGTTTCTCAAAGGTGGGAGGGTGCTCACGAGCATAAATGCCTTTGACAAATGGTTCCCATAAAGATGAGAAACCATTAAGTGCCACATTCACCAACTCTGTGTCTTCAATTCTCCCCAACTGCTGCCAGTTCACGAGCATAAATGCCTTTGACAAATGGTTCCCATAAATATGAGAAACCATTAAGTGCCACATTCACCAACTCTGTGTCTTCAACCTTCTCCCCAACTGTTGCCAGTTGATCACGAATTTGCGTGATCGTTATCAGGTAACTGGTAACGGTGTCAGATCTGGTCATCTCCATAGATCTGAGTTTATTGTGCAATATCATCTTTCTATATGTGTTCTTGCTCTGGTAGAGGCTAACCAGGGCATCAAACTTTGCTTTGGCGTCGTCTTCTCGGATATGTGAGGAATCAGGTGATCATTCACTGCATTCAAGATCATTCGTTTGGCCTTCACCTCCTTATTTCTGTGAGCTGCCAATTGCTGCGGATCTGTAGGCAGAGTCACAACATCCTTCACAATATCCCAAAGATTATTCTCTTCCAATAGGAACATTACCCTAACTTTCCAGGGCGAGAAATTGGAGGCACCTTCCAATCTATCCTCAAATCTGAGGCTAGCTGCTGCCATCTATGAGATCTATTGTACAAACTTTCAGATCTGGTATGAATGACTCAAAAAAGCTGTCTTGCAAATAAGCATAGTCCTTCAAGCAAAAAAATATGAAACCCTCTAATTGCTGGTTTTTCAATATCCAACAGTGATCTGTTGCTGTAAACCCTTAAGGATCTTAACCACAGAACCTAGCTCTGATACCATGTAAATTTTACTAACCCTAGATAACTGCTGTCCTATGTTTTTTTTAATAAATCTGATCTGAAATGAAGTTATTCTAAACATGCAACAGTCACACAGATGGCTAGAAAATAAACAGTGTGAACAGCGGAAGTGAAATATATTTTTGAACCTGAAATATTACAAAATAAAGGAGGCTACAGCTATAGCAGGCCAGCTTGATCTCTTGCTACCTTTCTGGCCAGCAATTTCACTGTTCTTCTCCTCCTATGCTTGCAGTTTTCCTTCAGCAATCTGTTCTCCTTATCTTCTTTCTGTTATGTAAAACACTCTTGCCCTTTTCCTTTTATCTTCTAAAAGGCAACCCTAATATCTTTAACCTTAAGATTAGATCTCATCTCATCTTGAGATGTATGGTCAAAAAATAGAAAATCACTTAAGTGAATTTCAAATAGAATTAGTTCCCACTTTTTCTAAGTGGTCACTTTACAAATAATGAGAGGAAATTCACTAATAGAAAATCTAAACCTAAGACACAACTCCAAGTGCCATGTAGATTCTCCCACTCTCCGTTGTGGGTCCCACTATGCCATATCATCCTCTGCATCATCCTCGAAATGTCTCAAACCACTTCTAGCACGTTCATACTGAAGCTTGTGCAAGAAGTTCCTGTCCGAGCTACATTTCTTAACAAAATGCTCAGAACATAACATATATACAACAACAAATAATACAGTCATTTGATGTGGGAAACCCTTTTGTCAGAAAACTCATGACCGAATCGTTCAATTTGTTTTTTCGGTGCAAAATATAGACTACAAGAGTTGTCATTGTCAACTTGGCCCTCACTGAGATGTAGAGCCACCATGGCCTGTTTGCAGCTTCACATAGTGCCTCTCAGTGGTATCCTTGCTCTCTCATATATGGAAAATGCCTTACCTTGTTCATGGATTTCCAAACACCCCATATCTTGCTAGTCTTAACCAAATAAACCTCATCTAGACTTCTCTTGAAAATTCAGGAGTGACTGTAAAATTGATGTTTCTTGATTATTGAGTTTTGAAGTGTCAAAATGCATGGAAATGATGTGTCACACTTTTCCTTGCACATATTCCTCTTGACACCTGCCCAAATGGGTTTTAGGACACGTTGCACATGCCAACTCAACCCACTTCTTTCTGGCTTGTTATCTGGACTGTTTTTTGGGTCTTTTAAAGGTTCAAACGGAGGAGTTTTCAGCTGAAATTTCGCAATCATGTGTGCAATGATGTCAAACACCATCAGCATAAATTGTCTTATTTGGACATCTCAAGAGAGAGAATGGAATGGATTTATTAGGTTGATTTCATTCTTCCTTTACACCCACCCCATTGGCTATATCTCATTCAGCTGGGCAAACTTGTATATGATACTCAGTGCTGTGGCTTCCGCCATTCTAAGCGAAAGCATTCAAGAAGCTCTGGTGTGCGAAATCTAGAGCACACCAAGCATGGGGTTGTAGTTGCATAATCCCAGCTGTTAGAAACAGAACAACAACGAGTTTGATTATTTTGGGCACATTGGTGAAGGATGAAGGTCTGTTTTCAACTTAAGATATGGACTTGTATGTAAGCTGTCAAGAAAGGACAGCTATCTTTATCAATGTATGCCCAAGAAAAGCAGGAGAAAACATTTTCTTTCACAACCATGAAGAGTTTGCAGATATGCAAGCACCAAGAAAGGATGTAAAGCATCACCAATGTGAGAGAAGCATTCCTAAGGAGCAGCAAATGTAGAAAAATCAGACCCATCATGAAAACATTTCCAAGGAGAAATGAAATATTATTAATGTCTACGGTGGGCCAAAATAAGACTCAAGGGACTATAAGAAGGACAATAATGACTGCCAGCTAACAGGCTAAAAAGCCCAACAAAGACAAAGAAAAGAACTAAGATAAATACAAGATGAAACCCAACAACCAGACCAAAGAGAAAGGGAAAAGAAAAGGGAGAGTAGAAGTGGGAGGACTACAGTCCAGAAGAGAGGAGTGCACGCTAAGAAGAACGGAGAGAGAGGAGGGGGGAGGGAGTAGCCTACGAGGGGCAAGCTCCAAGAACCCCCAGAAACTAATCTCTCCTAACAGTCGAGGCTGAAGTACTGGAGTTGAAGAAGTCCAAGATATGACTCTGACCAACACTAGTTCGGAACCTTGACAAACTGTGGGTGCGTTGTCGAGTGACCCTGCTTCCATTCGAACTGGATGAGATGGGGTGTTTCTGTCCGGAGTGACTTGGTTCGTCGGAGCTATGAAGTATGTTGTGATGAGCCAATGTCGAGGAGGGTTGTGAAGATAACTGATAATCAGGAAGTTAATCTCAAACTGGAGAGGAGAAGCCCCAAACTCTACTAGAATAATAGAGCGGGGGACTGTGCCCTTGCAACGAATGGATCATTGAAGAAAGTGTCTGGACTCGTTCAACCTGTGACCACTCAGTCGGGCCAAGAGTAAGACCCCAAACCACTAACCCATAAGTATTAGTTGGCTTGACCAGGGCATCAAAAGTCCTCATCTTCACAGGTATATCCTGAAAATGTTCTTTGAAGCAATTCCTCTCTAACAAAGACAGAGCTGCATATCCCTTACACACCTGGGCTTGGGCGACGAGTTTCATACCAAAAGTGGGACCGGTGAAAAGAACCCCCAAGTACACATAAGCGGTGGTGATCTCGACCTCCCGACCTTGGAAAGAGAAGTGGCTATGAGATAGAGCCTCTTTGTTAGTATTGAATACCATAACCTTTGTCTTAGAAAGATTCACCGTCAGCCGTCTCGAGTCACAAAAAGCGGCAAGCTTGTCCAGATGGCGCTAAAATCCCTTAGGGGAAGAGGCCAAAAAAACATCATCATCAACAAAGAGGAGAATAGAAATTAGCACATAGTGAAGAATGCAACCATCCTCTGTGTGAGCGTTCTCCTTAATAAAAGTCTCAAGCTCATCGATGAAGATCCCAAAAAGTGTCAGGGAAAGGGGGCACTTCTGCTTCACTCCTATGGTGAAAAGAATACTGTTTGAAAGCCCTTAAGTGGAGCGAAACTGGCCTTTCACAGTCTCATATAACCATGTAACCGCTGTCAAAAGTTGCCCAAAGATGCCAATTGACCGATGTCTCTCAAGAAGTAAATGCCGAGGCACCGTGTTGAAGGCTTTCCTGAAGTCAACAAAGCAACAATAAACTTTCGAGGACCTGGAACGTGCCTCGTCAATAATAGCTTTGAGGACTAGAATGTGATCTGTTGTTTGGTGAACTTGCCAAAAATGAGCTTGGCCAAGAGCCCTGAAACCCTCCTCCTCCAACCTTCGGGAGACTTGTAGACATGGATACCATCATGTAGTAATGAGGCAAAGCCACATATGGGGTATATGTTAGAACCAATTAAATCTAATTTTTATGACAGTAATTTAAGCAATATTCTATTGGAGAAAAAAGTTGTTATCCACATCAAAGAACCATTGCACAACTAGATAAAGGCCAACTATTGTTAACTTGCAAGCAATAAGCATGTTGATGTAATTGGATGAAAGAAATCACTTGGCAACAAGAAAGAGCAAACACTTGGAGGTCTATGCAAGCACTCCAACTAAGCACTTGAAACTCAAGCAAGCAAGCAAGAATTCCAAGCAAGCGCTCCAACTAGCACTTGAAATCAAGCAAGCAAACAAGAATTCCAAGCAAGCACTTGTGAAACCAAACAAGCAAAGCAGAGCACAAGCATCAACTTTGGTTGGGTAAGAACTTGTAGCTCATTAATATTTATGAAATAGGCTGAAGCATATTTTGCTTGATGTTGATTTTTATAATGCATTGTGGTCACTTGTCATCACTCCATTAAGCAAGGAGAAGCCTTAGGAACGAGTAGAACTGCACTTTTCATGCAAGATCAGATTATAGTGCTCATCCATTAGTTCATAAATGGGTACCATAAACTCATGAGGCTTTAATTCAAGTATTAAGCCACTATGTCTAGCTTTAAAGAAGTTGTGTTGATAGAAACATAGGAGGAAGCTTCTCTTGAGGAAGAGAAAACCTCGAGCACAGAGAAAAGAATTTAATTAGTTGTATATTCAAGTAGAGGATCAACTAATTACGTTGTTGGGTGTGTAAGCAATCTTTGATGGAATTAGTTGAGTATGAGGACACTTGCATGATAATGAGCCAAGACACCAAAGTGTCCATAGCAAACCATATAAAAAGTAGAGGTGGAATCAACTTGACCACGACCAAATTTAAGCATGCAAAAGATGCAATATATTAGTTATGATCCCCTTGAAAAAGAGTACACAACAGATCACAATGCAAAGCCCCACTTCCATGCAGATGTAGGAAAGCTATTCCATATAGAAGTAAGGGGCTAAAGTGTTAGGAGGTGAAGTTACTATCCAGATGTTTATTTGTCTTCAGCAAAAAGTAGTTGTAGACGTCTAGACTGTAGACGTCTAGCTGCGGTCTACAGACGTCTAGCTGCAATCTATAGACGTCCAGACGGGTAACCTGCCAGACGGGTAGTTACCAGACGTGTAGCTCCAAACGAGTAGTCGCCAGACGTGTAGCCTCGGAAGATGAAATGAACAGTTTTCGGAGTCTTCCTTTGGGAGAGGAAACAGATAGTTTTTGGAGCCTTCATTTATCTATAAAAGGGGAACGACCCCTTGGATGTAAACAAGTTGAGTGAATGTAAAGTTTGCTGAAATCAATAAAAGAAAGAAGTTGCCATTGCCCCGTGGTTTTTCCTGCACATTGCAGGTTTCCACGTAAAATCTTTGTGTTACTTGTGTTGTTGTTTTGTTCTCTATTATTGTGTTTTTCTGCTTGCAGGTATAAAATCTGAAGTTTTAATTAACATCTGGTATCAGAACCTAAGGTTTTGTGCGAGTGGGAGCTGAAACAATGACAGGAGGTGTAACCAAGTTCGAGATTGAGAAATTTGATGGTAGGAACTTCACTCTATGGAAGATGAAGGTGGAGGATTTGGTGGTTCAGAATGACCAGGCTCTAGCCTTGAAAGGGGTTGCGAGTAAACCAAACAACATGAAAGATGAGGAGTGGGCAAAGTTGGATAGGAAGGTGGTTTCTACAATTCGTCTCTGCCTAGCAGACTCTGTCTTGTTCAATGTAGCTGAAGAGAAGACCGTGGAAGCCCTCTGGCAGAAGCTTGAAAAGTTGTATGAAACAAAATCAACAACAAATAAGGTTTTTTTTGAAAAAACAACTTTATAGCTTGAGGATGAAGGAAAGTTCATCCGTGGCAGATCATTTGAATGAGTTTAATACTCTTATCAGTAAACTGGTTTCAGTTAATGTGAAGATGGAGGATGAGGATAGAGCTATCACCCTACTTTGTTCCCTCTCGAACACCTAGGATCATATTGTGATGACCATCAGTAATGCATCATCAAGAGCTCTAAAATTTGATGATGTGGTAGCCGCTTTATTGGCAGAAGAGTTGAGGCAAAAAACGTCTCTAGAACCCTCAACCAATGAAGCCCTATCTGTGAGAGGTCGATCTTTCGAGAGGAGTAAACAAGGTAGATCACAATCCAGATCTAAGTCTAAAGGACATAAGCAAAAAAGGAAGTGCTGGCATTGTGGGAAGCCAGGGCACTCAAAGAAGGACATAAGCAAAAAAGGAAGTGCTGGCATTGTGGGAAGCCAGGGCACTCAAAGAGGATTGTTGGCAATTAAAAAATGGTGAAAAGCAAATTCAGCCATCAGCTGAGGCAAGTACAACAGATTCAGGAGATACCACAACATGTGAAGCTATTTGTATCAGTAAAAGCAAATTTGTTTTATATACCTAGGTTTTGGACTCGGGTGCATCTTTCCACATGTCTCCCCACAGAGACTGGTTTGACAAATATCAACCATACTGTGGTGGAATGGTCTACTTGGGTGATGATCATCCTTTAGAAATTGTGGGAAGAGGGGACATAAGGATCAGGTTGGATGATGGTAGACAAAGGATGTTATGTGATGTGCGACATGTGCCCGTTTTGCAGATGAATTTGCTCTCAATCAAAATGATGGATAAGCTAGGGTATTTTGTCACTTTAGTTAACAACTATTGCAAAATTACCAGAGGAGCTCTTGTAGTAGCAAAAGGAGAATCTTATGGGACCCTATATCGTTTATGCGGTGATACGGTGACAAATGTGTTTTTCTCGGCCATGGAGATACAGTGAAGGGGTATAGACTATGGGATCCTATTGCCCACAAGTTAATTATTAGCCGGGATGTTATTTTTGACGAAAAATCCATGCAAACGAAGGAGGTACATCAAACTCCTAATGTTGTACCAGTTGAAATAGAAATGAATGAAGATGAATATGAAAATCAGCATGCTGAAGTTTTTGATCAGCATACAGAACAACAAGAAGAACAACAAGTAGAGCAGCCACAACGGTCACAAGACCAAGAGCCACAATCAACAGATCATTGGGCTAGAGAGTCTGAGAATGCAGAAAAGTGGAGGAAATCCATGGAGGAGGAAATCGAGCCACTTCGTAAGAATAAAACTTCGGAACTTGTGGATCTCCCACCTAGAAGAAAGACTGTTGGAAACAAGTGGGTGTACAAAGTGAAGAAGAACAACGATGGGCTGTTGGAACTCTATAAAGCTCGCTTGGTGGCAAAGGGATATGTGTAGAAGTCAGGTGTTGACTTTAATGAAATTTTTTCTCCAGTTGTGAAGATGACTACTATTAGAGTTCTACTTGCACATGTAGCCGCACAGGATTTGGAATTGGAGCAGCTTGATGTAAAGATTGCTTTCTTGCATGGTGATCTCGAGGAAGAGATATATATGGATCAGCCTGAGGGCTATGAAGAAAGAGGCAAAGAGCATTTGGTTTGCAGATTGAAGAAATCTTTGTATGGGTTGAAACAGGTGCCAAGGATGTGGTACAGAAAATTTGACACCTTCATGAAGTGTCAAGGTTTCAGTAGGAGTGAAACTAACTATTGTGGATACTATAAGAGGTTTGATGATGGCTGTTTTATTATTTTGTTGTTGTATGTTGATGATATGTTGGTTGCAAGCCCCAACATGAATAAAATCATTGATCTTAAGGCTCAGTTGGCTAGGACATTTGAAATGAAGGATTTAGGAGCAGCAAACTAAATCTTAGGGATGAAGATACACATGGACAGAAAAGGAAGAAAGATGTGGTTAAGTCAAAAGTCATATATAGAAAAGATTCTGCAGCACTTCAATATGCAGAATGCAAAACCATTTAGTACCCCACTCCTTTCAAACTTAAAATTGTCTTCCAACTAGTGTCCTAGAACAAAAGCAGAGAAGACAAGTATGTCTCGTGTACCGTATTCATCAGCAGTAGGAAGCCTCATGTCTGCCATTGTGAGCACCAGGCCGGATATTGCCCAAGCAGTGGGAGTAGTCAGCCGGTACATGGCAAATCCTGGTAAGGAGCATTGGAATGCAATGAAGTGGATATTTAGATATTTAAGAGGCACTTCAAATGTTGCTATTTACTATGGATTGGAAAGTTTGCAAGTTAAAGGTTTTGTGGATTCTGATTATGGTGGAGATAGAGATGGGAGAAAGTCCACTACAGGATATACTTTCACTCTTGCTGGTGGAGATGTGAGTTGGGCTTCTAAGTTGCAGTCTGTGGTGGCTTTATCAACCAATGAAGCAGAATATATTGCAGCGACTCATGCCAACAAAGAGGCAATTTGGCTAGAGCGATTGATTGGGTGACTTCAAGGTAATGCAGGAGAAAATTACGTTGCATTGTGATAGCCAAAGTGCTATTCAGCTAGTGAAGAACCCAACATTCCATGATCGCACGAAACACATTGATGTCAAATACCACTTTATAAGAAATGTGGTGGAAGAAGGTAGGATCGTGTTGCAAAAAATCGACATTGAAGTGAATCCAGCAGATATGCTTACAAAGCCGGTCAAGACAGAGACGTTTGAGTGGTGCAAAACTTCTCTAGGCTTACTGAAAATGTAACAAGGGCAACATTGGGCAATTGGCACTGGATGAAAAACATTGGTAAAAGAATTCCTGTATATTGACTTCAAGTGTGAGAATGTTAGGAGGTGAAGTCACTATCCAGATGTTTATTGGTCTTCAGCAAAAAGTGGCTGCAAACGTCTAGAGACGTCTAGCTGCAGTCTACAGACTTCTAGACTACAGATGTCTAGCTGCAGTCTGCAGACCATAGTAGAGAAAATCGGAATCGGGTAGTAAATCGGCTAGGGAAAAAATCGGCAAAAAAAAACCGAAGAGAACGATTTTTTTTTTAATTTGTTTTTTTTCATGCATATTACAATGAATTAACATTATGCAAATCAAATATTGCAATTAAAGCAACAAGTCAAGTCAAGATATCATACAAATGAAAGTGACAAAAGTTCAGAAAACACATCCTGTATTGCTTATAATATGAAAAGGTACAAATTACAAAATGTGTCAAGACTAAAAATGCCTCAATAGGCCCACTATCTATTGTCTTCCTTTGCCCCTTGTCCTAACATTAGCCCTAGTTTCTCTTGTCCTAACAACAACAATAACAACAGCAGCAATAACAACAATAATAACAACAGCAATAACAACAATAGAAGCAACAATGACAGTAGTAGCAACAATGGTAGATATTAGATAACAGTAAATATAGGTATTTTTATTTTAATAATGGCATTTACACTTCACAATTACAGTTTTAGCATTGCAATCTGTGACCTGCAAACCCTAGACAGAACATCCTTAATGGCTGCATACAAGACTGGATTGCATCATGTCCTACGCACATATGCTTTGACTCTCACATGATGAACATCATGAACATGACGGGCAACGCTCGTCGCCACTTGTGTTGGGGGTCAAGGGGGCGGGAGCCCCCTTGCAGGGTCAAGGGACAGCGTCCCTTGCGGGGGGTGAGGGGCAGCGCCCCTCGTGTGCTCAACGACAAAACCACTGTAACCATCAATGTGTTAGCATATCATAGTGCATAGGTTATCACATTATAGTTTTCAATAAAAGAAGCGCCATGTAATGCGCTCTCCAATTAACAAGTTGGTTAGCAAACCAACTTGGGTGGTTCAACCATCCGAACCACCCTCAATTCAATGTATATAATCTCCATTTCATATCAATGAAAGTGCTTCGTCGTTTTAATCTAATATTGCTTGTTTAGATTTTATTATGGTACCAGAGCAGTGATAAGCGGCGGTTGGAGAAGGTGGTTTTGTAACCACTCCGACGCAAGACCCTGAACCAGGCAGATCAAGGCAGGAGACGCACGATGCAGACCCTGAACCAGGTAGATCAAGGCAGGAGATGCACGACGTATACACGCAGACTGAACCAGGCGGATTGAGAGGAGCTTTGCACGCAGCCCGAGACAAACACGCAGACTGCACCAGGCGGATCGAGACAAGCTTTCGCACACAACTCGAGAGAGACGCTGACAAGGCAGAGACATGAGGTTCGAGGCTGACGTGGATGGACGCTGACAAGGCAGAGACATGAGGTTCGAGGCTGACGTGGACGGACGCTGACAAGGCAGAGACACGAGGTTCGAGGTTGACGTGGACAGACATTGACAAGACAGAGACACGCGGACCGAGGCTGACGTGGACGGACGCTGAGCAGGCGAGACGTAGTTGGCATGTAAGTGACGTGGCGAAGTGGGATTCGTCAGCGGGTGACAAAAGGGCAAGGGGGTGACTGCTCGAAGGCAGTCACTATCATAGCTGTGAGATACGGTTATTAAACCATTCAAACGCATCTCCACGATGCGTGTGGGATAATGTCCCATATTTTTTTTAAAAACAAATCTTTCCCTCCTTTGTTTTAAATTCCGCTCGTGCTCACCATATTCCAACTAGCCCGGTAGCTTGGCTGGTTTGCGTTCTTTGTGTTAACGCTCAGGTCGCTAGTTCGAATCCTGCGCGTGCCTGGAGAGTGTTTTTTTACACTTGCGATTGCTCGTTGACGGGAGGAGTGCCTGTTGACGGCCCGTACACCCTGTTGATGCCCGGGAGTGGTTTTTTGATGGCCAGAATGACCTGTTTGACGCTCGGAAGCATCCGATGACGGCCTGCAAGACCTTATTGACGCCCAAGAGTGTCATTTTGATGCTTTGAAGTGTTTTTTGATGCCCTGCAAAGGTTTTTTTTGAAGTTTTTTGCTGTCAACACACTTGGCCATACAATTTTTTGAGGTATTCTTCACCATACTTCCATTTTTTTCCTTTCCATGCAGTTTTTTTTGGAGTGATAAGTTTATGTTTTCTGGATTTGGAAAGGTTCATTTTTTCTTTTCTCCCATTGTTCATTTTGCCACTGAAAGGGGGGATACTTTGAGCATTTTCTTCTTGCAAAATGATAAGATAAAGGGGGGGATATAAAAAAATGGTATTGTAATAGGTGCATTTTCGGTGGAATCCGACACCTCAAGTAGTTAAAAATTTGTGGGTATTTGTGATTTTTTGCATTTAACTTTCTTGCTTTCTTGCAAATAATAAATCACATATAAACAAAACAAAAGATCCCAAATTTATACATCTATTTGTGCAATTTATTGCACAACAGCGTTCGGTATTTGAGATACCTCTGGCTCACACTTACAGGTAATGTTGTCGTGCTTTGGGCTACTGTATCCGTCGCCTAATATAGCTGCAACAACGACGTCTGAGCTTGTTCTCTATCAATCGTCGGGGAGAAATAAGGCAAACCAGTTCTATTGCTCACTTCATTTCATACCCACATCGTGATTGTTGTTAGGCGTAAATCCTGACGAAGGTTTTTTCCGAAGTGTTTAGGGGAAGTTACGCCCCACGCATGAGGAATAAAACTTTCTATGGTAGGTGTCATTAACAACACGATGCCCTTTTAGTATCACCTAAATTCGATATATTGTGCTTCTCATATGTACTTATAGTCTCCCTCACGTAAGGGCGGGTACATATTGAGTAGTATACTGTTCATATATACTTATAGTCTCCCTCACGTAAGGGCGGGTATATATTGAATGGTTACGATATAAATATCTGGCAGGTATAAAGAAAGGGAGACCAATTGGTGATATAAGGAACCTTCATAATGGCCAGTGTTCACAAATATATATCAGATTCACAGTTACTGAAAGGTCCTAACTTTGTTCCATGGAAGACAAAGATGAGAGCAATTCTTTAGGTGGAAGATTTATGGGATGTAGTGAATGGCACTACAAAACGTCCTCAAACAGCAAGAACAGATCAAGAGGCTTGGGATAAGAAGGACAAAAGAGGTCTCATGTTTCTCCTGCTTGCTACTGCAGATGAGGTCCAACCTCATATCTGTGATGCCAAAACTAGTAAGGCAGCTTGGGATGCTTTGATTACTGTGTATGAAGGAAAGAATCAATCCACTATTCTAAACCTTCAAACTCAATTACATACTCTCAGTATGAATTCTGGGGAGACAGTAGATATATTCCTTTGCAGAGTGGCTGACTTGAAAGCCAAGTTGAATGCCATGGGAAAACCAGTGGATGATGATATCTTGAATTCTATCATCTTGAGAGCATTGCCAGATTCCTACAAGATGTTGATCACTTCCCTCAACGTTTCTGGTAGACAAGTATCATTTGTGGAGTTGGTAAATTTGCTTCAGACTGAGGAGGCAAATCAAGTTCAGAAAGATGAGGTGCCAGATAATGCTCTTTCCACACAACAAAGTGGTAAGAAGCAAGGTCAGTTTAAAAAAGGGGGTTCTTCTTCCAAGGGCAAAGGGAAGCAAAATCAGCAGAAGGATAAAAAATATTGCAAGATTTGTGATATGAATAACCATGACACCAACAGGTGTTGGTTCAAAAACAAGCAACAAAATGACCAACCTTCTAAAAAGAAAGGTAAAGAGAAACAAAAATATAAAAAGAAACATAAGCAACCTAAGGGGCATGTTGCTTATGCTGACTCTGGGTCCGAATCAGATTCCGACTCTGAAAGAGCACACAAGGTGCTCATGACCCATACTTCATCCTCCCAGATAGATGTTGTATGGTATATTGATTCAGGAGCTAGTAAACATATGACTGGAGACAAGTCATGGTTTGAAACATTTGAGGAGAAAGAAGGTAAGCCAGTCACCATTGCTGACAATCAAGTTTATCAGGTGAAGGGTGAAGGGGATGTTTCTGTCTCTCTTCCAGATGGTAAGTGTCAGATAGAGAAGGTTCTCTATGTTCTTGGATTAGCAAATAATCTGCTGTCTATTCCACAAATGTTGGATAGAAATATGGATGTTGTGTTTCACGTTGTGAAAGGCAAGAAGAGATGTTTTATCACTCACAAAGGTAAACATGTCGCAACTGGATCCTACAAACATGGCTTGTTCATACTAGATGCTCTTTCAATGCCTCATGTTGCTCTGGCTGCAACTACAAAGGAGGCAACTTCTCTCTGGCATAGACGTTATGGGCATCTTAGTTCAGGATATTTGCTTGAATTGCGCAAATATGACATGGTGAGAGGTCTTCCTTCTCTCTCCCATGTCTTACCAGTTTGCTCGGATTGCTTAGCAGGGAAGCAACATCGAGTACCTTTTGAAGCTAGCTCTTCCAGAGCTACGAAACCTTTAGCGTTGGTACACACCGATCTGTGTGGTCCTATGCCAACCAGCTATGGTGGAAAGAAGTATTTTCAATTGTTTGTTGATGATTACTCACGGAAGATGTGGGTTTTCTTTCTTCAGTTGAAATCAGAGGCTTTTTCGTACTTTCAACAATTTAAGAAACTGGTTGAGAAAGAATCGGGATGTTTCATCAAAACCCTCCGCTCATATCGAGGGGGGAATACACCTCTAAAGAATTTTCATCATTTTTGGAAGAACATGGGATAAAAAGACAACTGACTACAACCTATACACCTCAACAGAATGGAGTTGCAGAGAGAAGAAACCTGTCCATTGTGGAAATGGTTCGATGTATGCTAAAGGGAGCACATCTTGAAGATCAGTATTGGGCAGAAGCAGTAAACACAACATCATATCTCCTAAATAGAGCACCCACCAGAGCTCTACAAGGAAAAACACCACAAGAAGCTTGGGGTGGTAAGAAACCATCCATTTCTCATCTAAAGGTTTTTGGATGTAAGGCATTTATGCACATCCCAAAACAGAAAAGGAAGAAGTTAGATGAAAAGACTCTGCAATGTATTTTTCTTGGTTATGATGAGTTTTCAAAGGGATATCGCTTGATAGATCCTATAACCAAGAAAACACATATAAGTAGAGATGTAGTATTTGATGAAGCTTCCACATCAGATATCACTTCTACAAATGTATACCTTGAAGAAGAAGAAGAACCTAAGAAAGAAAGCTCATCTCCAAAGAAGAAGATTCTGAAATGGTATACTAGTACAATGAGAGATTCTAAACTGAATACACTTCCGGATCTAACTCAAGATCGACCATGCACTCAAAGTATGACACAACAGAGAAGAGCAGAGGCATCATCTTCAGAGGTTGATGAGCTTTGCCAATAGTTTGATGATCTATCCGTAGATGTAGAGGAAGAAAGAGACACATATATGGATAATGAACAGGTCTATATGATAGTTTTGGATGAAAATGAGCCTGTCACAGTTCAAGATGCACTTAGTGAGCCTCAGTGGAAGGTTGCTATGGAAGCGGAACACACATCTCTCATGAAGAATAATACATGGAAGCTAGTAGATCTGCCTACAGGAAAGAAACCCATTGGTTGCAAATGGGTGTTCAAAATAAAGTATAAAGCAGATGGTACTATTGATAAGCATAAAGCTCATCTTGTTGCAAAGGGCTATGCTCAAAAAGAAGGCATAGACTATGAAGAGACTTTTGCCCCTACTGCAAAGATGACTACCATTCGAGTACTTTGTGCCATGGCAGCTCAGTTTGGGTGGAAGCTACATCAAATGGATGTGAAAAGTGCCTTCTTGAATGGTGACTTACAAGAAGAAGTATACATGACCCAACCAGAAGGATTTGTGGTTAAAGGGCAAGAACAAAAAGTTTGCAAATTGATCAAATCATTGTATGGTCTCAAACAAGCTCCTCGAGCTTGGTATATCAAGATAGATAGTCACCTAGTGCAGTATGGATTCAAAAGAAGTCCTTCAAATGCGAATCTCTATATTAAGAACAATGGTTCTGATATAGTGATTCTGGTATTATATGTCGATGATCTGATCATAACAAGAAGTTCAGAGAAAATGATTGATGCAGTAAAAGATGATCTGAAACAATATTTTGAAATGACAGATCTAGGACTTCTTCACTATTGTCTTGGTTTGGAAGTAACTCAGAAAAAGCACCATATCAAAGTTACACAAAAGAAGTATGCCAAGACATTAGTCGAAAAATATCGAATGACTAACTGTAAGTCTAAAGCAACTCCAATGGAACAAGGACTTAAGTTATCACGATATGATGCATCACCACAGGTAGATGGTACTCTCTATCGCCAACTGATTGGGAGTCTCCTATATCTAACCAACACCAGGCCTGATCTCAGTTTTGTTGTGGGTTATCTTTCACGGTTCATGCAAGAACCCAAAGTAAGTCATTGGAAAGCAAAAAAAAGAGTTCTACATTATGTCCGTGGTACAACAGATTTTGGCTTGGAATACAAAAAGAATAACAAGTTCTATCTACAAGGATACACGGACTTCGACTATGCTGGATCCATTGATGATCGAAAATCAACTTTTGGATACATATTTCATCTTGGATCTGGTCCTGTCTCGTGGCATAGCAAAAAGCAGCAGGTTGTTGCTATTTCTTCTACAGAGGTAGAATATCGTGCAACTAGTGGAGCAATCTGCGAGATAATATGGTTACGTCGCATTCTTACAAACATGGGCCTTCCAGTGAATCTTCCACTGCATTTGTTTTGCGACAATCAAGGTGTTTTGAATCTTGTCAAGAATCCAATTTTTCATGATCGCACCAAACACATTGACACTCGCTGTCATTTTATTCGTGATGAAGTTCCAAAGCACAACATACAACTCCAATACATTCCCATTGATGCGCAAGTTGCAGATATTTTCACCAAGGCACTTGCCCGTGTCAAATTTGAATTGTTCCGCAATACTCTTGGTATTTGCCAATAATGTAATAAGGGGGGATGTTAGCATATCATAGTGCATAGGTTATCACATTATAGTTTTCAATAAAAGAAGCGCCATGTAATGCGCTCTCCAATTAACAAGTTGGTTAGCAAACCAACTTGGGTGGTTCAACCATCCGAACCACCCTCAATTCAATGTATATAATCTCCATTTCATATCAATGAAAGTGCTTCGTCGTTTTAATCTAATCTTGCTTGTTTAGATTTTATTACAATGTCTGAACTAAATTTTGCTCCCCAGCAACATTTTGGAAGCTGTTTTATTGGCTAGCAAGCTTAGATAAGGTAGCAACATTCTGGGAGTCGTTTTAAAGTCTGAAAATTTATTGCTTATAATAAATTTTGCTTTTTTCTATTTATCGGCCGCAGCCTCTACCCGCGCGGTTGCGGCCGATTTTTTGACGATTTTTTCAAAAAATCGCCGAACTCACGATAAGTTGCCGAGTCACTCGTTTCACGAATGACTCGCGATTAACTTGCGATTTTGGCGATTTTTGGCGATTTTCGTAACAGAGCTGCAGACGTCCAGACGGGTAGCCGCTAGATGTGTAGCCTTGGAAGACAAAATGAACAGTTTTCGTAGTCTTCCTTTGGGAGAGGAAATGAATAGTTTTCAGAGCCTTCCTTCATTTATCTATAAAAGGGGAACGACCCCTTGGATGTAAAGAAGGTGAGTGAATGTAAAGTTTGCTGAAATCAATAAAAGAAAGAAGTTGCCATTGCCCCGTGGTTTTTCCTGCACATTGCAGGTTTCCTCGTAAAATCTCTGTGTTACATGTGTTGTTGTTTTGTTCTCTGTTATTGTGTTTTTCTGCCTGCAGGTATAAAATCTGAAGTTTTAACTAACATAAAGAATGTTTAGAGTGAGGGCTTTTTGAGCGACCAAAAGTATGCTCACTGGGGAAGTATGATCCAAATGGATCCATGACAGGTCGCTTAGAAGCATGACAAGATGGTGTCAAGGATGAATGACCAAGTGAAGGTGACCCAACAAGCTCTCAAAGCAGGCACAATTGTTTTTTGCTACAAACCCTTCAAACAAAGTCAAACTTCAACGAAACTTCGAAGGGAATTTCTTTACATCAATAAGAATACTCAGAGTTAATTTGAGGTTGAAATGCATCATCTAACCCCCCAACCCCCAAACTAAAACTTAAAAAAGGAAAGAATCAATTTGAGTGATTCTATTTTTAGGTGGCAGGGGACTCAAAAGACTAATATAAATTTCAACCTAAAATACATCTGGTTGACCTTTCAAACTGAAACTTAGTTTATTGTAAATCCTATTTTCTCTCTCCTCAAAACTCCAAATAAGATGAAATTTATATTTGAAGGTTCTTTATATCATTGTCCATGAGCCTAGCAAACTTCAGCTTATAATTTATTTATATGTGACATTCAAAAGGCAAAAACAAAATCCAGCCAACAAGCTGAGTGGGAATGGGCTGGTTTGGCACGTGCAAGATGGTGAAATTTTTTTTTGGACAAGTGCCAAGGGAAATGTATTGCCCATTTGAGCTGTAATGTATTGTCCTTTGTTCCTAGGTGTTTTATAACCCACAAGGTTCTTTTCTTATGAAATGCTTGTGTCAAGCTCTTTGATATGTTGTTCGCTTTTTGCTATTGTGTTTTGCTTTATATTTGAGCTTTGTGTGGGTAGTATGATGCAGAATTTCATTGTTTCACTACAGAATTGTTAATTTTGTTGGGGGGTCCAAATGAGCTTGAAATAAAAGCAATTCAAATTCATTAAAGGATTCAAGTTGCGATTCATTTTGAGTAGGCTTCAGATCACAATGTGTTAAGGCATTGGCTGGTTTGGTGAAGTGGTGGGTTCTGTTGCTATCACAGAGCAATTTCTTTTGTGATTATAATTATTATCAGTAATGTTATTGTTTTGATATACTATGATTGCATATCTTCTGAGATGCAATTAAAAACTTTGTGTCTTTGGGATAATTAAGTTTCTTTCATCAGATGATAAAATTGACTTCTAGGATAATAATACATGTACTTTTCCCTTGTACATTCTTAATTTAATGAAATGTATTGTTACTAGTATGGTACGTTTTAAATGTTGTATGAATGGCCTCATTTTTCTTGAATTCAATTGTTGCAGGTTCAAAATGCAGATGATAATCTCTATCCTGCATTTGCAGAACCAACTTTGGCATTTGTCCTACAAAGCACCCGTGTTTTGGTCTTGAATAATGAATTGGGCTTTACTGCCAAAGATATTAAAGCTCTTTGTGATGTCGGTAATTCATCGAAGAAAGCTTCTAGTGCTGGTTATATTGGACACAAGGGCATTGGCTTTAAATCAGTGTTTCGGGTAAGCATGCACAGAGATCAACTAAAATATTTTCATTCTGACAAATGCTAATTTGGAATACTTGTCTGTTTTAACTCTGAATTTCTAATTGCTGAACTGCAATTTGAGCTTATCTAATGGCTCATGACAAATAGACTGGGATTCTCCCAAACCTCACATGATATGTCTTTACCTTGCAGAAGACTTATGTCTAATTAAACATTCTTTTGTCCTTTACACAGGTGACAGATGCACCAGAGATCCATTCCAATGGTTTCCATGTGAAATTTGACATAACTGAGGGCAAACTTGGTTTCATTTTACCAACCCTTGTAGCTCCTTTGGGCAGTCTTGACTCATTCAGCAAGGAGTTATCTGATAAAAATATTAAATTTGAAGATTCTCTTTGGAATACATGCATTGTCCTTCCGTTTAAAGATTCTTTTCTGGATGGGACAGGAATGAGGTCTTGGGTGTCAAAATTTGCAGATCTTCATCCCTCTCTATTATTGTTTCTTCATCGTCTTCGCTGTATAAAAATTAGGGATAGTGTGACAAACACCTTGAACATAATACGAAGAACGGATGTTGGCAATGGTCTCGTGAATGTTTCACATGGTAAAGAGAGTACCACTTGGCTTGTGGCAAGTTGCATATTGAATGCCTGTACTATGCGATCTAGTGTACAAACAACTGAGATTGCTATGGCCTTCACATTATGTGAGGACCAAAGTGGAGAGTATGGGCCAGTCTTAGAACAGCAGCCAGTATTTGCATTCCTCCCCTTACGGGCATATGGTTTGAAGTTCATTCTTCAAGGGGACTTTATCTTGCCATCTTCAAGAGAAGAGGTTGATGGAGACAGTTCCTGGAACCAGTGGTTACTTTCAGAGTTTCCAGAGTTATTTGTCTGTGCAGCAGAATTATTCAGGAATCTTCCTTGCTATCAAAGCAACCCAGGAAAAGCTGTCACACTATACATGAGTTTTGTCCCTTTGGTTGGGGAAGTTTTGGGTTTTTTCTCACCACTGCCAGGGATGATTCTTTCCAAGTTAAGGGCTTCTCCATGCTTACCTTTAGAGGGAAAAGATAAATCATGGGTTCTCCCGTGCAAGGTTCTACGGGGCTGGAGTGACCAGGTACGCATCCTTTTACCGGACAAGTTACTCAATAATCATCTTGGTCTTGGTTATCTACATAGAGATGCTTACTTGTTAGACCCATTAGCAGCTGCTTTAGGTGTGCATGCATATGGGCCAGGAATCTTAATTGAGATAATGAAATCACTATGCAACAATATGGATGCTTTAAGAGACTTGGGTCTGAACTGGTTAGGCTCCTGGCTTGTTGCCCTTTATGACTGTTTGAAATTTCGGCCCGGTGGGTGTGAGACTTCCTTTCAAGTGAAACAAGAATCTGATTATCTAACTGATCTTCGTCAGCTTCCATTCATTCCACTTTCAGATGGGTCATTTACCTCGCATGCAGAAGGAGGTTCTATCTGGTTACCCTGTGAGGTTACTGAAGTTGGAGTTGATACACATATTTTGAAGAATTTCCCTAGGTTATATTCTGAGCTAAGAACTGTACATTCTTCTCTTTTTTATGCATCAACTGTGGGTGATGTCACCGTTAGAGCCGATTCAGATGTGATTGTACGCATGCTACTATGTATTGGGGTTGGACAATTATCAGCACATGAGGTTCTGATGACACATATCTTACCAGCTATGTCGAGTAATGAATGCATGGCTAGGGATAAGCTAAGTTTAGCTGAATTTCTGGCCTTTGCAATGTTGCATTTGCAATCTAATTGCTCTTTATGCTACTTGGAAAGAAAAAAACTAATTGTAGAGCTACAAAATAAAGCTGTCATTATAACAAATAATGGATATAAGCGTGCTACTTCTGAACCACTGCATTTTTCCAGAGAATTTGGTAATCCAATAGATGTGAGAAAAATTCTTGCAGGCACAAATGTGGTCTGGAATGAAGTTGATAGTGTGTACCTGCAGATTTTCTCAAGTGAAGTAGAGCCATTGAACTTGTCTCAGTGGCGCATGTTTTTCCAAGAGCTTGGTGTCACTGATTTTGTGCAGGTTTTTAATGTTGAGAAGAAAGTTGAAAATCAATCTTGTACTATATGGAAAGACATGGAATGGGATGGATTTGTGAATGCAGCGGGTTGGACCATAAATGATTGGGAATCTCCTGAGTTAATAGATATACTGACAGCGTTATCAAGTTCAAGCACAAATCTAGAGGAATACTCCTGTCTTCTTGAAGTTCTTGATAATTTGTGGGATGATATTTATGGTGCTAAAAAAGCTACATACTGGTCTGGCAGTCCTGGTGAGAGGAAAATCAAGTGCACTGAAACTTCACTTGTCTTACAGATTCGAGGACATCGCTGGGTAAAATCAAAATTCGATGGGAAGCTTTATTTTCCAACTGATTTATTCTTTGATTGTGATGATGTTAAGTCTATCCTTGGCTTTCATGCTCCTTATGCAACTCCGAAGGTAATGCTGTTTTCTGTTATGTTTTCTACATTTCCAATTTTATGTCTATAGGAAGATATTTCATATTCAAGCAACTTAAAGAGAGCATTATATTAGCACATAAGGGAAAGATTGATAATAAAAAGTAAACAATTATTAAGAGTCCATTAGGTGTTTATTTCTTGGCTGGTTGGTTAATGTGTAAACATAAGAGAATTGCTTTTTGCATTGTTTAGAAATCTTAGGTAAATTATGGTTCATGCATTTTCCACTAATGGTTGTATCATTTTTATTATGCTTGAGACGAAGAGCAGGTTCGTAATAGAAAGCTAGTGGCAGATATTGGTCTCCGAACACAGGTTTGTGTTAGAGATGCCCTTGATCTTATTTATAAATGGAGCAAATTGAAGTCTATGTTCAAAGCAAGGTGAGGCTTCTCAGCTTTCCCATTCTACATTCAATATGAGATTTTCTTTCCTGGACATGCTACTTGTGATGCTTTAATCTTTACAAACCAAAGTTACTGTATCTGAAAATCCTATCGCTTGGATGTCATTATCTGCGTATCACATACAGATATGGATACAATACTTCTAGGATATTGTATCCAATACAGGGGTGCTGTATCTACCTGTGTCCAAATACATGGATAGCGTATCCAGACGTATTTGAATACACGGATACCGTATTCAGACATCTGACTGCATGCCCCTATCTGGTTCACATCTAATACATCCTGATATGGCCTAGGCACATCTAGAGTTTTATCCATGACACGAGATTAAAAGAAAAATATATAACTTAAAAAAAAAATTAAAATTTAAAAAACAATGACAGTCGTCTTCAAAATTAATGAAAATATCCTGTTGAAAACTCACATGCGTGTAAACAGTTTTGTGTTATATGTGTTTTCTTTTAACATATAAAACACACAAGCTTTTAACAATGGCGTATCCAGCCATATCCATATCAGAAGGTCTTGAAAATTTGCTGGATCCGTATCTGATACCATATCCATGCAACATAGCTAAAACTTAATCTGTTTGAGGCCGATGTAATCATTTATATGTGAGGAATAAAATTAGTGCCCTTGTTGAAATCTAAGTGTTCTAGAATATCGAGTGCAATTAAGTTGGACCTGAATTTGTCATGAATATTCTCCTGTGGAAAACACACTTAAGTAATTGTTGAAGATTCTTTAAGCAATAGAAAACTGAATCCAGGATGTTGTTTTTTTTTTATTGAAATAATACTTTATATTACCAAAGAATCAAAGAATACAACAGAAACATTACATCAGCTTGCGAATAAGAAGCAAGCATTCCGATCTCAACGTTCTATCCAACCTAAGACAATCTTTCAAAATGCTACTACGAAAGACATAAATCTGATCTGAAATAAGCCTACAGGCAACATGTATAGTATGGTCAACCCCTATATGCTCATCCTGGAAAACAGTATGACATCTGTCCTTCCATATGGCAAACAAAACACTAGCTCTAACAATCTGCCAGAAAATACAAATATGGCGGGGAAGCTTAGGGGAATCCCCCAAAAGAACCAACTGCCACCAAACATGATCCGGGACGACATCAGAGTACAAGGCCTTAATTTCCTTCCAAACTGTCCTGCTATGCGGACACTCCCAAAAGATATGCTTGATGGTTTCACTGCTGCCACATGAAGAACACCTGTCAGAAGAGAGCAACCATTTGGCCAGCCTTGCTTTACTCTGAAGACCCTGCATAACGACTAACCAAATGAACACTTTTAGCTGCATAGAAAGCCTCCAACCCCAGATGCTAGCCAACCGTTTCTTCCATTTTTTAGCCGTAAATCGGGTACCCCATCTAGAGTTAAGCACCTCTCCAAATGGAACCGACGGAACCATAAGCAAGTACAACTTGGCCAAATTAAAACACCAGATAGGTTTATCATACTGCCATCTCCAATCCCTCCAAACTGGTCCCGGAAGGCTACTGGAAACTTTGTGTTGCTGTTCAATAGGAAGGAGACCCTGAATTTGCTGGATTGCAAACTTGTCAGAAGATTTAAGCTTAAATTTCACTAACAACTGCTGCCACGGTATCCACTGATTAGACTGCTCATCCCAAATATCGGCCCACTTAAAAATCCCCTTCTTGCACAACCTTCTACACTGAAACGCAGGGATATCAGAGACGTAAGTGCCATTTTCTTTCCAAAGACATATGGCCTTAGAGGCCAAAGTCCAACCCCTCCTATTATCCATGTATTTCCACTGCAGGTATTTAACAACTTCTCTCCAAGCCTCCCAAATTCTCTTACAAAGAATACCCCCTCGAATCTTAAACTTGTCAGGATGTCCCACTGTATCCTCAATAGTGAAAGGGCCCTGAAAACCATCAATATGCTTAGCTGTCATGATGCGAAACCGAAGAAGACGCTGCCAACTCAAATCACCCTCCAGGCATCGAACAACCCATTTAGAAGCAAGAACTTTTCCCTGAACCAGGATGTCCAACAATCCAAGACCCCCTTGCGCCCTGGGAACAAAACAAAAATGCCAACCAATCGAAGGCACCCTCCGTGAGCCATCCATATTGGACCATAAAAACCTCCTAATACAAGCCTCCAACTTCTTATAATGGGTGATATTCGGGAGCCAACACGAAGAGTAGTACATATGACAAGCTTGAAGAATTCTGCTAACCACGGTAAGCTTGCCAGCAAATGAGATCATTTTAGTCCTCCACATTTGAATCTTCTTCTCAAATTTCTCCATACACCAATCCCACATAGACTTCGGAGAAACCCGCCGCCCAAAAGGAATGCCCAAATACCTGACAATCTCACCATCAGCCACTCTTCTCCACCCCACCCGGAAATCATTGGGGAGGGAATCAGCTCCAATAAGCCAGTAATCAGACTTGGCTTCACTTATCACTGCCCCAGAGGCCACACAAAAGTCATGAAGGCAATTCTGCATGCTAACCAGGGAGCCACTATCAAGCTGGACAGAAAGAAAGGAATCATCAGCAAAATGACTATTAATTAGCTGCCCCTCAAGAAGGGATATACCCCGAAGTAAGCCTCGAGACATACTATCCGCCAACAAATAACCCAAGGCATCAGCAGAAAGTACAAAAAGAAGAGGAGCAACCGGACACCCCTGCCGGATAGACCTGAAAAGCTGTATCGAATCGGAAAGACGCCCATTAACCATAACCTTGGCAGAGGCAGCGGAGAAAAGGGTGCCAATCCTATCAACCGCCCTCCTGCTGAAACCCAAGGAACTAAGCATCTGAAGAACAAAAGCCCAATCCACCCTGTCATAGGCCTTATCAAAATCAATCTTGAGGAATAAAGCCTGCTGCCCAGACTCCTCGGCCCATTCCATGGCCTCCCACACCGAGAGAACAGTATCAAGGATGAACCTGCCCTTGACAAAACCAGTCTGCTCCTCCCTAACAATCCTGGCCGCAATCTTCTGAAGGCGCAGAGCAATGGCCTTAGCAACAATTTTGTAGGAAACATTAAGCAAAGTAATCGGCCTCCACCCACCAATTTTATCCTTATTGCTGCCCTTGGGAATGAGTTTGATAACTCCTTGGTTCATCCAGCCTGAAAAGCCTGCCCCATCAAAAACTTCCTTAATCATTCTAGTGTAATCATTCCCAATAACATCCCACATTACCTTATAAAATTCAACTGGCAAGCCATCCGGACCAGGTGCTTTCCCATTACTCATACGGGATAAGGCATAAAAAAGCTCATCCTTAGAGAAGTCAGCAGCAAGATTATCACTCTCATAACTGTTAACTTTATTTGGAATACAATCTTGGATTCTCCTTCTGGCCTGATGAACCTCCTCCGTAGCCTCATAAGCAGAAAAAATTGAACGAAAATGATTCTCAAAAATACCTCGAATCTCCTCCTCATCCTCAGTGTGGGATGAATCTGCACGCTGGAGAGTGAGAATCCTTTCAGACGAGTTCTTCTTCTTGATATAGTTGAAGAAAAACTGAGTTGGGGCATCTCCTTCTTGCAGCCAATGCAACCTGCTACGAATTTTAGCACCTCTTCCAAGATAGTCTTCATAACTACGCAACACACTCTCTTGAGCAGCAACTTTCTCCTGTAAAGTGATATTAAAAGGATCAACCTCTAGACATCTTTTGTCCCCATCCAAACTCTGTCTGAGAGCCTTCATCTGACGTCTACGACCTCTAGCAACTAATCTGCCCCAACCACGAAGAAACTTAACAACTCGCCTAATGGCAGCGTCCCACCAAGCAATCCAACCATTAGTAGCGGGTCTCGGGACCAGATTCCAAACACAGCTAACCAACTCTCTACAATCTGCAGACTCCAGATGAGAAACATTAAGCTTGAAAGGGACACCTTTCTTGTCCAGCGCAAGAGAACCAATATGAGCACAAGAGAAGATAGGTGAGTGATCTGAGCCAGTAATCCCAAGATCAACATCAACCGCCCGCTTACCCTTTCCAACAAAAGTAAACAACTGGTCCGCATAGAATCTGTCAAGTCTAGCATAAATTCGTTCACCTCCAACACGCCTGTTAGACCAAGTGTGCCACCCCCTAGAGTCAAGGAATTTCTGCTTGAAATTAACATCAAACACCTGCAGACGGGCCTTGAGTCTACACCAGGCTTCTTTTTCCAGACCAGAAATACATCCACCAACCCCTCCTTCCCGATCACCATCCCATTCAACCATATTAAAGTCCCCCCCAAGAATCCAACAAGCATCCGGAAGATTATCATGCATCCAATTCCAGAGAGCAAGTCTGTCACCAGCATTATTAGGGCCATAAACACAGCAAATACCAACAACCTGACCAGAGATAGCGAAGGTCGCCCAAAGCAATCTACCATCCAGATCTGCACCATGACTAAGAAGAAGAGCCGCCAACCAGGGACGAACAACGAGAACAACCCCTCCAGAACCCTGTCGATGGTTGGAACTCCAACAAGTTCCCCGCAAGGAGCAAGACAAACAACTAGAAAGCTCAAAACCACTAAGCTTAACTTCTTGTAAACAAATAACATCAGCAAACACCGTCTTAAGAAAATTGCTAACAATATTTCTTCTCTCGGGGAGCACCATCCCCCTCACATTCCAGGAGGCAATATCAAGCTTCATTGAGAAACTAGGGACTGAAGGATTGAGAACCTGTTACCCGCAGGACTACTAGTGCTACCCTCAACATGCTGAACATCACCTTCTGAAGCAGATCTGCGCACATTACCCTAAACAGGACCAGGCTCCCTTAAAATTTTTTCAGCTGAAGCCTCCCGAACTTCCCCACCTTTTTTGGCCTTATTGGGTTTGAACGGCGAACCCCGTAACTCCCTCCGCTTCTGAACCACCTTCCACTCTTCTACGGAGGACGAAGACCCTTTTTCCTGGGCTGCTGGTCGAACTTCATCTGTGTCCATTTTGTCCTGCTGAGATGACTGTTTTAGATTAACTTCCTCCCTCGGGGGTTCCTGCTGCTGAGGAGTAGGTTTTTTCCTCTTAGGGCAGTCCCGAATCATATGGCCCACCTCTTGGCACCCGAAACAGGCATTGGGTAAATTAAGATATCTTACTTGTTGACACACAGGGCCTGTTGGTGTTAAAATCTTAAGCTGTTCAGGTAATTTACACTGCAGATCAACTTCCACACATATTCTGGGACTAGATTTGAGAGACAAATTGTCAGACGGATCTAATATAATTTTCCCAAACCTTTGTGCCATTACGCGTAGCATGCATCTAAGTTCTGTCTTCATAGCAACAAATTCGATCCAGAGGGGGTAATGTGACTGCGAGCTATTCTTTGGATCAAAATTAGGGCGCCATGTCTGAACAAATGCCGTCGATCCTGCAATGCTCCAGGTTCCGAACTGCAGAACATGTCTAGCCGCCTCTGCCCGTTCAAACAAAACTGAGACATAGCGGCTGCCCAGGCCCCAAAATGATTTTACATGCAAACCCTTGGCTTCCCAGTTAAGACGGATCCATTGTTTAAAATCCGCTTCAGCCGGAACCCTGCGTAGGAAAAAAAGAATCAAACCCTTCGATTCTAATTCCTTACATATCTCCCTATATCCATCATGTTCCACCGTGTTGAAAGTAAATTCATCTTCTTCCTGCGCAGCCTCCGAATCCATCCTATCCAGCTTGAGACCAATATCTTCTTCTTCATCCACAGGAACAATATTCAACTAGTCATTATCAACCGGCATATTACAGAACTCTGCATCACTCCCTTTTGTCGCCACAGGAGAAATTGAAGATTCTTTCTGCAGGACTGACAAGTACGAATCCGAAGCAATTTGGGAGACCCCCTGGTCCTCAGCGCCAGCCATGTCACCCCAAGAGGGTTTCGATGTCTTCTTCTCGTAGACTCTCAGGCTATTATTATTATTAAAACCCTTAAATCCAACAGTCACACCCTCCTTGCACATCCCAATCTGAGACTGCGGGTCGCGATTCTCCTTATTAGCCGAGTTAATACCAGCAATCGCATCCTCATTGCTCGACTCAATCAGCAGCTGCGGGTCTCGATTCTCTTTGTTGGCTGCGCTTTGATTCTCCTTTTTGGATTTCGACTCTGCCAGGCGCGACTTCGAATCCTGCACAAATTTAATCTCATCTTCATATTTCTTTTCCTGCGGCTCGTGGATATGCACCGTCTTCCGACGATCCCTATTCCTGTCGCTGGAGTTAGACGCAGTTAAAGCCTTGTCGTAGTGCTCACTGCGATCACCGTTTTCAGAGAATAAAGGGTTACTCTGCGCCGCGAAGGATTTCCCTAAGTTCTTCAGATTATCGCTTGATCTCTCCCTCGGGAGGCGGCCTCCCAGCGTGCCATCGAAGTTTCCAGTTCGATCGATGTAAAACTCGTCTTCTCCTGCATCGGATTCTCCAAATAAAGCTAGTTTGGAGCGGTCGAAACCCCTCCCTTGCCCGCGCCCACCAGTTCGCCCTCTCGTCGCCATTTTTTCTTTCGGCATCGGATGTTGTTTTCTTTTAATGGAACAGGGCTTACATTTTAGCAAAGATCTGTTTACCATCATTTGCTACTTAAGCTATCAAAACTGGTTAATGGCCTTAAATAAAAAAAACCAGACAGCCTAATTTATATTAATAGATATCTGTGGTGGATTATTAATAACCCATTTAGCTTGTGTTACATGGTAAAGTGAGTAAAATTCAATTCCAGGGTATCTAGTTTATATTCACTATATTATCCATCAAATGAAATTTTCTCC
This sequence comes from Wollemia nobilis, assembly GCA_028583015.1. NCBI lineage: Eukaryota > Viridiplantae > Streptophyta > Pinopsida > Araucariales > Araucariaceae > Wollemia > Wollemia nobilis. The sequence continues at coordinate 4,761,719 of JAQPPZ010016822.1, forward strand.
TCTGTATTCTGTGACTTACACTTTTGCTGTGTTTAATGTTTTGGTTCTCTAGCTAACTTTATATTTAAGTTGTGCGCTACTGCTATATTTGATCAAAGTGTTAATGGATAATCCTTACTGCCAAGCAATTTTTGCTTATTGTTTGCATTTGAGAGTATAACCGTTCAGTTTTTTTCTCTTGCATTTGCTGTTGCACTGAAATACTTAACGTCCATTCTCATTCATTTGAAATATATTTGTGTATCTATGTGCAAATTTAACAAATTTTCATTAGAAATTTTAAAAATAGGATGGTAATTTCAATTATTTGTGTCCTAATATCTTTGCCGGCTAAAATTAACATAGGAGAGAAGGTAGTTTTCGAATAAATCAAAGCTTTTGCTGTGAGGTCCGTGATGGAAAGAACTTGATTTTGTGGATACATCTTCTTGAGGATGGCAGACAAGATAAACATGTTGTAATGCAACTGTATTTAGCCTAATTTTTTTTTTATAATGTTTTTAGCCTGTATGGGCTGGGTGTGGCTGGGTCCACCTTAAAAACAATAATAATAATAAAAAAACGTTTTTTTTCCTAGGTTAATGCCCAAACTGGGTTGGGTTCGGTTGGGTGAACCCTGATTGACCACAGGGTTCGGCGAAGCCGAACCCTAACTGACAGGGTTCGGTCAAAGCTTAACTCTGTCAGACAGGATTCGGATGGGGTTCAGCCCAACCGTACCCGATCGTGAACCTGCAAACCCGGTGCGGGTGCGGGTGCGGGTGCGGGTGCACGCACCCAGCCAACTGGGTGCGCGAACCTGGTTACACTGGTAAAATTTAACAACAAAAAGTTGTTTCCTAGAAACAATTTACAATCTATTCACCAAGAAACTTCTACAGGTGATATTTAGAATGTTGACAAGTTCGTTACTACAGATAATGCAATTAGCAATTACAAGCGCTGCTTTCATATTGAAAATATCTGCTTGGAAAAAAGTATGATAGGCTGAAACGGTCTTTGGCACAAGCCAAAACATACTCTGTAAGCCCAAGAAGATAATTGATCTCGGACCAAAAGTTGATCCTGTGGCTTTAAAACCTCTTGGAGGGACCATTACATCTCTAACGTGAAATTCACAAAGGATTCAATATACAATGTAGTATATAGAAGAGAGATAAATGAATGGATACTCCCTCATTCATATGCTAGACGGTGCATGCGCACCTATGTGTAACGTAGAAAGTCATAAACCCTCGTACCTCCCTCTTAATAAATAACCATTAAAATTATATAAGGATATAATATGATAGTTGTTAGGTTCAATACGTTTTTTGACTCATCATGTATTTTTACTGTTATTGTTATCTTTGACGGAGCCATACCTTCTTCTTGTTTGGCTTTGAATTTCAACTACTTTTGTCAAAGATGCAGTGATTTGAGAGTCCCTTTGAGTGAACTATCTCTGAAATACACTTGCTTTCATATTGATCAATTTCACATTCATCATATTTTGAAACAGTCAGCACTTATTGTTAAAGAAATACACACTGTTAAAGAACGTTATTCTTTAGTTCTTACATGTTATTTTACTTTTATATTGATTGATTTTTACTCTGCATTTGAAAGTTTCACTGATTGCAGAAATTGTTGATATTATAAATAATTTATATTTTAATAAAATTTACAAGGGTACGACTTAAAAGTTGCAATCTTCTTGCCAATGTTTCAGATGGCAGACACCTTGTTTAAATCATTTTGATTTTTATAGTTATCTTGAAGGATGGATGGAAAGTCATTGCAATGTAACATCAAGTGACTTCACTATTTTTTTGTTTTTTCAGCATTTCCCAAATGGAAAGACTTTATTCATTCCTATGGACTAGAATGGACACATGCAGGGAGGAAGTGGCTGCCCATTTCAGAGTAAATTCTTCAGTTTTTGTGCCACTTGTGGATGGATCAAATCCAGATGACACTGTTGAAGGAATGTTTTTGCCAGTTGACCAACTTTATTGGAAGGATCCAACTGGCTGTCTTGATTTGTTAAAGAGGGAAGCACCATGTTCTACTAAGCTTCCTTCCAATGATAGGATGTGCTTAAGAGCCTTGTGTCATGTATATCCCAATCTTCATAATTTTTTTACAAATGGATGCGGTGTGCAAGAAATCCCTGATTTTGATGGTTATGTTAAGATAGTGCAGAATATTTCAAGAATTTCTCGACCTTCACAAGCATACAAGGAGGTAATCATTCTTCCTTTGTGATTCTTAATTGTTTGTTGTCTCTTTGTTTAGAGCCTAGACCATGGATCTCAGAATCTTTCAAGTATTGCTTGAACTTCACAAGCATACAAGGAGGCAATCATGTTTAACTTACGATTCTTAATTGGTTGTTGTCTCTTTGTTTAGAATCTAGACCATGGATGTCCATTAGCTTTACACTAATAAAATAAGTGTCATGTACAAGCAACTTATTGTCAAGGTATTGTCAAGGTATTGTCAAGGTATATGTTGAAGTTCGGTATAATAACCACTGGGAGTTGGTGATGAAGACAATTTTATGGGGATATACCAAGCCTAAAATGTATCCATATCATGGGACAAGCTAATGGACCATATGCACACATGCACACACATGTGTGCACGTGGGCAGACACACACACGCACACATAGATATGGGACTTATACATGCATAAATTGTCAAGCATATTCACAGAAGAAGCATTTGGACAAAGAACAGGGCAAATAGAACATATAGCTATATACATTTCTGTTAATTCTTTTGTAATTGGGCTTTAATTTATCAAGATCTGCTGTGTATTACTTAGGATTTGAAATTTTCCTCAGGTTATTCAAGTTTTGAGTAAATGGGCTAAGGTTGTTGAATCTGGAATGATGGATTCTAAGGAGATTTCCCACTGGAAAGACTGCCTGCATAATTTGGACTGTTCAGTACTTCCAACTATCCAGGATAAATGGGTCTCTCTTCATCAAAATGTTGGCCTGGTTTGCTGGTGTGATGATGTTGAACTCGGAAAACAATTTAGGCATTGTAATGGCATACATTTTCTATGTCTACATGCCGATGGAAAGTTCGGTAAGATGAGGGGAAAGGAAACTCTTCCAAGTAAAATCCTGACTTTTATGTGTGCGATGGGGATCCCTTCATTGTCTGAGGTTGGTTTCTCAATTTTGCTAGTATCATAATTTCCTATTGTAGATGTTCGTTTCCCTTGCAGCATCAGAAGGGTTGTGATGAATGAGTGACTTACTGAAATCTCACTTTGCTTGTTTATTGTCTCTTAAACAGGTAGTGGCACGGGAAGCAATATATTATGGTCTTCAAGATAATAACCAAATATTGTCTCTTATTAATTGGATTCTTCCTTATGCACAAAGATATCTGTACAGAATGCATCCTGAAGTATACCATGCAGTAAAAGACACCATATTCAGCAATCCATCCAATTGTTTGTGCCTTTTGGTGGTGGATAAGTTATTTTACAGGCACATTTTACAAGGCTGCCAAAGTGTCTCAAACAAATTGCATGAATGCAGCTGTCTCTTAGAGGTGAGTTTGAACACACTGTGGCCCTTGTTGAACAGAGTAGTTGTCAGATCCATCATGAGATGGATTATAAATTATAGGAGGATAAATTCTTTCCAAGTTAGCTTACTATGTGGGATAAACTTAATAGAACTAAAGCTTTGCATCTAACGTTTGAAGTGAATCTGCCATAACAAGCAAATGGGTAATGGCAAGTAGTCATCTAATACAGATTAAAGAACTAGAGAAATATAAAAGCGAAACAGATATTGCAAGGGTGCTTTTTATGCTTTGCATGGGTTCTAGACATGGTTCTCACTCTGGGAGGACTACATCACTGATCAGAAAGCATCCTCTCACAATTTAAGTTCTTTGGAATATTTCTTAACTGATCATGTGCAAGCAGGGCAGTGGACTTCATCTTGTGAAGGTACCTAAGAGATTGAAAGAGATCTATTTCACTTGTTTGAATGCCTATCTTATTTCATTTTTCTTGCAGCCCCTTGGCTTAAAGGCATACATTTTCTGCTCTATTTATCAAGATGGAGTATCCTTCTCAGTTCTTTAACTATTGAGGAGTCTGTTAGTGTTTTAGTGTGACCTTGACAATTTCATGCAGATTGCAATTTCTGTGGTTTATTCAGATAAATGTCTTTCCACAATCTAAATCAGTCTGTGCGCTGAGAAATCCAGATCTTCAATTATTAAATTCCCCTGGGTCTTTTTTTGGCCCACCGCGGACATTTCATTTCATTTCTCTTTTTTCCCATCTTTTCTCTTTGTCAATTTGCAAGCGTTAAAGAGCTTAGGCATCTAGCATATTAATATTTTGAATAAAATTCAGCCTCTCTTTTATGTTTTGAAGAATATTTTTGTTTTAAACAGTTGTTTTTAATTGTGTCCAATATGTATTAGTTAAAGCTATAATCCAACCTCTTTTAGGGTTCTATGGCCTCAGAAAGAATGGAAAAGGAAGTGAAGTCTGTCTTTGCTCCCAATATACCATGTTTGTAAATTATGTTACATCTCCATACAGGTCAACCGGAGGTACCAGTTTGTTCTTTCCAAATACTAATGGTGTTGTATTTCATCAAACAGGTGTCTTCATGTCTGAACAGTTGCACATGTAGAATAAAAATTGCAATGAATATTTTGATTTTAACTACACTTAGAAGTCACTTTTTGATTTCTTACCTCTACATAATTTTTGTTGTTATTATAGGGAAACACCTTTTATGTGTCTCAAGAGGCTGAATACTCTGCAATATACTTGGAATTATCACGGCTTTTTTTCAAGGGATGTGTGAATCTTCAGCTGTCAAACTTTCTTCACCTAATTACCATCATGGCAGAATCTGGGTCTACTGAAGAACAGACGGAATCTTTTATTATAAATGCACAGACAATCCCCAAACTTCCTCAGGAAGAGGTAAGATGGATTTGTGAGCATAGAGATCAAAGTGACAAAGTTTTTAGACAATCAAGTCCAACTATCCCTGAGAATAACTTCATAACTAAGAAGCCGCGACAATGCTCTATCAATAGGAGTTGGCCTCCAACAACATGGTTTGATGCACCAAGATCAAGATATGCATTACAGCCAGAGGCTACTATTTCAGGATTAAAACAAGATTCTGGAAGGTCTGATGACAGAGTTGCCATAGAAAATGTTCTCACTCAATCTTCAATCAACAGTGCTTGTCAGGGTGATTGGGTAGAGGATGATTTGAAAGATTCCATGATTCCTAGAGCTTTAGATGATTCAAAGCTTGAGTCTGATAGAGGCATGGAAAAAGTTGAAGTGGAGGTTGAGAATGCTATTATCACCAAGGATGATCTTTTCCTAGAGTCACCTGTGGCTGGACTGGAAAATGCTGGTGCTGGCATGCATTCAGTAAAAATGTCTGCTTCTGAGGAAATAGATGGTGGGACGTCTTCCATCTTTAGTAAGAGAAGCAAGTTATGTTGGGGTGTACCTGATGATGAACAACGACATCTTACTGGTAAATTAGGAGAGCAAGTGGTCTACAAATACTTGATTGAAAAGCATGGCCCAATGTCTGTAAATTGGATAAATGAAAAGGAGGAAACTGGTTTGCCTTTTGACATGATTCTTATCAAAGAAAAGGGCAAGAAAGAATTCATAGAAGTAAAGGCAACTAGGTCAGAATATAAAGATTGGTTTGAGATAACAAGCCAAGAATGGGCATTTGCAAGCAAAAACAGTGATTGCTTTACAATAATTCGTGTGATTTTGGCTAGCATGGATTCTGTAAAGTTGGTCATGCTGTCAAATCCCATGAAGCTCTGCCAGCAGAAACTTATGAAGCTTGTACTTTTGATGCCCACAAATCAGCACTTTGCGCTTCCAGAGGTCACCTTCACGCCTTACAGATGGAATGAGATGGAGGCTTCAGGTGTTGATAATGGCTTATGAGTTCCTATACTGATAAATACTACCATGGTAACTACTGTAAATGGTCATCTTTGTAGTAAGACTGATTTTTTTCTTCAATAGTTTGGCTAAAAACAGGTAGTTATCATTTTGGTTCCTTGGGCTAATTGAAGCCCTGGCTCCTTCTTTCAAGGAAAGGCCCCCTCCAAAAAAAAAAAACATTGAAGAGTCAATGTTAATCTATGGGTAGGACGATATCTTACAAGAGGTGCAAGGTATGTTTTAGGACGTTGATTCATTTCAAGAAGCACTGGCTATACACTAGTAGAATTTGATCTTATGTACTTTGATTTTTTTGGTTCCTTGGGCTAATTGAAGTCCTGTTTCCTGTTTTGTTTTTAAAAAGGCCAGGCCCACGAGAACTTAAAAAATATGAAGAGTCAATGTAAATCTATGGGTAGGAAGATATCTTACAAGAGCTGCAAGGAATATTTTAGGCCTCATATTCATGTTAAGAGGCATTGGCTGTATACATTAATTTCAAGAGGCACTGGCTGTACACTAATAGAATTTGATGTGATGTACTTCGATCTTTTTGGTGTCTTGGGCTAATTGAAGTCCTGGTGCATTTTTTTTGAAGGCCAGGTCTACGGGAAATTAAAAAATATGAAAGAGACAATGTAAATCTATATGGTTAGGAAGATATCTTACAAGAGCTGCAAGGAATGTTTCAGGCTTTATATTCATGTCAAGAGGCATTGGCTGTATGCTAGTAGAATTTGAATGGTTGTACATTAATTATTCATTTTTCAACTTCTTTTTTAAACAACATAAGGACAGATTAGGTGGCTGCTTCTTTTTCTTATTTTTATTGCAATGGAAAATATTATCACAATGATTGCATTCTTATATTTCCATGTTTGTGGAAATAAGTTAATCTTTCAAACTTAGGTTTTCATGGTCACTATTCATCTTTGAAACATAGTGAAACAGGGGTCAGTTGTAAGTGGCTGCAAAGTATGTTACAAGATTTCGTGTCCAATGAAGAGAAGACTGTGTATAACTTTTAAGATAAAAAAGTTTTTAGATTTGAGTATTAATATTTTTATTATTTCAATTTTAGATAAAAGTAAATGCAAAGATTTTTTTTTTTTCCTTTTATTTTTGAATTAATTCTTCCCTTTATTGGATTAGTAACTTAACCATTGGCGAGGAAGCCTTCGACCTGGTTTCCATTACTGTGGGTTATCTCTTTTGCCAAAATTACCTTGGACTCGCACTTGGCCATCTTCATAGGGGCATGTCATACCCGTACTCCTTTTTTTGGTGGGTCATATGGGATTGAAACAGGCCCTATCCATATTACATCATGATCACAGAGTGGTATTACAACAACTTGCCAATAACGCATGGTCTTCTCGAAAGTTGAGGAATTTAACCTATTGAGCTAATGCCATTTGATATTAAGAAATTTAACCAATTTCATTAATATCATTTGATATGTCACACCTATAATCCACCCATTTTTTTTTTGGTCAATTATTGCCTGACAAGATTTGAATCTGGGTTTCAGCATTGGAAATCCAGGTTTTTAACTACTTAAAATCATGTTATTTTATAAATACAAAAACATGTTAAAACAAATTAATAATCTCAATTATTTGAAAGATACTTTTGAAAAAATATGCAGAGGAAAATTAACGTGTTAATCTATCATATCAATGCCACGTGAACCTGGGTGTTTAATGTCTTCTTTAAGTGGGTATTTGTTGTTGTTACTTGCCTGTTACTATCAATATGTCACATCCCCAAAACTGATATATATTCTGATGACGATGTGGCATATTAAAAATTTGTATATTGGATTGAATTAAAACTGTCATTTGTAATCAAGTGGCATTAGCTCTACCAGTTAGATTCCTTAATATTTCAAGTAGACCCAGGTTCAAATTTTACCAAACAATACATGGATAATATCCAAGCTTTGTTGTAATATCACTATGAAGTGATGATGTAATATGGGTGGGACTGTTTCAATCCCATATAATCCATTAAAAAAAAAACTGTAGTGACTGGAAAACACTAACTTGCAAATTACTGCTGCAAGTGTCACCCTCCACGAGTGGATGACGAAAGGTATCATCAGGGAGAAAGTGGCAGACCTGTAAGAAGTAGATGATATAGAGGGACCCATACACACTATGAAATAATTTCTACTATGAATGCATGACTGCTTGACGGTTTTCAATTGCATATACATTTAACTGCTTGCTAGACTTTGTTGAGACTTTGGGAATCATTGCACATTGCATCATTTCCAATAATTGTGATCAAATACAAAATTTAATCTTGGGATGTTATCATTTGATAGTTGTTTTACCTACTTGTTTATGTTCCATTTGAAAATTAAATGTTGAATTGAGATGATGAAAGAGATAATTTTTTCCTTTTATTAGAAAGAAAAAAGGGAGAGGGACTTGTTTCTATTCCACCACAAGACCACCATTCCACCATAAGACTTGCATTTTAAAAGGGGGAAAAGAAAGACTCATTCTTTAGTCTAGGTGGCCAATTGTGAGTAGTCCTTGATTTAGTAGGAAGGTTTTTGGTAGGGTATCTAGGTGGCCGATTATTGAGAAAGGAATGGACTTGTGTGATGCGCCTTCTTCTGCTCTTAACAGTAACATGCATGGAACAGTCAAGTTTTCTCCTGTAATGCAGACCTCCTTAGGGAAAATAAAAGCAGTCGTTCGTCTTCTTGTATGCTGGAAATTGCATTATTTATTGAACCCCAAGCTTGTTCATGGAGGCCAAGCGGTGAAGCTAGATAGGAATGCTTGGTGGCATGGGAAAGAATGGTACTCCCAAGTTGGGGCTTTCATTATTTCTTTTGGGTTGCTTGTATGTCAGAAATATTTGTTTTCCTCCCTGTTTTGCTGAATTTATTTTGCATTATGTAAATTCATGTAAGGGATAATGGGTTTATGTAATGTGGATACATTTTGTTGTAAAAAAGGTAATGGGCAATGGGCATAAACTAGATCAAATGTGATTTTTGAATGCAAATGCTCTGTTTCTCGAGAAATTGCATAATGAGAATTTGTTGGATTTTGTATATAAGATTCCTTGGACTTGAAATTACAAAGATTTTGCATGTGTACCAGGTCAGGGACCTTGAACCCTTGGTAAAACCCTAGATAAGAAACTAAAAAGGGCTTTATATGTTTTCCATTGGGGTGAGTTTTTTGGTATTGTGTGCTAAAAATTGAGTCCCTGTTCCTTGTTATAAAGTCCCCTATCAACCAAATTGGGCATGTGTTAATATGGTTGACACAGAGTGGAAAAGGGACTGCTTGAACATAAACCAAAATAAAATGTCTTACTAGACAATTTATTCCCCATCACTTGAGGCATAGATAACTGTATTTAAACAGGTCTGATCAGAAACATGCAGTCTCATGAGTCACATTACTCTGGCGAAGAGTGAAAAATTAATGGGTGAAAGTACTCTTTTAAATGCATGTTGAACTGTGATGGTTGGGTAAACTGTGTCGCTTAAATTAAAAGGTTTTGACTTTTACTGTAACATTCTTATTAAGCTAGCTATAGAGCCACCTCTGTTTGACAGTGAAGAAAAATTACATTATAGCATTAAGGGAATAAGGGTGTCCGATTTCTTGGGACTGCAACATTTATACCTGTCTGTTGCCTGTGATTGATCTGAGCAAAATGTGTTAGAATGCGTGTATGAATCTGGAAATACTTTTGGGTTTATGTTCTTCATGAATGAATGAAATGCATGCATTGACTGAGTTATGTATGTTACGAGAAGAATGCTTCTGGTATGAACGTGTGCTATGCATTGTATGAACAATACAAATAAAAAGGAATGCATGCTTATGTGTGAAATGCATTGAGACCTTCGCAGCTGGAAAGAGAGAGAATTGAAAATCAAGCACGTGATATAAACTAGGTATAACACCCAGGTTGTACATTCATCAGAGCTACTTTCATTGGGTAGGTGAAATGTTTGTGGAATGTATAACTGTGGAGGGGTGTTATTTATATACACAGTAGTTGTATTACGGATTACCTACAGTGTAGATTGATCAGTCCACTTAAATCTAGAACTAGTTATGAGTATAAAATTATAAGTTGATGGAATGTTGCTTTGATCAAGTGCTGCATTGCACTGAGGTGTGTTATCTAACTGGATTAGTTCTGCACATCCACCCTTTCGTGAAAGATCGGAACTTCAGTGATGAAGTTGAGATGTAATTTGTCTGGTTGAGCAGAAAATCACCATGGTGATGCCTTCCCTCCATCCATGTTACCAACGGTCAAAGAACTCTGATGCTTATATTTTTTGCATTCGATGAAAATTATTGACAGACCAAGACATTGATGATATTTTTGTATTGCAATAATTGGAAATGTTATAGTAAATTGACCTTACTGTCATAAATTGATGTATGCCAGGTGTATGAAACTATTATGAAATTGTGAAATATATCATGTGTCTGGTTAAATCGAGATATTAAATGGATTGTGGAATCAAAGCTTTTTAATGTGCTTGGTGAGTTCTTGTAACTTGTAGATCTTAATTAGGAAACTTATCAATAACAGTTGTTATGGTGATGGTGACTTTCTTATTGTAGGCATTGCCTTATACTGTTAACATTTGGGTGGATTGTGTGAGAATTTAAACCTTGACAAAATATCATATTTAAGGGTGAATTGGGCTTTGTGGCAATTGATGTAATTACTTATACATTAAGCATTGATTGCATAGGCCCATCCTTTTGTAAGAACATGATACTGCTAGAAAGTTGATAGTTACAAAGATCTTAAATTAAGTCAAAACATTTGCATGTATGGTTCAATAGGCTACATCTTTATTTGTAAAAATAATTAATATGGAGTGTTGTGGCTAAACTTTTATGTGACAATAAGCATAATTAGAGTAGAAGGGTTACCATGTTGCAGTCTAATCATTGTGATCATAAATATCAAACTTCATTCACTAAGCAATTTATCATTGAGCTCATCCTTGCACAATGTTGCAATGGTTAATCCATCTGTTCAAAGGGACTACATTTAGGAAATAATTGAGATAATTACTGTGTTGCAGTCGATCATCTTAAATTATAACACATTATCCTAGAATGCACGTGACCGAGCAATTGTTATTTCTTGCACAGGTATGAACTCCTATGTAAAGCACTGGAATGAGTTAAAACCTCAAATTCTGTTATGATTTCTTACGATGACTGTTCCACCTACCTTGATTTTGTATGATTCCTTCAGTCTGAGTAATTTACACAAAACAGGGACAGTCCATATAAAGCAAGGAAGTGAGTACTCTAACTCTTAATGAAATGGGTCCAAACCTTTGTCAAAGCATTAGGCAGATAACTATGTAAAGTAGTAGCATGAATGATTATTTTTTACAGTAACATACTAAGTCTTGAGTAAACTTTGGACCAAAAGAAACAAAACGGCTGCTTTATAGGTTGCTAATGGACATAGGAATGAAGGAAGGGCCATATTGCTGGTCAGATACTGACATGGGAGGTAGTAATGTAAACAAGGATTCATGAGCAGAGGAGTTATTAAACTCTGGTTCCATGAAGAAGATGGTAATGCATCCATGAATATAGGAGTTATTAAACTCTGGTTTGAGTTTGAGATGGTAATGAATCTATCAACATAAAAGGACTTATTAAACTTTGGTTCAATGTTAATGGTAATGAATCCATAAACATATACGAGTTGTTAAACTCTTGCTCAATGAATGCTTATTCACTACTTCAGTAAGAACTTGCCCCAAGTACAATTAATTTAATTTCGAAAAAAACATAATCAGATTTAAATAGGATGCATTAAATCCTTAAATGGGCTAAGCAATAATTTTATTGTTATTTTGTTATTTTTTGGAATTTGATATTAATCAATTATTTTTTATTTTTATTTTATTTTATTTTAATTTTTCAGGTTTTGGTTGTGTTTTTTTCATGTTTTTTTTTGGGTTATGTCTTTGTAGTGTTCTGTTGTTTTTGTCTTGTTTGTGTTTTGTTATGTGGTTCTTGTGTTTTTCTCTGTGGTTTGTGTTGTGGTTTCTTTTATCTTATTGTGCGTGTTTGGTTGTGCTTTTGTTTTTGACACACTCAAGGAGCATGTTTTTTATTTTATTTTATGATTTTTGTTGTTATTTACTTATTTTTTATTTGGTTTTGTGTGTTTGTTTGCTCCTTGAGTATGTCAAAGGTGGTAGGCTAGGTCCGAGTCTTGGGCGTTTTTGGTGGAATGGATACCCTTGCCTCCTTGGGTCTTACCCAAAAGTGGCATCCCTTTTGGGATGTTTTCCACAAATAAAGAAAAGATATTAATCAATTGTTACATAATAGGGAAGAATCGAGTGCAAGGGCATTGTGGTTTGTAATGTTTTTCTTTTTGGGTTTGGTGTTTGCCACATTGTACTTAAAATGGACGTATAATTTATCTTCTTTATTTTAGTATTTCTATTGTTGTAGTCTTCTTCATTCCCCTTGAAACCAATAAGCAAAGTTGAAAAATGAGCAAAGCAACTCGACAAGGAGGAGAATTAATGATGCAGAGCATTCGTCATATAAGCATTTATTAAATCAAAGGATTATTAATAACAGTTGGTTGAGCCGTTTGAGTGACTGCCAAACCTTGCATATAAAGAGAGAAGAGGAAGCAAAAACAAGAACATAGAGAAATAAAAGGATGACAAGTCTCGAAAGAAAAGAAGAGGATATAAAGTCCGTAGGGAGGGCTTGGATAAGAGGTCATGATGTATGCTTGAGTTGGCAAGTGCAAAGATGTATAGACAAAGAGAGATAACAATAGCAATGTGTGCATCTGGTTCTGAGTGAGAGTAGGATATTGGAGGAAAACATTGTGGCATAGTATATTGATTCTCATGTTTTGTGTAGCATTTGGGTACATTGGAAATATAATAATATTCCTTGCTTGATTATTTTGGTGTGTATATCTGAATGATAAATGCTTTATGTTCTTGGTATATTGTAGAACGAAATGGAGGTTTTTAGGTGAGGAATGGTCGCAATTCAGGTAGAACCAAAGATTCTCATTGTTCATATCGGTCAATCTCGAAGTAGATAGATGCAAGGTTGACGTGTAAAGAGTCATCATTCAAATAAGGAGGAACACTCAATTCAAGCGATTGTAGTCGTTCAAGTGGTGATTGTTGTTTGAAAGCTAGCAAGGTATCGTCCAAATGCAAGTAAAGCGTTGTTCAAAGTGTCGATGTTCAAATTGTCGTTCGGTCAAAAATATAGTACCATTCAAATAAGAAAGCCATCACCATTCAAGTAAATGTCCTTTAAGAAAGAGTACCGATATTCAAAAGGTGAACATGTGATTACCATTCATTTTAAGATAAGAACAATGTTAAAAAATAAGGCCATAACACTATTCAAGGGAGACCCAAGTGTTGCTCGAGGGAAGGATCAACACATTGTTCAATTAAAAGAATATTTTTGTTTAGGTGCTATGGAAGAACCTTGTCGTTCAAGTGAATGATATTGTACCACTTAAGTGAATAATTTTTTTTTTAGTTCAATTCATTGAGGTTATCTGAGAAATTATGGTTGCTTGAGAAGGTAGTCATTCAATTGACCTTCATCTCTTGGTGTTGCATCATTTGGTATTAGAGCAAGCTTTTGTTTTCATAGGTTTGCAATACACATCAAAAGAGATATGGCATAACGAGGAAGAGAAAGACTGCATGGTCTTGTGCCCCGACCAACAGACAATTGAAATGTTATGAAGAATCACAACCAGATTGGATGCGATTGAGACTGCCGAAAGAATTTGCATTCATCTTGAAGAGATTAGTGACAGTGAAGAGGAGATTGGTCACCTAGAAGCTTGAGATGAAGAGCAAGGAGAAGAACCAAAGCAGTAGTTGATTTAGACAATTTCTAGCATGGGAAGTAAGCCAAAGATGGATACCCAAAAGAGTTGATAGACTAGATAACGAGCATGGAGAGATTCTTCGACTATGAATATATGGAGGATCCAAAATGGATTAAATTTTCATGCATAAGATTGAAAGGACATGCTTTGATTTGGTGGGATCATGTCCAAAGAGAGAGGCAATAAAATGGTAAGGACAAAGTTCAAACTTGGGATCAGTTTGTATCCAAGTTGAATTTTAAATTTCACCTGCTAATTATCAGATTGGATTGTTTAGAAGACTCGTTTAGAAGACTCCAAAACCTTAAGCAAAAGGAGTTGGGAGTGAGAGTATACGAAATAATTTTATAAATTGACCATAAGAGCAGGTCATATTGAAGATGATGAGAAGGTGGCATGATACATAAATGGACTAAGGTTGTACATACAAGATGCAATTGGCATGATTTTGTTGGACTTTAGAAGCATACTTTAAAGTCTTCCCTATAGTTTAATTAGCATTTGATTAAAGTATTTTGTTAAAGCTAATGATTTGTATTAGCTATGCTAAATTAGAGGTAAGTTAGAATTGAGAGCATATATTTAGACTTGGTCTATGTTAGGGAATGTGCTCGTATTAGTTGTATTTGGTTGAGAGAATAATGGAGCTCCATATTTTGTTGAGCCCAAATTTATTCGTCTCCCTTCCTATATAATGTAACCATTGCAATCATAATAATTAAAATGTGTTTACCATTTTCAATGCTTGAGTGCCTTCTTTTGTTGATTAACTCCCCCTTCAACAAAAGTATCTCCTCTTGTGGTGTTCAACAACCACTCTCTTACATCTTTATCATTATGGTCTTTAAACCATGCTCTCACATTTTGATCGTTTTTTACATCTTCAACACTAACAATACTCCACATGAGTATTTAATCATCTCACATAGATGATTATACCATACAACTCTTTTCACATATTTCCACACAAAAGATCACAACAAATATGACCATATAATGACCAACTACATATGCAACATAAAGTTGCTTCTCACACAACTATTCTCTCAAAACAATGGCTTTACAATATTCCTTATCCCAAGGAATTGTGACTACTTCATTTGGATCTATGTGACCCAAGTTCTCCATCATTGTATTCTCTCCAAGAAGACTCTTCATCAAAGTTGTATTAATGAGACGATCACCTCTCAATAATGCCTTTGGAAGACATTCTCCTTTCTTTTCATTCCTGCCCACAAAAAAATCATAAAAACATTACCTTTAGTACGAGTAGATTTGGTGCTTCCCATAAAGCTATTTTGTAGCAATTCTCCTTCATTGTATGTTGCTTCAATATCAACCATCAACTCTTCACTAAGAGTTCTCCTCCTTTGTTCAATCCATGTTGGTGTGTTGAAACACCATTCATTCAAGCAATCATACATTGTTGCCTTTTCAAAACAACTCTCTTGCTGCAGTGTAGTCACTCCAAGTGAGTGAGCTTCATCCACAATTGCCTCTTCAAGACAATTCTCAATCTCCTTTGATGATGCCTCCTTTACACCATGAAGTCCATTAATGACTATCTCACTATTTTCTATCTCCTCCTTGAGATAGTTTTTCTCATAATTTTCTTTGCCTTTTATTATCTCAGCCTTGAGATAATCTTCATTATAGAGCATGAAACTTATTCCCTTCATCTCGTCTTCCTCTTCTACACTTGGGTAATCATCCCACATAACTTCATTTGCTCTTTCAAGAGAGCACACATCCATTCCAAGTGAATGGTCTTCAAGATAAGTGAGCCAATGGTCTTCCATGAACATTGCTTCTCCATCATCATACCACAAAACTTCTTTATTCTCCTCCATGAGAATTGTAGGTGCATTCTCCAAAATACACTCTCTATTTGTCTCCTCCATGAGACATTCTTCATCATACCTCTCTTCAATGAGAATTATACAAGGCTCCTTCTCATCCTCTTCTCCATGAAGGGATTCTTTACTCTCTTCCACACAAGGCTCTTCTTCAAATATGTCTTCCTCTTCAAGGAAGAATTCTCCATTACAAAGCATGTCTTCATATGAGTCTTTACAAGACTCTTCAAAAACTCCTTCAAAAGGATCTAATTCAGAAACTTCTTCAAGGAAGCAAGGCTCCTTGCTTAAACAATCTTCATGATTGTCACATAGGGCTTTATGGGTGTCCTCATCAAATCCATAAGCATCCTTCAACACTTGCCATGCCATTGTCACTGATCTACGATTGGCTATGAGAGGAAAAACACTTTTTTCCATTCCTCTCCTCAAATCCGTAAGTGTTAAACAATTTGCATATTGCTGCTCCTTCTTCTCTTTTCTCTCTTCGCCTTGTAGCTTGCTCCAAGTGGGTTCTTCATAGCCTTCTTGAACTATATCCCATAAGTCTTGAGCCTTCAAGAAGGTCTTCATCATTATGCTCGAAATAGCATAATTATCTCCATTGAATTTGGGAACTTCCAATTCTTCATACATGGTGGCCATTCTGCAATCCACCACTCGTCAATCTTCCACCAAGCTCTCAGCCACTCCTTTCCTGAATCTACGCAACCTTTCTATCTTACTGGTACCAAACAACAGCAAAACTCTGGGTCTTTTCAGACTTGTTTCTTTATGAAACCACATTGTCCTCTCCTTCACTGCAACAATGTAACAGTTCTTACTACAGTTTGCCACTGCAGTCTTCCAGAACAGCGTCAAATTTGCTTACACCAGCAACACAGCTTATCAACTTTGCTTACACCAGCAACACGGCTTATCACTGTTGCTGTTAAAAACAAACAACCGCACAGAACAAGCACCTAACAGTTGGTGAGGCCGTTCTCCGTGACTGTTCAACACCACAATCAATGTTGCTGCACAACGTTCAACTTACTGCCCTTCGCGGAAACGTCTTGTAATACAAGACATATGTTACGCGCAGTACTCAGAATGCAACAACACCTCACGGATCGGCATTTGACTTTGGGGCTACCTCATAGTCAATATCAAATTTACTGATTTGAGAACTCTTAATGTTCTCATAAACTTCCCTCTGCTGCTTTATTTGTACCATTCCAATACTCCTTAACAACAATGAGGAGTATCTCCCTTTCAAATACAATATATTAATCTATTTTTAAACAAATCAAGAACCAATCACAATTACGTCACACAAGTTGTAGCAGGCTCGTGAATCTTCACGTTTACGCAGCCGCCTCTGTGAGTAAAGTTTGCACTCGACCTGCTATTCCGACTAAAGATCCGTGACGTTCAACAATACCTGCACTCGGCCTCAATTGCACCTCACCAAACAGGTCTACAAATCGAGTCGCCAATGGAATTGATTGACATCAATCTACCAATACGTTCCTCACTCTTTTCATCACCAATACGCATCTTCTGTTAGACACCAACATGGTGAAAACAACCTGCTGTTTTTTTTCGTTTTATTATTATTTAAAAAAAAACAATCACTGTGCAGTGATTTTTCTACCTCTGTGCAGATGAATCAACCACCGTCTCTTCTCAAACACGGTCGCGGGCACGTATGAGAAACTCAGCACAACGCTTCTTCCACCTTTTGTTGTCTCACAGCTCACAGCATGTCTGTAAACTGCGTCCACCATTCATTACACGGTCAACGTCCTCACAGACTCCGACGCAGATCATGTCCAGCCAATCAACCGTTGATTGTCTTGCAATTATATATATATTTTTTATAATTGACGTCTCTCGTCCACCCGTAGCAATCGAATCACCCAACAGACTCACCAAACATTCTGGATGCCGAATTTTTTTTTTTTTCTTTCGGCTTCGTATCACAGCACGTCGGCAACTATTAATACGATTTTCGTATTATTTTTTTAAACTTTCTTCCACGCGCAACAAATAATAATACGCACAATATTATATTTTATAAGTATCACTTCTCGCTTCAGTGTAGAGTGACGTCGTTCCTTCAACGAACGTTATAGCAGTACTCAAGTGCAAGAATTCTTCTTCAGGGGCAGGATGTCAAATAATGCTGCAGCAAATCAAATCACGTACTTTCTTCCTCTGGTATGAATACCTTCAACACGCAATCTTCGTTGTTTGCAATGATGCACAGCGACGTCTCTTCTCGATTCTAATTACGCAGTTTGTCATGGCAGCGGTAATGGCTGCCTGCAAAACATGTAGGCCTTCCACACTACGCAGATCTCGCGTGGTCCTATTACACATAGGCCTTCCACACTACGCAGATCTCGCGTGGTCCTATTACACATAGGCCTTCCACACTACGCAAATCTTGCCAACAGTTTCAAATAGAAACACATCTCGGTTTCACGTCTTCAATCAAATCGTTATCGTTGTTCTTTTTTTTAAACAGTGACGTCCTCCTCTCCTTTCGTGATAAGCGCCTTCGCCGACTGCGAGTTCACCTTTTCCGGCGTGGTGTATCCGTTCCACCCCTTCAAAGCAAAGCCAAGTTCTCCAATTTTCTATCTCTCCAACACTTGTGCGCTCCTTATCGAGCTCCTTACCTGCAGGATTTAAATCACCTTCACGCGATGCTCGTCACCTCACCGTTTCACACAGAGTGATTTGCCGTGTTTGAGCTGTGTGTAAAACACAACACACTGATTTACAAAACGGACATCATATTTCTCCTTGGACTGAACTCACGAAGATGGGCAGCCCAGGATTCTTTCCTTACGCTCGGATACCAATTAGAATGTGTTTACCATTCTTAGATTTGAATCATAATTTGTGAAGAAGCATATTAATATGCGCTTTAAGGCAGAAGAGAAGTTGGCACGCAAGCAACAAAATAACTCTAGAGGGAGAGGATAATCTTCAAGAGGAAGAGGACACTTCCATGGTCGTGGAAAGGAAGCTCGTAACCAAATTGCACAACTAGATGAAAGTATTGCTTCATTGAAGCATATGGAGGAACTGGAACAAGGATAATCCCTTATGATGAAGAAGATACTGTTAAAATCAGCCAAGAAGGTGCATAAACTAGAGCAAAAAATGAGCTTGTTTAGGATAATTTATAGATAAGGAGGTAAATGTTGCAAAGTGATTGTAGATAGTTAAAGCACAAACAATTTAGTGTCAACAGAGATGGTAGAGAAACTTGGCTTGAAGAGAATTGAGCATCCAAATCCATACAAAGTGTCATGGTTACAAAATGGATATCAAATTTTGGTAACTGAACAATGTATGGTGAATTTTTAGATTGGTTCTTATAAGGATGCAATTCTATGTGACATCATGCCAATGGATGCATGCCATATTTTGTTGGGTAGACCATGACAATTTGATAGAAAGACGATACATGATGGTAGAATGAACACTTATTCAATTGTTAAGGATGGTAAAAGTTATACATTGAGT
This sequence comes from Wollemia nobilis, assembly GCA_028583015.1. Lineage (NCBI taxonomy): Eukaryota > Viridiplantae > Streptophyta > Pinopsida > Araucariales > Araucariaceae > Wollemia > Wollemia nobilis. Next base: position 4,780,986 of record JAQPPZ010016822.1, read on the forward strand.
CCATTGAAGGATAAAAGAGAAGAGGTGGATAACAGTTCTAAAGTTTATCTAGTCTTAGGGAAATGATTCTTGAAAGACTCGAAGAAAGAGGAAGTGTGCTTTGTCTTCATTGCCAAATTTGCAGAAGATAGAGTAGCTAATGAAAAGGATAAAATTCCTCATGAAGTAGGTAGTATGTTAGAGGATTTTTTTGATATTCTCTTTTAAGGAGTTTTCAAATGGAAAATGGTTTGCCGCCTATGAGGAGCATTAGTCATAATGTAAACTTCATACATGGATAAAGTTTGCCAAACAAGACAACGTATAAAATGACACCCATGGAAAATAAAGAGACAAGTCCAAGAGCTTTTGGACAAGGGGTTGATTAGGGAGAACTTGAGCCCATGGGTACTACCAATTGTATTATCACGAAATAAAGGTGGAGAATGACATATGAGTACAAGCTCTCAGGCTATCAATAAGTTTACGATAAAATATAGGTTTTCTCTACCTTGTATGGATAGTTTGATGGATTTTTTGAATGGAGCAAAGCACTTCACAAAGATTGTGTAGTGAGTTCTCACTATAGTAAAAAAAGAAGGCCACACAAGATAGCCTTGACGAAGGAAGAAGCAAGCAAGAGGCCAAAGATGAAGCATCAGACAAAAGTGTCGATCAAAAGTTTTGAGTCGAAAAGGTGGAGGATAAAAGTTTCAAATTTCTGAGGATTAGAAGGCTAAAATTCCCGCAAAGTGCAAAAAGGCCAAAAGTCCTAAAATTGAAAGTCTACAAAAGTTTAGACCAAAGATGAAAAGCAAAAGTTTTGAATCATAAAGTTCTGAGGTCTTATGGTGAGAAAGGTTTCGAGGTTGGAAGAGATACAATATTTGAAGTCAGATGGCGATAAGACTTTACCTATGCTTTGAGAGTTTAGGGAATCAAAATTTGCTCTGCACAAAGGACCATTGGCCCCCCATACCCCCTAGCTGGGGTTGCGACCTCGAGCCCCGCATATTATGCTAATGTGTGCAATCTTCTAAGAAGTATAGTCCTTTCCTGCAAAAGATTATATCTCATTGAAAGGACAAATTAAAAACAACATGAAACCCATAGCAAAAGCAACCCCCAAATCTGGAGCATTAACTTAAGAAAATCTCTTGCATCTAGATTTTGGAAATCCTTAGAAATGGTAGATGACAATTATGATAGTGGTTACTTATCCGAGGGTCTAAAACCAATTGGCATTTATGATTCCATATCTAGAGGCCTTAGAGGAAGCAATGACTTAAATGAAGACATGACCCGATGCACGAATAAACAATCATTTTAAAATATCTACAAACTTTTAGAGGGAAAATCCCCTTGTTTTATAATCTATATATAATAGTTTTCTTAGCATTGTAAATGATTGATGAGTTTGTATAACTTTTCCTTAATTTCCCTTTGTATAGTAGTATATGGATCTTTGGGTGATCTTGAGGGCAACTCGAACCCCCACTCCTGGCATAATTTTTCTAATAATTTTTGCTTGCATATATATATATATATATACTGGAGGCTTACACATATATTTGATTTCAATTTTGTTTGGTTCTCAAGCCCCGATCCGTCTCCTTTGTGTGTGTGTTTGTATTTTCAATTTGTGCTTATATATGTCAAGGGGAGGAAGTGTTCACATTGGCGCATTAGAGTCAGAGTTGCTATGCAGAAGGGATCTTTGGCACATCACCTCTTGTTAGCTTAGTTTTTTTCTCGCTATCTTTGTTTTTTATTTCTACCCTTTTCCCCCAAGCTGATAGATTAGGAAATGTGTGCTTGAGATCACATCTTGTAAAGGATCCAACCTTTGTCAAAATCCCTAAAGCCCCCGACTAAGACAAACCCCATGCTCTCAGGACTGACCCTATTGTGGTGCTCTGCGCGAGGTGCAATAGCCTCGATCGTTTGGTCCATGCCACGTTCGATGATTAGGACAATCAGAGAGGACAATAGATTGATTTGAATAGTAGTTATCATGAAATTAAATCAAAGGATATGAGTGGAAGACCGTGTTTAAGACCAAATAAGGCTTGTATGAATGGCTGGTCATTCCATTTAGGTTGACAAATAACTTAGCACTTTTATGAAACTGATGAATGAAGTCTTGAAGCCTTTTCTTGGTAAGTTTTTGGTGGTTTACTTGGATGATATTTTTGTGTTTAGCAAGACTAAGGGAGAACACCTAAGGTATCTGAGATTAGTTTTGCAAAATTTGGAGAACCAATTGTTGATTAATTTGATGGAATGTAATTTTATGAAGAAAGAATTGATATATTTAGGTTTTGTTATTTTCAAGGATGGTTTGAGGATGGATCCAACAAAGGTAAAGGCTATTATGAATTGGCCATTACCAAAAAGTATGTTTGAGGCGAGAAGTTTCCATGGTTTAGCAAGTTTTTATAGTAAGTTTATTAAAAATTTTAGTAGAATTTATGTTCCAATCATGAAAAAAATGAGGGGCGGTAGGCATGAGTTCAAATGGATGATTGCAACCAAAAGGATCTTTTAAATCTTGAAAGAGAAAGTCATGGAGCAACCAGTTTTGGCATTACCAAACTTTAACAAGGCTTTCCACGTCGATTGTGATGCCAGTGGAACAACCGTTGGAGGAGTTTTGAGTCAAGAAGGTAAGCTCATTGCTTATTTTAGTGAGAAGTTGAATGAAACCAAGATAAAATATTTTGTTTATTATTATGAGTTTTATGCTATTGTACAAGCACTTAAGTGGAGACATTATTATTATCGAAAGAATTTGTGTTGTTTATAGATCATCATGTTTTGTAATTCATTAACAATCAAGGTAAATTAAACCGAAAGACATATGAAATGGGTGGAGTATCTTCAAAGTTACTCATTTGTTTTGAGCTATACGAGTATAGTTCAAATTAGGTAGGAAATACCTTGAGTAGAAGAAGTATGTTGGTGAATGCAATGAAGATTGAAGTTGCATGTTTTGATGTTATGAAAGAGCTTTATGATGATGATTTAGACTTCAAAGAAGCATGTGCAACATGTAAAAACCCTTTTTATGGGAGATAGAACACTATGGCTTGACTATTTTATCCAAGAGGGACAATAATTATGCATACCACAGAGCTCAACGAGAGAGAACTTGATAAGTGAAAGACATAATGGAAGACTTCCTAGACATTTTGGAGTTGATAAAGCCATGAGATAAATTTGTGCAAGATATTATTCGCAAGAACGAATCTGGATGTAAGAATATTTGTGGAGTGTGGTCGAGTTTATCAACATGCAAAGGGAAGAAGCCAGAACATTGAGTTGTATAAACCATAATTGATAGTAGAAATACCATGGGAAGACATAAGTATGTACTTTGTCCTTGGATTACCTTAAAAACAAAGAGGTAATGATTCCATTTTTGTTGTTGATAGATTTTTGAAGATGACACATTTTATACCTTGTAAATAGACAAATGATGTTACTCATATTGTTGATTTGTTCTTTAGAGAAGTTGTAAGATTGCATGGTTTACCAAAAAATATTATGTTGGATAGAGATGCTAAGTTTGTAGGTCACTTTTGACACACTTTGTGGGAAAAATTAGGCACAAAATTGTGTTTTAGTTCAATTTATCACCCATAAACAGATGTACAAGTTGAAGTTATGAATATAAGTCTTGAGAATTTGTTGAGACGCTTAGTTGACAAGAAGCCAAAATTATGAGATACCATATTGACACATGCAAAATCTACATATAACAATTTGATAAGCAAAAGCATAACCAAGAGTCCATTTCAAATTGTGTATGGAATGTGTCTCAAAGGAGTGGATGGGTTGTAAAGTACAACTAATTTATAGAGACCTTGTGTTGTAGTAGAGGACTTTGTTGAGTACATGCATGATTTACATCAAGAAGTGAAGGCTGATTTGGAAAGGAATGCCATAAAATACAAACAAACACCAATCTCAAGCTAAGGATACATTCAGGTGGGAGACTTAGTTTTGGCACATTTACAAAAGGAAAGATTTTCAAAAGGCGCTTACAACAAGATCAATTGAAAGAAGATTCGACTTTGTAAGGTCTTGAAATTTGCAACAAATGCCTATGAAATTGAACTCCAAGAAGAAGTAGACATCTCATTAATTTCTAATGTGGTATATTTGTATCCATACAATGAAAAACCTACATAGAATACTGAAGATATATTTAATTTTTTAACAAAAGAATGGATAGCATACTTGTTGGAAATAATAGGGGGTGATATTGAGGTAGTGTTAGATTTTAGAGTGGTCAAGAGAACAAAAAGTAAAGTATATTATGAGTATTTGATCAAGTGGAAAAACTAATAAGTTGAAACAACACCATGGATGAATGTTTCCAAGATTGCTAAGTATAATATCTTCATTATAAATTTCAAAAAACTGTTCATTGTTCATAAAACATTTCCTCTTACCTAACATATATGATGCAGGAGCATCCAAAATATAAGCATTTATTAAATCAACAGATTATTAATAACGGCTGGGTGAATAGTAGTTTGAGTAACTGCCAAACCTTGCATATAATAAGAGAAGAGGAAGCGAAATTGAGGACGCAAGAAAATAAGAGGACGAGTCTCGAAAGAAGAGAAGAGAGAAGCCGGTAGGAAGGGCGGCGTGGAGGAGAGTTCGTGCTGGATGCTTGAGTCAGCAAGTGCAAAGATATGTAGACACAGAGAAAGATAACCATAGCAATGTGCGAATTCAACTGTGAGCAAGAGCAGGATATTGTAGAAAACCATTGTGGCACAGTACATTGATTCTCATGTTTTGGGTAGCCTTTGGGTACATCGGAAATATTATAATATTCCTTCCCTAATTATTTTGGTGTGAATATCTGAATGATGAATGTTTTATATTCTTGGTACTGTATACCGTAGACTGGAATATAGGTTTGTAGGTGAGGATTGGTCGTAATTCAGGCAGAACCGGAGATTGTCGTCGTTCAAATTATCGAAGCACGAAGTGGATAGATGCAAGGTTGTCGTTTAAATAGTCATTGTTCGAATAAGGAGGGACGTTCAATTGAGATGAGTGTAGCCGTTCAAGTGGTGATTGTTGTTTGATAGCAAGGTACCGTTCGAATGCAAGTGTTGTTGTAAGTGTTGACATTCAAACTGAGAGCGTCATTTGGCCAAAACTATGGTGCCGTTCAAATAAGAAAGCCATCCCCATTCAAGTAAATGTCGTTTAAGAAAGATAAGAGTACCGTCATTCAAAAGGAGAATGTGTGATTACTGTTCATTTAAAGATAAGAGCACCATTAAAAAAAATAAGGCCAAAACACTGTTCAAAGGGAGACCCAAGTGCCGTTCAAGTGAAGTATTAGAGTGTTATTCAATTAAAAAAATATTGTCCTTCAGGTACTATGAAAGAATCTCACTCTTCAAGTGAAGATCAAAGCTTAGGACTTGTCCAAGGTGATCACCATGGGGATGAAAGAAATTATTTTCAATTCAATAGGGAAGAGGAGATAAACCAAATAAACAATGTCGTTGTGAGCAATGCACTATAGTAATTATCTTTGGAGGAGATAAAGTGGGAATAGTTTGAGGAGATCAGAGAATTTACTAGAATAATGAAAAGCCAAAGCACCTTAAGAGATGCAATTTAGGTGATCAATAAGATTTTGGTATGACCTCTCTGGACGAAATGCTTTGATTGAATTATATGGCTGTGGGCATGGTACATAGAGTCGAATGCTTGTTAAATTTATATTATTATTTTTTTTAATATAAAAAAATTGGTAATATTATTGAGTGTTTTTATTATAAATGTTAATTTGCTGGGTTAAATGAAGTTAACAAAATTCTTTTATTATTATGTTTTAATATATAGAAAAATAGGTAATACCATTGAATGTTGTCACTATAAAGTTTAGGTTGTTGAGGTAGACATAGTTAATAGAAACTGAGGCAGCCAATAGACAACTGATGCAGACCTTAGCTTGCAACTATGTTCATATGAAACAAGAATAATCAAAACAAAAAAGACAACAAAACTAAAAAATGACAGAAGCACTTAGAACAAAAATCCAAAATTGTTTATTCCCAACTCCAAGCTGCCTGGACAAACATACAACACAGTATATAAAACCCCCAAAAACTCAAACCCTAACTAACTCCTATTTTTGGTACCACTAAAACAAAAAAACAAAGCAAAGTTACAAAAACAGAAATAGGCCCACTAAATAAAGGGTAAGTGGAGTGGACGGAAGAGCTGTTACAAACCACATCATAAACGATTGACTGCTATTATCCAATCTATTAATACGACACTATATAAAACCCCCAAAACTCAAACCCTAACTAACTCTTATTTTTGGTACCATTAAAACAAAAAAACAAAGCAAAGTTGTTACAAAAACAAAAATAGGCCCACTAAATAAAGCATAAGTGAAGTGGAAGGGAGAGCTGTTACAAACCACATCATAAACGATTGACTGCTATTATCCAATCTATTAATATGACACTATATAAAACCCCCAAAACCAAACCCTAACTAACTCCTATTTTTGGTACCATTAAAACAAAAAAACAAAGCAAAGTTGTTACGAAAACACAAATAGGCCAACTAAATAAAGCGTAAGTGGAGTGGATGGGAGAGCTGTTACAAACCACATCATAAACGATTGACTGCAATTATCCAATCTATTAATACGTCGTGGTTTGAACCTTGAACCTACCCAAAGAAAACCAAAACCCTATCATCTAACCTATCCTTTTTAAGATGGATCATAGTTTAATCTCAAAATTACTTAGAAAACCAAAATCCTAACTATAAAAAACCAAAATCTTAATCATTATAATATACTTATAGAACATCAAATTTATATTATTAAAATGGATATATGCTAACTTGCTTGACAACGCACATAATACAATCAAAGTAGAAATAAAGCTATTATTGACATTTTCTCGTAGGTTGATGGATAGTGATAACGCAATAATAAAAAGTCAAAAAAAATAAAAATAAGATTTTCACTTCGAAAAAGAAAGAACAAATAAGAACATTATTTATTTTTTTTTAGCTAAGGTAGAGTGTGATTGAAAATGACACGAAATAAAATGTTTTAATATTATAATAATATTTAATTTATATATAAAAGGAAATAAAACAATGAAAAATTAAATGCGATTGTTGGAACGCAATAAAAAGGTTATTTTTGTTTCAACCCTATTGTAATAAGCTTAATATAATTTTTTAAATAATAATAAAGTTGATTTTAATTTTAGATGTATTTATATGATTTACAATTTAAATGTTATATTTAAATTAATATTTTTTTATTAGATTGTGAAATGAAGGTTTTGAAAGGAATTCACAACCTTTTACATCATTTTCAATAGGAGCAAACTACATAGAAAACACTTACAGATAAACCAACAAAAACCTAATCCAATTTAAAAGTGGGATCTTAGTTACTTGTGATCCTACCCTAGGATCCAAAATTGACCATCGACGAAAACAAGGAAAGAACGAAGACAACGCAAAAAAGCTCAATAGGTAGACATTGAAGAACTCGAAAAACACCCGATGCTATAGAAATCCAGGTCCTTACTTGGGTGCAGGTTTACTTGAAGTAGAATCCTCCAAAAAATTATTTACTAAATGATTCACCTCAACAAATTCCACAACTTGTTAGCGTATATTTTATTAGTTGTTATTTCATTATGTTGGGATATTAGGGAATATTATGTCGTTAGACTATTGTTAGTCTATCTTATTGTTGGGCACTATGCAGTTAGCTCGATCCACTTTATTCGGGCTAATCTGGGCCTAAGGTTGTAGTTATATTATGCATTTGATTAATGGAATATTTTATTGGTTTGCTGCTCTATCATGGTATCAAAGCAAGGTCTACCCACGTTTGTTTTTCGTAGCTTGACAAACTGATTGGGTCTACCCAGGTAGACAGATCGAGACATGGACTACAACCTGCAAATCCAATGCATCCTCTGATGCTGAGAAGGACTCGATGTTAGGCCTTATTTGAAATGAACACAATAAGATAATATTACAAATGAAACACGTTTACAATATATAGGCATAAGCCTATATTCAACACATGACACTTGTCAAGAGAAACTGACAAGTGTCAAGGTGAAGGCATAGTGCACTTTAACTCTAACATTCCCCCTTAAAGTGCACTATCCTAACTAAAGAATAAACAAAGCAAGTCAACATTAGGTAACATTCCCCCTTAATGTTGACTTCTCTAAATAACAATTCTACTTCCTCCTTTATTACTGATTTGGTCTAGACTTGTGCTCTTTGCGCTTGGCTCTCCAACTATGAATAATGCTAGATTCACTATGTATACATCTCGGTCTGTTGCCTCAGGGTCAGCCACTTCCACGGGTCTGTTGCCACTGGGTCAGCCGTCTAAGTGCCTCAGGGTCATCATGGGTGCCTCAGGGTCAGCCACTTCTGGGTCTGTTGCCTCTGTAGGTCATCCTCAGAGGATGTTGCCTCTCGTAGGTCACTAACTAGATTCACCATAAATATCAAATCCCTCCTTATGGTGAACTCAATCTAGAAGGTGTCGGTCTCTGTCGAAAATGCACCTTAATACAAAGGAAAAACGAGCCATATAAGAGTGTCGGTCTTTGCCGAAAATGCACTCAATACAATAAAATGAGCCATAGATCCAAATATGGAGGAGAAGAAGAAAGAAAAGAAGAGAATCTTCTGAAGTGTCTTCGTCTGTAGTCTTCAGAAGTAGATCCAGAAAAAAAACCTCGGATAGAGTCTAGGGTGTCAATGTCTGTATTCCCTAGAATAAGTGTCCTTATGGTAGCCACCTCATCTTACCGAAATGCATGGGTAACCAGCTGCTGCATCTGCCAAGTAGAAAGAGGATAATACTAGATACTAGGTTCACTTACTAGTGCCTTGGGGGTGTTGGGTACAACCGAGAGTGCACTCCAAGGTAGAAAACTTTGAGGCTTATAAATTCAAATGAAAAAATATCAAAATTACAAATGGACACCACCACTGTGTCGGTCTCGAAAAAATATTTCCAACGACTATAAACATGGCTATAATCGGATCTCAATAAGTCCTTCATCCATGGGAAAAACTACAGTAACCTCACTAAGTAGCAAATAACCTTTGCAATGTGGCGGCATCGTTCTCTAGCAGAATAAAAAACAAATCAATTTACCCTCGTATGGGAATTACATGGGCCATGTGTCTAAGTGCCATGAGGCCTTCAGCTCCCACTTCCACTCTCCATGTGGAAAAGGATTTAAAAAAATGACCAAATAAAACTTCACCATCCTTGAAAAATTTTTTCCCTCCAAGGAAAAATACATAGGCCATGCAGGCCTTCCACTTCATGTGGGCATACATTAAAAAAATGATAAAAATATCCTGCAAACAGGCAGACATTACAACAGACTTTAGCAAATCATTCATATTTTAGCAGACAATATGCTCTCAATGAAAAAATGAAAGGTCATTGCCTCCATATTGGGCCCCACCACCAGCAATAGCACATTAAGGGAGGATGTAGAATTTTTTTTAGAGAAGTCAACATTAAGGGGGAATGTTACCTAATGTTGACTTGTTTAGTTAGGATAGTGCACATTAAGGGGGAATGTTAGAATTAATGTAATGTGCACTATGCCTTCCTTGACACTTGTCAGTTTCACTTGACAAGTGTCATGCATTTCATATAGGCTTATGCCTATATATTGTAACCATTTGTATCAATAATCAAACCCTTCAGTTTCACTCCCAACACTCAATATGAGGGTACTAGGACCCCTCATAAAAACCTATGTAAACTCATTGAAAAAAATAAATAATTTTCCACTCCCAAGAAAATGGTAAAATAAATCCCCACTACATCGTTAAATGGCAAAGGTCGTTTTAGTTTTTACTAAAATCAACATTAGAAGAAAATTTTGACATAAAGGATGAGAAAGCACAATGCATGAGTTCAAATTCAAAAAAATTTAAAGGTACAAAGGAATATGGGGAGGCAAATTTTAAAGTAAATGAGGTGAAAGAGATCAAGGTTAATCCAAGTAAATCATTGCAACATGGTGGTGAATACTCCAACATTTGGAGGAACAAATATGATAGATTTTAGAAGTCGACCAAAATTGCAATCATCACTAAATTCAATTTGTACTGCAATTGTTGTCACTCCACTTGTATGGTAAGTGACTTGTACGACAATCACTTGCACAACAGTCACTTTTATGGCAATATTTTTACTATAATCCACTTGATCCATATGAACGATAGTAACTCCGCTTGCACAACAACCTTCATCGGTAAAACTTATATAACACCCTCCAATAACACTTCTCATATGACATATTGGACTTTAACTCATGGTTCCAACCTACACAGAACTTGACAATAACAACTATAGATCTATTGGGCTACAACAATAGCATCACACAAATATGCATAGTCACAAATGAGAAAATGATAGTTATTACATTGTTTGTATGACACTCTTTGATGATACAAATGAATATCTTGAATACAACTACAAATAGAGACCACCTGATGATGATGATACTCCACACAAACAAATGGGGGTACCATTTATCCTTGAGGGCTATAAATTAACAACATCTATCACTTAGGACACCTTATGTAACTACCCTCCATTCACACATTATAATTACATGCTTAATGCCATACATCACAAACTTGTATTATCCAATACTGATGTCATTACCTTGACGTAATTACACTACAAAATTATATTTTGTGCGTATTGCACTTATTTGATTTTTACATTACTTTGTTTGAGGTTGTTTAGAACTAGCTCCTACAAGTACCCTCCCATTTAATTTGGTCGACGTCCTCATTCATGACAACCTCTACTCTTGGGTAATCAAGTTCTATTGATGATGGGGCATAAGAACAAGTACACTTCTAAGTTCCTAGATTTGTAGCCTCAAGGCCTTAGTCTCTCCTTTAAATAATTTTACATAGGCTTGGTATCGAGCGCACTATAGGCCTTAATTATTTGACCTCTAATCAACTTCTTCCAGCCTAGCCTTCAACTCGTCTTCCTTATTTGTAGCTTCAACCTCAACTTCCTTCTTGGATTTTTCTTTGACTTTTATTGCTTTTGCTTCCCTTCTTGTTGTCATTGTGAGTTGATCATCCTTCTCTATTATTAGATAATCTTGGTGAGTGACTTCAAGGTTATTTACTTCCAACATCCTACTAGTTATACTTTGACATCCTTCTACACTTATCGAATTCATGCCTCCATTACCTACAATTGGTTACCCTATTCCTCCTCCTTCAACTTTAGGCTAGGAACCATCTGCTGGAACTTCTCCAACCCAATAGCTAACCATTGAATCAAGTATGCTAAGAAGTTCATCATGGCATATGATTTCACTAATTCATGTGCAATTTTAACATACTTGACACCTAATTACTTCTTTGGGTGGGTTGTCAAACTCCCTTCATCTACGTATACTCTTTTTGGATGTCAATAAAGCGTTTGAGTCCCTTTTGATAGATTATTTTATCCTAACATTGTTTTTATGTTATCAACCTCTGACTCCCATGACTGTGTCTGATGAATATCAATAATATTCTTCATCTGCTCTTCATCTCAAGCCTGATGCACCAATTTGCCTATCTCATTCTCCATATTTAGCTGCCATATTATCCAATATCTAATACAGCCAACTTGGAATTCACTGCACACTCTCTCTAATGCTTTAGTGATTTTATCAAAGAAGGTATCAACCTACTCATTAATACTCTCTCCTAGAACTAGAGGTCTTCTCAAAATTGGTGTTTTTAAAATGAAATGCTCATTCCTCTGCTAGTTCTATATCAATGTCATCTTCAGTCATGATCTCCTCCTTGTCCTTTCCATTATGACCTATTAGGTTGATTCTCTGTTTGGTTACCTTATCTTCTTGTATATTCTAGCTCATATTAGTAGTGCATACTTATGTGACCAACATGCCCTATCTCCTTTCAATTTCTTCTTTTGATGGCTAGCTACTCTTGCATTTTTTCCACAATCTAAACCTAAATGCATTTTATTTTTCCTTATCCCCCATTTATTTTGGCATAGCTAAAATCAGTGCCATCTCTTGTTGGCTTTTCTAGGTTATAACAGGTCCCAATATTCAAGATATTAACTAGACTCAAATATAAGAGCAATCAATATATTAAATGGAAAAAATCAATGAACATAACATTCATGAAAATAACAATAATATGAATTAAATTGTCATTCATTGATAATGTGCAAAAAACTTACAATATAATTGCTCAAAATATTGCATACAAGCTTTAATATTATATGATGAATCTTATATTACAATCTTCTTTTTTAGACACAATACATGGAGTTTTGTCTCCATAATATAACCTTAGAAAGGTGACTCTTTCAATACTTGACTATTGAACTCCTCACATATCCAGTAGTTGCATCCATTCTTATTCCATGAATAAGATAAATATCTCATGTCCCTTGGCTTCACATCTTGCCACTTATATACATGACTCTTAACTCTCTATTTACTTGTACACTTTGCTCCATGACATTCCTACATGCACACTTGCACACTTTCTCACTCTACAAATTGCATAAATTGTTACATGACACTTGTGCACATCCTACACATAGATACCTACATAAGGGGAAATATAAATCACATATCTAAACTATAGAATTACACCCTGATATAATATTTACATATGTACTATGAGGTACACTTATATTTCTAACAAATAATGTAATATTCTCTAACACCCCCTATGTTACATTATTTGGTTATTGAAGACTTTAGTCTTCAATATCTAATTATTACTTTTGTTATTTTGCTCTGGTTCTGACACTACTCTGGATTTTGATTATTTTTTGATTTTATCTGTTGTATCACTGTAGGTATTGTATTTTCTCTAATCCTAATTATTTAAAGACTGGCTTTTGTAATAACTTGTTTAAGTACCTCATCCAATGCTATTAGTAGATTTTATTTTATAGTGTTTCATTCATGAACACCATTCCCTTTATACCAACATATTTGGTGGGTATGATTATGACTCCCACAATTTAGACAATGAGTGTGATTCTAGTAATATTTAGTCTTATGTCCTAGCTTATTATATTGTTTACACTTTTGAGTGTAATTTATTTGTTGATAAAATTTGACGGGAACATAAAACTGATTTCTTGGTTTTGTAACCTTTTTGGATATCATAACATCTTCAATACATTCATTCATGCGTTGCTTGAGAATTGTAAAAATAATATCTTCAACTTCTCTTTGAATAAATTGAATATGTTTTGTTAATTCTTGATTCATAGAAGCTTTCCCTTTTTCTTAAGCATTCATTTTTATTTGCCATATATCCATTTTTTAATGAATTCCTTTGGAGTTGAAATCCTTATTACTTGAAAGTTTAATTAAAAAACAATCAAAAGATTCAAATAAATTCTTCAATCTAAAATTTGCAAATCCAATAATCAAATAATCAAATCCTTTGGAGTAGAAGACCTTATGGCTCCCAAATTTTAAATAAACAATTTTAATTTGTAAAATTTTCAATCAATCAAATCTTTAAATTTTTCAAATTTCTTTTGGAGTAGAAAACCTTATCTCTCCAAACTTTAATTAATCAAAAAATTCTCAAATTTTTTATAATTCAAGTTTTTGAAATCAAATAAAATTAAATTGTAATTTCTCTCAAATTTTTTTCCATTTTTTTTTTAATGAGCTTATCACTCCAGTAATATTTATGCCAAATATTGAGATTGAATAAAGTCAAATGCACGCTCACGATTTTGAAATATGAAAAAATGTAATTTTGTACCTTAGTATTGGTGCTCTTGCTTTAACTTCACTACAACGACACTTGCATGCAACAATGAAGAAATGTTATGTCTCCATTTTGATATTTGTCCTTCCTTGCATGTAGCAGACAATTCATCAAGGTAATATTCCTCAAGTGCAGGTAGAATGCATTACCGTGTTAGGATGCTCCACAAGATTTTTTGAGTGCTTAGATTTTCTTCTAACAAAGTTTACCTTCTCTTTACTTTTCTCTGCGAATGCATAGGTGCTACTCTGAATGCTACTCTTAAAAAATCCTCTAAAAAGCTCAAACCTTAGATTTTCTTCCTTCTAGTGTAGTTAATAGAGATGCCTTGAAGTCGTAGATTATGGATCTCTATGAATCTATTGCAACAACGCCCTTATGCTCTTAAAATTTGATTTTCAATGCTTTCTTGGATTTCAATCTCTTTCGCAGTGTCCTCGACTGCTTGTCTCCTATGGCTCACATCCACATGTGTTCGTTAGTCGTTATCCTTAAATACGAGCTCTCTTTTATGCTAACAATGTTTTCTAGAGGCACTTTAGTCTAGAAAACCCATCCAAAAAAATGGGATTCTTCAATCGTCCAACATGTTGACGTTATAGTCTTCTTTTTGCCTTTAATCTTTTGCAATTCTAAAATTTTAATCCTTTTTTAATCAATTTACTAACTCTTGATTTGTAGTAATCAATCAATATGGGTTTATGTTTCCTTCACATGGATCTTATAAATTTAATCTTTGATTCACACTGATGACTTCCTCCGATGCTAGCTTCTGACTTGAAATTTTCTTCAAATAAAATTCTTCAAAAATATTCACATCAAATATTTTTAGTGCTAGCTTTAGAGACTACTTGAAGTAGTTCTGATACCACTATTGGATGTTTAGCTAGGTTATCACAGGTCCCAATATTCAGGATCTTAAGTAGACTCAAATATAAGAGCAATCAATACATTAAATGACCAAAATTTATGAACATACCATTCATGAAAAGAACAATAATATGGATTAAATGGCCGATATCAATGATAATATGTAAAAGCAAACTTACAATATAATTTATCAATATATTGCATACAAGCTTCAATATTCTCTGATGAGTCTTATGCTACAATATTCTTTTTTTAGATACAATACATTGAGCTTTGTCTCCATAATATGACCTTAGAAATATGACTCTTCAATACTTGACTATTACAATCCTCACATATTCGGGAGATGCATCCTTTCCTATTCCATACATAAGAAAAATATCTCATGTCCCTTGGCTTTACATCTTGCCACTTGTATACATGACTCTTGACTTTCTATTTACTTGCACACTCCTACATGCATACTTGCACACTTTACTATATGACACTTGCATACTTTCTCACTCTACACACTTACACACATTGTTACATGAAACTTGTGCACATCCTACACATAGAAATGTACATAAGGGGAAATATAAATCACACATCAAAACTATAGACTCACACCCTATTCTAATATTTACATATGTACCGTGAGGTACATTTTTATTTCTACCAAATAATGTAATATTCCTTAATATCTCATGTGATGTAGATATGATCTTAGTATGTGTATCTTCATCCAATGGAGGTAATCCATATGGATCCACCTATTGCACAAACTACATAGGCATACTATTAAAAATATCAAATTAGTTAACATTCTCTACCTGCACACCATCCTCATAATCTATTGCATTCTAGATTTCCTTATCCACATCTACATCTATTGATTTCTATGTCTTCTATTATACAATACTCTACTCTGGGTGTTGCACTCTCGTCTCCTCTGTCTATACTATTTATGCAATAGAGTCATTTAGGTATTGTACACCTATTGTAGCCTTGTATGAAGTCACTCTATTAATACCTAAACTAGTACCTATAGTGCCTCCTTACATAGTTGGAGTCCTTGGCTGTGCAATAACTTCCTCTCGCACTACCCCCTATGGTTATCCATGCATCTTGTTATGTCCTCCCACCATCCGCTATGCACTACCACCTTCTCCTACTATGAGTGTTCTCCTCTTTGTGACTTGCTACAGATCCTCCTATTGATGTTGTGGTTGGGTTCTCATCCATTATTGCTCCAACATCCTACGTTGTTTATCTCTCTACAATAGGTATTTAGCACATTATTGCTCCTTAGCTTCTTCTAAATTTATACTTTTCTCATATATTAAGCCTTCTTGAACCTTCCTCTTCCTCAATATTTCTTTCTTCCTCTTCACTAGAGTCCTTGAATTTCACATATATCCATATGAATATGCTTGATGCATGCTCCAAAATCACTCTAGGTGGATTCAACCCTAGAAACTATAAATTCTCCTATGTCACATCATTCATCATCAACATAATAGCATGGAAAGTCATTGAAAAGTTTCTAGTGTGTCACATCAAAAAATCTTGACACAACTCGACAAATATGATGCCCAATCATATGTTATGACTACCATAATACCTTCCATATATAGTATGATCCAAGTGTACATCTCCGAGGCTCATTATTCCCTATGGAGTGTTGACATAATCATATTCATGGTGCATTGTAGTTCCTTTATCTTCAACTTCTACATTTTTAGTCTATGGCTCACATGCTTCAATAATTTTATTGCTTCCTCAAGACTAAGATTCATAATCTTGTTCATTAGGTTCTTCCACTGATGTAAATAAAATTCCTTATTTTTATTAGTATATGTGAATTTGGTATTCAAAAGTCCTTTAAAAATTGTGAGAGAATAATAATTGTATCTCTCGGTCATCAATCCTCGCTCTACTTAAATGACATTCTAAATCATATGTTTGTAGCATCTGTAACAAAAATGACTTTGAAAACTCCTTATCAAAATTGGAAATTTGTAAGATATGATGCACACCTATGTTCCTAAAGTTAATCTTTAGTGGATGTTACTGTGGATTTTTCTACCACCAGTTCCTATAAAACTCTCATACTAGTTGTTGCCATGACATTTGTTGCAAGGGTATGGGTATTTTTTCTCTTCTCTTGCCTCTCTCCTCTTGAAATGAAGCCTCTATTCCTCTCTCTTATGGAGTGTTGGTTCCTGGATTAATATTCAACTCTTTGCTATGTTGCCTACTCCTTTCTCTCTCAACATCTATACCTCATTCTCTCTATTGCACACATTATACAGGCCCTCTCTTGGGGCTAACTTTAATACCCTTTCCTCATGAGCAATGTTTCAAATACACTTCCTTAGGTGGAATCCTCCTCTACTATTGTTGTTCTAATTGTTGAATCCTTTCTATAATCCTTGGTCGTTTGTTCATCTTGTCTACTTCTAGTCACTTTAATTATAATTTATACTCTTGCACTTGTACAATTGCACTTTTTCTTATATAGACCTAACATATATGTCCTTTGCTTGTACAAAACTACCATATAGATCCGTTGCTTGCAAGGTGATCACTTATTATTCTTGTACAACACTACCATGTAGATCCATTGCTTATATGGTAGTGGTTTGTTGTACTTGTATGACAACCTTTCTTACATTGTGCCCTTCTACATGTATCTACATCACCCTATCGTATTATTTTAGGACTCCATTTGTACAACACTCTCTACACTTGCAATCCTTTTCGTATGTCTACAACAACTTTGAATCCTTCCTCTTAGCAATTGTCCATACAAATGATACAACCTATCTCTTACAAATGTTTTTAGTTGTCTGTAAAACCCTTCATTTGTAAGGCTTGTATGGCTCATACATGTGCAACATCATCCTCTAATATCTTTTTATTTTGGCATTGTGACTTCCTCCTTAGGGTACGTTTGCTCATTTATCTAGTCTCCATCAATAGCTCATGTACATGTTGATATTTCTCCCTTTCAATGTTGAGCAATGAAATGCTTAAAGTATCTCCCTAGCATGTATTTATAAGATGGTGGATGGGAGGGAGTACAGTTTGTGTTCATGTGATAATTACCTCCTAATTGCCACTTTGTCACCATTGCATGTAATTGAACATTTTGTTTTCCTTATTTTTTCCTCTTTTTAATGCATCATAGGTTTATTTCTACCTCCTCATCCATGCAACGAAGTGGACGTCCACTTAAATTGCCTATTTCTCTAACAAATCTACCTCACTTTCCTCCTAATGATTTTGTGTTTTCCTCTACCTAGGTGTTATATGACATATAGCCATACAAGGTTGTGTTATTTTATGGCAAATTATTGGAATATTATTCATATGATGGTCTACCATACAAGCCCTACTTTTCTGGACACTTACACTTAATGACAAGCCTTGCTTATATGACCATCTTCCTTTGTAAGGCATGGTCCACTTGTACGACAATATATTGTATAAGCTTCATTTGTATAACACTACCTTCCATTTGTATGATAGTTTTCCATACAAGTACCATTTATACAATGGTTTATCATCTGTCTTTCACTTTTATCACAGTATTTCCTACCTCCTTTTTGTTTCCCTACCATCGTTGCCCATCATTTTGCCTTGTTTGGTTTGGGTGTCCTAATTATGCACCAACTCTTTGTCTTTGTAATCACCTTTTTTGCGATGATCTCTCAAACTCAAATAGATCTCTTTCTCCATGCATTCGTATTGAGCAATATTCCATGAATTGGGACTGTCTACTTCTTACTACAAACTATCTGAGGTCCATCCAAGGTCTCTTGTCCCTGCATATTCTATTCCTATGTTGTCTTGGGCAATAACCAAGAGGTGGCCTTGATGGACCAACTTGATGGTTGTGCAAAAATTGGTTGTTTCTTATGTGATCAAAGAGAGGTCCTAATGGGCCAGTTCAATGACTACGTGATGTAGGGGTATTAGAAGGAAAAAACCTTCCCCTCAAAATATTGGAAAAGAGGCCAACCAACCGCCCCCCTTGGCCAAGAAAACTTAGATGACCTAGGGAACCTAATAGTCATCCTAGATTACCTAAATTGCCTATTCCATACACATGGATTGGGTTATTTAGTAGTCCTTGCAAACCACTTCATTTTTCCAAGGAACCATTCAAATTAGGTGGTGGACCTTGACTCCACTCATTTACTTGCATTATCTCCTTAGAGTTTTTATGATTTTGAGTCACTTGTTAGCCTTCATCTTCTAGTTGAGGAACCTGTAATTTTCTTATTCTTCTTCGAAGTTCCTATCTTGAGCTATCATTACTTGAATATTCTCCATTGTTGCTATAACTTGTTAAGAATGTAGTGTTGCATCTACCTTCTTTAGGTGATAATGATATTTTAAGTATATCTCTCCATAGGGATTCATTTGCTACAAGTCTTCTCTCCATTCTTCTTGCTTGAATGCCATATTATAGCCTTTTTATTTCTCGTGTATGTTGTTCCCTTAGTTCTTTTTTTCTTATTTTTAATTGGTTATATTGATCTTGCAATTGCTATGTTTTTAACTCATTCTTTGTTGATAAATTTGATTATTGCTAGCAAAATCATTCCTTCATATTTAGTTCGATTACTTAGAGCTTTCTATTCTAGTGGCTCTTCTTGTCCATCTTCAATTGCCACCATTCTTTGCGTATCTTCTCTTTCCAGTAATATTAGCCTACCTTCTTCTTTTGTATCATGAAATATCACATATACCCATATTCTTCTTCTTTCTATAGAGAGGGGTTCCAATTCCTCCTATTCAATTAAGGGTTGTTCACAATTTCTAAACATCTAAATTAAGTATGAGTCACTGTCTTCCTTTTTCACACCATTTTCATGTTTGGTCTGACTCAAATCACCTTCTTCATAGATCAATATACCTTCAAAAGGTTTTCAAATTTGATTTTGTGCTATAGTCAACCTTCTTATACTTTACTCCTTTTTTTGGTTCAAGATTAAACATATTCACCTAAGTTGTCACCTTATATTGATTTAATCTTGATTCGTTAATTGTCTTGATACATTATCCTATCTAGTTTTTGTAATTTTACTACATCATTATCCATCATCTCTACCACTTAAAAGGATCCAAGCCATAAGGTCTTCAACTTACCTAACTTGATCTCTCACTTGCCATTGAATTTTAGTATCATGTCAATTGACTTCAGCTTCATGTTTCTTAAGTGTTTCTCATGCCACAAATTCCTTCGATATTGGGGAAACTATGTTGCTTACTAAGCCATAACCTTATTTTAATTCGATTTTACCAGTATCACTAGCCTCTCCTAATCACCCCTACAATTGCACACTACCACTCTTAGACTTGGTACCAAGAACTCCATTGACATAACAACCTCCTACCTCTACATCAACTAGAATGGTGTGTGATTTACCATTGGCTTAAATATTGTTATGTACACTCATAGAACTACTAGCAATTTCTCCTCCTAGTCAACATTTTCAACTCCTCATGAATTATATATTATAGAAACTAAAACCTTGTTAGTTGCCTCCACTAGCCCATTTGCTCTAGGATAATATGGACTTGATAACGAATGCGAAATATTAAACTCCATGGTAAGTTTTTGGATTATTTTATTCACAAACTGTTCTTTATCACTTTTCAATTGTAAGGGTACACCAAATCTAGTAATTATCTACTCATAGAAATTATGCTATTCTCCTTACACAATTGTTAGGCAATGCTCTTGCCTTGACCCACTTTGTCAAATAATTTGTTGTCACCATTATATATCTACATTTCCTCTTGTTGGTATTCAATGAACCAACAAAATTAATACCGTAGACCCTATCTCTAAAACAACTCATATGGCTACGATAGGTGTAATGGCATGAAGTCCCTCTTCAATGGCCTCCCAACTCTTTGGCACGTATCACATGCTTTCTGATGAGGCCTGCAAATGCCTCACCCATGGACTAGTTTTGATAACTTATAAACACTTTTGAACACCTTATGTTATGTTTTGATGCTAATTATAGTGATAGAATGCATTATGTATTGGTGTTTACATGTTGTAAATGTTAAAGTGCATATATCCTATTTTGACTATTTTTCTATGTTTTATAGTCTGTTTTAGCTATATGTTTTAGTATATTTTGCATTAAATTAAAGTTGTAATATTAAGGTACTGCTATCTATTTGGTTTTGTGCTTCTTTCACAAGCTTTTCCCATCGTTCACTCACTTTGAATAACCAAAAGGTGCCAAAAACTTTGTCAATAGTTGACTGTGCAGAAAACAAGAATTTTTCCATACAAATTCCAGCCATCTGTACATATACAACATGGCTTGGAATTTGTCCACTCCAGCTGATGCACAAGATGGAATTAGTCTTCTGGGCACACATGGAGACTATTTCCACCATCACAACTATTCGCATGCGCTTCTGGTGCGGGAATTGTTGCAAACTTTGTTCTACTGCCTGATATTCCGGAGCAGCTCCGGAATGAGCGCAGAAGCAACAATTTTGGTCAAAAGAGCCTTTAAATGCAACAAACAAAGTGGTAAATGGTGGTTGCAGCTGTTTAAGGGATATCCCTATCCTTTCCAACACTTGTCCTTCAACGGATGCATTCCAACAGATGAAATAGATAAGGGATAATGGATCATATCCCTGCATTCTGGAAACAGTTTTGCCACAGTTGTAATAGTCCTATATTGTAGCACAAAACCTTATCAATCATGTACCCTACTTGTATAAATAAAATGCTCCCATTTGGTTGAGCATAGGATGGAGATAGATAGATAGAAAGGATATAGAATTGCATAATTTCATAAGCTTTCCTTGTAATCATAGTAGAACAGTATTTTGTAGGCTTTTTCCTGCAATATTGTAATGCTGCTGTAGAATCAATAAAAGGTGCACTATTTTTATTCCATTGGTAGTATGAATGAGTGTGTGTGAGATCTAGATAGTTTAAAATAGTTCTTTCCACCTTCTTTTGGGTCAGGGAGCAAGGGCCCACTTCCAGGGCCAGGAGAAGGAGCAACTTTCCCAAGTTTCCTGCTCATTTCTTGCTACAACAAATTAGCAAGAATCTGTCAAGTTTGTATTTCATAATTTTAGTTGTACTCTTTTAGATTGCATGTGATAAATTGTAATGATCATAGGAATGTGTGCATATCAGTTGATCACTTAGCATAAATTCTTGCATCTTACAACATTTTTTGTTAATCTCCTATTTCAGCAAGTTGTTTTCAGATTCTGTAATTTCCAGTTTGCATCAGAGAATATTTTCATGTTTCAGTTCTGCAACATTTGATTATTATTCCTTAAATTTTGTTATTGTAATTATATTTTCCTTTATGCAAGGTGTGATTTAAATTCTGCAAGTTTTATTTTCTGCTATTTCCATTCCTGCAACATTTCAGTTCTATCATTTTCAATTCTGAAGTAGTAGATAGTTTTATTTTTCTGCAATTGTTTCAATTCCTGCAAATTCATTTCTGCAAGGGTAAATAGGAGTCAATTTCAGTTTTTAGGAGTTAAAAAGGAGACACAAACACCCCCAAGCACTAACTGTTTCACCAATAAAGCCATCTCCTGAATGAACTGATCCTTAAACTGCTTGCCTTTCCTATCGTATATAGCCTTGGACACCACCCTAGATTGACAAACATAATGATTAAATGATGAAGAGTTGACGACACTCATCATTTTTGGTGCCGTTGTCGGGGAAACTTAGGTGTTGTTAGGAGAAGCATAGCAGTCCAGGAACTGTCCTGTTATAGGTAACAGTTCTTGAAAACTGAATTCTAGTTCATTTAGTGGATGAGCATGGATGAATAGGCCAAGAGACGAAAGAGGAAGGTTTATCAGAACCGAATATTTTCCACCAAGGCATTCTTCATGATCAGGTGAAGATCTGCCTATGTATGAACTTCCTGAAAGACTTAAAAGAGAATCATCTTCTTCATCAACTAAAATTTTAGGATCTTTGCAAGAAGAGCTCTTAGAGGCACTTGCTTCTAGACATACCCATAGGGCTGATCCATCTGAACCAGTTGAACAAGTCAAAACTGAAGAAGCACCTATGGCAGAACAAGGAGAACATGATAGGGAAATTGTTGGTCATGATGTTGACAATCCTCCTATTAGAACTTTTGAATACCCTATTCATCTGAATCCTACTCAGAATGCTCCTATGAAAACAATTTCACCCTTAGTATTACCAATATTTAGGGGAATTGTTTCTGAAGATCTTGATCAATTCTTGTTTGAATTCAAAGTTCTGTGTCAGACTTATGACTATGTCAATGACAACCAAAAACTGAAGTTATTTCCCTCTACACTCAAAGATGTAGCCTTACGATGGTTTATGAGCCTTGAACCAGATTCAATCCACACTTGGGATCAAATGGAAACTGCATTTTTGGATAAGTATCAAGAGTATTGTAGAGTGAGAAATAGGAAGGATGAGTTATTTTAGATTAGACAAGAAGAGGATGAAAACTTAGAGGATTATCTTGATAGATTTACCTTTATCCAAAAGAGATGTGGTCCTGTGGAAACTGACTTATTAAAAACTATATTTCTGAGAGGTTTGCAGGATGATTCCAGAGAAGTATTGGACTTAATGGGAAAAGGAGATATAAACCAGCTTGAGATTAATGATATTGTAGAGTTATGCAGAAATTATTCCCGCACTAGGCAAAGAAGAAGGAAGCGGAATCCTGGTAATACTGATATAAAATATTTGATGGAAGAAATGGCTAACATGAAAACTGATATTCTTGTTCAATTAAATATTGCATTAGGGGAAAGGAATGCAAAATCCAATTCTTCACCACCCCTAGCTATCTATTGTCCTAGATGCAGGAATAAGCATGCCCTACATGATTATCCTTTGGATAGAACCTCTATCTCAACTATTTGTGGCATTTGTTCAAAAGAGCATAACACTGATAAGTGCCATCTCCTGCCTCACCTTAAAAATATTTTGCAAACCCAAACTGAAGAACTTAATGTTATTGGGCAGAGGCCAGGAGGCAACTTTTCACAATACCAGAATGCCCCTCATTTTCCTACAAGTTGGGGATAAAATCCTTGGAATATGCCTTGGGGATATTCAGAACCACCTTCACAACCATGGAATCAATCTTGGTCAGCCCCTCAAGACTGGTCACATTCTGGTTGGAATCAACCATGGAATCCTGTTAATCCACCTTGGACACAGAATCAACAATATGGGCAAATATGGGGGCCATAATACCCATCATATCAAGGGCAACAGAGGTATCAAGGACAAACTCAAAACCTGCTACCAACTCCTAATCAAAACTTTCAAGGAAGAATGCCACCACAACAATCACAACCAGTTAAGCAACCTCCACTTCCAGCTCAGCCTATGGCTAACCCAAATAATACCAGACAAGCAACCCCTATTTATGGAGCTGAGTCTAAAGATTCTACTATAGTTCATGTACTTGACTATAGTAATATCCAGTTACATTTAGGGAAGGTTTTACCTGACCCTGCTCCACCCACCATTGAAGATATTTATGGAAAGCAAGAATCTCCACATTCAGAACCAGTGAAAAAAAAAGAAGAAAAACTAGAAAATGGGCAAGAACCCCCTATAGAAGAAGTACCATACCCTGAAAGGTTTCAAAATATTGCAACTAATCCTAAATCATAACTAGTTACAAAACTTAAGAAAATGACAATTTCTCTTCCTTTGTTGCAAGAAATAAAGGATGTGCCCTTAATCAAGAAGACCATTCAGGATTTATGTATCAAGAAACCTGGTAGAAAGAAGAAAGCCTTTCCTAAAACTATGCAAGTAGAAGGGAAGTTGGCTGACTTGCTATCTGGAAAACTAGTGCCTCCCAAATATAGTGATCCAGGAAGTCCAGTAGTCACAATTACTATTGGATTAGTGCAAATTCCAAATGTACTAATTGACCTTGGAGCTGCAATCAATGTAATGACTAAGGAAACAATGCAACAACTACAACTCAATAATCTCAGTCCTACCACTACAGTTTTAGAAATGGCAGATAGGTCAGTTGCCAAGCCAGAAGGAATCCTAGAAGATATTGCCATTGAAGTCTCTTCCTGGGAATATCCTATAGATTTCTTGGTGTTGCAACCTAGAAATTCAGTTAGTGGTTATCCCATCATTCTAGGGTGACCTTGGCTTGCTACTGCAAATGCTTTTATAGACTACAGGTCAGGAGAAATGACTATTTCAAATGGTATTGACCTTAAGAAGATTTCTCTATATCCACTAACCCAACCTTCAACCAAATTTTTTGGACAAATATGGTATCCTGAGTCTGATGAAGAACAAGAAACTATTGCCACTTTGGCCACAATAATAGTGAAGGAACACATTGAGGAAATCAACTCACCAGAAAGAGAAATTTTTGAAGATGAGACTATCCTAGTTGAAACATTACAAGAGGAAGGACTTAAGGATGATCAAATTCTTGTTCATCGCCTGCTATGGAAGGATGAAGAACAAACTTCAGAACATCTATCACCTATTCCCATACAGGAAAGCTCTTTCACACTGCCACATGGATGGCATCATCATCTTCTTACCTCTTTCACATGTCCTATGCAGGGAATGATTCCATCTGGTATCACTTATGAAATAGAATCCAGAGTATTTCATACTCTGCAGCCACATCACTGTCCATTAAATTCTTTAATCAATAGATATGAAGTAGTCAATTCTATTTATCCAGGGATTAAACAAATTGAAATACAGCCAGGGAAATTTCTAAATATTAATAGT
The DNA here is from genome assembly GCA_028583015.1 of Wollemia nobilis. Lineage (NCBI taxonomy): Eukaryota > Viridiplantae > Streptophyta > Pinopsida > Araucariales > Araucariaceae > Wollemia > Wollemia nobilis. The sequence continues at coordinate 4,806,493 of JAQPPZ010016822.1, forward strand.
TGGTTGACTAATGAACAGGAAGCCAAATTATTTGTTGTCCTACAAAAACATGTTCAAGATTTTGCTTGGAATTATAAGGACATGATTGGCATTCATCCTGATGTATGTACACATAGGATATACACTGAAGATGTTAAACCAATGAGACAACCTCAAAGGCGCCTGAATCCTGCTCTGAAAGATATTGTTAAAGAAGAAATTGAAAAACTTTTAGATGTAGGATTCATTTACCCAATTTCAGACAATAAGTGGGTTTCTCCATTAGTCATTGTTCCAAAGAAAAATGGGAAAATGAGAGTGTGTGTGGATTATAGAGAGTTAAACAAGGTAACACATAAGGACCATTTCCCATTACCTTTCATAGACCAAGTGTTAGATACCCTTGCTGGCAAGAAATTTTTCTATTTTCTTGATGGATTCAGTGGTTATAATCAGATACAAGTTGCACCTGAAGACCAAGAGAAAACCACTTTCACATGTCCTTGGGGAACCTTTGCTTATAGGGTTCTACCTTTTGGTTTATGTAATGCTCCAACAACATTTCAAAGAGTTGTTTTGGCCATATTCTCTGATTTGACAAATGAGAGTGTAGAAATTTACATGGATGATTTCACAGTATTTGGAGATAGTTTTGAATATACCTTAGAACAACTTGAAAAAGTTTTAATACATTGTGAAACATACCATCTGTCTCTTAATCCTGAGAAATGCTTCTTAATGATGGAGGAAGGGATTGTCCTTGGTCATCATATTTCCTCTTATGGGATCAAGGTTGATCCTAAAAAGGTGGAAGTTATCAAAAACCTTCCTCCTCCAAAAACTCAAACTGATGTAAGGAGTTTTTTGGGGCATATTGGTTTCTACCATAGATTTATTGCCAATTTCAGTACCATAGCCAATCCAATGTTTGCATTACTAATGAAGGATTCTGAATTTTCTTGGTCTACTGAGTGTCAAAAGTCTTTTGATGAATTGAAAGAAAAATTAACCACTCCCCCTGTATTGAGAGGACCTAATTGGGAATTGCCCTTCCATATTCAAACTGATGCTTCCAATACTGCTATTGGAGCTGCATTAGGACAAATTGACAATGGGGAGCATTATGCCATTTACTATATCAGTAAAAACTTGACAGGAGCTGAAAAGAACTACACTACTACTGAGAAGGAATTCTTAGTTGTAGTATATGCTATCAATAAGTTCTGACACTATATCACAGGATATCAGGTATTCATTCATACAGATCATGCTGCCATTAAATACCTGATGAATAAACCTCTAGTTAGTGCAAGAATTATTCACTGGTTAATATTATTGCAGGAATTTGATATCACTATAGTTAATAAACCAGGGAAAGCTAATGTAGTTGCAGATTTTCTATCAAGATTACAAAATGCAGATACAGGAGAGTTGGTTGAAGATGCATTTCCTGATGAGAAACTATTTGCTATTTTTGTGTAGTCCCCATGGTTTGCAGATATAGCTAATTACTTGGCTACAGGAAAAATTCCTCTTCACTTTACTCCTAAACAAAAGAAATAGTTAATCAAGCAAAGTTCTTCTTTCAAATGGATAGGAGGTTTACTTTTCAAATGCAGTCTTGACCATGTTTTGTGTAGGTGCATCCGCAAGGATGAGGTATATGATATCCTACGGGCATGTCATGATGAACCTTCAGGAGGACACTATTCAGTCAAGAGTACAATTCGGAAGATCTTGGGTACTGGTTATTACTGGCCATCTTTGCATAAAGATGTGAAAAATTATGTTAGACATTGTGATGCATGCCAAAGGATGGGAAAACCTACCTTCACTAGTGAAATGCCATTACAACCTCAAGTAGGAACATAACCATTTGAGAGGTGGGGGCTAGATTTTGTAGGACCTATTGACCCTCCTTCCCAAGGGAAAGTGCATATCTTGGTATGTACTGATTATGTAACCAAATGGGTAGAAGCCCGTGCTTTTAAGCATGCTCGGGAAGAAAAAGTTGTTGATTTCCTGTATACATAGATTTTCCTGCATTTTGGAGCCCCACAGTCCATCACTACAGATCAAGGACCTCAGTTTACTTCAAGACTTATTGAAGCTTTCACTCAACTATATGAAATCAAGCATAGGAAATCCTCACCGTATCATCCACAAGCCAATGGTCAGGTTGAAGTAACAAATAGGGAATTAGAGAGGATTTTAACCAAAACCATAGCTTCACATAGGAGAAATTGGTTGGACAAACTACCTGAAGCAATTTGGGCTTACAACACTACTTGGAAATCCACCACTGGATTTACACCATATGAATTGGTTTATGGTAAGAAGCCTCTTTTGCCTATTGAATTTGAGTTATTGACTCTTCGAACTGCTTTGGATGTAGGTATTGATTTGTCACAGGCACAAACGGAATGAGTCCTATAGCTCAATGCATTGGATGAGCTACGGAGGGATGCATTGCACCAGACTGAGCTGATCCAAGCACAACAAAAATTATGGCATGATAGTCACATTCAACAAAGGAAGTTTCAGCAAGGCGACTGGGCTTTGTTGTTTGACTCACGTTATGAAGACTATCCTAGAAAATTGCAGACTAGGTGGCTTGGACCATATCAGATTGAGGAAGTGTTTGCAAATGGAGTTGTTCACCTTTCACCCATTGATGATTCACGATGAAAATTGGTGGTTAATGGACATCGTCTTCGGATATATCATAAACCACTAACGAAGGAGGAGTTTCTCAAGCAAGTGGAGAACTTGGATGTACACATCTTGGAAGAAAACACTTCTTCCACACCGGACTTAGCAGAGTAATATAAAGGAAATTAAAAAAAAATGATAAAAAAAATGAATAATTCAGAAAGTGAAAACCTCTTTGAGGCGCTTCTGAATTAGGCTTGCATGAAAACCGGTCTTTCGGCATGTTTGCCTTAGTGACTCACCATTTGTACCCACCATCATTGTTCCATATTTTCTCACAATCATTGTTTCACCTATTTTTAGATTGCACCTGTCTTAGTCAGTAGAGCAACCAATAGAGAATCAGCAAAAACAACCACTGTACAATTGTAGATAAATGGTTATATCAGGTATGTGCCTTTCTCATTTTAGAACATTGTTGATATCAAGTATGTAGTGCATAATATCCTTAGTTAGTATATGAGGCATACATAAGGTTATTTTAAAAAAGTTATCCATCTAGTCAATGGAAGTTGTGAAAACAACAGGAAATTTTTACCTTCAAATGCTTCAGCATGATAATGCTCCAGAGTAAGATTTTTGTTCAGCTTCGGAATGATGGAAGCTCTGGAATGAAAAACTATTGTTTTAACAAAAGCAGCTTCAGCATAAAAAGGGGTGTGCTTCAGAATAAAAAAATGTTCAAACCTCGAAGAAAAACTTTGGAATGAGTAAAGATAAAAATGAAATGACATGTGGCATCATAATCCAATTCCTATTGTTTGAAGTAAGGAAAAATTATGGCACAAATTTTAAGACGTAGGTTTCCAACACAATGATGGGAACGAGGGTGTTGGGAATCATCGCACATTTTATGATAAGCAAAAATATTTGGCACACTTCACAAGGACTTCGAGAAAAAGGAAAGTTTTGTACGTGGTACATGATGTGACCAACAGATGACTGCCATGTCAATGCATCGTAATCATTTAATCAAATGCAATGGATCACGTTCCTTCGAAGAAATAGAAATCTGCCACGTGATACGTAAAGGAGAAATTTAAATTTTCAAATGCTTCAACACGTTCCAAAGCATTATTCCAGTGCTGTAAAATTTTAATTCCGTAGCCCAGAAGCCATTTTTGCCCTGCAATTGCAAATAATTTGATCTAGACTCAGGAACAACGTTGTTGTTTCGACACTGATAAGAGATAGAACATAGAAAAATAAAAATGGGGGGTAAGAAGAATCGGATTGAGCCAGAAAATGCAGATTGCCTACAAGGAGATCCTGAATCACTACGTATCTTCACGGAGGAAGGGTTTATGTCATTTCTACAAAAATTCGATGGACACTCTGAAGGGTTGGCAATCGAATTCGCCCGAACGTTCAGAAACAACCAAGTCCATATTAGCGGCATGACCATCTAGGTAACTCCAAAAATTCTTAGTTCTATTACTGAAATGCCTTTGCAAGGGGTCCAAATTGTAAAAACTGGAAAGAATGCCCTGGTAGAAATTGTCAATCAATTTAGAGAAGAAGGGGACAGGCCAATTGAATTTTTAATGAGCAAAAATGTTTGTAAAGGGGTTAAGCGGTCTAGTCTACCACCTCCCTGGAATGAAGTAGTTGTGTGGGTTATTAGGTTTTTAACCTGTGATGGACAATTTCCTATTCTATCTGGGCATCATATCAAAATTTTGAATCATCTACGACATGGTCGTTCAAACCCGGAGGTCAAGATAAATCTGCCCTTATATCTTCATCAAGAATTGAGCAATATGGCTAGAAAATACCAACAAGGAAGGGGCACTCCCAAACACCATGGGCTCATCAAGCTCATCTGCAAGCATCACTTTAGAGGAAACCCTAGGAGTTTTGAACGGTTCTTTTCTGCCTGGAATGAATTAGAGAGTGAAAGCCCTGAATCTGAAGGAGAGGCAAAAGGTGAATCTGAAGATGAAGTAGAAATTACAAGATCTGAACCTGAAATTGAAACTGAATCCTCTGACAAAGAAATCCCCTCCTCACCACAAGGACCTCCATCCTCTAGGACTAGGAAACAAAGGGAAAAATAGTCCAAGTCTGGTCCCATGGGAAAAAGAAGGAAAGTTACATTTTCTGAGAATGTAACTATTTGTCCAACACAACCTATTGAGCAGCCTGGTAGTTCAAGTAAAGAAAGGCAAATAGGGAAAGAAATGCCTAAAGCAGGTTCTACTCCAGAATCATCAGAATTTGTTCTGGAGTTACCTAAAAAGGTTAAACAAACTCCTATGGGGTTACGAAGGTCTTCCAGACTTCAAAAACAAAAAGTAATAGAAGAAATAGTGGATGAAGAAGCTACACCACTGTTTCAGTAGTTAAATACAGAGCAAGGGCAGGAAGTTCTTGTAGAACAATTTACAGAAGAGATATCAGAGGAAGTATATATGGACATAGAAGAATTGGAGGTAGAGACAATAATCACAGATATAGAAATACCTACAGTCTCACTTGTTGACTATTCAGACTCTGAAGATTCTAATTCTGGCAAAGAATCAATAAGAGAAGAGGAAGAGCTTGATATAAAAACCCAGTTACATGCTGCTAGAAGTGTCATTAAGACACAAATGGGTTGGATTGAACAACATGAAGCCTCTCACATAGAGAAAGATAAGCTTATTGCTAATTTGTAGGAAGAGGTGAATAAACTAAGGGCTCGGTTGTCCACTCTGGAGCAACAGTCTACAGAAACTGGTTCTGAGGATGAATTGGCCAGAATTATATTAGAATTAGTAGAATATCATAGAGATTTGGCCTTACCTGAGGAAGAATCACCCATCAGAGGAGTGGAAATAGAAGAAACAACAACCCAAATTTTCCAGCAGGATGTCAGCATGATAGATTCAGAAGCCTCTACAGAACATTCTAAAAATTCACAACAGGGGGCACAAACAATACAAGCAACTGAGGAGGCCAATGAACAGGAGGAAGTGCAAGAACAGGTAAATATACATTCTCCTCAACTATCTATTGAATTAATTATAGTTGAATCACCTCAAGTTGAAACAACAAAAATTGGAGTGCAAGTAGATCTATTCACTGTTAACACATCAGAAGTTGGTATACAAGTGGACTTGCCTCCAAAAATACAATCAGTCATAAGGCCCCCACAAATAGTTACAATGACAAAATATAATGAGGACATAGCACATTGGATGTTGTAGTGTCAATAGATGGAGGCACAAATTTCAGCCTTAAAACCTTTGAAGCAGAAGCTAGAAGCCCAAACTGTAGATATAACTAAGTTACAAGAACAAATACAGGATATGTGCCAAATTGTAGAGTACTTAGTTCAGTGCAGAAGGCCTACAAGGTTTTATACTCTAATATTAAAGGAAAAATACCTCCACTAGCAATTAATGAGAATTGTTTCCAAACTTCCATATAAACTGGACACTGTTGAAGAATTTGTGGAAACATATTTGCATAGTCCAGAGGAACAGAGGAATCTGCTTTGTGAACTATTTTTGCATAACTTCTTCTTACCTGAAAATGGAACCTTCTTGCCACACATCTTTACAGGAGATATTCAATTGAGAGCCTTTATATCTTTAGTGCAAAATCAGATTTATTGGGAGGAGGAGAAAAAGGCAAGCAAGGAAATGGAGTTAACAACTGAGTTACTGATCAGAAGAACCCATACTAATTACAGGGAGTCCATCAATCAACATTTTACTATGATGAGAGAACAAAAAATTAGAGAAGTATATAAGAGCAATCTTACTGATTGTATCAAGAATTTTTAGGTCTTCTGTAATCAGCATTTTGGTAATGCTCTCTCAACTTGTAAAAGCAGGTGGGGAGAATTGTCAATATCACTTCAGAAGAGGGAACCTATCTCACCTAACAATTTATTATGGTCCAGAAGGAGAGTAGAAGGCAGAGTACAGGTTATCCACAAGCTGTAGGATCACTGGGTAGGTTTGAGGTATAGGCTGCCAAATGTGATAACTCTAGTTCCTTATTTCTTTGATAGTGATCCCCAATCAGATGAGCAGTTCTAGGAATGGCTCAAGAAAATACAAGCAATCAGAGGATATTATAAGGTTCCGGGACCAAAGCTAAGTTATGAAGAATGAAATCTGGATGTAGATCTTTGTGCTATTGTCAATAGCACATAATGCATGAGGACGCATTAAAATAGGGTGGGGGGGAAATAGGGGGGCCTACCCCCCCGATAACTTATAAACACTTTTGAACACCTTATGTTATGTTTTGATGCTAATTATAGTGATAGAATGCATTATGTATTGGTGTTTACATGTTGTAAATGTTAAAGTGCATATATCCTATTTTGACTATTTTTCTATGTTTTATAGTCTGTTTTAGTTGTATGTTTTAGTATATTTTGCATTAAATTAAAGTTGTAATATTAAGGTACTGCTATCTATTTGGTTTTGTGCTTCTTTCACAAGATTTTCCCATCGTTCACTCACTTTGAATAACCAAAAGGCGCCAAAAACTTTGTCAATAGTTGACTATGTAGAAAACAAGAATTTTTCCATACAAATTCCAGCCATCTGTACATATACAACATGGTTTGGAATTTGTCCACTCCAGCTGATGCACAAGATGGAATTAGTCTTCTGGGCACACATGGAGACTATTTCTTCCATCACAACTATTTGCATGCGCTTCTGGTGTGGGAATTGTTGCAAACTCTGTTCTGTTGCCTGATATTTCGGAGCAGCTCTAGAATGAGCGCAAAAGCAATAATTTTGGTCAAAAGAGCCTTTAAATGCAACAAACAAAGTGGTAAATGGTGGTTGCAGCTATTTAAGGGATATCCCTATCCTTTCCAACACTTGTCCTTCAATGGATGCATTCCAGTAGATGAAATAGATAAGGGATAATGGATCATATCCCTGCATTCTAGAAATAGTTTTGCCACAGTTGTAATAGTCCTATATTGTAGCACAAAACCTTATCAATCATGTACCCTACTTGTATAAATAAAATGCTCCCATTTGGTTGAGCATAGGGAGATAGATAGATAGAAAGGATATAGAATTGCATAATTTCATAAGCTTTCCTTGTAATCATAGTAGAACAGTATTTTGCAGGCTTTTTCCTGCAATACTGTAATGTTGTTGTAGAATCAATAAAGGGTGCACTATTTTTATTTCATTGGCAATATGAATGAGTGTGTGTGAGATCTAGGTAGTTTAAAATAGTTCTTTCCACCTTCTTCTGGGTCAGGGAGCAAGGGCCCACTTCCAGGGCCAGGAGAAGGAGCAACTTTCCCAGGTTTCCTGCTCATTTCTTGTTGCAGCAAATTAGCAGGAATCTGTCAAGTTTGTATTTCATAATTTTAGTTGTACTCTTTTAGATTGCATGTGATAAATTGTAATGATCATAGGAGTGTGTGCATATCAGCTGATCACTTAGCATAAATTCTTGCATCTTACAACATTTTTTGTTTCTATTTCAGCAAGTTGTTTTTAGATTCTGTAATTTCCAGTTTGCATCAGAGAATATTTTCATGTTTCAGTTCTACAACATTTGATTATTATTCCTTAAATTATATTATTGTAATTAGATTTTCCTTTATGCAAGGTGTGATTTAAATTCTGCAAGTTTTATTTTCTGCTATTTTCATTCCTGCAACATTTCAGTTCTGTCATTTTCAATTCTGAAGTAGTAGATAGTTTTCCTTTTTTTGCAATTGTTTCAATTCCTGCAAATTCATTTTTGCAAGGGTAAATAGGAGTCAATTTTAGTTTTTAGGAGTTAAAAAGGAGACACAAACACCCCCAAGCACTAACTATTTCACCAATAAAGCCATCTCCTGAATGAACTGATCCTTAAATTGCTTGCCTTTCCTATCGTATATAGCCTTGGACACCGCCCTGGATTGACAAACATAATGATTAAATGATGAAGAGTTGATGACACTCATCACTTTCATGAACTCCTTTGTAACACGATAGATAATAGGCCACCATAGCATTTCCAGAAGCACTTTTATTGCCATTGCATTTACCCCATATGCCCTTTTGCTAGCCCCTAATTAGCTTCCCTTAACATTATTTTACCTTTCTTGTCCATTACACATCTTCACAACACTCCATATGATATAATTTTGTACAACAAACCAATAATCAACTAAAATGATGTTGATTTAGTGGTAAGTCTTTTATTTTTTGTTGCCATCATATCCTTGGGCAACTCACCCATTAACAAGTACTCTCCAATTAACTTATACCATGTTGGTATCATACTTATTGAAAACAAATTAACATCCAAAAAATCATTCAATACTTCTCCCTCCTATTAGGTACTTATTACATTATTTGATGATGCAATCATTCAATTATTTAATAATATTGTTACATCTTATGAGAGGTAGAGAGAAAATCAATAGTCACACTTTATGGATGGTTGAGAGAAGATGAATAGGTTGAAAAGAAGGTGAAGCACCAATAGTCCCTTGAGATAACAAGAGACACTATTGTATGTACAAATACATCTACAAGTTTGAGAATGAATAGTAATAAAAAATATTTAGTGTTTTTTTTTTAAAGGAAAAAACCCCTTACGAGGCCGCCTTGGTCTGAGAGACCACGAACAGGGGGTTCTACACCATTAAAGTCACCCGGGAGTCACACCCGACCCTGCTCGCACCAACATTATCAATTGGATTTTGGATACCCAATTTAGCTTTTTGGTAGGGTGGAGATTTGAACCTAGGACCTCCCTTGGAGGATTACCCTCTCCTTTCCAACTCACCTACAACACATGGGTAAAAATATTCAGTGTTCTAATTTCTCTTGCTTTTGCTCGATTACATCACATGGTGTCAAAGCAACAAGGTTTCTCATTATTTTAAAATATCTATGAATTTTTAGTCATAGTGTTGGCCTCCATGTCCTTAGTATTATGTAAGAGTTTCAAACTCTCTCATGGAGATAATGTTCTATTGGTCAAGGTAGACGTTCTACCTATCACCATTTTTTTCTTTACCTATGCTGCACATTTACTGTCATCCTTGATATTTTGGGGTTATAACTTTCTCTCTAAGCATAGTACTTGAGGGTAGTAATGCTACCCAATTGTTGTTGCTCCTTATTTTTTCTTCTAGACTCTAAATTTTATAATCTTTCCTACCTAGTTTATTATGAGCATTTCTTACCACATTTGTAAGAAAGCTCACCGTGGTGATTACCATGTTTGAGAACTTTGCACTACTATTTTTGGCATTTTTTAAAGGTGTCAACATCAAATAAAAATTAGAGATAATACATCTCTCATAGTCTATTCTCTAGCCCCATAACACACAAAAATCTCTATGTTTCTATTTGGTATAGAAAATGGTTCTTACAAATTGAATTTTAGAATATTGTATTATTTTTGAGAATGTGGACTGTAGAGTGAACTAAAAGATCCCTATCAATATGGAAAATTATTGAGTAAATATTAATGTTTCTTTCTATGTTCAAGGCGAGCCTAATAAGCACAAAAAATGCTCATATTTTTGTATGGATTCATAACATGTTGTGTGGTATTATTTTGATATAATGTACTTTTTATGAAGGTTTTATATATATTTAATAGGAAATTGTGTATATTCTCTAATATGCGTTTTAAGTATGATTTGTGTGTAGATTTGATGATTTTACTATTTTTTTGCATATTTACATCAAGGTCCCATTTGGACTTGGCATTTCATGTCTTATGGTAGAGAACTAAATATAAAGGTGACCACAACAAGTAGTTACATACGCTAAGTTAGGCATCCAAATTTTGGCTAAAGACTAAAATGCGCCTAACTCATATATTTTGAAAGAGCGGTGTCTGATAACTGACTTTGAGGTCAATGACGCCTAACTTCAAGCAACAGGTTGAGAGGTACCCGATTCTTGACTTTGGGGTCAACCGTGCCTAACTCCCAACGATAGGTTGGATAGTACTTGACTCTTGTTAAAGCAAAATATAACAAGGACCTCATTTTTAGATGAAACAGAGTAGCGGTTTCCAATGACATGCAAATGAAGGACAACGTAATGAACTAAAAAATTATCCATTTGTCATCAATGGCTAAGCAAACATGCAAATCAAGCAAACACATGTACGCAATTATTGATATCATTTAAGATATAATTTTAGACGTATTCTATTTGAATAAACAAAACATGCCTAATTTATCCCATGTGGGATAAATTAGGTGCATGTTCATTCTAATCAAACATCTATGATTGTTTTTTGCGTATTTGTTATAACTACAATTATGAAATAGACTTACCTAAATTTATAATAGGGGATGGTTGTACACTATATAAATGCACAGACCACCCCTAAGAAAAGGATCTCGAACATTTTCTATAAATCATTTCTGAAGCTACAAATAAAATTCATTTCGAGTGTTCATATATATTTTTAAGCGTCCGGTGTGCATGAATTGATCTAGGCGAAGTATGTTGGAGCTTGGGCCCACTCTCAATAGTATTCCTCTCCTTTTTATTATTTTCATGTAATTAGTTTATTCACTATGTATTTTCCTATTTCTCTTTCTTTTCTATAGTTCCTTTAGTTTCTATAATTTCCATGTTTTATGTATTTTTCTATAAGTGTATGTTTTACTTTTCATAGTTTAATTTCAGTCGTGTTTGATAATGTAAGCTAGATTAATGGCTTGGAAAAGAAACATAACGACACCACAAACCACCCCCACAAACCTTAGGACATAGTGGACTCATCTTGTTGGTTTTACATGCATAAATTGTGCATGGTACTTCATAAGTTTACGAGCTTTTCCAGGTTTGACAATTTAAATAGAGACTATAAATTAGCTGTAGTTGTAACCAATGTTTTGCCCAACATTTTGGCACCGTTATCGAGGAAGTACCAACGATAGTATCTTGCTATGTAGCAAGTGCATTTAAAAGTTGTTGGGCAAAACATTGGTTAGTTTTCTACAATTCAATTAATTGCCTCCATTTAATTGTCAACCTGGGGTAGCTCGTAGTCTTGTGAGCAGTCGTGCAAAATCTATGCTTGTAATATCTCCTTCAAATATGAGTCCCTTGGATTATGGTTTGGGGGGTGTTTGGTATTCGTTGAATTTTATGTTTAAACCAATAATATCATGCTAAGTCTAAGAAAACATGACTGAAAACAATTAAAATCTAAATGACTACCTTGCTGGAAAATTACAGAAAAATAGGGAAAATAACTTGAAATAAATTAATCTATTAAATCAAATGCATAAAACAGGGGAAATAGGGAAGAACTTTGTTGTGAGTGGGCCCACGCTCTAGCAGGTTCTGCATGCAATATAATGTTCACCGGATGCCTTTAGAAGATATTTTTACAAGAAAATATACAAGGATTTTATTGATAGTTGCAGTAGAAGAAAATTATAATAAAGTTTGGGGGGTCTTCTTCAGGGGTGGCCTACATATTTATAAGGCATGCAGCCAGTCCTGTTACAGTTTTTTAAGATGAATCAAAAAATGATTCGTTGTTACAACTGTTTGATTAATTATAGGAATCAGGCAAAATATCATGATATTTCAATGTATTCTGTTTCCAGAATACGCTGATATTTGATTTGCTCGACTTACAAAATTAATTTATGTATCAGCTAAAAAATGGGTGACGAGTCACCTTTGACATTGTCCCATGTTTGATTGTGATGCTAGAAATCCATTCACGCTGGTTGTTGAAGTTTCGCTCTATTTTGTCGACCATAGAGTCGTACTAAAGTTTGGCATTCATGGAAATCAGGCACCGTGTTTTAAGAAGTCAAGAAGTATGTGCCTTTCATCATATAATGGGAAGTAGGTGCATTTCACTATTCAATGGAAAGCAGGCACCTTTCACCATTCAACAAAAAGTAGGTGCCTTTCACCGTACAATGGGAAGCAAGCACCTAACGTCGTTCAACGGGAAACAAATGTCTATTAGGAAGAAGATGCCTATCGGGACGCAGGTGCCTAACAATTAAGTGCCAAATGGAAGTCAGGCACTTCAAAGGAATTTGGGCGCCTGAATTCATACCTTTTCACCAATATTTTGTAGATATTTTCCTTCATTAAATTATAAGTGTCAGGTCCAAGTGGGACCTCGACGAAAACATGCAAAAAATACAATTTCCACTAAATCTAAACAAATAACACTTAAATATAAATATTAGAAAACATACAAAATAACTGTTAATTATATATACAATTTCCATAAAACATTTATATCTACAAGAATATATGCCACAAATTATGGGGAAAAGAGTACAAAAAATGAGCAATTATCTGGCTCATCATTCCCCCATGCTTAAGGGGTGGCACGTCCCTGTGCCACTTTGAACTGGTAATTACCAGTTCTATTCACTTCATCCCAATAGGCTCGGTTGGTCTGTGTCCTCTTCCTCTTAGCAACCTTGGCTTTCTCTTTGTCCCGGGGCTTTCACCCCTTTGGTGCCTTGGGAGCTGCTGTCTCCTGACTCTACTACTTCTAGCGTGTGTTGCACCGTAGTGGTTCACTTAGCCCTACTCTATTTTTGGGTGATTCTCTGGTCTAGGCCACCTTGCCCTTATCAAAATTTAGATAATAACCAAAGAAGTTGGTGGTATCCTTTTGGAATGCAGGTTCAACCATTTTCCAGTACTCATGGTGAAGTGGTAACTTTTCACCCACATGCACTAATTCTTTATCAGAAAATGGGATGCTTGATTCCTTGGCCACCTTGGCTATGGGAAAATCTATCCCTGTTGGGTCAAGCTCAAGTTCAGCTTTGTCCTCTATTTTTGACACAAGGGGAGTTCTGCTGCTTGATGCCAGATCTTCCTTCTGCATAGGGCCTAGAAATCCCATTTGCTTAAAATATGCCTACATCCTTGAAGGCTTTCCATCTTCTGACCCATACAAATACCAAAATTGCTCAGGTTGAGTAATTAGAATGTTCCTGCAAGGTCTGCCAAATTGTTTCCTGGCCTCTTTCTTTGATTCCTTGAGGGCTTTCTTTGAGTTCTTAAATTTTTCTTGTTTGCCTTGATTTCCTCCTTCATCTTCTCAAATTTCTATTTTTGTGCAAAAAACAAATTCTTTGCTACCTCCCATTCCTCATCAAAATCTAGTTCTGATTCCTTGTGTAGACACCAAAACAGCACCAATCCGATTATGTGACTGCAAACACTGATCGCATTAACACACACAGCCCCCAGGGCAGCCCCAGAGGTTAAAACAGTGGTTCTAACCACTCACACAGTAGTTTTAAAAGTCAGAGATCAATTTGGCACCTTTTAGGCACTCTGCTACTTATTCGCTCCACCCAGGGACGAGTGCAGACTGGTACTCGTTCCACCCAGGGACGATTACCAGCGCTCGCTCCTGGGTGGGACGAATGCCGGGTTTGACCTGCAAAAAGTCAAACCTCGGCACATGACAACTCAGAACTGCCACTTAGCTCTCCCTTCATGGCATAGGAGTGCGAGTGAGTTCTTTTGACAACTCATATCTGCCACTTGACTCTCCATTCACTGCATGGGAATGAGAGTGAGCTTTTAGGACAACTCAGATATGCCACTTGACTCTCCCTTCATTGCATGGGAGTGAGAGTGGGATTTTTCATGACAACTCAAATTAGCTACTTAACTCTCCCTTCATTGCATGGGAGTGCGAGTGAGTTCTTTTGGGCATGCGAAAGCAGTTACAAAAGCAGTTATGGAGCCCTTAATCAGGGAGAAGTCTTCTCTTCCCTGAAAAAGCATTCATGCTAAGTAGCACTTCTGCATGCTAATTCAAAGAGACCCCTTGGGTCTATAAAATGGTGAGTTTCCTCACCCAAAAGATATACAGAGAAGGAGCATTTTGAGCAACGAAGTGCTGCCAGTTTACTTACGATTTGTGCTTTTACATCCATAATATCTTAATCGAAAGGGAGGTTATTGGGTGACTTTTGGAGGCACGAATCAAGACCCAAAACCCGATTTTTTTGACCACAATATCCTACCAATTTGTCGATAACACATCACAACAGGTTTCGGACTCATCCCAAGCGGATTGGTGTCGAAACAAAGTCTCAACCAGCGGGTGGTTTGCCTTCGGGCACCCCCTGCCTTATTGCAGGTTTATTCGTCTTACCCCGGAATGAGTACCAAACTATTGCAGGTTTATTCGTCCTACCCCGAGATGAATACGGATCTGTATCAAATTTGGTGACTGTTTCTTTTGCAGTATTTTGCTAGTTACATGATTATGCTTCTGTCAAATTTTTAGTCTATTTAGATTCATTTTAATCATCGTTATATTTATCTTTTATATTCATTAACAGTACTCTTTCAGATTTGCGAGTTTCATTATCATACACAGGTGCTACTGACGATTTGTTGTTTCTTTGAACGCAGGAGGAGCAGCAAGGATTAAAGATTCATCAATACCAGCGGCGGCAACACTTTGGCTCGCCCATTTCACATGTGGGCACGCGGAAGGAGGAACACTAAATCCATGATTGTAATTGAAACTATGTTAACGCTCCTACCCCTTAAAAGGGAGGAGACGTCTTTGTAACCGAATTGGAAGAGTATAAATAAAAAGGGCTGTGCTTTCTATACTTCCTTTTATCTCATTTAAATTCGTCTCTTTTCTTTCATTTCATGCATTTCACTTTATAGGACCTTAAGCGTTAACTTTGGGTTTTGAATACATCGCATTAGTTTTCCTTTCAATCTTTCGGAATCTCGTGCTTTCAATGGCGATCACGGTGGGACCTCTGTCCTCTATTTTTTTTTAGGTTAGATTTCTGATCTGAAATTGCTTGTTTTGATTACAGGTACCTATTTTTCAGTCATTAGACTGTTATTCGTTTCGGTCAATGACGATTACAGAATTGGGATTCGTCTCACCCAGGGACGAATAGGCATTCGTCCTACCCTGGAACGAATACGGTTCTGATATTCGTCTCACCCAGGGACGAATAGCGTTCTATGCATTTTTCAGAGCAGCAAATCAGAAACATCCTTTTGGGCAGAGAAGAGGTAGGGGTTTTTAACAAGCCTCTATCAAATTTCTGTTTTCTATTTTTTGATTTTTAGTTTTTGTATGGCTTAGGGAAAGTTTCCTTTTTGTTTGCCTATTTCAATTTTTGCAAATTAAAATGAACCCCACACATCACGTGGTTACTTAAACCAAGGAGCTGGTCATAAAACCCTAGCCCTTGAGCAAGACCAACAGTGGATTTCATCACCACGTTGGCTTGGATATTTGCATACATTACCCCGATCGTGACTGTTGCTAGACGTAAATCCTGATGAAAGCTGACCAAGTGTAGCTTGGGGTGATTCCCAGCACATGAGGATAAGTCTTCTATGGTAGGTGTCATAAACAGGGTGATTCCCCTTCCGTACCGCCTATGTTCCATGTATCATCTTCTCTCACGTACCTATAGTCTCCCTCACGTAAGGGCGGGTATATAGAGAGGTTGGTATATCGGTCCGACAATGGTATATTGAAGGGGTGACCATTTTGGGAGTCATAAGAGCCTTCATAATTGCATTTAAATGGTTTTCATAAAAAGCTTTCAAAAAAAAACAAACAACAAAACACACTAAACCAGATTTAGGGCACACTTTTAATCTTTAAAAGAGATAATCATTGCTTGTGTGTGTATGCTATTTTCTGTTTAAAAAAAAAATCATAAAAAGAATTTTTGCATCTTTAGGTTAACATCACCATGGTGTACACCCGTAGCCAAGCCCAATCACGGGCAGAAGCTACAGAGAATGCACCAAGGGGGACAAGTCACCCCGATATAGCCCTAAAGACTTGGCCATCCCGCCTTGGCGGCAGGATACACAAGTTAGTCCACACCATGCGATTATAGAACATGACTTTAGAGGCACCTCCTTGAGGGGCACTCCAACTCATGCCATCACTAGACAAGACTATAGAGGCACCTCCTTAAGGGGTACTCCCATTCAGCAAAGATCCTTTCAAGAAGACAACCTACATGTAGCACTTGACCTAGATATAAGGCCTCCCTTGGAAGCTCGTTATGGGTGGCCTAGTGATGAAGTGCTTGAACAACAAAGGGTCCACAAGGAGGAACCATATGATTTCGTTACTCCTAATTTACCCCTGATTAATGTCAGACACACTAGACCATATCCAGAATATCAGGTTCTCCCGACAAGGCAAGACAATTCTGCCCGCACCTTTTATGCATATAACAGAGAATGTGAGGAAGATCACTACGTTCCTCAAGAATAGTACATAGCATGGGAACGATGCACGTCTGCACCCGCTTTATATCCAGATCGCTCATTGAGACCAGAGCTTCAAGTCAATGCTGCTAACCTCGACAGAGGGAAGCAACATATAGGGGTCTCAGAGTACCATGATCGAGAAAGATATGTAGGGGAGGCATCTAGGCCTCCTAAACAAGAGACGACAGAACAAAATGACTTGGCATTTGCCAAACTAGCCGCCCGCCAAGCGCAAATCATGTGGCTTAGGCAAGACCAACAACAATTAGAACATTTGTGTCGCCTTAATCAAGAGCGCATTCAGCGTCAGACAGCTGAATTGCTTCACAACAATGCGCCTGAGAAGGCCCCAGTCCCTCGTGCATAGAAATCTGAGATGTATGTGAGGCACAACCCCTTAGTGCGAGACAGGTCTCCGTGACTTCATCAAGCACTACCTCTAAGACCTCCTAGACCTGAGCGGGAGGCCACTCCCCAAAACCGTGATGGGCATCCTCCGCGGGCACCCATCAATGTTTACAGGCCTAGGCCGGACACTCCTCAAGAAGCTTATGAGGATTATGAACAAGAAGAAGAGCGGGCTGAAATGCCCTATCAAGGCAGAAGGGGTGCTACCCAGTTATCCCTCCAAAGGCCTCAAGTTCCCCACAACCCACAGTGGGAGCAAACCAAGGAGGAGGAGATTAAGTCCTCCGATGCATACAAAGTGTTGTTAGAACGCTTAGAGACTATGGAACTCAAGACTTCTGGGCCCCAAAAGCCTACTTTATGCCAACTCCGTAGTCATCCTGTGCATCCGTCAGTGCCGGCACCTCCATACCCCAAACATTTTAAGCTGCCCTAGTTGGCACTCTTTAGAGGGGACGAAGATGCTCAAGAGCATGTGACTCGATTCTTGAGCCAATGCTTCGGTATTCAAGACAATGATGCATTGCTATTAAGAACATTTATAACCACATTCGTAGGACCTACCTCGGATTGGTTTACCCATTTACCGAAGCATAGCATCTACAACTTGGATCAGCTAGTGGACGCGTTCCTAGAACGTTTCGCTTTCAACACAAAGAAAAAGGCGTCACTAAGTGATCTAGCTAGCCTCAAGCGTATGAGGAGGAATCTATGGTGGCATATGGGAATCGATGGAGGACGTTGCTTTCAAAGCTATCCTACCTCCCTCCTATGTCCGACCTAACTCAAATGTTCGCAAAGAGCTGTTTGCGATCGATCTCTGTGCTATTGCAGCTGTAGCAATATGCCACTTTAGAAGAAGCTCTGGCGCAAGCTAGAATTATCGAAGAGATCAAGATACAGGATGGCAAAATTGCCAAGCCTAAGAAAAAAGAATGGAACAAGAGCACTAAAATAGGGACTACGCAACAGAAACCCGTCGTGGTCAATCAAGTTGCTATCAATGCCCCTAAGCCTGCCCAAGCAACACAGCCTCCAAAGGCTAATTATCAGGCGGTGCCTCCCAATAACTATGAGAAAGATAATCAAAAATAGGACCACAATCAACAGCGTCACCCTAGGCGGCAATTTACACCATACACCGAGTCCAGGGACTCCTTGTTTGACCGTTTGTCAGTGGCAAACTTGATTAATCTGCCAGAGATTCAAACAATAGATCCTAATGCGCCAAAGCCTAAGGGCTACAGAGAGGATCTTTACTGTAGATTCCACAGAAGGAAAGGGCATGACCTTAACGCCTGTTGGAAGTTCAAAGGTTTAGTGCAAGACCTCATTGACAATAATACATTGGTAGTGGATAATCCCATCGCGCCCAACAACCAACAAATGGGTGTTTTCAGAGATCCTTTACCCGCACATGATGCACAAGCAAAACCTCTTCATGTCAACGAAGTGCAACAGAATTGCCCCATGGAGGGGTATGTTGGGATGATCAGCATTGTGACAAGGAACAAGAGATACCCAGGAGCTGCCCCCGCGATAGCCACAAAGGAAGTTCCATCCATGTCACAACCTCAACTGAATCCTACACAGCTTCCCCCGCCTAGACCAGTGGCCATGATTCGAACTAGACTTACTCAAAGTCTAAGGACCACGTCGGCTAGGCTCTCCATATATGAGCTTATTCAACAATCGGTGCCCCATCGAGAAGCTCTCATGGAGATATTAAAGGCAATTGAGCTGCAACCCCACGAAGCGAATTCGTTCAACAATTTTGTGGGGCATGTAAAATAGTGTACCGAACCAGTCATCACATTTAGGGAAGATGAATTAAAAATGGTGACTAGGGATGTAGCGGATCCACCCCTGCACGTTATTGCATGGGTCAATGGGATTCCATATAAGCGGGTGTTGGTAGACATTGGTTCATCCAGTAACATTATTACAACCGCCGCACTAAAACATTTGAAGTTGCCAACCTCTCACATTGTACCTTCCACTTATACTCTTCGAGCATTTAATGATGCGATATGCTCGATAGTTGGCACAATTGTCTTACCTATACAAGTGGGACAAAAGACCATTCATACATTGTGCCACATTTTAGAAGGTGAGATGGCTTACAATATCTTGCTTGGGCGGCCTTGGATCCGGGATATGAAGTGTGTCCCTTCAATTGCTCATCAATGTTTAAAGTATACATTTGAAGGACAAGTGCACGTGGTCCCCATAGATTTAGAACCTTTCAAATACTGCAATTCAGTGCAACTAATGCCGCAGTCGACCCTTCCTTCAACGCATGTGGATTTTTAGTTAAATCCATCTAAAAGGGGTCCGATTACGCAAGAATCTCCATTACCAAATCAATCAAATTCCCAGGCGGGTTCATCTTCTTCATCTGGTCCTCCCACAATGATGCCACCTACGGTGGCCACACCAACGGACAAAGGAAAGAAGCCCCTGGAAGCGGAACCACCCTTAGTCTCCAACATCTCGATAGAAGAGATGCCTAATAGAATGGAAGTCGAGATGCCTAGTTCACCCCACATGGAGTGGACTCAGGGAGAACTCCCATTCGCTTCCTCTCAATCACCAATGATTACTGTTGAGATGTCTAACACAGGCATGGGGGAGTATATAGTGCGCAATGTTGTAGCAACGCCCACACTTCGGTCCATGCAAGACATGGGAAGACCTCGACTCCCCATAGGCTCTGTGGTTCCTTTAGGCTACCCACCTAATCAGACAAACTTTATTTTTGGGGGCCTGGATAATGGCGTTGAACCTTCCCTACAAGAAGAGGAAGATGAAGAACCCTTTGTGGAGGATGTCAATTATCTGTCTAACCCGGACTTCGCATTACGATATCTTAGCCAATGCAATTGGCATGGATATGGGTTGGGCAGGTATGAACAAGGAGTGCATGTTTTGTGCCAACC
Source organism: Wollemia nobilis (assembly GCA_028583015.1). NCBI lineage: Eukaryota > Viridiplantae > Streptophyta > Pinopsida > Araucariales > Araucariaceae > Wollemia > Wollemia nobilis. Next base: position 4,826,753 of record JAQPPZ010016822.1, read on the forward strand.
AAGATACCAAATGCCTTATGACAAGTCAGGAGTAGGGTTTAATCACCCTTTGCCCCTCGACATCTTGGTCGAAAACATGCAAGGCCTAGGGATAGGCAACAAGGATGGGTTGGCATCAGATCCATATGCCAATCCAAATACAACTTATACATTGGGGGATTATTTCCCATTACACACAAACAACCTTGTTGACCTCAACAACCCTTTCCCTTCGGTCGCAACGGGAGACAATTCCAAGACTCACCTCCATGAAGGATATGACCAAGACCAAGCAGAGTCTTCGGATGATGAGTTGGAGTACGAGGTAGCACCTTGGGATTCTCTTGAGTCAGGAAGCAATCATTCCCACATGCTTCCCATGGATGATTATCAAGAAAGCTTCTTGACCATGTTCCCATTGAATGATCCCATTGAGCATAGATTACCTCAAGAAAATCAGGTCCCCCCATAGAGAGCGGCACAACCTCGTTGGGACCATATTAATTTGCTCGAGCAAGATGAGCTTCCCATGTCGCAAGCAGTTATTGGAGCCAATGAAGGCCTGTGGATCTCTGACAGTGATTACGAAGATGAAACCGAGATGGCCTATCTCAACCACATGCGACAAATGCAACAACAATATCCCTTGGACATAGATGACATGTTTGAACACTTACACATAGGTCCAAGACATAGGTGGCACCTCAACCCGACGTAGTTATAGCAATTACTGCACCCGCCACTCCAGGTACACAGAGAGCATCTTCCACCTGGAGACCCTATCAAACCATCAGTGCCTAGGGCAGACCCTATTTGCATGTCCATGCATAGGGCTGATCCCTTTGTGCCAGTGCCTACAGAGCCAGATCCAACGCATCAAGAACATCCCGAATGTCAGAGTTATCACACCTGCGGTAATGGAGGTTACAATCATTTCATAAACATGATCTCCATTGACTTGACCGCCCCCATCCATGATCCAACCAATCCAACATGATCATTGCATCTAGACATAGAGGCTATAGATTGGGATCATGCTGACACACCACCATCCCCATCAGAGTATTGGCCTTGCGGTGGGATGTTTCATTTCACTCCAGGACAGACTCAGGATGTCTTCCATGCTGAAGAGGAACTTGACGTTCCTAATGATGATCTTAATTCAGCAAATGATATCCATCTGATCCCAACTCCACACCAGTTGGAGGACGGATCCCACATGTCGATCGAGGCAACGAATGATGTAGACATCGGCACAGATCCAATGAATCCATGGATTCTCAAGCTGGGGGTAAGTCTTTCCCCCAAAGAGCAAGCCGATTATGTTGCCCTTCTTAAGGAGAAGAAGGAGGTTTTTGCATGGTCATACAAGGATATGCCGGGACTAGACCCATAACTAGTCATGCATAATTTAACGCTTGATCCGACAATCAAGCCAGTAAAGCAAAAACTATGCAAGATGCACCCAATAGTGGCCTTAATGGTAAAATATGAGTTACAAAAGTTGTTGGATGCCCAGTTTGTCATCTGTGTGGATTATCCTCCATGGTTGTCTAACATGGTTCCCGTCAAGAAGCCCGATGGGAGGATTCGCATATGCATCGATTTTTGAGATCTTAACAAAGCGAGTCCTAAGGATGATTTTCCCTTGCCAAGCATCGACGCATTGGTAGATGCCACAGCGGGCCATGAAATGCTTTCCCTTATGGATGGTTTCTCAGGATACAATCAGATTCGTATCAATCCCGAGGACCAACTAAAAATGGCATTCACAATGCCTTGGGGGACATTTTGCTATAAGGTCATGCCTTTTGGCCTTAAAAATGCTTGGCGCCACTTACCAACGTGCCATGACGTACATCTTTCATGATTACATGCACAAGACTTTGGAAGATTACATGGATGATTTGTTGGCCAAATCTCTTTTGCGCCCAGATCACCTCGATGACTTGAGCAAGGTCCTCGATCGCCTCATTGAACATAAAGTCAGACTAAACCCCAAGAAGTGCGTCTTTGGCATCACCTCTGGAAAGCTCTTGGGTTTCATAGTCTCCAAATGAGGAATCGAGGTAGACCCAAACAAAGTCAAGGCAATCCTTGAAATGCTTCCCCCAACCACCATCAAGCAGCTCAAGAGTCTGCAGGGAAAGGTTGCGTCGATCAAGCGCTTCATAGCATAGTTATCTGACAAGTGCCGACCCATGAATAAATTATTGCATAAGGGGGTCACATTTCATTGGGATGACGAGTGCCAGTCAACCTTTGATGACATTAAATAGTACTTGGCTTCGTCGCCAGTATTGGCACCACCTAGACCAGGAGTGTCATTCTATTTATACATCTCAGCTACTGAGGTGGCACTGGGCGCCATGCTATCCCAGAAAAATGAACTTCACAAAGAACAGGCTACATACTATCTTAGCCGCACCACGGTCAGTTATGAACTTAACTATGCATACGTTGAAAAGCTCTGCTTGGCAGTGGTGTTTGCTACCAAAAAGCTATGCCACTACATGCTCAGTAATAAGATGTATGTTGTGTCTAAGGAGAATCCATTGCGATACATGATGAGTCATACTTATCATAGTAGCCGCACGATGAAATGGATCATGTTGTTGACGGAGTTTGACATAGAGTTCATTGGACAAAAATCCATAAAAGGTCAAGTCATCGCCGATCAACTAGCCGAGGCTCCTCTTGAAGATGATCAACCTCTGACTTTCGAACTACCTGATGATGGGGTCTTCCATGTTTCAGAATCGCCAGATTCTGATGAGCTCGAGTCACAAGCTGACATAACCCTATTCTTCGATGGTTCTAAATGTGAGCAAGGGGGTGGCGCGGGAATTGTATTCTTCACTCCACAAGGGGCTCCAATGCCTTTGTCATTTAAATTAGACTTTCATGCACCAACAACAATGCAGAATACGAAGCCTTGCTCATAGGTCTTCAAACAACAATCACCATGAACATTAAACGTCTAAACATCTTTGGTGATTCGTTGTTGATTGTCAATCAAGTGAAGGGGATTTTTCAATGTAAATGTCCAGTTCTGCAAGCCTACAAAGCCCTTGTGGACAAATTCCTAGCACAACTTGAATGGTATGACATCGAGGCACTCCCTCGATCATCAAATCATTTTGTGGATACTATGGCCTCCTTGGGGTCACTAATCCCGCAAGACCCTTCTGGTGAAATGACAACCATTCAGGTTAAAACATTATCGCAATCTGCGATGGAGCGTGCAAGCTCTGATCTGACGCCAAGAATCCACCTGATCCAGATTGAACCATCTCCAGATAAGTTCTCTCGAATCCATGATTGTTTGACTCGAGCCAACTAGGGGTCCTTGTTCTCCCCGACCCCTCTTAATAGCAACACAACGCTATTTTTACAAGTTCTTTCTCGCTCAACTTTTGCTAGAGATGGACTTCAAGAGGGATTGGTCGTTCATACTATCGAGGTTTTTGATCAGCAGGATTGGTACACACCCATTCGGGATTACCTCAAGCTAGGTAACCTCCCACTTGGATTGACACAAGCCACGAAAAGATCATTCAAACAGAAAGCGGCAAAGCATGTCTTGTTAGGAGACATTTTGTATCATCAAAATTATGAAGGAATCCTCCTTCATTGTTTGGACCAGCAAGAGTCCGCTTGGGCGATCACCCAAGCTCACGATGGTACATGTGGTGGCCACTTCAGCGGTATGGCCATCGCAAAGCGCATTCTTCGCATGGGTTATTATTGGCCATATTTAGAGCGAGATTGTTGTGCATATGTGAAGAAGTGCATGAAGTGTCAACACCATGCTAATTTGACACATGTACCTTCTCAGGCCTTGCAGCCGATCCAATCGGTTTGGCCTTTTTGTAGTGGGGCTTTGACCTAATTGGAAAGATTTCCCCTACATCATCTGGTCATCACACATTCATTTTAACGGCCACAGAGTACTTCACCAAGTGGGTGGAAGCAATTCCGCTAACCTCTACGACTGGATCCCGCATTACGGAGTTTATTTTGCATAACATCATATGTCATTTTGGTATTCCATCCAAGATCCTGTCAGATAATGGGACACCATTCAAGAACAAAGATGTGCATGCTTTGACCACAAAGTACAAAATTCAGCATAGTTTTTCAACACCCTATTATCCGTAGGCAAATGGGCAAGCAGAGGCATCAAACAAAATGCTAGTCGCCATTCTCAAAAAGATAGTTGCAGACAATCATAAGGACTGGCACATTCAGATCCCGCTTGCCCTATGGGCTTATCGCACTAGCATCCGGACGCCCACTGGGGCAACTCCATTTTTGCTGGTGTATGGCTCCGAGGCAGTCATGCCTCTTGAGTTGGAAATCCCTTCCCTACGCATTTCAATGCAAGAGTTCATCGATGATGACACTGCACGGTAGGCCCGGTTAGATCAACTGACGTTGCTCGACGAACGACGCGTTAATGCTCTCGAGCATTTGCGTATCTATCAAGAGCGACTTAAGAGAGCATACAACATGAAAGTCCACCTCGGGGAATTTTAGGTTGGTGACTTGGTCTTAAAAGAGAACCAACAGAATTCTAATTTGTCGTCCCATCTACGGGACAAGTTCACGGCAAACTGGTTAGGTCCTTATGTCATTGACAGTAGAATAGGACCTGGAACATACCGGCTTGCCTCTCTTGAAGGAATCAAGGAAACAGAACCCTTGAACATCAGTCATTTGAGGCCATTCCACATCTAGAGAGCCATAGTCCAACTAAAAGCTCCAAGGATTCTCATAATCGCTTGGTCAAATCCAAAAGCTCCAAGGATTCTCATAATCGCTTGGTCAACCCTAAATGCCCCAAAGGTATCTATAAACCCTTTGGTCAAGCCAAAAGCTCCAAGGATTCTCATAATCGCTTGGTCACCCCAAAATGCTCCAAAGGTATCCATAAACCCTTTGGTCAACACCAAAAGCTCCAAGCGTTACCATAACTGCTTGGTCAAAATAAATATTCAAAAATAAACAAAAACAATACAATCATCAAAAATAACAAACAATTGCATTTCAATTCCATGCATACTCATAAAAATCAAAAATCACAAAAACAATTGCATTTCAATTCCATGCATACTCATAAAAATCAAAAATCACAAAAACAATTGCATTTCAATTCCATGCATTCTCATAAAAATCAAAATACAAAAATATAGGTTGCATTAGGCATCGCATCCATACATTATATATTTGCTAGGTCATACAAGTCAAAAGCACCATAGGCTGTCATTACTTGGCAATTCCATCATTTTCCACATCAAATCCATTTTCATAAACGCATACATCCAACATATCACCATTTTCTTTTAGCATAGTCAGTTGTCTCCTAAATGTATATAGGGTTTTCGTCATTCAGCTGTCTTTAAATTTCTAGCCAAAAACTGTACACAGTTAAACAGATTTTACACGGGAAAGTTTTACTTGGATCACACCTTGTTACGTAGCATCCCAACACAAATTAACACACATAAAATAATTCCTAAGTTGTGTGAATGCAAGAGAAACCTACAAAGCAGTCTAGGGTACCATAGGTGAAAGATTAGCCTGTTCATCCCCCTATGCGAATGGTTCCAGAATGCTGAGAATTGACAAAAGGATGAGCTCTTCCCTATCCATTCACCTTAATAAACAGTGGTTTTTACCACTACCAAATCCCAATCATAGTTGGTCCCCAAAGTTGTAAGGATTCGTACTACACGTCCTTGCCAAGGATGGGTAGTCATCCCCAAGACCTAAAAGGATCAACGCCATTCAAAAACAAAATTCCAACAAACCATCATCACAACCCTTTCCATTCACCTTTGGTCTCAAAGTTGTAAGGATTCGTACTACCCGCCCCTAACCAGGATGGGTAGTCATCCCCAAGGCCTAAAAGATCAATGCCCTTACTTCATAATCTCCATTATCCCCTTGGTTCCCAAAGTCGTAAGGATTCGTACTACACGTCCCTGAACAGGATGGGTAGTCATCCCCAAGGCCAATAGGATCAAGGCCATTCACAAGCTCAAACTTACAAAGCTCAAAATACAAAATCAAATAACAGTGGTTATCACCACTATTCAAAATCCTTGCTCAAAAAGAAAAATAAATAGAAAAATAAATAGTGATTTTCATCACTATATAGACGAGCAAGTCTCCCAAATCATTCAGCCAACAAATAACCTGAACTTGAATCCCTGGAATTCTCAGCATTTGAAAAACCATCTAGGTGATCCTCATTACAAGTTTGGTTGATAGCCTACCTGGCAATGGTGGTATCCTAACCGCATGACGATATGTCTGTCACATTAGCTTTGCGTGTGTGCAGACCAATATTTGCATGTGGATGAGCTAGCTTATGGTACCTTAGATTGTCACATGGATTAATCTTGCTAAATACAACAACGGAGTTAGTGGAGCTAATTAGGTGATCCTCAGTACAGGTTTGGTTGATAGCCTATCTAGCACTGGCGGTATCCTGATGAATACCACATAAACGAACTCAATTGCACACACAGGGATGTGAAATAACTTGGTTAAATTCAAGTCGGATTTATACCTTGTTCAAAAGTCTTGCGAGATAAATGTACAGTCTTGGATAGTTAGTTAAAATATCTGAATCTCAGAAAAGCTTAAACTACATTTTAAAACAACTGTCACATTTCATTCCGTACATCACCATTCAAAAAATATACAAAATACAAAAACAAAGTTTTCACATGCACAAGCATTCCACAAAGTCATCCCATTAATATAGCAAGTCAGTCAAATCTTGTACAGTCTATGGTGCATCGACAAATCATCAACAACTCATTTCATTCATTCCATATGCATACATCATACAAATTAGAACCATCGCATTCATAATCGCATATGCATACATCAATGTAAAAACATGTACATAAAAATAAATCATGAAAAATGTATAAACACCAAAAAGAGTCATATGTATATATATATCATAACAAAAATGCCCGTAGGCTACAATGAGCCGGTCCTCGGACCTCGCTACCACAATCCAAAAACTCAAAAACCCCAAGCCTAGGGCGTCGGCCACCATGATCACGCAGGATCGGTGCGACGGGAACTACCCCCTACAGTGTGGGTCCTATGGGACCTCTCAGGGCGACTGCTGCTCGCCCCTGCATCGTGCCCACTAGCGCCTCCCTCATCTAGCCACTCATGATGGGATGATGCTAGCTCTCCCAGTCTCTCATCCGATACGACGAGCCACCTCCAAGAGGCTCAGTATTCGCCCACCAAGGTGGATAATCTCTCCCTCCATCTCCAATCGATGCCATCACCAATCTGACTCCCGTCGGCCCCAATCTGCCTCTCGTCGACTCCACTCTGCCTCCCATCGATGATAGTAAGCTACTACATCATCGCGCTATGCTAGCTGCACCCGTAGGAGATCCCTCTCCCATGCAACATCAGTATCCCCCTCCTACCGGTGAGACGCAGCCCATGCGCTCTCCCGCTCTGCCAACTGAGTCCGCAAGAGATCTCTCTCCTACAAAGCCTCTCCTAGCTCCCCATCTCACCTCCATAGCAGGTCCTCCAATCATGCTATCTCAGCATTGAGCCTCGCCTCCACATCCTTCAAACCTGCTTGAGGCATAGGTGAATCCGGGACAGCAGCCTGCTCTGGCTCCCACTTGCTCCAGGATGTCCTGCATCTTCGGCTGGTCCGATACCCCAAAATCCCCTCCAACATCCTCCACCTCTACCATGTCCTCATCATCACGTGGAGCACCCCAACCCTCATCTGGTACCTCTATACCCTCATCCCCCTACGACACCCCCTAGAGGCCCCTCGCCTCGCCATCGCCGTAGAGTCCACCACTGCTCATACTCCGTAGTCATCCCGACGTCATCCACATCTGGGATGTCAATCACCGTATCTGAGTCCTCGCCAAGTGGCGCAACGACTGGCCGGTCCAGCGTCCTCTCATCTCCCCGATGTCGATAGACTACGGGCTCACCAGGCATCCCCTGGCGCACCCCGAACTATCGGGTCACCCGACCGTATGGGAAGAACTCCTGCTCTGTCCCATGCCTCCCAATCAGCCATCGCCCCCTTCGTACCCTCTGAAGCCACTCTCCAGCCTCAGGCCAAGCTGGAAAGTCCCGATAGGGGCGCCAAAACACCTCTCCAGGAGTAAGCCGAGCAAAGGCATCGGCATAGTGCCCTACGACACCTGCCCATCGTCGGCTCTGTCCCTGCTCCTCCGACCTCCGCCATAGTACCCCATATCCAATCTCCCGGTCTGCCATCTCCGCTCGTGTCATCCAGGGCAGCCCCACCGGCCTCTCCACTGCTATGTGCTGCCAAGCCCAACACTGCAACAAGTAGCTGCAACCGATCCCCTTTGCTTTCGACAACGGACCTCGTACAGCTCATCATAGAGCTGTGCCAGTAGCGTCTGTCCCCATCTCATAATCATCGGAGTATCTATCGGACACTCCACCAACCTGAATACCACCTCTAGCAGGTTCCACGGGAACCTCGCGCCAGAAGAGTCGGGGAGCAACATGTTGGAAATGAGGCTCATGAGTAATGCATGCCTCGTTCCCAACACACCTCTCTCCAGCCACCATCGCACCAGTATGCCGCCAATCTGGCAATCGCTCTCCGCCATCTCCACAGGGCTCTCCACACCCAACTCCTCCCCATGTCCGAAATAACGTATCAGTACCATTGTCCTTCGAGCTCGTGGCATCGTCTGGATCGGCAGTCCGTCTATTGGAATCCACAGAATCCGATAAACATCCTCCAAGGTCACCATTATCTCCCCTATCGAGAGATGGAAGGTATTAGTCCAGGGATCCCATAGATTGATCAGGGCCGTCAGATAGGCCCGATCCGCGACTACTAGCTCCAGGTGAGTCACCTGCTTGAGCCCAAGGGCGTCAAGCCAGTCCCAGTCAGCCAAGGTCAGCGTCGCATGTGCTTCAGTAAAAGTAGGTACCCGATGCCGGCTCTTCACAACCTGCAAAAGAAAACAACACAAAAACATTAAAAACAACGAAAAACTGTATATACAATAATGCATTAAAACTGTACAGCCAAAAACAAAGCAAAAATTCCATAAAATTATTTGTCAGTCCTAGGGTTTCTAATCCTAACTGATAAATTCAAAAACACTTACAAAAAATACAAAAAATTAATTTGTCAGTCCTAGGGTTTCTAATCCTAACTGATAAATTCAAACAACAAAATTCAAAAAAAATCATCATTTTCATTTTATTTTATTAAAAACAACAAAAACATGTTTCCTACGTTTTACCTAAGTTTAACCTAAGTTTAACCATTCACACAAAAAAATTCATCAATTTTTCACCTAGGGTTTCATTTTAATCTTAAAAAAAAATTGACCTGGTTTACCTACGGTTTTGACCTAAGTTTTACCATTCCATAAAAATTTTTATTTTACCCTAAGGTGTTACTCTAAGTTTCACTTTGGTTTATCCTAAGGTTTTCCATCTAGGTTTAAATTGGTTTACCCTACGGTTTGCATACACGTTTCATTTTTGTTTCATGGTCTTTAAATCAATTCATTCACTTTTTTAATTAATTAATTAGGGTTTCGTTTCTTAAACAACAGAAAAACACAATAAAAACAAATTACAAAAAAATTGTTCAAAATAAACCACAGGAGGAAGTGTACTTACTGGTCTCGCTTCGGCTCCACCGCTTGATGACCCGGTATGTGCACTCATGGTGGCTAGAAAAATCAGCAGCGCTTCGCTTCGAAAAATCTACCTCCTCCTCCTCAGAGCTCCAAATCGCAAATGATGCACAACACAAATGAGCCCAACAAGTCGATTTTGCCCTTAAATAGTTTTTATCCGTACAAATTCGTTCTCGCTCGAAACGAGCACTTTTTCCTCGAAAGAGCACTCGTCCCTCCCTGGGATGAATACCAGCATGGAGTTTGTTCCACCCCGGAACGAATACAAAATTACACAAAAATAAAAAACAACAAAATTAAAAAAATAAAAAAATGCAACAACAAAGAGCCATAAACATTGTCGGACAAAAGTGTTTTTACACTTGACCTCCTTGGCATACAAAAACTGATGTCGGGGTTTACATTGTCACTATATTTTCCCTAAGAAGGCCACCATGGCCGGACTGCTCCACGGGAGATCAGATTTTCGTCAATTTTAACCCCATATGACGTCCCAAAATGGGTTCCCACCCACCAAAAATAGGTTCAAAAATCGGGAAACTGCTTAAGCATTCAACGGAAAACATCTGAAGGCACCCTCACTTAAGTCATCTTGGGTCAAGTGACTCGTCGCTTTTCTCATGTCGGTCATTCCCTCATCGATTCGTCGCTTGAGGGGGTAGTCACACTTAGTTACCAATCAGCAAACACACACCCAATCAAGGCAATGGCATGCATTCAAAGAATCATTGACAAAGACAATCACGCTCCTGCTTGGGGCAGCAAACAAGCAACAATCACAAACTGATTAAACGCTTGGCATTCATGAATCATGAACACAAGGTTCCCATAGACAAAAGGTTGCGCCCTTTGCCTATTCATGACTGATCAATGCCCAAGCTCAAGTCACACCTCACCAAAATAGGTTAATACTTGAAATCCAATTCCTTAGCTCGTCAGAAGCAAGGATTCAAGAATGCATGCCCTTTCCATACTTGGGGCATCCAAAGTTGGTTAGGTTACTGAGAAATCCTAATCATTAGTGCTTTGGTTATCTATTTTTGCTCAGCATTGCACCATGTGCAGCGCTTTCCAAAAAGGGGCATCTGTAGACACCAAAACAGCACCAATCCGATTATGTGACTGCAAACACTGATCGCATTAACACACACAGCCCCCAGGGCAGCCCCAGAGGTTAAAACAGTGGTTCTAACCACTCACACAACAATTTTAAAAGTCAGAGATCAATTTGGCACCTTTTAGGCACTCTGCTACTTATTCGCTCCACCCAGGGACGAGTGCAGATCGGTACTCGTTCCACCCAGGGACGATTACCAGCGCTCGCTCTGGGGTGGGACGAATGCCAGGTTTGACCTACAAAAAGTCAAACCTCGGCACATGACAACTCAGAACTGCCACTTAGCTCTCCCTTCATGGCATAGGAGTGCGAGTGAGTTCTTTTGACAACTCATATCTGCCACTTGACTCTCCATTCACTACATGGGAATGAGAGTGAGCTTTTTAGGACAACTCAGATATGCCACTTGACTCTCCCTTCATTGCATGGGAGTGAGAGTGGGCTTTTTCATGACAACTCAAATTAGCTACTTAACTCTCCCTTCATTGCATGGGAGTGCGAGTGAGTTCTTTTGGGCATGCAGAAGCGTTAAGCGATTATGGAGCCCTTAATCAGGGAGAAGTCTTCTCTTCCCTGAAAAAGCATTCATGCTAAGTAGCACTTCTGCATGCTAATTCAAAGAGACCCCTTGGGTCTATAAAATGGTGAGTTTCCTCACCCAAAAATATACAGAGAAGGAGCATTTTGAGCAACGAAGTGCTGCCAGTTTACTTACTTACGATTTGTGCTTTTACATCCATAATCTCTTAATCGAAAGGGAGGTTATTGGGTGACTTTTGGAGGCACGAATCAAGACCTAAAACCCGATTTTTTGACCACAATATCCTACCAATTTGTCGATAACACATCACAACAGGTTTCGGACTCATCCCAAGCGGATTGGTGTCGAAACAAAGTCTCAACCAGCGGGTGGTTTGCCTTCGGGCACCCCCTGCCTTATTGCAGGTTTATTCGTCTTACCCCGAAACGAGTACCAAACTGTTGCAGGTTTATTCGTCCTACCCCGGGACGAATACGGATCTGTATCGAATTTGGTGACTGTTTCTTTTGCAGTATTTTGCTAGTTACATGATTATGCTTCTGTCAAATTTTTAGTCTATTTAGATTCATTTTAATCATCGTTATATTTATCTTTTATATTCATTAACAGTACTCTTTCAGATTTGCGAGTTTCATTATCATACACAGGTGCTACCGACGATTTGTTGTTTCTTTGAACGAAGGAGGAGCAGCAAGGATTAAAGATTCATCAATACCAGTGGCGGCAACACTTTGGCCCGCCCATTTCACATGTGGGCACGCGGAAGGAGGAACACTAAATCCATGATTGTAATTGAAACTATGTTAACGCTCCTACCCCTTAAAAGGGAGGAGACGTCTTTGTAACCGAATTGGAAGAGTATAAATAAAAAGGGCTGTGCTTTCTATACTTCCTTTTATCTCATTTAAATTCGTCTCTTTTCTTTCATTTCATGCATTTCACTTTATAGGACCTTAAGCGTTAACTTTGGGTTTTGAATACATCGCATTAGTTTTCCTTTCAATCTTCCGGAATCTCGTGCTTTCACCTTGTCAGATTCAATGCCTAGGGCCTTCAACTCTACAAATCTTGCTCTGGTTTTGGGTCATCACTGAGATGGCCTTATGGCTTTTTGTTTTGATCTTAGTTTGATACTATGTACCCCTGGGTGTATTGGTGCAACTGATGTTTCCTATGGTATCGAGGATTTAGGCTTTTGAGCCTCTTTTTTCTTTGCAACAACTTGCTGCACATCAGGAATTGCAACTTCTTCTTGAGGCTTTCCAGCCCTTACATTAATTAGAGAGTACTCTGCCTCTCTCTTTGCCTATAATTTGAGGCTCTTCGGCCTCCATCTCCTTTTCCCCCTGATCTCCTTCCTTTGTAGGTTGTATAGTAGTTTGAGGTTCCTCGACCTCAATTTCATCCTCTTGGGGTATCTTATCTATAGAGGGAGATGTAGAATAAGGCTGTTCTACTTCTATTGTAGCAACATTTTCCTATTATGTTTCTTTATCAGTAGGTGGCACTTATATTGCCCCATCGGTCTGCACTACTGCATCAACCCTATCTGGTTGCTCGGCTTCTCCTAGTTTGCCCTACAACTACACTTGCCTCTGTAGTTGCCAAATTGTTTGATACAATTCATGCATTTTTAAGGTAGCCTCCTTTTTGGACTCTTCAAATAGAGCCCGCTCTTCTTTAAATTTGGCCTCCCAAGTGGAAGCCTGTTCTTTCAAAACCTGTAGTTGCTGCTGCAAATCCTCTACCTGGACTTCTAGTGGTACATCCTCCATGGCCACCTCCTACTGAGGAGTTGGTCCATTGGAAATTTCCTACAAAATGTGGGCCATGTACTCCTTTTTGATCTCATATATTGGTATCTCCTCATCAGATGAGCTTGAAACCACCCTTGAAGATTTTGTTCTTCTGCTTCGCATCCTGGTAGAAATAAGCATGAAACCCTATTTTGCCTCTTCCTCAAATTGGGGTGTAAAAGAAGACGGGGCCTACCCTACTTCCTCCCCAAATTAGGGAAAATCAAGAGATGAGGCTTTGTCCTGCTTCCCTTGTATTTCTTGCAGGCTGGGACACAGACACCATCGTTTCTCATTATGTCACCTCATGGGTCGACTGTTCATTTTGAATTGGCACCTCCTCCTCTGCTTGTGCCCCTGCCACTACACTAGTGGCCACAACTTCCTCAATTGTCACATTTCTATGTGACTCTACATATCTCACCAAGGAAAAAATTAAGCCATGGTGAGCCAGGGCAGAGGTGGTACCTTCCTGGTATCGCCTGACCTCATATTTCAAGGTACATGTAAGGTAGTGTGGGACATTAATTTTATCCTCATGTAGAATATTATTGAGTAAATGAAAGTGGTTGGCATTCAGGTGAGAGTACCTACCAGAGCATGTGAATAAAGAAACGATTTGTTCAAAAATGACCCTCCAAAGCTTAAGAATGTGTCGTTTCGGTAATCTAGTGCATGTCAGGTACTCAGTTGGTGCTCCAAAAAATCTCTATGCACAAAGGATAAGGTTATCCTCCTTGTATGTGTGTTCCCATATTAAAGGGAGACCTGTAACTTTGGCGATGTAGTCCTCAGTGACTACGATCTCGAGCCCCCACATGCGCATGACCCCTTCGCTCATTGATGTAAACTCATCTTCCACTGCCACATCCTGGCCCTGACTAACCAGTCGATAGTAGCGCATCCATTCTACAACATCCAATTGTGTTTGGATATCTGTAAAAATGCCCAAGCAATCGATCATCTCACTCTTCTTAAGGTCATGGTTTTTCAACTTTCCCCCCATGCTTTACCTCTAGTTCACAATTCACTCAACAATGTTACTGCCTTCCATTTGAATTACTACTATGCCTCACTGCTCTATTTTTCTCGTTGAAGTTGGCTACTATGTAGCTGGTAAACAACCTTTTAAAACAAATGTGTTTATGCATGTAGGTGGTTAATTATCGTAATCAACAGTGATTATGGTTATCCATAGTAAATTTTCTTCGAGCATGTGCCCGATTGTGTAGAGATGATAATCATAAACTATTGACCAATCAGAAGCATGCCATGTAGCACCATGCCAAGTGGATTTGTTCAAGTGGTTAAGGCAATAATGGGGGGTTGTGCAGACACATTTCCATAGACACACATGTTCCTAAAAACAATATATACAAAAAATAGAAAATTTAAACATGACCTAAATTTGTTTTGTGGGTGCATATGCAAAAATATTCGTGGTGCGTTGCTATTGGATGGTGTTTGATGATGGGGAAAACTACAAAAGACAACAGTGGTCATGGTTCCACACAATCAATTTTCTTCAATATGATTGGTTCTTGGTAGCTGCAAGGTGGCGTATTTAAGAAATCCTACAAAATTTAAAACAAAAGTTAGAAAAATATATCTCCTTGGGATGACAGACATCCCCTCCTTGGAAGTTGATCATTGTCAACTTTTAATTTTATTTGCTGGTAATTTTGACTTTGCACGTGCATGGAGTGCTAACGTGGCTCGGGCCACATCCCAAGGCTGACATGTTATTCTCTCAAGGCAAAAAATGACCATAGTAGATGAAAATCAGGTGCCTTTTCATAGAAATCAAACACCTTCTTTTCTAATTATGGCGTGCAGGTGCCTTGAAAAATAAAAATAGACACTTTCAGAATTGGGTGCTTTGCTTAACATGGGAAGCAGACACCTTAGAAATTAGGCACTCTACTTAACATGGGAAGCAGACGCCTTATCAATCAGGCATGTATGCCTAACTAGGAAGTAAACGCCTGTTTGCTAACTATCGGGTGTCGTACTTATAAAACAAAATTTATACAAACTTCACTTTTTTTTTACATATGCTAAGAAGTTTCCCAAAAACTAGAAGTCAACCGTTCTCCTAAAAAAATAGGAATCAGACGTTGATCTACCAGAAAATAGGACGTAGGCACTATCTTCGTAACATTCTGGGAGTTAGGTGCCATAAAACATACAACGAGAAGCATATGCTTTCCATCGTACAAAAGGAAGTAGACGCCTTCCATCGTACAATGGGAAGTAGACACCTTATGCCATACAACGAGAAGCAAGTGCCTTCTACCATACAACGAGAAGCAAGCACCTTCCACCGTACAATGGGAAGTAGACGCCTTACCATCAAATACTAAAAAATTGACGCTTCTCTTTTATTCAACAAGTGCTGAATTTTCATTATAATTGTGTTGTCAGGTTGATCAGACCCTTCAGTGCTTCTGATTAAAAGAATAGGAACAAAATCAGCATCTGCCTTTGAACTAGCAGTTGAGTGTTTTATTGTCCAAAGAGACCAATACAAAAATTCTTGTACCAATTATGGTTTAGTATTCCCCTTTTGAGGGATACACTATTTCTACTCTTAAAAATCTTAGAAATGCACAGGTTCATGGATCCTGTGCCCATTACGCCTAGGTTTCCCAAGTTGCCTAAGGATTGCACAAAGGGCATTGTACCTACAAAACAAAAACACAACTAAAAAAAAAAAAAAATTGAAAAAATAATTGTTTTTGGGACTTTGTGGACTAGGTCCACATCATATTGACTCAGAATAAAATCAGAATCAATTGGGGTTTCCCCCATGCCTAAACTAGACTCAATCATGTATGTATTAGACACATGGTATGGACGTAGGTAGTGGCTATTGATTGTTAAGGTAATGTTGCTGCCATCTATTATTTTGATCCTTACAACCCCATTGTTGATGATTTCAATTACTTCATATGGCCCCATCCAACACTACATGAGCTTGCTATTCCTTTCCTAGAACCAAAAATCATAGAGTAATGCCCATTCTTCCACTTTAAATTGCTTTGGCCTAGTGTGGCAGTCATGCCACTTGGTCCTTTGTTTTTGAATGATCTCTATTTTCTATAGAGCATCAAGGTGGTATTCATCCAATTGATTAAGCTATTGAATTATTTCTTTTTATGCATCATCCAAATTTATATTCAATTCTATAGTAGTCCGAAGTGTTTTGAATTCAAATTCTATAGGTATCATGACACTTTTCCCATAGACTAACTGAAATAGTGTGAAAATAGTAGTAGTCTTCTAGGTGTTCCTGTAGGCCCACACTGCTTCTAGTAATCGAGTAGCCCATTCCTTCATATGTTGCTACACTATCTTTGTCATGATATTTTCTAACTCTTTGTTGGTCACCTCAACTTGCCCATTTACCTATGGATGGTAGGGAGTGGTTTTGTTATACATGATTTTGTATTATTGCATGAATTCTTGGATCATATTTGAAGTAAACTGAGGTCCTTGATTAGTTGTGATCTCCCTTGGGACACCAAATCTTGTAAAGATTGATGAGTACAAGAAATCTGATACAGTTTTCTCCTTTGAATCATGCAAAGCCTGTACTTCAACCCACTTTGTCACATAGTCAGTATACCTATTACCTCTTGGTTTTGGATTAATTGTTAGAGTAGGTTGTTTACCTTAGCTCATGTTCACCTATGTAATTTATTTTCCTTTTATTTAGTTAGTCCATGTATTTTCCCCACCCACTTATGTGTGGATATTTCATTCATCTTATTTAGATATTATGAAATGTTACATATTTTTTTCGTAGATATTATGAGGATATTTTTAGGTTTGACTATTCCTAGGAGTTATGGGGATATCTTTAGGTATATTTGAAGGGTTGATATTCTTTCTCCCCATAGCGGTTACAGATCTATGGACCATATCACTTATTCCTTTTGTACGATGGATATTTGTCCTTAGCTTGATCCTACCGCTATGATTGATCATACTTGCCTATATAGGCAAGGTACCTTCATTGTACTCTTGAAGAAGAGGAAGTTCATTATTCATGTATAATATATGATAGTGTTGCTCATTGTTTTGCATATCCATTTGTAGGCTTATGCTATCAATTTGCTTTCAGATTCTTATTTTGGTTGAATGTGGTGTTCTGTTAACACTTGAGATCCTTGCAGCTTGGAATGATCTGATTATCATTCCTTTTATTGCATAAGAGCAATAGGTGTTGCAGTCATCCATTTGTGAGTGTTGTGCAATTGTTTCTCTTGCAGGTTCAAAGATTGGTGTGGAAGCTTCGGTTTTTGTGATCGGGTCCTTGGTGGAGTTTTTTGGCTAGTTTGTGTCACTCCTTCCATTGTAATATCATCACCAACATCCTAAAATATCTTATGCCCATACTACAATAGCCTCATTCCCTTGGATCTGTCCTAAGCATTTTTATTCTTAAGCATTTCCTTTTTTGGTAGGGTCACCAACCTAGCCCGTTTTTATATTTTGCATATATCTCCTGATAGAAATGCCTTTTTTCCATGAATGTTTTTGGAGGTCTGTAGATGCATTCATTTTAGTTGTGCCCAAAATTTCAGCTCATTTGGATTAGTATTCCTCAAGATATCTTTATTTTATGAAAACCTATAATTTTTTAGTAATATATCATATATCTTCATCCAAAATTCTGATTTTTTGCAGATTGTTTTACAGAATGTGTAAAATCATATTATAGACCGTCCCATAAAATTTTAGAGAATTTGGAGCTGTATTTTGACAGTTACAGTGATTTTACTATTTTTAGTAAACTCGTTATTTCAGGAGAAATATTGGGAGTTGCTCAGCGAAATTTTTTCCAGGCCTGTAAAATCATTTTTCTGATATGTCTGTAAAATTTCAGATTTTTTTGATCTGTATTTAGATATTTAAAATGATTTTATGACTGCACTCTCAATATTGCATTGTGAAAAAGGGTTTTTGCACTTGAACCAGTATATGGACTATTGTTATAAAGTCCCATCTTCCCTCATTTTATGTTTGTCCACTTAGTTTGAAACTTTGTGATCAACTTACTTGGTGTTCAATATTGGTGGAGCCTACACATTGTTGTGCTTGAGGAGTCCTTTGTCTTTGACTTCCCTTGCTTTGTTGTGGTGCATCCTCTTGTGCCAATATTCCTCATTGAGGCACTTAGTTTGAAGGAGGGGATTCTTTTGGTAATTCCTTTGGAGACTTTTTAGAGTTCAGAGGCTTCATTTGTGCATTGATGTGATTTTGTGGTATTTTGCACCACCTTGTGACATCACACTAGACCTTTCACATTATAATGGCATTTGATTTTGGGGGGGCTCTTCTACTTTTGAGGACATCTTGAAAAATTATTTTTTTAAACTTAGCATAGAGGCAAATGCTAAAAATTTTGAAGCATGGTTTAAGGTACTTTGTTCATTATGTCAAAGTGAAGGTTTGGATCCTTTGTTCATAACTCCAAAACCCAAACCAATGGTGAAGGATAAGGAGTATAGGACATGGTTCATGAACAATTTAAGGATCTCTAGCATGCTTTATTATTCAATTTGTGAGGAGCTTCAAAATTTTATTGGAGTTCACAAGAACACACCTCACCTTGCTTATTATATGTTGAAAAGAAAGTTTTTACCCAAGGCACCTTATCTTACTATTGCTTGCATGGAGGACATCATTTGTGACATTGCATCTTTATTTTTGGAGTCACTATCTCATGATGTTTTGGATGATGAGGTTGATGCTATAGTACCTGCTTCAGATATTTTATAGGATACATCTCCATACTTGTCTTATGTAGATGATCATGTTGATGTTGCAACATATACAACAGAGATTTCATGGCATGTTACATCCTTACATACAGATGACTTCTTGGATGGTGTTGCCTCTCTCTTCATTGAGAGTCACACATGTGATTTTCTTAACATGTATGAGGAGCTCACTCATTTATTTGATGATGATGTATACATTGTATCTCCTCCATGTAATTCTTCCTTTGTGGACCCTTTTTTGGTGTGCCCTCCTTCTTTGAGTGAGCCACCTTGTCCACCATTTTCTTCTCCTATTTCTTTCACATTGGATGATGTACTTCTACAGGAGTTGGATACAAAGATTTTGTCTTCAGTTGGACTCTCACTTGGAGATCTTGAAGACCATGTTGATTCTTGTGAGGCTTCTAAGCCTCCACTTATTTCTCTTGCTGCTTCCATGGGCTCATCATCACTTATGCAACAGGACATTGGTGATTCTTCCTTGATGGATGCTCTTCAAACATCTCTTCCACTTTTGCACACTCATGGTTTTGTGCATATTGATCTTTTGGATGTTGATTGGGACTATATTCTACCCTATTTTGGTGTTGGTTTGGGCTTCTACATTCTTGGAGATTCATTTCATAATTCATTGGTGACATCTTCTTCACTTCAGCTCAGTTTGAAGGATTCTACGTCATCATTCTACATTTTTTTCCCATATTCTCACACTCACTTGGAGTGGGAAGACATTCGATGGATGCTTCATGGCTACTTTCTTCCTCGTGGGAGACACATTGTTCATCGTAGAGGCATCCACTTCTTCATAGGACTTCTTCATGGAGCTCATCATCCTAGGGGGTGTTGGGAGCACTCCTTGGCTCCATTCCTACTTTTTCTTCTCTCTTTCTAGTTGGATGGTTTTTTTCCACATGGTTTTCCACCTTCTGGTTTAGGAGATTCTGGATACACATTGTACATGAGTACCTAATCAGGCCTTGTTGTTGGGACTCATATTGTGGATATGCCACTTTACTTTTTGGCACCTAGCTTCACTTGAGGGGGGGTGTTAGAGTAGGTTGTTTACCTTAGCTCATGTTCACCTAGGTAATTTATTTTCCTTTTATTTAGTTATTCCATGTATTTTCCCCACCCACTTATGTGTGGATATTTCATTTATCTTATTTAGATATTATGAGATGTTACATATTTATTTCTTAGATATTATGGGGATATTTTTAGGTTTGACTATTCCTAGGAGTTATGGGGATATCTTTAGGTATATTTGGAGGGTTGATATTCTTTCTCCCCATAGCGGTTACAGATCTATGGACCATATCACTTATTCCTTTTGTACGGTGGATATTTGTCCTTAGCTTGATCCTACCGCTATGGTTGATCATCCTTGCCTATATAAGCAAGGCACATTCATTGTACTCATTGAAGAAGAGGAAGTTCATTATTCATGTATAATATATGATATTGTTGCTCATTGTTTTGCATATCCATTTGTAAGCTTATGCTATCAATTTGCTTTCAGATTCTTATTTTGGTTGAATGTGGTGTTCTGTTAACACTTGAGATCCTTGCAACTTGGAATGATCTGATTATCATTCCTTTCATTAATAGGTCCTACGAAGTCCATCTCCCATTTATTAAATGGTTCAATATGAACATGTGGTTGGAGTGGCATCTCATCTCTAAGAGTAGGTATGCTCATCCTCTGACATTGATCACATTGGCTCACATGCTTGGCTGCATCCTTAAATAGTGAAGGGCAGTAATAACCAACCTGCAACACTTTATATGCAGTACTTCTTCCTGCAAAATGGCCACCACAAGGTTCATCATGGCAAGCCTTTAGTATTTCAATTATTTCATTTCCAGCAACATATCTCATAATTTGATCAAGTCCTATTTTGAACAGGCACCTATCAATCCATGAGAAATATGCACTTTTCTCAATTAAAGTCTATTTTTCACGAGGTAAAAGTGCAGGGGATACTCTACCAGTGGCTAAATAATTAGTTATATCTACGGACCAAGGTATCTGATCATTAGGGCAAATAAATGCTCATCTGGAAATTGATCTTCTATAGCTGCATAGTTTAGAGGTGTCAACCTGGACAAGAAATCAGCTACCACATTATCCTTTCCTGACTTATCCACTATTATCACATCAAATTCTTGAAAAAGTAATAGCCATCTGATAATTCTGCCACTAATCCCAAATTTATTTGTATCTGATTGCTGAGTGGTCAGTGTGTATAAATACCTGATAACCTGTAATATAATGATGAAATTTATTAAGAGCATGTATCACTACAAGAAACTCCTTCTCTTTAACAATATAATTAAGTTAAGCACTTATAAGGTTTTTACTAACATAATTTTTTTTTTTTTTTAATTTGTGGAAAACATCCCAAAAGGGATGCCACTTTCGGGTAATACCCAAGGAGGCAGGGGTATCCTTTTTTACTAACATAATAAATGACATAAAAACATCACCATATTTCTATCCCAGTACTAAGCCTATTGCATTGTTAGATGCATCAACATATATGTGAAAAGGTATGGTCCAATTTGGACCTCTTAGTACTGGAGTAGACATTAGTTTTTCCTTTAAAGTGTTGAATGCTTATTCACATTCTTTAGTCTAGATAAACTTTGCATATTTTGTTAACAATATGGTAAGAGGTTTAACAGTTTTGATAAAGTCTGATATAAACCTCCTATAATATCCTACTGATCCTAGGAAACTATGAATATCCTTTGTGTTTTGGGAGTAGCCAGGGTTTGTATAACTTCAAATTTCTTTCTATCTACCTTGATCCCATATGTAGAAAGGTGATGTCCTAAAACTATCCCTTCCTAAATCAACATATAGCATTTTTCATTACTTAAGGACATGTTAGTTTCCTCACAACGTTTAAGTATCTTTTTCCAGATTTTCTATGGCAATTTCAAAAATTTCACCATATATAGTGAAATCATCCATATATACCTCCACAGTCTCTCCAATCATAAATAAAAAAATGCTAAGGACTACCCTCTGAAAGGTGGAAGGTGCATTGCATAGGACAAATGGTAAGACTCTGTAAGCAAATGTCCCCCATGGACAAGTGAAGGTATTTTTATCTTGATCTTCCTCCCCTATTTGTATATGATTGTATCCACTACACCCCTCCAGGAAATAAAGGTACTTCTTTCCTGCTAAGGTGTCAAGGACCTGATCTATGAAAGGAAAGGAGAAGTGGTCCTTTTTAGTTGCTTTATTCAGCAACCTGTAATCAACACAAATTCTCCACTTTCCATTCTTCTTGGGCACCACCACTATGTTATACTCACAGTGACACTAAGAGGGGGGTGAATCAGTGTGTTCTTTTAAAACTTTAAATTTGCAACTCTTAATGCTGAAATAAAGCAAACTCAAAACAAATACAAGTTAACAAGAGAGCATCACACAACACAATATTTAATGAGGTTCACCAATGTGGCTACTCCTCAAAAAATGACTGCTTGGACTACCATCCAAATCTAGCCTTTGCAAAGCAACAACTTTACAATCTATTTACCAGCACCAACTGGAAGGAGCACCAACCCCTCAATTTTTTTGTACCAATAGAAAGGAGCAACAACCCCTAATTTACCAGCACCTACTAGAAGGATCACCAACCCCTGATGCCAAGCTGCAACTTGGACTTCAAGTGAATCTATGAAATTTACAAAAAAATACCTTCACCCTTTTCGCACACAGTCTGCTATTTTTGTGCACTCTGCTTCTTCTGTGCAATCGCTTCGCATAATCTATTTTAGAACAGTCTGCTTCTGCGCAAATGCCTCGCACACTTTGCTTTAATATAATCAAATGATCGCTTCTGCCCCTTTGTGCTTTTCTGCTCTCTGTGCGCTCTTGCTTCGCACTTAGCTCGATTCGACACGAATCGCTCTCTACGCACTGCGAGCTTAATTCATGAAAATTCGATACATTTCAAATCTCCAAACAACCCTCCTTTTATAATAGAATTTTCATGATAAAATTCTAACTTTAGTTGGCTGATTATGCAAGTGCAAAGCCTAATCATTGTCGGCTGTAAACCCTAGCTTTCATCAGCTATAAACCCTAATTCTCGTCGGCTTCAACTTACCTAACTTTGTAGCTTCTTTTGTTCCTATTTCCGCGAAACCACATGTCGTGATATCGCGACACTTTTTCCTCCGTACACTTTCTTTCTTCTTTTGTCGTGATATCGTGACACTTCTTCCTTCGTATGCTTCGCCTTAACTTTTGTCACGATATCATGACACTTCTGTCTTTGAATTCTTCTATTCTACATTTGTCACGAAATCGTGACACTTCTCCCGTTGAAGACCTGCTTTCTATTTCTGTAGCGATATCGCGACACTTTCTACAATCGTACATTGTTTTGTTAATCAGTCACAAAATCATGACACTTTCTGCATCCATTTGCTTTCTTTTTAACCTGTCATGAGATCGTGACACTTTCTGCATCCGTACGCTTTCTCTACAACCTATCACGAAATTGTGACACTATCTGCATCCGTATGCGTTTTCCACAACCTGTCGTGAAATCGCGACATTTCTTATTTCGAACACTTTCGTCTGTAGCATGTCGTGAAATCGCGACAGTTCTCACTTCGAACTCTTTCCTTTGCTGCATGTCATGAAATCGCAATAGTTCTCACTTGGAACATTTTCATCTGCAGCATGTCGCGAAATCGCGACAATTATCACTTCGAACTTTGCAGCATGTCACAAAATCGTGACAGTTCTCACTTCAAACTTTGCAGCATGTTGTGAAATCATGAAATTTTTCATTTTACTTTCTCTCTCCTCAAACTTGTCATGAAATCACGACAGTTCTCACTTCGAACTCTCTCTTCTGCAGCACATCGCAAAATCGTGACACTTTATCTTGCTTTCACTTTCTCTTCTGACTTGTCACAAAATCGTGACACTTTAACCTGCTTTCTCTTCCTCTTCTAACATGTCGCAAAATCACGACAGTTATTCCTGCTTGTGCTTTCTCTTTGAACATGTCGCAAAATCATGACAGTTTCTCTTGCTTGAGCTTTCTCTTCGAACATGTCGCAAAATCGTGACAGTTTTCCTTCCTTGCACTTTTTCTTTCAACATGTCGCGAAATCGCGACAGTTTTTCAACTTGCATTTTTCTCTTGCAACATGTCGTGAAATCACGATAGTTTTCCCTGCTTGCGCCTCTGCTTCGAACATGTCACAAAATCGTGACAGTTTTTCCACTTGCTTTCTTTTCTTCCAACATGTCATGAAATCGTGACAGTTTTCCCTGCTTGCGCCTCTGTTTCGAACATGTCACGAAATCGTGACAGTTTTCTCTGCTATTTCTCTCTCCTCCAGTATGTCGCGAAATCGCGATAGTTTTCTTGTTTTCTGAATATGTCGCGATATTGTGACACTTTCCTTGTATTTTTCTTTGAATTTTTGCATGTGGGCCACTTAGGTATTTTTGAAAAAAAATTGTACATATTCTGAGAGATCTCTGAACTTCATGTTTGCTACATCTGAACTTCCTGTTGCTGCACTGAATCAAATGATCTAGCTGATTGTGTTGACAACAATGACAATCTTGTTGCTGCACTTTGCTCAACAATCTCCCCCTTTGGAATTGTTGGCAACACATGTGTAGCTTCCTGTAGCTCTTCTCCCCCTTTGACAATAATACCAAAGGGCTACTGCAGACTCCCCCTGAGTCCAAGCACAACATTCTCAGGCAAAATTTATTACACTTAGTAATAAACAAGAACATGAGCAAGAAGATAAACAAATACTTCAATGCTCCCCTTGAGAATGTGATCCCTGTAGCTAGTCACTTCTTGGGAAGGGTCACCACTCCTAATTTATTGTGAAGGTATTCAAAAACATCCTTGGGCAATGGTTTTGTGAAGATATCTGCTACTTTCTCTGTAGTTGGAACAAAATCCAGCTTAACCTCACCTTCAACAACTTTCTCTTTCAAAAAATGATATCTGATAGCAATGTGTTTTGTCCATGAATGCATTATCGGATTCTTGGAGATGTTAATTTCACTGGTGTTATCACACTTAACTGATATTGGCTCATTGAAATTAATACCAAGATATTTCAGAGTTTGTTTCATCCACAAAACTTGTGTACAACATGTTGTTGCTACAATATATTCGCCTCAAATTGTTGATAAAGAAACTGACTCTTGTTTCTTGCTGTGCCAAGCAACCAACCTGTCACCAAGATAGAATGCACCTCCACTGGTACTCTTTGTGAAAGGTGAGTGATTACGGAAAAAGGAAATATTGCATTAACCTTCAAACTTAGGTTACATAGATTAAATAGGCGGTAAATAACCTATTCGAGAAAGAAAGGGAGAAAGGAGAAATTGGGGGAAAAGAAGGATGGAAGGAATTCTCTTGTCGCCCAAATGCTGCCGTCCACTGCCGTCCAGGTAAGGTAAAAGGTAAGTTACCTTTACCCCAGTTAAAATCAAAATTTTAACCTTTTACTAATGGTAATTTCCAACATTCTCCCCCTTAAAGTTGAGAGGACTAACTATATAGTCTCTCAGCTTTATAAATTGAGCTTTAACCATGCCTTTGGTGAAGATGTCTGCTAGATTATCCAAAGTGCTACAATATTGAAGCTCAACTGTCTGCTATTCCACCATATCTCTTATGAAGTGATACTTCATATCAAAATGTTTTGACCTTTTGTGGTGGATCGAATTATATGCCAACTGTATGGCACTAATATTATCACAATTCAGTTTGGTTGGACCAATTTGTTTTTTGCCAATCTCTTCAAGGATTTTCCTCAACCAGAGGATCTGAGTACTAGCATGAGTAATGGCTATGTACTCAGCTTCTATAGATGATAATGCTACAATAGATTGCTTCTTGGAACTCCAAGTTATTAGTCCCGAACCTAGACTAAAACAGCTTCCTCGATGTAGATTTTCTGTCATCTATATTACTGCCCCAATCGCTGTCACTATAACCAAATAACTTCACAGAGTTAGACTTGTGGTAATGGATTCCAAAATCCAATGTACCTTTTACATATCGTAAAATTCGATTGGTTGCTTGAATATGTAGCTCGGATGGGCATGCCATATATCGTGATACAAGAGAAATAGCATACTGTATATCTGGCCTAGTGTTGGTGAGAAAAATTAAACTCCCAACCATGCTTCTGTAATTGGTCAAGTCAAATTTTGGTGCTCCATCTTCTTTGCTTAGCTGGATTCCATGTCCAGCTTGGTGTTGCAACTGATTTGCACTCGCCGCATAGCAAATTTCTTGATCATGTCATGAGCATATTTTTGTTGACATATGAAGATCCCATTCTTTGATTGATGTACTTCCATTCCTAGAAAGTATCTCATTAATCCGAGATCCTTCATCTCAAACTGATTCATCATGGAGTTTTTGAACTCCATATTCATTTTATCATTACTACCCATGAATATTAGATCATCCACATATAAACAAACTATGAGGATATCTACTCCATTTTTTAGGTAGTATAATTTTGGTTCACTCTTACTTTTTGTGAAACCATATTTGCTGAAATAGCCATCAATTCGTGAGTACCATGCTCTTGGTGCTTGCTTGAGGCCATAAAGTGCTTTTTTCAATTTATAAACAAGGTTCTCTTTTCCTGGTTCTTGGAAACCTTGAGGTTGTTGAACATACACCTCTTCTCTCAGGTATCCATTTAAAAATGCACTTTTCACATCCATGTGTTGAATTTTCCATCCTTTATGGGCTGCCAAGGAAAGAACAGTTCTAATTGTTTCTTGTCAAGCAACTGGAGAAAAGGTTTACTCATAATCTATTCCATATTTCTGAGTAAAACCTTTAGCTACTAATCTCGCCTTGTGCCTTTCAATGCTCCCATCAGCATTGAATTTGGTCTTATAGACCCATTTACATCCAACACATTTTTTTCCCTTGGGAAGCTTCACAAGCTCCCAAGTATCATTCTTTTTAATTGAGGATATTTCCTCTTCCATGGCATCTTGCCATATATTTTCAGTGCATGCTTTTTCATAGCTAGAAGGTTCTAGCTATGCAACAGCCCAACAAAGCATAATTTACTACATCACCCCTTGGTTCATGAGACTCATCATCCCCTGACATTTGAAGATTTTCAAGTCTTGACAAAATGTCATCCATCTCACTAGCTTGACTCCTAGTGTATCTTTGTTGGAAATTCCTATCCAACATTTGAGTAGATGGATGACTTTGTAGTATGTGCTTTCCTCTATTTGTCTCTTTCCTTTGAGAAACTGAATCAATATCCATCGGGCTTGGAGCGCTTACAGATCTTTGAAATCATTTTGGAGAATTTGGGGGTGCCAACAAATTCCTTCTTGGACTTGGTGTACCACTTGATGTACTTGATGAAGTTTCCTGATGTGGAATTTGTGGAGGAGGAATTTTTACACTACTTTTCTTGGGTTGTACCAATGTGGGAGGTACTAATGTAGAACTGTCCAAATTAGAGTCAAAATCAACAAATTTTTTATGACCCTATTCTCCCCCTTCATCAAAAATTACATCCCTGGAGATAATGATTTTATGTGTCATGGGATTGTACAATCTATACCCTTTGGTTGAATCACAATACCCTACAAAAACACATGCTTGACTCTTTGGATCAAGCTTCTTTCTATTCTCCTCAGGAATGTGTGCATATGCTAAAGAACCAAATACTCTGAAATGTTTGACATTTGGTTTCTTACCGTACCATCCTTCATAGGGAGTGATACCATCTAAACTAGAAGTCGGACTTCTATTTAGAATATATGCACTTGTTCTCACTGCATTTGCCCAATAGCTGTTTGTGAGATGTTTTGCCTGAAGCATTGTTCATGCCATTTCAACAAGGGTGCGGTTCTTTCTCTCACCCACATCGTTCTTGTGGGGTGTAGGCAGTGGTGAACTACCTTTTTATCCCATTTTGCTTACAATAATGAAGAAATTCATTTGAGGAGTACTCTCCTCCTTGATCAGTGCGAAGACATTTGACATAGTAGTCACTTTGCTTTTCTACATTATTTCTGAAGTCTATGAAGCAATCAAATGCTTCATCTTTGTGTTTCAGAAAATAAAACCAACACATTCTAGAATAATCATCTATGAATGTTAGAAAATAAGAATTGTTTCCAAGGCTCTTTGTTTGCATTGGACCACAGATGTCCGAATGTACTAGCTGAAGAGGATAGCTTGCTCTCCACGCTCGACCTCTTGGAAACTTCGTTCTGGAGTGCTTTCCCAAAGCACATGCTTCGCATACCTTTTTATGTTATGGAATTTTTGGTAGTCCTGTCACCATAGCTTGTGATGTTAACATTTTCAAGCTAGCGGAATTGAGGTGACCATATCTCAAGTGCCACAATTCACTTGGATTTGTAATAGCAATGTTTGCAAGTTGAGCTCCCCCCTGGGTCACCAAATTTTAGAGGGAACAACCTATTCTTTGTCATAGGTACTTCAGTGATGACCCGGTTACAATTTTTTTTATCAAAGATTGTACATTTTCTTCATCAAAAACTAATTTGTAATGCTTCTCCATCATTTGGCCAACACTTAACAAATTGTGTTGTAGCTGTGGAGTATAGTATATGTCATTCACATTTTTAAGGCCTTCTTTTGTTGGAACTTCCATAGCTCCTATGCCTTCAACTTGCAAGGATTTATTATCCCCTAACTTAACATGAGATTTGTAATTTGAATCTAATGTAGCAAAGAGATTTTCTTTGCCACTCATGTGGTTGGAGCAACCAGTATCCAAAATCCATGTATCATTTAGATTTTGAT
This sequence comes from Wollemia nobilis, assembly GCA_028583015.1. NCBI lineage: Eukaryota > Viridiplantae > Streptophyta > Pinopsida > Araucariales > Araucariaceae > Wollemia > Wollemia nobilis. The sequence goes on from JAQPPZ010016822.1 coordinate 4,855,524, forward strand.
CTGGCTGTCCATAAGAGAGAAAAAGGTTTGGTGGACCTTCTTCTTCTCCGACTGCTTTGATCTTTTGTAGACTTTTACCAGCAGTCCCGAGTGAAGTGGCCTTGTTTCCCACAATTGAAACAAGCTGTTTTAGTCTTATTACTTCCTCGTCCTTTATTTCCACGATTTGCATTGTCGCTTTGGTTCTGATTGGCTCCTCTGTTTTGATTTCCACCTCTGTTTTGATTACCTCCTCTGTAGGAGTTGCTTTGGCCCTTGCCTCTTTGTTGTTGACCTCTGCCTCGGCCTCTTCCTTGTCCTCATATTGCACTTTCATTCGAAATGAAGGCTTTGTCATCACCTCCATAGCTTGTTGAAGGTGCACCTTGAAGTCGCTCTTCATGTGATGTTAATGATCCAATCAAACTATCAAATGTGAGTAGAAAGATCTTTGGATTCTTAAATTATGATTGCAATGTGATTCCACTTAGGAAGAAGTGTTCTCAACACTTTCTTCACAATTGTTTCATTTTTTGTGTCTTCACCTAAAGTTTGCATCATATCAACTATCGCTTTAACTCGAACACAGTAGTCTCCAACTCTTTCATTTTCCTTCATTCTGAGATTTTCAAAATCTCTTTTCAAAGTCTAAAGCCTGACTTGCTTTACTTTATCACTTCCTTGGAATCCTTCTTTCAAGGCATTCCATGCATCTGTTGCAGTTAAGAAAGATGCAATTCTCGGAAAGATACTTGGATCTAATGCTGATTGAAGATGGTATAAGGCAAATGAATTATTTTTCTGTGCATCTTTGTAGATCTTTTTATCATTTGCACTTAAGGTAGTCCAATCTGTTGGAGCAATGTAACCATCTTCAATAATATCCCATAGTCCTTTTTCGATGAGTAATGTCCTCATCTTGATGGACCAAGTACTCATAATTATCCCCTCTGAATTCGGGAATTGGTAGATTATTATGTGATCCCATTTTTATCTACTAAAACAAAAAACCTCTCTTTTATAGTCTTATTGCAAAAAAAAGACTTTACAAACTATCAAGCCCTCGCTTGATTTAAAATCATAAACAACTCAAACTTGTTCAGCCATTACAAAATTGTCGCCGACTTGTTCATCATCGTCACCGATCAATATTATTTCAGGAGGAGGAGGTTGTAGGATTTCAACTGAATTACTATAATGAGTATATTAGGATCCTTGTGAAGCAATTGCAACTGTGTTGGATTGTTCAAACCTGCTGCCAAAGGAGTTATCTTCTGAATCTACTTCGTATCCTTGATCAGGATTTCTTTGGTGTGCAATAACCGCGTTTTGCAACTGTGAAAAAACTGTATTAAGTCCTAGTGTTTTCACGTGCCTATCAAAGTTTTCAGGAGTTGTTCTCAGTAACAAATTGCAGAGGGCATGATAACAACCTTTCGATCTTATCATTTAAGAAAATTTCCCAGAAATTTTCTTTTACAAAGATTTCCTCTTAGGAAATAGTAATAAAAAAAATTAACTTTGAAATTTTTTTTTTTTTGAAAAAACTAATGAACAGAAATTTCCTCTTAGGAAATTACACACACAAAAAAAATATTATATATATTTTTTTAAACTATTCATTAGTTTTTTCTTTTTTTTTAAATTTAATTAAAAAAAAATTTAACTATCTATCGACCCCGCCGAGAGTCGATCCTGTGACCTCGTGGGTGTCAGGGCTGAGGGTAGCCGCTGCGCTACTGGGCTGATCCGAGAGCAATGCGTGCTCCCCGCCCCTTGGCTTCCACGTCGAGCACAAAGCTAGTGTTGGCTTCGCGCTTCGGCACGAAGCTTAAAAATTGTTGGGACTAATTGTCCCACATCGCCCGTAGGGCGATGTTTTAGTTATTTAAAAATAACTAAACACCTATTGTACTTTGACTGCCTACGGGAAATCACGAACACGCAGGTTCCTTTTGCCACGTCACCACTTGGGCCACGCGCCAGCGCCACATCAGCGCACACTTTGCGGATCGCCACGTCACCCTCCTCGGGCCACGCACCAGTGCCACATCACCACACCTCGGGCCACGCGCCAGTCACACGTCGCGCCATGTCAGTCTCGTGCCTCGGGTCATGTGCAGCAGATCTGCTACTCGTACGGGCCGCCTCATCCAGCTCCTCTAGCACCTCAAAAAATGTGCCAGACTGCTCCTGCGGGCCACCTCGGGATCCGTGCTGCCTTGGCTCCTACAGGCTACCTCGGGATCCATGTCGTCGCCTCGAACTGCAAGCCCCATCGCCTCGGGAATCACGCCGCTCTGATACCAAATGTGAAAGGTGAGTGATTACGAAAAAAGGAAATATTGCATTAACCTTCAAACTTAGGTTACATAGATTAAATAGGCGGTAAATAACCTAGTCGAGAAAAAAAGGGAGAAAGGAGAAATTGGGGGAAAAGAAGGATGGAAGGAATTCTGTTGCTACCCAAATGCTGCCGTCCACTGGCGTCCAGGTAAGGTAAAAGGTAAGTTACCTTTACCCCAGTTAAAATCAAATTTTTAACCTTTTACTAATGGTAATTTCCAACATTTTTTTTACTCTTCCTGTCTTCAACACATCCTGCCCAATCTGCATCTGCATATGAAATAAGGGTGAAGTCTTTACCTTTCGGATACCATAACCCATACTCCATAGTACCCTTGAGATGCCTAAGAATCCTTTTTATCGTTGTCACATGAGTCTCTTTAGGATCGGCTCGAAATCTTGCTACCATGCAGATCGCCATAGAATATCTGGTCTGGTAGCTGTTAAATATAGTAAGCTTCCAATCATTGATCTATACATGGTTTGATCAACAGGTGGAGATTTGTCATCTTTTCTCAACTTGTAGCCTGTCATCATGGGAGTGCTAACTGGCTTATAGTCCTCCATTGTGAACCTTTTTAGCATCTCTTTCACATATTTGACTTGGGAAATAAATATGCCTTTCTCATTTTGATTAACTTGTAACCCAAGAAAGTAAGATAGTTCACCAATCATAGACATTTCAAATTCTTTCTGCATCTTATTTGCTAAGTCTTTACATGATTCATCTTTGTTGCTACCAAATATGATATCATCTACATATACAACAAGAACAATGAGATGCCCACCTTCTATTTTGACATACAGATTATCGTCCACCATACCTTTCTTAAACCCCTGTTGAGAGAGATAGTTGTCTAGCCTTGCATACCATGCTCGGGGTGCCTGTTTTAAGCCATATAAAGCTTTCTTTAATTTGCAGACAAGGTTGGGATCTTCACCAATTTGGAAACCATCTCGGTTGTTCAATATAAACCTCTTCTTCAAGTTTCCCATTTAAAAAAGCTGATTTTACATCCATCTCGATAAACTCTAAAATTTTTATAGACTGCTAAGGCCAAAAACATTCTGATTGCTTCTAGTCTAGCCACTGGTGCAAAAGTCTCCTCAAAATCAATGCCTTCAACTTGTGCATAACCTTTACAAACCAGTCTTGCTTTATTCCTAACGACCTGTCCGTCTTCATTCAATTTGTTTCGAAATATCCATTTGGTGCCGATTACATTCTTATTTGCAGGTCTAGGTACTAATTCCCAAGTTTTGTTCTTTTCAATCTGATCTAATTCTTCATTTATTGCCTTCATCCAGCTATCATCTTTGCTTGCCTCAACTATATTTTTGGGCTCAATGCTGGATAAAAGAGAGTAATTACTTACTACTTTCCTTCTTGTCTGAACACCAACTGTGGGATCTCCAATTATTTGATCTCTAGGATGATTTTTCTGCCAGCTGCCTGTTTTGAATTTCTTATTTTCTTCCACCTCTGAGTCATCAATTAAGTCATCTGAGTCAAGTGTTGGTTTTTTTTCTGTTTCATTTTCCTCATCTCCTTCAATGACTTCTTCATAAATTGGGTAGTTTTCTTCAAAGTTAACTATTCGTTCCCTACCTTCATCAAATTTAACATCGACACTCGTCCACAATTTTCTTGAGTCTCTTGTTGTAGCATTTGTAAGCTTTGCTTTTTGACGAATAGCCAACGAAGACACCTTCATCTTGCTCTATTTTCAAACTTCCCAAGATTATCTTCAGCTTTTTCTGATGTAACACTTACAACCAAAAACTTTGAGGTGTTTTGTTGTTGCCTTTCTACCGAACCACAACTCATAAGGAGTTTTGCTTTCATGTGTTCTCAGCATGTACCTATTTTGGATGTACACTGCAGTGTGGACTGCTTCTTTCCAAAATCTGTCTGCTATTTTGTTCTCAGCCAGCATAGTGCATGCCATTTCCTGTACTGTTCTGTTCTTTCTTTCTACCACACCATTCTGCTGGGGTGTTCTAGCTGCTGAATATTGTCTCCTGATACCATGTTTTTCACAGTATTCTATAAACTCATCTGAAATGAATTCTCCTCCTCTATCTGATCTTAAACATTTGATCCTTTTTCCTGTTTCATTCTCAACTAGATGTTTGAAAGATCTGAACATTTCAAAAGCTTCTATTTTATTCTTTAAGAAAAATATCCATGTCATTCTGGAATAATCATCAATACACAACATAAAGTATTTGTCACCATTTATGCTTTGTGTTCTCATGGGTCCACATAAATCTGTATGTATAAGTTCCAAAGGTTTGCTAGTGTGGTACTCTTTTGTTTTGAATGAGACTCTGGTTTGCTTTCCCTTTTGACATGAAGCACAAATGCTATTTGAAGGTTTTCTAATGGTTGGAATATCTCTCACTGCCTGTTTCGAGCTGATTTTCACCAGATTATCGAAACTTATGTGTCCAAGCCTCTTGTGCCACAACCAGTTTTCTTCTTCCTGTCCAATGAAACAAGTACCTTCTAAAGTTTTTGAGAGTGTGTACAGGTTGCCAGACGTCCTTGATCCAGTTGCTATCAATTTTCCACTGTTTGTTTTTTTGACTTCACAACCCTGCTTCTTGAATACTACTTCATGTCCTTTATCACAGATCTGACTGACACTTAACAGGTTGTGTTTCAAACCATCCACAAACAAAACTTCTTCTGACTTGATTTTCCCATCACTAATTTTAACTGATCCTTTTTCGATTATCTTAGCTCCATCATTATTCCCAAACTTTATAGAACCACCCTCATATTTCTGTAATTTTTCAAATTTTTGTTTATCACCTGTCATATGACTTGAGCATCCACTGTCAAGTATCCATGGTACACATTTATTCTGTGCCTTGAAAGTTGTTTGTACTATTAGGGATTCCTTTTCTTCCTTAAGTTGCTCTTTCTGTTTCCACTCTGTTTTGACTACCGTATTGGGCTCTAGTTTGAACTTTCCCTTTTCAAGTATCTTGTGCATATCTTTCAGAAAGTTTTCTATTTTGTCTTGTCCTATTTGGTTGAAATTTTCTTTTTTGAGGTTGATTTGAAACAGAAGTACTATGATAGTTTCTTGCAATATGCCTAAAGTTATGACAGTTAAAACATTCTACTGCATAATTTATTAGCGATGAAAAAGCATTTCTACTAGTGAAATTTCTTGGTCCTACATTATACTTGCAATCTGTAATTTTATGCCCATAACCATTACATTTGAAACAGAAACCAGAAAAGAAATGATTGAACCTAAAAGATGGTCTTTGCCAGGTTGTTGTAGGAGCCATAGGTCTTCTTCTCCTTTGATGTGTGACCTTGGTAAATCCATCATTGTCAATTCTCCTTTCGGGCCTGGCATTACTGCTTTCTTTTGCATGAGTTGTTTTTCTTTCATCAACCTATTTCTTATCTTCATTCCTTACAGCTTCTACATTTTTGGCTTTTGGTCCATTTGACGATTCTCCTTCAACGAAGCCCAGACCAAATTTGATGCCTGTAGGTCTTTGATCACTTAAAATTTTATCCAACTTCATCGAACTTTCTTCACATTTGTGATGGCAACTAATTTTTCGATCCAGCTCTTGTATCTGCATTCATAGACCAACATTCTCTTCTTCTAGTTTACAGCAGTAATCTATCTTCATGGTTATCTGAACTTCGAGATCTTCAAACATTTTCTTGTATTCTTCTATCTATATTTTTAAGCTGGTTATGATGTCATTCGCATCCTCAAGCTTTCTTGAAAGTTTATTATTCTTTCTTTTCTCAGATTTCCATTCTACAAGTGCAGAGACCAGCTCACCTTCTAGATCTACTTCAGCCTCAAGTTTTTCAATAGATACTTTAGAGTTCATTCCTTCCCTCTTTTCTGATTTTTCTACCTCTTTCGATTTTTCTAATTCAAATGCCATGAATAGAGCTTCACCTATTTCTTCTTCAGAATCCTCACTAGAGTTGTCCTCTAAAGAATTTGCATTCCTGGAGATGAAACTTTTCTTTTTGAAGTTGCCTTTTCTGAAGTTTGTTTTCTTCTTCCAGTCACTTCTTTCTTGGTGCGATGCTTCCTCACCCTTGTTCTTCTCATTGAGTGGACATTTGGTCGCAAAGTGCCCAATGCCTCCACAGTTGAAACATTTAAATGGTAGCTTTCCTCCGTATTTTCCTTTTCCCTTTCTTAGTTTTTTGACAAAATTTGCTTCCATTTCATCTATTGTCTCTTCTTCTTCAGACTCTTGTTTTGTGTCTTTACCTTTTAGGGCTTTAAACACTGCTTCTCTATCTGTGGGATTAGACCTTCCTATTCTCATTTCATAAGCAGTCAAAGAACCATGCATCTCATCCATACTAAAGTGATTTAGATCTTTAGCTTCTTCTATGGCTGAGACTTTAGAATCAAACCTTTGAGGAAGTGATCTTAATACCTTTTTCACGATAGTAGCATCATCCATATCTTCGTCGAGACCTCTGATCGAATTAGTGATTCCATTAACTCTCAGCATAAAAGCCTCTATGTTCTCATCATTGGTCATCTTTAATGATTCGAATTGAGCTCGATGTGTTTGAAGCTTGGCTTCCTTGATCTTATCGTCTCCCTCATGAATATTCTCTAGTTTGTCCCATACATCTTTTGTCGATTCACAACTTATGATCTTGACCAGCTCACTCGTCCACTAATCCACACATGATGGCATTTTTTGCTTTTGAGTCATTTTCAAATGCCTTTTTATCGATGTTGTCGGTTGGAGCAGTGGTGGGAGTTGTGTAACCATTAACTACTGCATTCCAGATATCAAATCCCAAAGCACAGAGATATGTCTGCATCCTGATTTTCTAGAATGCATAATTAGTTCCATCAAACAATGGTGCTTTGTTTGAGGAGAAACCTTCACCACCTGCCATTGCATCACTTCCAAGATCACCCTAGCTGATTGAGCCTATTTAGGAACCTTGCTCTGATACCAATTGTTATACTCATAGTGACACTGAGAGGGGGGGTGAATCAGTGTGTTCTTTTAAAACTTTAAATTTGCAACTCTTAATGCTAAAATAAAGCAAACTCAAAATAGATACAACAAGTTAACAAGAGAGCATCACACAACACAATATTTAACGAGGTTCACCAATGTGGCTACTCCTCAAAAAATGACTGCTTGGACTACCATCCAAATCCAACCTTTGCAAAGCAACAACTTTACAATCTATTTACCAGCACCAACTAGAAGGAGCACCAACCCCTCAATTTTTTTGTACCAACAGAAAGGAGCAACAACCCCTAATTTACCAGCACCTACTGGAAGGAGCACCAACCCCTGATGCCAAGCTACAACTTGGACTTCAAGTGAATCTATGAAATTTACAGAAAAATACCTTCACCCTTTTCGCACACATCTACTGTTTCTGTGCACTCTGCTTCTTCTGTGCAATCGCTTCGCATAATCTATTTTAGAATAGTCTGCTTCTACGCAAATGCCTCACACACTTTTCTTCGATACAATCAAACGATCGCTTCTGCCCCTTTGCACTTTTTTGCTCTCTATGCGCTCTTGCTTCGCACTTAGCTCGATTCGACACGACTCGCTCTCTGCGCACTGCGGGCTTAATTCACGCAAATTCAATACATTTCAAATCTCCAAACAACCCTCCTTTTATAACAAAATTTTCATGATAAAATTCTAACTTTAGTCGGCTGATTATGCAAGTGCAAAGCCTAATCATCGTCGGCTGTAAACCCTAGCTTTCATCGGTTGTAAACCCTAATTCTCGTCGACTGTCATCGGTCTTCGTCGACTTCAACTTACCTGACTCTATAGCTTCTTTTGTTCCTATTGCCACGAAACCACAACATGTCACGATATCGCGACACTTTTGCCTCCGTACACTTTCTTTCTTCTTTTGTCGTGATATCGTGACACTTCTTCCTTCGTATGCTTCGCCTTAACTTTTGTCGTGATATCGCGACACTTCTCCCTCTGTAAACTTCATCTTTAGCTCTTTGTCGTGATATCATGACACTTCTATCTTTGAAGTCTTCTATTCTGCATTTGTCATGAAATCATGACACTTCTCCCGTTGAAGACCTGCTTTCTATTTCTATCGTGATATCGTGACACTTTCTACCGTACACTATTTTGTTAATCAGTCATGAAATCGTGACACTTTCTGCATCCATTTGCTTTCTTTTTAACCTATCGTGAGATCGTGACACTTTTTGCATCCGTACGCTTTCTCTACAACCTATCGCGAAATCGTGACACTTTCTGCATCCGTACGCTTTCTCCACAACCTGTCACGAAATCATGACATTTCTTATTTCGAACACTTTCATCTACAGCATGTCACAAAATCATGACAGTTCTCACTTCGAACTCTTTCTTTTGTTGCATGTCATGAAATCGTGATAGTTCTCACTTGGAACATTTTCTTCTGCAGCATGTCACGAAATCGTGACAGTTCTCACTTCAAACTCTGTAGCATGTCGCAAAATCGTGACAGTTCTCACTTCAAACTCTGCAGCATGTCACGAAATCATGACATTTTTCATTTTACTTTCTCTCTCCTCAAACTTGTCGCGAAATCATGACAATTCTCACTTTGGACTCTCTCTTCTGCAGCATGTCGCAAAATCGTGACACTTTTATCTTGCTTTCATTTTCTCTTCTGACTTGTCACGAAATCGACAGTTATTCCTGCTTGTGCTTTCTCTTCGAACATGTCACGAAATCGTGACAGTTTCTCTTGCTTGAGATTTCTCTTCGAACATGTCACGAAATCACGATAGTTTTCCTTCCTTGCACTTTTTCTTTCAACATGTCATGAAATCGTGATAGTTTTTCAACTTGCCTTCTTCTCTTCCAACATGTCGTGAAATCGTGACTTTTCCCTGCTTGTGCCTCTGCTTCGAACATGTCACGAAATCACGATAGTTTTTCCACTTGCTTTCTTCTCTTCCAACATGTCGCGAAATCGTGATAGTTTTCCCTGCTTGCATCTCTGTTTCGAACATGTCACAAAATCGCGATAGTTTTCTCTGTTGTTTCTCTCTCCTCTAGTATGTCGCGAAATCGCGACAGTTTTCCTGTTTTCTAAATATGTCGCGATATCTTGACACTTTCCTTGTATTTTTCTTTGAATTTTTGCATGTGGGCCACTTAGGTCTTTTTGGAAAAACACTGTACATATTCTGAGAGATCTCTAAACTTCCTGTTTGCTGCATCTAAACTTCCTGTTGTTGCACTGAATCAAATGATCTAGCTTATTGTGTTGACAACAATGAAAATCCTGTTGCTGCACTTTGCTCAACACACTAATGGTGATACTAACTCACTATCTAAAATGGGGTAGATGAATCCAACTATGAGAATTTTTTGTAATTCTTCTTTGATAATTTCTTTCATAGTTGGGTTCATTCTCCTCTGTGGTTGTCTTACTGGTCAAACCTAGTCTTCTAATTATATTCTATGTGTATAGGTCTCAGGAGCTATTCCTCTCATGTCATAATACTCCCAAGCAAAGGCATCTTGATGTTCTTCCAATGTTTGTTTCATTTTTGTTTGTTGTTCAGCTGTCAATTGGTCATCTATTTTCAACATTCTACCTGGTGCAACTTCTATTTGTAGAATATGGTGGTCTTTTACTAATGGAAACTCAAGAGGAGGACAGGAGGATTCTCCATGAAAAAAGTGAGATATCACCTTGTCCTCATCACTTTCATCTTCCAACTCCTCAAGTGTCATAACAGGTTGGATTATTGATAGACCATCAATATCTTGTATTTCATACTCAGGTTCTCCAAACAAATATGCAGACTGCATAGGTGGATGTATGATCAACTTTTTTATATTTTGACCATATGAAATGGTCATTTTCCCATCTCTACAACTTATGTAAGCATAAACTATTTCTAGACAAGGTCTACCTAAGATCAATGGGTATCCACTTAGTCTAGATTTATATTGTAGCACTAGGAAATCTGTTGGATATTCCCATGCATATATTGTGACAGTGATATCTTCCAGTGTTCCTTCAGGGAGTACTATAGATCTATCTACCAACTGAAGCACAATTTTAGTGGGCTTCATATTAGTTAATTTCATTTTTCACATGGTTTCCTAGGGCATGACATTGATGGAAGCCCCCAAATCTACCAATGTGTTGGGTAAAACACAACCTTCTATCCTTATAGTTAGCACAGGGCTTCTTGAATCTATGTATTTATGGTTGAAGATATTTTCTAACATAAGGTCAGCTAATTGATCTACAAAACTAATTTTTTTAGCTGGTTTCCTCTCTATTTTTTTGAGGCACAACTCTCTTATGGCCTTTCCATAGATAGGTATGTCCCTGATGACCTGAAAGAGAGGGATTGTGATTGTCAAGTTTTTTAAACTGGAGAGGATATCAAACTCTATTTGTATTGGTTTCTTGGGTTCCTGCAACCTTTGTGAAAAAGGTGGAACCTCATCTTTATTATGTAAAAGTGTTGATTCTTCTTCTATTTCCTCTATAAGGGGTGATTTCCCTTTCTCTATTTCTACTATTTCGTCTTCTTCTACAATAGGAGTGACTTCTACACCTAATTGCTTTCCTGAACTTAATTAGACAGGATCATAATATACCTTAATATTATACATAGGGTACATATTGTTTTCCATATGCTAGGATGGTTGCTGCTTGTTGTTTGGATTTGTTGTTGGCTATTCTAGTAATTGAGGAGTCCTTAGAGCGGGAAGAGTAGGTAGGCTTGGTTGTGGCAGAACTGGAGAAACATGCTATGGATACTGATTCCAAGAATTTTGATTTCTCCACTACTACCCAGGCCACTGGTATTGGTTCCAAGGGTAAGGGTTGTAAGGATTAGCTCCTTGGAGAAATTGATTCCAAAGTTTTTGACCATACCAACCCATATTGGATGGTTGAGCTTGACCTTGGTTTTGGTAATTGTTGCCCCCATAGGATGAAATTCCTGATTGCATATTATTACCCATAGGAGATTGTTGCCAGTTCCTCCTATTACCCATGAAATATGCCTCTGCTACTTTAGGTTCCTCTTTAGATTTCATTAATTGTGGACACAAATTTGTTTTATGATCCTTTTTACAAACAACACATACACAAACTTTATTTTTTGGGTACTCATTTTTGGGGTGTTTGCCTCTTTATTTAGGACAGAAGTAGATTAATGCTACCTCATTTTCCTGCTTCTTCTTCTGAAGGAGCAGGGTATCCATTTATAGAGTCAAAGACGATAACATATCGCTCTTAAGGTCTTATAGCATGTTACCTATTTTGATTTTAGTGATAGTGGCAGACTACTTAACATTTATAGGGGTTAAGTTACCCTTTCTTCTTGAGAAAGTTTGACACAATTGTCGAATATCATCCACTTGGTGTTGATAAATATCTCCCCTAGAGATCATGTTTAAAGCTTCCAAGGATTCATTTGTCAGTCCTTTCAAAAAAATACTTCTTAGGGACCTATCTCCTAGTTTTGAATGGGGTGATCTTTGCAAATTGAAGCTAAACCTATCCTAGTATTCTTCCATAGATTCCCCTTCCTTTTGTGTCATATCTAGGACTTCCTCTCTCACGTCTCTTGCCCTACCAAAATGTTGATACTAGTCCAGAAAACGTTTTTCAACTATTCCTAGGTAGTTATCCTTTTATCCCCCAAGCCAATGAACCAACGTAAAGCTGAATCATCAAGGGTGGAAGGGAACAATTTTAGTTTTTGAGGATCTATGGTGTATTCCACAAATCTACATAAAACATCAAATTTGAATATAAATAGGTATGTATCTTCTATTGGTAGTCCTCTAAAAGTTGGAAGGTGGGCAGGAGCGATGTGTTTCATCTTGTGATCTCCTCCTGCCTCTCCTATTGGAAAACTAAAACTAGTGGATGTTTCCTTTGGATTTTCTACCATTCTGTCCACTACTAGAATTTCTACCCCTACTGCTTTTAAAGCAATTGTCAATGGTTATAATTTTTTTCTTTTATACTTCAAAAGGAGGGATAAATCAACATTTGAAATGGTTTCATCTAATATTGCTTGCCAACATTCAACATTTAGTAGATACTCCTCAGATTGAACTCTACTTATCTCTGACTGTGTTTTAAGATTCTACTAAATTGTTTTAGAAGGGTCTTGTACAAATAATAAATATCCTCGCCAATGCACAGGTTGAGAGTATAATAGTGAGAGTTCAGTATTAGATTCAGGTTCTACTAAAGCAGAAGGATTTTGAGAAACAACTTCTTTGTTTTTGAGAAAATGACCGTCTGATCCCCTGTTCTTAGGTGGACTCATACAAAGTTTTAGATGAAGGTTTTTGAAGAAAACACTCTAAAATACTATAACTATGCTTCCTTCAAAACAAGAAATTACAATGGCTACTCCCCAAAAATGGTGCCAAAATGTTGGGTAAAACATTGGTTAGTTTTCTACGGTTCAATTAATTACCTCCATTTAATTGTCAACCCGGGGTAGCTCGTAGTCTTGTGAGAAGCCATGCAAAATCTATGCTTGTAATTTCTCCTTCGGAGATGAGTCCCTTGGATTATGGTTTGGGGGGTGTTTGGTATTCGTTGGAGTTTATGTTTAAACCAATAATCTCATGCTAAGTCTAAGAAAACAAGATTGAAAACAATTAAAATCTAAATGGCTACCTTGCTAGAAAATTACAAAAAAATAGGGAAAATAACTTGAAATAAATTAATCTATTAAATAAAATGCAAAAAATAGGTGAAATAGGGAAAAAATCTATTGTGAGTGGGCCCACGCTCCAGCAGGTTCTGCTCGCGGTATAATATTCACCAGATGCCTTTAGAAGATATTTTTACAAGAAAATATGCAGGGATTTTATTAACAATTGTAGTAGAAGAAAATTACAATAAAGTTTGGGGGGTCTTCTTTAGGGTTGGCCTGCATATTTATAAGGTATGCAACCAACCCTGTTACAATTTTCCAAGATGAATCAAAAAATGATTTGTTGCTACAATTGTTTGCTTGATTACAGGAATCGGGTAAAATATCATGATATTTCAGCGTATTCTATTTCCAGAATACGTTGATATTTGATTTTCCCGACTTACAAAATTAATTTACATATCAGCTAAAAAATGGGTGATGAGTCACCTTTGACATTGTCCCATGTTCGATTGTGATGCTAGAAATCCATTCATGCTGGTTGTCAAAGTTTTGCTCTATTTTGCTGACCACAGAGTCATGCTAAAGTTTGGTGTTCATGGAAATCAGGCACCACATTTGAAGAAGTCGGGAAGCAAGCACCTTTCGTCGTATAACGGGAAGCAGGTGCCTTCAATGGAAAGTAAGTGCATTTCACCATTCAACGGAAAGTAGACACCTTCCACCATTCAACATAAGGCAGACACCTTCCATCGTACAATGCGAAGTAGGTGTCTAATGTTGTTCAACGAGAAGCAGATGCCTATCGAGAAGTAGACGCCTATCGGGACGTAGACGCCTATCGGGACGTAGACGCCTAACAGTTAAGTGCCGAACGAAAATTAGATGCTTCAAAGGAATTTGGGTGCCTGACTTCATACCTTTTCACCAATACTTCGCATATTTTTTCCTTCATTAAATTGCAAGTTCCAGGTCCAAGTGGGACCTCGACAAAAACATGCAAAAAATGCAACAATTTCCACTAAACCTACACAAATAACACTTAAAGACAAATATTAGAAAATATGCAAAATAAGTGTTAATTATATATACAATTCCCATAAAACATTTATATCTACAAGAATATATGCCCCACATTATGGGAAAAAGAGTACAAAAAATGAGCAATTATGTGGCTCATCAAATAGGTTAACTTATCTGCAGAATTTTTCCACCTAATCTTGTATGAGTCCACCAAGAATCAGAGGACCGGACGGTCATTTTCTCAAGAGTAAAGACATTGTTTCACAAGAAGCCCCTGAATCAGCTGTACCAAATTCTGAAGTTGAAATTTCATCACCCCCATCACCTCCACCAGTGCATTGGAGTCAACATCCAATTTTTGCACAGAGTTCTTCTTTACCAAAATAGCCAAATCTTGATGAAGAATTGATGGTAGATAATAGAAAATTTAGAAGAACCCAATCTGAGGAGGATTTGTTGTACAACCAACATTGGAAAGTAGTAGAGGATGGAACTATATCAATAGCTGAATTAGAGATTCTTGTGCAGAATACTCAAAATGATAGAAGAGCCTTAGAGACTGCTTTAAGGGAAGTAGGTGTAGAGACCCCATTTCCTGAAAATATGGCTGAAACTGAAGAGACATCCACCAGTTTTAACTTTCCAATAGAAGAGGCAACAGGAGACACAAAAATGAAACACATCTCTCCTGCCCACCTTCCTATTTTTAGAGGATTTCAGACTGAAGATCCTGACTTGTTCCTTTTTAAGTATGATGTTCTATGCAGGTCAGTAGATTACAAGACTGATGCCCAAAAGCTGAAACTGTTTCCCTCAACTTTAGATGATTCAGCCCTACATTGGTTCATTAGTTTGGGAAATAAACAGATTACTACCTGGGAAGATATGAAAAGACTCTTCCTAGAACAATACCAAAACTTTGGTAGGGCACGAGATTCTAGAGAGGAAATCTTTGATATGACTCAGAAGGAAGATGAATCATTGGAAGAATACTGGGATAGATTTAGCTTTAACCTACAAAGATCTCCCCATGCAAAACTGAGTGATAGGTCCTTAAGAAGTGTCTTCTTAAAAGGACTCACCAATGAGTCTCTTGAAGCACTGAACATGATATCTGGAGGAGATGTTTACCAGCATCAAATGTCAGATATCCGATGGTTATGTCAGAATTATTCAAGAAGGAAAGGTAAACCAACCTCCCAAAGTATCAAACCAACAGCCACAGTCACCAAAACTAAAATAGGTAACATGCTAGAAGACCTAAAAAGTGAGATGTTGTCATCCCTTGCACTTCATATGGATACTCTTCTACTTTAAAAAAAGAAGCAGGAGAATGAGGCAGCATTAGCCTATTTCTATCCCAAATGTAGAGGGAAGCACCCCAAAAATGCATGTCCAAAAAACAAGATTAGAGTATGTGTTGTTTGTCAGAAATACCATAAGATAAAGTTGTGCCCACAATTGCCAAAATCTAGAGAAGATCCTGAAGTAATGGAAGCATATTTCATGGGAAATAGGAGAAACTGGCAATAGTCTCCTATGGGAAACAACATGCCAACTGGAATGCCACCCTATGGGGGAGGTAATTACATGAATCAAGGTCAAGTTCAGCCACCCAATATGGGTTGGTGGGGACAACCACCTTGGACAAACACCCCCCAAGGAACCACTCCTTATAATCCATACCCATGGATGCCATATCAACAACCTAGACCTCAGTGGAGAAACTATAATGTATGGAATTCAACTCCATAGAATGCAACACAAGTTCCACTGCAACATAGTTTGCTAGCTCCCCCTACTTTGAGACCTGCTCAACTTTGTGCACAACCCACATCAAATCCCAACAACAACAAATCAAATCAGCCAACATACCAAGTGGAAAATGAGATGTTTCCAATGTATAATATTAGAGTAGGTTGTAATCCTGTACAGTTAAGATCAGGAAGACAAGTAGGAGTAGAAATAGCTCCTTTGGTAGAAGAGGAGGAAAATGTAGAAGTAGAAATTGAGGAATCACCTCTTGTAGAAGAGGTAGAGGAAGAACCAATTACTGAAAATGATAGAGAAGAGGTTCCACATTTTCCTAAAAGGTTACAGGAACCAAGGAAGCTAGTACAACCGGAGTTTGACATTTTATCCAGTTTGAAAAATTTAATAGTCACAATTCCTCTTTTCCAGGCTATAAGAGATGTTCCAATTTACACAAAAGCCATACGAGAATTATGTCTGAGAAAACCAGGTCGAAAGCCAACAAAAGCAATTAGTGTGGTGGGTCAGTTAGTTGATCTCATGCTAGGAAACACCTACCACCAGAAATATTTTGACCCAAGAAGCCCTATTTTAACTATCAAAATCGAAGGCTATCCATTACCCAACACACTAGTAGATCTAGGGGCAGCCATTAATGTCATGCCCAAGGATACTATGCTGAAACTTAAACTCACAAATCTGAAGCCAACTAAAATTGTTCTTCAATTGGCTGATAGATCTACAGTGCTCCCTGAAGGAATGTTGGAGGACATTATAGTTACAGTAGATGCATGGGAATATCCAACATATTTCTTGGTGTTGCAATCAAAGTTTGGATTGGGTGGTTATCCACTCATCTTAGGTAGACCCTAGATGGCAATAGTTGATGCCTACATAAGTTGTAGGAATGGACAAATGACCATTTCTAATGGCTAGAATGTTAAAAATCTGATTATTCATCCACCTGCACAATCCATTGATTTGTTGGGAGAACCCGACTATGAAGATCAGAATACTAGTGATTTATCAATGATTCAACCCATAATGGCATTGGATGAGCTTGAGGATGAAAATTATGAGGAGAGAGTTATAACAAAATTTTTCCAAGGAGAATCCTCCTACCCTCCTCCAGAATCACCACTTGTTGGAAGTAAAGATCATCACATCAAACAAATTGAGGTTGCACCTAGGAGGATATTGAATGTAAATAACGAGTTGACACTCATTCAATAGGACACCCTGAAAGAGATATTGGTCAAACACCAAAATGCTTTTGCTTGGGATTATTCAGACATGAGGGGAATTGCTCCTAAAGTCTGTACTCATCGCATATATCTAGAAGAACAAGTAAGATCGGTAAGACAACCACAACGTCGGATGAATCCAACCATGAAAGAAATTGTTAAAACTGAATTACAAAAACTCTTGACAGTTGGATTTATCTACCCTATATCTGATAGTGAGTGGGTATCACCTTTGGTGGTGGTGCCCAAGAAAAATGGAAAGTGGTGTATCTATGTTGATTACAGAATGCTCAATAAGGCAACAAAGAAAGACCACTTCCCCTTACCTTTTGTGGATCAGGTCCTCGATACCTTAGTAGGAAGAAAGTACTTTTATTTCTTGGATGGGTTTAGTGGATACAATCAGATACAAATTGGGGAAGGGGATCAGGATAAAACAACATTCACTTGTCCATGGGGAACCTTCACTTATCGAGTCTTACCCTTTGGTTTGTGTAATGCACCTACCACTTTTCAAAGGGTAGTATTGAGTATCTTCTCTGATATGATTGGAGAAACTATGGAAGTATACATGGATGATTTCATCGTTTATGGTGAGACTTTTGAGGAAGCCACAACAAATTTGGAAAGAGTACTTCAATGGTGTGAGGAAACTAATCTATCCCTGAGTCATGAAAAATATTTTATGTTAATGCAGGAGGGGATAGTATTAGGACATCATATTTCTAGGAGATGGGATAAAGGTAGATAAAAAGAAAATTGAGGTAATAAAAAATCTGCCCACTCCCAAAACTCAGAAAGATGTCCAAAGTTTCCTTGGCTCTATTGGATACTATAGGAGGTTTATATCAGATTTTAGCAAAATTGCTAAACCCTTGAACACATTGTTGTCAAAATATGTAGAGTTTGTTTGGATAGATGAACGTGAATAGGCATTTCAAACTTTGAAAGAGAGACTGACCACTGCTCCAATACTGAGAGGTCCAAATTGGACCATTCCCTTTCACATATATGTGGATGCATCCAATAATGTGATAGGGGTAGTACTAGGATAGAAATATGGTGAAGAATTTTATGCCATTTATTATGTCAGTAAACATCTTACAGGTGCTGAGTTTAATTACACTATCACAGAGAAAGAATTTCTTGCAGTCGTTCATGCTATTAACAAATTTTACCATTATATTACAGGTTACAAGGTTTTTGTGCATACTGATCATTCAACCATCAGATACCTGATGAATAAACCTGCAATTAGTGGTAGAATTATTAGATGGCTTTTACTTTTGCAAGAATTTGATATTACAATTATTGACAAACCAGGTAAAGACAATGTGGTTGCAGATTTTCTTTCCAGGTTAACACCTCCAGATCATACAACCATAGAAGATCAATTTCTAGATGAGCATCTCTTTGCTCTTGATGAACAAATATCGTGGTATGCAGATATGGCTAATTACTTAGCCATTAGTAAAGTATCCCCTACACTCTCACCACATGAAAAATAGACATTAATAGAGAAGAGTGTGGCCTTTTCATGGATTGATGGTCGCTTGTTTAAAATTAGGCCTGATCAAATCATGAGAAGGTGTGTTGCTAAAAATGACATTGCAACAATTCTTAAAGCTTGCCATGATGAACCCTATGGTGGCCATTTTATAGGTAAAAGGACTACATTTAAAGTATTGCAAGTTAGATATTTTTAGCCTTCATTATTTAAGGATGCAACCAAATATGTAAGTCAATGTGACCAGTGCTAGAGGATGGGCAGACCAACTCTCTGAGATGAAATGCCACTCCAACCACATGTGCACATTGAGCCATTTGAAAAATGGAGAATGGATTTTGTAGGACCCATTAATCCATAGTCAGTAGGTAAGAGATATATTTTAGTTTGTACTGACTATGTGACTAAATGGGTTGAAGTGCAAGCATTACATGATTCCAAGGAAAGGACTGTAGCAAATTTCCTATTTGCATTCATCTTCACGCGATTTGGTATTCCAAGAGAAATCACTACTGATCAGGGACCCCAATTCACTTTGAAGTTGATCTAGGAAATAATGCAATAGTACAAAATCAGGCACAATAAGACCACTCCTTACCATCCACAAGAAAATGGGCAAGTAGAAGTCACTAACCATGAATTGGAAAACATTCTCACAAAAATGGTGTAGCAAAATAGGAAAGACTAGGATATGAGATAACCATAATAAATATAGACTTACAGAACCACATAGAAAAATACCACTAGTTTTACACCATTTCAATTGGTATATGGGAAAAATGCTATGATGCCTATAGAATTTGAAATTAGAACTCTCAAAACCATAGCAGAACTAAATTTGAATCTGGATGAAGCACAAAAAGAATGGATTCAACAACTTAACCAATTGGATGAATACCGATGTGATGCTTTGCATCGAACAAAAGTCATTCAAAAATAGAGAACCTGATGGCATGATCATCACATCCGACCAAAATAGTTCAAGGTGGGAGAATGGGTATTGTTGTATGATTCCTCGATTCCAGGAGAGAAAGGGAAAACTCATGCAACGTTAGATGGGGCCATATGAGGTGATTGAACTAATCAACAATGGTGTTGTGCATGTCAGAACTATTGATGGAAGCAACACTATATTGATAGTCAATGGCCACCGATTGCGGCCATATCACATGCCTGAGAATTACGTGATTGAGTCCAGAATAGGCATGGGGGAGACCCCACTTGATTGAATTTTTAAAATTTTTAGTAATATGTGGACACATGTTTGTCCACATGAACCAAAAACAATTTATTCTTTTATAAGTCCCACATTTTCTTTCTTTAGTTGTGTTTTTGTTTTGTAGGAACGATGCCCTGAATGCAATCTATAGGTAGCCTAGGAAACCTAGGCCTATCAAGCACAGGATCCATGAACCTACGCATTTCCAGCTTTCTAGGAAGTTTAATTTCAGTAGAGTATGCTCATCCCCATCCGAAAGGGGATAACCATGCTTGGACACGTGTGCAGGTGTTTACGTCTTCATGGAGAAAAATGCCCAAATGCTAGTTCAAACAGTGGATGTTGATTATATCCTTAAAAGAAGAACGTCGAAAGTCTGATCAACTGGAAGTGCTCAACTACGGACACATCAATAGACATTGAATTTTCAATGATGGGGAGGCACCTGACTCCCACATATCATAAAGGTACCTAACTCCCATTATTGAAGAGTCCTCGTAAAAAAAGTTACCTTCTATTGAGTGAGGCCCCATTTCTAGAAAATTTCTTCCATTCTAAGCATTCTAAAAATTCCCTCTATCCCGTGTATTGGAGTAAGGCACCTATTTCTAGCGAAAAGGTGCCTGACTTCCATTCTAATGAGCGCCTATATCCAATATAAGAAATAAATCTTCGGCATTGGGAAGCGATCGAAGCCACATCAACATTTCATCCACGTGATCAAAGTCAAACTTCTCACGGATAAAAATATTTTTTCATTGGAGATTTATGCACGTTCCAAGACAATCAACGAACAACTTCCAAGGAGGGATGTGTGTCGTCCCACGAAAAAATATTAATTTAATATTTTTCTTGTATTTTTTGGCAGGGAACCTCGAATGAAAATGAAATTGCAGCACCCAAGAATAATTTTTTCAGAGAAGAATTTCTTCACATGGGAAATATGCACGCCATTATTTGTTCTGGTAAGCATCATCATCATGAGACAACCAATCCGTATGCACCACAAGCGTCTACACATCATGCATGCATGAAACACTATTTAGGTATGTACTCAATTTTCTATATATATATATAATTTTCATAGAAATACATTCTTGTAAATAGTGTCATCACGTTATCCATAGAATATCCATCCAATCACCATACCCAACTCTGCATTTTTCCACGTGTCAGTAATCAGTTGGGTGAACAATTATAACAGTCATCCATTAGAAATTTGACACACGATTTCATGATATTTTGCATAGATCACTATAATTATTTCTAATTATGGTGAGGAAGCGTCTGCATGCACGGATATAGTTGAGTTAAAATGACATGTTAGAAAGAAACCTATGGGAGGGAAATCCAGAAAGGTAGAAAAATAATTGCAGACAAAAACCAGAGAGAAATTCACCATGGGAGGGAAATCCATGAATCATCTGCTTAAAAAGAATGAGCCCATAGATATTTTAGAGATCAATGAGGATGTTCAGAGCCAGTTCGAAGCTACCGTATGGATGGATTACTACCGCCTGGTTAGTCAGAACCAGGATGCTGAAGTAGTCAAAGAATTTACAGCATCCTTGAGAGACGGTGTCGTCAGAATGCGTGGACTAGAAATTCTAGTCATAGAGACCCATATTGTTGTAGTCATTGGTCTCCCTCAAATAGGGGACCGTACATATAAATATGATAACCCTATGCAATGTGCACAGAGGTTCTTCGAGCATCCGATGACACATTTGAAGCACTCTAGACTACCAAAATAGTACCTCCTAGACCTCTAGAGACAAGTCTTTGAGCAAGTAGCCCGATTCTTCACCTGCACGGGTAGGTTTTCATGGATCAATGCAAACCATTTTTATTTTTTGAATCATTTGCTACATGGGGACAAGATCAACATCCCATATTATTTAGCATGTGCCCTAAAATATGAGGCCAACTGGTATCAGGTAGGGACAACTACTACCCTGGCACACCATGGGCTGATTTCAGCCCTAATTAGACATGTAGAAGCACATAGGGAAGCATCGATTGAAGAAGCTGAAGAAGATGCTACTATTCCAGAATAGCAGGAGGTGATAGAGGTGCCTAAATCCCATAGTTAGTCAATTGTAGGGGCATCAGGGCCAACATAGTTAGCATCTGCCTCCTCTCATGATCAATCAACAAGGGAGGTAGGGCAAACTCCATCCCCTATTTCTCAATATTTTAATGAGGAGGAAAGAGCATGTCAAGCTCTATTCGGATGATGACCTACCCAAGGACCAGAAGTAGGACAAAGAGAGCATCCTTGGTCATCTCTAGTTCATCCAGTGATGAAGAAGTCATTGGCATGATCGAGGATGAACTTGCTACCCAGTGTTGTAGGACATGGCCAACGGTGAACCTTCTCACCCAAAAATCCAAGGAGAAGATCTTGTTGGCATTTTTGCCACATTGATTCTCATTGATTAATGCATTAATGTATTATTGAAAATCTGACCCCTATACAGGCTTTAATGCGGTTTATGGCGAAAAAAGGAGGAAAATTGAGCAAAAAATGGTTAAGTCAAAAAACTGCAGCGACGCGCTGACATGTTGCAGAATCGCGGTCAACGCAGTCAACGCAGGCAGGTTGGGCGGAACCGTCGCGATATCGCGACGTGTTCCGGAATCGCGGGTCGGTCGGCGTCAAAAGCATTGAGTCGAAAACTTGCAGCGATTCACTGACATGTCAGCGAATCGCGACCCTGGCGGCTTCAAAGGCAAAATTTGAAAATTTGCAGCGCGTCGCTGACATGTCAGCGAATCGCGACGGAAAATGGCGATTGGTACGGCGAGAAGAAACATGTAGCGAAATCGCTACATGTTCCGTTTTCGCGGAGCAAGCTTGCGATGAAGAAGAGGGAGCCGGAGACGTAGCGAAATCGCTACATGTGCCATTTTCATGGGTCAAAGATGGTCAACGCGTACGGCATTATAAGATGTCGCGATTTCGCGACCCGTCGCGTTTTCGCGACCTGCGCAGTTTCCCGCCAAAACACAAGTATGAACGGCCGAGAAGGTTTTTTGGGTTTTCGATGATTAAATGCTGCCCCGAATTTAATGCTTTGTGGATTTCCAAGGCAGTCAAGGTCGAAGAAGCGCCCAGGCCACCAAAATTAAAGGGTTTATTGGTTCGAGGTTGTTGTTCGTGGATTGAGCTAACAATTGCATGCACATGTTTAAAAGAAACGAATTTAATGAAGGGCCGCGAACGTTTCATGGTATTTAATTTTTATTTCTTCGAGACTGCAATTAAGGGGATCATGTTCCTCGTTTCCTTCGCATAATTGTAGATCTCAAGAAGGTCGGTTTAAAATATTTAATGCTGCAAAGAGGACGGACCTCTATAAAAACCAATGTAATTTGCATTTCGAAAGGTTGGAAAAACTTGCTGCTAGAAACTGGAATTGTATCTGCGGGAATAAAAGGATCAATTTCTAATTTTTCAAGCGTTGCATGGATGAATTTCTTTTCTGTTTTTTGCATTTCTAATAGCATTCGTATTCCCCGCATTGTCGTTACATTTAAATTCTGCATACCGGATTTAAATATTGCGATCAGGGTACGATTCCTGGAATGTGGGTTTGGAGGGATTTGCGGCATGTGATTGTGCGAAGATTAAGCTGATTTCTTATGTTACTTGTTGTTGTTGCGTTTGTAGTTTCCTGTTGTTGTTTTTCCGATCCCATCACTTTGGCCTGTGGCCATATTTCCCATTTCTTTCTCGTAACCTTTTAAATCTCTTTCCAAGAACCCTATCTTAAACCCAATTTTAGAATAGTAGAGGGAACCAGCCCACTCTGGAGATTGGTCTGGGAGCCATTTCTTGCTTCCAGCCTTTCAATGTTGGCCGGGTCTAGGGCGCAATTGTAAAAATCCTTTCCTGTGGCAGATTCGTGACCAACAGATCTATAGAAACAATTGCAGACATTAAAGGAGAAAGCCTTCATTTGGGAAGGCAAGTACAAAACAGAGAAAAATCTCTTTTAGGAGTCTAGGAAGGTTACTATAGAAAATATGTAGGATATGTACAAAAATATACACCAACTATAGGATATAGTGCAGTAATTAAAGTTATAGATTCAAAAAATAGAGGTTGGTCAGCCAACTAGGGTTGATGTTGTAGTCTAGACATACTAGGCAATGGATGTGCCTACGACTTATCTAGAATCTGAGGCAAAGATTGATTCTTTTGGTTAGATTATGTCAGATGCTAGAATATAGGTCAACTTAGAAGCTGAGGTAAAGGACCTCTCTAAGTCCTCTGCTAAAATAATTTTTGAAGAATAGGGGGCCCAATTCTACAAACAGAGCCCCCTGTAGTAGATATTAAGGAAGATGAGGTTGAACAATCACCTTTAGTTTTCCAAACGAAAGAGAGACAATAACAGAACATTGAGATGGATTCATAACATATTATGTGGTATTATTTTCATAGAATGTACTTTTTATGAAGGTTTTATATATATTTAATAGGAAATTATGTATATTCTCTAATATGCGTTTTAAGTGTAATTTATGTGTAGATTCGATGATTTTACCACTTTTTTGTATTTTTACGTCAAGGTCCCATGTGGACTTGGCATTTCATATCTTATGGTAAAGAACTAAAGATAAAGGTGACCGCAATTACGTACGCTAAGTTAGGTACCCAACTTTCAGCTAAAGACTAAAAGGCGCCTAACTCCTGTCTTTTGAAAGAGCGGTGCCTGACTACCGACTTTGGGATCAACGACCCCTGACTTCAATTGAAAGGTTGAGAGGCACCTGATTCCTGAATTTGGGGTCAATGGCGCCTAACTCCCAATAACAAGTTGGACCACGCCTGAATCCTATTGAAGTAGAATACAATATGGACCACATTTTCAAATGAAATAGAGTAGCATTTTCTAGTGATAGATGTGGATGAAGGACAATGTAAGCAACCACGTAAATCGAGTAAACACCTGTACGAAAATATTGATATCAAATAAGATGTGATTTTAGATGTTTTATGTTCGAATAAATAGAACTCGCCTAATTTATCTTGCAAAGGATAAATTTAGTGCATGTTCATTTTGATCAAACGTCTATGATTATTTTTTGTGTATTTGTTATAACTACAAGTCTAAAATAGACTTGCCTAAATTTGTAATAGGGGATGGTTGTACACTATATAAATACACAGGGCAAACCTAAGAAAAGGATCTTGAATATTTTTTGTAAATCATTTTTTTTTGGTAGGTAAAAGTAATTTTATTTACTTTACAGGTTGGAGGGTCCCGCTCCTTTTTACAAAAGGTTCAACTATGACCTAACGATACATAGACCCATATCAGGGTTATACCCAAAAATGAATGCAAACAACCTCAAAGGTTCAAGTGGCACCCACAACATGACATAAACAAAAAAAACAAAAACAACCCCTGGCGTCTGACTCATCATCTAGCTCACATCCCAGGCTTCTGGGCTTTGCTTTTCCCCTCATGCTTGTCATTGTCCCCGCTAGGTAGTAGGGTCTTAAGGATGGCAGGTAGGCTCTTAAGCTCTTCGGTGGAGTTTGACATGAGATGGTTACCTTCATGAAGAATGTTTGTCGCTATCTAAAAGTGCCTGACAACATCATTGATGCGGCTGAGAGCAACTGTATGCAACATGTCCAGAGCTATGCTGTTTTCCTAGTGATTCCTCTGGCAGTCCTCTTGGGTTTCTTCTTGGCAGGATTTCTAGCTATCATCTTGACTATCTTCCTAGTAGCCTTCATCATCACTGGTGATGTCGTGGAACGACCGATTGTTGCTCGGGTTAGGCGTAGACATACACTTAGAAGTCCTCTTCTTCTAGGGGGGTCAAACTAATTTTTTCTTAGAGCGAAGTCTTTTGCCCCATCGAGAATCCTTTTCCCTAAGGAAGCCTTATTTAACCTTGGGAGTGGATTTCATTACCTGAGCGGGGGGGAAGCTGGCGGTGATGATTGACAATCAACCGAGGGCTAGTTCGAGGAGGAAGTGGTCTGACTAGGGGACTGATTCAGAGACGAGCTGACATTGAGGACATGATCAGACAGATGGTCCAGGGAGGTATTTTTGGAGGAGTTGCTACTTGAGGCTTGATGGACAAGAGCATACTTGTAAAGAACCAAGAAAAGGACTTGATGGCAGGGATGCTTGGAAGATTTGTTTGCTCTAAAATTGGTAATAGTAATGGAGATGGATCGAAAGAGAAACTTCAAGACATTAATGGGGTGGACATCGTGCAGGTGGTTAACAAAGGCGAGGTTGTAAGCAGTCAGGGGTCTGTTGGGGTTATCCACAGAAATGTACTGGAGGATAGGGACAATTGTAGTGTCCAAGGGTGGGAAATGGAAGATCGCACAATGCCTTTATTCTCCCACAGTAACTCTTTTCCTCTATCTGGGAATTGATCAGTATCTTCCTTGAAGTTGTGTCCATCTCTACGGATAATTCTACCATCAAGCTTAAGACCAGAAACCTAGGCTATGGATTGAGCACTTACCACAAAATGAAGACCACAAACATGAACCTCACCATCGTTCCAAGACTCAATGAAATATTTTGTTACCTCTTCCTCTGCCCCTTCGAACATCCTAAAGAAATTAATGAAGTTCTTAGGTTCTAGCAGTGCCTGCATCAATAAGAAAAGTTGCAGGTTCGATGGCAGCTATGGCAAAAACATGGACTTGCTTGATGCTATTTTGATGCTTAGCCTTGAAATCTACATGTTGTGGCTGCTCCACAACGTACCCCAAAATTGGGGACCCACATTTTTTTGCATGTGTTCCAAGAAGACCGAAGTGGCCCATAGGCTAAAGATCAAAGAAAAAAGCAAAACACCACAAGGAGAAAAAGTGTCGCGATATCGCGACATGTTGCACTTTCGTGGCCAAGCAAAGAGAGAGAAAAAGTGTCGCGATATCGCGACATGTTGCACCGTCGCGGCCAAAAGAGAAAAAGTGTCGCGACATGTTGCACCGTCGCGGCAAAAGAGAAAAAGTGTCGCGATATCGTGACATGTTGCATTTTCATGGCCAAAAGAGAAAAAGTGTCGCGATATCGCGACATGTTGCATTGTTGCGGCCAAAAAGAAAAAGTGTCGCGATATCGCGACATGTTGCATTTTCGCGGCCAAAAAGAAAAAGTGTCGCGATATCGTGACATGTTGCATTTTCGTGACCAAAAGAAAAAGTGTCGCGATATCGCGACATGTTGCATTTTCATGGCCAAAAGAGAAAAAGTGTCGCGATATCGCGACATGTTGCATTTTCGTGGCCAAACAAGAAAAAGTGTCGCGATATCGCGACATGTTGCATTTTCGTGACCAAATGAGAAAAGAAAGAACTAGAAAGAAAAGTGTCGCGATATCGTGACATGTTACATTTTCGTGGCTAAAAGCAACAAAAGAGAGCAAGGAGGCAAAAGTGTCGCGATATCGCGACATGTTCCATTTTCGCCAAGGTAACGGACCTGCATAGTGACGTGGACATAAGGACAAAATCCAATGAATAAGACAAAGCGTTACATAAGGAATATTTAATGATTTGAAATCATTTAAGATGGTCGTTACACACGGAGGGAAACGGACGCAAGCCCATGTGGAGAAAACGCAGCGAAGGGCCACAAAATGGAAACCAAAGCACACGCAGTCAGGGAAGGTGAAACGAGCAGCCATCGAAAAATGAAACGAACCGTCATGGAAGGAGAAACAATTTTTTTAGAAGTTTAAATACGCCATTCAAAGAGGCCAAAAGGGGGTTGGAAACCGTGGCAAGCAGAGTTGCAGAGTTGAAGGCGAGAAGGCCATTCTGGACCTGTTTGAGTTGTTTTTCTTCCATAGACTGGTTTGGGAAAACCAAAAATTCTGCTATTGTAAAATGACATATTTTTAATGCAGAAGTTTTCAAAAATTTGCATCTTGTGGGCAAGAAAGGAGGAGTCATTTTCTGCATGCTAGATTAAATGTCTATTTTTCCCCTTTTTAGATTTTAGGCTTGTAAATGGAGTTTATGCAAGTTTTCTTGGTTGCTTCATACGAATGTTTAAATCTGAAAAATCTTATTTAAAACCCTAGAAGCTAGCACTTAGCTTATCGGGATTGTGCTTGTTTTGCAGGTCCAATAGGTTAGGTTGCATGCATGAAGACCTCACATCTTCGGTTTTGTCGAAATAGGATAGCATCATACTCGAATGCATTTTATTTTCAGTTTCTGTATTTCATTTTCATTTTCTCGCATTTTATTTTTTCCAAAAATTTTAACTTATTTTCAGGCATTAAAATAAACATTTAAAAAATTTCAAAATCCAAAAAAAACAATGAACAATCACTAAAGTTTCATGGTGAAATAAACCAACATTGCCCCTTGTTTACAGTTACTTGCAATCACTAAGGTGTTCCAAGCATTTAAATTGAATATCTTTATTTGAGATTACTAATACACATATGCAAATGCTAATACAACGGAGACCTTGGAGAAGTTGTTTGTTTAACTTCTTTGCAAGAGGGGATTTGGAACCCAAATCCTAAAGGAGAGTGTACTTTCACAACCGGGTGAAAATACCACTCAACAGATTGGCGCTAGAAGGAGGGCCTG
This sequence comes from Wollemia nobilis, assembly GCA_028583015.1. Taxonomy (NCBI): domain Eukaryota; kingdom Viridiplantae; phylum Streptophyta; class Pinopsida; order Araucariales; family Araucariaceae; genus Wollemia; species Wollemia nobilis. The sequence continues at coordinate 4,883,857 of JAQPPZ010016822.1, forward strand.
AATTGTTTTATTTCAGTGTGATTTAAATGCTATAGGGATTTAAATTTTGAATATTTCATGCCCTATTGATTATTATCTTTAGCCCTCTTTTAATAATACAACCTTGTACTTTTAAAAGGAGGACATGAATTGCTATGCATTGTTCTAACGCTTTTGATTGTTCATACAGGAATAATGTGTTTTGATTTGATTTAAAAAAAAAAATTGGTCTTGACTAACGAGGTTGTCTCCATGCAATTACTTTCATTCGATTTTAATGGATACATCTCTTGGTTAATGCTAATTTGTAAGGAATTATTTTGTCTAAAAATGTATTTGTTGTCGGTATTATGCTCTTCACCTGCGCGTAATGCGATCTTGTGAATCAGAAAGCCTACAACACTAGGAGTATGCTCTTCACTTGCGCATATGCGATCTGGTGAATCAGAAACTTACATTTTTAGAATACTGCTTTGTCAAGGTTCCTTCTTTCATGACTAACGAATTGATTTTGAAGTTATTCTTTGAATTTCATTAATTGCAAGATTTTCTATGTGTCGCAGGTTTTCTTTGAGGTACTGAGAGTTTTGTCAGGTTCTTGTGGGGTTATCATCATCGATTTTGAATCAAATGGCCCAACCTCCACCACCTCCTTGGTACGGAGCCCATAACATTCCTTTGAATATTACAAGGGATATTCACGAGATCCCTAGGAATATAGATAGATTTTTGCCCAAATACAAATCGGATGGCCCAAGGACCGCAGAAGAACATATTCAGGCCTATAGGGATGTTTTGATAAGATTGCAAGTTCAACATGAAGATGTGGCTTGTAGACTCTTCCCCATGAGCCTAGACCAAGTGGCTTACGAATGGTATATTTGCTTACCTACTGGTTCCATTACGTCATGGATGCAAATGGAGAATGCTTTTGTCAACCAATTCAGGTCACCATTAGATCCCACAATCATCTATAATCAGTTCATTACATGCAAAAGAGGCCAGGGTGAGCCAATCCAAACTTTTAATCAGAGATTTCAGAAGTGCTATAATAGAGCAATTCGGCATTTTGCCATTGATCCCGTAGTAGCTTTGCAAATATATTTTGGGGCATTGGATCCTATGACGACAATGTTTGCAAGGCGAAATCCTCAAGTTACCACGCTTGCTCTAGCCTACAATGAAGCTATGACCATTGAACAACAAATGACACCACAAGGTTATGGGTTTTCCCAGATGCCTATGGTAGGACAATATGGTCCATATGGTCAAGCTCCTATGATGAATCAGATCATGGCACCACAAATATCAAGCATAAATGCTTTGCCTTATCAACAACCATATTCATCAACACCCGCTTACGCACCCAATCCAATTTCGATTCAAAGTGTGAATCCCTACGCAAATCAAGTGGCTCAAAATCCAACTCAAATGTTAAGTCAAGATCTCACCAATTACGCAAATCCTATTGGAACTAGCAATAACATAGCTCAACCAAAAGAGATTTATTCAGAGGTTGAAGAGCTCAAAAAGATGGTTCACAAATTGAGTAATGATTTGGTTCAAAAATAGAAGTATGAATCCCATGCCCCTCACCCAAATCAAAACTCCAACAATAGAGGGAGACAGTGGAATACGAAGCCAAACAATGGGGGTGTGCCTTTCCCTATTGCTAATCAGATAGATACTTCTACAGGACCAAGTCACTCTAGTTCCATTCTTAATATTTCTGATTTTGCATGGGAAAAGGGGTGTAGATTGCATAATACAAAGGAGCATAATGAAAGGAATTGTCCCGAAATGGCTAGGTATACCCATTGTCTCCAAGCTCAAGTGGATGATTTGGAACTTGTGCCAAATAATGGTCCACCCCAACATCAACAAGGAGAGGACAACATTTTGGTGGTGGAAACTCTATATCGTCAAGAGAGTGAGAATGAGGAAGGTGAAGATGAATGGGATGAGAAACATGTTGATGAATCAGAAGATGAAGAAGAAGTACTTGAGCGTCACAATTTGAACTTGGAGGATGATTACTATGATTCATGGAAGAAATGGGAAGAACATTATCAATCTAAATCTTCTAATAAACTTGTTGTGTCAATTAATATGCAGGATAACTCAATTGCTTCCTCACATGAGGATACTATAAATCCTGTACAATTTGAGAAAGTTTTGGAAGAGGAATTAGAATCTCATCAAATTTTGGAACATGATAAGGATTCTACAACCATGAATCAAGAAAGAGAGTCATTTGCTTTAGATTCCTTTGAAGGAAAAGAAATTGAAAATCTTGATCCACTTACTTGTGCTACAATGATTATGCCATTTCAAAATGAGAAAATTACAAAACCTAAATCATTTGGGTTTGATGTCATTGATGATCCAATTGAAAATCTCACGTTACCCAAAACAACCCAAGTGATTGATCACGAAAATGTGTTAGTTAACCCACCCCTAGATAGACAAGACTTATGGTTTGAAAGGGATGGACATATTTTCAATTGGGTACCTAAGTTTGGTGCCTTTGATAAACAAGTCATGGAGAAAGAACAAGTGCTACATGATGATGAATGTCATGAGAGAAAAGAGGAATTTTCAAATCCGCTTCAAGTAAGGTCAAATGAAAACATGCCAAAGGTAAAATCTCACCTTTTTGGTTTCACCATGCAAAATTCGAATGAAGGTTTGCCTAATGAATGGTTTGATTCAAATATTATTAATGTTATGGCTTTATTGAATGAAAATGAAAGCTTATTTCTACACCATGAATCAAAGTGCGGAATGGACATCTTAAAGAATAGACATAAAGGAATTGAATATCAATCATTGTCTAATCAATTTGAAAACTGGAAACTCCACCATAGGATTATTAATGAAACTAAATCAAATTGGTATGGTGAGAGGGGCAAGTGGAAGTTTGTTTCTTTGTTTGGTTTGATCTTGTTTTTGTTGGATTCCTACAAAACTTGGTATGCGTATCACGTCATACATCTTTTAAAGAATTCCAATCAGGTTTGGGATCCGGGAAAATGATAATCCAAACTTTTGCACCATCTTGCATTATATTGTACATTTGTATATACTTTTGGTTTTCGTGTTTTGGTTTTGGATTGGATTTCATTTTGGTTTTAAGTTTTGTGTGTTGGTCCTTTGGACACTTTTTGTTTGTCAACTTAAGTCCTTATGAATGTTGACTAAGACTAGGAGAATATGAAACATCGGAATTGTATTGCAGAAAGCTCCACGAGTATCGCAAACACATTAAAGAGTATCGTTTGGAACTTGTGATGCATGAAGTTGTCAGTTTTATAAATTATGGTAAAGTAGGTGATATATACTCCATCCGCATTTCAAAAGGAGCAATGCATTCATATCTCATATTACATTCCGCATTGCATATACATTTCATCTCAGTTGCATCTTCATTTCATGTACAATCATTGAAAAGGTGTCGAATCCTCTTAGGGTTATTACATAACATATACTAAAAGGATCCTAAGGTTGGGAACTGATGCCCGAACTATCTTGAACCAAGCACGTTCTACGCATATTAAAGAGAATCTTGAGCAAAATGGTCAAAACCATACTTGGAAGAAAAGGTGAGGTGAAAGGAGTATTTCGTGTCTGTCCTATCATGCAACATAATCCTTAAAATAGTGGTTTTTACCACTCCCATAATGCTTAAAGCCTAAAATCGGAGTAGTAAGGATAGGGTCTAATTCTCATCTCGCTTAGGTTGAGAATCCGATTCCCCAAAGCTTCTATTTTGCCCACTCAAGAACTTGAAATTCCAAAGCAAATATTTTTCATTTTTCTATTATTAATATTGGATTGGAAGGATCGTACTACATGTCCCTTGCAAGGATGGGTAGTCATCCCCAAGGTCCAAGAAATCAAAAGTAGAGCCAAATCATGGATTATGGGGTTGATCTCCATCGGGGCTATAGACGCCTGGCTGGCAAGTGGAGTATGCTCATGCGTGGCAACATGTCTTGTCTAAAAACAAGACCATTGATTGCTCAAACGGACAGAGCTAGCCTCGACAATTTCATCCATAACAGAGTTAAATCATTTTGTTCAAGATGAGGTAATGAACTCCAGATCAGAGTAGTAAGGATAGGGTTAAATTCCCATCTCGCTTAGGTTGGGAATCCTATTCCCCAAAGCTCTGATTTCACTTACACTTGCACATGGGTTCAAGATGGTAGTGACACATAACCAACTTTGGGATCTAGTAAATTAATTCAGTATGCACATATTTGGTCCTAAGAGGGTTTGACAGTTTTAATATGTTTGTTCATGATACTAGAAGGTCTCGAGCCTTTGCAAAGCAGGTTGTTATATCTCTAACATAGTTGTCATACATCAAATCCTGCACAAATCATTCATAGCCTTGCATACGAATCATAAGTGAAACTGACAATGGAAAGTTGAACGAGTTTCAAACGATAGGGAATGAAGCACATTGCACACACCGAGCTGATGCTTAATAATTCTAATGCTTCATGTATTTCTCATCTAGTTTCATTCTTGGGATATTTTCTGACGCTTGTATTTGAGTCTGTGTGTTTTCAGGTTGAGTTCTCACCGAAATGCTCGGGAGCATTTCCCATAAGAGTCGCCATTTGTTGTGGCTGCTCCACAACGTACCCCAAAATTGGGGACCCACCTTTTTTGCATGTGTTCCAAGAAGACCGAAGTGGCCCATAGGCTAAAGATCAAAGAAAAAGCAAAACACCACAAGGAGAAAAAGTGTCGCGATATCGCGACATGTTGCACTTCGCCACAAAAGAAAAAGTGTCGCGATATCGCGACATGTTGCACCGTCGCGGCCAAAAGAGAAAAAGTGTCGCGATATCGCGACATGTTGCACTATCACGGCCAAAAGAGAAAAAGTGTCGCGATATCGCGACATGTTGCACAATCGCGGCCAAAAGAGAAAAAGTGTCGCGATATCGCGACATGTTGCACCATCATGCCAAAGAGAAAAAGTGTCGCGATATCGCGACATGTTGCACCATCGCGGCCAAAAGAGAAAAAGTGTCGCGATATCGCGACATGTTGCACTGTCACGGCCAAAGGAGGAAAAAGTGTCGCGATATCGCGACATGTTGCATGGTCGCGGTCAAAAGAGAAAAAGTGTCGCGATATCGCGACATGTTGCATTTTCATGACCAAAAGAAAGAAAAGTGTCGCGATATCGCGACATGTTGCATTTAAAAGAAAAGTGTCACGATATCGCGACATGTTGCATTTTCACGGCCAAAAGAGAAAAAGTGTCGCGATATCGTGGACATGTTGCATTTCCAAAAAGAAAAAGTGTCACGATATCGCGACATGTTGCATTTTCATGCCAAACAGAAAAGTGTCGCGATATCGTCACATTTCTTCAAAAGAAATATAAATAAAAAAGTGTCACGATATCGTGACATGTTGCATTTTCACGGCCAAAAAGAAAAAGTGTCGCGATATCGCGACATGTTGCATTTTCGTGACCAAATGAGAAAAGAAAGAACTAGAAAGAAAAGTGTCGCGATATCGCGACATGTTACATTTTCGTGGCTAAAAGCAACAAAAGAGAGCAAGGAGGCAAAAGTGTCGCGATATCGCGACATGTTCCATTTTCACCAAGGTAACGGACCTGCATAGTGACGTGGACATAAGGACAAAATCCAATGAATAAGACAAAGCGTTACATAAGGAATATTTAATGATTTGAAATCATTTAAGATGGTCGTTACACACGGAGGGAAACGGACGCAAGCCCATGTGGAGAAAACGCAGCGAAGGGCCACAAAATGGAAACCAAAGCACACGCATACAAGGGAAGGTGAAACGAACAACCATCGAAAAATGAAACGAACCGTCATGGAAGGAGAAACAATTTTTTCAGAAGTTTAAATACGCCATTCAAAGAGGCCAGAAAGGGGTCGGAAACCGTGGCAAGCAGAGTTGCAGAGTTGAAGGCGAGAAGGCCATTCTGGACCTGTTTGAGTTGTTTTTCTTCCACAGACTGGTTTGGGAAAACCAAAAATTCTGCTATTGTAAAATGACATATTTTTAATGCAGAAGTTTTCAGAAATTTGCATCTTGTGGGCAAGAAAGGAGGAGTCATTTTCTGCATGCTAGATTAAATGTCTATTTTTCCCCTTTTCAGATTTTAGGCTTGTAAATGGAGTTTATGCAAGTTTTCTTGGTTGCTTCATACGAATGTTTAAATCTGAAAAACCTTATTTAAAACCCTAGGAGCCAGCACTTAGCTTATCTGGATTGTGCTTGTTTGCAGGTCCAATAGGTTAGGTTGCATGCATGGAGACCTCACATCTTCGGTTTTGTCGAAATAGGATAGCATCATACTGAATGCATTTTATTTTCAGTTTTCTGCATTTCATTTTCATTTTCTGCATTTTATTTTTTTCCAAAAATTTTAACTTATTTTCAGGCATTAAAATAAACATTTAAAAAATTTCAAAATCCAAAAAAAACAATGAACAATCACTAAAGTTTCATGGTGAAATAAACCAACATTGCCCCTTGTTTACAGTTACTTGCAATCACTAAGGTGTTCCAAGCATTTAAATTGAATATCTTTATTTGAGATTACTAATACACATATGCAAATGCTAATACAACGGAGACCTTGGAGAAGTTGTTTGTTTAACTTCTTTGCAAGAGGGGATTTGGAACCCAAATCCTAAAGGAGAGTGTACTTTCACAACTGGGTGAAAATACCACTCAACACTACACTACCACCAAAAATCATTGAGGTGCGATCAAGACCAAGAAGGCCTTGCTATATTAGAATGAAATCCTAGAGTAGGAACGTCATGAGGATGCTTATCCAGTCAAACAGCTTAGGTTCAAAAACCTAGACGCAGACGTGGCTCGGGATAGCAGTGGCGAGCTTGACAAGAGTGGGGAAGTGAATGGGAAAAGCGATGATGGAGGCGATAAGGTGGATGTTAGCCGTAGGCATGCGAAATTATGGACAAGTGGAGGGAAAATCCAGAAGCCATGAGCAAATGAGAGTTCGAAAGGAAAGACATAGGATGATGGGTCGGATCAAGGAATATGTGCTTCTCTTCATATCTTTGCCATTCCTAAAAATGATGCATGCGACTCAAAAATGGTGGAACATGGTGTTGATAAACACCCTAAGGGAAGAAACCCCCTTAGAGGGGTGGCTATGGCTACCTTTGACTTTACGAAGGGCCTTTGGTGTCAAGAGGACACCATTGGAGAAACTAAAGCCATCATTGCTATTGGAGCTATTGTAGTGCGGGTGACTGAGCTCACCCCTTTATGGTATTAAAAAAATATTGTTAAACACGTAGCCAAGGCTACTTGTAGGTAATATTTTCCACATCATGTTTGCATTTCTCGAGGATCTCACGTGAGAACCTATCTTCCCAAACCGTCAAAGTGGGTTGGAGAATGGCTATGTTGGCAAGCACATCGACCACTTCATTAGATTATCTGAACACGTGATTGATTTGGTTTTGACTGTTGTTGCTAAGGACTTTTTGACACTCTTAGATGATGTTCTAGATGTTTTTCCCCCCTGTGCTATTATTTTGAATGAGTCCCATGATAACTACAAAGTCACCTTCGAATATTATAAGGTTGGTCATGGTTTTGCATATGTCAATACTCTAGAGACCTTTAGCTTCTGAATAGTTATTGGTTTGGGTGCCCAAGTTTTTAGCAAATGCTTAGATGAGCTTTCCCTTATGGTCTCTGATGAATCCCCCTGCTCTTGCTTTCCCTGGGCTGCCTTTAGAGGCTCCATCGAAATTGGCCTTCAGCCATCACTGCGGTGGGGGAACCCACTTAGCTATGGCTCTACCCTCATGGGATTCCTTGGCCTTGCTATAGTCTAGGGGAATATTGAGGCATGTAAAAAAAAACCCCTTGATCCCAGCCTTGGGAATTTTTGGATAGGGGATCAGACTGTTGTTTTCAATGGCAAAGGCAATGGCTCTTGCCGCGACCACTTCATGGTCCTTGGGGTTATCACTAAAAATGTGACTGTTGCATTACAACCATATCTACCATACATTATGGTGGAGCAGGGATTTCCAGAGGAAGTTGAGTCTGGGGTTTTTGAAAATGTTGGGCTATTGGATGAACATATCCTTGATAGTATCTGACCAGACCAAACACACCTAAAACTTGCTGATCACTAGTGAAAAAATACTATTGGTGAAGGGATAGTCCATAAGAATATGTTGGGTCGATTCCCAGGCTTTCCTGCATAGGTAAAATATGTTGGGGACAATGATCCCTCTACACATTAGATTATCAATGGTGAGAATCTTATTGTGAACTGCAGTCCAATAGAAGTGGGCGATTTTTGGGATTAGGGCCTTGAGCCACACACTCCTGGCTAAAGTTTGGCCATTGTTAGTGTTGTCTCCTCTAATGTTTTTCTCAATGAGTTGGGAAGCTGATTTGACTAAGAAATCTCCATCGCTTGTGCCTTTCTAGCATCGTTTGTCCTCTTTTTGGGTTTGGGGGATGAAGTTTATCCTCATAATCGCTTGGATATCTGACACATACTCAATAATTACATCATTCTTGATATTGAATTGAAACCTTTTCCACACTTGGATGCCCTGGCTCGAGGATATGAAATATGCTACGTGGGACCCATACTTGTTGTCAGACAGGTGCTTGACAATAGTCAACTTGTGATCACAAATGAGGGGATCTTTTCTAGCCCAAGCATCCTTCCAGAAGTTGATATTTTTTTTGTCTCCCAACTACCACCAAGAGCCCTGGTGCATGAGTTGTTGGGTGAGGGAAATATATTTCCAAAAATGAGAGTAGTTGCGGGGGGCATCCATTTGCAAGGAGTGTTGTTGAAGATATTTTCTCTTGACGATATTTACCCACTCGAGATTAGCATTTGAGACGACCTTCCATGCTTTCTTGTCTAGGAGAGCTTGATTGGTGACATTGATGCATCACATTTCTAGGCCTCCCTGATATTTGGGGTAGCAAACTTTATCCCATGCAACCAGGTGGAATTTTTTTTGGTTGTCAATTTCCAACCATAGAAACTGTTTTTGGATTTTTTCAATAGCTTCACCCACAACAGCCAAAATTTTGAAAACATATAAGAAGAAGGTGGGAATGCTCTGTAAAACCGCTTTGACTAAGGTTTCCTTACCTGCGCTAGAGAGGAGGGCACCTTTCCATCCCGAAAGCTTGTTGTAAATTTTATTAGTGACATTACTCCACATGTCTTTGAGGGGCCTTCATTTGAACATGGGAAGTCCCAAGTACGTGGTGGGGAGGTCAGCAATGGAGCACCCTAGGATTCTAGCAATCTTGTGCTACCTTTTGGAGTGGGTGTTAATGAAGTACAAATTGCTTTTGATGTAATTTATTTTCTGACCTGCTACCTCTTCATAGAGGTTGAGGATGGTTTTGATACCTTTAGCATCAGATACAAAGGCTTTGGTTACCAATAAGGTATCATCCACGTATTGCTGATGGGTGGAAGGCATGAGGCCAGAGGCACCTTTGATGCCTGAAATCAAGTTATTAGAATAGACCATCTTAATGGCTCTTTCCAGGCTCTCCGCTAAAATAATGAAGAGAATGGGGGACAACGGGTCTCCCTGCCTGAGACCCTTGGAGCTTGGGAAGTAGCCAATAGCGAATCCATTCAACAAGACCGATAACCAGGAGGAAGAGATGCACTTGTAAATCAAATTAACCCATGATTCATGGAACCCAAACTTGAGGAGTATTTGGGAGAGGAAATCCCTATTGACCCTATCAAAGGCTTTGTTCATGTCTAGTTTGAGAAAAAAAGCAGCAGACTTGTAGATATGAGGAGAGTGGATCAACTCATGAATAGTGATGATACCATCAAGGATGTTGTAGCCTTTGATAGTGCTACCTTGGTAGGGATCAATAATGGAGGGGAGGATGTTAGACAGTCGGTTGGCCAAGGCTTTGGACAAGATCTTATAGGTGACGTTGCATAGTTTAATGGGGTGGTAGTCCGAGAGGGACTGGGGATTATCACCTTTTGGGATCAGCACCAGGAAGGTGGATTTGACATCTCTAGGAATGACTTTAGAAGACTACATTTCAATGATGGAACTGCACAAGTCCGGACCCATAATATCCCAAAATTTTTGGAAAAACCTGGGAGGGAACCCATTTGGACTGGGGGCTTTGTCTAGATTCATGGAAAACAGATCTTGATGGATTTCCTTGCAGGTGATAGGGCTTAGGATAAATTCATTGGTATCCTAGGGAATTATGGTGGGGATATTAGCAATCAAAGCTTCCTTGGCTAGAGGGGACTGGGAGAGGGGGGGTCAAGGAGACTTTTGAAGTGGTTGACCGCTTCCTCCCTGATTTGATGCATGTTCGAGGTAGAAGACCCATCATGATTGACCAAGATTTTAATCTTGTTGACCCCCATATACCTAAGGGTGGAGATGTGAAAGAACTTGGAATTAGAATCCCCTTCCCTGAGCCACAATTGTCTAGACTTTTGGCATGAAAAGGTTTCCTCCTTACTGAGGATGTTATGATAATCAACCAACAACCCTCTTTCTTCATCATGGAGATCGTCATTACCTGCTCCATTCTAAAAACTATCCTCAATATGGTTAATTCTAGTCTTAACTTGGTTCTTGGCTTCGAAGATGTTTTCAAAGGTTTACTTATTCCAAATTTTCTAATTTCCTTTAATAAACCTAAGTTTCTGCATGAACTGGTTGGTGGCTGATCCCAAGAAATTCCTCTTCCACCACATAGTTATTTGATTTCTGAGATCAGGGTGCTAGGTCCACATAGACTCGAACCTGAAGGGGATCTTGAACTGATATTTGGTATCAGTTTCTAGCAAGAGAGGGCTGTGGTCAGACCCAATTTTAGGGAGATCTATAAAACTAGCATCCCCGAGGAGCGGGAGGGCTTCCTGAGATAATAGGACTCAGTCAAGGCACTCCTGAAAAAGGTTTTTACCTTTTCTCTTGTTGCTCCAAGTGAACAGGGAACCCTACAGCTGGACATCCATGAGGGTTTTGGAGTCTATGAAGTGCCTTAGGTCCTCTGTTTCCCTATGGGTGATTGTGGTTCCACCCTTCTTATACGAGCAATGCAGGGATGAGTTGAAGTCCCCTTCTAGGATCCATAGGATCTCTCCAAAAGCTTTCCTCATGTGGATTAGCATGTTCCACAACACATTTCCTCCCTGGATAGAGTTAGGGGCGTATACATTGGTCATAACCCATGAGACTTGGGAACTAAGGTTATGGAACATAATGTTATTTAACCTGTCCTATCCAAAGATGATGCTGCTTTGTAGTTTAGTAGGGTTCCATAGGCACGGAAGACCACCTGACGACCCAGAGGCTAGGATATGGACAAAATCATAGTTTCTCCAAATATTTTTAGTGAATTTGGAAGACAATTCATCATTAAGGTTAGTTTCCTGAGTGAGGAAAATAGTTGGGTTATGTTCTCTTCTCATGGCAGCATCCAATCTCTGCTTTGCTTCCCCATTCAACCCTCTCGCATTCTAGGAGAGGACTCTCATTTAATTTTTTTGGGGATTCTCTTGCCCCATTTTCCTTGTTGTGTAGGGGGTTTGGGTCTTCGGGTTTTCTCTTTAGTACTATTTCCACTCTTCTAAAATAGAGTTTTCTGAGTCCCATTGGCTATGTCTTTTGCTATATCACAGTTCCTTCTTTCAAGGTCCGAAGGTCTGCCATTTTTCCTATCTCCTACAACATCCATCTGGGATTTTCTAAAATTACGGGTTTGCTTAGGGCTCCATTGATCAGGGGAGGGTTGGTCAAGGTCATCACTATCAAAAATGACTGGGTCATAGAAGGTAGATGAGGTTGGGATTCTTGAATTCGAGGAGGAAGGGACTGCGTAGGGGAGGACAATGATGCAGAGGACTTCAGGGGAGGGCTTCAAGGGGACTGGGTGGGAGACGAACGAGGTGAATGCCTCGGGGGGAAGACATGAGCACCTGGTGGGCGGGGCTAGGCACAGGGACCTGGTGAGGATGAGGGATAGGCATAAGGTTAGTTTTAACAGGGATTTCCCCTTCCTCTACTTCCTCAGTAAGGTTATAATCTTTAAGAAAATCAAATTTATTAGTAGTAGAGATAGAAGCACTTGCCTTTTGAGACTGTACATTCAGTTGCGACTGAGTTTGGAGTCTGGTCATTATGTGATTTTTTGCACCTTGCCTGGGTATTTACTTCGATCGAATCGTGGCCTGGTTACCCATATTAGGGTTTTTGAACTTATGGCACTAGGATTGTAGGTGACCCTACACCTAGAAATCTGGGCAGTAAGCTACCTTGTTCTCATATATCAATGGCTACCTCCACTTGAAATCCCATATATGAGGTTCAGGTGCTTCGGGAGTTGGATTTCCAGGTTCACATTGACACAAAAGCATGCTTGGGTAAAGTGTGTCTACTCGTCCACTAGGTCCTTGATGGCCCTGGCTAGGCCTTGAAGGACATATTCATAGAAAAAATGAGTTGGGAGGTTTGGAAGCCGAATCCAAATCAAGGTGTAATTGATGTTTCAAGAATTTAGGTCGAAGTTTAGCTGCCACTTCTTCAAAAATAGGCTTTGTCTCTCAAAAAACCATGGACCTTTGAACAAAATGTGCTCGACATATTTCTAGGTGTTGAGCTGAATCATAAAGAAGCCCCGAGTCATTACTAACAACTCCATGCTCCCTAGAGTCTTCCATTTGGACGCGGTCCATTTGTGAATTGCATACATGTTAGGGCGGCCTCCTATAAATTTCCCCACTAGGGAGTGAGTGTCACAATACACATAGCCTTCCATGAGGATTTTGGGGCATAAAACATCACATCCTTGGATGACAAACTCACTTACAACACTCAATTTTGTTCTTTGCTTGTTCTGCAACAAATATGCAAATGAGGGTTTCTTGCAGGTTCATCCTTTTTTGAAAGGTTCTTCTTGGGTGGCTTCCCCCTCAATACCGTCATTTGACGCAACAATCTGATTGGCCAAGGCCAATATTTTTGCTCCATATAGATCCATGTGGGACCAAAGTGTGCTAGCCATAGCGTCGGAGTGCACGGCATGGTTCGTGCCTCCTTTCTTGCAAGTTGTCACCATGGTCAACCCTAGAGACACTCATTCGGATCGTGCATAGAAATTGATCGCTCTCCTCAAAACTTTGATCGTTCACTAAAATATCGCTCACCCAAAACTCATCCAAAATTCCTAAGATCAATATCATGGCCTCTGTAAATCATTTTTGAAGCTACAAATAAAATTTATTTCGAGTGTTCATATATAGTTCTAAGCGTTCAGTGTGCATGAATTGATCTGGGCAGAGTCTGCTGGAGGTTGGACCCACTCTCAATAATATTCCTCTCCTTTTTATTTTTTTCTATAATTAGTTTATTCACTATGTATTTTTCTGTTTCTCTTTCTTTTCTACAATTCCTTTAGTTTTTGCAATTTCCCTATTTTCTGTATTTTCCTGTAAGTGTGTGTTTTACTTTTCATAGTTTATTTTTAGTCATGTGTTTGATAATGTAGGCTAGATTAATGTTTTGGACAAGAAATAGAATGATACCACAAACCACCCCCAAACCTTAGGACATAGTGGACTCATCTTGTTGGTTTTATAGGCATAAACTGTGCATGGTACTTCATAAGTTTATGATCTTTCCTACGTTTGATAATTTAAATGGAGGCAATAAATTAGTTGTAGTTGTAACCAATATTTTGCCCAACGGGGCCCAACCAACTATTCCAAAGACGCTTATGTACCAACTATTATGTGCAGAAGGGAGGTACTTTTGGAGTTGAAGTTTATATGATTTGAAGATAATAACATCATCGTAGTGATGTCATGATGGCTAACAAGTGTAGGTTTGAGTGTTTTGCATTAAAAAGGTTGTAGGTTCAAAAATCTTCGCTCCTTTTTATTTTTAATGCAATATTATAAAAAAGAGGTAAAAGGAACATTTTATCTTTAATTTTTTTAAGTGGGCATGAGAAGGTAGCAGGAATTTCTTAGGATTTGATTATAAAGCCTATTACGCAACCTTTAAATGTAACTCATGTTGGCATATGATATTGTACCACATGGGGTATGTAAAGTGGACCACATATTAAGTTAGAAATAGGTAGGAAGGTGTGTCATAGAATCATGTATGTAATTGCTTTGGAATCATGTATGTAACCATCATAGAATATGTAGTCAAGAATATTATCATACAACAATAATATACAATATTATCATACAATAATAATATAGAATATTATCATAGAATATTATTAAAAGGGAAGGATATAACTCTCACAAAACTAGTGAAGATTTGGAATGTTTTGCAATGAGGTGTCCGCCTTGAAGAGGCCAATGATAGTAATATTACTTATCCTGAAATTTTATTTTTGTTATTTTTCCATATTTCATTAAATGCTTTAGTTATTGGATATGTGATATTAGTGTCACCTTTGTCAATAATCCTTATAATCATAGTTAGAATTATCTTTGGCACTAAATATTTTATCTCATTACAACTCAAAACTAGGAATTTCGAGGTGAAATATTTGTATGAGAAGAATAGGTATATTGAAAGTGGTATTAAAGTGCTTTCCAAGGCATAGAAAGCTTTTGTTGTGAGCAAATGTTTTTCTATAAGCCTAGGTCTATAGGTTAGAAATGGTGTTGAGGCTATTTTAGAATATCATAAAGTTGTCATTTTTGGATAAGCTATATTGGCTATAAAGTATCTCATGAAATGCAGGGTGATTATACTCCAATCCAAGGCCTTAGACAACACCCATATATAGATTTGAGCTCCCTTATACCTTGCATATATTAGAAGACCATTTTTAGGAACCCTGAGCTAAACCTTCAGATATAGGAATCCATTAAACCATGTAGCTATCCATAGTACACCAAGCACAACACTCAATAAGATTATCCTCTTGTACTAATCAAAGAGATAGGTAGTTTTCCCAGGGCTATAGGCTAAATCCTCCTTGGGTAGTGGCCTAAAATATTAGTCTGAGCATTATCGATCACTACTCTAAGATATTAGAGGGCTATGGTAAGTACACATGCCTCAGCCCAAATAACCTCATTTTCTTAACTTTTGTGTTGGCCTTATCATTAGCAAGACATAAAATAAAGAGTACAAAGGACTATAGAGCTTAGATACAAAGTACAAAGGGCTAAAGAGCTTAGTCTATAAAAAATAGTTTGGGTTGTCAAAAAACATTATTTTGGGTTATAGTCCATTGTGATTGTCTCATCGTGCTGATCATTTTGGTATATAGCATCCATGCACTTTATTTGAGGATCCTAAAATTATCATTTTATGGAATAGCCCATTTTGGTCATCTTTTCAAGCTGATTGTTTTGGTATATAACACCCATACACTTTTTTGGGACCCTTAGTAATTGCTAAAACAACAATTATATTTTTAGTAAATTCCACCAAAGACCCAAACTCAAGCAATGAAGGCTATAATGCATATGATGGAGGAATATATCGCTAACTTATATGACATAATTAAACTCCAAGGTTAATTATCTACTCTCAAAAACATGATAGCATACTACCAGCATAAGCAAGACACAATGAGTTAGGACAAAGTGCTTAAGCTTGAAAATCTAAATTTTTATGGGTATGCTGAAAATAGCCTAGAATGTTAGAGAGGGAAAGTTATTGATAGGACAAATTTCTCTAGGGCCTTTATTGAGGAAAACTATCAATAATTAGGGAACAATAGAGTCATGAATCTTAGGTTTTCTAAAATAAAATTTCCAAGGTTTAATGGGACTGATCCACAATGTTGGTATATTAAAGCTAAGAAAATGTTTGAACTGCATGAAACACCCCTCAATCAATGCATTTTTGTGGCCATATTTCATTTTGATATTGAAGAACTCTATTGGTATCAATGTTTATGGAAAAAAGCACCAAACATTGAGTGGCAATGACTCAAGAGAAAATATTTTGATCAATTTGACCCATTCGAGTTTGAATATTTTAGTGGAGCCCTCACTAATATTCAAAAAATAAGTACCATACCTAAATATATTATGAATTTTGAGAAGCTAGACAATAGAACCAAAGATCTTCTTAATGTCTCTTCTAGAGTTGTTTCATCAATGGCCTTAAAGAAAAAATTAGAACTAAGGTCCAAATGCTTAAGCTAGTCATATATATGACTGCCATGGGGCTAACTAAACTTGTAGAGAACAAATGGAATGCCCAATGGAGAGCCTTTAAACCCCCAAATTGTAGAATAAAACTTCTACCCCCATATACAATAATGTTCCAAAGGATCTAACGGTTAAGAGGTTAACACCGGAGGAGATGGCCAACCATCAAGCCAAGGGAATTGGTAATAATTATGATGGAGAATGGACAATGGGATACAAATATAAAACATTATATCTCTTCCTTCTAGATACAAGTAGTACTTCATCTTCTTCTATAGACACATGGGATTAACTTGTTGACTCAATAGAAGAGCAATTGGAATTAGTGGAGGAAGAACTTCCATCTGACACACCAATAGAGAAAACTCCTACACTTTATTTGAATGCTATGGCAAGAATATCAACACCCCAATGCATGTTAGGAGGTGAAGTCAATATCTAGATCTCTAATGTTCTTCAACAGAGGAAACAAACAATTTTTTGGAGTCTTCCTTTGGGAGAGGAAACAAACAGTTTTTTGGAGTCTTCCTTTGGGAGAGGAAATGAATGGTTTTTTGGAGTCTTCCTTTGGGAGAGAAAACAAACAGTTTTTTGGAGTCTTCCTTTGGAAGAGGAAACAAGTAGTTTTTGGAGTCTTCCTTTGGAAGAAGAAACAAGCAGTTTTTGGAGTCTTCCTTTGGAAGAGGAAACAAACAGTTTGTTTTTTTCTATAAAAGGGGAATGACCCCTTGCATGTAAAATTTGATTGAATGTAATTTTTTTGAAATCAATAAAATATTACGCTTCCATTGCCCCGTGGTTTTTCCTACATATTGCAGGTTTTCCATGTAAAATATGTGTTACTATTTTTCTACGTTATTGTATTTTTTGCTTGCACATGATTTTGATATTTTCTAACATCTAGTATTAGAGCCTAAGGTTTTGTGCGAGTGGGAGCTGCAACAATGACTAGAAGTATAACCAAGTTTGAGATTGAAAAGTTTAATGGTAGGAACTTCGCCCTGTGGAAGATGAAGATGGAGGATTTATTGGTTCAAAATGACCAAGCCCTAGCTTTGAAAGGGGTCACGAGTAAACCAAGTAGCATGAAATATGAATAGTGGGAAACGTTGGATAGGAATGTGGTTTCTACAATCCATCTATGCCTAGAAAACTTCATTTTGGTCAATGTTGTTGAATAAAAGATCGCAAAATCCCTTTGGAAGAAGCTTGAAAAGTTGTATGAGATGAAATCTGCAACAAATAAGGTTTTTTTGAAAAAATAGCTTTATAGCCTAAGGATGAAGGAGGGTTCATCTATGGAAGATCACTTGAATGAGTTTAATACCCTTATCAATAAACTGGTTTTAGTTAATGTGAATATGGAGGATGAGGACAGAGCTATCACCCTACTTTGTTCCCTCCATCAACAATTCATCACCAGGAGCTTTAACTTTTGATGATGTGGTAGCTACTTTGTTGGTAGAAGAGTTGAGGTAGAAAACATATTTGGAACCCTCAACCAATGAATCCCTAGTTTTGATAGGTTGATATTTCAAGAGGAGTCAACAAGGTAGACCATAGTCCAGATCTAAGTCTAAAGGACGCAAGCTGAAAGGGAAGTGCTAGTATTGTGGGAAGCTAGGGCACTCAAAGAAGGATTGTTGGCAGCTAAAAAAGGGAAAAAAATGGTGAAAAGCAATTTCAACCATCAATTGAGGTCATTACAGTAAATTCTGGAGAGATGAAAACATGTGAGGTTTTATGTATCAGCAAAAATAGATCTGTTTTATATACTTGGGTTTTGGACTTGGTGCATCTTTCCACATGTCTCCTCACAAATACTGGTTTGACAAATATCAGCCATATAGTGGTGGGATGGTCTACTTGGGTGATGATCACCCTTTAGAAATTGTGAGAAGAGGGGACATAAGGATCAGGTTGGACAATGGTAGAGAAAGGATGTTATGTAATTTACAACATGTGCCAGATTTATGGAAGAATTTTCTCTTAATCAAGATGATGGATAATTTAGGATATTCTATCACTTTTGTTAACAACTTTTGCAAAATTACTAGAGGAGTCCTTGTAGTAGCAAAAAGAGAATCTTATGGAACCCTATATCATTTATGCGATGATACTATGATAAACCATGCAACAGTAGCAACTTCAATTCAGGATACAATAATGTTATGGCATCAATGCCGAGGACATATGAGTGAAAAAGGTCTAAACTTTTTGCATGAATGAGGTATACTTTCTAGGATTAAGTCTTGTAATTTAGACTTGTGTGAGCACTATATTGTTGGCAAATAAAAGAGGATTTTATTTAATGCAAGCCCTGATAAGAGTTCTGATTTTTTGCAACTCATACATTCTGATATATTTGGATCAGTCCCCACTTAGTCCTTAAATGGTGCTATCTATTTTTTGACATTTATAGATGATTATTCTAGAAGAGTGTGGGTTTATTTTTTGAAGAATAAGTTGGAAGCTTTGCAAAAATTTAAAGAGTTCAAAGCTTGAGTAGAGAAAATTTTGGGCAAGCCTATTTTATGTCTTAGGTTAGATAATGGGGGTGAATATTGCTCCAAGGAATTTGATAAATTTTATACGTAGGAAGGAATTAAGCACCAGAAGACTATACCATATACTCCACAAAAAAATGGTGTGGCTAAGTGGATGAATTGCACAATCATGAAATGTTCAAGAAGTATGCTTAGCGTATCCATGTTGGATAAAAGGTTCTTGGCAGAGGCTATTAATACAAATATTTACCTCATTAACAAGTCACCTACAACTGTGTTGAATGGATAGAATTTAGAGGAGTTTTGGAGTGGTAATCCATTTGATTAATCTCATTTGCATACCTTTGGCTGTGATGCATTTGCCTTTGTGCCTAAATAAAAAAATCTAAATTTGTATCCAAAGTCAAGCAAATGTGCTTTTCTCGGATATGGAAATGTAGTAAAGGGATATAAACTGTGGGATACTACTACCCATAAGTTAATTATTAGATGAGATGTTATTTTTGATGAAACATCCATGCAAAGGAAGGAGGTACAATAAACACCTAATGTTGTACCAGTTGAAGTAGATATGAACGAAGAGGAAAATAAAAATCAGCATGCTAACATTTTTGATCAGAATGCAGAATAAGTAGAAAAACAAGTAGAGCAGCCATAACAGTCACAAGACCAAGAGCCACAACCAACAAATCATTGGGTTAGAATATGTACACACCTACAAAAGTGTTTGAAAAGATATTCTCCTATTTTTCAGTCCTCGTTTGCTTTGTTAACTAATGATGGTGAGCCTAGTTCATTTCAGGAAGCTAGAGAATTTGAGAATGCAAAAACATGGAGGAAATCCATGGAGGAGGAAATGGAATCACTTTCCAAGAATAAAATGTGGGAACTTGTGGATCTCCCACTTGGAAGAAATGTTGTTGGAAACAAGTGGGTGTATAAAGTAAATAAGAACAATGATGGGTTGTTGGAAAGCTAACTTGGTGGCAAAAGGTTATGTGCAAAAGTTAGATATAAAATTTTATGAAATTTTATCTCCAGTTGTGAAGATGACTACTATTAGAGTATTACTTGCACTTGTAGCAACATAGGATTTAGAACTAGAGTAGCTTGATGTAAATACTGCTTTCTTGCATGGTGATCTCGAGGAGAAGATTTATATGGATCAACCTGAGGGCTATGAAGAAAGAGGCAAAGAGCATTTGGTTTGCAGAATGAAGAAATATCAGTATGGGTTGAAACAAGCACCAAGGATGTGGTACAAAAAAATTGATACCTTCATGAAGAGCCAAGGTTTCAACAAGAGTGAAGCTGACCATTGTGCATACTATAAGAGGTTTGATGATGGTATTTTTATAATTTTGTTGTTGTATGTTGATGATATGCTAGTTGTAGGCCATAACATGAAGAAAATCATTAATCTTAAGGCTCAGTTGGCTAGGAAATTTGAAATGAAGGATTTAGGAGCAACAAACCAAATTTTGGGAATGAAGATACACAGGGATAGAATAGGAAGATCTAGTTATGTGAGAAGTCATATATAGAAAATATTTTGCAGCGCTTCAATATGCAAAATACAAAACTAGTTAGTACCCCACTTCTTTCACACTTAAAATTGTCTTCCGAATAGTGTCCTAAAATAGAAGTAGAGAAGACAAGCATGTCTCATGTACCATATTCATCAGTAGTAGGAAGCCTCATGTATGCCATGGTAAGCACCATATCGGATATTGCCCAAGAAGTAGGATTTATCAGCTGCTACATGGCAAATCCTGGTAAGGAGTATGGGAATGCAGTGAAGTGGATATTAATATATTTAAGAAGCACTTCAGATGTTGCTATTTACTACGGATAGACAAATTTGCAAGTTAAAGGTTTTATAGATTCAAATTATGGTGGAGATAGAGATGGAAGAAAGTCCACTACAGGATATACTTTCACTCTTGTTTGTGGAGCTGTGAGTTGGACTTTTAAGTTGTAGTCTGTGGTGACTTTATCAACCACTGAAGTAGAATACATTACACCAACTAAAGCTAGCAAATAGGTAATTTGGCTATAACAACTATTGGGTGACTTCAATATAATGCATAAGAAAATTACATTGCATTTTGATAGCCAAAGTGCTATTTAGTTAGTGAAGAACCCAATATTTCATGATCACACGAAACAAATTTTAATTTTAAGTACTATTTTATAAGAAATATGGTGGAAGAAGGTAGAATACTATTGTAGAAAATTGGCACTGAAGTAAATCCTATAGATATGCTTACAAATCCGGTCAAGATAGAGAATTTTGAGTGGTCAAAACTTCTTTGGGCTTGCTAAAAATATGAAAAGGGCAACATTGGGCAGTTGGCACTTGGATGGAAAACATAGGCACAAATTTCATGTATATCAACTTCAAGTGGGAGAATGTTAGGAGGTGAAGTCAATATATAGATATCCAATGTTCTTCAGCAAAGGAAACAAATAATTCTTTGGAGTCTTCCTTTGGGAGAGGAAACAATTTTTTTTTTGGAGTCTTCCTTTGGGAGAGGAAGTAAACAATTTTTTTGGAGTCTTCCATTGGAAGAGGAAACGAACAGTTTTTGGAGTCTTCCTTTGGAAGAGGAAACAAACAATTTGTTTTTCTATAAAAGGGGAATGACCCATTGCATGTAAACATTGATTGAATGTAATTTTTTCAAAATCAATAAAATATCAAGCTACCACTACCCCATGGTTTTTCTTGCACATTGTAGGTTTTCTATGTAAAATCTGGGTAACTATTTTTCTATGTTATTGTGTTTTCATATTGCATATAATTTTGATATTTTTTGATAGTCTCTTCCTTCTAGATACAAGTAGTACTTCCTATTCTTCTATAGACACAAGGGATTAACTTTTTGACTCAATAGAAGAACAATTGGAATTAGTGGATGAAGAACTTCCATCTGACACACCAATAGAGGAAACACCTACACTTTCTTTGAATGCTATGGCAAGAATATCAACACCCCAATGCATGATCATACAAAGTTTCTCTAAGGGACAAGGTATTAATACTATTATATTATGGTAGTATAGATAACTTTATTGACCTTAGTATAGCCAAAAGGGTAGATTATTTCATCTATGATTGTGATCAAATCAACATCAATATTTCTAATGGGGATATCATGACTTGTAATGGGTGGTGTCAAAATGCTCGATTATCCATAGGTGACTACTAGTTTCAAACTCATATCTATTGAGTGGACATTGTGTTGGTTGTCCTTGTAACACTTTATTTATATATCTACTCACATAAATTGGAATCATACAATCTAATTGCATCCACAATTCCTTAATTTTGGTGACAAGAATCCTCAACCTCCATGTCTTCAAAGCAAAGTTCCTCATGCAATCCAAAGATCCTACCAATATTTGAGAATCTAATTCTAGGATTATCCTCCTATAACCTTGTATTACCATCCATATAGAAGCAAATTTGATAGCTAAGTCTTCTACTTCATTTTTCGTGGCCCTTCCCAGACCTTGTAGTTCCCAGTAGAGCATTGTCCCAACATGATTCCTGAAGACCGCTCCAATTCCAACTCTACCTGATTTGCATTTTGCAGTTTCATTAGTATTAATTTTAATCTAACCTTTTGGTGGTGGTTTCCAACTAGATTTATCCTGTCCCTCTCGCACTTCAGCTTCCTTCTCCATCATCGCTATATCAGCCCGAGTTTCCTCTTTAGCATATATTGCTACAATTTTTGTGAATTTTCTCCAAATGACCTGCCAAACGCCATCTAAGGATGAAAAGATTTCTCTAAAAAAATTGTCTTTTCTCTCCAACTACACTTACCACCAAATGAAGTTTAATCCAAGCATCCAACCAATACAAAGATCTTTAGATTTAAATTTACCCCTCTTCCATATTTCCCAAATATTAATTCAATTTAAATCACCATTGGCTTGAATTTTATAATATAAAAATCATCGCTTCTAGATATAGGGCATGAATGGGCACTCAAATATCAAGTGTTTAGTTTTATCCTCACTCTTGTAGCATAAAACACATTGACATGGACCAACAATTTTCCTACGTCTTAGATTATCAAAAGTAATAATTCCATTGTGCATGAACTGCTAGGTAAAGAGTTTACTTTTGACCAACCCTTGGACTGCCTAATATCTCTCCAATCCTCAACCTGATATGCATGAGGGGGACATTCTAGAATGATTGTATCATATCCATACTTCACTATGTAGAATCCAAGGCTCCCATAGCCCCAAGCTAATTCATCCTTCTCATCTTAACCTGTGAGAAATATTTTTGTCAAGATTGTAGTTATGATGGGTGTTAATTCTGAAGGAATTGGAATTGGCCACTCATCCAACTTCTTAAACTGCTTAAAATTATGATCTCTTAGATGACTAGTGTTGAAATAAATTTCAATCTGGATCCAATCCCTACTTTCCATGGTTGTTTTTACTAGTTGCAATTATCAAAATTCAACAATGATAGATGGGTATTGATCCCATGAATCTATCCAAAATCGTGCCTTCTCCCATCTCCTCACTTTCCAAAATAATCCATTTTTCACCACCCAAGATCATAACTTTAGAACCTACCACACTAAGGACCCATTAACATCCAAATGAAAATGACTCAACTCATTCAAGTTCACCTATCCAAAATATTTACTAGTTAAAACTCTAATGAATAAATAAGTTAGTTGCGAGATCCACCTCAAGTAAAGATTTCTAGCCAAAGCTTTATTATTTAACTTATATCTCCTTAGTTCCAAACCTCCCTTTACCTTGGGCTGACTTGCTTTCTTCCAACCTACTAAGACCCATTTCCTCTCCCCTTTTACTCCTCCTTATAAAACTTTTCTAGCCATCTTGTCTAACTTTGACTGTCTGCAAAAAATCTAATCTACCCCCATAGCTTAACCATTTGCGAGACCAATGATTAATTATTTATTTGATACAATCCAAAATATTCCTCCATATATCTATTTTTAGTTTTCTAAAATGCAAAGGGACCCTTAAATATACCATTGGGAGAGACATCCTCATGAATTCCAAGATATCTAAAATTTTGTCCTAAAGCCTTCGATCAAGATTGAAAAATACCACTTTGGATTTTTTATATAATTGATGATTTTTTTTGTGGCCCTAAGGTAAATATTAAGAGTATCTCTAATCATTATTTCTTCCCTAAATTTGACCACTCTCACCAATCCTATGTCATCCACAAACTATAGGTGAGTCAAAACCTCCTCATCCACCTTGATACCTGTTAGCAAACCTTGTTGTCTTCTCCTCAAGATGAGTCTACCCAAGCCTTAAAGCAATATAAGAAAAAGATAAGGGGAACAAGGATCTCCTTGATGAAGGCCTCGAGTAGCTCCGAACGGTTGTGAGGGAAGGCCTTTTATTAACACTAAGTGTATCAAAGTAGAAACACAACTCATGATCCATTCTATCCAATATTGAGAGAAACCAAAAGCTACCATCATCCTTGATAATATGCTCCACTTCATCCTATCATAAACCTTTGACATATCCAATTTTATGAACATTCCCCTATTGCCAATTTTTTGCATTTAGTGGATTACCTCCTAAGCTAGAACCACACCATCCAAGATTTGTTTGCTATCTATAAAACCCTTTGCTCTAAGGAGATAATGCTATGTAGGAGAGGTTTTAGCCACTCAACCATTACCTTTGTGATTATTTTATATATGTCATTGCCTAAGGAAATATGTTTATAATCTAAAATATGCATCCCCTACTCCCCTTTCAAAATTAAGGTAAAAAATGTATGATTTAATGCTTTAAGAATTCTTTTACTACCTCTGGACTCCTCTATAACAACCATTACATCATCCTCCAAGTTGTTCTAGAAGGTATAAAAAAAATCAATTGGAAAACCATCTGGACCTAGTGTTTTTCCAATACTCATTCCAAAGACTACTTTCTTCAGTTCATCTCTATCAATGAGTTTAAGTATGGCCCAATTTTCTTCTTTAGAGATAATAGAGGATATGACAACAAGAACTTCTTTTTGATCCTCTTCATATTGCACCATACTTTTCTTAAATAATGTAACAACATAATACATTTAATGGAAATGCATATATGGGATTGTATCAAAGGAGTGCCCATTCTCATCTTGAAGAGCTTTCATCTTGTTTTCTATCTCCTAACACAAACAACCCAATGGAAAATTTTGGTGTCTTTGTCAGCTTCTAAAAATTAAGTGGTTCTTGCTCTCTATTTTCAATATATATTCTCTTGGTTTTCAATGTCCTCAACCACTTTACACAAGACATCATCCTCTTATTTGAGTTACTCTATAATTTTTCCTTCCTTGAAGTGTTTTTGAACCTCATCCCATCTGGCCACCAATGGAGCTCTTTGGACTTAGAATTTTGTCTTGTTAGTTTACCTCCATTGTTTCAATTGATCCTTGACATAATGAAGCTGCTCGTGGAATCTAAACATTGTTATCCCATATTTCAGACATCCCTCTTTCCACTATTATAGAATTTTCTTTCGAAGCTCCTCTTTTTATAATTAAAAGTTTTCAAATCTGAATGGTTTGTGATTTTTCCCTATCTTGATCCTCCCTTCCAACAAAATGGGAAAGTGATCTAAAATTGGATCCTCCAAAATCTAAAATTTTAGATTCCATTTCACAAATACCTTCTTTGAAATAAAAAATGGTCTAACTTCACCTTCCTGTTATGTGGCTCCCTCCTCTTATTAGTCCAAGTCTAGTTGGTTCCAGATATTTAATATCCACCAAGTGTAAGGCATGGAATTGGGCAATCATAAGTCAATCCCCTAGATCCAAAAT
This sequence comes from Wollemia nobilis, assembly GCA_028583015.1. Classification (NCBI taxonomy): domain Eukaryota; kingdom Viridiplantae; phylum Streptophyta; class Pinopsida; order Araucariales; family Araucariaceae; genus Wollemia; species Wollemia nobilis. The sequence goes on from JAQPPZ010016822.1 coordinate 4,909,403, forward strand.
TGGGGTTCCCCCTTATTGATATCTAGATGATAATTTAGTAATAAAATTCCTAGCAACAATCCAGTCTAACTCCTCCCTCGAGACTATTATATTATACACCACTTTTCATTGATGAATCTGATCATCTAGGTTTTGAACCCCATAAAAATTTGTGATTAAAACTTGCTCAGTTGTCATATTGTTACTAAAATATGATGCGAGGACACCCATCCAAGTTATATGTTCTATTGTTGTCCATTCAAGAGAGTTCCAAAAGGTCACTATCCCCCCTGAGATCGCTTGGGCAATCACTTCCATAGGGTACCTAGGAATAGATATTTGGGGATATATTATCATATTGTATAAGTGTTGGCATGGGCTACACATAACCCAAGGTTGATTGTATTATAATATGTATTATAATATTATATTAGTAGTCGGTTCCCAAAGTAGAATTAGAATATGGATATATAAATAAGAGATATTTGTCATTGTAATCATCATGGATATCAATCATATGTAATCGTCTTTGCCCACGAAGTGGCTTATGGGAATTTACCCTCCTTAAGTAGCACTCTCATCTTGGGAGATCTTGTAGAGTTATTCCTTCCTTAAGGAGTATTATTGGTGTTTCCCTACCTTAAGGGTATTATCTATCTCTATCTCTATTATGGATTATTATTGTGGATGAATGATTTGATATTTCCACATATTTATGAATGATTTATGTTAATGATAATAAAGTTTCATAACAAGTGACCCATCCAAAGTCTATTTATTATTTTATATGTAATATCCAATGGTATTTTTTGTCTCTTGGATAAGCAAAAAACCATATTTATTTTTTCTAAGACTCTTCAAATAATAGTTTGATGGGTTCTACTATTTAAACCCCTAACATTTCATGATTGTATAATCACTAGTTACCTTGGGACCAATAAGAGTCTATTGGCCTCACATTTTTCCTAGTGATCGGTTTGTCTTCTTGAACTACTATAAATTTCTTATTTTATTTTCTACCCACTTCTTGAGAGTTGATATTCTTTGATCTCTTTTCCACCTGATTTATCCCTAGAGTTGGTTATTCTCTATTCTTTTCTGTTATACCCATGATGACATCCTTAATTATCGACTACTATTGGTTATGCACTATCAATACCCCTGTAATATCTTATTGTGGTAACTCACTGCACTCTATTACCTGCTCTAGGATAGGAAGAGGTGAAATAGGGGCTTGAACATGGTTGTTATTGTTTTCATTATTCCCATTCACTCCTTCCATGAATTGTTCTTCTTCCTAGTCCAGTAGTATCTTGAAGATCTCATACCTATTTGAGGGCTTGAGTTGGGTTTGCTCTTTACCATTTTTTTATTTTGCCTTCTCCTTCTTTTGGGCTATTCAAAACCATCTCCTTGTGCTTCTCTACCCTAATAAATGTTGGTTGTTTCTTTTTTTACTGTTGACTTACCCTCCTTAGGAGGATTTGACATTCCTAGAGGAACCTCCATTTTTGTGTTCATATTTTTTGGGAAGGACTAGGACAAATTCCCATATTTATGGCAAAATCTACACCTAAAGGGCAATGCCTCGTAATCTAGTTGTTGAATCCAATATAATCCTGCAAATTCAAATTCAACCTCTATCGATAAATGTTGGCTGAGATCTATTTCCACACATAATCTAACATAAACAATTGTGTTTCCTTCCATTGTGTCTCTAGAAACACCCAAATATCTTCCAAGGGAATTATCGATGATTTTCAATACCTGCTCACTCCAAAAATCCATTGGAAGTGCATACAAATAGATCCAAATTGGGACAATAATGGGTTCAATTTAGGGATCAAATATGTTGGACATTTTGAGCTCATTTAGTTGTCATTGATGTCAATATGAGAATTTGTCATTGATGCCAAAGTGAACACATGAAGTTGTCATTAATACCATGGAGGACATCATCTTTGACACCAGGAGCAATGCGAAGAGTTGAAGAAAAAGTTGTCAAAATATTATTGTATAAGGATTTTTGTTAAACATTATGAATGGTAGATTTGAAAGGTTTTTTTATTAAAACCAAAGGTGGCAAGTTAAATGGTTTTTGTTAAAACCAATGATGTCAAGTTAACTGGTTTTCATTAAAACCATATGGGCAAATTACAAGGTTTTTCTAAAAACCAAGGAGGACTAAAGTTGGGTTTAAAAGACCAAAGCTATTTAATTATTAAATTATAATAATTAAATTCTTAAAACCAAAGGTTGGGCGCCTTAATAAAAATTAGGCGCATGTTATAAAGTTTGGGCGCATGATTTCAAAGCTTGGGTGCCAAGTTTATTACGGGTAAGGTTTACCCCCATCCGTCGACGTATTCGCATTTCACTTGCCGACGTCATTATATAACTTGGAGCTCTTGTTATATATATATATCAGGGTATAAGGTAATAATAAAAGACATAGGAGACATGAAGAATATGCAAAAAATTAAAGGGATGTTCGTTTGATGAGATAAAACATTTTGATAAACGCGACGAAAGGTGCAATCAAAGGGAGATCTTTGAAAGTTTAAAGATATAAGAAAAGTATATATCTCATCAGTGCAGTATAAACGAACAGTGAGATGCCCTATAAAAATGTTGAATGAAAGAGTGTGACTCGTCTACAAAGGGACAGTGAAAGAGTAAAACAGAGACACATATACCGAATGCATATGAGCGACAGAGGGAGTTTGAGTTAGATGAGACAATCTTGAAAAACATGACGCAAGCCAGAGCGGTAGAGTGAGTTTCAGGAGGCAAAACTTCTTTTCATATTCAGCGAAGAAGGGTATCAAAATTGGAGCGGTGGTTGTTAAGTCTCATATGAGCATATAGCTCAAGTGGTTAGGCTAAAGCTTGTGGAGGCCTAAGTCATGTGTTCAAAACTCCTTGGCAGCAAATGTGGTAAGGGCACAATTCTTTTGCATAGAATTTTTGCCATGGGAGTCATAAGGTTAAAGTTCATTATTTTAAAGGGTTGAATATTGCATTGAAAAAGTAGTCGGGGTTGCAAAATGATAATATAATGATTATGGGAAAAAGAGTTTGAAAAATTGTGAAGACTATATATTAAAGTTTCAAGTTATAAGGAAGTGCATAAAATTATTAGGGAGATATAAGGACTAAGTAATTTATCTTAAATATTTGTTTGAAAATATGTGTAATAGTTTTTAAGATGGAGTGATAGGTGCATTTATGAGTTGCTATTTGTTTTCGTATTATCACCTAACTTTTTTTAGATTGGTAAAGAATTATTTGTGGTTATGGTAGAATTATGAGATCCCTTCATCATCAAGAAAAATGTATGAGCACATTCTTCCATAGTTGAGTTGATTGATTGGTTTTATGGAAAATAAGTTTGGAGTGAAAAGAACTTGATTAGGGTTTCCCATTGAGTGTGTTGATTTAATGCTTCAAGGTTTTCTGGAATAAACGATTGTTCCATAAGCATTTTTGTTGAAGCCATTGGTTGTGTGAAGAACTTGAACTAGGGTTTGAGTATCATTGTTATGTGAAGATTGTTTGATAAGCATTGTTGTTGAAGCCATTGGTTGTGTGAAGAACTTGAGTTAGGGTTTGAGTATAATTGCTATGTGAAGATTGTTTTATAAGCATTATTGTTGAAGTGAGTTGTTGACCAAAGAACTTGAAATAGGATTTAAGTATCATTGCTATGTGAAGATTTTTTTATGAGCATTGTTGTTGAAGTGAGTTGTTGTGCAAAGAATTTGAACTAGAAGTTGAAAAGAACATGAGTATCATTGTTATGTGATATTTATTGTTGAGAATTGTTGGAAACATTTTGAGTTGGTGTTTGGAATAGGGTTTGTGATAAAGGGTTTTTTAATTGAGTGATTGGTTGAGTAGAGTTGATTGAGCCTAGTCAAGTGGATATGTGAAGTGATTGTTCAAGTTCCATAAAACAAACTATTCTATATTCTGAATTGAGTTGAGAAAGTAATTGAGCATTGTGATAAGTGTAGAACATATTGAGTCTCTAACAATTATCTTTATGTTTCTATGACATTGGACAAGTTCTGTGTGGACTTGTTGATCAGATTTGAGCAAGTTCCATGTGAACTTGTTGAAAATATTGAGCAAGTTTTGTGTCGACTTGTTGTGCAAATTTGAGCAAGTTTTGAGTGGACTTGTTGAGCAGATTTGAGCAAGTTTTGAGTGGACTTATTAAGAAAATTTAAGCAATTTCTGAGTGAAATTTTTGAGCATATTCAAGCAAGTTATGAGTGGACTTGTTGAGCAGATTTGAGCAAGTTATGTGTGGACTTGTTGAGCATATTTGAGCAAGTTATGTGTGGACTTGTTGAGCATATTTGAGCAAGTTCTGTGTGGACTTGTTGAGAAGATTTAAGCAAGTTCTGTGTGGACTCATTGATAATATTTAAGCAAGTTATGTATGGACTTGTGGAGCAGATTTTGGTGCAGATTTGAGGACAGGTTTGTGCCAGACCAGAGATAGAGATTGAGTAGATTTGTGCTAGATCGAAGGATTATGTTTAGTGCAGATTCAAGATAGAGCTTTGGAGGTGACAGAGTAGAGAGGACATTAGTCTCTAGTGGATAGATAACCATCAACCAGGGTAGTGAGGACAGGTCTTCTGAGTAGGGACAAAAGTCTTCAATGGAGAGAGATCCACAAGCCAGTGTAGTGGAGGCAGTAGTCCTCTATAGGATCACTAGCCAGAGAAGAGGAGAAGGAATACTCCTATAGATAGAAATACACAAAATTGATTTATGGGATTGGTGTCTCCTTTGGATAGAGGTCCATAAACATTATAATAGGGAAAGGATTCCCAAGAGATTGATTGAGAAAATTTTAGTAAAATATTTTCTCCATTGAGTAGCCCACATTGGGTGAACCACATTAAATTGGTGTCTCTATTGTGTGTGATGATTTTTGCATTGCTTTGGTTATTGCTATTGATATTGCCATTGATTATATTGATTAATACTATTTGGGAAAGAAAAGTAAAAAGTGATCTTATATTGTTCACCCCCTCTCAGTATAAGCTTGTGTTCTTAAAAATCCTACTTTCCAAGGTTGAATAAATAATCCTTCTGAACCATGATTCCTCTTTTCCAATTTGAATGCCCTATTTCTATAGACAAGTGAGAAAAAACTATAAATAAAATATCCATTACTAATAAACCACAAATAATACTCACCAAGAGGCTCTTAGTTTTTTCGAACCCAAGAATGCAAAAAATTCAAGATAGGGCGAATACCCATGAATTTATAGATTAGATCATGATTGGCCCTATACAAGACTATTTATTCTACCATCCTTTACTCAATGACAATATTTGACCTTGATTTTTATCATGGCAAGCATCCATTGACTCTTTGAGATGTTGATCTTTTTCCAGTAGCCATAAAGAGAATTTTTAATGCAATTTTTTGTGCTTCTTCAGTCTCTATTGGAGATTTTTCTTTAAACAAATCGATAAAAGAAATTTATCTCTCTAAAAGAGGATCTAGAGGTATCCCCATTGGGCCTTCCTAGGAAAACAATCATGTATTCAATTTTACAGCAACAAAAAAGTACTTCATCCACCTAATTGATGCCCTAGTTTTCTCTTCCAAAGCTCCTGAGAAATATCTTTTTTGTTTTCAGTATCTTGAAATGTAATAAGAATGTATTTTTTCTTCCTATTTTTATTTAGGTATTTTCCATATCCTTATCCCACATCTAATCAATGTCAGTTAGTTCTCAATTCAGTAATATCCATACTAGGTCAAGGGTCTATATTGAAAAGGTGTTTTTGGTTAGTAATTAAAAAATTCAATAAGAGTTATGCAATAGTGTGGTGATGATTCATTGTAATTTGGGTGTCAAAATAGTTTGTAATTTGTTAAAATATGTTTTCAAAAGGTTGGTCTTTGATCAAAAAGCATTATACATAAATCAAACACATGCTTTAGCACACTCGCAATGTTTAGTATAAACAACACCTCTAGCTTACGTTTACATGTAAATTTGTGGTGTTAAGCTACTGTCTGTAGCCTAATATAGCTACCATAATGACTTATGGGCATTGACCCTATAAATCATCAAGGATAATTAAGGATTTTTTTGGTGTTATTCTTTCCACTCATTTTTTACCCTATTTGTCACTATCATTAGATGTAAATCTTAAAATTGAGAAAATCCAAGTATATGGGGAAGTTACACCTATTTACAAGGATTTCTCTTTAAGTATGTGTCATTGATAGGGAAAATTTCTTTCAATACTATGTTGGTACCATGTATCAATCTCTTTCACATACCTTAAGGTCTCTCTCATGTATGACCACATTTATTAAGAGGACTAGTTTATTCCATGTATTGATGGGCATATGGGAAGGGCAAGTATATAGAAACGTATTTAGGATACATAAGGAACCCTCATTATTGTATTGAAGAAAATAAATTCCAAAGCCTATGATAAGTGTTGACATGGGAAAGACATAGAGGAAGCAAGCCGAGAAACAAGCATAAGTTTAAAGGTGTGTGACACTAGAAGCTAGTGAAGGTGGAGCAAAGCAAGATAAATTTCAAAAGTATGTGATATCAGATAAATATATTTATTTCCTATAAGGTAGATATCTCTATAAAAATGGAAAATTTTTAACACTAGGGAGTTGCTTGCGAATAATTCTCAAAGAAGTTGATGCTTGTGAAGATTGTTTTGAAATTGGTGTTCCATTTCCTATCAATGTTGTGAGGATAATACACATGACATTAATAACTCTTGACATATTCAAGCATAAAAATCAAGGGAAAATAAAGGTCAAGCCTATGATAGCAAATGCTTTTTATGACACAAGTTATATCAAGCCCATGTTGAAAATTATTTGTTGTGACATACGAGACCTTTTCAAAAGGATAAATTTTATTTGTGATACTAGTGATTTGAACATTGTTGATAGTGAGCATTATGGTCTCAATTTTTTTGATTGTGTTGGTCCTGATAAAGACTATATTGTTGAAGACCATAGTGATAGTGAAGAGTTGAGATGTTTGAACATTGTTTATGGTAGTTTTGTTGAAGGCTATGTTGATGATGAAGAAATTAGGTGTTTTGTAAATCACAAAAATAAGTTAGCTCAAAATTAACGAGAAGGATATGATATAATATCATAAAAGTGGGTACGAATGTTGTCACAGCCCATCCTCATTGATACTTTCCAAAAGGATACTAATTGATTTGAGGGATCAATTAATACCTAACCGAAGGAGTCATTGGCCCTAAATATTTTCACAAAAATTTTTGAAGATTTAGGAAATGATTCGATTATTTTTTGGAAAAGGATAATTCAATTTAGTTTAATTAGAAGCTAAGTAGAGATTTTTGCAAAATATAAATCCTAAAACCCCCAATTTTTACTACTCATCCACTTAGATTTTTTTTTTGTGTCCATTTATTTACCTTCCAAAGAGTGAAGGACATAATAATTATCTAAGATGAAGTTATTCCAAATGTATTGTAAGTTTCCAAGACATATATCATCAAGAGATATTAAGACTTGGTCAGAGTCACTCTTGAGTGACCAACTTCTATAAAACCTTCATACTACACCCACAATATACGTACATACCTTAAGATTAGATATCCACTTCTATTGTGGATCATCGAATCGTAAGTACTTAGTTACTACCGTCATCTACATGATGAGATAACTAAAATAGTTATCACTCCATGTGATAATCTTACATAAGCCATGGAATAACCATCTTAAGTATGATTATATTCCCTCTCATTCATGAGATTTAATTGATCTTAATAATTATCGAACAACATTCTAATCTAAGGTATTCCTTTGGTTATATACTTTAATTATTTAATTAAATTACCATGAGGTATTTTTACATCAATATGGGAGCCCCTACTCCACATGTACATTCGAACTGCTACTTAGAAAGTAAGGCTTTGTTTGAGCTACAACTCAACCATAAATTACAATCTATGTGCTTCAACCCCTTCGAGCTTCAACTCGGATTATACTGAACTACTTATCATTTTACATTTCATTACTATAGTATCTTTAGGTTAAAGTATACATAAATGCTTATAAAATTATTAGCACAACATAATTCCATTCACATTATCATCCTAATTAATAACCATATACCACCATTAAAGCAAAGCATATAATCCATTGCATCATACTCTTTGAGACTACATATCAATTATACATTAAAATAAATTCTCATTGAAAAGTAAATAACATTTAATAACCATTGATACTAATTGATTACAACATTCATAATCTATCTAATTAACAACACATTAGAAAATAATTACAACACCCACATGAAACATCATAAGCCACCCATAAAATAGTGTTACACAATATATATCCTAGGAATCCTCATGGGGAATAAACCCAACCTCCAAAATATGTTTCTCCTCTCATTTCATAAACTTAAAATGTCATAATTACAATAATAGAAAGGCATCCCATGGATCCTTTTTCAATTATACAATTTAAAGGAATCAAACAATTTTCTTTTTCAAATCATGATGCAATTAAGGAAATTCCACATTTCCTTTCTCTAAGCCATCAATACAATACATAAGAATCTCACAAGTTCTTACATTTACATGTTTATGAATGATCATCAGATTCATATTAAGGATAAATCTCATCAATTACTAAAGAGGGAACCCATAATTCCTTTGAGAATGAATTCCATATTCTTTACCCTCTTGACTACACTCTTTCTACAAAAGAGGGTTCCAAGAAGCCATATTATGTAATCATATTTTAATCAATATTTTGACAAGGTTGATGAAATTGTTGACTACAAATTCATAATATTATTCTATGAATATGGAGATAGGTTTGACCCCAATTATTTTTAATCCAAGTTGATCCTATATAATAATCGATTTACTTTTGAAATTGTTTTCTTAGTCATCATTTATATCTAACAAATTGTTATGGAACTTTCTCCAAAATTAATATAAGTCTTATCTCTAGAAGATTGTTCTTCATTTAACCCAAATACGATATTATTCTCCCTCAAATTTATTTTAATTAAGTTGGCCTATATTATTCCTCCAAAACAACATATGAACCCTTATATTCATCCTTACACCCTTTTTGTAATTTTCACTTCCCTCTTTGTGTGTATAACAAGGGGATTTATTATCCTTCTAATCAAGTGCTTATGTACTTCACGATTAACATTTGATTTAAAACAAAACATAGAAGTGTTCATGTACTTCTTGACCACCCCACGCTTTAACTAGACTTATAAAAAGGATTTAGATTAATCGAAGCATCCCCATGATCAGACAAGTAACCTTTAGAGTCAACCAAGCAACGTGTGTTATAATATGACGATGGTATACAATGGATTTTATCAAATCCATCAAGTGTCCTATCGTAGATAAAATCAAAAAAATTACAATCTATATGCGATAGAGTCAATCACTATTAAAAAACGACCAATATGCCTATAAAACTAGGCCACTTGGAGGGTGATAGAAAACTTGGCAGGAGATCGAAGATATGTTGAAAACTGAAGTATTATTTATAATCACACTAAGCAAAATTACGGTTTGTAAATTCATACACTTACAACCTCTACATCCCTAATAGTGATATAATTACATATGGAGGTATAATGTAATCCAAAATACACTCTAGGTAGAGGAAAATAAATAGCAAAGAAAAGCTAGCTTGAGTGTAATAATTTCAGCAAAAGAGGGTTTAATAATCTTTTATAACCAAATCAACTCACGGTCAGTCACACAGAGTATACACCGATGACAAATGTTGACAAGAGTTCATTGGTTGTTATGAAAATTTGCGAATTCTATCATCCATCTTGTATCTCAGGGGAAATACGTCAATGCAACGACCATACCAGAGGTTCTCCTATATGACTATAGGTGTTCAATGATATTCCTAGGAATTAACCATGGTTTAATAATCATCCTTTAATTAAAAATGTTGTACTTGCCAATAGGGATTTCGTACTTGTTGGTTGGATCGATGCATCACAGAAGATATCTGGTTTGGAAGGCTCAGAGAGAATAGGACCCAATTTGGAAGGACATGAGAGATGTTCGAACCCTTATTTTTTTTTCAACATGGATTAAAGGGACTCTGGATTTCTCATCAATGGCAGATGGGCTGAGATGATAACTTACAAGTACGACGATATCATTTTGGTTTTGTCAATAATAAATTTTACCAAACAAATTTATCGATCTTAAATAGGGTTGATTTAAGCAGTATGGAGATACGTCCCACATTTATCACGTGGAGGATGTTTTAGAGCAATAAAGTCATCCTCACGTATGATAGAAAATAACCACTGTGTGGTAGTTATAGAGACCTCCATAATGGCAATGGGTTGACTCTGTAATGTAGGGATTGACTAGTCCAAGATTTGATGAATGGTTGTCTTCTTATTTTGAGGTCTACGATTCATTAATTAAATCTATGTTATGGCTTTATGATCGTACTACCTTTTGCCATGGTGAATGATTAACTCCCAATGTCTAAATCTAGATATTTAGTTCAAGGGTTTATAGCAATTAACTTGTTTAGATATTTAAGTCATATTTCAAGGGTTTATAACAATCAACATGTTTAGATATTTAAGTCATAGGTTTATTACAACCCACACAAACCTGTCTTAAATTCGTATTCTAAACAATGGATCGTATTGTTTATTGAATATTGAAATCATCAACAAAACTATACTTTATTAATTGATTCATTTAAATGGGATATTAGGTTTTTCATGACTTAAACAAGTAAGTAATAGAAGATGAGTTATAATCATTAATAATTTCATTAAGCATAATAAAATTGAGAAAGAGAAAGATTTCAAATTTAAAGCATTCATAAAAAAAATATAAGAGAGTAACTCCAACCTCAAAATCTTGCAAAGTACTCTTTGCTTATTTCTCCTAATTCTCTATTTCTACGAATCCTCTAAGACTCCCTAAACTGATCTTGGTCAAATACCTTTAGTTTAAACTTTAGTATTCTCCCAAAAGCTTTTTGGTTTCTGATCCACCAAAGTGGAGAGCATACTCCCTAAGCTCCCAAGATTTCCTACCTCTCTCTTCCCAAGAGACTCTCAATTTATAGGAAAATTCCTCCTCCCATGAGTCAAATTGTGGCCTTATTATTTTAATATTAAAATATGTCTTTATTCAATTAAGATACTACAACCCATATGGAGGGAGAATTCAAAAAGGAGAAGAGGATCCACAATAGAGATAAGGTAGGTGGCCTTGTTTTGTTTTGTGTCCATTCTTCATGGAGACAAATAAAAAACTAGTACTATTAGATAATAGGATGGATACAAAACTAGGACTCTTAGTAATAAGGGAAGGAATATCCCCTTAACTTCCACTAATGTATAGAAGCCATGTAGAGGATATAGATAATTTCTCAAATGATAGGATAATTCTTATATTATTTAATAATTCTAGAGTCCTTTTTAGTCCAATCAAAATTGGACAAAACTTCTGAGTACCTAATTGTATTAGGTTATTTACACCTAATTTATTATATTGTATTAATTTTTGCAAAAAATAAATCCTCCAATTCATATTTCACAAAAGCTCTACTTAGCTTCTAATTAAACTAAATTGAATTATATTTTTCCAAAAGATAATCGAATCATTTCCTAAATATTCACAAAATCCCTTAATTAAAATTTTATGAAAATATTTAGGGCCAATGACTCCTTTAGTTAGGCATTAATTGATCCCTTAGACCAATTAGTATCCTTTTGGAAAGGATCAATGGGGATGGGCTATGACATACATCCCCCCTTGGAATAAACATAGTCCTCTGTGTTTTGCACAGTTCCTAGCTTAGTGAGTATTTGAACTTACTAAAATTAGTATTTATCCTTTACAAAACAATTTGAGTCATCAACTATTTTTTCTCTCCAATGTTTCGTTCCTGATGGTAAGCAACACCTTCCATCCATGAGAGTACCTTCTCCTACAAAATATAAAATATTAGCAGTACCATGTTCTTGAAACAATAAAAAATCCATAATGCGTAACAATAAGTATTGAAATTATTATCAATACAAAAATCTCATTGTAAAATTATAGCTTTGAATCATCTATTACTGCATAATCAACTAGATTAAAGTACTGCAATAATAGAATTTACCAAATGTTTTCATAGAGATGACATGAAATTATGTTTAATAAATTTCATTAGATTTATCAGAACTCCCACAAAGGAGTATCACACTATGGTTTGTTAACCCTTACCCCGAGTTAACCCAATAGCAATAGGTGTCAAAAAACATAATCTCAGAAATCTCACGTTAGGATATTTAGATATCCTAAAATTTATTCTGGTAAACCTATTTGCCATTACCAGTGCATCATCCTTGATGTCCCCTGGTTTATAAAATCATGGAGAAGTCCTATACCTTCTCCAATATTAGATTCCATGCCCATTATTTTAAGATCTAGAAGCTTTGCATTCATGTTTTCTAATTATTTATTTTCGTTTAATATTTACATTATAAACATAGAAAAACTTCATTACTTATTTGTACTCAAAATCTTAGAAATATACAGACAAAAGTATATAATCCAAATGTTTATTAATTACATTTTTCCAAATTATTTGGCATACGTACTATACATCCTTATAGCCTACAAAGTGGTAGTTTTATGCCTAGTCAAAGGATCTCAAGGTTGTTGTCTTTCGATCCTTTCACCACTCTTTGTGGTGTCTACAACACCTATTTGAGAGACTACTGAAGAAATTGCTCGAGAAGCGATTCAAGTCTATTTCGGGTTGTCACTCAAGTTGCTTGAGTTGTTCTCCCATGCCCATGTTGTAAACTAACATTTGGTTATGATGGAACAAGCAACCCATGGCTTACTAGTGCATCAAAATAGGAGGCCAAGAATACAACTTTGTAGTCTTCCCTTGCTTGTTGTAGCTATGCATTTTACGCATGTAGGATTGTGAAAGAGGTTTTAAAAGTCTAACAACTAATGCAATATGCTATCAAAATACAAGATTAGTCCAATAATCAAGTGCAAAGAAAAATAGTAAAAGAATGTGCCCATCTTTATTAATAATTGCAAATCTCTTTTACAACAAGGTTACAAAAACATCCCTCTTAGGGATTGACCATTGTGATACATATTACAATCCACAACTCATGTGGTATATACCTTCAATAGACTCTTAAGGTCTTCAAAATTTGATTTAGGGCTTACTAGGATGTCTCCTTCTCCAATATCAAGAGGTATAATCTTGAATGGTGTCTTGTATTTGAGATATCTGTCACTTACATGCAAGGAAATAACAAGAAACATTAGAAGCACATGAAACCTCTCATGATGAGGTTGATTTTCAAGAAAATGTATGAAATATAGAAAATGAGTAAAGAATGCATGAACATGATATGCATAAAGTTGCCTAAAATATTTATGAATAAACATAAAGTACAACTTGAAACATATAAAGGAACCTAAAATTGCATGTAATCTTGCAAATTAAGCATAAAAGAACCTAGTATTTAAAAGCATGTAAAGTAATGCATGAAGTGCATAAATGTAAGCAAAGATGCTTATTAATTTGCTAATCAACCATGGAAATGCATGAAATGTGATTAATCTATGCTTAATTAATCTAAATGCATACTAAGAAATATAAATCTATGACTAAATCATAGAACTAAACATGTCAAACCCTAGTCGTTGATGCTCATAGCAACTAGCTCTGCTAGCCACTATTTGGACCAACGGCTAAGCTTGCGGGATGCTGTTGAAAACATCAGCCACAGAAAAAGTATCCTTCTCTTGAAATAATATTTGTGGATGCTCAATTTATCTGAGAAATTGATGGTCAAGGATCATCGGTGTGTCTAAACACTGATTTGCAGGTGAATTATTATGAATTCACAATGGATTGGTGTGAAATGACAAGCTTACTCCTTAAGCTTTTGGAAACTCCATTTCTTAAAATGAAGGTGTCATTATCCAAATGGATAACATCTTGGTACTCCTCAAGGGTTGCAATTGGCTCTCTATTTTGGAAGGGCTTCGCTGCATTAAGCTTGTCTCTCTATTTACCTCTTTGGGGGGTCTATAAATAAACTCTCCAAATCCCAATATTGGCTTCTCAAGGAAGCCAAGATCGAGAATTAGTTGACCTAGGTGGTTGGGAGGAAACCTCTAGAAGCTTCGTAACCCAAAACTGCTTGAAAAATATTGCAAGCTATCTGTTGCAATTGATTTTACTTAGCTCTGGTAGCCCGAGTTTGTTATAGGACTAGCCACTATTTCTTAGCACGACTAGGACCCTAGTCGCTGTTGTCCTCAATGGTTGAGATCTTAGCTGCTGATATCATTAGTGACTAAGGCTGAATAGGACTAGAATACCCTAAATGAGTGATTAGAATCACTGCTTAGTCTTGGGAAGGTCCAAGGTCATTCATATGGTCTATAAAGGTGACCATATGAGTAGTCTCCTAAACATGACATGTTTTAGGTGTCTACAGATTCCCCTTTTGTGATGCATTATGGGAAGATATGATGCCAAGTAAAAATAGTTCACCTAAAGCCATATTATAGGTTGATTTATGTTCATTGACCTAGTCAATGCTAGATGTCCCAATCCTATAAAGGAAACACATCTCAGAATAATTGCTTCCAACAGAATGGAAGGCTTAACTTTGAGTAAAACTTTGGACATGATTTTCTAGAAATTAGAATTGATTGATTGAAGAATAGAATGCCAAAATTTTAATTTGCTATGTTTGCTTTTTACCCCTGCAAATGGGGTAAGCTTGTGATAGCTGTTAGCAATGATTCGTAAGACGAACACAAATTACATGATCGAGTGATCCTTTGTTTATTTTGATTATAAATGTTGATATTATGACTACCTCCTCAAGAAACGAGTCGATGAGGAAAGGAAAAGTGATTAAAATGACGAGTCACTTGACCAAGATGAATAATTTGGATGATTCAAGACTTTTTAATGTTGTTATACGATAGGTCCTATTACATCTATGATTTCAACCATAAAAGTAATTGTACATCTCTATCTCGTGGAGCAGTATGGTTGTAATGCCCTTCTTAGGGAATCAAGGTGATAGAAATTCCATTTAAGCTTCTGCTAAATCACTATGTTCGATGATCTGCTAAAAATTTCATAGAAGAAATGAAGTGAACACCGCATTCTCATGGAGAAGTACGACCACCATGACCTTCTTGGGGATTGAAGTGAAGATATTTCAATTCAATGATGACTAATTTACCTCAAATGACCTTATGGTAATTTACTCATCTTGTTGTATTGCATGGAGTGCAAGTTGCTGCAATCACCAAGTGTATAGAATAAATAACTGTATACGAGGTGCATTTAAAATTTTGCTATTATTTGATTGTTTTTGTGATTTTGTGATTTATGATGAGATCTCATAGAAGAGAGAAAATGAATACCTCATTCCCGTGGAGCAATCTGGTTGCTAGAGCCTTCTTCGGGAGTGAAGTGAAGACATGTCAATTCAACGATGAATAATTTATCCCAAATGACCTTATGGTCATTTTCTCATCTTACCGAATTGCATGGAGTGCAAGTCGCTGTAATCACCAAGTGTATAAAATAAATAACTGAATACAATGCTCATTTGAGATTTTGATTTATTTGATTTTTTTGTTATTTTTGAAAATTTTAAGAATTCTAAACCGATACATATTTATTATTATCCATTTTGAGGCTCCTCAAGATGAAAAATTTGGAGCATTTATTGTTGGCTACTAGCCATTGTTGAAAACTACTGCTGGGTTTTACAATTTCTGTAGCCGTTGTTTATAGTAGCGATCAGAGTTGCCCTAGTTTGCATCCATTGTTGCCATCATCGACTAAGGGTTAAATGGAATATATAAAAGTAAATTTAGTGTTTTTGCAATTCATTATTTCCAGCTAGCAAATAATGATAGTGAGAGATCTAATAGGAGAGAAAGATAAATTGATATGGAACACTTCCAAACCTACCACTTAGCACCATGGTAGATCAACCAGAGGCTTCTACTAGTGGTGGAGTTGGAGCTCCTAAGGTATAATATTCGTCTCTCCTTTGTCATTTGAGAATTTTAAAATAACCTCACTAATTAATGGCATTAAACGAACTTCACTAAATTATCAGTAATGAACCTCACCTTAGGTAGATTTAGCATTATGATAGCTTAGGGAGAGGGTTTTTTTTTATTTTTGGGACACTTTTGGGATGGGAAATGACCTTACAAGGGGTATTTCCCATAGCTACGATTGGAAACAGTGGCTCCCAATCTGCCAGTCAGAGATTATGGTTGCTAGCCGCGACTAGGTTCAAACACCAACATTCAAAAAATTGACCATTGATGCTAATTGCGGTTGACAACAGTGGTTGCGATGACTGTTGGTATTGCCTTGAGCATTTAAGAACTTTAGCCCATTTTTTAATTTTTTTGTTTTTTAAAATTTTTTTATTTTGGATTTTTTTTTTTAATTTTAAGTTGATTTTTGATTGTTTTTTTATTTTTGAAGTTGATTTTTGCATCTTATTTTCTTCCCCTTAGACCTTGACTATACGGGCACAAGAGCTTAATTTTCTTTGTGAGCTATTTCTCGAGTTGATCTGCATGGACCTAGACTAGTTTGGGGTCATGGAACCTGGATATGTGTTGAGACTACCAACCATCAGGGTAAATCAGGCCTACATCATGGTGTTAGCCTATTTTTGGGATGCGAGGACTAGAACTTTTCATATTTTGATTGGGGATATGACAGTGATATTAGAGGATGTCTATCGTATTTTTAGGATCCTGATATATGGACACACTATCACCTCTTCGGCTACCATAACAAAGGATACTGTGTTCTAGAGGGTTTTTGGTGATAGATATGTGGAGGCATTAGGGGATATAGAGCATAACGAGGTGCCAATGGCCTACTGGTATAAGAAGTATGTATTCTCACAATGCCAAGTCATATTGATGCACATTATCTATAGTGTGCTTCTTCCAAATGCTTCAGGAGGAAGGTTCCCTTGGAACCTCTTGGCGATGGTGCAAGATCTGCTAGGGAGCACGAGCACCACAAATTATCCAATCATCATGGCACAGGGAGTGCACTCATAGCCCAATTATATGATGAGCTATACCGCATCACACGATGGGGGAGAGTAGGTGTAGGATGTAGCCTACTATTGTAGATCTAGGCATGGTAGTATATCAATATAGACCACCCTATCGGGGTATCACAATATTAGTGATGGTGACAAGGTGTTATGGTACCCGTTGGCCATAAGAGTCAAAGGTATTTTGGAGCAGGTCTCACATTAGATATTTGTAGTACTACACAGATGGATTGACAAGGTTACAGGCTAGTCAGATCATATGGTACCCATTGGCCATGAGAGTCGAGGGTATTCCAGAGCAGGTCTCACATCAGGGATTCT
Source organism: Wollemia nobilis (assembly GCA_028583015.1). Lineage (NCBI taxonomy): Eukaryota > Viridiplantae > Streptophyta > Pinopsida > Araucariales > Araucariaceae > Wollemia > Wollemia nobilis. Next base: position 4,926,877 of record JAQPPZ010016822.1, read on the forward strand.
TTACCCTCTTGACTACACTCTTTCTACAAAAGAGGGTTCCAAGAAGCCATATTATGTAATCCTATTTTAATCAATATTTTGACAAGGTTGATGAAATTGTTGACTACAAATTCATACTATTATTCTATGAATATGGAAATAGGTTTGACCCCAATTGTTTTTAATCCAAGTTGATCCTATATAATAATCGATTTACTTTCGAAATGATTTTCTTAGTCATCATTTATATCTAACAAATTGTTATGGAACTTTCTCCAAAATTGATATAATTCTTATCTCAAGAAGATTGTTCTTCATTTACCCAAAATACAATATAATTCTCCCTCAAATTGATTTTAATTAAGTTGGCCTATATTATTCTTCCAAAACAACATATGAACCCTTATATTCATCGTTACACCCTTTTTATAATTTTCACTTCCCTCTTTGTGTGTATAACAAGGGGATTTATTATCCTTCTAATCAAGTGCTTATGTACTTCCCGATTAACATTTGATTTAAAACAAAACATAGAAGTGTTTATGTACTTCCTGACTACCCCTCACTTTAAATAGTCTTTTAAAAAGGATTTAGATTAATCGAAGCATCCCCATGATAAGGCAAGTAACCTTCAGAGTCAACCAAGCAACGTGTGTTAGAATATGATGATAGTATACAATGGAGTTTATAAAATCCATAAAGTGTCCTATCGAAGAGAAAATCAAAGAAGTTACGATCTATATGAGGTAGAGTCAATCACCATTCAACAACGACCAATATGCCTATAAAACTAGGCCACTTGGAGGGTGATAGACGACTTGGAAGGAGATAGAAGATATGTTGGAAACCTCAAGTATTAGTTATAATCACACTAATCCAAATTACGGTTTGCAAATTCACACACTTACAACCTCTACATCCTTAATAGTGATATAATTACATATGGGGGTATAATGTAATACAAAATATACTCTAGGTAGAGGAAAACCAATAGCAAAGAAAAGCTAGCTTGAGTGTAATAATTTCAACAAAAGAGGGTTTAATAATCTTTGCTAACCAAATCAACTCATGTTCAGTCACATAGAGTATACACCAACGACAAAGGTTGACAAGATTTCATTGGTTGTTATGAAAATTTGCTAATTCTATCATCCATATTGTATCATAGGGAAAATACATCAATGCAACGATCTTAACAGAGTTTCTCCTATATGACTACAGGTGTTCATCGATATTCCTAGAAATTCACCATGGTTTAATAATCATCCTTTACTTAGGAATGTTGTACTTGCCGATAGGTATTTCAGACTTGATGGTCAGATCAATGCATCATAGAAGATATCTGGTTTGGCAGACTCAGAGAGAACCAGACCTAATTTGGAAGGATATGAGAGATGTTTGAACCCTCATTTTTGATTCAACATGGATTAAAGGGACTCTGGAGTTCTCAAACAATGGCAGATGGACTGAGATGATAACTTACAAGTACAAAAATCTCATTTTAGTTTTATCAACAATGAATTTTACCAAACAAATTTATTGATCTTAAACAGGGTTGATTTAAGCAGTATGGAGGTCCATCCCACACGTATCACATGGAGGATGTTTTAGAGCAATAAATTCATCCTCACGTATGATAAAAAATAACCACTGTGTGGTGATTGTAGACACCTCGATAATGGCAATGGGTTGACTCTGTAATGGAGGGATTGACTAGTTCAAGATTTGATGAATGGTTGTCTTCTTATTTGGAGGTCTACGATTCATTTATTAAATCTATGTTATGGCCTAATGACAATACTACCTTTTATCATGGTGAATGATTAGCTGCCAATGTCTAAATTTAGATATTTAGTTCAAGGGTTTATAGCAATCAACTTGTTTAGATATTTAAGACATAGTTCAAGGGTTTATAACAATCAACATGTTTAGACATTTAAGTCATAGGTTTATTACAACCCACACAAACCTATCTTAAATTCGTATTCAAAACAATGGATCATATTGTTTATTAAATATTGAAATCGACAACAAAACTATACTTTATTAATCGATTCATTTAAAGGGGATATTAGGTTCATAATGACTTAAACAAGCAAGTAATAGAAGATGAGTTATAATCATTAATAATTTCATTAAGCATAATAAAATTGAGAAAGAGCAAGATTTCAAATTTAAAGCATTCATAAACAAAATATAAGAGAGTAACTCCAACCTCAAAATATTGCAAAGTACTCTTTGCTTCTTGCTCATAATTCTCCCCTTCTACGAATCCTCCAAGACTCCCTAAACTCATCTTTGTCAAATGCCTTTAGTTTAGACTTTAGTATTCTCCCAAAAGCTTTTTGGTTTCTGTCCACCAAAGTGGAGAGCATACTCCCTAAGCTTCCAAGATTTCCTACCTCTCTCTTCCCAAGAGGCTCTCAATTTATAGGAAAACTCCTCCTCCCATGAGTCAAATAGTGGCCTTATTATTTTAATATTAAAATATATCTTTATTCAATTAATACATTAGGGAGAATTCAAAAAGGAGAAGAGGATCCACAATAGAGATAAGGTAGGTGGCCTTGTTTTTTTTCGTGTCCCTTCTTCATGGAGACAAATACAAAACTAGTACTATTAGAGAATATGATGGATACAAAACTAGGACTCTTAGTAATAAGGGAAGGAATCTCCCCTTAATTTCTACTAATGTATAGAAGCCATGTAGAGGATATAGATAGTTTCTCAAATGATCGGATAATTCTTATATTATTAAATAATTCTAGAGTCCTTTTTAGTCCAATCAAAACTGGACAAACCTTGTGAGTACCTAACTGTATTAGGCTATTTAAACCTAATTTATTATATTGTATTAATTTTTGCAAAAGATAAATCCTCCAATTCATTTTTCACAAAATCTCTACTTAGCTTCTAATTAAACTAAATTGAATTATCTTTTAATCATTTCCTAAATCTTTACAAAATCCCTTAATTAAAATTTTATGAAAATATTTAGGGCCAATGACTCCTTTAGTTAGGCATTAATTGATCCCTCAGATCAATTAGTATTATTTTAAAAAGGATCAATGGGGATGGGCTGTGACATACATCCCCCCTTGGAATAAACATAGTCCTTTGTGTTTCACACAATTCCTAGCTTAGTGAGTGCTTGAACTTACTAAAATTAGTATTTATCCTTTACAAAACAATTTGAGTCATTGAATTTTGTTCTCTCCAATGTTTCGTTCCTGATGGTAAGCAACACCTTCTATCCATGAGAGTACCTACTCCTGTAAAATACAAAATATTAGCAGTACCATGTTCTTGAAATAATTAAACGTCCATAATGCATAATAATAAGTATTGAAAACATCATCAATACACAACTCTCATCGTAAAATTACATCTTTGAATCATCTATTACTGCATAATCAAATGGATTAAAGTACTGCAATAATATAATTTACCAAATATTTTCATAGAGATGACATGAAATTATGTTTAATAAATTTCATTAGATTTATCAGAACTCCCACAAAGGAGTATCACACTATGGTTTGTTAACCCTTACCCTAAGTTAATGCAATAGCAGTAGGTGTCAAAAAACATATAATCAAAAAATCTCACTTTAGGATATTCACATATCCTAAAATTTATTCCGGTAAACCTATTTGCCATTACCAGTGCATCATCCTTGATGTCACCTAGTTTATAAAATCATGGAGAAGTCCTATACCTTCTCCAAGATTAGAATCCATGCCCATTATTTTAAGATCTAGAAGCTTTACATTCATGTTTTCTAATTATTTAATTTTGTTTAACATTTACATAATAAACATAGAAAAACTTTGTTACTTATTTGTACTCAAAATATTAGAAATATACAAACAAAAGTATATAATCCAAATTTTAATTAATTATATTTTTTCCAAATTATCTGGCATACGTACTATACATACTTATAGCCTACAAAGTGGTGGTTTTATGCCCAGTTAAAATATCTCAAGGTTGTTGTCTCTCGGTCCTTTCACCACTCTATGTGGTGTCTATAACACTTGTTTGAGAGACTACTAAAGAAACTGCTCGAGAAGTGATTCGAGTTCTATTTTGGGTTGTCGCTCGAGTTGTTCTCCCATGCCCATGTTGTGCACTAATATTTGGTTTTGATGGAACAAGCAACCCATGGCTTACCAGTTCATCAAAATAGGAGGCCAAGAATGCAACTTTGTAGTCTTCCCTTGCTTGTTGTAGCTGTGCATTTTATGCATGTAGGGTTGTGAAAGAGGCTTTAAAAGTTTAACAACTAATGCAATATTCTATCAAAAGACAATATTAGTCAAATAACCAAGTGCAAAGAAAAAGAGTAAAAGAATGTGCCCATATTTATTAATAATTGCAAATCTCATTTACAACATGGTTACAAGAACATCCCTCTGGGATTGACCACTGCGATACATATTACAATCCACAACTCATGTGGTAGATACCTTAAATAGACTCTTAAGGTCTTCAAACTTTTCTTGAGGGCTTACTAGGATGCATCCTTCTTCAATATCAAGATGTATGATCTTGAATGATGTCTTGTCTATGAGAGATCTGTGAATTACATGGAAGGAAACGACAAGAAACATTAGAAGCACATGAAACCTCTCATGATGAGGTTGATTTTCAAGGAAATATATGCAGTATAGAAAATGAGTGAAGAATGGATGAACATGTATAAAGATGCATAAATTTGCCTAAAATATTGATGAATAAACATAAAGCACAACTTGAAACATATAAAGGAACCTAAAATTGCATGTAATCTTGCAAATTAAGCATAAAAGAACCTAGTATTTAAAAGCATGTAAAGTAATACATGAAGTGCATAAATGTAAGCAGATATGCTTATTAATTTGCTAATAAACCATGGAAATGCATGAAATGTGATTAATATATGCTTAATTAATCTAAATGCATACTACAAAATGTGAATCTATGACTAAATCATAGAATTAAGCATGTCAAACCCTAGTCACTGATGCTCATAGCAGTTGGCTCTACTAGCCATTGTTTGTATCAGCAGCTATGCCTGTGGGCTGATGTTGAAAATAGTGGCCATGGAAAAAGTATCCTTCTCTTGAAATAAGGTTTGTGGATGCTCAATTTTTCTAAGAAATTGATGGTCAAGGATCAGCGGTGTGTTTAAACACTGATTTATGGGTGAATTATTATGAATTTGCAATGGATTGGTGTGAAATGGCAAGCTTGCTCCTCAAGCTATTGGAAACTCCATTGCTTCAAATGCAGGTGTCATTCTCCAAATGGATAACATCTTGGCACTCCTCAAGGGTTGCAATTGGCTCTCGAGTTTGGTAGGGCTTCACTGCATTTAGATTCTCTCTCTATTTACCTCTTTGGGGGGCCTATAAATAAAATATTCAAATCCCAATATTGGCTTCTCAAGGAAGCCAAGATCAAAAATCAGTTGGCCTAGGTGGTTTGGAGGAAACATCTAGAAGCTTCACAACCCAAAACCGCTTGAAAAATGTTGCAAGCTATCTATTGTAACTAATTTTACCCAGATCTGGTAGCCCGAGTTTGTTATAGGGCTAGCTACTATTCTTAGCATGCCTAGGACCCTAGTCACTATTTTCATCAATGGTTGAGATCTTAGCTACTGATATCATCAACAATTAAGGTTGAATAGGACTAGACTGCCCTAAATGAGTGATTAGAATCACTGCTTAGCCTTGGGAATGTCCAAGGCCATTCATATGGTCTATAAAGGTGCCCATATGAGTAGTCTCCTAAAAATGATGTGTTTTAGGTGTCTACAAATGCCCATTTTATGATGCATTATGGGAAGATACGATGCCAAGAAAAAATACTTCACCTAAAGCCATATTATAGGTTGATTTATGTTCATTGATCTAGTCAATGCTAGATGCCCTAATCCTGTAAAGGACACACATCTCATAATCATTGCTTCCAATGGAATGGAAGGCTTAACTTTGAGTAGAACTTTAGACATGATCTACTAGAAATTAGAACTGATTGATCAAAGAATAGAATGCTAAAATTTTAATTTGTTATGTTTGCTTTTTGCCCCTGCAAATGGATTAAGCTTGTGATAGCTGTTATTAATGATTCGTAAGATGAACATAATTTACATGATCGAGTGATCCTTTGTTGATTTTGATTATAAATGTTGATATTATGACTACCTCCTCAAGCGACGAGTTGATGAGGAAAGGACAAGTGATCAAAATGACAAGTCGCTTGACCAAGATGAATAATTTGGACGATTCAAGACTTTTGAATGTTGTTATATGATAGGTCCTATTACATCTATGATTTCAACCATAAAATTAATTGTACATCTCTATCCCATGGATCATTCTGGTTGTAATTTACTTCTTAGGGAATCAAGGTGATAGCAATTCCATTTAAGCTTCTGCTAAATCACTATGTTGGATGATTTGCTAGAAATGTCATAGAATAAATGAAGTAAACACCGCATTCCCATGGATAATTTTGACTTCCATAGCCTTCTTGGGGATTGAAGTGAAGACATTTCAATTTAACGATGACTAATTTACCTCAAATGACCTTATGGTAATTTACTCATCCTGTTGTATTGCATGGAGCGCAAGTTGCTGCAACCACAAAGTGTATAGAATAAATAAATGGATATGAGGTGCATTTAAAATTTTGCTATTATTTTATTATTTTTGTGATTTTGTAATTTATGATGAGATATCTTAGAAGAAAGGAAATGAATACCTCATTCCTGTGGAGCAATCTGGTTGCCAGGGCCTTCTTTGGGAGTGAAGTGAAGACATGTCAATTCGACGATGAATAATTTATCCTAAATTACCTTATGGTAATTTAATCATCTTACCGAATTGCATGAAGTGCAAGTCACTGCAATCGCTAATTGTATAGAATAAATAACTGAATACAAGGCTCAATTGAGATTTTGATTTATTTGTTATTTTTGAAAATTTTGAGAATTTTGTACCGGTAAATATTTATTATTGTCCATTTTGAGGCTCCTCACGATGAAATTTTTGGAGCATTTATTGTTGGCTACTAGCCATTGTTGATAACTATGGTTGGGTTTTGCAATTTTTGTAGTCGTTGTTTATAGTAGCAATAGAAGTTGCCCTAGTTTGCGCCCGTTGTTGCCATTATCGGTTGAGGGTTAAATGGAATATATAAAAGTAAATTTAGTGTTTTTGTAATTCATTATTTCCAGCTGGCAAATAATTAAAGTGAGAACTCTAAGAGGAGAGAAAGATAAATTGATACATAATGCTTCCAAACCTACCACTTACCATCATGGTAGATCAACCAGAGGCTTCTACTAGTGGCGGAGCTGGAGCTCCTAAGGTAGAATCTTCGTCTCTCCTTTGTAATTTGAGTATTTTAAAAGAACCTCACTAATTAATGGTATTAAATTAACTTCACTAAACTATCAGTAATGAACCTCATCTTAGGTAGATTTAGCATTAGGATAGCTTAGGGAGAGGGTTTTTTTATTTTTGGGACATTTTAGGGGTGGTAAATGACCTCGCAAGGGGTCTTTCCCATAGTTACGGTTGGCAATAGTGGCTTCTAATCTACCAATCAGGGATCGCGGTTGTATTGATGTGTGATTTTGTCAAGTCACAAAACCACTCAACAACTTAGAACTTTAAGTTCTCTCTTGCAAATAATAATATATATCTCCAAGGTTCTTATTTTATGTTTAATGTGTCACATATGCATATGCCAATAAGTACTTGAATAACTCTTTAAATTTGCAAGCTACTGTTTACAAGGGGCCTGGAATCAAGTAATTGATTTCAATTTATCATGTATAATATGCAATTTCGTATTAATTTTACGACTCCAAATGATAAAGTTGATTTGCTTTATGAATTAAACCTAGTTTAGCAAAACCACTAATACTATTAATTAAAATGCTCTAAAATGGATTTGAGATAATAATTTTACCCTAGCATTTTAATTATTATTAAAATTTTCCTTTTAAGCTTTAATGAATTTGAAGCTTATAAAATTTTAATAAAAACCACTGTAAAGCCTTAATCATAAAATTTGACTTTATATTAAAAGCTTGTTTTGCTTTGAATACTTTACCCATTCAAATATTATATCAAATATTTTTTGTTTTGCTTTGAATACTTTACCCATTCAAATATTATATCAAATTTAAAATATTTGAATAGCAAATCTATGGACTTTTATCTTTTAATAAACTTATTGATTTAATATTTGAATAATAAGTCTATAATGACTCAAAATATTATATTATAATTGACTCAAAATATTATATCAAAATTCAAATATTTGAATTATAGGCAAATCTCTGGGCTTCCATTAAACTCCAATTATTAGGCTTTCATGGAAAGAGCCATTAAACTCCAATTATTAGGCTTTCACACACTGGAAAGAGTTTAAATCAATTTTAATCATGAACTTTTAAGGATCTAAACTTTCAATTTTAGAAAGTGTCCTTTTCCTTATATTTATTCTTCCAAGGATATGTTGCTTTGAATGTTGAAGAACAAATACACAGTCCACCTTAAAATGCTTAATCTAAATAATGAGAAGATATCAATTCTGGTTTTCTAAGCTTAATTAATTCTGGTTTTCTAAGCTTAATCTAAATAATGAGCAGATATCAATTCTGGTTTTCTAACTTTATGTATTAAAGCAGAAAACCAAAATATTCATTTATCTTTAGCAAACTTATCTTATTCTAAATATTAAATCAAATAAATCTATTATTGACTTAGCCCTTTATGATAAATCAGTAAACAAAAGCATTATAAACTAAGTCAATTTTGTGAAATTACTTTGAATATAAAAATAACATAAAAAGGTTCTAATGGTTCTCAAATTTCTACTCAGAGGACAATTACTTCAGAAAATTAAACGAATTACAGAGAACAAATTAAACACAATGCAACCAGAGAATAGTGCAATCTTCTGTGGGGTTACCAAAACAAAATGCATTACTTCACATATTTTATCCAAATCAAGAACAAATTTACAGGTACTTAACTCAAAAAATATATTAATGTAAATACTTGATCTTACAATAATATTAACACTCTCTGAAAATGTCCTCCTCTAAAGTTTCCTTCAAACCCTTGGCTTCTTCAAATCTTTCCTCCTTCTCCTGCCCCAACCCCTCTCTTTCCTTTCTTTCTTCCTTTTATAAACCATAAATTCATTTATTGACATCGGTTCAGTTGGTTTCTTTTCCGTTTGCGTATAGTTTTAAAACGAACTTTAAAACATAAATTAAAGCTTCCGCTTTACAACATAATGCTTCGTTTTAACCAAACTTTACTTTTCGCAACATACAATATAAGACTTCAACTAAAATCATATATGCCCAAAGCAACTTTATAAACCCTAAAATTTGAAATCATGGTTTATGATTTTGAGCCTCATAAAACAAATCCTTTCTTACATGCATTCAACAGTGTACTGAGGTAGCACTTTTCTCTCCAAAAATTTGAAATCATGGTTTATGATTTTGAGCCTCATAAAACAAATCCTTTTTGACATGCATTCAACAGTGTACTGAGGTAGCACTTTTCTCTATCGCAGACTACGTATATCCTCTCTCTGGCCAGCAACAATCAAAAATTCTTTTCGAGCATGGCTCTTCCTCGTACAGGCCACGGTGATAATTTTCCAAGAGGTTGTGATTTATTCCAACAGGCTGTGATGACTTATCACTGGTTTACCATAGAAAAATCATCATCAGGATATTAACAAAAATATACATAGCTACTACCTGACGAAAATGTGACCATTTATTTTGGAAATGGCGTTCTCCGGCAAGTGCGAAAATAAAATTCGGTGATTGTGATCTTCCGACGTATCTTAACAGAAAAAAATAATTCCTCTACATCTGAATATAACCTTTCAATATGTGAAGGTATTCTATGGCAGGTGAAAATAACCTTCTTCGGCAGCTACGAACGTGTGACGACGTTCTCTGGCAGGTGAAAATCACTACATTCCTTGGCGATTGTATTTCTAATAGGCATTTCCATGCCGTGGGTAACTACAACGCTTCCCACCTGTGGCATCTATTTCTTCAACGTTGAAGACAACCTTCGTTTGTTAAAACCCGATGTCTAATATTTCCCCCCCCCAAACGCCTCGAATTCCACTCGCATGTCAAGCCTTGAAATCCGTACCTAACACTAACATGTTGGTGAATTCGAAAATTTGAATAAAATCATGGAACCTGCCCTATCACTTGGAACCTGCGATATGCCACTCGTCCTTGCCGACATTACGTGTCGCTTGACACCCTTAACGCGTTTGCTTACAATCTTCCAATTTGTCACCACCTGTTCAATTGCCGCCGCGTCTTTGATATCAATAATCCGGTGATAACCTAACTCATCCATCCTATATATTTTGATTATTTTTCGAAAACATCTCCCACTCGAATCTTCCTGGAAACCTTTATCCAGCTCTCCCACTCGAATCTTCCTGGAAACCTTTCTTCAGCACCTGCGACGGTGACTTTCGGCCGCTATGTTATCCCGGCTCCTCTTTATTCTTTATGCAGTGCATAACTCCATAAGTTGTAACACCAAACAAAATGAAATCAATAAATAAAACAATATAACATACACACGTGAATATAAAGTTCACACTTTATAAATACCTCACAAACACATGAAACGTCATCCCCAAATTATCTAACATTCTAATTAATTATATGAAAACTAACCTTATATAAATAGAATCTAGTAAAAATATACCATATAAATAATAACAAAGAAAATAAAAATATTCTGAAAACATAATGCACAACTTACTAAATAAAACTAAAAAAATAAATATAACAAAAAGCTAACAAAAACATAAATATAAAAACTTTACATTATTACATTAGACTAACATAAGATAACAAAAGACTAACAAATAGAAACTTAACATAATTACATAACACACCTACCACATAAAATAATAATTGCATAACACACCTACCACATGAAATAACAATGAACATATATTATAAAAATGAACATATAACAAAAATACATATAATTAATAATTACATATAATAAATACATAATTAATAATTATATATAATAATACATAGACAACAAACAACCTATATAACAAACAAAACAATACTAGATGTACACAACACATAAGAAACAATAACACTTAGGTATATATAAGGATAAAACAAAGTATGAAATAGTCATAACACCTATCCTTATAACTTTACCAACAACACTACAACAAAAAATATGAACAACATATAACATAACAAGAAATAACATTCGTTGAGAACCAACCAAAAACATTAATCTTTTACTGAAAAAGTAACCATACAAACTGTTGGCAATTTTGGGTTTGAGATCCTAGCTTCTTGTCTATGAGTTGTCATTGATGTCAAAAGGAATTGACATTAATGTCAAGAGGATTTATTGGCTTCAAAGGTTGAATATTCCAAAGAATATTTTCTAGAAGATTTCGGAGAGATTCCATGTGGCAGATGAAAAGGTTTTTATCAAAACCATGGCAGGTTTAAGGGTTTTTATTAAAACCAGGTGGATGCATTAAGGGTTTTTCTCAAAACCACTCCCAGCTTAATGCAAAGGTTGGAGACACTTATTAATTAAATAAATTAATTAATAAAACCTTTTTAAGGTTTTTTTAATTAATTATTTATTTGATTTAGTGATTAAATTATTTTAATAATTTAATGGGTTCTCCACCTAAGGTCTAAGGTCTAAAATACCTTTGATTATTTTTTAAATAATCAAAAGGGTTTCATAAACCCTAAAGTTGTTTCGAAGGTGCCAAAATAATATTAATTTGAAAAGTTCGAATTATCCTCCCGCCAACATCGTGCATAGCATGGAAGTTTGGCTATATAAGCCATAACCTATAGTCCAAAGCAAAGGTGTGAAAGAAATTTGAATTGCACAAAAGTTGGGAAGTAAAAGCTACGGCTATCATTTTTTTGCCACGTTTATCCACCGCCAAAGGGTTAAGGAGAAGGAGACTCTTGCTAGCCTTCAAGCTAGCGTCGTTGGCCTAGTGGCAACGACTGTTCTACGAAGGCGCTTGAAGGGAGGTCAAGCGTTCGACTCCCGCCATAGAGTGTGAGAAGAGTTTTTGCACTCTGATTTTTTTGGAGGCACTGTTGACCTGCGATTTTCGGAAGTTTTTTTGGTAAGGTTTTTTAAATAAAATCTGCATTGTCGTTGGGCAAATTTATTTAAAATTATTTTTAAGGTTAAATGCTTCTTTGGAGATATAAGGTTGATAGTGTGTGGTTGAGATTTTTGGCTTGATTGTTGAGTGAGATTTGCTTAGAAGCTATTATTCCTTGAGCATGGTTTAATTAATTTGGAGAAATAAGGTGTAAAAAGATATATTGTTTGTATGCTTTATATTTTTTGGTAGTTGACTTCTAAGGATTGGAGTCATAAGGTGTTTTATGGAATAAATATTTTTGTGGTTACTTTTATGATCTAATCCTAACTTGGTGGCAAAGTTGAGGGTGGTGTTGGTAACAGGTTGAAGAACTATTCTCTTCTTCCTCAAACAAAGGTATGGGCAACTTCTTCCATGTATATTGTTGATGGTGTATTTTCTGAAATTGAGTTTGGAGTGAAAATGTTGTCTACTAGGTATTCTTATTGGTGTAAATCCCATTTTCTAGATATTGAATATTGTTTATGCATTAAAATCATTGATGAGTTTTTGGGTGAATGCATAATTCTGGTTGAGGAAGAGGAAGCATCTTTGCACTAGGGTTTATGTTAGTAAGTCTTGCTACTTGCTTTGAGTTGGTGAAACCTTAGTTGGTTGTTTTGAGATTGATGGTTGAGTTGCTTCCATAGAGGTTGTTTTGATCAAGTTAATGCTTTACTTGATACATGATTTGGGCTTACTCCATTGAGATTGATTTGAGCAAGTTATTCTTTGCATTGGTGATTTATGTTGGTGGTCGTTTTGTTCAAATATCTTTGGAGGGAAAAGGATGTCTACTAGTTTCCTTTTCATGTAGTGATTAGTTTAATGCTTCAAGGTTAATGTTGAGTTGAATGATGTTGGTTAAACCTTGTCTATAAGCATTGTTGTTAAAGCCCTAATTGGTTGAGAAAAGATATTGGTTGTGGAAAGAACATGAGTATCATTGTTATATGAGATATTGCATGGTTGGAAATTGTTGGGTTGTGCTTCATGTTCTTGAGAAAAGCATACTAAATCTATCTTATTCTTTTGAGATTGAGATTGAGTTGAGATTGAGATTGGGAGTTAAGTATAGAACATATTGAGTCTCTAACAATTCTCTTTATGTTTCTATGAGATTTGAGATTGATATTGGGAGTTAAGTATAGAACATATTGAGTCTCTAACAATTCTCTTTATGCTTCTATGAGGTTGATGAATCACATTAGGTCTCTAACAATTCTCTTTGTGGGTTCATGCTAAGCAAGTTTTTTTCTTGGTGAACTTGTGAGCTGATTTGGACAAGTTCTAGTGAGGACTTGTGAGCTGATTTGGACAGGTTCTAGTGAGGACTTGTGAGATGATTTGGACAAGTTCTAGTGAGGACTTGTGAGCTGATTTGGACAGGTTCTAGTGAGGACTTGTGAGCTGATTTGGACAGGTTCTAGTGAGGACTTGTGAGCTGATTTGGACAAGTTCTAGGGAGGACTTGTGAGCTGATTTGGACAGGTCCTAGCAGAGGACTTGAGGACAGAGTTGAAGTGATTCTTTGAGAAGAACCTGAGGATAGTTTTGACAAGTCTTTGAGAAGGCTTGTGTGCAGCAGAGATTAATTTGTTCAAGCTTTATGAGTTGAGCTTGGGACAGATCTGACAAAGTGAGGAAGACTTGTGTTGGACTGACTGACTATGTTTAGTACAGGTTGATGAGTTGCTATGGAGGTGATCAGTGAGGATAGAGGTCTCTTGAGGTTGACCATTGAGGACATGAGGTCTTCTGTGGAAAGGAGTTCCATGTGCTAGCGAAATAAGAGGTAGGTGATCTTCTGAAGTATCATTTCCAAAGCTAAGGGGAAGGATTCTCCTTTGGGCAGGAGGCTCATAAATTCATGAGGAGGGGAAGGATTCTCCTTTGGGCAAGAGGCTCATAAATTTGTGAGGAGGGGAAGGATTCTCCTTTGGGTAGAGGCTCATAAATACTTGAGTAGGGGAAGGTTTATCCTTTGGGCTAAGGCTCATAAACATTGTAATTGGGAAGGATTCCCAAAGAACTTTGAGAAAGCTTTTTAGAGAAAAGTTTTGTGGAGGTAGCCCATGTTGGGTGAACCACGTTAAAATTGGTGTCTCATTGTGTGTTGCTTTATGCATTGCTTTGATATTGCTATTGGTTCATTGCTTTATGAAGTTGAAGTTAAATAGAGAAAGTAAAAAGAGGTCTTATACTGTTCACCCCCCCTCTCAGTATAAGCTTGTGTTCTTCACAAACATCACTCAAAATCTTCAAATCACAAGGTGAACTTTGACAATGCACTTTTGCAAATACTACTCAAAACAAACTTTCAAGTGGGTCCCTAAATTTTGGGGTCATTGTGAAGGAGTCACAATAGGTTGCTAGTCGCGACTACGTTCAAACACCAATGTTCAAAAAATTGACCCTTGACGCTAGTCGCGGTTGATAACAGTGGCTGCAACGGTGGTTGTTGTTGCCTTGAGCGGTTAAGAACTTTAGCCTATTTTTAATTTTTTTTGTTTTCAAAGGTTGATTTTTTTGGAATTTCTTGATTTTGGATTGTTTTTATTTTTGAAGTTTATTTTTTATTGTTTTTTATTTTTGAAGTTGATTTTTGCATCTTGTTTTCTTCCCATTAGACCTTGACTATGTGGGCATAGGAGCTTGATTTGCTTTGTGAACTATTACCTGAGTTGATCCGTGTGGACCTAGACTAGTTTGGGGCCATGGACCCTGGATACGTGTTGAGACTACCAACCATCAGGGCGATTAGGCCTACCTCACAGTGTTAGCCCATTATTGGGATTTGAGGACTAACACTTTCCATATTTTGATCGAGGATATGATAGTGACATTAGAGGATGTCTACCGTATTTTTAGGATCCTGATAGATGGACACGCTATCACCTCTTTGGCTACCACAACAAAGGCTACTATTTTCCAGAGGATTTTTGGTGATAGGCATGTGGAGGTAATAGGGGATATAGAGCATAACGAGGTGAAAGTGGCCTACTGATACAAGGAGGATGTATTCTCATGATGCCAAGTCATCTTGATGCACATTATCTATAATGTGGTTCTTCCAGATACTTCAGGAGTAATATTCCCTTGGAACATCTTTACGATGGTGCAAGATCTTCTAGGGAGCACCACAAATGATCCACTCATCATGGCATGGGGGAGTACACTTCTAGCCCAACTATATGATGAGCTATATCGGATCATGTGATGGGGGAGAGTAGGCATAGGATGTAGCCTACTATTGTAGATCTAGGCATGAGAGTATATCAGTATAGACCACCTTGGAGGATTATCCCGGGTATCACAACATTAGTGACGGTGACTCAGTGCTATGGTACCCGCTGGCCACGAGAGTCGAAGGTATTTCGAAGCAGGTCTCATATTAGGGATTTGCATTACTACACAGATGGATTGACAAGGTTGCAGGCTAGTCATATCATATGGTACCCATTGGCCATGAGAGTCGAGGGTATTCCAGAGCAGGTCTCACATCAGGGATTCTTTACCCTCTTGACTACACTCTTTCTACAAAAGAGGGTTCCAATAAGCCATATTATGTAATCCCATTTTAATTAATATTTTTACAAGGTTGATGAAATTGTTGACTACAAATTCATACTATTATTCTATGAATATGGAAATAGGTTTGACCCTAATTATTTTTAATCCAAGTTGATCCTATATAATAATTGATTTACTTTCGAAATGGTTTTCTTAGTCATCATTTATATCTAACAAAATATTATGGAACTTTCTCCAAAATTGATATAATTCTTCTCTCAAGAAGATTGTCCTTCATTTACCAAAAATACGATATAATTATCCCTCAAATTGATTTTAATTAAGTTGGCCTATATTATTCTTCCAAAAAAACATATGAACCCTAATATTCACCCTTACACCCTTTTTGTAATTTTCACTTCCTTCTTTGTGTGTATAACAAGGGGATTTATTATCCTTCTAATCAAGTGCTTATGTAATTCCCGATTAACATTTGATTTAAAACAAAACATATAAGTGTTTATGTACTTCATAACTACCCCTCTCTTTAACTAGACTTTTAAAAAAGATTTAGATTAATCGATGCATCCCCATGATCATGCAAGTAACCTTCAGATTCAACCAAGCAACATGTGTTAGAATATGACGATAGTATACAGTGGAGTTTAGCAAATCCATCAAGTGTCCTATCAAAGAGAAAATCAAAGAAGTTACAATCTATATGAGGTAGAGTCAATCACCATTCAACAACGACCAATGTGCCTATAAAACTAGGCCACTTGGAGGGTGATAGACGACTTGGCAGGAGATAGAAGATATGTTGGAAACCTCATGTATTAGTTATAATCACACTAAGCCAAATTATGGTTTGCAAATTCACACACTTACAACCTCTACATCCTTAATAGTGATATAATTACAGATGGGGGTATAATGTAATGTAAAATACACTCTAGGTAGAGGAAAACCAATAGCAAAGAAAAGCTAGCTTGAGTGTAATAATTTCAACAAAAGAGAGTTTAATAATATTTGCTAATCAAATCAACTCACGGTCAGTCACACAGAGTATACATCAACGACAAAGGTTGACAAGAGTTCATTGGTTGTTATGAAATTTGCTAATTCTATCATCCGTATTGTATCATAGGGTAAATACGTCAATGCAGCGACCGTAACAGAGGTTCTCCTATATGACTATAGGTGTTCATCAATATTCCTAGAAATTCACCATGGTTTAATAATCATCCTTTAATTAGTAATGTTATACTTGCCAATAGGAACTTTGGACTTGCTGGTTGGATTGATGCATCATAGAAAATCTATTTCTTCAAATGCATGTGTCATTCTCCAAATAGATAACATGTTGGCACTCCTTAAGGTTTGCAATTGGATCTTCAATTCAGTAGGGCTTCACTGCATTCAACTTGTCTCTCTATTTACCTCTTTGGGGGGTCTATAAATAAAATCTCCAAATCGTAATCTTGGCTTCTCAAGGAATCCAAGATCAAGAATCAGTTGGCCTAGGCGGTTGGGAGGAAACCTCTACAAGCTTTGCAACCCAAAATCGCTTGAAAATTATTGTAAGCTATATGTTGCAACTGATTTTACTCAGCTCTAGTAGCCCAAGTTTTTTATAGGGCTAGCCGCTATTTCTTAGAACTACTAGGACCCTGGTCATTGTTGTCATCAATGGTTGAGATCTTAGCTACTGATATCACCAACGACTAAGGATGAATAGGACTAGACTACCCTAAATGAGTGATTAGAATCACTACTTAGCCTTGGGAAGGTCCAAGATCATTCATATGGTCTGCAAAGGTGCCCATATGAGTAGTCTCCTAAATATGACATGTTTTAGGTGTCTACAAGATACCCCTTTTATGATGCGTTGTGGGAAGATATGACATCAAGAAAAAATAGTTCACCTAAAGCCATATTATAGGTTGATTGATGTTCATTGATCTAGTCAATGCTAGATGCCCCAATATTCTAAAGAACACATATCTCAAAATCATTGCTTCCAACAGAATAAAAGTCTTAATTTTGAGTAAAAAATTGGACATGATCTGCTAGAAATTAGAACTGATTGACCGAAGAATAGAATGCCAAAATTTTAGTTTGATATGTTTGATTTTTGCCCCTGCAAATGGGGTAAGCTTGTGATAGCTGTTAGCAATTATTCGTAAGACAGACATAATTTACATGATCAAGTGATCCTTTGTTGATTTTGATTATAAATATTGATATTATGACTACCTCCTCAAGCGACAAGTTGATGAGAAAAGGACAAGTGATTAAAATGACGAGTCACTTGACCAAGATGAATAATTTGGAAAATTAAAGACTTTTGCATGTTGTTATATGATAAGTCCTATTACATATATAATTTCAACCATAAAAGTAATTGTACATCTCTATCTCATGGAGTAGCTTGGATGCAATGGCCTTCTTAGGGAATCAAGGTGATATCAATTATATTTAATCTTATGCTAAATCACTATGTTTGATGATCTGCTAAAAATGTCATAGAAGAAATGAAGTAAACACTGCATTCCCATGGATAAGTACGACCACCATGGCCTTATTGGGGATTGAAGTGAAGATATTTCAATTTAACGATGACTAATTTACCTCAAATGGCCTTATGGTAATTTACTCATCCTGTTGTATTGCATGGAGCGCAAGTTGCTAAAACCACAAAGTGTATAGAATAAATAAATGGATACGAGGTGCATTTAAAATTTTGTTATTATTTGATTGTTTTTGTGATTTTGTGATTTATGATGAGATTTCATAGAAGAAAGGAAATGAATACCTCATTCCCATGGAGCAATCCGGTTGCCAGGGCCTTCTTCAGGAGAGAAGTGAAGACATGTCAATTTGACGATGAATAATATACCCCAGATGACCTTATGGTAATTTACTCATCTTACCGAATTGCATGGATTGCAAGTCACTGCAATCATTAAGTGTATAGAATAAATAACTAAATACAAGGCTCAATTGAGATTTTGATTTATTTGATTTTTTTGTTATTTTTGAAAATTTTAAGAATTTTGTATCGGTAAATATTTATTATTGTCCATTTTGAGGCTCCTCCATGAAAATTTTAGAGCATTTATTGCTGGCTACTAGCCATTGTTGATAACTGTGGTTGGGTTTTGCAATTTATGTAGCTGTTGTTTATAGTAGCGAGCGAAGTTGCCCTAGTTTGCGCCTGTTGTTGCCATCATCGACTAAGGGTTAAATGGAATATATAAAAGTAAATTTAGTGTTTTTGCAATTCATTATTTCCAACTGGCAAATAATGAAAGTGAGATCTCTTAGAGGAGAGAAAGATAAATTGATACGAAACACTTCCAAACCTACCACTTACCACCATGATAGATCAACAAAAGGCTTCTACTAGTGGTGAAGCTAGAGCTCCTAAGGTAGAATCTTTGTCTCTTCTTTGTAATTTGAGCATTTTAAAAGAACCTCACTAATTAATGGAATTAAATGAACTTCACTAAACTATCGGTAATGAACCTCACCTTAGGTAGATTTAGCATTAGGATATCTTAAGGAGAGGGTTTTTTTATTTTTGGGACATTTTGGGGTGGGAAATGACCTCGCAAGGGGTCTTTCCCATAGTCACAATTGGCAACAGTGGCTCCCAATATGCCAATCGGGGGTCGCGGTTGCTAGCCGCGGATAGGTTCAAACACCAATGTTCAAAAAATTAATCGTTGATGCTAGCCGTGATTGACAACTGTGGCTACGATGGTGGTTGTTGTTGCATTGAGCGGCTAAAGAACTTTTGCCCATTTTTTAATTTTTTTGTTTTTAAAGGTTGATTTTTTTTAATTTTTTGATTTTGGATTGTTTTTTATTTTTGAAGTTGATTTTTCATTGTTTTTTATTTTTGAAGTTAATTTTTGCATCTTGTTTTCTTCCCCTTAGACCTTGACTATGCAGGCATGAGAGCTTGATTTGCTTTGCGAGCTGTTGCCTGAGTTGATCTGCGTGGACCTAGACTGGTTTGGGATCGTGGACCCTGGATATGTGTTGAGACTACTGACCATCAGGGTAGATCAAGCCTACATCACGATGTTAGTCCATTAACACTTTTCATATTTCTACTGGGGAGATGACAATGACATTAGAGGATGTATATCGTATTTTTAGGATCTTGATAGATGGACGTGCTATCACCTCTTTAGCTACCACAAAAAAGGCTACCATGTTTCAAAGGGTTTTCCGTGATAGGCATGTGGATTCATTAGGGGATATACAGCATAACGGGGTGCCAATGGCCTATTGGTACAAGGAGGATGTATTCTCATGATGCCAAGTCGCCTTGATGCACATTATCTATAATGTGCTTCTTCTAGATACTTTAGCAACAAGGTTCCCTTGGAACCTCTTGGTTATGGTTCAAGATCTACTAGGGAGCACCAAAATTGATCCACTCATCATGGCATGGGGGAGTGCACTCCTAGCCTAGCTATATGATGAGCTATACCACATCACGCGATAGGGGTGAGTAGGCGTAGGATGTAGCTTACTATTATAGATCTAGGTATGGGAGTATATCAGTATAGACCACCTTGGAGGATTGTCCCTGGGTATCACAACATTAGTGATGGTGACTCAATGCTATGGTACCTGTTGGCCATGAGAGTCGAAGGTATTTAGGGGTAGGTCTCACATCAAGGATTTGTAGTACTACACAGATGTATTGGAAGGGTTGCAGGATAGTCAGATCATATGGCAACCCTACTTGGATTGCTCCACATGGGAGGAGGCTAGCAGATACATGGCACAAACTAGGCACGACCATTGGGTTATTATGTGCAAGCTTGAAGTGCGAGAGTTTTTTTACTTCTCCCAAGTGACTAGATAGTTTAGAATCTAGTAGGACATCCCAGAGGAGCCAATCCTCTATTGTCACCTTAAGGTAGAGAAATAACTTACGTGGAATTAGATCATAGCTTTAACAGATGAAGAGGATACCCTAGGTGACATAGGGGTGGCAGATGTAGGTATGATGGCTGACTATGATGCATGATGGACTATGAGGCTATAGCATGGTTGCGGTCCTCTAGGCCACTCTAGGGATGGTACAACTAATGAGGTTATGTTTGATGACCCACGTGGATGTCAACTGCATCCCAGGACTGAGGGTGAGTGGGGTTAGGTAGCCGTACAGGAGGAGGAGCCACAGGAGGAGGAGGAGGGCAAGGAGGACGAGCTAGATGATACAGTGTCCCAGCTACAGGCTTAGGTGCATATTTTGTAGGCATTGCTATAGATAGCATAGTGACAAATATTAGAGAAATACACCTCTCTTGCTACAACACAGACTCAACTGAGTGCATAATAAACATGATAAAAGGGAGATGAGGAGGAGAGGACCACCCTCCAAGCATAGGTTGACTCAACTACTACTGCGATAGAGAATATCACTGCATAGAGGGATATTCTACATGCATAGTTGGATATTAGGACTACTAAGAGAGATACTCTCAGGGTACAAATAGGGGATCCTACTACTTCTCAAGCTACACCATCTACTATAGTCACTTTGAGATTGACAAGTTTGGATGCAAATGCATAGATTAAATGTCTACGAGGTATCATAGCAGATGATACAATGTAGCGTACAATAGATTCTACTTATATTGTTGCTCTAGAGGTTGATAGTAGGATATGTGGTGATGCTCTTCCAGCTAGTTCTATAGTAGGGGGCTCTCACCAGATTAGGCAAAGTGAGTCAGGGCAGTCATCAGTGCGGACTTGTCATAGGTTAAGGGTATGATTAGAGTGATCGATAGGTACCAGCTCTAAGAAGCCCCATAGAGAGGGTGCAGAGGGAGGAGGAAACTCAGGGGGTGCAGGCCATGCATGATTATGACATGATATCATTGTATTATTTTTATGTGTAATGTTTGAGGATCTACACTATTGTAGCGTATGAGAATTGTATACCTCATGTACTTATTGACATACACATGTATATATGCTACTCTATTTTATAACTCATTATGTGTATCATTGTATTGTTTTATGTTTATGTGAATGCAAAATGAATGCAATGTGTATATGATGTTTTGATTATGCTATATGGATGCGATGTACTAATGACATGTACTAGCTAGATGATAGATGTATGATTAAATGCTATGATCTAGATGTATAGATGCATTATGATGATGTATGCATATATGGATGCAATACTTTTTGTTAAATACATGTTGAATTTGTTTCAATTGTTTATGCATTTAATCTATGTGATATGATATGATAGATAATGTAGGTAATGTGATACATTAATTACATGAGGAATGAACTAATGTAAATAAACCTGTATGTTTTAATCACTTAAAACATAAGGAATGAAATTGATATGTGTTTTATAAACTAATGGATGACACCACATGATGTATAAAAATCATGAATTAAAATGGTAACTCCCATCATAAGAATTAATCAATTTAACATCTATGTGCGAGATGAGATGATGTGAGATGTATGGTTTTCCTTATATGTTTCTATAAATTAAAATATATGCATAAAATAATCAGTGACCATCTAAATATCATTGCTGATATCTATATGGTATCTATCCTATGTCATGAACAACCCTTAATAAAAGAAAAGTTCATAAGAAAATTGTGTATGATTTGATGAGATAATTTGTTACTAATGGGGATTTTTGAGGTTTTTCATGAGACTCAAACACCTTAGTTGATTAATCAAAAGTTGTATAATGACTATATAGGACTCATAAAAGATAAAAAAAATTGTTATGAAGACCAAGATACTCATTATCCATGTGTGTGCAAATGAATATATTAGATAAAACATAAAACTACCTCATTGCCAGGTGGATTCATTCAGTCCATTGCTGTAATGAGGATCACCAAATGCTCATCATGATCCTAAGTTTGGATGTAGTTGAACTAGACTACTAGATAATATAGGCCACCTAAAGCTAGCTAATTTTTAAATTGCTTAGAATTACCCCAATGTCAGGCAAGATTCATTTAGCCCATTGTTGTATTGGGGATCACTCAATGGCTTTGAGTACTGACCATTCCAGGGATTCAAGCTCTTCACCCAATTCTTTTCTTCACATTTATTGGGATACTTGCTCATGCTTAGTGATGAAAATTACTGTTTATTTTGCATGTTTTTTTTTAGCAAGGAATTTTGCTTTGATTTTAGGATTTTGCTTATTTTGTATGAAAGAAAGGGATTTATTGGGTAGGGGGAGCTTGTACTTTTGCCAATGATCAAAACTATAGACCATGTACATCACAATATGATCAAGTAAAAACCTTTCTCTTAAGGTGACCAAGGCCACTTTGTAGTGTTCATCATTCCTTGTACAGACTAGGATTGTTAATGTTTAAATTGTGATGGGATTTTGACATATGCTAGGTGATATCAAAACTAGACCTCATCTCCAAAAGCAAAGATAGATTTCTAAAACATCTGAGAAGAGCACTAGGTATGGTTGAATTATTGAAAAACCCTCATATATTCCTTATAGTAACAGGAAGGTTTGTGTTGAAAAACACAATTACTCACAAGGGTGATGGATGATGATGATGTAAAGATGCATGATTAAGATACAAACGTGGTGTTATTTGTAAGATTGTAAACACAACCTATCATAATGCAAGTGCAATGGATGAACATGCCTAATGCAATGCAATTACATGAATGCATATGTAAACTAAAAATGCAATACAAAATGTAAATGTTTTTGTGTTTTTGATGTTTTGCAATGTTTTTGAATTTTATTGCTTTTTGATTTGTTTGAATTTTTGGTGTTTTTCAAATATTTTTGAATTTTTGATTTTATGTGTGAAACGAATTTAGATGAAGAATGTTGAGAGGTTTAGGCTCTTCAACACCTTCTAGAAAGGTTAGGTAATAAGTACCATGTCCTATCTTCTCTAAGATAATAAATGGACCTAACCAGTTGGCCATACATTTATCTCATAGATGTGGCAGTAGGTTTGAGTTTTGTTGGTTCTCTTTTAGCACAAGATCCCCAAATTTAAAGTATCTCAAGTGGACTTTATTATTGTAAGCTCATTTTATCCGATCTTGGTAAACTCGGATATGCTCAAGAGCATCACATGATGTTCATAAAAAGTGTCAATTGATCTAGGTAAGCTTACCGCGCAGTGTTGTCATTGATGAAATCTTTCAATACAATGTACAATGTTGGAATTTCTAATTCCAACATTGTACATTATGGCCTCAACACCATATACTAGTGAAAATGGGGTTACCCCAATGGGCATCCGTATACTAGTTCTATAAGCCCATAATGCAAGAGGTGACTGAATATGCCAATATTTATGGTTTTCTTGAATAGTTTTCTTTAAGATTGCTACCACTATTTTGTTCGAGGCCTCTGCTTGCCCGTTTGCTTGTGGATAATATGGAGTTGCAAAATTGTGTTGAATATTATACTTGGATGTTAAAGCCCTTACAATTTTATTTTTGAATGAAGTTCCATTATTCGATATTATTTTGGATGGGATCCCAAAATGACATATTATATTATGGAGTATGAACTCCTTAATACATTCTCTTGTCTTTGTAGTTAAAGGTATTACCTCCACCCATTTTGTGAAATAATCAATGGCCGTTATGATAAATGTGTGTTGGCCCAAATATGGGTGAGATAACTTACCAATTAGATGCAAATCCCACTGAGAAAATGACCAAGCCGCTTAGATGTGTTGTAAGGCCTGTGATAATAGGTGTGTAAGATTAGCATGGTGTTGAAATTTAATGTACTTCCTAACATACACTGTGCAATCCTTCTCCATAATGGGCCATTAGTAACCCATTCGAAGGATGCATTTGACAATGACCATGTTGTTGAAATGGCCATCACATGTACCATCATGAGCTTATGAAATAACCCAAGCTGATTCTTAGGGTGTAAGGCAACGAAGTAGAATTACATCATAGCTACGATGATACAAAGTAAGACATATCTAGTCACTTTTTTAAATACTCTTTTTGTGGCATGAGATAATACCTATGGGATTACTCAAAGTTTAAGGAAATTATGTAATTATGATAATCAGTCTTGATAAGCAAAAAATTCAACTAATTGAATAATGTGTTCCCATTGAAATTCAATTTATACAAAAGCATATTAGAAAACAACCTTATGGAGAACAGTGGTACCATTCTCTACAAGAGCTTGCGAAAGCAAAGAGCCCCAAGGTGCCTTCTTTAAAAATTCTCTAGCTCTATAGAACCATTCATGGTTTGGTTCTCTATGAATCATGTGGATTGATTCTTGATTATTTTGTGCCTCACATATTATCGTGGATTGTGATAATGTTTTTACCTGAATGGTAGTGAAGTCAACAGACAAATTCTAAGAGATTAAAGATCCCAAATATGACATAGTATCTGCAAATCTGTTGGACGTTCGAGGGATTGCCTCGATATTATACCACTTCAATTGGGATAGGTAAGTATCCACAAGTTCCTTGTATACTTTCAAGATGATACATCTACATTGATAGATCCTCTTAAATTGATTAACAATGAGTAAGCAGTCACCAAAGATGTTGAAGAACACACGCTTATACTGAGAGGGAGGGTGAACAATATAAGATAACTTTTTACTTTTCTTTCCCAATAAATATTATGCAATGTATAGATAGCAATATTCATATCAATAATAAAAGCAATACACAAATCACCACACACAATAGAGCCACCAATTTTATGTGGTTCACCCAATGTGGGCTACTCCATAGAGAAAATATTTCACTAAAATTTTCTCAATCAATATCTTGGGAATCCTTTCCCTATTACAATGTTTATGGATCTCTATCCAAATGAGACACCAATCCCTTAATCAAGTTCATGGATCTCTATCCATAGGAGAACTCCTTTATCCTTAGCTCTGACTCATGTCCTCACTACCCAGGCTAATGGATATCTATCTACTAGAGACTATCGTCCTCTATACTCTGTCACCTTCAAATTTCTATCTCAAATCTAAACTAAACACAGTCCTTTGGTCTAGCACAAATCTACCTCAATATTTATCCTCTGATTTGCACTAAACTTAGTCTTTCGGTCTAGCACAAATATGTCCTCAATCTCTATCTCGATTCTAGCACAAACCTATCCTCAAATATGTACCAAAATATGTCTTTGGTATGGCACAAACCTATCCTCAAATCTACACCAAACTCTGTTCTCAAATCTGTACTAAACACAATACTTCGATCTAGCAAAAATCTGTCCTCAATATCTATCTTCAAGCCTTAACACAAAGCTTGACTCAATCTCAAATCAACTCTGCTAGATTTGACCCAAGCCTTAACTCAAGGTTTGAACAAATAAATCAATCAACTCTACTCTCAAGTCTTCTCAAAGACTTGTCTCAAATATGCCTTGTAAGCTTCCACAGAATATCACACTGATATGTCCAAAATTTCTCTCTAGAACTTGTCCAATCTACTCAATAATTCCTCACTAGAACTTATCCAAATATGCTTTCAATCCGTATTTTAAGCTTCCACAAAATCTTACCCAAATCTGTCCACAAGTCTTCTCAAAGATTTGCCTCAAATCTGCTCAATAGGTCCACACTAAAACTTGTCCAATATCATAGAAACATAAAGATAATTGTTAGAGACTCAATATGCTCTACATTCATCACAATTCTCAATCACTTTCAATCACTCTCTTAGAAACATATAGAGAATTTTTAGAGACTCAATATGCTTCACATTCACCTCAATACTCAATCATTTTCAATCACTCTCTTAGAAACATATAGAGAATTGTTAGAGACTCAATATGATTCACATTCACCTCAATACTCAATCACTTTCAATCACTCTTTTATCATAGAAACATATAGAGAATTTTTAGAGACTCGATATGTTTCACACTCATCAATACTCAACCTCTTTCTCAAATCAATTCAAATATATAATAGTTTATTTCACAAAACTTGAACAATCACTTCACACATTCACTTGACTAGGCTCAACCAACTCTACTCAACCAATCACTCAATGAAATTATCCTTGCTCACAAACCCTAGTCTAAGCATATGAATACTCACTCAAATATTTCCAACAATGCTTTATCAATCAATCTCACATAACAATGATACTCATATTTTTTCCAAACCCTAGTTCAATTTCTTCACTCAACAAATCACTTCAACAACAATGCTTATAAGACAATATTCACATAACAATGATACTCATGTTCTTTGCAAACCCTAGTTCAAGTTCTTCACTCAACTCAAACACTTCAACAACAATGCTTATAAAACAAGGTTTTATCAACAACTCTTAATTCCAGAAAACCTTGAAGCATTAATTAAAAACACTCTTCAACAATGCAAACCAAAAATCCTTTTCACTCCAAATTTCATTCACAAGTTTCAAAAATCACTCACTAGGAAGAATATGCCCATACCTTTTGTTGGATGTAGAAGTGCCTTTGGAAAGCCTGTCTTAATCACAATTTTATTCTTTCCAATTCCAATGGTTAGTCACAGCAATATTACTTCAACACTTTCCCAAATATTCCTTGGACATAAAACAATCACAACTCAATTTATGCCTTATTGCTCCCTTTTAATATAACACTCATCATACCATACATAAAGATAATTTTCTTGATACACCTTATAAAATTCAACTAAAATAATATCCAACACCATAAAAATATCAACCAAACACCTTACAATATTTTTAAAACATTTGTGCAAACAACATTAAAAATTTAATTTTGCCAAAATCCTTATAAATCCTTTAGCAACCCTAGAACCAATTTAAAACATGCAAAAATTAATTTTTAAATGCCCAAACTATATTCCCAAAAATTTCGATGACCAATTTTCAAGCATACCTCTTTCTTCCCCAAAAGGAGATTCGACGAGATTCGATCCACCGTCTCCTTTAGCCTAAGCGCCTTGGTGCTTGGGAGCCCATCGTGTGGGATACTAATTCCCACATGAAGGAAGGTATAGCCCCTTCCTCTTATGCCTTCACTCACCGTCTATTTCTCACGACACTCTTTCCTCACTTTGGATGCAACGCAATTTGTAGGCTCACAATTCTTAAAACTCGCAATAATAATCGAAGGCATGATGATTTTTGGTAGGATGGGATTTCCCCCATTATATACATGTTTTAATTTCTCCTCACATTGGTGGTGCTTTATTCAAAATCAAATTTTAAATTTTAAATTTGATAACCCACCTTAGGGTTATTTAACCTTAGCTTAAATTAATTTATAATTAATAATTATATTAATTAATAATTAATTTAAATAACCCTAAGGTGGGTTATTTACTTAACTTTATAAGTTAAGTAAGTTAACTAATAAATTAATTTTAAACTTCCTTTGCATAATATTATAAAATGATATTATAATATTATTTATTTGGGCTTTTTCTTGCACTTTGGACCTCATTTGACTTCCTTGAATTGGGTCTTGAAATTGAAACCGAAATGGATGCTGCCAACTGAAACTACTACTGACTAGTGCTGAAATTTTGACATCAATGACCACTCACTCTTGACATCAATGACAACTTATCACTCAAAATTTCCAACAAATGTTCAACTTTCTGATCTTCATGGTGAGCATTTTTTGGAGACCCAATATTAGGGCCTCGTATTCAATTTTGTTATTGGTGCAAGAGAAATTGAGTTTAAATGACAAGGGTATTGGAGCACCTTGTGGTGTGAAAAATACAATCCCTGCACCACCCCCTTGCTCATATTTAAAACCATCAAATAACAAATACCTATCTGCTTTATTATCCAGTTCTTCAGGTTCGGGCAACTCTGATAACACAAAGACTGCATCATCGGGAAGCTCTATGACGAGAGGCCTATGATATTCAAGGGGAGCCTCTGCTAGTTGATCTACTATGACTTTTTTTTTTTTTAAGAGAAAAACCCCTTGTGGGGCCACCTTGGTCTGAGAGACTGATCTACTATGACTTGACCTTTGATTGAATTTTGACTAATGAATTCTAGGTCGAATTTTATCAATAACATGATCCACTTTTCAGTATGGGTGTTATGATATGTCTTGCTCATCATATATTACAAAGGATTTTGTTTCAATATTACATGTCATATGATTCAACATGTGGCATAACTTCTTCATCACAAAGGCCACTGCTAAGTGCTTTTCTACATATACATATCGTAGCTCGTAACTAACTAGGGTTCGACTGATGTAATATATCGCCTGCTCTTTGCCTTGCATGTTCTTATGGGCTAGCATGGTTCCTAGTGCAAAGTCTGTGGTAGATATATACAACCAAAATGACACATATGGTCTAGGTGGAGCTAATACTGGTGGTGATACAAAGTATTGTTTGATCTCAACAAAGGCTTTTTTACATTCTTCATACCAGTTAAATAGGACCCCCTTGTGTAGTAGTCGATTCATGGGTTGACATTTATTTGATAACTACGCGATGAAGCGCTTTATGGATGCTACCTTGCCCTGTAGGATTCTTAATTCTTTGATGTTTGTTGGGGGACTTCATTTCTAATATAGCCTTAACCTTCATTGGGTCAAATTCAATACCTCGTTTGGACACGATTAATCCCAAGAGTTTACCTGAAGTTACGTCAAAGATGTATTTCTTGGGGTTTAACCTGATATTGTGCTCTATCAAATGATTGAAGACTTTCCTTAGGACATCGGTGTGCTCCTCACACAACAATGACTTGAACAGTAAGTCATCGATGTAATCTTCTAAGATTTTATGCATATAGTCATGAAAAATGTATGTCATAGCTTGTTGATATGTGGCATCAATATTTTTTAGACCGAATGACATAAATTTGTAGCAAAATATTCTCCATGACGTGTTGAAAGTTATTTTGTGCTAATATTCGGGTTTAATCTGAATCTGGTTGTAACCAAAAAAACCATCCATGAGAGAAAGCATTTCGTGACCTTCAGTTGCATCTATAAGAGCATCGATACTAGGCAATGAAAATAAATCCTTGGGTGTTGCCTTATTGAGGTCTTTAAAATCTGTATAGATGTGGATTATTCCATCAAATTTTTCTATAGTTACCATGTTTGATACCCATTATGAATAGTCGATGGGAATTATGAACTCTACATCCAACAAATTTTGCAGTTCATCTTTAACCATCAAGGCGATGGTTGGATGCATCTTCCTGAGTTTTTGCTTGATCGATTTATTGGTAGGGTCCAACGAAATGTTATGAGTAACCAGTTTTAGATCCAGACTCGGCATGTCCTTGTAGGTCTAAGCAAAAATATCAAGTCTCTATTTTAATAGAGGAATGAGGTTGGCATGTTACTTAGGAGATAAGTTATCTCCAAATTTAACCTTCCTTGGATTGGTGGGATCTTTGTTGATATCCACTTTGAAGGTTTTCTCTATTGACATATGTGACCCCTCCTCAAGCTGGTGAGGAGTAGGGATCAAATGGATGTCATCTGCTAGGTTCAAATGTTATATTGAATTAGGATCAACCTCAGAATGATAGACATCATATGCATAGATTGGCACAAAATGAAATGTTTGTAACATTTCTTCATTGGGGAAGAAATCTTCAGGCTCTAAGGGTGAATTGACGTGATCAAAATTAATGGCCTCAGGATTAAGGTACCAAGGTTTTGAAGGTTTAGATGGATTATGAAGTGGAGTGGTCAGATCAATGGAGACCATGTTGATGGAATGGAAGAAATATCTAGGACCACAAGGGTGAAACTCACTATCTTCGAATTGCTTCCCTTGCTCTAGATGTGGCTCAAGAGGTATGGGGATCATCAGGTCCACTTTGGGAATAGAAATAACAATTGGATCCTTAGGGAGAAGCAATTTCCTTAATTTTGAAGGACTAGGAAAAATATATGATATATCTCCTTCAAATTCATTTGTCTTCTTTGGATGAGAGGATCTGGGAATACCGCATGATAAATTGGCTCCATGTCCACAGGCTCCCTAAGATGACAAATATGTCGAGGCCCTAGGTAAGCCATATTTTTTTTGTATTCATATTCCTCATCATATGAGAAATATTCACCATCATCTTCTTCAAAATTGTATTATGGATTTTCCTCAGAAATAGATTCTACTTCGGACCTTTCTAAGGAGAGACTTGTATGGTAGACCAAGGTGGTTCTTCTATAACCATTGTAATAGGCCAATTAAATCTCCAAAAGTGTGAAGGTTTTGGGTGATAGGGATTCCAATCGAAATCATCCCTAAGGCTAAGATTTAGGCGATCTAGAGATATAGCTAATAACTCGTCCTACCCTCTAATGTGATAACCTAGACCGAACCTATCAATCAGCAATTGGCATTGAGATTGATACAGAGTTTGATGCCCTTGTTTAAATAAACCTAGTCTGTAACCATGCCAATGGTAATGATCAAAATAGCGAAGGGCATACTCAGGGTTCGATAGATAATGAATATTTACAGCAAAAGGTTCATCATCATCTTCTTCTATGGTCAAGTGATTTGCAAGTTGATCCAAACATCCATAAATGAAATTGATCTGATTGGGTGGCACCCCTAGTGGTACCACCATCCCAACAGGAAAGGGATGGGCTTGAAGCCTACCCATATTTGTTTAGTACCCAATATAAGTATTTAATATTATATTATTATAATTTTGGGGTACCTAGAAATAGATATTTGGGGATATATTATTATATTGTATAAGGGTTGGCATGGGCCACACATAACCCAAGATTGATTGTATTATAATATAATATTATATTATATTAATAGTGGGCTCCCCAAAGTAGAATTAGAAGATGGGTATATAAAGAAGAGATATTGGTCATTGTAAGGATATGAAGAGAATTATATTGTAGAAGTCTTGGCTCGTGGAGTTGAGGATTTTGTGGAGTGGCTTTCTTCCAAAAGAAGTATTGTATGGTGTTGCACTACCTCAAGGGTTTGCTTATGTTTTGAATACATTGCAGTAATTTCCATATTTGTCTTATTTTACATTATATGGATCATTCATTGTGGTTGTTATGCAATATATCTGCAATTTGTTAATGAATTATGTTGTTAAGAAAATGAGGTTATTAAAAAGTGGTATCAGAGCGGTGATTTGGGCAAAGTGGATTTATTTTTGCAGAGCTAGGGCATGTTTCTCAGGAGCAACGATTTGGGAAAATTGGGGATTTTTTGTAGAATTGTAGAATTAGGGTTTTTTCTGGAAAAATATCTCATCTTTTAGGAGTTATATCTCTGTGAAATTTCATCCTATTTAGATGATTCTTAGATTAGTTCATGCAGAATTTGAAGATATTTAAAATGAGTGGTCATATGAAGGAATCCGAGCAGTATTGAGGGAGATACGACCTTTTGAAGTCAGTCATCCGGAACAAGGGTAGTGACAAATTTTTAAATCATGAATATTTTGGAAGACGAATTTTAGTTTGGGTAAGCAAATCAGTTGTAATTTATTTTTTTGGAAGAAAAATTGCAGATCTAGTTGTTTGTGTGGAATTTTAGCTTAAAATTAGTGGGGAGATATAATTTTCATAAAAACCTAGTTTGCATTAGGGCATCAACTATGGAACTACAATTTTTTTTTGAAGGAAATGTTATTGATGTGAGAGAGTGGTTGAAAATAGTAAAATCTCAACATTGTGAAGTCATGTTACGCTGTTGCTTTAAGAGTTTTTTTGGGGGGGAAGTCTTGCAATGGGTAGAAATATTTATTAGGGATAATCCCTTGTGCACTTGGAGTGAAATAGAACCAACATTATTGAGTAAATGGGAACATATTCAATTACAAATAAAGTTAGATGTTTGCAAGAGAGATATTGAGGGAAGGAATAAAAAAATAGATAGCTTGATGGATGTCATCAAAGACCTTGAAAAAAACTACAGGGAATTCAAAATGAGTGAAATGAAATGAAAGGAGAATGGGAAGTTTTCAAGAAATAGAATGAAGACTATGAAAAAGAAATAAAATTACTCAAGAAGGAGAAAGAGAAAAATATTAAGGAAGACATTGAGAAGAATGAAGCCATGTATTTGAATATTGAAAAGCAAGAGAAGGATCAAAAGGGTTTACATTTATCTAAAAATTCTATTTTACAGGTTCATGGAAGCATTCAAAAGGAGCAAATTGTTATTTCAATTGACCTTAGTAGCATATATAATTTTATTAACATTTCTTTGGTTAAGAAGTTGCAGGTTAAAGCAACAATAATTAAGGACACACAGTTGAAGGGTGAGCATGTTCATATTTTTGAAGATTTGAAGATCACCATGGATAAATATGTTTTACATTCAAATTTTCATGTTATTGAGATGAATGATGAGGATATTATTCTTGGTTATCCTTGGTTAGATTCTTTGGGTACTGTTAACATTAATGTGCAAAAGAATTTTATGAAGTTATGGTACAAAAAAAAGAAAATAACATTACAAGATATTTCTCAGCTTTAGGAGCAAAGATCCAAGGAAAAACAAGAAGTGGTTGCAGAGGAACAACTTGAAGATCAAATAGAAGAACCTGAAATAGAATCCAAAAAGTCAGCAGCAACAATAGAGTCCATGGAAGAAGCAACAACAATTGAGTCCATGGAAATAACAAGTTACTGAGTCAAAGAAAACTTTGATAGAAGAGAACAAGGACACACCGAATAAAAGGAACATGAAAGAACAATGTGTAGAAGATTTTAAAATAGTGGAGCCAAATGTTGAGGAGTGAAAAAAATTAGAACATCAAGTTAAGGTGACACCATATCGCCATCCACACCACCATGAGCAGCAACAATCTTGGAGGCATGCCTCAAGACAACAATATTATGGTTCTACATGGAATCGGAAGGGCATAAAGTATGGAAGTTTTTGGAAGAGAAAGCATAGTGATCCTGGTTTTCAGAATGGTTCATCAACATCAAGGAAAAAGTGGACCCATCATTCAAATTATCAAAAGACAGTAGCAGAAGCATGGAGCCAACAAAGCATATTTGGATACTCAAGTGGCAAAATGACATACCAACATCAACATTTTTTCACTAGGATGGATGAATGATCGAGATTGGTACCAGTTGCTAACATTGCTTGGAAAATCATATTATCTTGTTTCTTCATATGTTTTGAGGATGAAACATTTGTAATGGGGATGGAATGTTAAGTACCCAATATAAGTATTTAATATTATTGTAATATTGAGGTACCTAGAAATATATATTTGGGGATATATTATTATATTGTATAAGGGTTGGCATGGGCCACACATAACCCAATATTGATTGTATTATAATATAATATTATATTAATAGTGGGCTACCCAAAGTAGAATTAGAAGATGGGTATATAAAGAAGAGATATTGGTCATTGTAAGGATATGAAGAGAATTATATTGTAAAATTATTGGCTCGTGGAGTTGAGGATTTTGTGGAGTGTCTTCCTTCCAAAAGGAGTATTGTATGGTGTTGCGCTCCCTTAAGGGTTTGCTTATGTTTTGAATACATTGCAATAATTTCCATATTTGTCTTGTTTTACATTATATGGATCATTCATTGTGGCTGTTATGCAATATATCTGCAATTTGTTAATGAATTATGTTGTTAAGAAAAAGAGGTTATTAACAATATCCTATGCAGATTCTATGATTGGTGTAAAATTTATGTTCTGCACTAGGTATTCAACTAACTCAGGGTTGACTAGGTGGATCATCACTTGTGGTGCATATGATGCAGTTGATGACATAGGTGAGGCAGGCTAAGGTACCTCCTCGACTATATTTTGTGAGTTTTACTCCTCCATAAGATTTTGAATCTCGATAATTGCTATGTTGGGGATTACCCTAGGTTCCTTTTCATCCAATACTCACTTTAATTTCTGGTCGTTCTTTAGCCTAGTCGATGTTGTAGGTTTTTCAAAAGTAGTCATTGTATTAGGTGTTGGTTGTGGTGTCGATGTAGAAGGATAAACGCACACTGACTTTGAATTGCCTACTGGATTTTTGATAGGAGTTGTAGGTCTAATATCCAAGTGCGTATATGAGAGGATGAAGTCTCTTAGCAAATCAACCCGATTGACATATTTAAATGGCTCTTCATCTGAAGGGACTACATGTACTTGTATCTCTTGTACATATTTGATGCATTGGTGTAAAATCGAGGGGATGCAACGCATGTCCCTTATCCACGGATGATCTAGGAGAATATTATACTACATAGCACCTTATAGAACATGGCACATAATTGGGATGGTTTTTAGCCCAACCTGAATAGGAAGGACTATTATGCCTACTGTCAAGCACAACGCATCGTTGAAAGCTCGTAACATAAAATTTGAAGGTATAATATGCAAATTAGGCAAATTTAGATGTCCTAAGGCCTTCGTAGTGATTATGTTGATCGATGATCCTGTATTAATCAACACTCGATTGAAAGGAGTGTGGTTCACACATGCGATGATATGTAGCGGAAGGTCTGCTATAGCAGTGGAAACTATTTTAATTTCATGATCATAAAATTGGATCATAGGTTCCTAGCACTGCCGCACATACCCCACAAAGTTAGTGAAAGCTTCAAGATATTGGAGTTGAACTTTAGTGGCCCTTAAGATATCCATTAGCATATCTCTGTTCCTAGGAGACTGTTGTATTATCTTATATATTGATAATTTTTCCAAGGCTATTTGTAGACTTTGGATGAGTCTATTCCTAATTGTTACCCCCGATATTGTTGGTGGGCTTGGCAAGGGGTTATTTGCTAGCCTTTGCTAAGGTGTATCTTGAATTTAAATAGGTGTTGTAGGAGGATCTGGTTGGTTGTACCTCCTATTCCTGGTGACCACATTCACCATACCGATAAATTATTGAGTGGGTGGATCGATCTGCACTTGGTTGACTTGTTCGGTATTGTTCCTTAGTAGCTCATGATTCGACAAGGGATCTTTGAAGATTCCCATGTTTGGTTGTCAGGTTCCAAGGGGTTATCAATTAGAAACTCATTCCTATCAATCATATTTTGCACCCTGCTTTTAAAATCGTGGCACACTTCGATGTTGTGCCTCTTTTGTCTATGGTATGGGAAATAATGATCTTCCCTATATCTTTTTTGATTTAGGGTTATTAGGATCGATCAATTGAAATTCGAGCAACTTTAAGGCCTTAGCCTTGCACAATTGATTGAATATTGATGTCAAAGTCTTAGAAAATGGCATAAATTGATGAGGTGGACTACATTCTTTATCTTTGCCTTGCTTTTTATTATGCTAATTGTATTGTGTAGGGGGTGGTTGTGCCTGATAGTTTTATGGTTGTTGGCTCTTGTCCCCCTTTTGAAGGTTCAACATGACTTGATTTACATGTGCAGGCTTGGCTTGATGATTTTGATTCTTCATGCTTTTTTTGTTCCACTCGTTCTTTATCTAAATTTTCAAGTCTCCTTCCTACAACTTGATATCCTCGATGACCTTGGCTTGTGCCAAGGCCTCTTCGAATGTTTGATACTACTGTAATTGTAGTAATAGTGAAATGTGCTTTGTGCAGTTCTTAGTAAACATTCATGTCAACTCTGTAGTTGGGATGGAGAATGGAAGTTTAGCCATTAATTTCCTCCATCTATTGCCATAGTCCATGATTGGCTTGTCATCATATTGCTTTAGAGTAGCCAAGTCAGACAGATTGGTCTTCTTGACACCAAATGAAAAGTGTTCAAGAAATGCATTTGCAAACTATTTGAAGCTAGTGATGCTATGCGTCTTCATATAATTGTACCATTCTAGGGCTGGGCCTGAAAGGATTATTATAAAATTTCTTAGAAATAAGGCATCGTTGTTCTAAATCTAAAAACACATATTCATGAAGCTAGTCACATGTTACTGTACATCATCATCACCTCAGAATTTGTCTAGCTTAGGCATCTCAAAATGTTTGGGATACACTGGGATAGGGATCGAGGGACATAGATGTTGATTGTGAATTTTGTTTAGAGTAGGCTTTTGATAATTTGTCCCCGATTTTTCAATAGCTTTGACCTTTTCAGCCAGGGTTTTGAATGCTTGAGAGGATAAGATTTCATCTTCTCTTAGTGACTTTTGTGGTGCTAGAGGAGGTATATTTCTCTTAGACCGAGATGGATGATTTTTCTCATTATCCACATCTATAGAGGAGGGCTCAGGATATTGTTGATCTTGCTCATCCCTCTCTGACTCCTCATACTGACTACTCCCAGGTTGGTCTAACGTGTGACACTATTGCTATCTTGGAATATGTTGGGATGTATGATGAGTATGATTCTTAAATTGTATAGGATGTAACTTTGGATGTGATACAACACGTCTAGTGTTCCAATGCTCCCTATATTCACTATTAAGAGGTATATTAGCCCAAGCTAACATGTCATCTCTCTCTTCACCCTCCTTCTGATTGAGGATGCGTTGTTCCTACAAGCACTGCTCATATAAATATTGCCTAAGCAACATTTGTCTTTGAGTATCCTCTTGCTCGAATCACTGATGCTTTGCACACACATCTTCCAACTAATCTTGGAATATGCACTATTTATGTTCTGAATCAAATCTACATGTTTTATCTGCAAGATCAACTGTGTATGGCCTTTGGATTTGTAATTTGGTGTGAGGATCCTTATGAGTATGGGCTCCAATAGATTTATCTGCTACACTCTTGCCTTTGTTTGTAAATACTGCATTGGTATTACGTTGATGCCTTTGTTCTATGCCCACATGTGTGGATGGGGTGCGTGTGTTACGAGAGAATTTTGAACATTCTTCTTGTGCATAGGTATGCTTCTCTCTATCCTTATTGCATGTTATCTCAAAGTGAGAGTGAGTAATAGAGGTCCTATACCCTATTATTCCTAGCACTTGATCTAGTTTGTTGAATTTACTAGTTCTCCAAGGTTCATTAGGAGGCGTACCATTGACTCCAATAGTATTGAGATCTATTGTAAACCTTCTAGATTTGTTGTAATTTAGAGTCTTTGTGGGTCTATGTTTTGATGAAACCCTTTCATCTTGCCCTAAATTAGGCGAATCTTGTCTATGCATATCTTATGACGATGGGGATCTTGAGCCACCCTCAATTCTATCATGAGAGAAATGTGTATTACATTCCCCCATGGGTCGAGTTATCACCTCTAATGCTGGTTGAACGTCATTCGAAAGCATTTTTGTAGGAGGTTCAAGCTTGTTGTGTTGTGTGTGGGTTGGTGCCTCAGTTTTTGCCTCGACTGTGTGTCCAAGGTGGTGGTTTTGTGTGTTAACCATGATTTGTGAATTTATCTTGTAAGTTTTAAGAAAAACAAAGTATACAAAGTTTTTATCTCATTTAATTTTTCTTTGTGTATCCTAAAACTGTTTAGTGCATTTTGATTTGTTGAGTATATAGTCTAACTCTTATCGTGTTTTTGTAAATGTTGATGATACTCTTAGATAGTTAAAAAAATTTCACCTATATACTTGCACATGCCAGAATATGGGAGTGAAATCCATACTCAACGAGGTAGCATCGGTACTACCAATCCTCACTCAACACACCATATTTAGCTATACACCCTTTGAAGATGAGTGCATGCAATTTTTTATGTATAGGATAGTTCTTGGGTCAGCCTTGATCATGAATGGGTCCCAATGATACAATATCATATGAGCCAACCGAGTGGTAATAACTTCCACTGTTGGTCTCGATAAATGAGTTAGATGTGAGAGCCCAAAATCACTGATGTTTAATTGAATCATGGTGTGTGTGTGTTCTTTTTAATTTTGCATAAATGAAAGATGCATCAAGAAGCATTCATGATTCTTTTCTCTATATGCCTAGAAAATAACGTTTAATTTTTAGAGAAATGCAAAACTAAATGATCTTGAATTTTAGAGTATGCAATGCAAAATTATCATGAAATTAGCCTTTAATCAGGCCTCAAGCAAGTAAACTCTAACACACATTCTACACAGTGGTCGTTATTCTGTGTAGTAGGCAATAGTATCGATCACTAGATAGAAAAGCAATCAAAAATTCTAGTCGTTGGGGACTAGGGCAGCCAACATAACTGGCTGCTATTCCTAGTAGCGGCTAGCAACTAACATAGTTTTTCCAAAAAGTCATCTTATATTTTCACTATGTGATCTGATTAAAGCCTAAAACACAGAGAAAATACAAGAAACATAAAAATGTAGAGGCTACCTACCTGGAGATCCTCATTTGATGAAGAGACAGGCTACTTACTGTCTTACAATATTCTTTGCTAGTCGTTGTTGCTCAGGGTGGCTAGGATGCTAAGCCACTATTTTCAATCATGGCTGGGACTATGAGCCACTGTTAATCAGAGTGACTAGAACCTGCATATAGAAAACACATCAGACGAGTAAATGCAACAAAAAATGTAGGGTGTCCACCATGATCACCACTTAAAGAGGCTTTAAAAGTCTAACAACTAATGCAATATGCTATCAAAAGACAAGATTGGTCAAATAACCAAGTGCAAAGAAAAAGAGTAAAAGAATGTGCTCATTTTTATTAATAATTGCAAATATGTTTTACAACATGGTTACAAGAACATCCCTCTTAGGTATTTACCATTATGATACATATTATAATCCACAATTCATGTGGTAGATACCTTCAATAGACTCTTAAGGTCTTCAAACTTTTCTTGAGGGCTTACTAGGATGTCTCCTTCTCCAATGATGAGCACCCGAAATGCTCATTTTATATACACTATTAAGGGGCATCATCACTGGTTTAATTAGCATTAGAAATGTATTTTTATTTAACTTATACATATAATTGATAGAAAATTTGATATTATGCTTAACGGGTTTTTTTAGTGGAAACTGTATATGAATGTAGGTTTTGGTACTAATCCGATGTTTTTTTAGTCTATCTCCCAAATGGACTTGGCATGCTTTTGCTTAACTGTGTCTAAGGTATATGGAGTATGCACC
Source organism: Wollemia nobilis (assembly GCA_028583015.1). Classification (NCBI taxonomy): domain Eukaryota; kingdom Viridiplantae; phylum Streptophyta; class Pinopsida; order Araucariales; family Araucariaceae; genus Wollemia; species Wollemia nobilis. The sequence continues at coordinate 4,966,553 of JAQPPZ010016822.1, forward strand.
TTACTCTGGCACCTTACTCCCATACATGGGGAGGCACCTTACTTTAGCGCCTTACTCCAATACATGGGGAGGCACCTTACTCCCATACATGGGGAGGTGCCTTACTCTAGCGCCTTACTACCATATATGGGGAGGCACCTTACTCCCACACATTAGAAACACCCAAATTGGAGATGCCACATGACCAAGTCAACATTGACCAGGTTGACCAAGGGGATAAGGAGGAGGTTGCACGTGAAGACAAAGGAGAACTATTTTAATCATGCATTTATTAAATAGAATAAAGTATGTTTTATTATTATAAACTGATTGGTCGGCTGACCTTGTAAAGCTCTTAAATAATTATTTTTAGGATGCATTAGTTTAGGATTTGTTTGTTATGTACACCTAAGGATTTTAATATTTATCATTCTGATGAACGGACATGCTTTAAAATAGGGAAATAAAATCTGTGTAGAAACCAATTGTAACTAATCACGTCATGTGATTAAATTATATTAATTTGTTATTATAACAATATCTGGCTGCGCTTTATATAAAGACATAGGCCATATGGACAAGGAGATAAATGATTAATCTTACACAGAAATTATATTTTATTTTATTCTTTATTTAATTGATTAAGAGTGCAACTCCTCTTATTTGAGCAAGCTCTACGTAGCTAGTTGAGCGGACTATCTACGGGAGCTTGGGCCCACTCCCTACAATAGTCCTCCCTTGTTTTATTTTTGTATTTATTTTATAGATTAGTTTATTGCTTTATTCTCTGCTTTGATTAATTTAGATGTGTATTTATTTTCTTGTATATTTTATTTTTGTACATTTATTTTCAGTACTTTAGTTTAGATGTAATTTATTTATTTAATTTTTTTGCACTTAGTTTATTTGGTTCTGCTGAAACTCAAATGCATGAACATCCCCCACCAAACTAAATAAGGTACAGACGGATTCATTTCCCAACACTGAAGGCATATACTATGTGTGACACTCGTAAGTTTATGGAAAATTATAGAGATGAATTTAAAAGAACATGTTGTTATGGAGTATGCTCTTCACTTGTGCTTAAGGTGACCTAGTGAATAAAAAATAAACACGTTCCTTTAAAATATTGCTACGCCCTATTTTCTTCAAGGTGCTAGCCGTAGGTAGTCATTTATCGGCCTGCACATTTTATCGTAAAGTTGAAAGAGTTTGGTTGTGAGGCCATGAAGGAAAATACTCTCCTCATGCTACAACATATCAGACTAGTATACAAAGAAGAAGATGGTTTTCAGAAGACTAGCTTAGATATAGGCATGGGGGGGACCCCACCTTCATCATTGCCACCAATAACACAATGAACATTGTTCACAGTGTTCATGGAAAAAAAATTATCTTCTACTGAAAAGGCTCCAAAGTTAAGAGTAAATAAAAAACAGAGTTTTTTTTGCTACCTATTGGAAGAGAGTATCCTCTTTCCTAAGGACCAGCTTGGTCTAGAAGGGAAATGAGAAATATCCAACCGATAGCTAAAAAATAGGGGAGGAGCCTGGAAGAAATCAGATGTCTGCACAAAGTCCACATGGTGCCTGAGCACGAAGAAAAAAAATGAATGGAGCTCATAGTGGCCAGAAAAAATGGCACATAAAATCTCAATGAGGTGTCTCATGGAAGCATCATAGTTGAACACCCGACACATGTCGTAGATGATGGTGAACGAATTGATTTATCCCCAATCTTGAAAGCAGAGAATTGCAGTGTTGCTCTAATTTTGCCTACGAGAAAAAAATCTAGAGGGGGAGATCATTTTGATTTGAACGCACGTGTGTCGGGACTGTATAAATTTTAATCAATGAAAAAAATGAGTGACACGTTCAGGAGCACACGATGAGAAAAATAAATAACGCACAAATATTAATCTCTACAAATGCATTTAGAGAGAGATACGTCAAAGCATGATTAAAATATTTTTATATGTGCCATTGATGATGAGTTGAGTATTTCAAATGCACAGTGCCAATATTTCAGATTTTTTTGACAACATTTTTAAAAATGTGGAAAATAAATTACAGAGAAGAGATAGAATTTCACTATGGTGGAGGAGAATGCCACTTTTTAAAAATTACCAGATCATCTATTGCAGTTGAATCTGTCCTTTGATGTAGAGGATAAGAAAAAAAAAGAGAAAAAAAAGAATCGAGATCTTTTCTAGGCATGCTCCCTTCCATGACAGAATAAATGAAAAAAATAGAGGTAAACTATGGCTGCAATGGTAGAGTCCACACTAGAAAAAGAATACCTTGATGGATAAGATTGAATAATCTGGCTTGTGGAAGTCGTGCAGGACGGATCCGATGATGGAATTCTAAAATTGCATCATTTCTCAGATTTTTATCCTTAGAAAAATGACGTCTTCATTGATTGTTGTGGGTCATTGATGGCTAATCATGATGTGTGTGTTCAAATTCATAGCTTCACTACTGGAGCAACAACGTGTAGAGGAAGAACAACAACAATGATTAATAGTATGGAGGAAGATGGCAACCACAAAAAAAAAATAAAAATAAAAATAAAACATTCTCCAAGCACATCAACGTCACAACAATCTCATTCTCTAGTACACCAGGGTTACAGACAACATGAAGACATTTCGCACAATCGACATCATACACCTCAGGTTCTATAAAATTCACCCAGACATGTATTGATTTTTCTGTTAATTATGTGCAAAGTTATTTTAAAAATAATTTCTATGTTAAACTCAGTAGATGCCCTTTAAAAAATTCTCTCCATCAAACTCTCCCAGTAGAGTGCAGTCACATGATGTACCTCGGATAAAAAAATTCATTATTCCGAAATAATTTAAAAACAAAGAAAATGAAAAAAGGAAAAATTATGGCATTCACATGAATAAAATTGGCCCTGTTTCATTACCGCATTGTGAGAAATACGTCCGGTGGAATGCCAAAAAGAAAAAAAAATTGTTGTGGCATTCACGTAAATAAATTTGGCACTGTTGCATTGTGACAATGGCGACTAACATATGTAGACGATTGTACTCTGTATCGCAAAGGAAGTTGTAGAGATGGATTAAATGTGTTTTAGATGTGGGCAGAAGGCGACCACACTTATTTTTAAATTTGGTCTCACCAAATTTGTTCACAGTGTAAAATAAGAACATTTGCTTCTGCTTCCCATAGTTGATGGTCGGTTGTGATGTATTTTCGACTCCTACGGATGCAACAATGCTCCATGAAAGAAAAAAAATAGTAGCACTCAACGGAGAAAAAACATCAATACCCAATGAAAAAAAAACAACAGAATCCCTTGTATTATCATTAGATGTCGGATGATCTTGTTCTTTTCTTCTTCTCTTTCATTACCATTACCTTGTTAAAGCAAAGCCAATAGAATAGAGAAGGATTTTTGTAGAGCATGGGGATATTGAAGTAGAGCCGATAGAATAGAGAAGATTCGAACTGTACATTGAACCAGACAAGAAATATCAGCACACAAAAATTAAAGGGTTTGCGACAAAGGGTTTTTGCAGATCAAGGAGGGTTTGCGACGGAGTATTGTATTAAACATCTATTTCATTGGGTTTACTACAAGATACTAAAGCAGAACGCGGGGATACTGAAGCAGAACCGATAGAACGGAGAAGATTCAAACTGCACACTGAACCAGACAAGAAATATCAGCACAAAAAAATTAAAGGGTTTGTGACAAAGGATTTTTGCAGAGCAAGGAGGGTTTGTGACAGAGTATTGTATTAAAACATCTATTTCATGGGTAAGCACATTTTCCATCCTCTTTCGATTTATAAAACAATTTAAGTAGGTAGGAGAAATACATTCATTATAAGGGTTTGCGATAGAAGGTTTTATTATCAGCAAGGGTTTGCAGTGGAGGGTTTGCAGAGCAAGGAGGGTTTTATTACACATTTATTTCATCGGATCAATAGTACAGAGGGTTCGACTATAAAGGATTTGAAAATGGAATAAGGGAAGCAACAATTGCAAGAACCAATATATGTCAATGAGAAACAGTACTTGAGGATATTAAGGCGTCGACAAGCTCGAGCAAGGGCAACAACAATGAAGAGGGCGTATCGAAAAATAAAAATAAAAAATATTCTACCACATAAACAGGTGGAGAATAAGGAACAATCAAAGGCAAATCACCAAAATAAGTTTTTAGATGAGGAAGAAACTTACAGTCCCACAACTACACCACTCATGTGTGCACCAAGACTTTATGTGAAAGAGCTAATGAAGATGAAAAAGAAACTTGAAAGCATGGAAAGGAGGGATAAATTAAGAGAAACTAAATCAGATGAGGTTATAAACACCATTCGGAGGCTGGAAAAGGAAAAAAACCAACTCAAGGAGCAAGTGTCAAAGCTACAAAACCTTGCAAACATGGTTCAACATGAATGGCATGTCCTCAAACAAGCCATCCACCCCCCAATCATTTATGCAATAGAGGTAGAAAAAACAAATGCAAATCAAATAAAAGAGGTACAAAAAAAAATCCAAAACATGGAAACAAGAGAAAATGAGCTACGAAATGAATTAGCAAAGGCAAAGACATGGTATCAAGTAGTAAAAGAACCAGTCAATCAAAAAAAGAGTTGATAGAGAAGCAAGTAAAAATTCAAATAACAGAAGAGAAAGAAAGACATGAGAAGTTATCAAATATAATCATCAAAGGGTTGAAATATTATGGGGACAGGGAAGACACAAATCGTTTAACCAGGGACTTCTTGTCAGATCGATTACAATGGAAGGGTCAAATAAAAAAAGCAAGCAGAATTGGTAGGCTGAGAGAAGGAGGCAGAGATAGACATATTCGGGTCACATTGATGAGCTACGAGGATAAAATAAGGTTACTTAAAAACAGAGGCATGTTGAGAGGGTCACAATTTTATTTAGATGATGACCTAACATTTTTACAGCAGGAAGAAAGAAATAAGGAATGGAAAAATGTGAGGGCAACAAGGAATGAAGGAAAACATACATATTTAAGAAATGTAAAGGTATACATCACATCTAAACAAATCCAAAACAAATAGGGAGTATGGCCCGCCTAGGAACTTCTTACAATGGTAAGTTGGAACTGTAGAGGTTTCCCTTGGAGAAGAGGACCCGGGTTAGGGCCCATTGCTAGAGACAAAGATATAATCATATTGACATAAACACATGAACACGATGGATGTAGGACTCCAGAATTTGTGGGATACAAAAAAATAGTAATATGGAATAAAGCAACAGAAAATGGCAAAGGGCATGGGGGTATTATGGTTTTAATAAAAGAGGAATGGGATAGGGTCATTAAAATTGAAAAACAAGATGAAAACAAACAATACATCTGGATAAAGATCCTAGAAAATAAGTCATTTATTAGCATAGCAACATGTTATTTTGCTCCCAAGAATTCTAAATTCTATAAGAAACATGACCTTAACAGAAAAGATCCATACTCCTCCCTAAAAAGAGACATTTCAATACACAATAAGTTGGGGGAGATTATATTAATTGGAGATTTCAATGCAAGGACAACAAATAAGCAAGATAACATTCTAGAAGGTAATGAAAATATTGAGATTAATCCTCTTTGGATGCCAGAAGAGGAAAATCAATAGTGGACCAGGACTTGAAGATGAGCATGGGGCTATCACGCAATATGGAGAAGAGTTGTTAGGTATTTGCAGCATATACAATTTGATTATTTGCAATGGGATGAACAAATGGAAAAATTCAGGAAAGTATACATGCAAAACATATAAGGGACAAAGTGTAATAGACTATGTAATATGTTCACAGAATTACATACAAAAAATAGAGGAGCTAGAAGTGGAAGATTCTCCAATGGAACTTAAGTCAGATCACAACCCAATTGTTATGAAACTTCGAATGCATGGAGACAAACCAAGGGAAAAACAATTGCAAGGCAATAAAAATAAATATCCTCACAAGGGAAACATTCTCTTAACAGATGAAAATTGACAGAATTTTAGAGCAGTATTAAATTACAAATCACAGGAAAAGGAAGAACCACATCACAGTATTAGAGATTACAGTAAGAGTGAATGGTTAATGCGCATTATTCAAGAAGATCTAAACAAATGCAAGAGAGCTAAACCTAAAAATAAAGAAAGGAATAGCTTCCCAACCAACCCATGGTTCAATGAAGATTGCAAAAAAATGAGAAGATTACTAAAGGAACCAACGGGTAAAACAAGAGCAAACAAAAAAGCATATGAGAAACTGGTAAGGGCAAAAAAAGAAGAATACACTAGAACAAGAAGGAAATAATTGATTTACTTAGGGAAGCATGAACCAAAGAAATTTTTGAAGGAACTAAGCGTGAAAAGGATACAAACTGAAAATAACATAACAGTTAATCAGTGGTTGGAGTATTCAAAACAACTGTATCAGTGTAGTAACCAGCAGGAGACACCCCCTACTATCATTGTCAAAAAAGAACTTTTCACAATTGAAGACATTATTCAAGGGATAAAAAAGTTAGCAACTGGTAAAGCCCGTGACATAGACAATCTTCAAGCAGAGCATATAAAATGGGGAGTAGATATCTTGGCATCATAAATCAAAGAAATTTTCAATGAGGTTATACAAAATGGCTTCCCTACTAAGTGGACAACTAGCTTGACCATTCATTTGTTTAAAAGTGGAGATGTAAATAATCCCTCAAATTATCAAACTATCATGATCAAACCTCTCTTTGCAAAGTTATTTGGGAGTATGATAGAGCGTAGGATCAACATATGGGCAGAAGAAAAGGGAAAAAGAGCAAAGGGGCAAGCGGGTTTTAGGCCCAAGCACTCAACTATTGATCTTTGTATCACGCTCAGACACATAGTGGAAAAAATATGGGACAAAAAAGATGAGGCTTTTTGTTGTTTTGTAGACTTCAAAAAGGCATTTGACACAGTGCCAAGGAAAAATTATGGAGTAGAATGGAAGAGCTAGAGGTTCCATCACTATAGGGCAACAGTTCACAGACTATATGAGCATGTAAAGGCTAGAATCAGAACACAGGAAGGGTTATCTGAATGTTTTGGTAGTGACATAGGTGTCAAACAGGGTTGCCCTCTATCTCCGACCTTATTTGGGCTGTACATTGACAAGTTAGAAGAATGGATAAACAAATTTGGGGGAGAGGGTGTGTATTTAGCCAAATATGTGGTAAAAATCCTCATGTATGCAGATGATGTAATTCTTGTGGCCAAAACAACCAAAGATCTAGAAGATCACCTTCAAGCTCTAGAACTCTTTTGTAAAGAAGTTGGGATGCAGGTGAACACAAGCAAAACAAAAATTATGATTTTTTAGCAAAAAAGAAGCAACAACTCAAATTTTAGTTTGCAGGATAACCGCTTGATGTAGTAGTAGAATACAAATACCTGGGCATAGAATTTCATGTCAAACTTAATTGGAATACATGTAGGATGAAAAGAACTCAAAGTGGTTGGATAACACTATATGCACTTCAAAACATGTGTAGGAATGCCGAGTTGTGGGACTGGAAGACCACCAAGGTCTTATTTGGCCTACTTGTTACACCAATTCTATTGTATGGTTGCGAGGTGTGGGCTAGTGGCACAACAAATGCAAAATGGAGGCAAATAGAAAGGATTCAAAAATATCTAATCACAAACTTTCTCAAAATTAAGGCCATAACCCCTTATGAAATTATTCTAGTTGAAACTGGAATGTTCCCTTTAGAAGCAATTGCTATGACCAAGTTGTTATGTTACTTGAAAAAAATAGAAAACATGACAAATGATAGATGGCCTAGGGCAGCTAGGGACGAAGAGTTGCATAGGCGAAAGAATACATGGATGAAACAAAATCAGAAATGGATGAAACGTTGGGAAATCAACATAAATGAATGCCCAAATGTCAACAAAGACAAAAAATTATGTGAATGAAAAGTTCAGAAGTGGAATGTGGAAAAATGCAAGCAGGAAAAGACAATATTATATTGCAAATTTTAACGCAACGTATGACCATAAGGAAAAAGTGTATATAGGCGCTAAAATCAAGTGGAAGGAAAAAATACTCATTGCTCAGATAAGTACTAGCTCTCATAGGCTTAGATGTGAAACAGGGAGATGGACAATGCCCAAAGAACAATGGTAAGAAAGGATATGTACTCTATGCAGCACACGGGAAGTAGAGACAGAGGAACACTTCATCTATAAATGCCCGAGTTTTTTAGATATTCATAACAAATACAAAGAAACACTTGGGAATGAGTTTATGGCAGATTTATTTGAAGACAGTAAAATAAAAAAGTTGGGGAATTGCTAACACAAATCAGCAAGAGAAGGAACAACCTTCTCAAAGATATTAAAGATCATATGATATGATTTGAGTAATTGTACTTCCATATTTGAGGTCCCATAGACCATATTTGGGTCTCACGGACGTAATTAAAATCTTTCATTTCATTAATAGAAAAAAATTAGCCACACTCAAAGGAACAATAGCAATGCTCAACAGAAAAATATATAGTAGTGCTCAATGAAAAAACAACAATGCTCAATAACAGTACCCATGAAGAAAAAAAGAGATGTTGAAGGCCATTAAAAAAAAAGAGGATTATTATTATTATTTCGGGGGCTGTTGTTACGAGGACGTGACAATATTTAGGCATGGGGAGATGATGAGCACCAAAAATACTTATTTTATATACACTATTAAAGGGCATTATCACTGGTTTAATTAGCATTAGAAATGTATTTTTATTTAACTTATCCATATAATTGATAGAAAATTCGGTATAATGCTTAACGAGTGTTTTTAGTAGAAATTGTGTATGAATGCAGGTTTTGGTACTAATCCCGTGTTTTCGTAGTCTATCTCCCAAATGGACCTGGCATGATTTTGCTTAACTGTGTCTAAGATATATGGAGTAGGTGCCTTACTCTAGCGCCTTACTCCCATACATGGGGAGGCGCCTTACTCTGGTGCCTTACTCCCACACATTAGAAAAACCCGCATTGGATATGCCACATGACCAAGTCAACATTGACCAGGTTGACCAAGGGGTTAAGGAGGATATTGCACGTGAAGACAAATGAGAACTATTTTAATCATGCATTTATTAAATAGAATAAAGTATTTTTTATTATTATCAACCGATTGGCCGGTTGACCTTGTAAAGCTCTTAAAATATTATTTTAGGATGCATTAGTTTAGGATTTGTTTGTTACGTACACCTAAGGATTTTTATATTTATCCTTCTAGTGAATGGACATGCTTTAAAATAGGGAAATAAAATCTGTGTAGAAACCAATTGTAACTAATCACATCATATGATTAAATTAGATTAATTTGTTATTGTAACAATATCTGGTTGTACTTTATATAAAGACATAGGCCATATGAACAGGGAGATCAATGATTAATCTTACACAAAAATTATATTTTATTTTATTCTTTGTTTAATTGATTAAGAGTGCAACTCCTCTTATTCGAGCAAGCTCTACGTAGCTAGCCGGGCGGACTATCTGCGAGAGTTTGGGCCCACTCCCTACAGTAGTCCTCCCCTATTTTACTTTTGTATTTGTTTTATAGATTAGTTTATTGCTTTATTTCCTGATTTAATTAATTTAGTTGTGTGTATTTATTTTCCTATATATTTTATTTTCGTACATTTATTTTCAGCACTTTAATTTAGTTGTAATTTATTTATTTAATTTTTTCGCACTTAGTTTATTTGGTTTGGTCAAAACTCAAATGTATGAACATCCCCCACCAAACTAAATAAGGTATAGACAGATTCATTCCCCAACACTGCAAGCATATACTATGCGTGACACTCGTAAGTTTACGGACTTACCGAATTGATAATTTATGGAAGAGAAATGATTGTTTTCTAAACATAATTTATGCTCACCATTTTGGCACCATTGTCGGGGAGTGTCAAAACTGTAGTGTTCTGATTTACAGGTTAGATAAGAAGCCTATTTAAAATTACCTATAGATATTTTTCCTGAGAAGCATGAGTCCACCAAGAGCCTTTTTATAAGGCCAAAAATAGTTGCCAGCATAGTCAGAGTCAAATCCCATAGGCAATAGTTTAAATTCACCAGATTCTTAGGTAAATACGGGAATGAACCTAATGTACCATAATTAAGTGTATAAGTAGAAATAAAATGTGTTGTTGAAAAAAAAATTAGAAAATCAGGCGATGAAGGATTTCCATCGAATGGTTTCAAAAAAATCAAATAAATAATACAACTTAGATATAATTAAAAAAAATTAGGGATGTGTTTTTATACAGAAACCATTGGGGAATTATGCCTCCAAAAGCTTATTTTTAATGATTGAAATTTTTTTACAGGCTTAACACTTTGCAACATATTGAAAAATTCTTTTAATGATGCAGGAAAATGACAGAGTTGAATTTAAAAGAACATGTTGTTATAGAGTATGCTCTTCACTTGCGCTTAAGGCGATCTGGTGAATCAGAAACAAACACGTGTTTTTAAAAGATTGCTACGCCCTATTTTCTTCAAGGTGCTAGCTGCAGGTAGTCATTTGCCGACCTGCACATTTTATCGTAAAGTTGAAAGAGTTTGGTTGAGAGGCCATGAAGGAAAATACTCTCCTCATGCTACAACATATTAGACTAGTTGACAAAGAAGAAGATTTTCAAAAGACTAGCTCAGATATAGGCATGGGGGGACCCCACCTTCATCATTGCCACCAACAACACAATGAACGCTATTCACAGTGTTCATGGGAAGAAAAAAAAATTATCTTCTGCTAAAAAGGCTCCAAAGTTAAGAGCAAATAAAAAACAAATATTTTTTTGCTACCTATTAGAAGAGAGTATCCTCTTTCCCAATGACCAGCTTGGTCCATAAATCTCCAATCGGTAGCTAAAAAACAAGGGAAGATCCTAGAAGAAATCAGATGTTTGCATGAAGCCCACATGGTGCCTGAGCACGAAGAAAAAAAATGAATGGAGCTCATAGTGGCCAAAAAAAATGGCACATAAATCTCAACGAGGTGTCTCATGGAAGCGTCACAACTGAACACCCGACACACGCCGTAGATGATGGTGAACAGATTGATTTATCCCCACTCTCGAAAGCAGAGAATCGCAGTGCTGCTCTAATTATGTCTGCGATAAAAAAATCTGGAGGGGGAGATCATTTTAATTCGAACGCACGTGTGTCAGGACTGTATAAATTTTAATCAATGAAAAAAAGAGTGACAAGTTCAGGAGCACACGGTGAGAAAAATAATTAATGCACAAATATTAATCCCTACAAATGCATTCAGAGAAAGATACGTCAAAGTAGGGTTAAAATATTTTTATAAGTGCCATTGATGATGAGTATTTCAAATGCAGAGTGCCAATATTTCAGATTTTTTCGACAACATTTTTAAAAATGTGGAAAAGAAATTACAGAGAAGAGATGGAATTTCACTACGGTGGAGGAGAATGCCACATTTTTAAAATTACCAACTCATCTATTGCAGTTGACTCTATCCTTTGATGCAGAGGATAAGAAAAAAAAAAGAAAAAAAAGAATCGAGATCTGTTTTGGGCATGCTCCCTTCCATGACAGAACAAATGAAAAAAAAATAGAGGTAAACTATGGCTACAATGCTAGAGTCCACACTAGCAGAAGAATACCTCGATGGATAAGATTGAATAATCTACCTTGTGGAAGCTGTGCAGGAAGGATCCGATGATGGAATTTTAAAATTGCATCATTTCTCAGATTTTTATTCTTAGAAAAATGATATCTTCATTGATTGTTGTGGGTCATTGATGGCTAATCATGATGTGTGTGTTCAAATTCATAGCTTCACTACTGGAGCATCAACGTGTAGAGGAAGAACAACAACAATGATTAATAGTGTGGAGGAAGAGGGCAGCCACAAAAAAAAAAAAAAAATTCTCAAAGCGCATCAACGTCACAATAATCTCATTCTCTGGTACACCAGGGTTACAGACAACATGAAGACATTTTGCACAATCAACATCATACACCTCAGGTTCTATAAAATTCACCTAGGCATGTACTGATTTTTCTGTTAATTATGTGAAAAGTTATTTTAAAAATAATTTCTATGTTAAACTCAATAGATGCCCTTTAAAAAATTATCTCCGTCAAACACTCCCAGTAGAGTGCAATCACATGACATGTCTCGGATAAAAAAAATTCATTACTCCTGAATAATTTAAAAACAAAGAAAAAGAAAAAAGGAAAAATTTTGGCATTCGCGTGAATAGAATTGGCCCTGTTTCATTACCGCATTGTGAGAAATACATCCGATGGAATGCCAAAAAGAAAAAAAAAATTGGTGTGGCATTCACGTAAATAAATTTGGCACTGCTGCATTTTGAAAATGGCGGCCAACATATGTAGACGATTGTAGTTTGTATCATAAAGGAAGTTCTAGAAATGGATTAAATGTGTTTCAAACGTGGGCAGTAGGCGACTGCACTTATTTTTAAATTTGGTCTCACCAAATTTGATCACCGTGTAAAATAAGAACATCTGCTTCTGCTTCCCGCAGTTGATGGTCGGTTGTGATGTATTTTTTACTCCTTCTGGTGCAACAATGCTCAATGAAAGAAAAAAAAACAGCAGCACTCAACGGAGGAAAAACATCAATGCCCAATGAAAAAAAATAGTAGTTCTCAATAGAAAAAAATTAGTCGTGCTCAAAGGAAAAATAGCAGCGCTCAATGAAACAGCAACGCTCAACAGAAAAATATATAACAGTGCTCAATGAAAATAACAATGCTCAATAATAGTGCCCATGAAGAAAAAATATATGCTGAAGGCCATTAAAAAAAAGAGGATTATTATTATTTCGGGGGTTGTTGTCACGAGGATGTGACAATATTTAGGCATGGGGGGATGATGAGCACCAAAAATGCTCATTTTATATACACTATTAAGGGGCATCATCATTGTTTTAATTAGCATTAGAAATATATTTTTATTTAACTTATGCATATAATTGATAGAAAATCCGGTATTATGCTTAACGGGTGTTTTTAGTGGAAACTATGTATGAATGCAGGTTTTGGTACTAATCCAATGTTTTCCTAATCTATCTCCCAAATGGACCTGGCATGCTTCTGCTTAACTGCGTCTAAGGTATATGGAGTAGACGCATTACTCTAGCACCTTACTCCCATACATGGGGAGGCATCTTACTCTAGCGCTTGACTCCCATACATGGGGAGGCGCCTTACTCTGGAGCCTTACTCCCATATATGGGGAGGTGCCTTACTGGCGCCTTACTCCCACACATTGGAAACACTTGCATTGGAGATGCCACATGACCAAGTCAACATTGACCAGGTTGACCAAGGGGCTAAGGAGGAGGTTGCATGTGAAGACAAAGGAGAACTATTTTAATCATGCATTTATTAAATAGAATAAAGTATTTTTTTATTATTATCAACCGATTGGCTAGTTGACCTTGTAAAGATCTTAAAGCATTATTTTTAGGATGCATTAGTTTATGACTTGTTTGTTACGTACACCTAAGGATTTTATTATTTATCATTCTGGTGAATGGACATGCTTTAAAATAGGGAAATCAAATCTATGTTGAAACCAATTGTAACTAATCATGTCATGTGATTAAATTAGATTAATTTGTTATTGTAACAATATCTGGTTATGCTTTATATAAAGACACAGGCCAAATGAACAGGCAGACCGATGATTAATCTTACACAGAAATTATATTATATTTTATTCTTTGTTTAATTGATTAAGAGTGCAACTCCTCTTATTCGAGCAAGCTCTACATAGCTAGCCGAGAGGACTATTTGCGGGAGCTTGGGACCACTCCCTGCAGTAGTACTCCCCTATTTTATTTTTGTATTTGTTTTATAGATTAGTTTATTGCTTTATTCTCTGCTTTGATTAATTTAGTTGCGTGTATTTATTTTCATGTATATTTTATTTCTGTACATTTATTTTCAGTACTTTAGTTTAGTTGTAATTTATTTAATTAATTTTTCTGCACTTAGTTTATTTGGTTTGGCCAAAACTCAAATGCATGAACATCCCCCACCAAACTAAATAAGGTACAGATGGATTCATTCCCCAACACTACAAACATATATTGTGCGTGACACTCGTAAATTTACGGACTTACCGGATTGATAATTTATGGAAGCAAAATGATTGTTTTCTAAACATATTTTCTGCTCACCATCCAATGTCAAGAGGTATGATCTTGAATGATGTATTGTCTTTGAGGGATCTGTCACCTACATGCAAGGAAACAACAAGAAACATTAGAAGCACATGAAACCTCTCATGATGAGGTTGATTTTCAAGAAAATGTATGAGATATAGCAAATGAGTAAAGAATGCTTGAACATGTATAAAGATGCATAAAGTTATCTAAAATATTGATGAATAAGCATAAAGCACAACTTGAAACATAAAAAGAAACCTAAAACTACATGTAATCTTGCAAATTAAGCAGAAAAGAACCTAGTATATAAAAGCATGTAAAGTAATGCATGAAGTGCACAAATATAAGCAAAGATGCCTATTAATTTGCTAATCAACAGTGGAAATGCACGAAATGTGATTAATTTATGCTTAATTAATCTAAATGCATACTAAGAAATATGAATCTATGACTAAATCAGAGAACTAAGCATGTCAAACCCTAGCTATTGATGCTCATAGAAGTTGGCTCTGCTATTCGCTGTTAGGACCAGTAGCTAAGCTTGCGGGCCACTGTTGACAACAACGACCATGGGAAAAGTATCCTTCTCTTGAAATCAGGTTTGTGGATGCTCAATTTCCTCAAAGAATTGATGGTCAATGGTCGTCAGTGTGTCTAAACACTGATTTGCGAGTGAATTATTGTGAATTTGCAATGGATTGATGTGAAATGGCAAGCTTGCTCCTCAAGCTATTGGAAACTCTATTGCTTCAAATGCAGGTGTCATTATCCAAATAGACAACATCTTGGCACTCCTCAAGGATTGCAATTAGCTCTCTAGTTCAACAGGGCTTCGCTACATTCAACTTGTATCTCTATTTACCTCTTTGGGGGGTCTATAAATAAACTCTCCAAATCCCAATCTTGGCTTCTCAAGGAAGCCAATATCAAGAATCAATTGGCCTGGGTAGTTGGGAGGAAACCTCTAAAAGCTTTGCAACCCAAAATCACTTGAAAAATATTGTAAGGTATCAATTGTAATTGATTTTTCTTGGCTTTGGTAGCTTGAGTTTGTTATAGGGCTAGTTATTGCTCAGTACGGCTAGGACCCTAGTCGTTGTTGTCATCAATGAATGATATCTTAGCTACTGATGTCATCAATGACTAAGACTGAATAGGACTAGACTACCCTAAATGAGTGATTAGAATCATTGCTTAGCCTTGGGAAGGTCCAAGGTCATTCATATGATCTGCAAAGGTGCCCATATGAGTAGTCTCCTAAATATGACATGTTTTAGGTATCTACATGTTTCTACTACTGTATCCCTCCAGTTATGCATTTGTGATAACTCTAGCCAGAGTCTTTCTCACTCTACAATGACAACATATCTCTCGATCTCTAACCTTAACCTTTCTTATACCCATTTACGTACTTGACCCAACTATTGGGTCTTTAACAGTCGTATTCGTTCCTTTAGTGCTTCCATTTTGTGTCGTGCTTCTCTCATGGGGTCATCTTATTTGATGTTTGATGGGCCTGCTTCTATTTTTACCCAACGGTGTACATATCTTCTAGGATATTCTTTCTCTACTCCCTTCTCAAATGAAAGCTCCTCCTATATGCCAACAACCTCAGTTTTTTCTCTACTATCTTGCACACCCTATCCTGTATATTCCGCTTGTTGTCATCATTGTGTGCTCCACCAACTATCATAGTCGAAGGTTGTGCTAGCATCATCCTCTTTTGGTGTCCATATAACCTTATCAGGTTATAAGGCTAATGGTTCCATCAGTAGAGGTATCACTACTTTTCACCCTTTTTTCATATAAATCATGGGCGGGTTCGGTATCCATTGTGTAATACTGAACTATTGCAATACTCGAGTATATTGAAAATACTCATATTACATGCTCATTTATCCAATCAACCACCTTGCTTTCCATATAAGAGCAAGTTGCACTTCATCTTATGCCCATATTGGACCCTCTCTCCATGGTCTCTAGATTACATCTTGGGGTTGCAAATCCTCCCAAATAGAGTGAAACCGCTCTCTATTACCTTCAAGTGGCCTGTTACTGGTCCATTCCTTCCCCCTCTACCACCTTAATGCATAGGGCACCTTTGGCCCCACAAATTTGTGTGCATTATGTGTTTCTAGTCCCATATTTGTAGTAATAAACTACAGCTTAGTCCTATTTTTTTTGTTGTTATTAGCTTGAACAACTCTCTATAGGTTTGAGCCAACAATGTTGGAGCTCATGTATATACAAGTGACTTCTCCACTAGGTCCTGTACTATCCCCCAAAAATTCCACGAAAACCATGCACCTCTCAATTCAGGAAAAATGATACTTGATATGAGTGCCATTATAACGGTGTGTCTTTGTGTTAGCCTATCCATTACATAGTGCAGTTCAAATACTATGCCACACTTATTGGTGTTCACCCTTATCCATTCAGCCCTGAACACTATTTCCAAAATATGCCCCATATTTGTTTCATTGACATGATCATTGTGCATCCCTCTATCGGTACCTGATATATTCAATACACGTATTCTAAGGTGATGCTCATCTCTTTAGTAGGTAACATGAATGTCCCTCTATTGGGATCCCATTCAACCAGGGCTAATATATACCACCTATCTGCATGTACTGGTTCTAGATGAGTCACTCCTTCAAAACTAATATTTCTTAGCCATTGTTAGTCATAATTATCTAGTTTTTTCCTAGAATTCTTAAACATTGTTCTCAGCATGTGTCATGATTAGATGATATTTAATGGTTTGGTATTTTTTGGCTCTGCATCACCACCAGTGTTGGTTCCAAAACTACCAAAATCCATTACTCAGATTGCATGTACCAACAGATCGACTGCTAGAAGTAGGAGGATCAAGAGGTACACTATGGTGTTTGCTCCCAATATCACCAATATTAATAGAGTGAACCCTAATACAAGCAAAATTGTATTTATTGCCATGAATAATTGATAAGTTAATTATTTCACTGAGGTTGAGATAAAATTTCCAAGTTACATCTCTATACCTTTTTCTCAACACATTGATGTTAGAGGTATTACACCGATTCTGTTCACTCAATCATATTTTGAAATCCATTCACTTTTATTGATCGCGATTCAATTATCTCGAGCCATCTGATTCTCATTCAGTTTCTGAGAAGATAATGTCTTTCAATGTGCTAAGAGAATTTATTATCGTGACATGTGTGTACTTCCATTACGATTTTTAACTTTACATAACATTCCATAATCGACCCTTCGGTGACTTCATCAGTCAATTTTGTACACACTTATTCAGGTATCTTTTCCTTAAGTACCATCTTCAAATTTGGTCATTATCACTTTGTTGACAATGGTCACATTCATGCGCGTCTATCTGTAAGATGTTATCTTAATGTGAAGCATCAATAATTACTTTCTAATGACTCAAATGACACATAATTGAGTTTGGTTATTTATAGTTAGTCCTGTATCATCTTGGACTAACTTAGTTTTATCATCACTGTTCAGTTTGACATCAATTTCTTAGGTGTAAATTTTAGTACCAAATGCACCAGGTTGGGGAACTATTCTATATTTAAATAGTGTATATCACTCTATTAAATATGACCACCACCTAGGTGATCGGGTGGCTTATTACTCTATGGTGGCGGTAGTGACGGTATTGTTTCGAAGGCTTCAAGCATGTTTGGTGATATTTTAGGTGACGGTATTTCGATGATGACCATGACCACGAATTCAAGTATTGTGGTTTACCTTTGTTGTTTCATATGAATGTTGTCTTTATTTCCTAATGTGATGTTAATTATGTCACAACCCATCCCCATTGATACTTTCCAAAAGGATACTAATTGACATGAGGGATCAATTAATGCCTAACTAAAGGAGTCGTTGGCCCTACAAATTTTCACAAAATTTTAATTAAGGGATTTTGTGAAGATTTAGGAAATGATTCATATTTCACAAAATCTCTACTTAGCTTCTAATTAAACTAAATTGAATTATCTTTTTTTCATAAGATAATTGAATCATTTCCTAAATCTTCACAAAATCCCCTAATTAAATTTTTGTGAAAATATTTAGGGCCAACGACTCCTTTAGTTAGGCATTAATTGATCCCTAGGATCAATTAGTATCCTTTTGGAAAGGATCAATGGAAATGGGCTATGAAAAATTTGCAAGGCATGAAAAAAAGCATAGAACCAAATGTAAGGCCAAATAATGAAGGCCTTGGTTATGATGGTCCAACAAGAAGTAGTGAGACCAAGTTTGTGAAAAGAGAAACCTATGCAAAAGAGAAAAATACTAGAAAAATTTGTAGTCATTATGGATGATCCAAACATGTGATGACTTGGTGTTGTAATCTATATCCTTATGAAATTTATGGAGGTAATAATCACTGCTAGAAATATTGGTGGTACAAAAATAAAATGGCCAACAAAACACATGTTGATTGTGGATGGATGAATGTGATAAATTAGATGGAGTGAAAGAAATGTTGAATGAATTTTATAAAAGAAGATTTTATCCTCAGAAGAGAGTAAGGATAAAACAAATTTTGGTGGTTGAGAGAGACCATAATGTAAGTTTTCCCATGGAGCAATGCAATCTTGGGAATCTTTAAATATGCATTACTTTTACATCAAAAGCCTACAATGACAGAGTTTGCAATGAAATATAATATGGAAGATTCTAAATATGGTGGAAAGTGCCATAGGTGATGATCCAGATACTAATCCAATGGTAATGACCAAGAGGTGATTGCCCATAAACTAATATAGTGGAAATGACCAAGAGGTGATGGTCTAGAGGTTGACCTAGAGGAAGATCCAAATTTTGACCTAGAGGTGATAACCTAGAGGTAGACCTAGAGGTAGACCTAGAGGAAAACCTAAAGATAGACCCAAAGGTGATTACTTATACCCCAAGCTTGAACTAGATCCAAATATAGCACCAAATCAAGAGCTAATGCCAGAGTTAGAATCGAACACAATTTTATTTTTTTACCCTCAAAATTAAAGGTGCATTTTCAACTATGGTTGACACATTCAAATATTATATATACCAAAAAATATAATAAGAGTGGATGTTAGGTATTTATTACACTTTTTGATGATGTAATAATTAAATTATTTGATAATATTGTTACACCTCATGAGAGGTTAAGAGAAACTGAATAGTCTCACCTCACGGGAGGTTGAGAGAAGATGAATTGGTTGAGAAGAAGGTGAAGCACTACTAGTCTATGAGATACCAAGAGACTTCATTGTATAGACAAATACATGTACAAATTTAAGAATGAATAAAAAAAAAATTATTTTATGTTTTAATCTCTCTTCTACTTTCACTCGATTCCATCACCTTTGTAGGTTCTCCTGAGCGGATTCTTGACACTTGATCCACTATGATGTGTTTCTTTCTTGGTATCATCACCACCCAAAACATGGACTCCTATAACTTGATGAACCACCTACTAACACATTCATAAATAGTTGATTAATTGATTAAGTACAACAATGCTTGATGATCCACATAAAATGCAAAAGGGTTGGCAAGCAGATAATGTCTGACTTTTTTAATTGCATATACCATTCCTAGAGCCTCTTGCTCCACTGTGCTATAATTTTTCTATGCTCTTGATAACAACTGATTAGGAAAATAGATGGGTTGATCTAGCCCAAATTACCCCTCTTGGGCCAATCTGCATCCAATTTCAAAATTGGATGCATCCACATGGGCGTGGAATTATTTATCCCAACATGGAAACACTAGAATGGGTTCACAAATCAACTTTACCTTTAACTCCTCAAAGGCCTATTGATGCTCCTCTATTCATCAAAAATGAATATTCTTGTGCTTCAATACATCCAATAGGTGGGATACTTGTTCAAAAAATTTAATGAACCTCCTATAATACTCGACATGTGCTAGAATCAAAAAATTTGCTCTATAGAAAATATTCACTTACAAGTTCCTCTTTTTATTATCTCAATCTTATTTTATTTTGTTTTTATAACAAGATGGATGCCTTAGTTTTAGGATTGATTTTTTTAGGTTTTCTTAAAACCTCATTCGTATTTTATAGATTTTTCAAAAAATATATTTTCTTTTCTGTTTTGGATTTTGTTATCTAATAGCAACACTATTGAGAGGGTAGACTACTTGGCCATCATGAAAGAAGAAAATAAGGGGCTGAATTTTTCCAAATAGACCCTTAGTGCCAGAGAATATGTGGGTAGAATTTTGTGCTTAGCAAATGCCTCTAAGCCACTTGAAAATGTTGCAAAAAATGATCCAGTAACTTTTTTGTTGGATAGGCATGAGATGATATCTTGATCGGTTGTGTTTGGAAAAATGGTTGTATAGGACCAAACATAACATTATTGACAAACCATTAAATTTTTTGAATTCCTTGCAAAATTTTAGGGGATCATAGTTCAACATGTTTTCCATTTTGCCTCTATGTACTCCCAAATTGTGTATATTCTCACTCTTTCCCTTTAAATTTTAATTTTTGAATTAAAAAATAGAATATTCCATTGAATACTCTTTTTAGGGGAAGAAAAAATGTATAGGGGGATGCTTGCATCATTCCTACATAAGATTGCATCAACAACACATCAGGGGAAAAAAGGTAGTTGTGAATTTATGATGCAGGAGCATCCGATGGCAGCAGAGCAATCTTGCATCGACAAAAAAAAAAAAATTCTAAGTATTTGCCTTGATGTCGCGATATCGTGACAAAGAAAAGTGTCGCATATCATGTCGCGTTTTCGCGACTCAAGAAGGTGATAGGAGGCATGGAGCAAAAATGTTGCGATTTCATGACATGTCATGAAATCGGGACCTAAAGAAGACAGGAAAGGTGTAGAGGAGAAAATGTCACAATTTCGTGACATGTCGCGATTTTGCGACCGAAGGAGCAGAAAGGAGGCAAGAAAGGAAAATATCGCGATTTCACGACATGTCGCGATTTCGCGACCGAAGAAGCAGAAAGGAAGCAAGGAAGGAAAATGTCACGATTTCATGACATGTCGCGATTTCGCGACCGAAGAAGCAGAAAGGAAGCAAGGAAGGAAAATGTCACGATTTCACGACATGTCGCGATTTCGCGACCAAAGACGCAGAAAGGAAGCAAGAAAGGAAACTGTCACGATTTCGTGACATGTCACGATTTCGTGACCCTAGAGGCGAGGAGAAGGCAGAAAGGAAAGATGTCGTGATATCGCGACATGTCGTGATTTTGCTATCGAAAGGAGAAAGAAGACCCGAAAGGGAAAGATGTCACGATATCGTGACATGTCGCATTTTTGCGACCCAAGGACAAGAGAAAGCACAAGGGAGAAAAAGTGTCGTGATATCATGACATGTCGCATTTTCGTGACCCAAGGGCGAGAGAAGGCGCAAGGAAGAAAAAGTGTCGCGACATGTCGCACTTTCACGACCCAAGGACGAGAGAGGGCGCAAGGAAGAAAAAGTGTCGCGATATCGCGACATGTCTCATTTTCGTGACCCAAGAACGAGAGAAGGTGCAAGGGATAAAAAGTGTCACGATATCGCGACATGTCGCATTTTCGCGACTCGAAGAGGGCAGGAAGGCAGTGAAGCCGAAAGTGTCACGATTTCGCGACATGTCATATTTTCGTGACTCAAAGAGGGCAGGAATGCAGGGAAGCCGAAAGTGTCGCAATATCACAATATGTCACATTTTTGTGACTCGAAGAAGGCAGGAAGGCAGGGAAGCCGAAAGTGTCACGATATCACGACATGTCGCATTTTTGCGACTCGAAGGAGGCTGGAAGACAGGGAAGCTGAAAGTGTCACGATATTGCGACATGTCGCATTTTTGTGACTTGAAGAAGGCTGGAAGATAGGGAAGCTGAAAGTGTTGCGATATCGCGACATGTCGCATTTTCACAACCGACGAAAGAAAAGAAAGCGCAGGCGGTTACAAGGGTCATTACAGAGGAATCTACCGAGCGGTGGCATACCGAACGTCATCAATGGTTGATAGGTGGACAGAGCCTACAGTGGCCATTGAAAGCACGTGGCATCGAGGTGCAGTGAAGGTAGACGAGGATCAAGGATCGAAAAGAAAGGCGTTCGAAGGTGAAGACAACAAAGAGGCACGAGAAATGAAACGAAGGGTCAAACAAGGGAAACGAAGAGTCATGCCAAAGATTTTAAAAGGGCGAGCGAAGGCATGCACAAGGGTCAGAGAACTGTTGAGCCATAGTTGTAGATGTGAAGGCAAGAGGGCGATTCTGGACCAGTTTAGACTGTTATTCTTCCTGGGTGGAAGATGTTGTAAGAGGGAAGAAAATAACTATCTTTCAGAGTGAAGGAGTTTTAAATGGTAGACTGCTACCATTATTGTAAATCAATTCCAACTGTAATGAATGAGATTTAAGAATCTGTTGTGAGTTATTTGTGGATCTCCATCAAGTGGTATCAGAGCGGGAGTTCCTGAGTGTGTGAGAAGATCGCCGAAAGTGATGCAGTTTCCACCAGGATCTATGGAAGGATTGTGAGAAGAGAGTGAGGAAGAATGCCTCCATGAAGAAACCGTGGTGGTGGAAGGAATGTGGTACCTGAAGAAGATTTTAGAGCTTTGCAGAGGCAAGTGCAAGCCCTGCAAGAGGAATTGCGAAGAGGGGTTGAACCAAGGAGAGAAGACCATAGTGAAGAGGAATCTTGGGAGGTTGATGATCCATCGGTTGAAGAAGAAGCAACAGATCCTATAGAAGCCAGATTAATTAAGGCCATATCTCGGATCAGGAAGAAGGCAAAGTTTGAGGTCTCCACATATTCTGGGAGTCTCAATTCAAAGGAGTTAATTGACTGGATCAATGATATGGAGGAATATTTTGAGTATGAGGAGGTTGTAGATCCAGATCGGATCAAGTTTGCAAAAACAAAGTTGAAAGGCCATGCTTGCATATGGTGGAAAGAAGTGCAGCTAGAAAGAAATAGAGGAGGAAAGGAAAAGATAACCAGATGAGAACGAATGGTAGAGAAGTTGAAGAGAGTTTATTCCTGTAGATTACGAATTGGACCTATTGAGAAGAATGCAGAGTTTGAGACAGTCAAACAGATCTGTCAAAGAATATACAGAGGAGTTCTACTTGATCTCAATCAAAACTGGCCATGCAGAGGCTAACAGGGAGAAGGTGGCCCGTTACATCAATGGGTTGAGAACCAGTATTCAAGAAGAGTTGATTCTGGTTAGGATGAACATCATTGAGGATGCTTACCAGTTTGTCCTCAAAGTCAAAGAGAAGCTGAACAGACGATTTGAGGGAAAGTAAAGAGGAAGAGGTCATGGGGTAAGAACTGGTGAAAGGGCCAGTGGAGAAAGATATAAGGATCAGAAGAACACTGGTGAAACTAGTAATACCCAGGATCAGGAAGATAGGAACACCTACCAACCCCGTAATCAGAACAATGGTTACCCAAGGGGGAGAGGTAGATCTGGACATGGATTTGGAAGGGGAGGATTTTGTGGAACCTGTTTCCACTATGGCGAAGAAGGACATCTAGCATACGAGTGTCCACAACATCGATAAGGGACAAATGAGAGACCTGAGGGTCCTGCCAGAGCTACTGTAGCCGATGAAGGTGTTGAATCAGAACATTCCGAGGAGTGCGAGAGGGAGGAGAAGTTATGGTTACAAGGAGGACCCTGTTGAATGAGGAGAAAGGATCAGACCAGAGAAGGAGCCTGTTTCGCACAAGATGCAGAAGTTCGGGTAAGGTCTGTAACATTATTATATATAATGGTAGTATTGATAACTTGGTCTCAGAAGAAATGGTTACCAAGTTACAGTTAAAGAGAATGGTACACCCGCATCCATATCATATTGCGTGGTTATAGAAGGACCATAGGGCCTTGGTCAGTGAGCAATGCTCGATGAAATTTAATATTGGGAAGTACCGTGATGAGGTCCTGTGTGACATCTTGCCTATGGATGCTTACCATTTGCTATTGGGAAGGCCATGGCAGTTTGATCGGTGTGCAGTGCATGATGGTCGTGCCAACACTTACTCAGTGACAAAGAATGGAGTGCGCCATAAGCTAAAGCCCTTGCAGGAGGCAGGTGAAAAGGTATGTAGCAGCGCTAGAATCTGTTTAGTTGAAGGGGGAAGATTTTTGGATAGTTTAAAGCATGAGCATATGTGCTATGCATTAATTCCTAGAGTTAGGAAGGAAGAATGATGATATTTTAATATTTAGCATAACCCTGGAAGAGCATCTAATGCAGGTCAGAAGGGTTTTTGAGAAGCTGCGGGAGGAGCAGTTTTTAAAAAATCTGAAGAAGTGTAATTTTGTGAAGAAAGAGTTAGTGTACCTGGGATTTGTCATCTCAGTCGAAGGTCTAAAAATGGACCCATAAAAGGTGAGAGCTATCATTGAATGGCCTACTCCGAGAAGCACGACTGAGGTAAGATCATTCCATGGTCTAGCAAGTTTTTATAGGAAATTCATTAGAAATTTCAGCAGTATTTGTGCACCCCTTACAAAAACAATGAGAGGGGATAAGAAGAATTCAAGTGGACCTTAGGAGCAGAGAGGAGTTTTGGTATGATGAAGAAGAAGGTTATAGAGCAACCTATTTTGGCACTTCTAGATTTTAATAAGGTATTCCAGGTAGATTGTGATGCTAGTGGTAGTGCCATAGGAGTTGTTTTGAGTCAAGAAGGTAAACCTGTTGCTTACTTTAGTGAGAAAATCAATGTTTCTAGGAAGAAGTATTCAGTTTATGATCAAGAGTTTTATGCTATAGTTCAGGCTCTAAAGAAGTGGCGGCATTACTTGCTGCCAAAAGAGTTTGTTCTATATACTGATCATCGTGCCTTACAAGTATATCAATAGCCAAGGGAAACTAAATCAGAGGCACCTGAAATGGGTTGAGTTCCTACAGAGTTATACCTTTGTGTTGAAGCACGGGAGCGGAAAATCAAATAGAGTTGCAGATGCCTTAAGTAGAAGGCAGTGTTTGTTGACAGAAATGAAGGTGGAAGTGGTAGGATTTGATGAACTTAAGGGTTTGTACCCTGAAGATCTTGATTTTGCAGAAGCCTGGAAGGCTTGCTTGGCACCTGTCACTTTGGACAGGACCAAGTGGTTGGATTTTTTGATCCAAGATGGAATGTTGTTTAGAGGAAGTCAATTATGCATTCCAAGGAGTTCAATGAGGGAAAATCTAGTCAAGGAGAAACATAATGGAGGGCTGGCTGGATATTTTGGTCGGGACAAGACCATTGCCCTGGTTAGTGAGAACTACTATTGGCCGCAACTGTAGCAATATGTGAAGAGGTTTGTACAAAGCTATGGAGTATGCCAGATGGCGAAAGGTGTGAGCCAAAACACTGGATTATATCAGCCATTACCTGTACCAGAGAGACCATGGGAGGACGTCAGTATGGATTTCATTCTTGGTCTACCAAGGATGCAGCGGGGAAATGATTCCATATTTGTGGTGGTTGATAGGTTTTCGAAGATGGCACATTTTATCCCCTGCTAGAAAACTAGTGATGCAGTTCACATTACAGGTTTATTTTTCAAAGAGGTGGTATGACTTCATGGTCTACCAAAGAGTATCATTTCTTACAGAGATACGAAGTTCGTTGGGCATTTCTAGAGGACTTTGTGGAAGAAATTGAGGACATATTTGAAATTCAGTTGTGCATACCACCCATAGACTGATGGCCAAACGGAGGTGGTGAATAGGAGTCTGGGAAATCTATTGAGATGCTTGATAGGAGATAAGCCCATGGGATAGGATTTGGTTTTGCCACAGGCAGAATTTGCATACAACAATTTTGTCAACAGGAGTACTAACAAATCTCCATTCTAGATAATATATGGGAGCAGTCCAAGGAGTGCTTCTGAGTTGAGGAAGATGGATACAGGGGAAAGGTGCAGTGTCGAGGCTGAGGACTTTGCAAAACATATGAAGAGTGTGCATGAAGAAGTGAAGAAGCACATTACTAACATGAACAACCAATATAAGACAAAGGCAGACCAGAAGCGACGGTTTAAGGAATTCGTAGTGGGTGATGAAGTCATGGTTCATTTAAGAAAAGAGAGGTTTCCTGCTAAAACCTATAACAAGCTGAAGATGAAGAAGTTTGGACCATGCCAAATTGTGGGAAAATGGGATTCAGGCAATGCGTATGAAGTGGAATTACCAAGTGGCCTTAACATATCATTTGTTTTTAACATTGCAGATTTGGTAGAGTATCATGAAGGAGGCAGTAGCAGGACACCAAGTACAGAATTATGGAGTATTCCAACATCTACTTCAGCAACAGATGAGATCGAGGAAATACTAGACACTCGAGCAGGCAGAAGTACCAGGAACTTGTAGTATTCTGAATATCTAGTCAAATGGAAGGGCAGACCTATTGAAGATGCAACTTGGTTGTCCAAACTAGAGGTCGATCGCCTGGGTCTTCCTCCAACAATACAGAAGTAAAGGACACTTCTCAATCCACCTCGGGTGTCTGATGTAGGAGCATCCGGTGGTAGCAGAGCAATCTTGCATCGACAAATTATTTTTTTTCTAAGTATTTGCCTTGATGTCACGATATCGCGATAGAGAAAAGTGTCGCGATATCGCGACATGTCACGTTTTTGTGACTCAAGAAGGTGAGAGGAGGCATGGAGCAAAAATGTCACGATTTCACGACATGTGAAATCACGACCTAAAGAAGGCAGGAAAGGCGCAGAGGAGAAAATGTCGTGATTTCGTGACATGTCATGATTTTGTGACCGAAGGAGCAGAAAGGAGGCAAGGAAGGAAAATGTCACGATTTTGCGACATGTCGTGATTTCCCGACATGTCGCGATTTCACGATCGAAGAAGTAGAAAGGAAGCAAGGAAGGAAAATGTCACGATTTCGTGATCGAAGAAGCAGAAAGGAAGCAAGGAAGGAAAATGTCATGATTTCACGACCAAAGACGTAGGAAGGAAGCAAGAAAGGAAACTGTCACGATTTTGCGACAGGTCGCGATTTCGTGACCCTAGAGGCGAGGAGAAGGCAGAAAGGAAAGATGTCACGATATCGTGATATGTCACAATTTCGTGAACGAAAGGAGAAAGAAGACTCGAAAGGGAAAGATGTCGCAATATCACGACATGTCGCATTTTCGTGACCCAAGGATGAGAGAAAGCGAAAGGGAGAAAAAGTGTCGCGATATCGCGACATGTCGCATTTTCGCGACCCAAGGATGAGAGAAGGCATAAGGAAGAAAAAGTGTTGCGATATCGTGACATGTCGCATTTTCATGACCCAAGGACGAGAGAGGGCGCAAGGAAGAAAAAGTGTCATGATATAGCGACATGTCACATTTTTGCGACCCAAGAACGAGAGAAGGCGCAAGGGAGAAAAGGTGTCGCAATATCGCGACATGTCGCATTTTCGTGACTCGAAGAGGGCAGGAAGGCAGTGAAGCCGAAAGTGTCGCGATTTCGTGACATGTCACATTTTCGTGACTCGAAGAGGGCAGGAATGCAGGGAAGCCGAAAGTATCACGATATTGCGACATGTCGCATTTTCACGACTCGAAGAAGGTAGGAAGGCAGGGAAGCCAAAAGTGTCGTGATATCGCGACATGTCGCATTTTCACGACTCGAAGGAGGCTGGAAGACAGGGAAGCCGAAAGTGTCACGATATCGCGACATGTCACATTTTCGTGACTCGAAGAAGGCTGGAAGACAGGGAATCCGAAAGTGTCACGATATCGCAACATGTCACATTTTCACGATCGATGAAATAAAAGAAAGCGCAGGTGGTTACAAGGGCCGTTACAGAGGAATCTATCGAGCGGTGGCATACCGAACATCATCAATGGTTGACAGGTGGACAGAGCCTACAGTGGCCATTGAAAGCATGTGGCACCGAGGTGCAGTGAAGGCAGATGAGGATCAAGGATCGGAAAGAAAGACATTCGAAGGCGAAGACAACAAAGAGGCACGGGAAATGAAATGAAGGGTCAGACAAGGGAAACAAAGAGTCATGCCAGAGATTTTAAAAGGGCGAGCGAAGGCATGCACAAGGGTCAGAGAACTGTTGAGCCATAGTTGCAGACGTGAAGGCGAGAGGGCAATTCTAGACCAGTTTAGACTGTTATTCTTCCTGGGCGAAAGATGTTGTAAGAGGGAAGAAAATAACTATCTTTCAGAGTGAAGGATTTTTAAATGGCAGACTGCTGCCATTATTGTAAATCAATTCCAACTGTAATGAATGAGGTTTAAGAATCTATTGTGAGTTATTTGTGGATCTCCATCAATTTAAGTTTAGTCCTCTTTTATCTCCTAAGCATGATGCTTGGTGAGATGGCTAGTTGGAAGAGCTTAAGTCAATCATCCATGGGAGGTCTCAAGTTCAAACCTCTCCCTTTAATTTGTTTATGGCATTAGCACCTATGAAGCAAAAAATCATGATGATATCAACACCACGATGACATGGTAACCTAGAATAACATGACTCTCTATGATGATGTAACACCCCCTTTGCATATCAAAAATGATGTAGCAGGATATTATAGATTCTACATGTAGTTTGTATAATTGACAGATGGTCCAGTTAGTTAGGGTGGTAATGATCACATGAATCTCGAGGCGATATGTGAAGGTCTAGATGACTAATGTGGTAGTTTTTATAAATGAATTGGTAGTATGGACATAAAACTTGAGGTGACACATGGTAGTTAATGGGGTAATCCATACAAGTGATGTGACATAACACATGGTTATCAATAGAGGAACTGACATGGAAGTCCATATAAGTGATATTGTGCAACATGTGATAGTCAATGAAGGTACTGACATGACATAGATCTTGAGATGACACATGACAAATGATGTAGGGGCTGAAGCAGGTAATAATGTGGTATGCTTTGATTGGGTTGACATGGTAGGCCATACAATGACCAACTTGGAAAGCCTTATGCCACTTGGCACCTATAAATATAGGTTGGACCAATCATGTTTTGCCAACTCATCCAACTTGATAAGTAGCTTGCACAGTCAATAGAAGATAGTGACAAATGAATTTTAAAGTGAATCAAAAAGTGACAAGTGGTATAGCATGTCTCACAACTCAGGTAGTAAATTATATTATGATAGGTGGTATCATGCGATTCACTAGTATGTTGCATAGTCAACACACACTTTGCACCCCCTTAACCACTCATATAGGAACAAGTGGTAGCCTACTATTTGTTGTACATGTTGAATTTTTTTTAATTTTCAAAGGTTTTAGTGGTATTTTTTGTGATTTTAAGGCAAACTTTTACATATGGAATCATTTTGAGCTTTTTTTTCAAATCAAACAATTATTTGTGTTGAAATTATAATTTGATTCATGGCCATGGTTAGCATTCTAGGATGTATTGAATAAGCCTAAGGATGTTTCATTATACAATATATGATTGTAATATTTTATTATGTAAGCCTTATGGATCAAAATTAACATTATTATGGTTAAACCCTCTTTATAACTTGTATTTACCTAAAATCCTCTTATTATATCGGTCCAACTTAGACTTTATTATGTAATTGGAGTTTTGGTATTGGTATAAATAATCCCTACCACTCCCCATTTCTTTATCAGAGTGTTGTGCAATATTATCTACGAATATAGTAATTTTTTATGGTGTATATGGGTGTCCACCATATCTCTCATTTTTTGGTCCTTTTCATTATATGTATAATATTTAAGTGGATGGATTGCTCTTATTCATTTCTAGAAAATATTGTGAATTCCAACATGGTATCAAAGAGGGTATGGAGTTACCTCACTTGGTTATTTAAAAACATTGTTTGGTGCCTCTGATTTCTCTTTTGAATTAATGGGTGATTCTCTCCTCACAATCTAATTTTTTGGTTTTTCATAAGAGGTAAAAAGGATTATCTTAAATTTTTTTATCGGTTTTTCCAAAATTCTTGGAGGTCTTCCACTATGCTTTCAGAAATCAGCTTTAGAAGCTAAGAACCGAAATATTCCAATCACAGCTACTAAAGGGATTTAGGGAATTTGGTCCAAAATTTTCTCTCCTTACTAGAATATTTGCACATTATTCTGAATTTTAAATATGACCTCTTTGCATACCCTAGCCTTGGCTTGGTGGCCTTACAATAGAAAGAGTGTGTTTTCTTTCCCTATAGGGAAAGGATATGTTTTGTCATATCATTTAGGACAACCATTATCACTATAAAAATGTGTCCTAGAGATTTATAACCCAAAGGTTATAAGTTGAAGTTCATATGTGCATTGTTTTTGGTGATGATGAGTGCGTGCTTTGTTGAAGGTACTTTAAATTTTTACAATATCTTTAAAGTTAGTGATCTTTGTTTGAATATGGCTATGGCATCATGGTGTGGAGGTTGCATTTGAAGGGACATGACATAGGATCAAGTCACGTCCATACCCCATTTTGTTAAGAGTGGATCTATTTGTGTCTTCTATGGAGGATATGGTCATTTTATTACCATAACAAGGACTACCCAAATGAACAACAAATATGCTTTTGGAAGAAATGGACATGCATTCAAATCGTGCATTTGTTTTTTTATCAAAAAAAGTGGCATGGATGGTAGATTAAAATGATTTCCCCTCTATTTTTACTCATCCACGACAAACTTGAAGTGGCTAGCACATTGTGGTTAACACTCGATTCCCTCCAAATCTCTTTGGCCACTCTAAAACCTTCAGCAAATATGAGGCTAACATGGCAGTCAACGTGGCATTCTTTTGTGCCACATCAATCCAATTTTTGTTTAAATATAAAATCAATAAATAAAATAGATCCAAGAGTCATTATCACTATGGTTTAAAGGTGTTGATGTGGCAAAACATAACTACAAAGCATTAGCGAATCGTGGATTCTAAGTGGCACCCAGTAGGTGGATCTCATTTTTCTAAGGTTTGGAGCTTTATTTTTATTTTTTGAGGGTCCTTTTTTTTAATTTAGCAAAAAAACCCTTGCAAGGTTACCTTGGCCTGATAAACCATGACTAGGAGGTTCTACACTATCAAAATCACTCGGGAGTCATGCCCGACCCTGACCGCACTAGCATTATCAACTAGATTTCGGGTATCTGATGTGCGTTTTGTAGGGTGGAGATTCTAACCAGGGACCTCCCTTGGAGGATTGACCTACCCTCTCCAAATCACCTACAACACGTGGGCATTTTTTGAGGGCTATTAGGGATAAAATTCTAAAGGCTATAACTTTTGCATACGAAAGCAGTTTGATCTCAATTTTTTAAATTACACATTTGTTTGAGCTCTACACACTGGTAACATTAGTTCATGGACCTATTCCTATATTTGAGGTTAAATTATGTGGAATAGTCCTCAATTTCTATTACCCTAATTTGAAAGGGTAGATTTACTTTTTTTCTTTGTAATAAAAATATTTGGCCTAATTTTTGAGAGATATAGATATATTTGTGATAATTACAATAGATTTTGAGTCTTTTGGAGGTTTACGGGAAAATGATTTAGGATGATTTTTAATCAATCCCTCTTCCTCCATTGTAAAATTTATTTGGCTTATGAATATCTAATCTTTCATGATCTCTTACTTCTATTTCTTGTTTAGATACTATTGGATGCTTATTACAACTCTTCTTTGAAGTAGATCCATGAAAAACCTTTTTGATGACTAGAATTAGGTGGCCCAAGGGCAAGAGAAAGTCTTCAAATAGGGTGATGTATGATGTGAGTAAAAAAATTGTGCCTTCAAGACATACCTTATGCAACAATGAAATATTGAAAGATTTTATATTTAAAGGAGGTGGTTATCTTGACTTCTCTTCTTCTTTTGAAGTCCTCGTATAAGTGATTTTTGGATGTATGCGGGAGTGTCTAACAATAGTAGTGGTGAATTTGATGTCAAATTTGGAAAAACATTATATCATCAGCAATATGTTTTCAATCCCAATTCAATGGTGGTGGTTTTGGGAAATTTAGAAAATATTGAATGAAAAAAATTGGATCAAAGATGACCTTACTTTTGGAAGTGATGAATGCTCAATTTTAGGTCTTTGGAAGGGAAATTTGGCTTGGTTGGTTGGATGGTCGATGTATGAGGGTGAATTGATGATGGGTGAGGAAAAGTGGGTCAATTTTGATTGTATACAAAGATGATGGATAGGAGGGGTGTGGAGAGACTTCAAGGGATTAGCAACAATGAGTTGTTGTCTATGTTTTAGCAATGTATTTGGTGTGGTGGATGGGCCACAATTTTTGTAGGATTGTGTTGATGCAATGATCATAGATATGAATATTGCAATATGTATACATGTATATATGATATGGCTTACAAGAAATTTTGATGATGTATCCATGATTTGAGGATTCATGGATATGTATGATGATTTTGAAGATTCACATATATGTATGATGATTTGATGTATGATTATGATGTTTTTGTGATATGATGTATATTGAAAAGTTTTATTTGATATGATTATGCATTGGTGCATTTGATTTAATAATTATTTTATGATATTGGGCATTCCTTTGTGTATTGTTGATGTTAGAAATGAAAATGTATGAATTTGAAAAGTGTATGGTATGTGCACTTGATATGTGCATGTGGAATCACATTTTTGGATGTATGTGTTTGAATGAAACCATCTTAAGTGATTTGAATTAAGAAATGATATGTTAACAGTGTTACCAACATATTAACCTAATATGAGATAAGTAAACATGCAATG
Source organism: Wollemia nobilis (assembly GCA_028583015.1). Taxonomy (NCBI): domain Eukaryota; kingdom Viridiplantae; phylum Streptophyta; class Pinopsida; order Araucariales; family Araucariaceae; genus Wollemia; species Wollemia nobilis. The sequence continues at coordinate 4,999,485 of JAQPPZ010016822.1, forward strand.
TGTATGGTGAATGACAATCTAATTGAACATAGGTAGGAGACATAAATGATGGTGTGAATATGCATCATATGGATATGTATGATGATGTTAATGACTCATTGACTATATAGTGTATTAATGGGTGGAAGAGAACACTATTGCTTAGTGAAACTAGCTGCGATTTTGTCCATTCTATGCTTTTAGTGACTTTGGGTGTTTATAATAATTTCTAGAAATTCAAACATCATAGTTTGAACAATCAAACTCATCTAGTTGTCAACCAATTTTTATCAAAAAACTTGGCTATACTGACTAAGGTTAAGCCTATCATGAACCAGTGTGCATATTTGAAGTTCATTTATCTATTTTGAGTGAGATTGAACTATCCAAATGTAAACTTAAATAGTATAATCTAGCTCATCTGTGAGTGCATTGTGGTTTGTACATAATAAGGTTGCTAATGTGATAGACATGTTTCCACTCTTAAGGCATACTCCACTGCCAAACAAGTATTTCTAGCCTTGGTGGAGGTTATCCCCATAATATTTCAAAGGGGTTTTGAGCATTTGGTGTCTTTTGAACTAAAATTGAAATTTGACCAAAGGGTTTTGGCACCTTTATAGCCTTTGAACTAAAATTAAAATTTGACCAAAGGGGTTTGGTGCCTTTGGAGCTTTTGGAACTACAATTGAAACTTGGCCAAAGGGGTTTGGAGCCATAGGCACATTTTGAAATGAAATTAAATTTTGACCAAATGGATAGTGTGTTTGCTAATAAATTTTTAAAAAAGAATTTTGGAATCTAAAAAGCTGAACAAATGAATGATACCTTTGCTAAGAGATTTAAAAAGAATTATGGTGGCAATGCAAAGAGAAAAACCTTTGATAAAAGGACATAATATTTTGAACCTAGTAGTGGATTTGTGGAAAAAATAAAGGTAAAGGGTGCAACATTTGATAAAAGGATGCAACCTTTTGAACTTGGCAATTGAGTTGTTTTAAGATGTGAATGTGATGTAAAGGGTAAAACCTTTTGACAAAAGGAATCAATCTTTTGAACTTGGTGATTGAGTTGTTTTGAGATGTGAATGCGAGGTAAAGGGTGCAACCCTTGAAAAAAGGACGCAACCTTTTAAACATGGTGATTGAGTTGTTTTGATATGTGAATGCAAGGTAAAGGGCACAAAATTTTGAACCTAGCAATTAAGTTATTTTGAGATGTGAATGCGAGGCAAAATGTGCAACCTTTAACAAAAAGATGCAACCTTTTGAACTTGAAAATTGAGTTATTTTGAGATGTGAATGTGAGGAAAAGGGTGCAACCTTTGATAAAAGGGTGAAATATTTGATAAAAGGATGCAACCTTTTGAACTTGGTGATTTATTTGTTGGGGTGAGGGAAAGGGCACAACCTTTAACAAAAGGAGGTATCCTTTGAACCTATAAACTGGTTGGTTGATTGAGATAATGGGTGAATTATTTGTGATTTAGGTATTGAGTAACATCATTGTGTAGAGGTGAGAGGTGGGAGAATTGAATATGGAGAGAGGGTTAAATCCTCCAAACATGAAATTTGTTGGAAAAAAGGGTACTTCTCTGGTTATGAAATATTGTTTAAAAGGGGGAGAACTCCTCCAATAAAAAAATTGACGTGAAAATGTGGAGTGCACTTCCCTAGTTTTAAAATTAATTGGGAAGTAGTAACTCCCCTAAATAGAAATATGTTTTAAAAGAGGGTGAAATCCCCCAGTCATGAGATTGAATTGAAGAAGATTTAGAAATGATGATGAAAATAAGGAAAAGAAGGAGTAACAAAGGTTATTTTGTTGGAGGATGTCATCTCAAAAGTAATTTATTACCGATAACTATATTGGTGTGAATAACCTCTTGATAAGAAATACGACCATTGATATTATGATCTTGTTAGTGTGTAGATGGATATGCCAAGGTGTTGGCTTGTGGTTGTGGTGGCACTGTTTGGAGGAATGGATTTGGAGATGTGCTTAGATTCTCATCAAAATATGAAACAAGATTCTTCTGTTATATTTCCTCCTCATCAATCATACTGTTAGTGATAGTTGTTAATATCATGCCCTTGTTGGCGATGATAGACATAAAATTTATGTTCATTGTAATATCTTGGTTTTGGTCGATTGCAATCATCTGGTCTAACATCAAGCAAAAAAATATACCCTACAGTATGTAATTTTTGGAAGAGGTTGGCCAATGACTTAGAAAGAGAAGTCCTAGTATGAAGTTGTTGATGCAGATATTGTAGTTGCATATGATATTGGATATGTCACGATGAAGCGATTTGTTGTCCTGATTATGGATAACTTTTCTATTTAGGATGAGGCATATGTTAACATAAAATTATAGTAGGATTTCGTATAACTAAATTAGAGGTATGTGGTTGACATCTATATTTGTGCAATCGCAATTCGAGATGATTGAGGAACTCTAGTATTTCTTGCATATCTATCGAAGGAGAGGATAATGGTGTGGGGATGGGATTGATATAAATGATATCTAGGTTATGTGATGATTGATGTGGGTATGGATTTGCGGATGGATAAGGTGAAAATGAAGAACAAGGAGGTTAAAAAATGCCAATTGGTTGACCTCTTTGAGATGGAAAATGAGATGACAAAAGAAAATGTGGAGGGCATGGCTCTTTATGGGGTGAGGTATGATAGGGAACAAATTAATATGAGGATGAGAGAGTGGTTCTCTCATGAGGGCTCATGGGGGAGAGATATGATTAGCAATATACCTTAGATCATTACCATAAGATGAAATCCTATCACCTATCATGGTAGGTGAGCATGACCTATGTGAAGAAGTGAACAAATTCTAATAATGAATAGAGGTAGTTTCCTCTTAATGTCCTGTTGAACTGGTTGGAGAGGAATAGATCATAAGATAAGCCTCCATAACTAGGTGTACTATCTTGTGAGATTAACCTCATATAAGGACCTTGGTTGAAGGATGAGAGGTTGCAAAATTGGGTTGTATTTGATTTTGAAAAATAAAGGTAGTTGTTTGAAGTTTTTTGGTATTACTAGATCTGTTTGTGTCACAAAAAATTGGTTCGTACATATCCATATGAACTTAAAGATTCATAATTATCCATATGAATTTGTGAAAAATAGGGATCAATGTAGAAAGTGTAGGGGAACAAACATAAGAAGGTTTTGGACTATGTATGAGTCTACTTCTAAGTTTTGTATCAATTTTATAACACCAATTTAACCAAGTAAACAAAAAATATTACAGAAAATAAGCAATTGTTTTAGCATTTTTGTGAGTGTTATTATGGTTGTGATATCAATTAGTTGTGTAGTTGGTGAGTGTTTCCTTTATTGTTTTGCAATTTTCTAACTTTTGTAATGTTTTTGTTTGTATCTATGTATTTTTTCTTTTGATTTTCTTGTGTATGTTTATGATTTTAAAAATCCTAAGATAAATAAAAATGGGTGATGGATGTATGCTATGAAGGTGTGTCAATGCACATTTTCCTACAACACCCAAAGGTGTGCAAGGAGTAACAATACAACAACAAGCAAATAGCTCCTAATTATAGATATGGCTTAGGGTATCCTAAAAGGGAGGATATTAAACCTCTTATAAAAGAGGCAACACTATCTAAGACTTGCATAAGCCAGACAAATTTTTCTTCACCCTTAGTCAAGCTTGGTTAATAGCGATAGATGCAAACTCACTGATTATATGAAGCCTTGTGAGCAAAGCTGTCTAATCCTAACCTAACTTGAGGTTCTCTCAAGAGTAGGGGACTTTCTGGTGATAAAATCTAAAAAATCACTCATGGGGGCTAAGGGGAAAGCCAATGGTTGGATATGAAATTCAACATCACTGGTCTCAATTGGGGGTTGGTGATGAAGTCCAGCCTTACCAATATGTGATATATGTGCAAGTGTGTGGGTGTATTTTATATTTGAAAACTAGAATGCATAAAATAAACTAATCTAAGGAAACTAGAACAATGCAATCTGACTTTTGTCAAAGAAAGTGCCTTTTTGAAGTAGATGTATACTAAGCAAGCAAGGAAATTTTTGTTTTAGGAAGCAAAATTCATTGGCCAATAAGAGTTAAAATGGTGGTAAGTTAATTAAAAATAGATTTTTTAAATATGAGCAAATATTTGTTGATATGGTTGCTCAAACATGGAATTATTCAAGTAATGGTGGGTTGTATGCTCTTCCAAATTAAATAAAATATATGACATCTAGATTAAAAGAATGGAACAAGAACACTTTTGGAAATATTTTTGATAAGAAATAAGAACTAAAAGATAAAACTTCCAAATTCTAAAAAAGGTGATCATAATAATCCAAGCTTAGAGGAAAAGGAGTTACTTAGTGAATATCAATATATTTTGAGTAAGGAAGAGAATTTTGGAGATTAAAATCAAGATAAACTTGGTTAAAAGGAGATAAAAATGCAAAGTTTTTCATAGGATGGCTATAGTATAGATATCAACATCCAATATTAGTAGAATTAAATCAATAGAAGGAGTTTGGATTGAAGATAAGAGTGAAATTAAAAAAGAGGTAAAGTCTTTTATCAAAATATTCTAGGATCAGAGGAGACTGAAGTTCTTAATGATAAAATTCTTCAAGACGTCCCTTTAGTTATAATGAATGAAGACAATAGGAAACTGATGGAGCCTATTACTCTAGAAGAAGTTCATTTAGATTTTTTATCTTTTAATAAGGATAAATCCCCAAGTCCATATGGGCTCTCTGTAGTTTTTTACCAACATAATTGGGATATAGTGAAGGATTATTTATTGATGGAAATGGAAAATTCTAGGGTAAAAAATATATACCTTATAAAATAAATGTAGCTTATCTTACCCTAATCCCCAAAAATAAGGATGTTGATTTTTTTTATTCTTTTAGATCCATAAGCCTATGTAATATGACATATAATATTATCTCCAAAGTGATGGTAAATCAATTAAGGTCATTGTTAGAAAAAATTATTTCAGAAGACCAAGGAGGATTTGTGAAAGTGAGACAACTTCTGGATGATATTATAGTAGCTCATGGAGTTATTCATTCAGCAACTTTAATAAAAGAGAAAGTAATGATCTTAAAACTTGATATGAGTAAAGCCTATGATAGGGTTAAATGGGATTTTCTTTTTGCAGTTTTAGAAAAGTTTGGTTTTGAGAAGAAATGGTTTAGATGGATTAAAGCTCATGTCTCTATAGTTTCTTATTCAATGTTGGTCAATGGTTTAGTAACAAAATATTTTAAAGTTAAGAGAGGCCTTAGACAAGGAGATCCTCTATCTTCTTATTTGTTCATTATTATGGTAGAGGTTTTAAGTAAGAACTTAAATAAGGCTTACAAATATGGGCTTCTAAGTGGACTTAAGGTTAGTAATAACATCGAAAACATCACCCATCAACAATTTGTAGATTATACAACCCTTTTTGGAAGGACAAGGATAAATGAGGCTAGAGATTTGAATAATTTTTTAATGGAATATGAAAAAGCATCAGGGTAAAAAGTTAATACGACAAAATCCAAAATTTATTTCCTTAACACTCCAACTAATATCAAAGCAAGAATTTATAGGTTACTTCAAATGGAGGAGGCAAATTTACTATCAAATTATCTAGGGATGTATTTATTTGAGGGTAGAATGAAGATATAATTATTGAACCTAGTTATTAGTAAAGTTTAGAATAAACTTCCAGCTTCGAAAGGTAGATGGTTATCGTTAGCACAAAGAATATTGTTAATTAAGTCAATCTTATAGGCCATTCCAACATATTATATGTCATTGTATTCTATGCCAAAATCAGTTGAAAAAAGTTTAATCTATATTATGTGATCCCTTTTATGGTCATGTTTACATGATAAAAGGAAATTTCCTTTGGTGAAATGGAGCAAGGTGTGTGATGATAAAACTAAGGGAGGTCTTGGTTTAAGAGTTTTTACAGATTCAAAGTTAGCTCTTAGGGGAAAAGTAATATGGATATTCTATAAATAGAGTCACAGATAATGGGCCAAAATTCTTCTAAGTATGTTGAACCCAGTGACCCAAGTTTAATATTTAATGTATTCTCTCTACCAAATGAATCTGCTCTTTGGAATGGTTTAAAAAAATCTATTGATCTAATGATTAAAAGTTTAATATGGGTGGTGGGAACTGGAGAAAAATTTCTATTTGGATGGATACTTGGTGTGATAAAAAAACACTCAATTTAGATCCAATTTTGAAACCTTGGATGAGATTTCTTCAATACAAATACGGTGATAGGGTATGAAACATTTTGTGCAAGGATCAAGAAGGAAGATACAAATGGAAAGAATATTTTGTTTACAAGTATACAAGACATTCATGCTAGGAGGCAATTGATTAGAAAGATAAAAAATATGATTATTCTGAGGGGAGCCAAGGATAAATTTATTTGGGAGTTGAATATCTCGGGAGAATACAAAACAAGAAGTGAATATAATGTACAACACCAACAAAATAGTAATAGCACTAGAATTTGGAAGGATATTTTGGATAGCTCAAGCATTACTAAAGTCAAAAAATTTTGTTTGGCTAGTAGGTCATAGAAGAATTTTATCCTGGGATAACCTTATGAAAGGGGTTTTCATGGCCCCTCTCAATATGTTCTTTGTAAAAAGGAGGAAAGTATAGACCATCTCTTGGGACATTGCTCAATAGTCTAGAAACTATGGAAATGGATTGTTAATATATTTTGTAAATGCATGGCAATGAATAGTAGAATTGAATATTGGTTAAATCAATGACAAAGAACTTATAAAAATGAGGCTTTATAGACAATATGGGATATATCAAAAGATACAATACTTTGTACTGTATGGCTAGAAAGGAATAGAAGAATATTTAAAGGAAAGGAAAGCAGTGTAGAGGTAATATAAAGAAAGATATGTTTAGCAGGGTTATGCATAAGGGGTCAGCCACAAAATCTATTTATAAAATCAAGGCGAATTGTCTCAAAATCTCAATGAATTATGTCAAAGGATACATGGCGAATTGCATTCATTTTTCACAAAAAAATTCAAATCATGGTGAATCAATTGAAAAATATTTCTAGAGGTGTAGGTCGATTGCAGAGGGTTTCATTTGGTAATTTTAGATAGTTTTTGAGGATTTTACTAAGTTTTTTGAGTATATCTCATCGAGCTAGGTGGTTTTAAAAAAAAATGAAAATGGAGCTTGATCAAAAGTTATGCCTCCTAGAAGGTTCTCTACAAAAGTGCACCTCTGCAACCGATTGGCATAAGTTGATCGGCTTATGATCGGTTGTAGAGGTGCTCTTTTGTAGAGAACATTATAGGAGGTATAACTTTTGATCCGGAGCTCTATTTTCAATTTTTTTTAAACCACCTAGCTTGATGAGATCTACTCAAAAAACTTAGTAAAATCCTCAAAAAACCATTTGAAATCGATCGACATGTCTACAACCGATCGATTGCAGAGGAGTCAATCGATTGTAGCATGTTGATTGGTTTTAGATGGGTTTTTAAGTATTTTAATAAGTTTTTTGTGTAGATATCGTTGAGCTAGGTGGTTTAAAAAAAAAAATAGAGCTCCAAATCAAAAGTTATACCTCCTAGAAGGTTCCCTGCAAAAGAGCACCTCTACAACCGATCGACATAAGTTGATCGGTTGTAGAGATGTTTCAATCAACCTAAGTTGATCAGTTGTAGATGTGTGTTAATTGACCTAAGCCAATCGGTTACAACTCTACAACTGGTCAACTTAGGTTGATTGACAAACCTTTGCAACCGATCGGCTTATGTCAATTGGTTGTAGAGGTGCACTTTTGTAGAGAAAATTCTAGGAGGCATAACTTTTGATCTAGAGCTCCGTTTTCAATTTTTTTTTAAAACCACCTAGCTCAATGAGATCTACTCAAAAAACTTAGTAAAATCCTCAAAAAACCATCTAAAATTGATCGACATGTCTACAACCGATCGGTTGTAGAGGTGTTAGTTGGTTGTAGATATGTCGATTAGTTTTAGATGGTTTTTTGAGGATTTTAATAAGTTTTTTATGTAGATCTTGTCAAGCTAGGTTGTTTTAAAAAAAAATTGAAAACGGAGCTTCAGATCAAAAGTTATACCTCCTAGAAGGTTCCCTACAAAATTGCACCTCTGCAACTGATCAACATAAGGCAATCAGTTGTAGAGGTGTGTCAATAAATATAAGTCGATCAGTTATAGAGGTGTGTCAATAAACCTAAGTCGATCGATTGTAGAGATGCACTTTTACAAAGAAACTTCTAGGAGGTATAACTTTTAATCCAAATATCTATTTTCAATTTTTTTTTAAAACCACCTAGCTCAACGAGATCTACTAAAAAAACTTAGCAAAATCCTCAAAAAAACATATGAAACTGATTTACATATCTACAACTAATTAGTTCCAGAGGTTTCAGTCGGTTGTAGACATGTCGATTGGTTTCAAATGTTTTTTTGAGGATTTTAATTTTTTTTTGTGTAGATATCATTGAGCTAGGTGGTTTTAAAATAAAAATTAAAATGAAGCTTTGAATCAAAAATTATGTCTCCTAAAATATTCCCTGCAAAAGAGCACTTATAAAATCGATCGACATAAGCTGATCGGTTGTAGAGGTATGTCAATCGGTCTAAGTTGATCGATTGTAGAGGTGTGTCAATCAACCTAAGCTGATCGGTTACAACTCTACAACTGATCAGCTTAGGTCGATTGACATACCTCTACAACTGATCGGCTTATGTCGATTGCTTGAAGAGGTGCACTTTTGCAGAGAAACTTATAGGAGACATAACTTTTGATCTAGAGCTCCATTTTCATTTTTTTAAACCACCTAGATCAATGAGATCTACTAAAAAACTTAATAAAATCCTCAAAAAACCATCTAAAACTGATCAACATGTTTGCAATCGATTGGTTGCAAAGGTTTCAATCAATTATAGAGGTATGTCAATCGACCTAAGCCAATCAGTTACATAGTGCAATCGATTAACATAAGCTGATTGGTTGTAGAGGTATTTTAATCGACATAAGCCAATCAATTGTAGAAGCACGTCAATTAGCCTAAGTTGATTGATAACAGAGTGTAATCAATTGGTATAAGATGATCGGTTGTAGAGGTGTATCAATTGATCTAAGTTGATCGATTGCAAAGCTACAACCAATCGTCTTAGGTTGATTGATACACCTCCACAGTTGATCAGCTTAGGTCGATTGACACACCTCTACAACTGATTGGATTATGTTGAGAAGCACTCCTCTACAACCTTGTCAAGTTTATGGGACTGATCGATGTCTTTCGATTGATAATACCCTACAACCAATCGATAAATATGTCGAATAACAATAGATTTTTTGTTATTTCAGAGCTATTTTTGAATTAGAGTATTTTAGATGTATGTTTATCAATACCCCCTACATTATATATATGGGTAGTATATGAGGCAAATTGGGCAGGAAAAAAAAATCATTTATAATTTGAAGGTGAATTGTCCATGGAATGGGGTAAAAGTGGTCGACGAATTAAAATAAAAATAGGATAATTATTATCAATGGCAGGCGAATTTACCCCAAAAAAACTTCCACCCCGTAAATTTTAGGTGAATGGGCCCCAGTGAAAGGATCCAAAATTAGACAATTTAATATTTTGAAAATCCTAAAAAGAGCCAATTTATGATATTTCACGCTTATGCATAACCCTGTGTTTAGCCATAGAGGAGTCTAAACCAACCCTATCAACTCACCTAGTCCCTAATCTAGAAGCAAAGAATCTTGATAGATGGAGTCAAGTCATTAAATGAAATTATGATGTTGGGTACAAGAGAAGCAAAAAGAAGGCAAAGAATATAAAGTGGAAACCACCAGATGTAGAGTGAATTAAATTGTATTTTTATGGAGCATCTAAAGGAAATATAGGACCATCAGGAGGAGGAGGAATAATTAGAAATAATAGAGGAGATATTTTTTTTAATTATGCTTTCAATCGTGGATTTAAAACAAATAATTAAGTTGAATCTTGGGCGGCTTTAGAAGGGTTAAAAATATGCAAACAAATAAAATGGAACCTAGTATGGATGGAAGTTGATTCTCTCATAGTAATAAATGTAATTTTGAGGAAAACAAAGGCTCCATGAAACATACTGTTGGAATATATTACCTTATTTGGTGTTTGCTAAAGTACCATCATGGGTACATGTTTAGAATAATATTTTATCTTAGATTAGGATTTAAGAATTTGCTTAATGCAATGTAATAAATGCACAAGTGTTAGAATGTGCAATGATGTAAATATGCATGGAGTCCACATGTAAATGAGTCCTAAGAATAGAATAGTGAGGTGTCATAGGAATATGGAAGACCAAGAGTCATGTCTCATTATAAATAGGCCTTCTTAGAGTAGAAGAGTATGAGATGTTTTAGAGTGCATAAGGTAGATTAGTAGTAGATACAATGTAGAGCATTTTTACAAAATGAAGTGTTGGTGACCTCCATTGCATAGCATTGTATATTTTTATGATCTTTCATTAATGCTTATTTATTGAGTATTTTTAGACGTTTCTTATCATTTTTTCATTCTTATTAGTTAGCCATTATCATAGTTATATCATTGCATGCTTATTTCATTACTTGTGGTTGCATTTCTTTTAATTTTATAGCTTCAAAATCAAACAGTGGTATCAGAGCACATGATAGATCAATAGGAAATAGAGGAAAGCCACAAGAGATATTGAGAGGAGATTGCAAATCTCATTTTCAAAATTTTTGAAATTTCATTTAGCTAGAGTTTATCCATAGAGTTGCAGAAAAAATCGTGAAGACTAGAACTCAACATTGATTCCACTAGATTGACAAGTCAACTAGTTTCCCCATTACAAATTTTTCTAATACTTTGTTGTAGAAAAGAATATTCAAAGAAATTTGGGAAGCTTCCTACAAGACCTAGGAAGAATATCATATTTGGAATTAATCTAGTACCTAAAGCAATAATTTGGATGTTGAAGATTTAGAGGCCTAAGAAAAAGGTCCCATTGTAAGAGTTATAGATTGAAGACTCCAATTTGGATATTGAGAAGAGATCTAGTGGCCAAGGAAGCCACATTGAAGATTGCAGATCAAGGAGGAGATCCTAGTAAGAAGACCACATTAAATGAAGAAGAGACTCAAGAAAATAGTTGTTGGTTGGTAATCTGCACCTAATAGAAGGATTGTGCACCCTGTGGACTAGACCAACATTGAGAGGTCACTGGTTAACGAAATCCTATGACCAATCTTTGGAGAAGGTCGAATCCTTGTGAATTTAGTGGAAATTGATGGAATTCGATCAAAGCAAGGAATAAAGTAAATAAAATTAAACGGCGTTGAGTTAAAATGGGTGGGTAAGTCACATCAAGACATATGCAAATGGTAATGGGAATACATTGACATATACAACCATCTAATAGACCAGTTAATGCATTCCAACTATTATCATTCACACTTCACACTATGTTTGTAAATTCCAGAACTGATAAACCAATAGTCAGAATCTAGATAGTAGAATAATAACTAATTCATTCATCAATTTTAGTAGAAAAGCACAAACATGAAAATACATACATATAAGTGGAATGATCCGAAGGCCATACAATGCTTTGTCTATATTAATGAATTCCTAGTATTGCATACAAATTGTAATAGCTTAGATTCAACCCTTTGAATGGGTTACATTCAGTATTTTATAGCCGAAAGATAGGGCTTCCTTCTTACATTGGGTGGGTTCATTCATGCACATCGTACCTCCTAGGCAACAAAATCATTAATTCTATGACTACCTGTCGTATTTTATCAATCCTTTCAAGGAAATAGGTACATTGTTATATGATCTTCATTAATTATATCCCCTTTGCCTAGATTTATCTTTGTTGTCACGATTGTACCTCTTTCAATCATGGTCCTATATATAGCAGTGGGTTATTAATTCCACCTGCAATATGCCTTCCTTTGACTGCATCGTATTGGTAGGGAATCATATCCTTGGATTTTGATGTAGGGCTTGAATAGGTATACCGTAGTTTCTGGAAACCAAAATTGAATGCAAATGATAATTCCTCAGAGATAGGCTCAAGACCTAGGCTATCACTAATTTTGAATAACCCTTACCTTTATTTGTAGTGAGTTAGCCTCGGGCAGGATATTTTGGGTGACTTTATGCATGACAACTCACCTTCATTTATGACACTTCATGTGGGTGGAATTTTGGGGTACTTTTGCCCTCAAGGGTCTTTAAAATATTTGCTCTAACTAGGGTTGGTACCTACAGATGACTCCATCCAAGTTGCAATGGGATAATTGGGATGAACCCATCCCTCGTATTGTCACAAACCTCCATCCAAGTTTGGCAGGGAACTTTGTGGCTTCCTTTGTTTCACCTGCCCGTCAGAGCTTGCTACCTTAGATCGGGCGAGGTTTTGGTTGGGGTAAAATATATCTTTGCAAAAAAAACCTCCATCCCAACATATCCCACCCAAGTAGTGAGTCTTATTCTTATTTTAGGTGATATTTAGCACCATTGCATTATATGCCCTATAATTCTTTAATCCAAAATATCCCAAACCATGAGGATTGTTTGCAAGCAGATCGACATGCCAAGATTTATTAGGAGAAACAATGTTCATCAAAGGAACCATAATACCCCAACCAAGGGGAGTAGAATTGATAAAATTTTAAGGTGGAAATGGAGCAGGAGGAGAAGTAACTGGCCGAGGAGATGGCCCAAGGCTCCAACTAGTACCATGATCAGTTGAGAAATGCACATGACTCCAACCATGATACAAAGAGCATGAACGTGAATGATGCCTACTATGATAACTAAGATGAGACTAAGCTTTACTATGAGTAGTGGCAAAAAAATATGAGGTCAAAGAATGTCACCCCCTTGACCTACTATTTCGATACCTCAAAGAAACTGAGGTACCTTGAGGTGGAGGGAGGTCAGAAAGAACCTGGTTGATAGTGTATGGAGCCTTACACCAATACTCGATAAGATTCATCAAATGCACCAAATAATGGACCACACTAGAAGCCTATGAATGGATCTAAGAGGTAATAGTAGAAAACATCGTAATATTTTCATTTATAGAAAACTAAAAGAAAATTAAATATCCAGAGTACATAGCTACATTCCTAGTTTTTCATAGTTGAAACAAAATGATCGCATGAAAGAAATTCCATAGAGCAGAAATATAAGTAGGCCAACAACTATTATCACAAAAAAAAATCATCTACCATCTAAAGATCTCAAGATGAAAAGGTTTAAACAATAAGTGGGTCCAAGCCCAAGCAGACTAAACACAAGGGTAGAACCAAAACATATGCTTAAATGTTTTAAAATGACCATAAGTAGGATACTTAGTATTAGGAAGACCAACCCTATTGAGCCTCTCTCCCATAGGAATACCTTGATAAATAAGATACCAGATAAAAAAGGTGATCTTGGGTTCAATGTTAGAATTCCATATACGATTCAAATAATCAATCCAAGTATAGGAGGTAGAGTGAGTCTACCATATCTCATTAAACTTGTCAATACTAGAGGAAAAAGGACTAAGAAGCTGATAAATCAAGGAAGAAGAGTAATTCTTGAAAGGAGCATCTACATTCCAATTCTAATCCCTCCACCAGGAACTCGAGGGTTGAAGGTCGAACTTATGCAGCATGACATTAGGCACAAGCTCTTGGATCTTAAGAATAGAAGGAAGATCCAAGTTTTGAAGATTAAATTTATGCTTGAGGGTAGACCAAGGAATCTAATCTCAATAATGCACTAAATTTTAATAAAGAAAATGCCTTTGCAAAATAGCCTCAAATCTTTAACCCTTGGCATAATAGTAAGAAGAACCAAAGAGTTAGATAAAATAGGAGACCACCAAATATTTCGAGAATTAAATGAAATACCATTACCAAAACCATCACCAATCCAACGAATATGAGGTTTCACCACCTTAAATCTCATCAAATACTTTTAACAACAAATAAACCCTAAATCTTGACTAGGGCAAAAGTAACGATAAGAGTATGAAGGCCAATATTATCCCAAGCTTTACGCCCATAAGGCAACCCTACAGAGATGCATTGGAGAATTAAAATACTTTAGGCTTTAGGGCCTTTAATAGCTTTAACCACCCACTTAACACATAAGGAAATGCTTTATCTGTAGATTTCAATGATACCCATCCCACCCTTATTAGTAGGTGTGCAACAAATATCCCAAGCAACCTGATGAAAACCACGCAAATTCTTTTCCTTGGCCCAAAGAAAATCCTTGAGGATTTTGGCCAACTTATTATAATAATTCTTAGAAGGGGCCCAAAAAAGGAATAGTAACATGGGTGGCAGCAAGAATCTTATTTTAAACCTAAAATTTATCGACAAGAGAAATGGGATGCGATGCCTAATAGGAAATCTTCTTGTCAACAATAACATATTGCCATATTTTGGAGGGCGAGCAGTCAAAAGCAAAGGGAATTCCTAAGAACTTAAAATGCACACCCCTCTGATGCCAATGCCATGAGAAATGTCTAAGCTAAGTAGGCAGATCAAAAGAATCAAGGAAAAAACAAAGAGATAGACCATTGGATGTTGGAACCAGAGGCCTTACAAAAAGTTTCCAAATAAAACAAAGTAGTCAAAACAAAAACCTCATCCTCACTAATAGTGGAAAAAAAATCATCCACAAAATGCCCATTAATAAGTTGAGCGGACATATCAGGAAAAATAATACCTTTGATCGACCCCTTAGACACTTTACTAATAAGAATATAACCAAAATATTTAGCCACAAGGATGTAAAACAAGGGGCTAAAGGATAGCCCTGGTGAATAGAACAAAATAAACCAAAATCCTTTGACTTATGCCCATTAATAGTAAGACATGCCAAAGCATCAAAAAACAACATATTGGTGGCCTTAATAAAAAAGGGTCCAAACCCGAGAGCTTTGAGCATGACAAGAATAAAAAGCCACTCAATAAGTTCATAAGCTTTCTCAAAGTTCAGCTTAAGTAAAATTGAATTTTAGCCGAAGAAACACACCCATTCTAAACCTTCCTAGATAAAAATAAGATTATCCAAGATATAACACCCTTTAATGAAACCCATTTGCTTCGGTCTGATAGTCACAGGAATAATATTCTGAATACAAAGAGATAAAGCCTTGGCCAAGATCTTGTAAGAAATATTAAGAAAAGCAATAGGTCTCCAACTAGTGATAAGCTTAGGACTGCCCATTTTGGGATGAAATTAATGTTTCTATGATTGATAATACTACACAAAAAGTTATTGGGTAATGCTTCATTACATATATTGATAAGATCAGGCTCAATAAACTTACAAGTGGCTTTATAAAACTCATAGGAAAAGCCATCAAGACCAGGGGAATTATCATCTAACATAGTCATAAGAGCACTATGAAGCTCAACAAGCAAAAGAGGAGCCTCACACAGATGCTTGTTATAATAAAACAACTTAGAAGGAACAACATCAAGATATTTTTGGAGTGCCACCTGATGTTCCATAGAATCCTATTGTACTTGAAAGACAAGCTTATAATGATACACAAAGGCTAGCATGATATCAAGAAGAGAAGTTAGCCTATTATGAGAGACTTGAATAGCCTTGATCTAGATTATGGCTTGCATGGAATGAAGAGATTTGAAAAAGGCTTTAGATGGGTGATCACTCACCCTTAGCCAATGCATACAAGCCCAAAGTTGAGCCACCCTGGCTTCATGTCATTCATGGATCATAAGCTAGTGGTGAAAACTAGAAAACTAGGCTTGCAACTGTCAGTCGTATGAATCATTTTATAGCAAATATGAATTTCATTGATACTCCTTCATGATAGCTAGATTATCACGCTTTTTGACATGTGCCACTTCTTTGCCAAAATATCGCATGAAAGAGGTAGTATGGACAATTGCCTCATTCCACCAAGAAATCCAACTGATAGAATGAGGAGGCCAAGGTAATAAATTCTAGATTCTCTCAATCACAAAAATCATGTCAAGATGTTGTAATAAAGAAGTATTTAAAAAGAATTGATTGCATGGAAAATTTAATTGGCAGCCACTCCACTCAATTTGAAAAGAAATCAAGAAATGATTCGATAGCAAGAATTGATCCCAAATCATCATAATCTAATTATTGGTGGTGGAGAAGGAAAAAACTTGTTGCTCTAACATCATAACTTGATCAAGGTGAAATTGATAGAGTTAGGGTTTTTTTCTATAGAAAGAGGGCTCTCCAAGGGATGCAGCATGGAGATTGATGTGAACAATGTCTCTCCAAGATCTTTGTCAAATGATGGAAATTCATCGTTGGATGTTGGAGGTGACCATTTACCCAGGAAGGAGACTGCAACACTGTCATTTCATGCCAAAGAGTCTAAGACAATAGTTGAATCAGGCTTCTTTTCTTTGAAAGATGCATCACATGCCAATTATGATGGTATTCACATAATTTTTCTCAACAAGAAAGAGAATGAGCTTGGGCCACCAATTTCTAGTTCTATCTCTCATCCCCATAGAGAGGACAAGTCACAGGATGAGGATCTCTTCATTTCACCTTTCAGCAACATGCTAGCAGACCCCCTATTTAAGTTTAAGAAGAAATCAACCCAATAGCTAGAATGGAAGGATGGTCATTTGGGGCCCGAGGGAATCTGGTAAGACCCCAAGGTCTTACTTATAAAATATTAATAAATTAATGTAAATGTAATTGTAGGCCACTTAAAGGGGGCTCCCTTGTAATCGTTTTGCCGCTATAGGGGGCTCCCTCCTTTAGAATCTATGATTCTTATTCTTATTCTTCTTATTTGATGATTTGATATGGATGGCCAACCTAATATATATATCTACCCTAAAGCTACGTTGGTGAAGAGACGTGATGGTTCATGTTATGAGTTAATAATATAATAACTAAATGATTAATAATACTAACTAATAATGTTAGGATTGAGGATCCTAACATGCCACCCTCCTTAAAAAGAGCTTTGTCCTCAAAGATCAAAGTGAGAAGCTTTGTCCTTTGTTTTCCAAGAAGTATTTGTGTAAGTTCTTGGACTCTTTTAATGGCATCCTTTCGTAGGCAGGGATATCGAGAAGGATGAAGCATTAGCGAGGGGTTGCCAAGAACAATAGTAGAATCTTCCTTAGGAAAATCATGATGACGATGGGAGGGCAACCCTTGGGGTTCCTCAAATACTTCAAAATGATGCATCAAAAGTGATGGTAATGATTTCATATCCTTTTTTGGTTCCTTGGTAGAGCCAACGGAGAAGGAGTGTGTAGTCACTCTACGTTGGTTCAAAATAGGTTTGGTCATATGGCAAGAACTTACTATTGGTGAGGAAGGTATGTGCAGGTCTTGTAGAGTGCATGTTTGGGTATGTCTACCTCATCCTTGCTTGGTACATAAATCACTTCTTGCACATCGACCTCATTGTCTTCATTTTGGTGAGTAGGTGCACTAGTCACTTTGGACATAACTGCCTCATCTGCTTGCTCTATGGAGAGACAGGGATCAACTTCCTTCAATAAATACAATGTTAGTGTAGCACATTTATGTTGGGGTCCAAATTGTTCATCACAATTATCACAGAGTCCTTTTGCTCGTCGTTCCTTCATCTCCTCAAAGCTAAGACGTTTAATTCGTAAAGTTCGATTAGATTTGGGGGTTGTGTAAGTTCTTTGTGCCCTTCCATTATGCATAGGTTTGGAAGCAATGTAAGTGGTCGACGATTTTTCCATAAGCGGTTTTCCTAATCGTTGTTGTGCATTTATTTTATCTTCAACTAATTTTTTCAATCCATAGGTTTGCATCATGGTATATGGATTGAACCTTGTCACCTCCATTCTAATTTCCTCTTTTAATCCCCTAATGAAGCCATTGATGAGAATTGATTCATCCAATCTTGTGTTGTGTTTGGTGATATCCTCAAATCGAGTTTGATACTCATGCACATAAGTGATTTGATGAAGATCTTTGAGCAATTCCCACATGACTGGGTCCCACATGGATCTGATACCAAATGGTAAGACCCCAAGGTCTTACTATAAAAATATTAATAAATTAATGTAAATGTAATCACAGGCCACTTAAAGGGGGCTCCCTTGTAATCACTTTGCCGCTATAGGGGGCTCCCTCATTTAGAATCTATGATTCTTATTCTTATTCTTCTTATTTGATGATTTGATATGGATGGCCAACCTAATATATATATCTACCCTAAAGCTACGTTGGTGAAGAGACGTGATGGTTCACGTTATGAGTTAATAATATAATAATTAAATGATTAATAATACTAACTAATAATGTTAGGATTGAGGATCCTAACAAAATCTCTAGTCCTACTCATGGATTTTATTCCATATCTGAGTCATACCACTACTGTGACATGCAAAATAGTGTAACTCTAGGAGAGAAACACGATAGAAGTGATATTTCCAAAGGTAGTAACCCATGCTCCCGTTCAAGCTCCCCCACTAGATTGGATGCCAAGTTGCAGGGGGGAGCCAATGCTAGCTCCTCTTATGCCCATGCATTGCTCAGCAACCTAAATTTCAATGGTAGTAATTCTCAAGCATCCCCAACAAATCAACTAGAGGAGCTTCATTCCGACATAAGATAGAATAATGTCGACCTTGCACCCTCAGCCCATGGACCTGGAGGATTTGAAT
Source organism: Wollemia nobilis (assembly GCA_028583015.1). Classification (NCBI taxonomy): domain Eukaryota; kingdom Viridiplantae; phylum Streptophyta; class Pinopsida; order Araucariales; family Araucariaceae; genus Wollemia; species Wollemia nobilis. The sequence continues at coordinate 5,018,203 of JAQPPZ010016822.1, forward strand.
AAGAAGGTGGTTATCAACATGTTCCAAAAGATGTAACCCTCAAAGTTGGACATGTAGGAGGAAATCAAAGCTCTGAATAGAAAAATCAACAAGAAAAATAGATAGTTACATTTGAGTTTGAATTGCAAGATGATTTTACTGAAGAAATAAAAGAATTAGAAGAGTGAACTGTTGTTCTATTTTTTTCTATAAGAATCCCCCATGATGAAGAGCTCAATTAGTGGTTTGCCAAAGTCTGGGAAAATTGCATTGGTAGCCACTCCACTTAATATCGAAATAAATTAAGAAATGATTTGATAGTAGGAATTGATCCTATATCATCATAATCTAATTATTGGTGGTGGAGAAGAAAATAACTTGTTGCTTTGACATCATAACTTGATTCAAGGTGCAGACTGTTATTACCAGCATGAAAATTGGACCACATGAACCAAGGTGGAGGTATGCATTTGTACCAACAAAAGAGGGGATCAAAAATATTGTTAGAGTATATTACATTATTTGGTACATGCCTATGTACCACCTTGGGTACATCATTATATTAAGAGTGTGTTAGATTAAGGTTTAAGTATTTACTTCATGTAATGTAATAAATGCACAAGTGTTAGAATGTGCATGTAGTCCACATGTACTTGAGTCATAGGATAGGTAGATGAAGAGTCATGGGTAGATGCAAGGCTAAGGAATATATCTCTCTATATATAGGCCTTAGATAGAGTGAAAATAGATAGGGAGATAAAATAGAGAAGTGAGTAGTTAGAATAGTAGATACAATGTAAGTCTTGCATTAATATTATGGAGTGTTCATGTCCTCCATCATACTACATTGTACTATTTTTGTGAGCATTCATTAATGGCATATTTTTGAGTTATTTTAGAATTTTCTCATATAGTTTTCCTATATTTTATATTACCATTATTATATAGTTAACATTGCTTCCTCATTTTACATTGTGTGGTTGCATTTTCTTTAATATACATCATAAATAGCTAACAGTGGTATCAAAGAACACAGTAGATTGATAGGAAATAGAGAGAGCCACAAGAGAGATTGAGAGGAGATAAGAAATCTTTTTTTTAGAATTTCTAAAATTACATTTGGCTAGAGTCTTTCCACAGAGTTGTAGAAAAACTTGTGAAGACTAGGAATTAACATTGATTCCACTAGATTGACAAATCAACTAGTGAAGATTTATTATCTCTAGATTTAAAGTTTTTCCATTATAGTTTCTTACATTTTGTTGCAAAAAAACTTATTCAAAGAAAGTTGGAAAGCTTCCTACAATATCTAGGAAGAATATCTTCTTTGGAATTAGTCCAGTACCTGAAGCAACAAATAAAATAAATAATATTCTAGAAGTCTAAGAAAAATATTCCATTGTAAACTTGCATATTAAGAAGAGAGAAAAATGCCAGAGGAGCCTTACTACAGATTGAAGGAAGAAGAGGCTCAAGAATAGAGTCCTAGAGAAGATTGGAGATTGGAGATATCTATTGAAGATTGAAGACTACAAATTGCAAAGTGAGAGAAGGAGAAAACAACTCAAGAAGCTAAAGAGCCCCACAAGAGGTCCCATTGAAGAACTTCCAATTTTGAAATATTGAAGATAGAGAAGTACTGCCAAAGGTCCTATTGCAGATTTTAAAAGTAGTAGATTTCAAAGATCCAAGAGGTAGATCTCATTGAAAAACTTCTATAGTCGAATATCGAAGATATCAAGGAAGGTCTCATTGAAGTTTTGAGAAGAAGACTTGAGTAGCTACGAAGATTAAAGACCCTAGAGAAGAGGTATCAAGAAAAACTTGAAAGGAGAAAGAAGGAGAAGGCTAGGAAATACTCATTGAAGGAGATTTGGATAAGGTCATTGGAGGATATTATAGGAGAACTCAGTAGAGAAATATTGCTAGCAAGGAGTTCCTGATAGAGCAGAATTTGGGATATTTATCACCATTTGACAAAAATCCCAAAAGGGAGAATTATTTGGCAAAGAGTTTGCCAAATTTTGGAGGAGATTAGTGAAGACCTCAAGAAATTCGGATTCTTTAGAAGAACGTCTACAGATAGGCCAAGTTTAAAGTAAAAATTTTATGAGTTTGAAGGAGAAATGAGCTAGAAGAAGCCACCAAATTTGGGCAGCATATCAGAGGAGAAATTGATAGTGAAAGAGCATCAATTTGGGTAGCATTAATAGCTACTAAGTTTCAAATTTTAAGAGAGCATATTGAAGGATATTTTAAGAGAGTTGTTTTTAATAGCAAGAAAGAGCTATGATTTCATCAAACATAGGGAAAAAATTAGGTGATCCAAATCACCAAGAAATTCATCATGTGGAACGTGAGTCTTGGAGCAAAATGGAAATAAGAAATATTATTCATTAACCTTACGAAACTTAGAAATTACAATGCTTAAATAGGGTTGATTTAACAACCTTAGGAAATATATGAGAAATTAGGAAATGAAGAAAAATAGGGAGGAAAGGAGGAAGGAAAATTGATGTCGAATGCCTTACCGCCCATGTCATCCATTCTGCCCAGTCAGCTATCGTCCAAGGAGGTAAAAAGGTAAGGTCCAAAGCTTACCATTGTAAACAATTTTTTTTACCTTTTTATACTACTTTAATTTTCAACATTCTCCCCCTTAAAGTTGAGAGGACTGACTATACAATATCTTAGCTTTATATATTGAGCTTTAGCTATACCTTTTGTGAAGATGTCTACAATATTATCCAAAGTGTTACAATATTGAAGCTCAACTATCTGATGTTCCACCATATCTCGAATGAAGTGATACTTCGTATCGAAATGCTTTGATCTGCTATGGTGGAATGGATTGTATTCCAACTGAATTGCACTTATGTTATCACAATACAGTCGAGTTGGAACAATTTGAAATTCTCAAATATCTTCAAGAACATTTTTCAACCATAGGGCTTAAGTACTAGCATGTGTGATGGCTATATACTCAGCCTCAGTCAATGACAATGCTACAACAGTTTATTTCTTAGAACTCCATGTAATTAGTCCTAATACTAGAATAAAACAATTTCTTGATGTAGATTTCCTGTCATCTATATTGCTACCCTAATCACTGTCACTGAATCCAACTAATTTCATAGAATTACATTTTTGGTAATGGATTCCAGAATCCAATGTACCTTTTACATATCTTAAGATTCTTTTAGTTTCTTGTAGATTGAGCTCAGATGGACTAGCCATAAACCTTGAAACTAGAGAAACAACATATTGAATATCATGCCTTGTGTTGGTGAGAAACATCATACTCCCAACCATTCTTATGTAAGTGGTCATGTCAACCTTTGATGCTCCATCGTCCTTGCTCAATTGGATCCCATGTCCAGTTGGAGTTGCAACTGATTTTCACTGCTCCATGGAAAATTTCTTGATCATGTCTTGAGCATACTTGTGTTGACATATGAATATCCCTTTATTTGATTGATGCACTTCCATCCCTAGAAAGTATCACAATAAACCAAGATATTTCATCTCGAACTGTTTCATTATGGAATTTTTGAACTCCATATTCATTTTATTGTTACTACCCATAAATATTAGATTATTCACATACAAACAAACTATGAGAATGTCTACTCCATGATTTAGGTAGTACAGATTTGGTTCACTTTTGCTTCTTATGAATCCATACTCATTGAAATAGCCATCAATGATTGAGTATCAAGCTCTTGGTGCTTGCTTGAGGCCATAAAGTGCTTTCTTCAATTTGTAAACAAGGTTCTCCTTTCCCTGTTCTTGAAAACCTTGAGGTATTAAACATAAACCTCTTCTATCAAGTATCCATTCAGAAAAGCACTTTTCAAATCCATGTGTTGAACATTCCATCCTTTATGGGCTGCTAAGGAAAGAACTGATCTGATTGTTTCTTGTCATGCAACATGAGCAAAGGTTTCCTCATAGTCAATGCCAAATTTATGAGTAAAACCTTTTGCTACTAGTCTCGCCTTATGCCTCTCAATGCTTCCATCAACATTGTACTTGGTATTGTAGACACATTTACACCCAACACATTTTTTTTTCCTTTGGGTAGCTTTACTAGATCCCATGTATCATTATTGTTTATAGAGGTTATTTCCTCTTTCATGGCTTCTTGCCATACATTTTTAGTACATGCCTTCTCATAGCTAGCTGGTTCTAGCTGTGTACTAGCAAATAAAGCATAATTGACTACATACCCCCTAGGATCATGGGAGTCATCATCTCCACACAATTGCAAATTTTCAAGTTGCTACGAAATTGTATTCATCTCACTAGCTTGACTTCTAGTGAATCTTCTCTAGAAATTTTGATCCAACATTTGAAAATATGTATGATGTTGTAATGTTCTTTTGCCTCTCGATGGAGAGTCTCTGTCAATGTCCATCGGTGAAGAACTTACTGATCTCTGTGGAGAAGGACTTGGAGTGGCGGTTGAAGTACTTGATGTAGTACTCCTATATGGGCTTGGAGGGGGTGGTGTGCCTTTGCTTTTATTTGGAGACACCTACTGTACCTGTGAAGAACTTACATCTTGGGACTCATCATCAACAAAAATTCTTTGATGACCCCATTCTCCCCCTTCATCAAAAATTACATCCCTGGAGAGTATAAATTTATGAGTCTTGGGATTGTAGAGTCTATATGCCTTTGTAGACTCACATTACCCTACAAATATACAAGCTTGACTTTTTGGATCATGCTTCTTCCTTTTCTCATCAGTAATGTGTGCATATGCTAAAGAACCAAACACTTTGAAGTGCTTTACATTAGGTTTCTTTTCGTACCACCCCTCATAAGGAGTGACACCATCTAAACTAGAAGTATGACTTCTATTTAGAATATATACACTAGTTCTTATAGCCTCTGCCCAATACATATGAGTTAGATGCTTAGTCTGAAGCATCAATCTCACCATTTCAACTATGGTGCGGTTCTTTCTCTTGGCCACACCGTTTTGTTGTGGGGTATAGGTAGTGGTGAATTGCCTTTTAATCCCACTTGCTTTACAATATTTCAAGAATGCTTTTGAGGAGTATTCACCTCCTCGATCTGTCCTAAGAAATTTTACATAATTCCCACTTTGATTCTCTATATTGTTTCTAAAATATATGAAGCAATCAAAAGCTTCATCTTTATGTTTCAAAAAATAAATCTAGCACATTCTAGAGAATTCATCTATGAAAGTGAGAAAATAAGAATAGTTTCTGAGACTCTATGTTTGCATTGGTCCACATATGTTTGAATGTACTAACTAAAGTGGATAGATGGCTCTCCATGCTTGTCCTTTTGGAAACTTTGACCTTGAGTGCTTTCCCAAAGCACATCCTTCACAGACATCCTTTTGTTCATTGATTTTAGGAAGTCCTGTCACCATAGCTTGAGAAGTTAGAAGTTTCAAGCTAGCAAAATTAAGGTGACCATATCGCAAGTGCCAAAGCACACTTGGATTTTTTATAGCTACATTTGCAATTTGAGCTCCTCTTGGCTCATAAAATTGAGAGGGAATAACATGTTCTTGGTCATGGGGACCTGTGTGATGACACGATTACAATTATTTTGATCAAAAATGATACATTGTCCTTCATCAAATACAAGCTTGTAATTTTTTTCCATAATTTGTCCAATGCTTAGCAGATTGTGTTGGAGCTTTGGAGTGTAATAGATATCATGCACTTTATTTAGTCCTTATTTGGTAGGAACCTCCATGGCTCCAATACCCTGTACTTGCAATGTCTTATCATCCCCTAATTTGATTTGGAATTTATAAGTGGAATCTACAGTAGCAAATAAATGTTCTTTGCCACTCATGTGGTTTGAACAACCAGTATCTAGAATCCATGTGTCATTTATATTCTATTTTGATTGTCCATATGAAAGAAAAATATTAGAGGTATCATCTTCTTCTCCATAATTACCATATTGACTACTACTGCCTTGTGAAGATTTTGACTAGCAGTCACGATCGAAGTGACCTAGCTTACCACAATTGAAACAAGCTGATTTTGAATTGTCACTTCCTCGCCCTTGATTTCCACTTTGTCCTTGATTTCCTCCTCAATTTTGATTTCCACCTCTTTGTTGATTGCCTCCTCTGTATGAGTTGCCTCCTCTGTTGGAATTGCCTCCTCTATTCTGGTTGCCTCCTCTATTTTGATTGCCTCCTCTGTAGTTGCCTCTACCTCTACCTCTTTGCTTACCTCTGCCTTGACCTCTTCCCCATCCTCTTCCATTGTTTTCATCGAAAGTGAAGGCCTTATCATCGCATCCGTAGCTAGTTGAAGGAGTTTCAAGAAACCTCTCTTGATGTGACATTAACGATCCGATTAATGCATCGAATGTTAAAATGGAAATATCTTTGGATTCTTCTATAATTATGGCAATATGGTTCCATTTTTGTGTAAGTGTTCACAACAATTTTGTTACAATTGTCTCAGGCTTGATTTCTTCGCCTAGTGTAACCATTTTATCCACAATTGCTTTTACTCTAACATAATAATCACCGACTTTTTCATCATCTTTCATTCGGAGATTTTCAAAATCTCTCTTCAGTGTTTGAAGCCTTACCTGCTTCACTTGATTACTACCTTGGAATCCATCACTTAATGCTTTCCATGCAGCTTGTGCAGTTGTACAAGCGACTATTCTAGGGAATATGTTTTTATCTAATGCAGCTTGGAGATGAGAAAGAGCAGAAGAGTTGCTCTTTTTCTCTTCTTTTCGTGTTTTCTTGTTTGTGGCACTTAGTGTTGTCCAGTCTAAGGGTTATGTGTATCCCTCTTATATTATGTCCCACAAACCTCTTCCTATGAGCAAGGTCTTCATATTTATAGACCAATACTCATAGTCATAATCGTTGAATTATGGTATAGGTACGCTATTGTGTGAGGCCATAGTTACCAAAAAAATCTCTTTATTTCATGGTTACAATAAAGTACTTTGTTGTTTGAAAGAAGGAAATAAGAAGAAGGAAAAAAAAATAGATTACAAATTTAAGTCAAATCTGAATTGTTCTACTCTATCATTCACTGCTTATTCCTCTTGATGTAGGGATGCTATCTCTTGATTCACAAAATTATCTGCTACTTCTTTGTTGTAACTTATCAATATTATTTTCAATGATTCTGGTTCTAATATTTCCACTGAAATACTATAGTGTGTATACTCTGATTCTTATGGTGCAGCTTGTACGGATTCTGATTGTTCAAATTGACTCATGAATGAGTTATCTTCAAAGTCTGCCTCATACCCTGAGTCAGGATGCGTTTGATGTGCTATCACTGCATTTTGAAGTTGGCTAAACACAATGTTGAGTCCATAACCTCTTACTTTTTCATCAAACCTTTCTACACCTTCTCTTGCTAAAATTGCACATAAGGAATGATAACAACCATTTGGTCTTATCATCAATGCCTATTTACAATTTTACAATTTGATCCTAGGTATCTTTTACAAAAAAACTAAGCCTCTTAGGCTTATTACACAAGAGTTCTAGAGTTTGTGATTCCTTGAATCAAGTAAAAAAATATGTACCATTTGATTACAATAATTGCCTCTTAGAGAATATTTTCCTTTCTTTTATAATATTAAAAAACTATATTACTATTTAATAAATTTAAAAATTGAAGAACACAAGCTTATACTGAGAGAGGGGGGTGAAAAGTATAAGACCGCTTTTCAATTTTTCTTTCGATTAACTTGCAGTTCAAAAACATGCAGTGAATATATAACAGTATCAAAACAGAAATCAAAGCAATGCACAGAATATCATCCACAATAGTCCACTTCAATGGTTGCTTGATCTGAGTGCTCAATGAGGAGATAGACTGACTTCTTTGACTTTTTGCGATCTCCTAGTTGGGTGCAAGTCAATGTTGGGGTAATTTCGTCAATTTGGACTTAAAAATTCACAAGTGATTCCTTAAGGGTCTTTGGTGCAGAATAACAAGTTGTTTTTATTCCCAAAATTTTGGATCAATTTGATTGACCATTGAGCAATTATGGCCTTAACAAGAAAAATAAAAAATTGCCAATTTTGGAAAATCGGTGCAAAAATTGACCATGAGCTACCAAGGACAACTTTATATGGAATAGAATATAGAACTATCTACTAAATTTTGGAGTCAATCTGAACTTTGAGTGAAGATATATCCCTTCCTTTTGAAATCTCTTGCTAGATTCCCCAACCTGTTTCTTGTGCGGCTCAACAAAACCATGACCTATTTTATCTATTGGTTTTCTTTGTCCTTTGATGAGAAATTTAACCTTCTTGGAGCTATCCTAAAATCTATAGAGCTTATCCTTGTACTCTTTATTTTCTTCTTTCAAAGAAGCCATTTTTTGCTCTAACTCATTATACTCAAGAATCTTAGACTCTAACTCATCCTTGAGTTCTCGTGTTTTAGCTATAGAGAAGTCAAGACTTTCTATAAGATCGTCTCTCTCCATACAAAGATTCATCTAACTTGATCTTGAGTCTATCATTCTTCTTTCTTTCCTTTTTCAAAACACTAAGAGCATTATTGAGTTCACATTCAAGATCCTCTATTTGATTGCACTTTGAATTATCAAGGCCTTTTTTAGATTTCTTATCACTAGAGGTGCTACCCTTTTCAAAAACCATACATGCATTTTCCTTATCATTTTCTCGAAGCATCCTCATACATACTAGCAACCAATTCATTATTTGTGCAATCATCCTCAAGGTGACCAAAATTTCCACATCTAAGACATTTCATGACGGTGAATTTATGTTTCGGTTCTTCCTCCTTTTCTAAAATGAACAGCATCTCATTTTCATTATCATTGGAAGAGCTTTCACTATCACTACTAGAACACTTACTTGCTTTGTCCAGATAGAAGCTCTTCTTGTTCTTGTGTGAATACCTCTTTCCTTGATTGTTGTGCTCATCTTTGTTTTTTCTCGTAATACTCGTGCTTTTCGGAATCCTTGCTCTTAACATCCTGTATATCTTCATCACTTTCATTCTTGGAAACAATACAGATCAGTAGCATAATGACCAAATTTTCTACAGTTGAAACATCTTATATTTTTCTTGCTTTTGTGCTTTCTAGAGAACTTGCCTTTCTTGTTGTAATATGCCTCTTCCTCACTAGAAGACTCATCACTCTCTTGAATCTGTTTGCCTTTTGATTTTTTGGTAGCTTTGAAAGTCGCCTCTTTCTTTACATCAACTTTCACTTGAGTTCTCAACTCAAATGCTGCAAGAATACTATGGAGCTCATCCTTTTTCAACTTATCTAAATCTTTAGCTTCCTCAATAGCAAAATATTTTCACTAAATCTATTAGGAAGAGATCTTAAAATCTTATCACACACATCATTTTCAGCAAGTTCAAGACCTAAGTCTTTCATAGAATTAACAACTTCATCCATACGGAGCATGTAGTCACTAATATTTTCATCATCATTCATCTTGAGCTGTTCAAAAATACCTTTGAAGTGTCTCAACTTGGCCTTTCGGACATTTGCATCACTTGTATGAACAACACTGCAATTGTTTCCACATTTCACCTGGTTGTCTTGCGGTGAATAACTTTGGTAAGATCAGCCTTCTATAAACCCTTCGAGATTGCATTCATGGCTTTTGAGTTGCTGTGATGTAGGAGCCTGTCTTCTTTAGTATAAGGACCATTTGCGAGAATCATGTACCCATCTTCAATAACTTCCCATACCTCATTACCAAGTGCCATTAGATAGACTTTCATTCTTGCACTCCACTGACCGAAATCTGATCCATCAAGAATAGGTGCTGCATTGCCACTTGAATAATCCATTGTGTTCTTTGCAAGATTTTCCTTCAAGCTGTTAAACTTTTCGAAGGTACTGGCTCTGATACCAATTTAAGAACATAAGCTTATACTGAGAGGGGGGGTGAACAGTATAAGACCGCTTTTCAATTTTTCTTTCGATTAACTTGTAGTTCAAAAACATGCAGTGAATATATAACAGTATCAAAACAGAAATCAAAGCAATGCACATAATATCATCCACAATAGAGACACAGCAATTTACGTGGTTCACCCAATGCGGGCTACTCCACGGATAAAATTTGTACTAAATTTTATCACCTCAAATTCTGGGAAACATGTCCCGATTACAAAGTTTATGGGCACCAAAACACAGTCCTTCGATCTAGCACTTTGTCCTCGAACTTGCACTTCTACGCAATTACAGCACTCAATCAAATATCTACTTATGCACCTTTGTGCAAACACAAAAGCAATGTCTTTGCATACTCTGCTCTTTGACGATCGAACTTCTCCCTGCAGTCAACTTCTGTGAAAGTCGCACTTCGAACGCACACTTCTATCGATGCCCAAACTACTCAAACAACCCTCCTTTTATACTCATAATCTCAAGATTGAAATCTTGGTCTTAGTCGACTGTTTTACCCTTCAACCACGTCGGCTGTAAAACCCTGCGCTGCGTCGGCCCAGATTTAACTCTGTCGGCTTCACTACCTCCTTGTAGCTTCTGGCACGAAACTTCAACATGTCGCGATATCGTGACACCTTTGCCTGTCGTAGCCTTCTTTTGCCTGTTGTCGTGAAATCATGACACCTTGGCCTTTTTTGACTTCCTTTGTGCTTCTGTCGTGAAATCGTGACACCTTTGCCTCTTACTGACGTCATCTCACTTTTGTCGCAAAATTGTGACGCTTCTGACTTCATGCCCTTCCTCTCAACTTCTGTCGTGAAATTGTGACATTTTTTGCTTCTGCTAACGTCATCTTCTCTTCTGTCACAAAAATGTGACCCTTCTGTCTTCATGCCCTTCCTATCAGCTTCTATCACGAAATCGTGACACTTTTGATTTTTGCTGACGTCATCTTCACTCTGTCGCAAAATCATGATGCTTTAGTCTGCAAAGCCTTCTTCTCTGCTTTTGTCATGAAATCATGACACATCTGCTTTTGCTGATGTCATCTGCAACTCTGTCATGAAATCACAACGCTTTCGTTGCCTTAAGCTCTTTTCTGCCATATGCCCGCGAAACTGGAACATGTCGCGAAATCGTGACGCTTTCGCCTTCGAGCTCTTCCTTCTTCAACTTGTCACGAAATCGCGACGCTTCTTCTGATTAAGACTTGCTAACTATTTCTGTCATGAAATCGTGACACCATCTCCAACTGCAAGCTACCAACTCAACCTGTCATGAAATCACGACGCTTCTGGATTTCGAACGCTTTCTCTATTGCCTGTCGTGAAATCGTGACGCTTCTCCTTTCATGCTCTTCTCTTTGCTGCATGTCGTGAAATCATGACAGTCTTCAACTCGACCTCTACAGCATGTCACAAAAATGTGACAGCCCTTACTTGGAACTTTACATCATGTCACGAAATCGTGACAGTTCCTGAATCACTTTCTCTCTCTTCAATTTTGTCGCGAAAACGTGACATCTTACACTGCGGACTCTTCCTTTTGCACCATGTCGCGAAATTTTTTCGTCCATACAGTCTCCTTTGCAGAATGTCATGAAATCGTGACACTTTTTCTATCTCTGCCTTCTTGCACTGTCTGAGTTGCGAAAATGCGACATGTCACGAAATCGCGACAGTTTTGCCTGCTTCGTCTCTCCCTTCCCGCATGTCGCGAAATCGCGACAGTTTTGCCTGAACTTTCTCTCTCCTCAAACATGTCATGAAATCGTGACAATTTTGCCAGTGCTTTCTCTCTCCTGAAACATGTCATGAAATCGCGACAGTTTTTCTAGCCGCTTGCATACTTTTTCTTACTTGTCTTTTTCTTGATCTTTTGCAACTGGGCTACCCTGATCTTCTTGGAAACTCACTGTCCATGCTGAAACCTTCATCAAGACACATTCTTTGACATCAAACCAAATTTCTTCAAGAACTCTTTGACATCAATGACAACATCAACACTTAGAGCAAAAGCAATGTACCCAAGGTACCCAAAATTGCCAACAAAAATAATTGCCCTAAATTTTTTTTAAAGAAGCAATTATATTTAATATATTAAATATAATATAAGTAGTTTTAATAATATAAAAAAATTAAAAGAATTTATATTAAAAAAAAAATTATGGTCTGTAGGATTAGAACCCGTAACCTCTTGGCATCAACAAATCACACTAACAAAATCGACCACCACTGCTGATGAGAACCAAAGGGAATGAATACAATTTTATGCTATTTCGGATCCAATTTTTAATAATAAAAAAATTCAAAGCTTTTTTCGTCGTTGGGTTTCGAACCTTCAACCTGCAGGAATGCGGGTGCCTTACGGCTGGCTCCTCGAGCCAGTTGAGCTGTGTGGCTCGACGAGAAGGCAAGGGAAGCTTACCTTGTTATTCTCGTGGCCGCGTTGAAAGAAATTTTTTTTGGGACTTTTAGTCCCACATCGACCATGCGAGAGCGTTTGAGGTGTTTAAAACCCTCAATGCTCGCATAGTCACTTGATTGCCTTCGAGAAATTAGTGACCACCCTTTTTCCTCCTTTAGCCTATCGCCTGTCGCCACGTTGCTTGTTGCCTCCTTCTACCACGTAACCCTTTGTCCACCACATTGTTGGTTCTCCTTCTACCACGTAATCGGATCTGTGTCAATTCTGTTTCGTCCAGTCTATGTCGGCTTTGCTCTCCTCTCACCACATGGCACTCTCCAGTTGGTTTCTCCTAGGTTGCTCCTCCTCCTTGCATTCTCATTGTGCGGGCCTTCTCTAGACCTCACCTCATTTACAATTCATGGGCCTTCTTCGACCTCACCTTGGATCACGTGCTACAAGCCCCACTTGACCTTGCCTGCCTCGGTGCTCATGCTACTGGTTCCTCCACCTCGATCTTTGGGCCCTCTATGACCTCAGCTCTGATACCAGATGTGGCACGTGAGTCTTGGAGCAAAATGGAAATAAGAAATTTTATTCATTAACCTTACGAAACTTAGAAATTACAATGCTTAAATAGGGTTGATTTAACAACCTTAGGAAATATAGGAGAAGTTAAGAAATGAAGAAAAATAAGGAGGAAAGGAGGAAGTGAAATTGATGTCGAATGCCTTACCGCCCATGTCGTCCAATCTGCCTAGTCAACTATCGTCCAAGGAGGTAAAAAGGTAAGGTCCAAAGCTTACCGTTGTAAACAATTTTTTTACCTTTTTATACTGCTTTAATTTCCAACACATCACCATACGAAGGTCATAAAGGTATGCAAATTTGGTGCAAAAGGTTCATTATTTGAACAATTGCATTCATCTTATTATTAAGTTTTATTAAGCACCAAATTAAGGTTTAAAAGTTGCATAAGAAAGTCTCAAGTTTAAAGTCTTCAATGAAGTGTAGAAGATAGAATTTACAAAGGTTAAAACCTTCACATTAGAAAGAGGAGTTAGATATATTTCAAGAGAAAGAAAAATATCAATATCTTACTATCTATTGAAAGAAAATAAGACACTATTCTAAAGCAATGATTTTAGTGCATAATACAAGTTCCTTTTAAGAGTGATAAAATTGCATTAATATTTACCAATAAAAGGAATATTGATGTAGAAAACAAGGTTAAGGTGAAGTTTCAAAAGACACTATTGAGTACAAGAAAACCACAAAAAATATTGGTGAAGAGAAGCCACCAAAAGGAGCATTATAACCGCCAAGTAATAGAGAAGGAAGCCACCATACTAAGTCTAGAAAGAAAGCTACAAAAGAGACTAAGAAAGTCTCAAAAATTAAGGTGCAATTAAGGTATCTTATCTTTATTTTTTTACAAAGTTACTTTCAGCTCAAATAGCACCATACTTTTCTTCTACATTATAGCTAAAGGAAGACAAAGGTTAAGTGTCTTAAGATACTAATGTAGCATAAAATTACAAATATCAAAGCGGTGATATTAAACAAGTTAAAATCTCAAGCTACATAGCAAGGGATATAGAGTTATTCAAGGGCTCAATATCATCAGAATCAAGGTATTTAAAGATACCAAATTTGGTGTCATAGTCTCTTTAAGGCATTGCTCAAGGAACCTACAATAAGGAGACTAAGTAAGAACAATACAACATCGATAGCAAGAACAATGTAAAGCAATGAAAGTGCAAGTTGCAAGCATAATAAAATCGAGCAATATCTAAGCAAAAGTGAAGATGAGATTGGAAAAATAACCACATTTAAGAAAGATTTGAAACACCATAGTAAGAGCCACCATAATTGGGGAAGAGCCACCATCATATAAGAGGAGCCACCATGTGTTGAGGTTCAAGAAAACACGTTGGAATAGAATCCAAACAACTTGTAAGGAATTGGAAGAGCATTAAGGATAAAATACATGGAAGAACTTGGTTACATGCAAAGGAAGAAGGATCCATGTATCACAATCCATCAAAATAATTGTATGCCATTTGGCATGAAGGAGGAATATGCCATCAAAGTTTCAGTAACACCTCAAGAGGAATATTTCTCAAATAGTGCCTACACCACCCACTAGAGACAACCTTTGATAATGCTCATACAAGCATGAGGGAATTAAACATCATTTTACCAATGTCCATAGCGAAAGGTAATGCATATGCCACCTAGATCAACGTATCATAAATATTGTAATGTACCTATGCCACCCTACAAGGAAATTCATGATCAAAAGAATGTAAATATCATGTGGCATTCATTCCAAAAGGAGATAAAGTGGTATTAATAGTAGTACCTAAGAAGAGAGTGTATATTGAGCTTCCACAAGTCAAATATGCATTAAGGAAGTGAATAGAACAATCTAATATCGAAGAAAGAGCATCATATAATGTAGTGTATTCAATGCACACTATCATACATTGAATATTGTATAAAATACAACACTCAATACACTTAAAAGTGCAGTCAAGGAAGACATTGCCCATCACATCATGTATTACATTTCGGTAAAGGTATATTTACATTGAGTTAATATTTGCTTTTCATAACGTATAAGGAGATATACAGAGCATTATCTCTAAGTTTAAGTCTATTCAGTTATTGCATTGAGAAATTACATCCTTAATTGATTAGAAAGCAATTAAAACAAGGAGATTATATCTTAAGAGATATTTCAAATGGCATTAGATTGAGATTCAAATATCATAGTATATGCAAATAATTAAACTAGAAGATATAAGGTTTTCTACCTTTGAAAATTGAAATATTATTTTACAAATATTATCATTTTCTAAATTTCTAAATTAGGGAGATATAAGGAGTACTACATCAAGCTTTAAATCATTGAAATTTATAAAACTATATCATTGAGAATTGGAGGATAAAATAAGTTTTCATAGCATTTCTTAAAAATTCAAAATTACATTTTATACTTGTTTATACAACTTTAAAGGGATAAACGAAATCCAACTATAGAGTCTTGAAAATAGAAGACATTATTAAATTGAAAGTGCAAATATCAATAGGGAGAAATAAGGTAAAAAAATAGGAGTTGAACATTAGCTTCAAAGCATTAAGTATTTAACTCAAAAGGAAAAAAGTAATCTAAGCACTTTATCAAGACTATAGCATACTCAAATCACTAGGGAGATATAAGAAAGCCTACAAGGACCATCATGGCAACTAATAAGTTTATTATTATAGAATCCCAAATTCATAAAGGATCTAATTAATCTTAATGGAAAAACAAAGTAAGGTCAATATTGATAGTTGAAAAACTTTGGGATATTGTTAAAGGAGCAAAAAATAAACCTACTTTAGGTGATAGTGAGATTCAAAAGTTTGAAGAAAATGAAGAAAAAACATTAATGATAATAACTTTTTCTATAACCGATGAAATAAAACCTTACATTAGTTCAAAAAAAACATCTACATAAGCTTAGAAAAACCTTACCAAAGATACTTGAAGGGAAGAATAAAGCCACTATCTTAAATATTCAAACTCAATTACATTCTCTAAAAGTGAATGGTGGTGAAAGTATAGAACTAGTCCTAAGGAAAGTAGCAGATATAAAAGGAAAATTGTTAACCCCAGGAGAATAGGTTGAAGATAAGTTTATTTTTCAAGTAACCCTGAGAGCACTTCCATATAGCTACAAGCATTTAGTTACATCTTTACAAATTCTAAGTAAAGATACATCTTTTGATGAGTTAGTCAATATTCTTACAGAATATGAGGTGGAAAATATAGTTAAATATGAAATGACTAACAATGCAATAGTTTCAAAAGATAATCCACATGGAAATATTGTCTCATCCTCAAAAGGATGAAGACCATGGAGTAACAAATATTGTCAAGTCTGCATGAAGAAAGGACATAATACCAATTGTTGCATATTCAATCCTAGAAATCAGTATCAAGGAAATCAAACAAACTATAGAAGCCAACCAAATAGGCCATTACAACCAAGACAATATCAGATTCAAAATAATCCTCATCAACAACAATTTCAACGTCCATATACTTCTCATAATCAATACATTTATCCTCAACTACAATATAGATAAGGAAAACAAAAAGGACATTTGGTTCAAGATATTTAAAAAATTCAGGAACTAGAAGAACCTACAGATGAACATGAAATTAAAGCTCTCTTAGAAAAGATAGTATTTTATAAAATACTAACAATTTACTTAATCAGGATACAGGAAGGAAGCAAGATGAATATAGCAAAAAAGAGGAGCTCATATTATAGAACTAAGACAAAGACTCATATTGAAGACTATAGTCTTCAGTAATCAAATAATGTAATATAGGGGGGTGTTAGAGTATATTACATTATTTGGGGTGTTAGAGTATATTACATTGTTTGGTACATGCTTATGTACCACCTTGGGACATAATTAGATTAGGAGTGTGTTAGTTTAAGGTTTAAGTATTTACTTCATGCAATATAATAAATGCACAAGTGTTAGAATGTACAATGATGTAAATGTGCATTTAGTCCACATGTACATGAGTCATAGGATAGGTATATGAAGAGGCATGGTTAGATGTAAGGCCAAGGAACATATCTTTGTATATATAGGCCTTAGATAGAGTGAAATTAGAGAGGGAGACAAAATATAGAAGTGAGTAGGTAGAATAGTAGATAAAATATAGATCTTGCATTAATTTTATGGAGTGTTCATATCTTTTATTATACTATATTGTACTATTTTTATGAGTATTCATTAATGGCATATTTATGAGTTATTACAGAAGTTTATCATAAAGTTTTCCTACATTTCATATTGTCATTATCATATAGTTAACATTGCTTGCTCATTTTACATCTTGTGGTTGCATTTCCTTTAATATACATCATCAAAAGCTAACAAAGACCCCATCTACGCTTAAGAAAAAACCAAACCTCACACTCACCAGAGCACCAACACATCAAGAGGCAAGCAACTTTGTATTCAGCATGCTCAACCATATTAAAGTTACCACAAACAAGTCAATATACCATCGGCAAGTGATCAGCCAAGTACCACCAAAGGGAAAAATGACTAGGCCCATCATTAGATGCATAAATTTTGGCAATGCCTATGATGTCTCATTAATATTCAACAAAATCCAAATCACATGATGAGAGGGATCCTTTCCAAACCCTAGCAGACAATCCTAAAATTTTGAGGATATTGAGATATAAGCACCACCCTGACCATCTTGATGATGAATAGTGAAGTGCACAAATGATCATGCAATACAACTGAGAGAAACATATAATAAAAAACCAAAGATTTTAACTTCTTGTAAGAAAATAATATCAACACAACCAATAATTTGTAGAGCAGATTTAATTGAAAGTTTTCTTGAGGACTCTATAAGTCCCTAAATATTCTACAAAAGAAA
The DNA here is from genome assembly GCA_028583015.1 of Wollemia nobilis. Taxonomy (NCBI): domain Eukaryota; kingdom Viridiplantae; phylum Streptophyta; class Pinopsida; order Araucariales; family Araucariaceae; genus Wollemia; species Wollemia nobilis. The sequence goes on from JAQPPZ010016822.1 coordinate 5,035,985, forward strand.
ATTCATGGAGGAAGAATATCCATGGAGCCATCTCCCAAAGGACTACCCGCATTGTCAACCAACACAAAGAAACTATTAAATAGAGAGGTCTAAGAAGGGTGAAATAAATCACCAACAATCGAAGGACAACACTTAGCCTCCTAATCTCCCCTCGATGATGGCAAGCCATCTCGAGATGGACTACGCGAATACTTAGAAGGTGGAGGTACTATCTATGATTTCCATCCTCTGAGGTGGATTTACACTTTAGAGTTTTCTTAGTAGGAGAAGCCTAAGAATATGAGATAGGATGCACAATAATAATAGGAGGTTGAGATGGTGGTTGTATAACCCTATATTTGTAAGAAAGCATCGATTTAGGGTTGTTCACCCCCTTATTATTAGAGATCATGATGGAATCACACTCAAAAAAGAGTTTGGTAAGTGCAAGCATAGCAAGAGGAGCAGAGGTAAACCACTAAATGTTTTTGAGCAACCAACGAATAGTCCTTGATATGATGTGAATTATATTGGCACCAAAAGCAAGTATTTGGTAAATTAAACTTTTTTTTTGCATAAAACACTTTATCTCAACCTGATTTTCCACAAATTCTTTGAGATCCTATGCAATATCAACCTCAATACAAATTCTCTTATTAGGTCGTGCAAAGAAAAAAATATTCTTCTTCCTAACAGATCACCCGATCAATAGGTTTGATAATACTAACAATAAACGCTCATAACGACAGCAAAAGACTACGGAGTTCAAGCCAAATTGGGACTTTAAAAAAAACTTGTTTCATAATTTGAAAATGATTCCAAGGAGAAAGGACCATCAAAGTATTGTGAATAAACCAACAACTAGACCTAGAAACCATAGTTTTCACTTGCAAGGGTTCTTTAAAGGAAAACAAAAAAAACCTTTGGTAAGATTACAAATACCTACAACCTCAATGCCATGAGCTTCCCAATGAGTTTTAAGCCAATTCTGAAAATATTCTTACTATAGATACCAAAACCTAGCCACTTTTAGTCCATCCAGTTCTTCCCACCATTTTTCCTATTTTATATATATATATATATATATATATATATATATATATATATTTAAGCATATTTATTAAATATATGTTTAATATTAATATTTTTATATTATATTTTATATATTTAATAAATATAAATAGTATATATGTGAATAAATCCCAGCCATTCGATTTAACTTAATCCTAGTCATCCATCCATATCAATCCATGCCACACACCCGAAATTAATATCCACCCTCCATTATGTTTTAATTTGAGCCACACAATTCATGTCGCTAAAACCCTAACATACCCTAGTGTGGATTATTAATAGGAGCCATTTTGATGGCTCAACCCCTAAGTTTTTGTCCCCTAGAGTATCCAAGCACTCTCGCCTTCCATCCTCGTTCACCATAGACCTTGCATCCATCACCGTCCCTATCATCCAGATAGATCTATTTTTGTATATCTTAACTTTAGTTCCCAAACACCTTCGGGCACTCCCTATCATTGTCAAGCATCTCTAGACACTTCTCCTCCACTACGAAGTGCCTCTGGATGTTATCCACCATTCCTGAGAACCCACAGGAATTTTCTATTGCTATAGAGAACCCGCGGGCATATTACACCAGAGATCTGCAGCCCTACTAGCCCTTGGCTGATGCTAGGACATCACCACACCGATTTCTTGCAACAAATCTCACAGATCAAAAAACAAAAAGTGTTTCAAGGTAAATCTTTTCATTTTTATTTCATTCCATGCATTTTTATTTTATGTTCATTCTATTTACATCATATAGCTAGGGTTTTTTTATTGATTATAGAGGATCTCATATTGTGGAGCTCTCACAGTTTCTACTAACCCATTTGCTATTTTCTTGTGTGCAGTTTTGGAAGTGTTACATTAGCATTGTGTAGTTGCTTAAGCTAGAGTGGCCCAACATCGGATAACCAGAAGCCCACTCATTTATGTTGGGATAAAGGAATCGTTATGAAGACACCACTAGCGTTGTAGATAAGGTTCTAGAGAACCCTAACATTGTATATATTTGTATCAAAGAGTTCAAAGATTATGTATTGTAACATTGAAGTTTTGAGGCTCCCCCCATTAATAAAAATCATTCATTGTGCACTATTATCTTTTTGAATTTAATCTATATCTTTATATTTGGTGTTGCATTTTTGTATCTACAAATTGCAATCATAGTGGGACCCCCTAAGGGTTTCTTACTTCGATTTACCTTATTGACTAATTTCTTGTTTTATGTCTCATCTTGCAGGGTTTCCAAAAGCGTAAAATTCATAGTTTTTTGTTGGATCAGAGTTTCTAAAGATTTGTAGAAGGTTTTAGAAGGTGCACGAATTCTTGGTGGTGCTCGATGGACATCCAAAAATGACCAGGTGTGTTTCAAAAGTGCCCAGGGGTATTTTACAAAGAGTTAGAGCAAAAACATAGGCTTCTAGGTATGTTTACTAACAAACCCTAACTTTCTATTTTTTCATTTTTTGGCACTTTTACATTTTTTTAGATTTGGGATTAATCATCATTAATAAATTTGGTAAAAAAAATCATTTTAGTTGCATTTTAGACATTATATTAAAAATATCATTCATCCACACATCTTCTTCTTAAAATTTTCTTAATTTTTTGGTGTGCTGCATTATTGTTTGCATTTGAACTGTTAAGTGCATACATTAGTTTACATCCTAGGATTAGAGATTTCTATTTTTGTAGGTCTAAATAGGAACATTATTCATATACGAAAATTATCCCCGTACTTGGGTGATTCCATATGGAGGAGTAGATGAACCCCCAACTGTCTAGAGTAGGTTTTAAGCGGTGTACTTTACATCCTTTGGAAAAATTGGTATTCTTAGTAGTGGATTCTGATTTAGACTATCGAAAGTAGTTATTTTTTTAACATTTTATGTACACATAGAGAACTGGAAACTTAAAAAAAAATCACACACTACACACTCTACATTAAAAAAAATAGTGGTTGGATTTCATCACCAACCATTGCTTGAGATTTTATGATGGTGGCTTTCATCTCCATCCACCAATCTTTTCCCTTAGACACCTTAGATTACCCCTGAGCAAACTTTCTATATTTCATCACCAGCAAGAATCTCGTTGCCCCATCCAAGCCATAGGATTCACCCCATTTAATTTAGATTAGCACATTGAAACACACAAAATCAAAATCTAAGAAAATGAATTCACATTAAAATGAGATAATCAATGAAAGAGGTAAGACACACTTGTTGAACAAACTTAGCATTGATTGTTTATTATTCTTGTGAAATTTCAATTTTGTGTTTCATTTTACTGCATAATTTGTGTTTTGGTTTAATTCGTATGGTATTAACAAGAAAACAAAAGAAATCATTAAATTAAAATAATTCAATAGAACCTTCATCCACCTTCCCTACCACTTCTATGGTAGATGCCCTAAATGTGAAACAGGTAGATTTATCTATAGGTCCCTCACATTCCTTGTCACCCATAACCTTTCATATGATTTTTTCCCAAATAGAGTCAATCTCACCAACCATTGATCACCATATTACCCACATAAATATGGCATGAGTAGAAGCTCTTATGAAGTCTTCTAACTATGTCTTAGAGTCAGTCCCCAACTCACCTAGATAGGATACTACTTTACAATAGGAACTTGTTTATTCCCATCCACCATACAACTTTACCCAGGTGTACACTAACCCTATTTTTGAGGCATCAGTTGCACCTTCCTCTCATGTGTCCATTCCCCAACAATCATGTGCTCCTAGCACTTCATATACATCCACATCTACTAACCTCTTGTATGAAGCACATGTAAATGTTTCTTTACAAGTTCCAGCCTTCCAAGTTACTATACCAAGTGTAACTTATTCCCCAACCACATCCTCAATACCATCTACCTCCATACCTTCCATTTTTTATAGAGAGATTAATGAAGCATGGGAACATTTGAACAAATTGCTTAAGCAACATCAAAATGCTCAACAACAAGTGCAAGTGAACCCTAAGCCTTTACCAAACTCTACTCATACTGTCCTCATTAACCAAGGTCCATCATGGACACCATAATATTCTATGGTTTCTATCCCTATTACTCCACCAACCCATACCAATACTCATCCTATTCCCATTGGCCAACTCAACCATAACCCTCATGCATTGATACCATTCCAAAATTATCCATATATTCATCATCAGTCTCCCCTTCACCAATTTCCATCACATTCACCTAGTCATCATCACCAATCTCATCATTATTTTATCACCCCACAATATTTTTCCACATCAACTCAAAATCATTAGGTAATTTAGGGATTCCACATTCTTGGGAAAGACCCTCGAATTAAGGCCATGCAACAACAAATAGATCAATTGATACAATATACTCATGGTTTGACAAACCAAAATCCAACCTTATGTCAACTGATCAACCAACCCATTCATCCTTTAGTACCATCACTGCCATATCCGATAAATTTCACGATGCCTAAGTTTGACAAAATCAAGGAAATTGAGGATCCCAAAGAGCATGTAAGCACATTTGTACACTCATGCTTTAAAATTCAAAACAACAATGCTCTCATGCTTAGAGAATTTCCTCAAACATTAGGAGGATATGCCATCGAGTGGTACAACCAATTGCCCAATCATAGTATATATACTTTTGAACAATTGGTTGACCAATTATTTGAGTGTTTCATCTTAAATGTTAGAAATAAAGTCGCATTGTCTGATGTCTATGCTTTAAGAAAATATGATGATGAGTCTATCTATGATTTTGGAAACCGTTGGAGGGTCAACATTACCAAGTTACCATTCACCCTACCAATATAATGAAGAGAAATAAAGAGCCTCAATAAACTAAAACAAAAAAGTAGTAATAACGGAATTAAAAGAAAAGATAGCAGATTCACACATTACACAATATTTATCCTGGAAGTCCTCAACTAGGAAAACCAACACAATATTATCTTATTATTGCATTAACTTGACCGTCTCCAATACAAAAATATTCTCCTTTTGTCTCTTTTACAAACCCTAATGCAAGTGCGATATATATAACAAAGGCACATGCACGGATTTTACAATATCATGGGCAAAAAAACAAGGGTTCAAATATAGTAACCCTAAAAGCCCATATGGGTCTAAATATAACTTAAAAAACCCTAAAAATTTGGTGAGTATATCGTACATAGTGTCTAGTACCTTTTAGTGTTAACCCCACCAGAATAACATGGAAAATATTCAACATATTTCCAACATGGAAAAGCTTATAAAACTATTCACTAAGAGTTTTTTAAAACTTATCTCTTGGATGCTGCAATTACAGACATATCATTCATTTGAAGAAGCTCTAGCACATGCTAGTGTCATCGAGGAAATAAAAATCCAAGAGGGCATACTTAAGCCTAAGAAAAAGGAATGGTAAGCCAATAAAAATCAACATAGGCCACTCTGGATAGTCAGCCTAATCATGTTAATCAAGTGGTCATGAGCCAATTGGTATTGGCTCAACAATAATTAGTGCAACAACCATCACAAAAAATTTCTTATCAAACAGTACCCTCGGTAACTCAAGCCATGCAAAATACAATGCTGGTTGTTTAAAACTTATCTCTTGGATGCTGTAATCATAGACATATCATTCATTTGACGAAGCTCTAGCACATGCTAGTGTCATCGAGGAAATAAAAATCCAAGAGGGCATACTTAAGCTTAAGAAAAAGGAATGGTAAGCCAATCAAAATCAACATAGGCCACTTTAGCTAGTCAGCCTAATCATGTTAATCAAGTGGTCATGAGCCAATCAGTATTGGCTCAACAACAATCAGTGCAACAACCATCATAAAAAATTGCTTATCACACAGTACCCTCGGTAACTCAAGCCATGCAAAATACAATTATGGTTGTAGAGAAACATCCTCTATGATAGTATATTATATAGAATCACCAGTACACCTCCTTGGTCGATTCATATGCTTCCCTTTTCCAAAGGTTGTATGACATAAACAAAATTGCTTTGCCTGAAATTAGACAAGATGATCTTGCTAAGCGTGGAAAATACTATCGAGAGCATTTCTTTTGTACTTACCATAGGTAAAATGGGTATGATATTAATAATTACCATGTATTTAAAGACATCGTTCTAGACCTAATTGACTTGGGGACCATCAAGCTTGACAATCCCCTTGCTCAACAAAATTAAAACCTTAGTATTTTTCAAACACCACTGCCTCACCATGATGAGGTGCAACCAAATATAGGAGGAGCTAATATCAAGACTCCTCCTAATCAGGTTAATCACATCCAATAATACCAAGGGTATATAGGTGCCATTCATGTGGTCACTAGAGGTCAACAAAACAATCAAAAAAATGCAAGGCAACAACCTTAAGCAAGAGTGTCACAATCTCCCACATCACCTCCCATCCAAATTTCCCCCAATCCTTCATCACCAATATATATTCCTAACCAATAAAATCCCCCAATCCCACCCATCAATGATCCATCATGAGTTATCTCATTGAGTAGTTGATTAACCACAAGTCTAAATATGGCTTCTACTAAATTGTCAATTTATGAGTTAATTCAACAATCTTCCCCACATCGTGAGGCATTGATGGATATTATGAAATCCATTGAATTACAATCTCAATATTTTAATACCTTCAACAATTTTTTAGGGAGCATTCAAACATGCATGGAGCCTTCCATTACATTTTATGACTTTGATATTAATCCAATCTCATTGGAATTAGTAGATCCTCCATTGCACGTCATGGCTCTAATTGACAAGAAGTCATTTAAAAGAGTTCTAATTGATACTGATTTCTCCATAAATATCATCACCATGTCTGCCCTTCATCATTTGAATCTTCCTCCATCTCATATCACCAAGTCATCCTTCACCCTAAAAGAATTCAATGATACCTTGTGTTCTACTTGGCATTTTTGTTTTGCCCATTGAAGTAGGAGTCAAAATGTTGCACACCATGTTTCACATCTTGGAAGGATACATGGTGTACAATGTACTCCTTAGAAGACCTTGGATGAGTGAGATGAGATGTTTCCCTTTAATCTTATACCAATGCTTAAAGTACATTAACGTCAAGCCATTTAAGTATTATGATTTCATCTCAAATCCGTATGAGTCCATGTTTCCTTCCACTCACCTTTTCCTATCACCATCAACCAATCCGTATACCACTACACCCATTTCCTCATCAAAAACTCCCACTCCTGAGGAGTCCCTTATCACTAAACCTAACCAAGCTTCCATAACTCCATCATCTTCATCATTGACTACATGCACATGTGGTCAAATTCAATCCACATCCTTGCCTTCCACATCATCATCATCCATTTAGTAATCTTCCCAATCTAATCCATCACCATCACCAATGTTTCACAAGTCAAGTTGACGGATTGTGAGACATATTCATCTCCACCATTCCTTGAGCCATTATCCAATCATGGTCCTTCCACATCATCCCAAGTTGAGGTCCACCTCACTAATCTGGTATTGGTTAATATGTGGTCTCAGACATCATCATCACACCACTCACCATTCCTAATGCTAAGAATTTTGGTTGCCCTCATGCACCACCTTTATCCATAGGAGAAGTATATGACATAGGTTCATCTCCCAATAGCATAAATTTTATATATGGGGAGATTGATTCTTCATAAAATCTAGCTCCCCTAGAGGAAACCAAGGAACCCGCACTTACCAACATTCCAAACATGTCAAGATTTCCATCGAGTTATTTACACATAGTCAATTGGTAAGGTCATGGCCTAGGATTACATGAACAGGGAGTGTCAGCCTATTAATGTTCCATATCAAGAAGTGCATAATCGTTCAGGTCTAGGTTACCACCCACTTTCCACCACCTCTTCTCTTGAACGAGCCTTCCAAGGACTTGATCTAAATTTAGGAGAAAAAGCCTTCTATCCCAATGACTCAGACGATGACATCTATGAATAATTCAAACTCATATCGATAATTTTTAATGAATCTAAAGAGGAATCGGAGTCCATCATTCCCCATATTGAATAGGATGAGTTTTATCTCAGAATGTTCCCCATCCATGAGCCTATCTTTCGCTTGCTTCTTCCACAAGAGTGAGCCTCCCCTACTGGTGAACCACCATCTCCATATCATTAATCCATTTCATAAGTTAAACTTGTAACATATGTACATAATATAAAAATAGTGGTTTTCACCACTGCCAAAAACATTAAAAAAAACACAACAAAAATAGTGGTTTTTACCACTACAAAAAAATAAAAATAAAAATAAAATAAACCAAAATATTTTCTTTCTCTGCATTGCATGTATATATCATTTAGTTAAATGCATTAATTTATGTTGCTTTTTGTTGTCTAGGTTTACCAAGCTTCTAGCACCAGTTCTTAGGTTCCATCCATTCCATCAGACCTTGTTCGCTTTGCCCATAAATCAACATGAATCCTGTTGATTTATTCACCCCACTTTGTAATCCATATAATCCAGCTAAACCAATTCCAATTGACATGAGTCTCATTGATATCGACCGAATTTCCTTATCTCCATCATTTTTTGAATTTGTCTTGTTCAAGGAATTGTTAAGGGATTTAGCCAACTACATTCCTCCATCCCCTCTGCCTTCACCTTCACCTTCAAATCCTAAGGTTTTCTAGACAGACATAGATGAGGACATGCCTAGTCTTGATCCTAGTTTGATTATCCATAATCTCACCTTACAACCTAATGCTGAGCCGATCAGATAAAAACTTAGGAGGATGCATCCTACTATGGCCCTCTCGATGAAAATAGAGCTTCAAAAACTCTTAGAGATGAACTTCATAGTTCCTATCAACTATATTGAGTGGTTTTCAAACATGGTACATGTTTGCAAACCTAACGGGGTGATACACATTTGCACTGACTTTTGAGATCTTACCATCGCATATCGCTCCACCACCTACTACTCCAACCTTACCCAGTTCTCCTTGCTCTAACCTAGAGGTTTTTCCAGAGTCTCCTCCACATTGTCCTCACTCTTGACCCTCACACCGCATTAGCTATCACCAAACATCTTATTCATCTTCGTACCTCGATCGTGTTCAACCTCGATGTGCACCCCCTCAACTAGAACCTTGAGGATGCGATATATATCCTCAAGTGTAAGGGTCACCTCTATCATAGGGAGCTAAAAGGTTCCCCTATCTAGATCCCACATCTATGCCAAGGTAGAGAGGTACCCCTCATCCGACCTAATGATATCAATCTAAGCTACCTCCACTAGCCCTAAAACCTCTAGTAGCTCTCAATCCTCCTCCACCAATGCCTTCCTCATCCTAGTAATATAAGGCAAGAACCGGTGTCGAGCCTCTAGAATCCTAAGCTGCAGCACAACACAAAATATTTGTCAAAAAATCATCAAAAAAAAATTTTTTGCACCAACAAAAAGGACATTAACTCATCTGTTCACACTCCAACTTCGGTTCCTGCCTCCACTTTTTCCACTGCCTTATCTTCCATGCCTAATTAACTTCATCTCACTCCACTCCACTCCACTCAACTCTCCCAGACACGTCTTCTCAAACTCACAAACACACAAATGAGCTTCATTTTTATCCTAAAAACTATTTATAACTACTTTAGGCACCTTGAGATGCCCATGGGCATTTCCTGGTACACTGAAGCACACCAAGGCATTTGAAAAATGCCCAAACACCAATGAGTGTTTATGCATGTTGAAAGCGCCAAATGGTGTTTGGCATCATTTTTGACAAAAGAATAATTTTTTACAAAATAGTGGCTTAATCCCACCAAATATCTCCATATTGCATTCATACATCCTTTTCATCATATTAACAGGTTTTGTGAAGGTTCCAACTGATTTGAACGCATAATTTTGTTTGCGACCATAAATTACAAATCCGCTTAACAAGTTACAAAAGCACTCCAAAATGGTCCAAATCTTCACAAAATGACCATAATAATCATTCTCATCATTAATACATCATTTTTACATCATCAATATCATTCCATATCATCATTTGCATATTTTCCAAGTTCAAACAACATTCAAGTGAACCTTGTATCTAGCAGGGATTTGCATCCATGCAATTCGGTAAGATGAATAACCTACCATAAGGACACTTGGTCATTTTCATCATTCCATATCTTCTTGTATGAAACCATAAGCACATCTGGTACTTCAAAATTTGCATGAAACCTTGCCAAGAACAATTTTCACAAAAACTATCATTGATGGCCTAGTTCGTGGGGCTTAAAACATGGATAAAATCACATTTCATCATTTCACAATTCCCTGATAGTCATCACAGAGATAGGCACTAGCTAGGATGATTGGTTCCAATCATGGGAATTATTCAACAGTCACTAGCAGGCCCTCCAAAGTTGACTCTTTTTATTTTTCTTTGCATCTTCATCTTTGCATATCAATGACGTCGAAGGCACATTCTTCAATAGCATTAAATCACCCCAAATTTGGGGCAACCACATTTGGTTTTGACTTTCTCACAATGGGATACATATTACATGGTCATGATATTTATACTTGGCAAAAATCCCTTCATATGTTGGGGTAAAAATAGACACATTTTTCATCATATTTTTCATAAAATCCCTTCTTCTGTTGGGGCAAAAATAGACACATTTTCATCACATTTTTCACAAAACCCTTCATCTATTGGGGCAAAAATAGATGCATCATTTCATATTTTTCACCAATCCCCTTCCCACCATTGGGGAAAAAATGGTATCACATTTACATCATTCATATCATCCACCATTCATTTGCACAAATTTTTCAATTGGCTCATGAGATTCATCTGCAAACTCACTCGCCAATTGAGGGGGTAAGCTATACAAATCCAAATTCTTTAATTCTTTTGTCTTCAAGCTCATTTTTCATCCCAAGAGAAAGCTACTTTTGCACCTTGTCCAAACAGGTGTCTTGTATTTTTGCACTGCATTGTGTTTCACACAATGGAGTACAAAAAGGGACATCTATAGACACCAAAACCTAGCCACTTTTCGTCCATCTAGGTCTTCCCGGTATTTTCCCATTTATTTATATATATTAAGGCATATTTATTAAATATATGTTTAATATTAATATTAATATTTTATATTATATTATATATATATTTAATAAATATAAATATTATATATGTGAATAAATCCCAACCATACGATTTAACTTAATCCTAGCCATCCATCCACATCAATCCATACCACACACCCAAAATTAATATCCACCTTCTGTTATGTTTTAATCTGAGCCACACAATTCATGTCTCTCAAACCCTAGCATACCCTAGTGTGTATTATTAATAGAAGCCATTTTGATGGCTCAACCCCTAAGTTTTCCTGAGTTGAAGTTTCCCCTAAGCTTTTTTCCCCTAGAGTATCCAAGAACTCTCGCCTTCCATCCACGTTCACCATAGCCCCCACATTCATTGTCGCCCCTCTCTCCTAGCTAGATTTGCTTCTACATATCTTCACTTCAGTTCTTGAATGCCTTCAGTTTATCCCTATCACTACCGAGCACCTCTGGGTGCTTCTCCTCCATTTCCAAGCACCTTTGGGTGCTTCTCCTCCATTGCTAAGAACCTTTGGGTACCTCTGCTATTCCCAAGCACTCACAAGAATTTTCTACTACCACCGAGCACCCATGGGTGTCTTAAACCAGAGCTCTACAACCCTACTAGACCTTGGGTGATGCTAGGGCATCACTACATTGATTTCCTACAACAAATCTCATAGATTAGAAAACAACAAGTGTTTCAAGGTAAATCTTTTCATTGTTATTTCATTCCATGCATTTTTAGTTTTTGTTCATGCTATTTACATCATATAGCTAGGGTTTTTGTATTGATTATAGAGGGCCTCACATTGTGGATCCCTCATAGTTTATACTAACCCATTTACTATTTTCTTGTGTGTAGATATGAAAGTGTTACATTAGTGTTGTGCAACTGCTTAAGCTAGAGTGGCCCGACATTGGATAACTAGAAGCCCACTCATTTCTATTGGGAGCAAGAATGCGTTCTGAAGAAACCACATGCATTGTAGCTAGGGTTTTAAAGAACCCTAGCACTGTGTATATTTGTATCAAAGAGTTCAAATATTCTATAATTTAACAATGGAGTTTTGAGGCTCCCCTCATTAATAAAAATCATTCACTCTGCAATATTGTCTTTTTGAGTTCAATCTATATCATGTTATTTTGTGTTGTGTTTTGTCTCTACACTTACGGTAGGATTCGACCAACAAAATAAGCAATAATATAGTGATTCTCATACCATTTTACAACTAGATAAATAGCATCAAGAGAAAGTACAACATCTAGAGAAGACTCATTACCTCATCCACTACTTTTGAAAAAAAACTTTTGAGCTCACTTTGGTGCCATGAAGACCACTATCTATAACAATCATTACATTTGTGGATGGCAAGGCCATAGAAAGGAGATCAACCTCCTAACTAGTGGTAGTAACAATATTCAATACCAAAGTAGTCGAATTTACAAATGAAGGCAGACCCAAACCTTAGCAGAGCAACTTTTCCTCATAAAATAATATTTCTATAAACTTAGCGTATCTTTATTGTTTTAAATAAAATATATCTAAATATTAATTAATAATATATATATATATCTTAATTAATAATATATATATATATATATAATATTTTTAAATCTTTCCTTTTGGCAGGTCCAAATTTGAAAGGAAAATTCCACTTGGTTTCATGGGACCAGATTTGCAGCCAAAAGAAGAGAGGGGGCCTTGGCCATAAAGATGTGAAAAGAATGAATAAGATATTAATCACAAAGCACGGTTGGAAGGTAGTTATCAATAACTTGACAAATTGGATTAATATTTTGAAGGTGAAATAACAATTCAATGACTTTCTTTCGGACCCCCTTCTGTCTATTGGATATCCTTTCTGGTAGAGCTTATTGAAGTCAAGATCCTTTTTGCACAAAGGAAGCAGATGGTTAATTGGAAATAGAAGAAGAGTTGATTTTTGGAATAACTCATGGTTATTGGATAAGCCTTTGTCTTCATACCCAATGACAAATATAGTTGATTCCTTGACCCGATCCTTGGAAAATTTTAAATTTGTGGATTTCATTGTTCAAGAGGATGGGCAGAAATCTTGGTTCCACCTGCCCACAAACTTAGGAGATAGAGAGTTACATTAGGCTTGGGACATGGATGATAGAGTTATCTGGTTGGGCGAGAATGAAGGTAATTTTTTTATCAGATCAATCTATATTTTATTAAAGTAGGATGTCCACTTCCAACTTCCTAATGCTAGAATTTGGTTCAAGAACCTCATCCCCAAGTTAAATATTTTTTTAGTTGGCTATCCAAAACAAGATCTTGTCTATTGATTTTTTTTAGAAGAGAGGTATGGTGATCACAAATAGATGCTATTTATGTGAATCTGAGCTAGAGTCATTGAATCATCTATTTGCTCATTGTTCCTTCTTTCGAGAATTTTGCACTTTTATTCTAGACAAACTGTAAGTTTGTTGGGTGCTTTCGAATTCCTTAGATCTATTCTTTCAGTGGGCTTACCCTTTTATCTCACCTAGACTCATATGTCTTTGAAATTTTCTCCTTACACACCTTTTTTAGGGTTTATGGAAAGAAAGAAATGCTAGAGATTCTAAGAATTGCAAAGGGGAATATTTAGGTGTTAGTTTTAGGATTATTTAGAGCTTTGTTGAGAATGTATCTCATGTATTCCTGGAGCTAGAAAAAAATTCCAAGGGATCCCTCCCTCTAAAATTGAGTTAGAATCTATGTTAGGTTTTCCCAATTTGGCTCCTGATTTCCCTACATCCAACCCAAGACTTTTGGTTCAAGCTCAACTTTGATGGTGCCTCAAAAGGCAATTTGGTTTTGGTTGGTGTAATAAAAATTATTAGAAATAATAGAGGTGAGATTGTGTTGGCTTTTACAGAGCGTCTTTTGTGTCAATATTATTATTTTGCAAAAGCTACAACCACCTACCAAGGAATTAAGTTATTGGAAGAAGTGGGGGCAAGAAATGTTGTGGTGGAAGGTGATTCCTTGAATGTGGTTAATATTCTAACCTTCAGTATAACTTCGAGTCGAGAAGACTTCTTCAAAGGCTGGAGCAATTTCAAGTGGCCCATATTTTTAGATAAGGTAACTGTATGACAGACTATTTGGCCAATGTAGGTACTACCCACATAGGACTTATCGTATGAAAAGATAATTTTTTGGAGAAGCTTTTAAATATTTTTAATGCTGAGAACCATTAATTTCTGTTAGATTTTTGCTCAAAGTCATTTCAGAGCACTTCATTGTTAGCATGAGAGACAATTGGCTCAGTCTTTAGGCCACAGTATTTGTTTAAATTTAAATTCAAATTGGAGGATTGATGCCTTGTCTGGACACGAAGCTCAACTCCACTCTCTCAACCTTTTTCATTTGAATTTAAAAGTATTAATGTATGTGGAAGGCTTAGATGACAATTCTCTGAGGTGCGTGGTCAATTTGTCAACATGGGAGGTTTACCCCTATATTGCCTCTCTTGGTTTAGATTTATGTGGGATTGTTAATTCTCTTGAGGCCCTCGAGTGGTGTGCCCCTAAGGACACCTTTTCTTCAAATTGTTGTTTTTTTTGCAAATTTGTGAGGTGTCTTCCAACTCTGAGGTTGCATGCATCAAGGAATATAATTCCAACGACCCATTTTCTCTATGGATGGCATTATCCCAGCGTAGGAAAATCTTAGCTAGTGAAAGTCTTGAGATTTGATTTTCAATTTTGCAAGAGAATGATGGTGGATTTTTTGGTATTGCTTGTATGTATGTCCTTTGTGGGATGGATAGAAACATGTTGGTGTCATCATTTCTTGGAATAGAAGGTGCTTCATATTCTGATTATGATGGAATTTGAGTGGTTGGGCCCTTAATTCGTCACTGAATCTGTACTACAATCCTATAAATATTGTATTGGTTTTTGTTAGCTGCCCTCACCACCTTTCTCAATCAAATACCTTTCAACTGTGGGTTTGGGTAGCTTTATTTGACCCTTCTATTTTCTGGTTGCTAGTACTCTGGGTGGTTTAGTGTTGTTATGGGTAAGGTGAAGCGATCAACCCCAAAGTCCCTTCCCCCAAAATCATGTTTGAAACTGATTTTGCTGGAAGTTGATGATGAAGTAAAGAAGATTCTAAAGAGGGGGGTCTTTTGGGATGCATTTAGAAATTTCATGGACATAATCTCATTCTTTCCAAGTGTATGGTACACTCATGAAATGAAGGATGGGTTAAGGTGGGGGATTTGGATTTTGAAATCATGACGGAGCTCATTACCAAAGTTACAGGACTCCCTTTGGATGGTTATAGCCATAATAGGAAGAAACACTCCCTTATCAGGGGACTTAGTTTATTTTTGGATGAGGATGAGTACCTCTTGAAGGAGCAAAATGATTTTAGTATAAAATCCATCATTCCTCCTTGGGAAAGAGTTGTAATTGTCATCATGCATTATTTTACCCTAGATCCTTCTAATTATGTTGTATGGAGCTTCCATTTTATGTTCCTAAACCAGTTGAGAAAAGAGAGATGGATGAACATCCCATCATTCCTTTTCCAATCAATACAAAACTCTATGACAAACGTGTAGGATGGTAGAGGTTAGATCCAATCCATCAAGGTCTAGCCATGTTGGTTTTTGAATATGTAGCTAAAGAACAAGATTTGAAAGCTGTAAAAATCATTAAATCTATCGAAACCAAACCTATCTCGACATCCATAATTTTTAACCTAGAGACTTCGCAGTCCAACTCCATAAAATCAAGTGAGTCTGATGGGGGGAAGAAACTTTTACTTCACCCAAAAACGTGGGGGAAGACAAAAAGCTAAAAGGCATTTTTGTCTCTCCTAGGAGGATGAGAGGAAGAAATTCAAGTCAATCCAATCGATTGAGTTCAAAGTCCTTAGATTTTGATGACATGGAGAGCCCCCCTGATTCTCCAAAATTTATTTTGAGCAGCAGACAATCAGGGGGTATTTCTATGACTACCAGATATATGAGGGAAGGGAAGACGAGACAGTCCAAATGAATATCAAAAAAGAAAATAAAAAATAGGGCTTGCTAGTTACATTGCTCCATTCATATTAGACCTAATCCACACTCAAAAAAAAGGTAAATCCACGGAGGAGGCTAGTCGCTCCTCTCCCAATGTTGGAGATCATTACAACCATATTCATATGATCAAAGTAGTGGAGGATAAACATCGCTTAATCTTGGGCACTCTAAAGGTAGCTGTGATAGAGAAGCAAACCAATAAAATATTCCATTAATCAAATTCATAATATAACTACAACCTTAAGCCCAAATTATCTCAAAGAAAGTGGATCGAGCCAACTGCATAGTGCTGAACAATAAGATAGACTAACAATAGTCTAACGACGTAATATTCTCAACATAATGAAATAATAGCTAATAAAATATACGTTAACATCCCTCCCTTATTACATTATTTTTCAATACAAAGGGAGTTACAAAACAACTCAAATTTGACAAGTGCAAGTGCCTTAGTGAATATGTCCGCAACTTGAGCATTGGTGGGAATGTATTGAAGCTAAATTTTGTGCCTTGGAACTTCATCTCAAATGAAGTGATATTGTGTGTCAATGTGTTTGGTTCATTCATGATGTACTGGATTCTTAACAAGGTTCAAAACACCCCAGTTATCACAAAACAAGTGAATTGGAGATTTGTATGGAAGACCCATACTTGTCAAGATGTGATGTAACCATATCGCCTCTAAAGAACACAAGATTATATTGAGAGGGGGGTGAACATTATAAGAGCACTTTTTAATTTTCTTTCCAAATCAATATTATGCAATGTATAGATAACAATATTGACAACAATAACCAAATCAATGCATAAATAACCACACATAATAGAGACACCAATTTAACGTGGTTCACCCAAATATGGCTACCTCCATGGAGAAAATATTTTACCAAAATTTTCTCAATCAATCTCTTGGGAATTCTTTCCCTATTACAATTTTTATGGACCTTTGTCCAAATGAGATGTTGATCCCTTAAATATAGTTCATGGATCTATATCCACAGGAGAACTCCTTCTCCTTTGCTCTGGTTGGTGATCCTCTAGAAGACTACTGCCTCCACTACACTGGCTTGTGGATCTCTCTCCACTAAAGACTCTTGTCCCTACTCAGAAGACCTACCCTCACTACCTTGGATGATGGATCTCTATCCACTGGAGACTACTGTCCTCTCTACTCTATCACATCCAAAGCTCTATCTCAAATTTGCACTAAACACAGTCCAGTCGGTCTAGCACAAATATGTTCAACAAGTCCACTCAAATCTGCACTAAACACAGTCTAGTAGGTCTAGCACAAATCTACTTAATAATTCCACTCAAATATGCACTAAACATGGTCTAGTCGCTCTAGCACAAATTTTCTCAATAAGTCCACTCAAATCTACACTAAACACAGTCTAGTCTCTCTAGCACAAATTTGCTCAACATGTCCACTCATAACTTTCTCAACTCTTATCAAACAAGTCCACTCAGAACTTGCTCAAATCTGCTCAACAAGTTCACTCATAACTTGCTCAAATATGTATTGTAAGCTTCCACAAAATCTCACACAAAATCAGTCCACAAGTCTCCTCAAAGACTTACCTCAAATATGCTTAACAAGTCCACACAGAACTTGTCCAATCTCATAGAAGCATAAAGAGAATTGTTAGACACTCAATATGTTCTACACTCAATGCTCAATCACTTTCAATCTCATAGAAGCATAAAGAGAATTGTTAGAGACTCAATATGTTCTATACTCAATGCTCAATCACTTTTAATCTCATAAAAGCATAAAGAGAATTATTAGAGACTCAATATGTTCTATACTCAATGCTCAATCACTTTCTCAACTCAAATAAAAATATAGAATAGTTTGTTTTATGGAACTTGAAAAATAACTTCATACAACCACTTGACTAGGCTCAACTACTCAACTCAACCAATTGCTTAATGAAACACCCCTTTCTCACAAACCCTAGTCCAAGCATATATCAACCAACTCAAAATGTTTCCAACAATGCTCAACAACAAATCTCATATAACAATGATACTCATGATCTTTTCGAACCCTAGTTCAAGTTCTTTGCACAACAACTCACTTCATCAACAATGCTTATAAAACAATCTTCACATAACAATGATACTCGTGATCTTTTCAAAACCCTAACTCAAGTTCTTCACACAATCCAATGGCTTCAACAACAATGCTTATAAAACAAGGTTTTAATCACAACTCTTAATTCTAGAAAACCTTGAAGCATTAAATCAAACACTTTCAAAATGGAAACCCTAACCAAATCCTTTTCACTCCAAAATTTATTTAGAAGGCCAATCAACCAACTCAACCAAGGAATAATTTACCCATACCTTTTTGCTTGATAAGGAGTAGATCTCACAAATCTGCCACACTCACAATTTCTTCTTTGCCAATCTCAATAAGGGTTAGAAGATAATAATTTTCTCAACAAAACACAATACAAAATGATATCAAACAAAATACACCTTATCACTCCAACTTTAAAATAATATCAATACCCTCATAATAATCTCTTTGGCAAAAATCCTTTTACAAAAAATCAACACTCACTAAAAATCACAACCTCTTACTACCTTATTACTCCAATTTAAAAAGAATATATCCTCTTTTATAAATCACAATTCAACACATAAAAAATTGCTATCACTCCTTATTTCTCCTAACCACTAATTTTATTGCCTAACTAAAAGCCTTTTAACAAACCCCTTATCACTCCTAATAAAGACTTTAATTAAAAATTTAGGCAATAAAAATATAAACAAAAATTACCTTTGCCTCACCACGAGTTTCGAACCCTTAACTTCTGCCTCCACGAAAGCCCCAGCCGCAGGCTCCTCAACCACGTGTGCTCAATGCATGTTGAGAACCAAAAGGCTCTACGCATACTATCTTCCTTCCCTGGCACATTAATCAAAAAACGTGAAGCACAAAAACCTTTCCCTTTGGTGCTTACCACCAACGGGTTTCAAACGCGGGCTCTTGCTTCCACCAACGTTTTCGCAGATCATTAACTACCAATGGACCACTATGTCCAATGTGCTTAGAAATATCCAACCTCTCCACCTTATGTCTGGCGGTTAAGACGAAAATATTTTTCATCTTCTTCCTCAACGAAGCTCTCGAAATCACATACGAAATATTTCAACCTTGGCGTATATCAATCGTTCGAGGGATAATATTCAAGGTCTTTTGGCCTCCCTTTTTATACATGAAGTTGCCATTATATTCAAATTTTGGCGCTTCCAAATTTTCAATGATGTCAGCGCATTTATCATTTGTAATTTATAAAAGATTTAAATTCCAAGGAATTTAAATTTTATAAATTATAATTATAACATTTGTATTTTAAGGCCTTCTCTTATTGCATAACTTTGTATTGATAATATTTATTTATAAAAATTAAATTCCTTTTGAATTTAAATATTTTATAAAATAAATATTAGACCTCCTTTGAACTTTGCAATAGGCCTCCTTGGGTATTAATGAAAACTCATTTTAACTTATGCTCTAATATAATATTAAAATATTATGGATCCCCTTTTGCCTTTAACTTCTGCATTGTTGAAGCTTCTTCCTGAATATTTGTGACACCTTTGACGACTTTATTTTTGCTGAATTCCTTGACATTAAAGATGACTTCATTTCTTGACATCAATGACAACTTTAAATTTTAGGACTCAAAATGTCCAATAGCCTCACACACTGCTTCTTGTGCGGTGCAATACTCTACCTTTGTAGATGAAATAGCAACCACCTATTGCTTCTTGTTGTGCCAAGAGACAAGACCAGATCCAAGATGAAAAATATATCCTAAAGTTGACTTTTGATCATCATATGATCCGGCATAGTCAGATTTTGTGTATCCTTGCAAGAATAATTGATCATTCTTCTTGTACTTTAGGCCATACTCAATAGTACCATAGACATAGTGAAGAACACGTTTTGTTGCTTTCCAATGAGTGACCTTAGGCTCCTGCATGAACCTCGAAAGATAGTTGACAACAAACATGATATTTATTCTAGTGTTTGTCATATATATTAGACTCTCGATAAGTTGGAGATAGGGAGTACCATCTACCTGAGGTGAATCATCATACCCCGATAACTGAAGCCCTGATTCCATCAGAGTTGCCATTGGCTTACAATCAGTCATGCGATACTTTTCTAACAATGTCTTGGCATACATTTCTGTGACACCTTGATGTGGTGCTTCTTCTGGTTCACTTCCAAGCCAAGATAATAGTGGAGAAGTACGAGATCTTTCATCTCAAAAGATTTGCACAAGTCACTTTTGATGGTAGTTATCAAAATTTTTGAGCTGCCTGTGATAATCAAATCATCCACATAGAGTAAAAGTAACACTATTTCAAAACCTTATTTCTTAAAATAGATGTTTGCATCTGAAGGACTTCTCTTAAATCCAAGATGTAGTAGGTGATCATCCATCTTAATGTACCAAGCTCATGGAGCTTGTTTCAAACCATACAATGACTTGACCAATTTGCAAACTTTCTGCTCTTGGTATTCCACTTCAACTCCTTCAGGTTGTGACATATAGACCTCCTCTTTGAGATCACCATTTTGCTGCGAAGTATAAGTAGTAGTGAGTTGTCTCTTGATCCCATGTGCAATCAAATATGCAAAAAATTCCTTAGAGATAAACTCCCCCTCGATCTAAGTGAAGGGTCTTTATAGAAGTCCTCGACTCAACAAATTTCTTGAATTGTTGGAAGTAACTAAAGGCTTCTAATTTCATATGAAGAAAAAAACCCACATCTTTCGTGAGTAGTCATTTACAAACAACTGAAAGTACCTCTTCCCCTCATAACTGTTTGGTGTGAAAGGACCACACAGATTGGTGTGAATTAACTCTAGAGGTTTATTTTCTTATGAAGAGCTCTGATTTACTTTATGTTGCTTCCCTGCTAAGAAATCAGAGCACACTAGCAATGTAGAGGAAAGGGAGGGAATTCTCTTTACCATCTCATATTTACTTAGCTCAAGTAAATATTCAAAACTTAGATGCTTGTATCTATTATGCCAAAGTGAAGTTGCCTCCTTTGTAGAGACTGTCATGGCAACATGAGGGGTGGAGATAACATCTAATGCAAACAAGCCATGCTTGTATGAAGTTGTTGCAATGTATTTACCCCTCTTGATGATAAAACAATACTTCTTTCCATCCTCAACACGAAAATCAACAACCATAGCCCTATCCAATCTAATATTCGTCAATCTTGGAACATAGAGGACTCTATCAATCTAATATTTGCCATCTGGAAGGTTGACTAAAACTGTATCCTCACCTTGAACCTTGTAGGTTTTATCATCAACAATAATGATGGGTTTGCCTTCCTTGGCTTCATATGTCTCAAACCATTACTTGTCGCTAGTCATATGCTTACTAGTGCCAGAATCAACATACCATACAGTATCCTTTTGCTTGGAGGCTATGGTAGTCATGAGCACCTTGTGTGCCCACTCTAAATTGGAGTCGTATTCTTCAAGCAACATTCACCTTAGGTTGTTTATTTTTGTTCTGTGGTTTATTATGACCCTTGTTATGAGGTTTTTTGTTTTTGTGCCAACACCTATTTGTGTCATGGGTATCCTTATCACAAATCTTACAATATCTCTTTGATTTTTGACGTTGTTTTCCCTTGGAATCCTTGGAATAATTTTCTCCCTTTTGAAAATTACCTTTCTTCTTAGAATCCTTCTTGTTGGAATAGAGGATTGTATTAGAAGCTTCATCTTTGTGTAGTTGATGGGCCTCCTCTTCTTGAAGCAAATTTACCAACTCAACAAAGGTAACTTATATTTGTGACACTTGAAGGGAAGTAATCAACATTTTGTATGAATCAGGTAAAGCTCTCAAAATCACTGAAGTGAGGAGCTTATCTTCTATAGTCTCTCCCATAGAATTCAATTTTAATTTCAACTCAGCCACTCTGCAAAGAAATAGTTCAACTGTCTCTCCATGCTTCATACTCAAAATGTGAAGTTGAGATTGAAGGTGAAGAATGGTGGAATCATTCTTACCCTCATAGATGGTCTTAAGGGCATCCCATGCCTCTTTACCATATTCTTTGTTAGCTATGTGAGGTTGAACTTCATCTAAAACAATAAGAAAGATGATCACTCTTGCATTACTTTCTTGTCAAATGCAATCTGCTCTGTAGTTGGTCATGTAGGTTCAATTGTGTTGGCTGATGGTGAAGGTTTTATTTTCGTGCCAAAAACAACATCCCACAAATTGTCCATTTGTAGAATAGCCTTCATTTTTGTTTTCCATGGTGTGTAATTGGAACCTTTCAGTAACTGAGAATATTTCATGTACTTGTGGATAGCGGTCATAATGAGCGTTCCTTATAACACCAAATGGTCTCCCTTTATTTATACCTTTTCCAGGACTTTATACCAAACCTCTCGATTTACTCGCCCTTACATGAGGGAGACTATAAGTACATGAGAGCAAAATGATAAGTGGTACATAGGCGGTACTGAAAGGGAATCATATTGTTTATGATACCTACCATAGAAGGTATTTCCTCATGCATGGGGTGTAACTTCCCCTAAACACTTTGAAGAGAACACTTTGTCAGGATTTACGTCTAACAACAATAATGATTAGGGTAGTGAATGGAGTGAAAAAAAATAACAAAATGACAAACTTATATCTCCCCAATGATTTATAGAGAACAAGCTCAGACATTGTTGTTGCATCTATGTTAGGCAATAGATACAGTAGCCCAAAGCACGACAACATTACTTGTAAGTGTGGGCCAGAGGTATCGTTAATACCGAACACTGCGGTGCAACTAAATTTGCACGGATGGGTTCAATTTTTGGGAACTTAATTGTGCTTTATTTTACTTAATGATGTAGTGCAAAAGAAGTGTAAATACAACTCACAACAAAAAGTGCCCACAAAAAATGAAATTGTAGATGTCGGTTTCTACCGAAAATGCACCCAATTACAATGTCATATTTACCTTTTCAAATTGGAAATTCACTCTCTATTTCCCCCCCTTTTCATCCTGTTTTGAGATTTTTTCAATAAAAAGACAGAAAAAATGCCCCCTTGAGTTTGCAAAATGTAGGATGAAATGTGTTGTTCTCCAAAGGTATTTGAAATTTAAGTTTGAAAGTGAAATAGAAATTTCTAATGAATCAAAACTTGATGTAATTAAATAGAAGTTTTCTTAATTAATTTAAATAAAATAAGTAAGAAAATATAATATTTAATTAAAAAAATTGAAACATAAAAAAAAATTTAACTTAACCAAAAATAAATAAAAATTGTTATACCTTTGGGAAGGTCGATGGGATTGGAACCCACGACCCGGTGTTCAGCAACACCTTAGTTGTTGGTCGTCGACCACCCCGACTACTACCGTCGATGAGTGGTAAAGGGCATAAACCCTTATTTGAAGAAGTTGGGCATCTCGATACCTTCAATCAGTAGTGTGGTCTCCTCTGGGTGGCACACTCTCATCTGGGTGGTACTACCTCCCTCATCGCTGGTGACGGTCCAGGCCTATGGCAGAACTTGGAAAAATGAAAATAAAAAAAAAAACTTGGCTTTGAAATAACCTTAAATGTCTACAAAAACTGGTCAATCTCTCACTGTGATAAACACACGACTCAACTATTGAGCAACCCAAGCTATTGAGAAATATTGTTAATCCTACGAGATGTTGGAACGAGATGGGTTGCTCTCCTTTCTCTAGGAACGACATGATCTGCAATGTCCAGACGAATCGACTTTAGGAATCGAATCCCAAAAATAGATCTGCAAAAAAAACTAGTTCAAATCATCACATGTCGTTGTTTTAGCGTATTGAGCATCCTTCGGTGATGACTAATCAATGTCCAATAGACATCATGATCCACTATGCTGTGGAAGATTTGATCATATGTACTAGTTGGTGATCTTCTGCTACTCGTGAGTTCTGCAAGAATCTACCATCACAACTATCTAGCTTCCTCCGTCACAGCGATCGTTTGGCTTTACAAAGTTAGCCTAGAAAATAGTTATAGGAGGATCCATTCGTGGGTTGTAGGTCTCCAAATCTAGCTTCCTCCATCACAGCGATCATTTGGTTACACCAAGTTAACCTAGAAAATAGGCACAAGAGGATCCATTCGTGGGTTGTAGGTCTTCGAAAGCTTCTTGTAATGGCCAGATTACAAAACGATGATAGATCACCTTGGATCATCTTGCACTACGGTTATGCTACGATACAATGTCACTAGTAGAAGCAATTTTCCTTGACACCCACAAATCGTTGACCAAACAAAGTTTCATGGTTGGCCAGTGATTTAGATCTCAAATCAACAGGGAGTATGTTCGTGCACAGACTTCTCTAGTGATGAAAAAAAATATCAATCCAAGGTCGTTGTTCATCTGTGGATGATTTGCAGGTGTGGATCGTCATTGTCTGCAATGATGATAGCAATGCGCTAGAGAACCTAAGCGTTTAGTCCCACATTCGGGACAAGGGAGAGATGATGTACCTTTAAAAGAAAAAATATACATAAATCTAAATGACTACCTTACGATAGTTGAACCACCCTTAACCTTTTTGCCATGCTGCATCCTTATTCCATCGCGCAGTCAACCTAGTTGTCATGAATCTGTCACGTGTAGGTTGTCTACTAGCATTCAATGTGTTAGTGTAGGTTGTTCCAGTCAGCACTTTCCTTAGTCTAGTAGGTTGCGTAATCAATGTTGTTCCAGTCAGCACTTTCCCCAGTCTAGTAGGTTGCTCTATCAATCCAATTATCAGCGTCGTCCAATTGGATAGCCACGTCTACAAGGTGTCGAGTGTTAGAGTTAAAGTGCACTATGCCTTCACCTTGACACTTGTCAGTTTCTCTTGACAAGTGTCATGTGTTGAATATAGGCTTATGCCTATATATTGTAACCATGTTTCATTTGTAATATTATCTCATTGTGTTGAATTAATGTAATGTGCACTATGCCTTCCTTGAAACTTGTCAGTTTCACTTTACAAGTGTCATGCATTTCATATAGGCTTATGCCTATATATTGTAACCATTAGTATCAATAATCAAACCCTTCAGTTTCACTCCCAACATTTGGTATCAAAGCTGCAAAAAATAATAAAAAAATAACAGCAAAACATGTATCCCATTTTTCGTGTCTTTACCAAGAAACTACTCTTCGGACGGATACATTGGGAAAAAATAGCAGCCATTAATCTGCGCCATCATCGTATCCTCTGAAATAGTTATTGAGAGCTCCGGTAATGTCCGCCATTCTAAAATTCCTAAAAAATATTTCCCAAACTTCAAATTTTTTACCATCTGGTTTCTGATCCATCAAATGATGGAGAGCATACTCCCTCGGTAAAAAATTTAAAAAAATAGGGAAATAAAAAAAACAGGGGGAGGGAGGATTTCCATGAGGGAAATCCCCCCTCAAGGGGTTTCACAGGGCAGGGAAAGCCTGCTCTGATACCAAATGTTAGGCCTTATTTGAAATGAACACAATAAGATAATATTACAAATGAAACACGGTTACAATATATAGGCATAAGCCTATATTCAACACATGACACTTGTCAAGAGAAATTGAAAAGTGTCAAGGTGAAGACATAGTGCACTTTAACTCTAACATTGAGTGGGGTTTGAACCTTGGACCTATCAAAGAGAGGACAATATCCTTACCACTACAGTGTGCATATTTTTTAATGAGTTAACATAGGTTTTTATGAGGGGTCCCGGTCCCCTCATACAAAGTGGGGTTTGAACCTTAGACCTCTCAAATACAGGCCAAAGCCCTTGCCACTGTAGTAAGCTTACAACTTTTTTATGAGTTTACACAGGTTTTTATGAGGGGTCCTGGTCCCCTCTTACCAAGGTTTGAACTTGGGTCTCCTGGTCCCCTCTTACCAAGGTTTGAAATTGGGTCTCCTGGATGAAAACCCAAAGACTTACCACTATGGTATCCCTCACGGGTCCAAAGTGGAAAATCCTTGATTTCACCAAGCTTCTTCTATGATATTATCTCCTTGCTTCATATTGATGCTAGTCTCAGTAAAAAAATCTGATTTTTTCTCCTTCATTTTCACTTTGCAATCTCTTTCCATGTGTCCATTATCATAACATTTACAATGTCATAATGCAATGTTTTCATAATCCACTTGCTGATCATATTCTCTTGATTAAAATTTAATCTTAATAAATTGTGGTAAAGGTCTTGAAATATCCATGGCAGCACATATTCAGGTATGTACAACATGCCTTCACTTTTTAGTAGTTGGTCCCTTCTAGATAAAGTTCCCTTATATTATTGCCAATATTTTTCAAAACCTTTTTATTGATAAATTGGTAAGGAATCCAAAAAGCCTAATTCATGCTAGAAGTCTTCTAATTGATCCAAAACTTAGAATTTCAAGTTAAGGAGATCAAGAAAGAGCTCAATTTAGAAATAACATAGTATAACAAACCAAAACACAAAATATATAGGCAAATAACACAATGGTTTTATTGTTAAAAATATATAGTACAATGCAAGCAACCTTCGAGAAGAGATGTGGGGCTATAAAATTGTATCCATTACTCATATTTCATAATTAATGTGTATAGTATTTACACAATATTTTTTGGTGTGTTGAAAATCCATCATATAAAATATGGAAGGTCACCCATATGGAAATGTAGTGGTTCACCTTTCATAAGTTAGGTCACCCTTATATGAATGTGGAGATTCTCCTTCCATGTGTTATAAAATGCATATTAATTAAAAATTACACACGTATAAATTGTCCTTTTGTGTTTTCTCTTTTACTAATGTGTCAACATGGCTAGAGATGCATTTTGGCTATGAATATTTCAAAACAAAAAATTACTAGTTTTAGTAAATATTTTGTTTTGCACTTTTGAGGGCCTATGAAACATTCTTTCCACAAAGTTGGTGGCAAATATATCTATGATAGATTTATTTGCTGAAATTATTGTTCTCCCTCTAATATTTCCAATGTTTCTTTAATGGATTAAAATGAAGTCTTGAACACAAAGTTATTGTATGGATTATTTCATCACCTACTAGGGTGTCAAATGGTGCTCAATGGGAGGTTTTGGGAGATGATGTCGATGGGCGAGAAGTCTGCAGGGGAGATCGCGAGTGGCGGTGGTTCGGTTCTTGGACGTAGCGGAGCAATCGGAAGGCATCAAGATTCTGGGGGAGCGAAAACGCCCGGGCCCATTGAAGATGACCGGTTGGCAACGGTATTGGTCGAGGTAAGGACCCACCAAAAAAAGGGGGTGGTGGGGCTCAAAATTCTTATGCCCAGGTAGCGGCCTCAGAAACCCTAAACGAGTTTTTTACTAAAGAGTTATTTTCTGTTGGGGATGAGCTAGACATCCCGGCGGAAGTTCTTTCAAGCTTCATGGAGTTTGAGAAATTTACCCTAATAGGTAAATTCATTGGAGGCCGTCTCGACATGGAAACTATCCGAAAATGGGCAGCAAGCAAATGGAGGACTTCTGGCCATTTGGAGCTGGCGGCCCTATCCCGAGGTTTTTTTGCCATTAGATTGAACAATAAGGAGGATTATTGTAAAATTCTGGCTGGCGGGCCATGGTTTGTGGGCCGCAGAAGTTTATTTCTCAGGAAGTGGGACATGGATTTCAGTCCTGAGACCTAGAACATCAACATTGCCCCAATATGGGTTAGGCTCCCGAATCTTCCCCTCTTTGGCTAGCATGAAAATGTCATAAGAGGTATTGCGCATTCCATTGGGGAGTTGGTCACCATTGACCCCCCCACCCGAGCTCGAACAAGGTTCGTCCAGGCCTGATTTTGCGTTCTGGCTGATTTGGAGGCAGAACTCCCAACTTCCATCACTCTTCGGTCTGGAGGCACCATTCTTCATAAACAAGCTATTGTCTATGAAAATAGACCAACTTTCTGCACCCAGTGTCGGTCCCAAGGGTACCTCTAGTCTTAGTGTCCTCTTCAAAAACTGAGAAATCAAAAACGTGAAAATGGCAACCCCCGGGAGCACAAGGAAGATCAGGCAAAGCAACCAAATCTTCCAGACGCGAAGGGCCATGGATCCCCAGGCCCCTCTAGATACTATGGCGGACTCTCTCAGCCTGAAGAGAATCCCTCTCTCCAATCGGACCCCGAGCTTCTTGAGGCTGACAATCAACAAGGAGCAGACTCCCATTTGGAAAGCGAATCACAGGAAGAGATGGAACGGACCCCTTCCCAAGTTTTAACTCAGGCTGTTCCTCTGATCCAAGTTACGGGTCATCCCGATTTCAGTCAGTCGCAGACGTTGCTAGAATATTACCTCTTAGGAAGGAGGGGTGAGCAATCTGGTCACATTAGCCCCAGAAATATGAGGAGTCGAAAGCAAATTATGGATTTTGGTAGTGAGAGGAAGCAGGGCCATCCTCCTAACAAGGAAAGGCGAGACAAAGAGACTGCAACTGACGTTGCAAATGGAACCCAACGTTTGTCGGTTCCGGATGACCGTGACACACAGTCAGGCGAAGCACATGCATCAAAACCTCCCCTTCAACAAGGAAGGGGAGGCAAGAAAAACTTCAAACTGTCCAGATGAAAATCCTCTCATGGAATGTGAGAGGGCTGAACAGTGCAGCCAAGCGAAGGTTGGTGGCTGATCTCCGTAGGAGGATTAACCCTTCTATCCTTATTTTGCAAGAGACCAAGTTTGATGTTATCTCCTCTGACAAAGTGGCGAAGGCCATTTGGGCCAAGGCAAATTATCTATCCATCCCTGTAGTGGGAATAGCGACAGGACTCATGGTTCTGTGGGACCCTTCGAGGTTTGAGGGCATCTCGTTGTCAACTTCCAACAGAATCATCAATGTACTGTTCCAGTCCAAAACCTCCAATTTTTCCTGGATTCTATCCAACGTTTATGCTTCTAATTCTGCCATAAAGAGAGAAAAAATGTGGAAAGCTATCTCTCTGATGAGGGAGAATTTTAGCAACTTTCCTTGGGTTTTAGGGGGTGACTTCAATTATCACCTTCATCCTTCGAAGAAAAAATGAGGGTCTGACCACTCCAGCCGCAGCTTGGAAGATTTCGGAGATTTTGTCTCTGCTAATGGCCTGCTTGACATCGAACTCAAAGGGGCTTCCTTCACTTGGAGTAACAGAAGGATTGGGGGCGGTTTGATTCAAGTCAAACTTGACAGATTCTTCATTTCCCCATAAGCCATTCCCATCCTTGGCGGAGCTATCCTTTCGGCTCTTCCAAGGATTGGGTCTGACCATAACCCTATTTTCTTGGAGGCGAACGATGGGCCTATTTTTATGACCCCTTTCAGATTCGAATCTATGTGGATTTCCTACAAAGACTTCAAAGGATTGGTTTCAGCGTGGTGGCAATTGAAGGTGGAAGGAAGCGCTCCTAAGAGGGTGGCTTTAAAGCTCAAAATGGTCAAAGAAAAACTAAATATTTGGAACAAAGTGGTTTTCAGCAACATTTTTGAGTCCAAAAAATCCATCGTTGAGAACCTGATGGCTGTGGAGGAAAGGATGGCTACCGAAGGTTACACTGAGGGTCTCAGGGAGGAAGAGCGAAGCATTTTGGTGGACTTTCATTCTATTCTCGCTAGGGAGGAAACGTTCTGGCGCCAGAAATCTCGTGACCTGTGGTTGAAGAATGGAGACTCCAACACGAGATTTTTTCACGCGTCTACTATGAGGCACAGAGGGGCCAACAAGATCAAAGAAGTGACTTGTAAGGATGGGCACATTACCAAGGAGATTGAGGAAATCAGGAGCAAAGCGGTTAAGTTCTTTCAGGATTTGCTTGGCACTCCTCCAGATAGCAACCTCCAGGTCCAAAAATCTATGCTCGCCAATTTTCTGACTAAAGTTCCCCATGAGGTAAGCATGAAACTTCTGGAACCTTTTTCCTCGTCTGATATTAAGGAAGCATTGTTCTCCATGCAACCAGATAAGGCCCCTGGGCCCGATGGTTTCCCCCCGATTCTTCCAAGTCATGTGGGAGGTCGTGGGTCCGGATGTGTGTGATGCTATTCGGGTTATCCAAGCGTCCAAATCTATCCACCCGAAACTCAATTCCACCTTTCTTGCCCTCATTCCTAAGTCTCCTTCCTGCAAAAGTTTCTCTGAATATCGGCCCATTAGCCTGTGCAATGTTTTTTACAAGATCCTTACCAAGTCTATAGCCAATAGACTCAAAACAGTCCTCCCCCTCCCGATTGATACTTGTTAGGGAAGCACCGTCAAAGGCGTAAACATTCTTGATGGTGTTATCACTGTCCATGAGACCCTTCATTCCGCTTACCGCTCTAAGAATGCTGCTCTTTTTCTTAAACTCGACATGAACAAAGCCTTCGACCATTTCGATCAGAATTTTTTGTGTGCAGTCCTCCTCAAATTCAGCTTTCATCCCCACTGGATTGACCTTGTCTACAACTGTATATCCACTCCCTTTTTTTTGTCTTGGTCAATGGGTCCCCAACTGGGTATTTCCAAAGCTCCAGAGGCCTTAGATAGGGCGATCCTCTTTCTCCCATCCTGTTCATTCTTCTGGCGGAGGTTCTGAGTTGGTCCATGAAAGAGGCCCTTCGACAGAACAAGATTTCTGGCATCTTGTCGACTTCTAGAATTAATCCTGTCACTCATCAGCAATTTGTGGACAACACCCTCATCTCCACTAGGGCATCCGTTGCTCAAGCCAAGTCGCTCAAGAGGATCTTGTCTTGTTATGAGCAAGCTGTAGGATAAAAGGTCAATTACATCAAGAGAAAATTTTACTTTATTAACACTCCTCTGCGCAGACAAATTCGGATTGCCAGAATTCTTGAATGCACTATTGATTCCCTGCCTACGTCCTATCTGGGGTTGCCTCTATCTTATAGCGGGCAAGCCAGTGGGGACATGTGGAACATGATTCTTGAGCGCCTTCACAGGAAACTCGACACTTAGAAGGGCAAACTCCTATCGCAAGCTGGGAAAGCCACCCTTACCAAAGCCTGTCTTCAGGGGATCCCGACCTACTTCATGTCGGTGTTCATGCTTCCGAGTGCAGTCCACTCCAAGATTGAGAAGATTCAGAGGACCTTTCTTTGGTCTGGTAATGAAGAGAAATCTAGAATTCCCCTTATAGCCTGGGACAAGGTGTGTTCGAGGATAGATCAAGGCGGCCTGGGGGTGAGAAGATCAAGACTTATGAATCTGGCTCTGATCGTGAAGCACGCTTGGAGGATTATGTCTAGCGACCCGGTGGAGTGGGTTACGTTGGTTAAAAGGAAGTATCTTGGCCCCACTCCTTTCTTGGATGCTGAAACATCCTTCATGGCATCGATATTTTGGAAATCTATGCTCCAAACCCGACATCTGATAAGTCTGGGAGCCCGCTGGATT
This sequence comes from Wollemia nobilis, assembly GCA_028583015.1. Lineage (NCBI taxonomy): Eukaryota > Viridiplantae > Streptophyta > Pinopsida > Araucariales > Araucariaceae > Wollemia > Wollemia nobilis. Next base: position 5,067,584 of record JAQPPZ010016822.1, read on the forward strand.
TTGGGTGATGGCAACTGTATTTCCTTTTGGAAGGACAGGTGGGCAACTGAAGAAGCCCTTGGGTCGAGGGAGGACCTCGCTGGGCTGAGAAGCATGATCGACCCTAACGCCCAGCTTAGGGTGGCAGGTTTCATAGATCAGAGCACCCGTGTCCCTCGATGGAAGCTTCCTGTTGTGGAGGAGTTTAACAATGAGATTACCTTCCTTGATAATATCCTTCAGTCAGTTTTAATTCCTTCTGCCAGGAGGAATGACAGGATCATCTGGAGTGGTACGGAGGATGGGCGTTTCTCTGTTAAATTAGCTTATGAGCTTCTCACCACCAAGACTGCTCTGGACTACAGGTGGAATACTGTTTGGAGGAAATGAGTTGTTCCTAAAATCAACTTCTTTGCGTGGATTGCTTTCCACAATAAAGCCTTAACTATTGACAACCTTCACAAGAGAGGTTTTGCCTTCCCCAATAGGTGTTACTTGTGTTTAGCATATTGTGAGACGAGGGATCATTTATTCTTGCATTGCCCATTTTCCCACTCTGTTCTGAGCATTGTCCTATCCTCCTTCCGGATCCTTTGGTGCTCTCCCCGATCCCTTAGAGATGCTTTTCACCAATGGCCTAATCCTTTCAAGAATCCCAAGCTCCGCTTCCTCCTCGAGGCCTCCTTCCACCATTTAATTTGGCAAATTTGGTTAGAGAGGAATGCCGGAATCTTTGGCAGAGCTCCTAGAGGGCCCCCTTCCGTTGCTCAAAGGGCGTTATCTTATGCCATTGAGAATTCTATTGCGGTTCCCAGTCCCCGTCCCCATCTTTCGAGTGAAGAAGCTATTCTCAAAATGATGAATCTCTGGTCATTTTTGGAGGTTGTTAAAGGGCCCTGTCGAAGGAATGTTGTGTGGACCAAACCCCCCGTGGGGTGGATTAAATTAAACTTTGATGGAGCGGCTAAGGGGAATCCTGGGCCCGCTGGCGCTGGTGGGGTTGTTCGAGATCATGACGAGAATATTGTGATGGCCTATTGTGAAGATTTGGGCTCCCAGAAGAATCACTATGCTGAAGCCCAAGGTGCTCTGAATGGTATTCAGATTCTCTCTGAGGATCCTCGGCCTCTTATCATTGAGGGTGACTCGCTCAACATCGTGAATTACCTTCTTGGTACCAAAAATCCGTCTTGGAAAGTCTACAACATCATCCTCGAGGCTAGATCTCTTCTCTCCTATCGTTGTAGATGGAAAGCAAATCATATTTTGAGAGAAGGAAATCGCGTGGCTGACCACATGGCCAATAAAGGGCTTGCGACAACGTGCCCGGTTGTGTGGCGGTCTCACTTCCCATCCGAGGTGGAAAGGTTGGCCAGGGCAGACATCCCTTCCTGATGTTTTCCTTGCACAGTTTTTGGAAGGCCCTTTTTGACGTGTTTTGGGGTGGCATGGCATTTTTGTCTACTCCATTGGGTGAGTGTGGGCGCAAGTGTCTTGTGATGCGAGTGTGGGCTGATGGGCCCTCTCCCTACAGCCGCTCTGCTCGTCCTCGGTCAAGACGCAGTATTGGTGGCAGATCGTTTGTTCCTGGCAGATCTTCCCAGCGCCTGCGAAAAGTCAGAAAGGTGGAGAAGGATGTCCGTCCGCAGCACATCCCATCGAACATGAAGAGCGACAAGGAGAGTCGCGGTAATTCTCTCTTGGACCTGGCTACTTCCATTCTTACTTCTGTCAACTCCATGATTTATATCCTGAAGCAGAACCAGAAGCGCCCAAATTCGAAAGGACAGGAGGATCATGATTAGCAGTCCTTGGTGTCTGTCTCTTTGTTTTCGACCTCTTTTCAGGTTCCTCTCGGGTCTATCCTATTTTCTTTTTGTTGTTGGGTCTCCAGGCCTTAAAGCCCTTTTTGCTGTTTTCAAGTCTGCAGCATTAGGATGGTTTTATTTTCATTTAGATTTATTGTTATAGCCAAGAGGTATGATGCATCATTAGAAAGTTGACTAATTTTGTTCATAAGGTTTTGGGATCCTCTATAAAAACCCACTGTTAATATATTATAATAAATACCAAAAACAAAAATGGTGCTCAGTGAGGTGTTAATAGTTTTTGCCCATGCACATGAGTTGATTACCTGGTTGTTAAGTTACCTAACTATAAATAACTCCTTATACCTACAAATATAACATTTAATGATAATATAATTGTCCACTACCATGTTGGTCCTAACATGTGATATCAAAGTGAGCTACGAGCAAGATAGAAGTAAACTTATTTTTGGAGGAACCTAAAGCAATGGAGTTGTGTTGTTTTGTATTGATTTATTTTGCATATATCAAGTTTATATGCAATCTTCTTTGTTGCTTCTTTATGACTTCGAGGAGACATTTGATTGATCATGAATGATTGTGAGTGCATGTTGCCTTGGTGAATCTAGAAGATGCAAATGCAAGTGTGTCTTGAAGAGGTATAATGGGAGCAATTTTTCCATACCTAAATTTGACCTTGTTGAATAAGAGCAAAAGCTATTCAGAAGGTGTTATGTGTCAATTGTTGAGGAGCATGGCATGTAGTTGTAGAGCCTTTTCTACAACAATATGCAAAAAGATTCATTGACTTATGATCTTGTCTGCTTGTTGGAGCCTAAGAATATATTGGAATATTGTGTGACATGTAGAAGATTGCAAACAATTGTGTCATGTTAGACTTGAAGAGGATGTGTTTTGTCCAATTTTTTTTATTGTTGTTTATTATGCAAATCCATTCATGGATTCATCGTATTTATACTAGTTGCAAGTTGAATTGTTGAAGAAAGCAAGTAATGATAACTTTATTTTTGTAATTTTGATTAAATTTTACAAATTTTGGAGACTTGGACTTGGATAAAATTAATTATTTTTGCTTGATATCCTGGTGTGAAATATAAACATATTTATGGTTGTTGGAAACCTCTTTTTGAGCCCATGCCTGCTAAAGAAATAATATCAAATGTTGCAGTGATATTTGATGATGATCACTTGATTGAGGGGTGTACACTAGTGCATTTTTCTTGAAGTGTGCAACACTTCAAGATGTTTTTTGATGGTCATGGTGTTTGAGATGGTCATGGTGTTTGAGAAGATAATGGATGTTGCCTTCTTAGGTTCAATGATCATATTCATGGTGCCAAAGGTTGTGATTGTGTGGAGTTAAGTAAAATATTTGATGTCTTGCTTCAATATGTTTATAAATTATTCCACCTATCATTGTTCACTTGTTGGCTAATCCAACATTATTGTTGACTAATATGAATTGATTTTATGTACTTGTGTGTATACTCCATGACTCTATGTCAAATAGTGCATCAAGTTCCATTATGAAATGTGATGTAATGCATTGGCCTAGTCTAGTCCAACGGTTAATTTGTTGTCCCTATTGAGCATTGATGTGATAATAGGAGAATATTAGGATTATTATGTCACCCATAAGGATGTTAGGTAGTTTTTGATGTGGTGTTAATAGGTTCTATGATCCTTAAGTTACCTAACCATAACCAACTCATTCTTGTACCTATAAATATAAAATTTCATGATAATGCAATTGTTCAATACCTTGTTGGTCCTAATAGTTAGGCCCCTAACAATGTGGTTAGGCTCAAAATATATATTTTTTAAGGATTTTTAGGCATAAATCCATGCCCTAAAAAAGTCACATGGCTAAATCACTAATAGTCTTTATCTCCATAGAAAATTCTCACCCGATGGTCTTAATTGTAATACATCTACCCCCCTAAACTAAGGGCCACCATCTATTATTTTATCCATAATTTTTGAACTAAAAAATATGAGGAGGAAAATCCCTTACGAGAATAATTTGAATTCAATCCATACTTCCACTTGATCTAATTTTGAATATCTAAGAAGTTTGGCCAATATTCATGGGACTTACATAGTAATCCTCTGTTTTTAAGAACCATTATGTCCTTCTTGATTATCTCATCTTTGATAATCACTTATGTTGGAATATGTGGTATCAAGCTTCACTTGAGGCCATGATCAACTTGTATTATATTAATTATATAAACCCTTTAGGCCCTTATACACCTTGTATAGGTAAATTTATTATAATAATTTATTATTTAACTTAAAGGTCGGTTATTTAACCTAAAGGTCTCTTATGAATGAGTATTTATACCATTTTGTAGCAACCATTTGATCATAAGTTGGAGTGTAATTCAATTTTCTTTAGTGATATGTTTTGTTATCTATGGGCACCCTCTATATTGTGCATATTCTGTTGGTGTGGGATATTTATGTTTATATGAGTAATGTGTTGATTCCATTTATTTCTCAAAGTGTTGTGAGATCCAATAATTTTTAGTGTAATATCTACTACTTGGATATGATTTGCTATAAATTCACTCTTCCTCTTGACTATGGCATCCTTACTTCTAGTTAGAACATCCAAAAATACTTTCCTACCATGCTATCAAGATTTTTTTCAAAATAATCCTTTAGTTTTTTAATTTCTCTTACATTCTAAAACAAAAAATAAGAAGTGAGATTTGCTCCTTCCTGGCACTTTGTTTCACATTGATACTTGCTTCTTTCTAACACTCACAACACTTGCTTGCTTTCTAAAACAAGAAGAGGTGAGGCTTGCTTATAGCTCATAGTCATTCAAATTTAGTATATTTTACACTAGTTAAATTTTTAATAATTTTCATTCAAATAATAATATAATAAATAAATATTATTTTTGATTAGTATAATTTTACTAAATCAATAATATTATATATTTTTATATATTACAAATGGTAAATGGGTTGCAATCATATTTTTGTAGTCAATTTAAGTTCAAATCATTAGTAACATATATTATTTGTAATAAGATTACTTGTAATAGTATGATTCATCATAGTGACATGATAAGATAGTTTTTTGAAATAAATATGACACGAGGAAAGTTGGTTTCAATTCTATATAATAGGTTTGAAAAAATGTTAATATCTTAAGACTGGTGTACCAAATTTATTTATTTTTGTCATGAGAAGGATAAAATTTTCTAAAAATGTTGTAAAGTCTATTGCTATTTGGTGGACTTCAAGAAAGATTTTCACATAATGCCTACAAGTAAACCATGGAGTAGAATGGAAGACTTGGATGTACCAAAAAAATATAAAGTAGTAGTTCATAAACTCTATTTGGAGGTCCAAGGGAAAATTAGAATACAAATAAACATTTTATAAGGCTTTATGAGTGACATTGCAGTTGAACAAATAATGCCCATTATCCCCTACTTTATTTGGTTTATATATTGACAAATTAGAAGAATAGCTAAAATTTGAGCAAAGGGGATGGTGTTCATTTGGGAAAATATGTGGTAAGGCTTCTTGTGTATGCAAATGATCTTATTTTGATTATAAGTCATCACAAGGTTTGAGAGAGCACTTAAAGGTCTTAGAGCACTTTTGCGAGAAGTTAGTAGGCATGCAAGTATATAAAAACAAAACCAAGATTGTGATCTTCTTCAAACAAAGGAAAACAATTGACTAAACTTTTAGTTTGAATGGGTCTTTTAGAATAAATAATAGAGTACACGTATCTTGGAATAAACTTTAATAATAAACTTAGTTGGGAAACATATATAATTAAGAGAATATTGGGAGGATGTTGAACACTTTTGTATTACAAAATAGATGTATAGAGATTCGATTGTAGGACTTGAAGACCATACACATTTTATTTGGGCTGCTAGTGATACTAGTGATGTTGTATGGGTGTGAAGTGTGGGCTAGCAACACATCAGACAAAGGAGATGTAAATAAAGAGGATTAAAAATGTATGATTATAAACAAATTAAAAATAAAAACATTAGTCCCATATGACATTATTCTAGTAGAAATAAGTACATTCCTTCTAGAGACAACTATTATAGTCCATCTTCTAAAATATCTAAAAAAGATCAAACATATGAATGCAAACAAATGACAAATAATTGCAATAGAAGAAGATATAAACAAAAGAAAGAAAAGGATGAAACAAAAAATAATTGGATGAACAAATGGAATATCAACTTAGATGAATGCCCAAATAATAACATATATATAAAGACATTTGTCTGGGAAAAATTCTAAGAATCTATCTAGAGAAAGACATTAGGAAGAAAGAGAACAAAATATTGTTGAATTTAACTCTACATATGATCACTGCTAAAAGAAACCCCTCATATGATTCTAAAATCTTCTTGAACATCAATTGGAGAACAAGGATGCTTATGGTCCACTTGAGGACTAGCTCACATAAACTTAAATATGAAACAAGTAGATTAAAGAGACCAAAAGAGAAACATAGAAGAAAATATGTATTTTTGCATATGAGAGTAATTTAGACACACAATTATTTTATTTTGATATAAGAAGAATACAATGATATTTATCTAATTATGTTGATATTCTAATAATAAAATCATTACAAAAGTTGTTTGAAAAAAAAAAACTATTTTTCTCTCAATACATAAGGGAATTGGTAACACCAAGTTGCCACTATAAACCCTAGCCCGTTGGGTTAGACGAAGTCAATGAGACCCTTGACCCTCTAAGGCATTGATCTGGGGCAACCAATCAAAAAATAATTGACTGCTACCATCCAACCTATCCACTTTTGGATGCATTGTGGTTTGAACCTTGGACCTCCCCCAAAAAGGCCAACATCCTAACCACCATGTTGTCCTTGGCAAATTAAAAATTTACGTTTACACGGGTTTTTATGAGGGGTCCCATCTCCATTCCCTAACCATCGCCAACGCCCTAACCACCATGTTGTCCTTGTCAAATTAAAAATTTAAGTTTATACGGGTTTTTATGAGGGGTCCCATCTCCATTCCCTAACCACCGCGTTGTCCTTGTCAAGCTAAAAATTTAAGTCTACACAGGTTTTTATGAGGGATCCCGGTCTCCTTGTATGGACTTTTGGACTTGGGTCTTTGGATGAAAACCCCAAGACTCACCATTACAATGTCCCCTTGTACCAGGGTTGAACTCGAGTCTTAGGATGAAAACCCTCCTCGTATCGAGTTTGAACTTTGATCTCTAGGATGAAAACCCCAAGACTTGCCACTACAATATCCCTCATGGGTGAAAAAGAAAAATTATTAAATCAAATTAAAAACTATTATTTTTTCTAAAATATTTATTAATGAGTTGAAGAAAACTAGGGCATCAGTTGGGTATCCAAAGAGATTTCTAGTTGTTGTGGAATTGAATACAAGATTGTTGCCCTAGAAGGGTCCAATGGGGACACCTTTAGATCCTCTTTTAGAGAGACAGTTATTTTGCAAATTTGTTAAAGGATAAATCTCTAGTAGAGACTGAAGAAGCACAAAAAATACATTAAAAATGCTCTTTACAACTGCTGGAAATAGATCAACATCTCAACAAGTTAATGGATGCTTGCCACAGTCAAAATCAAGGACAAAGATTGTCATTGAGCAAAGGATGGTAGAAGAAATAATTTAATATAGATCCAATAATGATTTGATCTGTAAATTCATGGGTATTCGCCCTACCCTATTTTTTTTGCATTCCTGGGTCTGGCAAAACTAGGAGTCTCTTGGTGAGTATTCTTTATGGTTTATTAGCAATGGATATTTTTATTGTTCATTTTTCTTCACTTACCGATAGAAATAGGGATTTTGAATCAAAAAAGAGGAATCAAGGTGTGGCAGAATTATTTGTTCAACCCTAGAGAGTGGGATTTGATCCTCGAATTGAACCCACTATTGTCCCGATTTGGATCCGTTTGTATGCACTTCCAATGGAGTTTTGAAGTGAGCAGGTATTGGAAATTATCGATAATTCCCTTGGAAGACATTTGGGTGTTTCCAAAGACACAATGGAAGGAAACACAACAATTTATGCTAGATTATGCATGGAAATGGATCTTAGCCAACCTTTGTCGGTAGAGGTTGAACTTGAACTTGTAGGACTATCTTGGATTCAACAACTGGATTATGAGGCATTGTCCTTCAGGTGCAGAATTTACCACAAATATGGGTATTTGGCCCAATCTTGTCCAAACAATATGAACATAGAAATGGAGGCTCCTTTGGGAATTTCAAATCTTCCTAAGGAGGGTAAGTCAACAATCAATAAAGAAACAACAAACATTTATCAGGGTAAATAAGCCCAGGGAGATGGTTTTGAACAATCCAAAAGAAGGCAAAAGAAAGAAGACGGTAAAGAGCAAACCCAACTCAAGTCCTCCAATAGGTATGAGATCTTCAAGACACTAGTTGACCATGAAGAAGAAAAATTCATGGAAGGAGTGTATGGGAATAATGAAAACAATAACAACCATGTTCAAGCCCCTCTTTCACCTCCTTCCATCCTAGAGCAAGTAATTGAGTGCAGTGAGTTATCGCAATTAGAGATTGCAGGGGCATTGATAGTGCATAACCAAGAGCAATCGATAATTAAGGATGACAGCATGGGTATAAGAAAAAATAACAAAGAAAGACCAACTCTAGGTATAACTCAAGTGGAAAAGAGACAAAAATATCAACTTTCAAGGAGTGCGTAGAAAATCAGATAAGGAATTGATAGCAATTCAAGGAGACAAACTGATCACTGGAGGATCGATGAGGCCAATAGATTTTTACTACTCTCAAGGTAACCAATGATTATACAATCATGGAATGTTAGGGATTTAAATAGTAGAACCCATCAATCTACTATTCGAAGACTCTTAGATAAATGTAAAACATATTTTTTGCTTATCCAAGAGACAAAAATGTTATTGGATTTTTATGTGTAAAACAATAAATAAACTTTGGAGGGGTGTTGGTCATATGGAAGTGGCTGCCCAAGGGGCCTCAAGGGGGATAGTTACTTTTTGGAACTCTCTTGAATGGATGACAATAGAACATATAGCTTGGAGGGGTGTCCTCACATTGCATTTTAGGAACAACATGACAACTAAGCAGGTTTTAATCACAATTTTTTTATGGGGCTCAAAATCTAGATGGTTAGATGCATTTATGGAAAGCAGTGCATAACATGGGAGTCTCAAGGGAGGAGTTAGACTAGATTATTGTTGGGGATTTTAATGCTAAATTATCCTCTAGAGATCAAGAAGGGGTAACCCTAATTTTGGATCCAGGGGATCGACTTATGATTGCCCAAGTCCATGCATTACACTTGGTGGATATTAAATGCCCTGGAACCAACTATACTTGGACTAATAATAGGAGGGAGCCACATAGCAGGAAGGTGAAGTTAGATCATTATTTTATTTCAAATGAGGAATTTGTGAAATGGAATATAAACTTTCAGATTTTGGAGGGTCCACTTTCATATCACTATCTCATTTTATTGGAAGGAGGATCAAGACAGTGCAACATCACAAACCATTCAAATTTGAAAACTTTTTGTTACAAAAAGAGGAACTTCAAAATAAAATTCCACAGTGGTGGGAAGAGGGTTGCCCAACATATGGGACAACAATATTTATATTCCACAAGCAACTTCATTATGTCAAGGATCAACTGAAACAATGGAGGTGAGCTAACAAGACAAAATTCTAGGTCAAAAGAGCTCTATTGGTGGCCAGATGGGATGAGGTTCACAAATACTTCAGGGAAGGAACAATTATAGAGCAAATCAAAGAAGAGGATGATGCATTACGTAAATTGGTTGAGGACATTGATAACCAAGAGGAGATCTATTGAAAATAGAGAGCAAGAACCACTTGGTTATTAAAAGGTGATAAAAATACCAATTTTTTCCATCGGGCTACTTGTGCTAGGAGACAGATGAACAACATGGAAGCTCTTAAAGATGAGAACAAACGCTCCCTTGATACAATTCTAGGTATGCATTTTCATTCAATGGATTATTTTTCTAAACTAATTAAGGAAAGTATGGTGCAAGATGAAGAGGCTCAACAAGAAGTTCTTGTCATACCTTTTGTTATCTCTGAAGAACAAAATCATGCCCTACTTAAACCCATTGATAAAGAGGAACCTGAAGAAAGTAGTCCTTGGAATGAGCATAAGAAAAACACCAGGTCCAAATGGCTTTATAATTGAGTTTTTTCAGGCCTTCTAGGACAACTTGGAGGAGGATGTAATGGTTGTTATAGAGGAGTCCAAAGGTAGTAAAATAATGCTTAAAGCATTAAATCATACTTTCATTGCCTTAATTTCAAAATGGGAGGAGGAGGTGCATATTTCATATTATAGACCTATTACCTTATGCAATATCATATATAAAATAATCACAAAGGTAATTGTTGAGCAGCTAAAACCTCTTCTACATAGCATTATCTCCTAAGAGCAAGGGGGTTTTGTAGAGGGCATACAAATCTTGGATAGTGTGGTTCTAGCTTAGGAGTCAATCCATTCAATACAAATATTTGGTAATAGGGGAATGTTCATAAAATTGGATATGTCAAAGGCTTATGATAGGGTGGAATGGAGCTTCTTGTCAAAGATGATGGCAACCTTTGGTTTCTCTTAGGATTTGATAGAATGGATCATGAGCCTTGTTTCTAATCCAACATACTCAGTGTTAATTAAGGGCCTTCCCTCACAACAATTTGGAGCTACTCGAGGCCTTCGTCAAGGAGATTCTTGTTCCCCCTATATTTTTCTCATATTGGTTGAAGGTTTGGGTAGACTCATCGTGAGGAGAAGATAACAAGGTTTGCTAACAGGTTTCAAGGCAGGTGAGAAAGTTTTGACTCACCTACAATTTGTGGATGACACAAGATTGGTGGGAGTTGCCAAATTCAGAGAAGCAAGAATGTAGAGATACAATTAATGTCAACCTTAGGACCACAAACCAAGTCATCAATGATAAAAAATCTAAAGTGGTATTTTTCAATCTTGATCAAAGGCTTCATGACATAATTTTAGATATCTTGGGATTCATGAGGACTTCTCTCCCAATGGTATACTTGGGGGTCCCTTTGCATTTAAAAAAATTGAAAATAGATATATGGAGGAATATTTTAGATTGTATCAAAGAAAGAATTAATCATTGGTCTCACAAATGGTTAAGTTATGGGGGTAGATTAACTTTTTTGCAATAAGTCATTTAGGCCATGTCAATTTATAAATTTTCTATCCTTGTTGCCTCACATACCATATGGAAAGAGTTAGACAAGATGGCTAGAAAATGTTTATGGGGAGGAGTAAAAGGAGAGAGGAAATGGGCCTTAGTATGTTGGGAGAAAGTAAGCCAACCCAAGGTAAAAGGAGGTTTGGTACTGAGGAGATCAAATTTAAATAATAAAGCTTTGGCTAGAAAGCTTTACTGGAGATGGATTTCCCAACCAACTTTTTTATTTAGTAGAGTTTTAACTAGTAAATATTTGGGACAGGTAAACCCAAATGAGGTGGATCATTTTACTTTGGATGGTAATGGATCCTTAGTGTGGCAGGCTTTAAATTTAGGATCTTAGGTAGTGAAAGATGGATTATTTTGGAAAGTGGGGAGAGGGGAGAAGACACAATTTTGTACAGATTCATGGGATCAATACCCACCTATCATTGTTGAATTCCCATAACTGCAACCAATAAAAACAACCATGGAAACCAGGGGTTGGGTCCAAATTAAAAGTTATTTCAACACTAGACAACTAGGGGATTATAATTTTAAGAAATTTAAGAAGTTGGATGAGTGGCCAATTTCAATCCCTCTAGAATTGACACCCGTCATGACTAAAATCTTGGCAGAAAGATTTCTCACAGACAGAGATGAGGAGGATGAATTAGCTTGGGGCTATGGGAGCCTTGGTGTCTACAAAGTGAAGGATGGATATGATAAAATCCTTAAAGAGCCTCCTCCTCATGCATATCAAGTTGAGGATTGGAGAAATATTTGGTCGTCCAAGGGTTGGCCGAAAGTAAACTTTTTTCCCTGGTAGTTCATGCATAATGAAATTATTACTTTTTATAATCTCAGACATAGGGAAATAATTGGTCCATCTCAATGTGTTTTATGCTACAAGAGTGAGGAAACAACTGATCACTTGATGTTTGAGTGCCCATTCATGCTCCAAATATGAGAGAGATGGTTTTTATCTTATAAAATTTAAGTTAATGGTGATTTGAATCGGATTAATATTTGGAAAATATGGAAGATGGGTAGATTTAAATCTAAAGCTCTTTGTATAAGTTGGGAGCTTGGATTAAACTTCATTTAGTGGCAAGTGTGGTTGGAGAGAAATGGCATAATTTTTAGAGAAACCTTTTCATATTTAGATGGAGTTTGGCAAAGTCACAAAAATTGTGGCAGTGTATGCTAAAGAGGAAACTCAGGCTATTATAGGGACAATGGAGAAGGAAGTTGAAGTGCAAGAGGGGCAGGATAGAGCTAGTTGGAAACCACCTCGAAAAGGTTGGATTAAAATTAATACTGATGGAGTTGCAAAAAGCAATACAGGTAGAGCTAGAATTGGAGTGGTTTGCAGGAATCATGTTGGGACAGTGCTTTGTTGGGAACTGTAAGGCTTGGGAAGGGCCACGAACAATGAAGCGAAAGCCTTAGCTATCAAATCTGCTTCTATTTGGGTAGTAAAACAAGCTTACAGGAGGATAATCCTAGAATCAGATTCTCAAATAATGGTAGGAGCTTTAGATTGCATGAAGAACTTTGCTTTGAAGACATGGAGGTTGAGGATTCTTGTCACTCAAATTAAAGAATTGTAGAGGGAATTAGATGATGTGATTTCAGTTTATGTGAGTAAAGATCTAAATAAAGTGGTAAAATTCTTGGCTAAGATGGGTACCGAGAAGGAGGTAGGGGTTCAGTGGCAAGTAAAAATCTAAATAAAGTGACAAACTTCCTGGCTAAGATGGGTACTGAGAAGGAGATAAGGGTTCAGTGGCACAGTGACATGGCTATTGAGGATGAGATGATTACATTCGACACCATCCGTAACCCTAGCCGTCCTTCTACCTATCCTTGTTCTCCTTAAAAATTTTATAATTAGAAAATAAATTTAAAAGATGTATTAAAATTATATATATATATATATATATATATATATATAGGGGTACATAGATGAATTGGTTACAATCACAATTTGTAGTAAGTGCCAAGGCAGGGTTCCAATCATCAGCGGCTGCATCCAACAAACCTATCCGTCTCGATTTAATGGTAATCCGATGTGAGATGGGGACCACCAAACTTATATATAGCAGTACATAGATGAATTGGTTACAATCACAATTTGTAGTAACTGCCAAGGCAGAGTTCCAACCATCAGCGATTGCATCCAACAAACCTATCCGTCTCGATTTAATGGTAACCCGACGTGAGATGGGGACCACCGGACGCATAGAGGTCGTATCATCGTCGTCAGTTTGGATCAACACGTAGCAGGAGATGGGGACCATCAGACATGCAGGGAATGGACAACCATCGCCAATCGAGTGCAACACGTAGAGGATTCAGATCAAACTATTGGCTATGCATGGATAAGCCCGTGAGATTGAAATATTTAATATATAATTATTTTTAATTGTATTTTAATTATTTAAATATGGTATGTACCTTGAACTTTAGCTTTAAGTTAAAAAAATAGCCTTGTGTAAAATTAAAACCTTTGGTGTCAAACCCGAAAAGAAAATAATTGAAATTAAAAAGAAAAAACAAAATTAAGAAAACCTGGACACAAAATCAAAGAATTAATAAGTCGCGGGGTCCGTAAATACTTAGGGCTTTGCAGATGCGCGAAGCAGGCTGGCGCGAGTCTCTTAGTCTTAAACGGGCCGAATCAAATTTAAACCGAGTCAGCCTGTTGTAGCACGGGCGAATTCTAACGAAATTTACCTGAGCGAGGTTTATACCGCCTGTCCATGAGTTTATTTACAGAATAATTTACAGCCGCTGAAGAGTTTGATAAAATGACGGACCTACCTGGAAGGGGCTACGAACCGCATCCTCCAGGACTGTTCACAGATGATCGGGGCTATAATCAGACAGCTTCGTCAATGCTACCCGGAAGTTATTCTCAGAATGTTCATGTTTACAATCAGGTACCTCCCCGCGAAGGAGCTTTTAGAAACTACCCGCAACCGTGGCAACGGCAGCAGCCATTCTTGGGTGTTGGAAATCCTTCTCCTTTTCTTCCTCGTCCCCATGTTGGCACTAATCATTCACCTCAGGGTATGAGGCGCGGGGGCAAGGACGTGTTAGCACGAGTAGAACAGGCGGCCACGGCTGCATACCAGCAAGCTCTGTCGGAGAGGGAGAGTATTACCATTTGGAAAGTTACCCAGTCAATGCTCTCAATTCTAAAAGTAAATTCACTGGACTCATTGGGCCTGAGGATTCAGGAGATACCTTGTCTACACCGGATAATTTTAGTCGAAGGAAAGGTGAGTGCAGTCTGTTCTTGTTGTTCTCCTTTTTTCTTTATTTCAGTGCTCGGTAAATTTTTATTGTTCTGTGCTTTTCGGTCCGCAAAACCTAATGGAAATATAATGCATGATCGATATGCTCAAGAATTTCAAATATGAGTATCTAGAAATAAAATATTTTTCTGGTTATATTTAATAAGATTTATTGAAATTTACGGCGGAGTCAAATGGGGCCCGCTCAGCTGAACTTCTAGTAGGTGCCTTTTGGGCGAAGGCAAATTGTTCCTATGATTTTGTTTTTTTTGTGTTTTTCCCTGTCTTTTTAAAAAATACTTATACCATAAAACTAGGAGAGAGTTTCAGAAATTTTAACCATATACATCTTATCATTGCGGCCAGAGAAAAACATTTAAACAGCCTCTGCATAATTTGAGCTCCCCTTTTTCAGAGGCCGCTTCAGTGCTTATTTGTGTCCGCTGTGTTCTTTTCATGACGAGTCCAAATCATGCAGTTAAAATATTACTATTCTTTTCATTAAGATTCCAAATCATGAACTTTTATCGCTAGTAACAGTTCCATGACACCCCCTGCGTGACGAGAGCAAAACTGTAGCTCCCTTCTCAGGATCACACAGTAATTACCATTTCTCTGTCATGCCACTGAACTCATACAATATTCACTTTGTTAAAATGCCAACCACTTGTTACTCCGTAGAGTTGGAGTCGGATATTCTACCAAACATATTTAGACAGTCATGCATGTTGGGCTACCTAATTTACTGTTTTCACGATATATATATATTTTCTTTTTTAGCGAAAAACCCCTTGCAGGGCCGCCTTGGTCTGAGAGACCACGAACAGGGGTTCTACACCGTCAAAGTCACCCGGGAGTCGCACCCGACTCTGCCCGCACCAACATTATCAATTGGATTTTGGATACCCAATTCAGCTTTTTGGTAGGGTGGAGATTTGAACCTGGGACCTCCCTTGGAGGATTGCCCTCTCCTCTCCAACTCACCTACAACACCTGGGTATTTTCACGTGAATATAACATACCCTAATTCATCCTTATATCTAACATTTTCTGGGAATTTTATCTGAAGGTTGTTATGATCTAGGCAACTTTCAGGTTAGAAGTAAAACATATATTTTTATTATATTCTTTTTTATTTATTTTTTTTTGGTAGGTAAAAAATATTTTATTGCTTTACGGGTTGAAGGGTCCCGTCCCTATTACATCAGTAGCAAAATGAGACACCTGAGGCCTCCATTGGCAACAGCCAAAAACCAGCTTACCAAATACAATTCCACCACATACAACATATCTTATATTCGAAAGACAACCCTTAAGATAAGGGACACAAAACAAAAAGATACAGCTGAAGGACATACACCAGACAGTCCACCTGTCTATCCGACATCCTCTCAGGTTACTGGGATTTCTTGTTCTTTTTCTGTCGAGCAGCGTCATCCTGATTAACAGAGAGTCAGCTTTCCACATCCTGATTCGCTTGGGAGATAACTTCTTGAGGGAAATCTTCTTCCCAGACGATCAAGTTTGACTGATTAACAACTTTGTTAGCGAGAATGTCAGCCACTTTGTTGGCTTCCCTGAGAACATGGTTGATCTGACTTTGGGGGTTGTTGTTGAGGAGTAATTGGCACTCCTGAATTATATTCTGAATGTTCTTCCCCCCTGAGCTGTTGTTGGTAATGTGGCCAATAATCACAGATGAGTCGCCTTCAAAGATGATTGGCTTGGGAAAGGTTCTACTTTCCACGATGCTCCTCCATAGGGCTCTAGCTTCTGCATAATTATTGGTTTGGGTCCCCAAATTTTCTGAGAATGCTTTGATTATGCTTCCTGTGTGGTCTCTGATGACACCTCCTGCCCCAGCTCTCCCTGGATTTCCCTTTGAAGCACCATCAAAGTTGACTTTGAGCCATCCCTGCGGGGGAGGGGTCCATTTAGCCAGGGTTTGGGAGTTACCAGTCTTCTGGATTCTGCTACAGTCTGTGGGAATCTTAAGGGAAGCAAAAAGAAGGGATTCCAACCCATAGTTGGGAACCTCTTCGCACGGAATCAGACTACTGTTTTCGATAGCTAGGGATAGTGCTCTGTTGACAACATCTTCCGGATTCTTGGTATCCTCTTTGAATATGCGGTTATTACGTTCCAACCAAATTTGCCAGACCGCATGGTGAAGCATGGAACTCCATAGGAATCGAAGTCTAGAGTTTTTGAAAATTCCTGGCCATTGAATGAACATTTCAGCAACAGTCTTGGGCCGGGTCCAGCAGACCTGGAATTTGTTGATCAAAATGGATAACACATTATCGGCAAAGGGGCAGTCCAGGAGGAGATGCTGTGTGGATTCCCAAGCTTTAGTACAGAGGTAGCACCTATTGGGGACTATAATTCCTCTACGAATCAAGTTGTCAGTGGTCAGAATTTTGTTATGAGCAGCAAGCCAGCAAAAATGTGCCACTTTTGGGATCAACAGCTTGAGCCACACACTCTTGGCTAGAGTCTGGCTGTCATCTTTCTTGGTGCCAATAAAAGTGTTTTCTAACATCTGGGCAGCAGTTTTGACCGTGAATTCCCCATCACTCGACCCCTTCCAACAACGTTCATCCTCCTTCAGGGTCTGGGGTATGAAGTTAGCTTTGAAGATGTCCATGAGAGTGGCGAGGCCTTTGTTAATCACATCATTCTTAATTCTAAACTGAACCTTTTTCCAACCGCGGGATCCTTGGTCAGAAGTGATGAAATCGGCAACATGAGCTCCATACTTCCTATCGATGAGGTGCTTAATGGGGGCTAAGTTGGGATCACTGATGAGTGGTTCTTTTTTGGCCCATGCATCTTCCCAAAAATTGATGGTCTTACCATCTCCTAGTTGCCACCAAGATCCCTGTTGAACCAGCTGCTTAGTGTGGCTGATGGATTTCCAAAAGTGGGACCCATAGCAAGGGGTCTCTGTTTCAAGGAATGAGTGTTGTTGCAGGTATTTCCTTTTGACAATGGTCACCCACTCTGTTTTAGCATTTGTAACCACCTTCCAAGCCTGCTTAGCCAGGAGGGCTTGATTTGTGATGGTTATGCGTCGCAATCCCAGACCTCCCATGTCTTTAGGAGAGCGGACTTTGTTCTAGGCTACTAAGTGAAACTTCTTGTGATTAGCATTACCCGACCACGGGAACTGTTTTTGGAGTTTTTCAATAGCTTCTCCTACCGCAACAGGGATTTTGAACACTGACAAAAAGTAGGTGGGGATGCTCTGTAGGACCAACTTGACCAAAGTCGCTTTGCCTGCACTGGAGAGTAGGGCCCCCTTCCATCCTGCCAACTTCTTATGAATCTTGTCAGTGACATTGTTCCACATTTTTTGTTGAGGCCTCCCCTTGAACATGGGTAGGCCCAGATAAGATGTTGGAAAATCAGCAATGGAGCACCCCAATATGCTCGCAATCTTGGCTTGTCGTCTAGCGGGGTGCTTGATGAAATGAAGCTTACTTTTGGTGTAGTTGATCTTTTGCCCAGTTGCTTCCTCATACAGATTGAGAATACCCTTGATGTTTTTGGCTTCAGAGATTGAAGCTTTAGTTGTCAACAAGGTGTCATCCACAAATTGTTGGTGGGTGATGGGATTTAAACCTGAGGCTGCCTTGATACCAGAAATCAAGTTTATGTGACAAGCATTCTTAATGGTTATGCTGAGACTCTCCGCCAAGATGATAAAGAGGATGGGGGAAAGAGGGTCCCCCTGTCTTAGCCCCTTGGTGCTAGGAAAATATCCGACAACGGACCCATTCACTAGGACCGAGAACCAAGAAGAAGAGACACAATTAGAAATCAGATTTACCCAAGATTCATGGAAACCAAATTTGAGGAGGATTTTGAACAGAAATTCTCGATTCACTCGGTCAAAGGCCTTATTCATATCAAGTTTCAGAAAGAAGGAAGCAGAGTTAGCATTGTAGGCAAAGTGGATCAGCTCGTGGATGGTGATAACCTCGTCCAAGATGTTTCTGCCTTTGACAGTACTTCCCTGGCAGTGGTCAATGATGGTAGGAAGGATCCCGGTGAATCTATTGGCCAAGGCTTTGGACAAAACTTTGTAGATTACATTGCAGAGACTGATGGGCCGATAATCAGACAGAGACTGGGAATTGGACCCCTTGGGGATGAGGACTAGGAAAGTGGAATTAATGTCTCTGGGAATGGATATGGAATTCTGCATGTCAGAGATGGCCAGGCACAAGTCAGGTCCCACAATGTCCTGGAAGGTTTGGAAGAACCTTGGGGAAAAGCCATCGGGTCCGGGAGCTTTGTCAGGCTGCATTGAGAAGAGGGCTTGGTGGATTTCTTTGTGGGATAGGGGGTTGAGGAGGAACTCATTGGTTTCATCGGGAATGGTATTGGAAATGTTCTCAAGCAGGGAATCCATGGCCGCGGGGGAGGAAGTGGGGGGGAGGCAAGGAGGTCTTTAAAGTGGCTGACGGCTTCATCCCTGATGTGGTGGATATTAGAGATAAGGGTCCCATCCTGCTTAGTAAGGCTTTTAATCCTGTTACAGCCCCTGCGCCTTAGAGTGGATATGTGAAAAAACTTGGAGTTGGAGTCTCCTTCCCTGAGCCAGAGCTGTCTCGACTTTTGGCGCCAAAAGGTTTCTTCCTTACTCAGGGTGTTGTGGTATTCAGAGAGCAGTATCCTCTCTTCACTTCTGAGACTGTCATCACCTTGGCCTCTTTGAAAACTATCCTCAATTTGCCCTAATCTGGTTTTGATGTTCTGCTTGGTTTCAAAGATGTTTTGGAAGGTTTCTCTATTCCAGACTTTGAGATTCTCTTTGACCCATTTGAGTTTCTGCATAAACTGGTTAGAGGCTGTCCCTGGAAAGCTTACCTGCCACCATTCTGCTATTCGATTTTTGAGATCCGGGTGGTGAGTCCACATGGATTCAAACCGAAAAGGGGTCTTGAACTAAGGCTTGCTACCAGTCTCGAAGAGGAGCGGGTTGTGATCAGACCCAATCTTCGGGAGAGCCTGCAGACTGGCATCATCGAAGAGGGGGAGGGCTTCTTGGGAGAGCAACACCCGATCAAGGTGCTCTTGGATAAGATTGTTTCCCATCCGTCTGTTACTCCAAGTGAACCTGAGGCCTTGAATCGGAACATCCATAAGGGCATTACTATCAACAAACTGTCTCAAGTCCTTTATATCCTTGTTAGTAACTGCATTTCCTCCCTTCTTGTCATAGAATTGAAGAGGGGAGTTAAAATCCCTGCTAGAACCCATGGAATATTGGCAAAGACCTGTCTCATCCGGGTGAGGGTGTTCCACAACATCGTTCTTCCCGGAGCGATATTGGGAGCATAGATGTTGGACATAATCCAAGAAGTCTGGGAGCTGAGGTCGTGAAACAGGATATTAGACAGCCTGTCATGACCAGAAATAAATCTACCCTCGACTACGGATGGGTTCCAAAGGCACAAGAGCCCACTGCAGTGCTAGAAGCTGGGGAGTAGACAAAATCGCAATTTTTCTAGATGATTTTGGCTATCCTAGGCGAAAGTTGATTGTCCAATTTAGTTTCTTGAATGAGAAAAATTGTGGGGTTGTAATCTCTTCGCATGGCTGCAACCAATCTCTGCTTGGCTGCCCCATTCAGTCCTCTCGCATTCCAAGAGAGGACTTTCATTTGGAACTTTTGGAGGTTTTCTTGCCCCCTTTGCCTTGTTGTGCGGGGGGTTTGGGTCTTTGGTTTTCATCCTTGGTAGAACTGACATTTTCTTGGAGCAGGGTTCTCTGCGTACCATTTGCTATATCCTCGGTTGTGTCCCGATTTCGGCGTTCAGCGTCGGAAGGCCTACCTTTCTTTATGTCTGCTCCCACATCCATTTGGGACCTTCTGAAGCTGCGAGTTTGTTTGGGACTTCGATGGTCAGGGGATTCTGGGGCGGCCTGATCGCTATCAGAATTGACATCGATAGAGGAGGATAGGGAAGTCGGAAAGCCAGACTCTTCAAGGGGTGGGTACAGGGCTGTGGATAACGACGACCGGAGGGGTTTTTGTGATGGGCTCTAGGGGACATTGTTGGACTTGGGGATCTGCTCTTGAAGGGGGGAACATGGAATATTCTGAATGGGCATGGGGTCAGGGGGCCCCGGAGGGGAATTGATATGTTTTGGGGATGGAGGGACAGGAATTTCACCTTGTTCAAAGACCTCATTGGTTCCAGAATCTTTAAGTAAATCAAATTTATTAGCAGTGGTGAAAGAGGAACTTGCCTTTTGGAGAGCTTGAGCTTGATCTTGAAGCGGCTGGTTCTGCTGCGCATTCCTCCTGGCTTGCCATTGATTGCTAGTTTCCTTCTGACTGGTTCTTAGCTACGGATGCCCACTTGGCTGGGAATCTTCATTAGGGTTTTTGCGCTTAGGGCATTGAGAAGGGAGGTGCCCCTGCGACTGACAATATGGACAAAAAGCAGGTTTGTTTTCGAAGATCAGCGGCTGCCTTCGCCTGAAATCCTCGTATATAAGATTGAGGTGATCTGGAAGTTGCGATTCCAGATTCACATTTACACAGATGCGGGCCTGGGTTAGGCACGGGTAGCTGGGTCAATAGCTACCAAATCTCCAAAAGCCCTAGCCAGACCTCGGAGAGCATCCTCGTAGAAAAAATGTGCAGGGAGGTTGGGGAGGCGGACCCAAATGGGAGCGAAATTGATGTTTTGAGAGTCGGGGTCAAAATTTGGTTCCCATTTTTTGAGGAACAGGCTTCGTCTTCCGAAGAACCAAGGACCTCCGGAAAGAATACGCTCTGCATCCTCCCGGGTATTCAGCTGAATCATAAAAAAACCTCTGGTCATTGCCGAAAGACCCAAATTTCCCATAACTTTCCATTTCGAAGTAGCCCATCGCCGAATCGCATCCATGTCTGGGCGCCCTCCTACGAACTTTCCCACTAATGAGAAGGAATCGCGAGATGCATAATCTTCCATGAGGTGTTTAGGGCACAACACATCGCTGCCTTGCAGAATGAAATCCATCGATCCGCTAGGGGGCAGTCTAGGATTTTGTTGCAAACATTCTGCGTAAGATTTTTTCGGTCCGCCCAATTTATCGGGAGGTTTTTTCCCCCGTTCAATGTCGCTGTGGGAGGCTCCATTTTTAGCTGCACTCCAGTCAAACCCTGTCGTCGTCGTGGCGTTGCGGGCTTCTTCCTCCTGCGAAACCTGCTTCTCAGGGTTCCGGTCTTCAATCGCCAAAACCATCGCTCGCTCCTCCTTCCACCAGTATCGGGATAAAATTTCGTAAGATGAAAAAAATGTTGTCTCGTTGAATTCGTCCAAGGTTTTTACTGTAAGATGAAAATAAATGTTGTCTTGTTGAATTCGTCCATGGCGGCGGGCGGGCAAATCCCAATCTGAAATTGTGGGGATCTAGGAAGGTAATGGGAAAGGCAGGCCACAAAAAAAGATATGTATAAAATAATCCATTATATTCTTTTTTGTTAAAAAGAGTAAAGTTGATATTTTATTTGTATTGGATATGTGTTTTAATATGTTAGTCACAAGATAAGGGCATGAATGTGTGATCTTAATGTTGGAGAAGTTATGGAGAATCTTGTTCACAAGATAAGGGGCTACCTAGTCTACTGTTTTCACGTGAATATAACATACCCTAAGTCATCCTTATCTAACATTTTATGGGAATTTTATCTGAAGGTTGTTATGATCTAGGCAACTTTCAGGTTAGAAGTAAAACATATATTTTTATTATATTCTTTTTTTTGTTAAAAAGAGTAAAGTTGATCTTTTATTTGTATTGGAGTGTTTTAAGATGCTAGTCACAAGACAAGGGCATGAATGTGTGATCTTAATGTTGGAGAAGTTATGGAGAATCTTGTTCACTAGATAAGGGCATGAATGCGTGATCTTAATGTTGGAGAAGTTATGGAGAATATTGTCATATAAAAGTTATAATGCAGGAGCTATAAGAAATTATTTTCTAAGAGTTGCAAATAATAACAAGGAATTTGGAAGCATTCATTGTATTAAGTGCTTCCTGGTTGCTGTGGAATTGAAGACAAGATTGCTGCCCCAAGAGGGGCCAATGGGGACACCTCTGGATCCTCTTTTAGAGAGAGAGTTCTTTTGCAGATTTGCTGAAGGAGAAATCTCCAAGAGACTGAAAAAGCACAAAAAACTGCATTAAAAATGCTCTTTACGGCTGATGGAAAAATATCAACATCTCAAATAGTTAATGGATGCTTGCCACAGTCATAATCAAGGCAAAAGATTGTCATTGAGCAGAGGATGGTAGAAGAAACAGTCTTATATAGAGCCAATCATGATCTGATCTGTAAATTCATGGGTATTCGCCCTACCCTGATTTTTTTGCATTCCTGGATTCAGTAAAATTGGCAGCCTCTTGGTGAGTATTCTTTGTGGTTTATTAGTAACGGATATTTTATTGTTAGTTTTTCCTCACTTGTCGACAAAAATAGGGCTTTTGAATCGAAAAAGAGGAATCATGGTCTGGCAAGATTATTTGTTCAGCCCTAGAGAGTGGGATTTGATCCCCGAATTGAACTCACAGCTGTCTCGGTTTGGATCCGTTTGTATGCACTTCCAATGGAGTTCTGGAGTGAGCAGGTATTGGAAATCGTCGAATTCCCTTGGAAGATATTTGGGTGTTTCTAGAGACACAATGGAAGGAAACACAACCGTTTATGCTAGATTATGTGTGGAAATGGATCTCAGCCAGCCTTTGTCGGTAGAGGTTGAACTCGAAATTACAAGACTATCTTGGATTCAACAACTGGATTATGAGGCGTTGCCCTTCAGGTGTAGAGTTTGCCACAAATATGGGCATTTGGCCTTGTTCTGCTCAAACAATATGAACACAAAAATGGAGACTCCTTTAGGAATGTCGAATCTTCCTAAGGAGGGTAAGTCAACAGTCAATTAAGAAACAAACAACATTTCTCAGGGCGGAGAATCACAAGGAGATGGTTTTGAACAACCTCAAAGAAAGAGAAGGCAAAAGAAAAAAGATGGCAAAGGCCCTCAAATAGGTATGAGATCTTCAAGACACTAGTGGACCAAGAAGAAGAACAATTCATGGAAGGAGTGAATGGGAATAATGAAAACAATAACAACCATTTTCAAGCCCCTCTTTCACCTCCTCCTATCCTAGAGCAAATAATAGAGTGCAGTGAGTTACCACAATCAGAGATTGCAGGGGCATTGGTAGTGCATAACCAAGAACAACCAATAATAAAGGATGTCATCATGGGTATAGCAAAAAAGAATAGAGAAAAACCAACTTTAGGGATAACTCAGGTGGAAAAGAGTTCAAAGAATATCAACTCTCAAGGAGTGGGTAGAAAATCAAATAAGGAATTGATAGCAGTTCAAGGAGACAAACTGATCATTGGGGGATTGGTGAAGCCAATAGACTCTTACTGGTCTCAAGGTAACCATTGATTATACAATCATGGAATATTAGGGATTTAAACAATAGAACCCATCTTTCTGCTGTTCGAAGACTCTTAGAAAAAAGTAAACAAATTTTTTGCTTATCCAGGAGACAAAAATGTCATTGGATCTTATGTGTAAAATAGTAAATAGACTTTGGAGGGGTGCTGGTCATATGGAAGTGGCTTCCCAAGGGGCCTCAGGGGGGATAGTTACCTTTTGGAACTCTCTTGAATGGACGACAATAAAACATATAGCTTGGAGGGGTGTCCTCACATCACATTTTAGAAACAATGTGACATCTGAGCAGGTTTTAATCACAAATTTTTATGGGGCTCAAAACCTAGATGGTCAGATTTGTCTATGGAAAGTGGTGCATAATATGAGAGTCTCGAGGGAGGAGTTAGACTAGATTGTTGTTGGGGATTTTAATGCTAAATTATCATCTAGAGATCAGGAAGGGGGAACCCCAATTTTGAATCCAAGGGATCGACTTATGATTGCCCAAGTCCATGCATTACACTTGGTGGATATTAAATGTCTTGGAACCAACTATACTTGGACTGATAAGAGGAGGGAGCCATATAGCAGGAAGGTGAAGTTAGATCGTTTTTGGTTTCAGAGGAGGCGTTTGTGAAATGGAATCTAAAATTTCAGATTTTGGAGGGTTTAGTTTTGGATCACTTCCCCATTTTGTTGGAAGGGGGGATCAAGACAACATTATAAACCATTCAGATTTGAAAACTTTTGGTTACAAAAAGAGGAACTTCGAAAGAAAATTCTACAGTGGTGGGAAGAGGGACGCTCGACATATGGGACAACAATGTTTAGATTCCACAAGCAGCTTCATTATGTCAAGGATCAACTGAAACAATGGAGGCGAGCTTACAAGACAGACTTCCAGGTCCAAAGAGCTCCATTGGTGGCCAGATGGGATGAGGTACAAAAACACTTTAGGGAAGGAACAATTACAGAGCAGCTCAAAGAAGAGGATTATGCATTGTGTAATGCGGTTGAGGACATTGACAACCAAGAGGAGATCTACTGGAAACCAAGAGCAAGAACCACTTGGTTATTAGAAGGTGACAAAAACACCAAATTTTTCCATTGGGCTACTTGTGATAGGAGACAGACGAACAACATAGAATTTCTTTAGGATGAGAACGGGCACTCCTTTGATACAATCCAAGTTATGCATTTCCAATTAGAAATTTGTAATTGAGGGAAGTCGCTTAGGGTTGAGACACAGAAATAGGTGGAAAAACTGGGTAAAACAGTTTTTGAACTCTTGATCTGCATTAGTTTCCTAACAAAATCTTTCTTTTATAGCTGGAAGAAACACTGCACCTGAAGTTTGAAATTGTGAAATGTAAGCTGGAAATGTTGAATTTGATTTCTAAACAATGCTACTAGAAAGAAATTTACCACTATCTTTGCTGCTACAAATGCTGGAATGTGAATCAAGTAGAAGTATTTCTAAAAATAGACAGAATTTGCTTTTTTATTTTTTGTCAAATTGAAACGAAGGGATGAAATTAATTTTTGTTTCTTTGCTTGAACTGAATCTGGGATTTACGACAGCATATCCCAACTATTTGAAAAACAGGTTAGAACAACATGAGGAGTAATTGTCATACAGTGAAACTTCACTATGAACATAATTAACAATAGAACGGTACATAAGATGAGAGCAACCTTTGTTGAGAATGTGTGTGTGCCAACATAGGCTTACTAATCTGCAAGGGTGCTATGGACATTGCATGTAGTGAAGAATTACTCTTCATCGATTATCCGGATTCTGCATACAACCCTGTCTACATAAGATGAGAGCAACCTTTGTTGAGAATGTATGTGTGCCAACATAGGCTTACTAATCTGCAAGGGTTCTATGGACATTGCATGTAGTGAAGAATTACTCTCCATCGATTATCCGGATTCTGCATACAACCATGTCTTTTGCATGTTCTTTTGGAATTGTGTAATCTTGTTTTTTAACTCACAGAATGTAGAACTAAGAGAAAATTACAACTTATTTAGCTACCAGCTATTAGAAAATTCTCCTTTCCCTAAGCTATCATGACAGTCAAAGCTAGGGGTCCTGTGGACATAGCATTAATGTTTTAGTATACATGGTTCGAAAAAGTGCATAGGATCTGTAAGCAGGTACTATCATGCATTTGCTTTGGATTTACTACCAACTATGTTGTAGGCGGCTGTCTAAGATTCGATTTCAATGAAATATGTGTACATTGAAGATGTTTGGAGCTTTTCTTTTGTTTCAGTTCATGCTTTGAAACTTTGTATCCATCTTTTTTGAATATCCACTATTTTTGTGAAATATGTCAATATCATCTCATTTGAGTATATGTCTCTTTGAATACATTGTTTGGACAAATAAGTTACTCTTTTTTTTTCAATTTTTGCATTAACCAAATGTATTTTAGATGATTTGTTATGCCATGTCAGAACCTTAGCAGCATATTATTTCCTGGGTTATTGATTATTCATTTGATTGCTGTAAATTTGGGCAGTTGAATTCTTTTATACATTGTTATTTAGCAGTGAGGAGGATAGCAACTCTTTATGACTTAAGCGTTGAGATTTGTAGACATGAAGGGGTGGAGAATTTTGAAAGTCTAGGAATGGGGCCACTTATTCAACATCCCTTGATTGTGCATTATTTTGCACCTGCAGCAGATATAGTCACACCTTTTGAAATAACGACTGAGGAGATTCTTTCCTATCTCTCTGATTTCATAGACACATGCCAAGAGAATGATATAAAGGTGGAAGAATTCTTGTTTTTTGTGGCGAAGAAAAACTGTGTTTCTTTTCCACAGCAGTTATGTGTACGCATTCAAAGTATAAGGTATGCACTGTATGTTTCTCTTTTGCACTGTGAAATGATACAGATGTTTTTGAATGCATCCTATATAAATGCACTGACTCTGATTTACAAAATGTGCTGTTGTCTGCTAGTTTAATTATAACTTATTTAATGTGTTATGTATGAGTCTGCTGCTGAGAGTAATTGATATTTTGGGACTTTGAAATTGCAATTTTGATTTGAAGTTTTTACAGTAACGACCATTCCAAGAACTGAAACAGGAGTTAATATGAACAGAATATATTCACAATTCATTGCCCTTCTTTAGAAAGAGAATGTTACAAGCAATCAGATATCCAGCTCTTCTTTGTTTTTTATCAAATTTTCAAGCATTGGTAGGATTGTCTGACTGGAGGTTCATTCCAATTCTATATAGACCTTTGAGATGGTCACATCGGCATGTATATATATATATATATATATATTTTTAACTCTGTTATGTAGTTTTTTTTTTTTTGAAAAAATGAAAAACTTGTATTAATACAAAGAACAGTTACAAACGGGAAAGAACACAACCCAACCAAGAGCAAAGAGCAACACAACAAGTGCAGAGCACAGAGACAACACTTTCCAACACAAGGCAAAGAAGTCAACAGGGAAGTCAACAGGGCGCGAAAAAGCGACATGTCGCGAAATCGCGACATGTCGCGATATCGCGGCAGTCAACCCCGTCTCAACCGCGTCGGCATCACCAGTCGCGAAAACGCGACATGTCGCGATATCGCGATAGTCAGGGCCCTCGGCATCCGATCGCCAAAAGAGTCGCGAAATCGCGACGACAGCTCCCTCCGGCATCCCATCGGCAAAGGTGTCGCGAAATCGCGACTAGAAAACCAAATAGCTCCAACACGCCAAAAAGGTCGCGAAATCGCGACGGAATGTCTCCAAGTCGCCCAGCCAGCAAAAGCGTCGCGAAATCGCGACGAGTTATCCATTTGACTCCCTGGCCGCAAAAGTGTCGCGATATCGCGACAGTTTTCCTCCAAACCGCTTATGTGCCAAAAGTGTCGCGATATCGCGACGAAATTACCTTTCAGCTTCCATTCCTCAAAACTGTCGTGATATCGCGACGAGTTTTCCATTTGACTCCCTGGCCGCAAAAGTGTCGCGATATCGCGACAGTTTTCCTCCAATCCGCTTATGTGCCAAAAGTGTCGCGATATCGCGACGAAATTACCTTTCAGCTTCCAATCCTCAAAACTGTCGCGATATCGCGACGAATTTTCCACTTTGCTCTTCATCTTCAAAAGTGTCGCGATATCGCGACAAGTTTTCCAGTTGTCATCACCTTGCCAAAACTGTCGCGATATCGCGACGGTTTTTCTTTGCGGCCTCCACACAGCAAAAATGTCGCGATATCGCGACGGATTATGCACTTTACTCCAATTAACAAAAGAAGTCGCGATATCGCGACGGCTGACCTCCATGTCAACCCTGCGCCAGAAGCGTCGCGAAATCGCTACAATTTCCAGCCAAAGGCCGCGATGGCGCACCAAGTCGCGAAATCGCGACAACTTCCCACTCAGAGCCTCAGCATCAAAACAGGTCGCGAAATCGCGACAATATCTCTCCAAGGGTCGCGATAGCGCGACATGTCGCGAAATCGCGACATGTCGCGATTTCGCGACAGAAACCCGCCGAAGGCCGCGAAGGCGCAACCTGTCGCGAAATCGCGACAACTTCCAACTTGAGGCCGCGACGGCGCTACAGGTCGCGATATCGCGACAAAAAACTCCCTTAGCAAAAAAAACTCTGCACATTATTTCAGAAATCGTTCAAGGCCTTGTCTAATCTCTGCATCCTCCACAGGCATATCACTGTGCAGCTGCATCCCAGCCTCCCTCTCAGCACCCATCTTCGCAAGAAAATCGGCCACCTTATTAAGATCTCTATTCGCATATACTGGTATCACATCATCTAATTCCTTCCAAAGCTCTTTGATTTGGGAGACCAGAATCCGCAACCTCCAAGCTTTCGAGGCAAAGTTCCTCATACAATCAAGAGCGCCCACCAGGATTTGAGAATCAGACTCAATAATTATCTTCCTGTGCCCCTGTTTGACAGCCCAGATGGAGGCAGATTTAATAGCAAAGGCCTCGGCTTCATTGTTTGTGGCACATCCCAGACCCTGCAATTCCCAATAGAGCACTGACCCAGCATGATCACGGCACACAACTCCAATTCCAGCACTACCCGGATTGCCTTTTGCAGCTCCATCAGTATTGATCTTGATCCAGCCTTCTGGGGGAGGTTTCCAACTACCTCTCACCTGTCTCTCTTGATCAGCAGCTCCCCCTTTAAGAGGCTCAGAAGCAGACTGGTTTTCCTCCTTAGCATAAATGGCAACCGTTTCCACTACTTTGCTCCAGATGACCTGCCATATTCCATCTAACGAAGAGAAGGTTTCACGGAAAATTCGGGCATTTCTCTCCAGCCACACCTGCCACCAGATAAAAAGTAAACCAAGTTCCCAACCAATTCGAAGAGCTTTAGAATGAAATCTACCTCTTTTCCAGCTTTCCCATAAATTGGTCCGAGTCAAGTCTCTGTTAGCCTGAAGTTTAAAGTGGGAGAACCAGCGTTGCCAAATCTGCCTTGTGAAAGGACATTCAAACATTAGATGATCAGCAGTTTCCTCATTCTTGTGGCATAACACACACTGAGAAGGACCAATGATGCCTCTGCTTCTGAGATTGTCAAAGGTTAGGATTCCATTGTGCATAAACTGCCAGGCGAAGAAGTTCACTTTCGGCCAGCCCTTGGGATGCCATATCTTTCTCCAATCTTGAACCGGAAAAGAGTGTGGGGGGGGGTCTGGAAGGATCATATCATATCCCTCCTTCACAGTATAAACCCCAAGGTTCCCATAGCCCCATGCTAGTTCATCCTCTTCATCTCTCCCAGTAAGAAACCGTTCTGACAAATTTTTTTTCAAAGTAGGTGCCAGCTCCGGGGGGATCGGAATTGGCCACTCATCCAGCCGCTTGAACTTTTTGATCTTGTACTCCCCCAATTGGCTGGTATTAAAGTAGCTCTCAATTTGGATCCATCCCTTATCTTCTATAGCAGATTTTATCGGTTGCAATTCAGGAAACACAACAATGATGGGTGGATTCTGATCCCAGGAATCAGTCCAGAACCGGGCCTTCTCCCCTCTCCCCACTTTCCAGAACAATTGATCTTTGATAAGTTGAGATCCAAGCTTGAGAGCCTGCCACACTAATGAACCATTACCCTCCAGAGGAAAGCGGCCCAAATCATTGGGATGAGCAAAACTCAAATATTTACTAGAGAGGATTCTGCTGAAGAGGGACATTGGCTGGGAAATCCACCTCCAGTACAGTTTGCCAGCTAAAGCCTTATTGTTAACCTTGGAGCTTCTTAGTCCCAACCCTCCTTTTTCCTTGGGCTGGGTAACCTTATCCCAACCAACCAAGGCCCATTTCCTCTCTCCTTTGGCACCTTCCCATAGAAAACTTCTAGCCATTTTGTCCAGCTCTTTCCAAATAGAATGTGGGGCAGCCAGGATGGAGAATTTATAAGTTGGCATGGCCTGTATAACTGACTGCAAGAAAGTTAGTCGGCCCCCATAGCTTAACCATCGATGAGACCAATGATTCATTCTATCTTTGATACCATCCAAAAGGTCCTTCCAAATATCAATTTTCAGTTTTTTGAAATGTAGAGGAACCCCCAGGTAAACTATTGGGAGAGAGGTCCTAGTGAATCCCAAGATCTCAATAACTCTGTCCTGTAACCTTTGGTCAAGATTGAAGAAGACCACTTTGGATTTTTCATCATTGATGACTTGGTTAGAGGCCCGGAGGTAGACATTTAGAGTATCTCTGATTCCTCTTGCTTCCCTGAGGCTAGCCACTCCCATCAATCCAGTATCGTCCACAAACTGTAAATGAGTCAAAACCTCTGCCCCGACTTTAATACCTGTTATCAGACCTTGAAGTCTTCTTCTCAAGAAGAGTCTGCCTAATCCTTCAGCCAAGATGAGGAAGAGATAAGGAGAACAAGGGTCTCCTTGACGAAGACCCCGAGAGGCTCCAAAAGGTGGCGAGGGAAGCCCCTTGATTAGAACAGAGTATGAGGGCGTAGAAATACAGCTCATGACCCAATCTATCCAATCCTGAGAGAAACCAAAGGCTACCAACATCTTTGCCAAGAAGTCCCACTCCACCCTGTCATAAGCCTTGGACATATCCAGTTTAATGAACATTCCTTTGTTACCTGATTTGTGCATTGTATGGATAGCCTCCTGAGCAAGGATCACTCCATCCAAGATCTGTCTCCCTTCAACAAAACCCCCTTGTTATGAGGAAATTATATTGTGAAGGAGAGGTTTTAGCCTTTCAGCCATAATCTTAGTGATTATTTTATAAATCACATTGCATAAGGCAATAGGTCTGAAATCAGATATATGAACCCCCCCTCACCTTTTGGAATTAAGGTGATGAAAGTATGATTTAGGGCCTTGAGCATTCTTTTATTAGTTCTGGACTCCTCTGTGACAGCCAAAACATCCTCCGCCAGGGAATCCCAAAAGGCCTGAAAGAACTCAATAGGGAAGCCATCAGGACCGAGCGATTTTCCAGTGTTCATCCCGAAGACCACCTTCTTAAGTTCATCTCTATCAATGGGTCTAAGCAGAGCTTGATTCTCTTCATGAGAGATAATAGAGGGAATGACATCAATAACTTCATTTTGGGCTTCCACATCTTGCTCCATACTTTTCTTAAAGAGTTTTGAAAAATACTCCATTGAGTGGGAATGCATACCAGGAAGAGTGTCAAAAGAGTATCCATTCTCATCTTGAAGGAATTCCATGTTATTCATTTGTCTCCTAGCGCAGGCAGAGCGATGGAAAAATTTTGTATTTCTATCTCCTTCTAATAACCAAGTATTTCTTGCTCTCTGTTTCCAGAAAATCTCTTCTTGATTATCAATGTCCTCAACCGCTTTGCGCAGAGCATCATCCTCGGATTTAAGGTGCTCAGAAATGTTTCCTTCCCTGAACTGTTTTTGCACCTCATCCCATCTGGTCAGCAAGGGAGCCCTTTGGAGCTGGAAGTCTGATTTGTTAGTTTGCCTCCACTGCTTCAATTTACACTTGACAAAATGAAGCTGTTTGTGAAATTTGAACATTGCTGTCCCAAAAGGTAGGCGACCTTCTTCCCACCACTGAGGAATTTTCCTTTGGAGGTCCTCTTTTTGCAACCAAAAATTTTCAAATTTAAATGGTTTGTGGTACTGCCCTGTTATAGTCCCTCCCTCCAGCAAAATGGGAAAGTGATCTGAAACTGGGCCTTCTAATATCTGAAATTTGATATTCCATTTAACAAATGCCTCCTCCGAGACCAAAAACCGGTCTAGCTTTACCTTCCTACTGTGTGGCTCTCTTCTCTTGTTAGTCCAAGTAAAGTAAGTGCCAGGGCCTTTGATATCAACAAGGTGAAAGGCCTGGACTTGGGCAATCAGAAGCCTGTCCCCTGGATCCAAAACTGGGATACCACCTTCCTGATCCCTGGTAGATAATTTGGCATTGAAGTCCCCAGCAATAATCCAATCAAAATCTTCCCGGGAGGACCTCATGTTATGAACCGCTTTCCATTGAAGCCGCTGGCCATCAAGGCTTTGAGCCCCATAGAAGTTCGTAATTAAAACCTGCTCAGCTGTAACAATGTTCCTAAAAAGAGATGTGAGAACACCCCTCCAAGCTATATGTTCTATTGCTGTCCATTCCAGAGGGTTCCAAAGAGTAACAATCCCCCCCGAGGCACCTTGAGCAGCCACATCCATATATCCAGCGCCCCTCCATATTCTACTAACAGTTTTACACATAAGATCTAAAGACATTTTGGTCTCCTGAATGAGCAAAAAGTCTGTTTTACTTCTTCCTAAAAGTCTTTGAACAGCAGATTGGTGGGTTCTACTGTTTAAACCCCTAACATTCCAAGATTGAATAATCATTGGAAACCTTGGGAGCAATAAGAATCGATTGTTCTCACCGATCCACCATTGATCAGCTTGTCCCCTTGTACTGCTAGTAGATCCTTATTGGATTTTCTGCCCGCCCCTTGGGAATTACTATTTTTAGACCTCTTCTCCACCTGGGTAATCCCTAGAGCTGGTCTTTCTCTGTTCTTTTCTGCACTTCCCATGTTGACATCCTTAATAACTGGTATGCTCACCGATAGGCTCCCAGTTCTGTCTAACCCAGGTATGCAGAAAGTGCAGAGTGGGTCGGATACCCATAAATTTGCAGATCAGGTCATGGGTAGCACGGTAGATGATCGTATCCTCGACCAGCTTTGGTTCTATGACAATCTTAGGTCTGGAAGCGGATTGCGGGAGGCATCCATTAACTCTGTTTGCAGGTGAACCCTTGCCAACATTCTTGAGAAGCGTTTGGTAAGCACTCCGCTGAGTTTCATCGGAGGAAGACGCAGGAGTTTCTTTTAATATCTCAGCATAAGAGCTCTTTTTCCCATCGAGAGATCCTGGAGGAGACCCCATTGGGCCCTCCCTGGGCACCGAACGAGCCTTCAGAGTAGAACAAATTCAACCCACCAGAGTCCCTGGTTGAATCTTCCCACCAGAAACCCAAGAGCTTCGGCCGACGACTGCTCAGAAATTTTCCCGCCAAATCGCCAGAGCTCCCGCCGTGTGTTTTTTCGAAGATCAACTCTGTTATGTAGTTTTAGAGATGTACTAGTATTCAAATTAAATTGCAAATTGTGCAAATATAATGAAGTCATAATTTTTTTTTTTTTTTGCTAGAGAAAAAGGGGTTGTACTAGGGTCCCCCACCCTTGACAAATCAAAACTCTCTCCTTTAGAGTTTAAGAGTTTACAAACAGATTCAATTCTCATCTCAATTGAGTTGCTATAGCTAAATACCAACATCTTTTTTAATAAAAAGTCTAAATTCTTGATTTTCATCTTCTGGACCTTCTCCAATTTTTTTGTAAATACAAATATTCCAGAATTCAGCATCCTTCTTATTGACATTTTCCTGCAGCAGCCATCAAAATACCAAAACTCTACCTCTACTGTCTATGCACTGCATCTTAGGAGAGTAATGTTTCCAAAACTTCGCGTTATCATAGTCCGCTTTACCAGCTTTGGCCTGTTAGTTTCCTTCTTGAAGTATAAGTGCAACAACAAGAACTGTAATAAATAGTTTAGCAGTCTCAAAAAGTTGAAAGTTCCTTGTTTAAATCTGATCAAGGGATATATGCATAATAACTAAACAATGGGTCATTATATATACACGTGAAATTCATTTTAATCCCAAATAACCAATTAAAAAACATTTTATCATTTTAATAAGTGAAGAAATGAATCTCATTCATATTTTTTTTTGAAAAATTTGAAAAAACTTGTATTAAAACAAAGATCAATTACAATATGGGAAGAGACTCTTCCCAACCGAATTCAAAGAGAACACAAGCTTACAATAGAAGAAGAAGACTTGCAATGGAGCCAAATCTCCTAAATCAATAACTAGCTAGCGGGGGATCGGCATGGACAGATGATGCAACTTGTCCCGAAAACGCGACATGTCGCGATATCGCAACACCTTTTCTCCTTTGGCCGCGAAAAAGCAACATGTCGCGATATCGCGACACCTTTTCTCTCTTGGCCGCGAAAAAGCAACATGTCGCGATATCGCGACACCTTTCCTCCGATGGCCGCGACGGCGCAACATGTCGCGATATCGCGACAACTTTCCTCCAGCGGCCGCGACGGCGCAACATGTCGCGATATCGCGACAACTTTCCTCCAGCGACCGCGACGGCGCAACATGTCGCGATATCGTGACAACTTTCCAACGACGCAACATGTCGCGATATCGCGACAACTTTCCAACGACGCAACATGTCGCGATATCGTGACAACTTTCCTCCAGCGACCGCGACGGCGCAACATGTCGCGATATCGCGACAACTTTCCTCCAGCGGCCGCGACGGCGCAACATGTCGCGATATCGCGACAACTTTCCTCCAGCGGCCGCGACGGCGCAACATGTCGCGATATCGCGACACGATATCGCGACAACTTTCCTCTAAAGACCGCGACGGCGCAACATGTCGCGATATCGCGACAACTTCCCTCCCTTTGCTTTTTCTTTGATCATTTGTTCAAGGACCTTTCCAGACCCTGCCTGATCACCTCATCCTCAATAGCCATATCACTGTGAAGCTGAACCCCTGCCTCCTTCTCAGCACCCATCTTAGCCAGGAAGTCGGCCGCGTTGTTTAAATCTCGACTCACATAAACTGGAATCACATCATCTAATTCCTTCCATAATTCCTTAATTTGAGAGACAAGAATCCTCAACCTCCATGCTTTCAAAGCAAAGTTTCTCATGCAATCAAGAGCTCCAACCATTATTTGAGAGTCTGATTCAATAATGATCCTCCTGTGGCCCTGTTTCACTGCCCAAATAGAAGCGGATTTAATAGCTATGGCTTCTGCTTCATTGTTTGTGGCTCTTCCCAAGCCTTGCAGTTCCCAATATAGCACTGATCCATCATGATTCCGGCAAACCACTCCAATTCCGGCACTACCCGGATTGCCCTTTGCAGCTCCGTCAGTATTAATTTTAATCCAGCCTTCTGGTGGTGGTTTCCAACTAGCTCTGTCCTGTCCCTCTTGCTCTTCAACTCCCTCTTCCATTGGCCCAGTAACAACCTGAGTTTCCTCTATAGCATAGACAGCAACAGTTTCTGTAACTTTGCTCCAGATGATCTGCCAAACTCCATCTAACGAGGAAAAAATTTCTCTAAAAATTCTCGCATTTCTCTCCAACCACACTTGCCACCAAATGAAGTTTAGTCCAAGCTCCCAACCAATTCGAAGAGCTTTAGATTTAAATCTACCACTCTTCCATGTTTTCCAGATATTAGTCCGATTCAAGTCACCATTAACTTGAATTTTATAGAAAGAAAGCCAACGCTTCCAAATCGACGCGTGAAAGGGCACTCAAACATCAGGTGATCAGTTGTTTCCTCGTTCTTGTAGCATAAAACACATTGAGATGGACCGATGATTCCTCTACATCTGAGATTGTCAAAAGAGAGAATTTCGTTGTGCATAAACTGCCAGGCAAAAAAGTTTACTTTCGGCCAGCCCTTGGAGTGCCAAATCTTTTTCCAATCCTCAACCGGGAATGAATGGGGGGAGGCTGCGGGAGGATCTTCTCATATCCGTCCTTCACTGTATAGACACCAAGGCTCCCATAGCCCCAAGCTAATTCATCCTCCTCGTCTCTACCTGTGAGAAATCTTTCTGACAAGATTTTAGTCATGATGGGTGCCAACTCCGGAGGGATTGAAATTGGCCACTCCTCCAGCTTCTTAAACTTCTTAAACTTATACTCCCCCAGCTGACTAGTGATGAAATAACTGTCAATGTGAACCCATCCTTTGGTTTCTATGGCAGTTTTTATTGGTTGCAATTCAGGAAATTCAACAATGATGGGTGGGTACTGATCCCAAGAGTCTGTCCAGAAACGAGCCTTCTCCCCTCTCCCCACTTTCCAAAACAATCGATCTTTAACCACCTGAGATCCTATCTTGAGAGCCTGCCACACTAGGGATCCAGGGCCATCCAAAGGGAAACGGCCCACCTCATTGGGGTTAACATGACCCAAATATTTACTAGTTAGGATTCTCTTGAATAAGGAGGTTGTTTGGGAAATCCACCTCTAGTATGACTTTCCAGCCAAAGCTTTATTATTGAACTTGGATCTTCTCAGTCCCAGCCCTCCTTTTACCTTGGGCTGGGTAACTTTATCCCAACCAACTAAGGCCCATTTCCTCTCTCCTTTTACTCCTTCCCATAAAAATCTTCTAGCCATATTGTCCAGCTCTTTCCATATCTTATGTGGGGCAGCCAGGATAGAGAATTTGTAAATTGGCATGGCCTGAATGACTGACTGTAAAAAAGTTAATCTACCCCCATAGCTTAACCATTTGTGAGACCAATGATTCATTCTATCTTTGATACCATCCAAAAGATCCTTCCAGATATCCATTTTTAGTTTTTTGAAATGCAAAGGAACCCCCAAGTAAACCACTTGGAAGAGAAGTCCTTGTGAATCCCAAGATCTCTAGAACTATGTCCTGGAGCCTTTGATCAAGATTGAGAAAGACCACTTTGGATTTTTTATCATTGATGACTTGGTTTGAAGCCCTAAGGTAGACATTAAGAGTATCTCCGATCACTCTTGCTTCCTTGAAG
Source organism: Wollemia nobilis (assembly GCA_028583015.1). Lineage (NCBI taxonomy): Eukaryota > Viridiplantae > Streptophyta > Pinopsida > Araucariales > Araucariaceae > Wollemia > Wollemia nobilis. The sequence goes on from JAQPPZ010016822.1 coordinate 5,104,541, forward strand.
CTGGCCACTCCAACCAATCTTGTATCATCCACAAGCGTAAGTGAGTCAAAAATTCCTCACCCACCTTGATACACTGTTAGCAAACCTTGATGTCTTCTCCTCAAGAAAAGTCTACCTAATCCTTCAGCCAAAATGAGGAAAAGATAGGGAGAGCAAGGATCCCCTTGACGAAGACCTCGAGAGGCTCCAAAAGGTTGCGAGGGAAGACCCTTGATTAACACTGAATAAGACGGCGTAGATACACAACTCATGACCCAATCTATCCAGTCCTGAGAAAAACCAAAGGCTGCCATCATCTTTGACAAGAAACTCCACTCCACCCTATCATAAGCCTTTGACATATCTAATTTAATGAACATTCCTTTATTACCAGATTTTTGCATTGTATGGATTGCCTCCTGAGCAAGAACCACCCCATCCAAGATCTGCCTACCCTCTACAAAACCCCCTTGCTCGAGGAGATAATGTTATGTAAAAGGGGTTTTAGCCGTTCAGCCATTACCTTTGTGATTATTTTATAAATCACATTGCATAAGGCAATAGGTCTATAATCTGAAATATGAACCCCCTCCTCCCCTTTTGGAATTAAAGTGATGAAGGTATGATTTAATGCCTTAAGCATTCTTTTATTACCTCTGGACTCCTCTACGACAGCCAAAACATCCTCATCCAAAGTATCCCAAAAGGCCTGAAAAAACTCAATTGGAAAGCCATCTGGTCCTGGAGTTTTGCCGGTACTCATTCCAAAGACCACATTCTTCAGTTCTTCTCTACCAATGGGTTTAAGAAGGGCCTGATTTTCTTCTTCAGAGATAACAGAGGGTATGACATCAATAACTTCATTTTGAGCCTCTACATCTTGCTCCATACTTTCCTTAAAAAGTTTAGAAAAATAATCCATTGAATGGGAATGCATACCAGGAAGAGTATCAAAGGAATGTCCATTCTCATCTTGAAGAGCTTCCATGTTATTCATCTGTCTCCTAGCACAGGCTGACCGATGGAAAAATTTGGTATTTCTATCACCTTCCAATAACCAAGTGGTTCTTGCTCTCTGTTTCCAGTAGGTCTCCTCTTGGTTATCAATGTCCTCAACCGCTTTACGCAAGGCATCATCCTCGGCTTTGAGCTGCTCTGTAATTGTTCCTTCCCTAAAGTGTTTTTGAACCTCATCCCATCTGGCCACCAAAGGAGCTCTTTGGATTTGGAAGTCTGTCTTGTTAGCTTGCCTCCATTGTTTCAGTTGAGCTTTGACATAATGAAGCTGTTTGTGGAATCTAAACATTGCTGTCCCAAAAGGTAGACGACCTTCCTCCCACCACTGTGGAATTTTCTTTCGAAGATCCTCTTTTTGTAACCAAAAATTCTCAAATTTAAAGGGTTTGTGATGCTGCCCTGTCGTAATCCCTCCCTCCAACAAAATGGGAAAGTGATCTGAAACCGGGCCCTCCAAAATCTGGAATTTTGTATTCCATTTTACGAATGCCTCCTCTGAAACCAGAAAATGGTCTAGCTTTACCTTCCTGCTATGTGGCTCCCTCCTCTTGTTAGTCCAAGTAAAGTTGGGTCCAGGGCCTTTAATATCCACTAGGTGAAAAGCCTGGACTTGGGCAATCAGAAGTCGATCCCCTGGGTCCAAAATTGGGGTTCCTCCTTCCTGATCTCTAGAAGATAATTTAGCATTAAAATCCCCAACAATAATCCAGTCTAAATCTTCCCTTGAGGTCCTCATGTTATGCACAACTTTCCATTGAAGCCTCTGGCCATCAAGGTTTTGAGCCCCATAAAAATTTGTGATTAAAACATGTTCAGTTGTGACATTATTCCTAAAATGAGATGTGAGAACACCCCTCCAGGCTATATGTTCTATTGCAGTCCATTCCGAGAGAGTTCCAAAGAGTGACAATCCCCCCTGAGGCACCTTGGGCAGCCACATCCATATGACCAGCGCCCCTCCAAATTCTGTTAACTGTTTTACACATAAGATCTAACGACATTTTGGTCTCCTGGATAAGCAAAAAATCTGTTTTGCATTTTCCTAAGAGTCTTTGAACAGCAGATTGATGGGTTCTATTGTTTAAACCCCTAATATTCCATGATTTAATAATCATTGAAAACCTTGAGAGCAGTAAGAATCAATTGTCCTCACCGATCCTCCAGTGATCAGCTTGTCTCCTTGAACTGCTAGCAGGTCCTTATTTGATTTTCTGCCCGCTCCTTGAGAGTTGCTATTTTTTGATCTCTTTTCCACCTGAGTTATCCCTAGGGCTGGCCTTTCTCTGTTCTTTTCTGCTATTCCCATGCTGACATCCTTGATTATTGGCTGCGCTTGGGAGTGCACTATCAATGCCCCTGCATTCTCTGACTGCGGTAACTCAGTGTACTCAATCACCTGTTCTATGACGGGGGGAGATGAAGGAGAAGCATGAGCGTGGATGTTATTGTCCTCAATATTCCCATCCACTCCTTCCATGACTTGATCCTCTTGGTCCACTAGTGTCTTAAAAATTTCATACCTATTGGCTGGCTTGAGTTGTGATTGCTCCTTACCATTTTTCTTTTGCTTTCTCCTTCTTTTGGGCTGTTCAAAGCCATCTTTCTGAACATCATTACCCTGAGGAGTATTGGTTGGTTCTTTGGTAAGAGTTGACTTACCCTCCCTGGGGCGATTTGGCATTCCAAGCGGGGCCTCCATTTTTGTGTTCAAAATATTTGGACAAAACCGGGCCAAATGCCCATGTTTGTGGCAAACTCTGCATCTGAAGGGCAGAGCCTCATAATCTAGTTGTTGGATCCAAGATAGTCCTGCCAGTTCAAGTTCCACCTCTGTCGGTAGAGGCTGGCTAATATCCATTTCCACACAAATTCTTGCAAAAACAGTTGTGTTTCCTTCTATGGTGTCTTTGGAGACGCCCAGATGTCTACCGAGGGAGTTACCGATCATTTCCAAAACCTGCTCACCCCAAAACTCCATTGGAAGAGCATACAACCGGATCCAAACCGGGACAGCCGTGGGTTCAATACGAGGATCGAAACCCACTCTCCAGGGTTGAACAAATAACCCTGCCGGACCGTGGTTCCTCTTTTCTGATTCAAAAGCCCTGTTTCTATCGGCTAGAGAAGAAAAACTAACAATGAAATACCCATTGCTAATAAACCATAAGGAGTACTCACCATGAGGCTCCCAGTTTTGTCTGACCCAGGTATGCAAGAAATTCAGGGTAGGGCGAATACCCATGAATTTACAGATCAGATCATGGTTGGCTCTGTATATGATTGTGTCTTCGACCATCTTTGGCTCGATGACAATCTTGGGTCTTGAGGCGGATTGCGGAAGGCATCCATTGACTCGATGTCTTTGTTGAGCTCTTTCCAGCGTTCTTGAAGAGCGTATGAAGAGTATTTCTCTGAGCTTCGTCATTAGAAGACGAAGAATTTTCTTTTAGCAATTCAGCGTAAGAGCTCTTTCTCCCAGAGAGAGGATCCGGAGGAGTCCCCATTGGACCCTCCTGGGGCAGCAGACTTTCCTTCAGATCCACAGTAACCAGAAAAACACTACGGCAACCCACCTGATGCCCTGGATTTTCCTTCGCTCCAGAAACCCTAGAACATCGCCTCTCGCTTTGCTCAGCGGTCCCTTGACCTCTTGTTGAAGATGTTTGTTTAGAACCCGAATCTCATTCATATTATAATGACATTTTAACAAATCATATTGGTATTATTTTAATAAATAGTTTAGCAGTCTCAAAAAGTTGAAAGTTCCAATCCATACTTTCTCCCATAATCTAACCAACAACCAACAACTCAAATAATCCATTTAGCCATGAAGTCTATTTGATATTATCTTCTTCTGCTTCAACGATCATGGAACGTGCAAGAAGCATGCTCAACACATCTGGGTTGGAGAAAAGGTTCAGGGCAGAGGCTGTTAATACAAATGCTTACCTTATTAATAGGTCACCTACAACTGCGTTGGATGGACAAATTCCGGAGGAGGTTTGGTGTGGTAAGTTAGTTAACTACTCTCATTTGCGTACCTTTGGCTGTGATGCATTTGCCCATGTGCCAAAAGAAAACAGGTCCAAACTTGACCCAAAGTCAAGGAAATGTGTTTTTCTCGGCTATGGAGATACAGTGAAGAGGTATAGACTGTGGGATCCTATTGCCCACAAGGTAATTATTAGCCGGTATGTTATTTTTAATGAAAAATCCATTCAAAGGAAGGAGGTACAGCAAACACCTGAAGTTGTACCTGTTGAAGTAGATATGAACAAATCTGAAAATGAAGATAAGGTTGTTGAAGTTTTTGATCAGCATGTAGATCAGCAAGTTCAGTAGCCTGAACAGTAACAAGACCAAGAGCCACAACCTACGAAACATTGGGTTAGATGATCTACACTTCTTCAAAAACATCCAAATAGGTATTCTCCCGATTTTCAGTCCTCTTTTGCTTTGTCAACTGATGATGGTGAGCCTAGCTCGTTTCAAGAATCACTATGGAAGAATGAAACATGGGAACTTGTGGATCTCCCACCTGGAAGAAAGGTTGTTGGTAACAAGTGGGTATACAAAGTAAAGAAGAAAAGTAAAGCTTGCTTGGTGGCAACAGGTTATGTGCAAAAGTCAGGTATAGACTTTAATAAAATCTTCTCTCCAGTTGTGAAACTTACTACTTTTAGAGTTTTACTTGCACTTGTGGCAACATAGGATTTAGAACTGGAGCAACTTGATGTAAAAATTGCTTTCCTGAATGGTGATTTCGAGGAGGAGATTTATATGGATCAGCCTGAGGGCTATGCAGAAAGAGGCAAAGGGCATTTGGTTTGCAGATTCAAGAAATCTCTGTATGGATTCAAACAGGCGCCAAGGATGTGGTACAAAATTTTTGACACTTTCATGAAGAGCCAAGGTTTTAGTAGGAGTGAAGCTGACCATTGTGCATACTATAAGAGGTTTAATGATGGCAGTTTTATTATCTTGCTGTTGTATGTTGATGATATGCTAGTTGCAAGCCCTAGCATGAAGAAAATCAGTGATCTTAAGGCTTAGATGGCTAGGACGTTTGATATGAAGGATTTAGAAGCAACTAACCAAATTTTAGGGATGAAGATACATAGAGACAGAATAGGAAGGAAGATCTGGTTATTGTTGGTTACGAATCTGCTATGAGGAAAGGATTTGTTGTTATTGCGCCTAGATTCGCCCACCAGATTGAAAGGCCGGAAGGAAGGAATGCCTTCCGTGCCAATCTCCGGAGAAGGCTGACTTCCTGTGGGGTTTTTAGTGTAAGATAAGAGTGCAGGGAAACAGATAAAAGTGCGGAAAGAAAATCCAAATGTGATTGGAGTTGGGTGGGGGGAATAAGCAGCACGACAATGAATCAATCACTGCTACTAACAATATTCCTTTACAAAGCACACATTGAAACTACAGCTATCATTAATCCTATGTATCCTCGATCTATGCATTCCAGGAATACTTGATCATCAAATACCAGAGTCCAGAGTTCAAGTACAACGATAAGCAATGATACAAGAAACATGAGGCAGAAATGACAAGGAGAGGCAGCATACAAGATAAAAGACAAGATAGCGAGCCAAGTATATGCTTGTATTAGAGGCAAACGCACAGCTACAATAGTTCCCTAGCAATATATTCCCTTTCCACCACCTTACAATGAATTACATGGCTATTTATAGCCTCAAGTTCCCCCGATTACATTCGCGGGCACAAAGTCCCAGGACCAAACATTAGTTGACACAAGCGGTCGAGGAGCTGCGATGTCGACTCGTCGGGCAGGACTGTACTTGCGGCATGGTCTCCTTGAAAGATGTACAGCCATGTGGCGGTGTGGTCGGGTCAAACCCATGGTCTCCTTGAAGTTCGGAAGAAGGCAGCTGAAAAGGGGAGCTAAAATGACTAAGTATGGCTGCTCAACCCTACTTCGCAGTGAAGTTGGGCTGCGCCCCCTCCAAAGGGCGTAGTTGGGTAGCAGACTGCAAGAAAATGCCAAGTGTCAAACTGCGCAAGCGAAACTGGGCGAAATCGGATTGCGCCCTTTTTTCGGGCGATGTCTGAGTGCGCTCCAATTCCCGGGCGCACCCTGGGTGATCCGGCGCGGTAAGCTGAAAGCGTCTAAGTGTCAAATCAGATTGCGCCCCTGTTGTCGGGCGAAGTCGGATTGCGCCCATTTTTCGGGCGAAGTCCGAGTGCGCCCCGAATTTCGGGCGAAGTCCGAATGGCCCACTACAGCAAATATGAAAAATCCTAAGTGTTGGCCCAGGGCGAAGTACGACACAGGGCGAAGTTGGGTTATAGGCCATAATATTCTTCCTAGTAAAGTGTGCCCAAATGGTGGTGATGACGTCAGCAATGGCACGGCGCCCAAGGGGGTTTAATGATTGCACATCTTTCAAGGATGATGCATTAAAAAGGTAAGGTGCGTTTGGACCAACGGCTAATGGGGTGCGCTTTTCAAAAATAAACCCACACGCAGCCGCCAATAATAACGCCTCCACCAACTCCAAGTTAACTACCCTAACGCCCTCCCTCGCGCCATTAATGTTGCGGTCGTTGTCTACAAAAGGGGCCCTGGCGCAACCAGAAAATTCAAAACGTTCAAGCTGATTCTTTGACTGCAAAGAATAAAGCTGACAAACTCAGAAGCCGTAATTCCTTCCTTTGCTGTTTCGAAAAGGATGGACAAAGGGAAAGCGCCCGTACAGGCGCAACCCAGTGAAGAACGGCGTGAAGCTGAGGAATCATTTGAGTCGAGCGCTCATGAGAGCGAAGCGCCGCCGGACCAGAAAAAGAAGAGCCGGATGAAGAGACGCGTGGTTGGGCAAATTCCACCGCCACCCGTTAACCACCTGACTGGATACAAAGATGGCTCCTTCTCCATCAGCCTCTCCAAACTGCGGCTAAACATTGCCAAATGGGTAGACCGGGTTTCACCCTCACACCACCTCGGAGCTGCATACAAATTGAACCTGTACTGGTTCTTGTGCCCTCCTGTTCATCGGTGCCCAGAGCTGGTTGAGGCGATTGTACAATATTACAAACTAGCTGCCCGACAAGTCTGCGACAACAAAGGAAAGGTACTGTTCACACTTTTCTGGGAAAGCGTCCAACCAACGTTCGCCCCAGGGTTGCAGTACGACCCCAACACAATTGTCAGAAGAATAAATCTAGACGAGCATACGGGGCGATTTACGCAGACGAAGAGGATGAGGGAATTCCTCGACTCGGAGTTGAAGACTCCGCTGGCGCCCGGACAGTGGCCAACTGGCCCCATACCCCTGGACAGATTTGAGAATAAATACATTTACGTCATCCTGGCGTGGGTCCTGGGCTGCGACTCTGACAAAATAGTACGGCCGTACCAGCTGGCGCTGGCAGAATGTCTCCTGCACGGAGAATTTTATGACTCTACAGCGCAGAAGAGTGGAAAGCGCCCAATTTTCTTCGACTGGGCGGACTGGTTGGCGTACGCTATACACTCAAGTCTGGTCAGACTGCAACAGAAGCAGTCAACGGATTTTCGGTTCTGTTCCTTCCTCGCATGGTTGTGCCTATATTACATGCACTACCGGATGAACGTCCCTGACTTGAAGAAAACAAACGAAAAAGGAGAGCCGCTGCCCGTGTACGAGTGGACTGACGTTCTGTACAGAAAAGGCTCATTCTATGAGTTTAATCTCAAATTTCTGTGCCAGGTCATGGGGTTGTTCAACCGCAAGGCATCTCGCCCGCCGGAGGTCATGACAAAATACCTATGGAAGAAAGAGTACGGGGACACCTTCCGGCTAACTTAGGGCATCATAGTGAGAATCTACGGATTCAAAGGGAAGCCGTTCCTGCTGCCTTACTTCTGCACAAATCACCAATTCGGGATGGAAATCGCGCGGCAAATGGACTACGTTGAAGAAGAATTCGGCCAGGGCAAGAAGAAAGGCCACATCTTTCAGTATCCCTTCACCTGGGCGAATACTGAAGTATATGAAATCGGGCAGCACGTCTACCTCGAGCGGGAGCTCATTGACATGGGCCTGATAATGCTGCCGCAACGATGGAAATATGACCCAGATGGGGTCAGGGGCAAGTTCACGCACATCCGCCCCCGAGCGGAGATCATGCAGGAAAGGAGAAACAGAACAGGCTTAGACCTAGAGTGGCATATCGAGCAGATGCAATCATGGCCTCCATGGCATGAATTCTACTGCGAAGAGATAGCGTACGATCCAAAGCGGAACCCGGATCACCGGTTGGAATCCGCGGGTTTCAAAAGATTCCTAGCCAAGGTGGCGCCGCTCAGCTGGCCACAGGACAAAGTCATCGAGTGTTGGAAGATGAGGTGTCGCACACAACACGATAAATCCAACCAGAGGAATCTGGCCGTCGATGATGAATTTTCGGCCCTATATGACTAGCACGCTGACACGTGGCAACCCTTCGAATTTTGAAGTTGCGTTCCCCTAGGCGCAAGAAAAAGGTATATAAGAAGGTCTTCGTCCCAGCAACTGTCAACTCCGACAACTTCTAGCGCAACTCCGGCAAGTAGTCAAGTGGGCCCAATGCAGCTGGCAGCTTCCGAGACAGTGCTCGAAAGGGCGCAAAATTCAGGGAGGTCAACTCCTGAGGTGGTCTCCCAAGCAGAAAAAGCGTCCGCTTTGCCAGTTAGCAAATCGGTCGCGACAGGCATTCTTCCAGCTAGACCCCGGTACAAATTTATCGTGGGGACATCATTGTCTGCCGCCCCAATCTCATCTCCTTCTCGCGAATCAGCTGCTGCGCCGGAAGAGAAAAAGAGAAGAAGAAGTGAGAGGGCCACACGGCCTAAGGAACCAGTGCCGCAGACAGCCACAGAGCCGACCGAGCAGGCTGCGCCAGAAGTTGTCTCATTGGAAAGCCCTGTAGCAGAAACTGAAACCTGGGCTGAAGGCGTTCCTCGAACGATGGCTCAGGCGGAGCCCGCAGGTACGTCTACTTCCCCGCTTCCCCCAGTCTCCATCAGCCCTGCCGCAACACCACTCCCCATGTCATTAGGGCAAGCTATAGCTGCATCCTCTTCTTCCCAAATAGCCCAACCATCCAGCAACCCCCATTCTTTTGACGAGTTTGCTCAGGATCCCAACGCCTTCCAGTCACTGAGCCAAACCCTAGAACCCTCCCTCACGACCGATGCTGAAGTCTGCTCCTTCGCCGCTGCGCTCTTCACCCCGACCGTCCAAAACCCTACCAAGCACCACCCACTCGACCGCCCGTTTCCCCTAGGACCCGGTCGCCCTTAAAAGCGGCCACTCCTTCCGTAATCCCCCGGCGTCATCGTTTGCGGGAAAAATGCCGCGGCAAAATCCAATGTTGGAGGATCTGGACTTCATGGGCGAACTCCAGAGCGTCGATGACATGCCTTTGGCAGTAAGCGCTTCAGGAGGTTCTGCCACCTTTCTCCAGGGCGTAAGACGAAGAAGAGCCGAAGAGATAGCTGCCCCGGTAAAACGCACAAAGTTCGACCTAGACAGGAGAGTGCTGACAACCGAGAAATTGATCCCGAAAGTAAAGAAGCCTCTCCGGGAGATGACCGAGGCAGACTACGAACTTCAAAGGAAGGAGAAAAGCTTTGACGACATCAACGAGGAATACGAAATTCGTGGTATTCGTCGTAGGACAAACAATCTCCTCGTCAAGCATCTTGAGACCCAGGAAGCGCTGTTCCAGATGCAGAATAACACAAGGCAGCTTGAGGAGGACCTAGCTAGGGCTACTGCGCAGCTGGGATCAGCGCAGCAAGAGATAGAGGAGCTTAAGGCCCAACTGGCCGCCTCTCAGCAGGAGGCCACAGCGCAGAAACAGACAGCCGAACAGCTGTCAGAAGAGAAAAGAGCAGCGCTGGAGCAGGTTTCGCAGCTTCAAGACTCGCTGAAACAGACGCAGTCGCAGCTTGCAGAGAAAGCATCACAAGCGGCGGTCTTTTCAAAGAGCAAGGCCAAGGAGATGCGGGCTAGTCTGCTACAAGGTTGCAAGCCCAACCTTGTTAAGTCCTTGTCAGTTCTGGACTACGTGTCCAGGATTGAAGAAGTATCTGCCCAGGGAAAGCCAGTGGTAGAGGAGGCCGAACACCAGGCGAGGCAATGGCTAGACCTGGCCATAAAACTTGAGGAGTTTGAGCGCAAAGGCTTCCAAATTGCCCCTATGTCCCAACTTGCCTCAGAGTGGGCAGATGCAAGGGTAACCTTGCACATTTATTTTGATAAGACAGAGAGGATTAGAACTGCCAGGAAATCGCTGGACGCCCTAGAACATGAAAGGAACATTCTCCTAGCACCCTTTCACACTCTGTCTGAGCACGGGTGCCCGAGCTACGTCAAAGATGGCGAGTTTCTGACCCTTGAGCAAGGTTAAGCAGAATTGGCTGTCCTTCGAGACAGATACAACAGAAATTGATAGCTGGACAGAGCCAATTCAAGAAGCTCAGGTCACCCAGATGGTGTCGAAATACTGTAAAATCAACTCCTCCCTAAAGGAGTTGGGAAAAAGATATAACACCATCGACCTGCACGCGGTCGCTGCATTCCACACAACACTAAGAGAGATCGGCGGCCTCGCGCCCTTCCAAGCAACGATGCGGGACCAAGCCAAGGCTGCATACCAACGCATCAGCGAGTGGGAGGCTGACAGTGGAGAACATTCAGGTTCGGAAGAAGAGACTGCAACTGTCGGAAGTGATCCTGAAGAAGAACAGTTGCCCGGAATGAAACGGTTAGAGCAGTAGAAGGCAGGGGAAGGAAGTTCCTCTGCACCCAATGGATGAAGGCATGGTTCTTTGCGTCGAGGCGAGCTCGACACCCCGCGAGCAGCCAGGAATGTTGCCACATTTGGCACGGGGTGCCATGTTTTCAGTTTTTGTAAGTAGCCTGCTCTTTTCCTTCCTTCCTCTCTTTCCCTTTCTTCATTTCTCTCTTTCTCCCTCTTCTTTGCAGTCTTATTCTTCCCTCTTCCCCTTAAACTTCCCCCAAGCAAAGTTTCCAGAAGTGTTCCCTGAAAATGGTTAAGTGTCAGGGCGCACCTCGACTTCGCAGCGAAGTCGGAGTGCGCTGCGAAGTCGGGGTGCGCCCTCCAGTTGGAGCGCAGTAGGGACAGTGCGAAGTGCGAAAAAACAGGAAAATGAGCGAAATTTGACCAAGTGTTGGGGCACAACCCGACTTTGCAGCGAAGTCGGGGTGCGCCCTTCTTCCTGGGCGCACTAGGGAAGCAGTGCAGCAAAAAATCAGCTAAGTGTTGGGGCGCAACCCGACTTCGCAGCGAAGTCGGGGTGTGCCCCCCTTTTGGTGCGCAGTCCGAACGATAGAGATGACAGCAAAGTACCGGTGCTGCGGGTAAACCAGTCCAGAAATTGACTAAGGCACGGAGGCCTCCCCAACTGCGTTGTTTTCCACCTGCGCAATCCGACAGCGCTCTGATCCCGGGCGAAGTTGGATAAACTGCCTTTCAAGGCAGCATGTGTCACTCATCAACATCTGACAAGTGTCCACTTCGAGATTCGGGCCGAGACATGACCGGGAAAAGGACAAAGCATGGGCTGCACTATCTACGCCAGCTGCCATCATTTAAAGCTGATAAGAAGTTCCATCCGCCACAACTACCCGCACTCCTGACCAAGGGTTTGACCCGACACACCGCCACATGGCTGTACATCTTTTAGGGAGACCATGCCGCAAGTACGATCCCTGCCCGACGAAGTCAGCATCAGCGGCTCCTCGGTCGCTTGTGTCAGCTAATGTTTGGTCTGGGACTTTGTGCCCGCGAATGTAATCGGGGGGAACTTGAGGCTATAAATAGCCATGTAATTCATTGTAAGGTGGTGGAAGGGGAATATATTGCTAGGGAACCATTGTAGCTGTGCGTTTGCCTCTAATACAAGCATATTCTTGGCTCTGCTTACTGTCTTTTATCTTGTATGCTGCCTCTCCTTGTCATTTCTGCCTCATGTTTCTTGTATCATTGCTTATTGTTGTACTGAACTCTGGACTCTGGTATTTGATGATCAAGTATTCTTGGAATGCATAGATAGAGGATACATAGGATTAATGATGGCTGTAGTTTCAATGTGTGCTTTGTAAAGGAATGCTGTTAGTAGCAGTGATTGATTCGTTGCCGTGCTGCTTATTCCCCCCACCCAACTCCAATCACATTTGGATTTTCTTTCCGCACTTTTATCTCTTTCCCTGCACTCTTATCTTACACTAAAAACCCCACAAGAAGTCGGCCTTCTCCGGAGATTGGCACGGAAGGCATTCCTTCCTTCCGGCCTTTCAATCTGGTGGGTGAATCTGGGCGCAATAACAACAAATCCTTTCCTCATGGCAGATTCGTAACCAACAGTTTCTCTGGCATACCAGATAAAAGACAGTAAGCAGATTCCTCAGATTCACCAGGTGGTTAACGGGTGGCGGCGGAATTTGCCCAACCACACGTCTCTTCGTACGACTCTTCTTTTTCTGGTCCGGCGGCGCTTCACTCTCATGAGCGCTCGACTCTGGTGATTCCTCAGCTTCGCGCCGTTCTTCACTGGATTGTGCCTGTACGGGCGCTTTCCCTTTGTCCATCCTTTTCGAAACAGCAGAGGAAGGAATTACGACTTCTGAGTTTGTCAGCTTTATTCCTTGCAGTCAGAGAATCAGCTTGAACGTTTTGAATTTTCTGGTTGCGCCAGGGCCCCTTTTGTAGACAACGACCGCAACATTACTGGCGCGAGGGAGGGCGTTAGGGCAGTTAACTTGGAGTTGGTGGAGGCGTTATTATTTTTGGCGGCTGCGTGTGGGTTTATTTTTGAAAAGCGCACCCCATTAGCCGTTGGTCCAAACGCACCTTACCTTTTTAATGCATCATCCTTGAAAGATGTGCAATCATTAAACCCCCTTGGGCGCCGTGCCATTGCTGACGTCATCGCCACCATTTGGGCACACTTTACTAGGAAGAATTTTCTGGCCTATAACCCAACTTCGCCTCGTGCCGAACTTTGCCCTGGGCCCACACTTAGGATTTTTCATATTTGCTGTAGTGGGCCATTCGGACTCGCCAGAAATTCGGGGCGCACTCGGACTTCGCCCAAAAAATGAGCGCAATCCGACTTCGCCCGGCAACAGGGGCGCAATCTGATTTGACACTTAGACGCTTTCAGCTTACCGCGCCGGATCACCCAGGGTGCGCCCGGGAATTGGAGCGCACTCAGACATCGCCCGGAAAAAGGGCGCAATCCGATTTCGCCCAGTTTCGCTTGCGCAGTTTGACACTTGGCATTTTCTTGTAGTTTGCTACCCAACTGCGCCCTTTGGAGGGGGCGCAACCCGACTTCGCTGCGAAGTAGGGTTGAGCAACCATACTTAGTCATTTTAGCTCCTCTTTTCAGCTGCCTTCTTCCGAACTTCGCACCGTTCGAGGAGCGCTACCCGACTTCGCTGCGAAGTCGGGCTCTTGGTTGGTTTTACTTGGGCTTTTGAAAAATAAAAAACTGAAAAACTAAATGCCGAAATATATACATTCTGAAAACTAAAATGTAGAAGGGAAATCTGTACAAGGAAGGACCCATCTGGGTGCCTTCAGTGGCGGTAAATTTTGAGGTGGAACCCGTTGACGGGAATGGGGAGAAGCTGTCCCTCCATGTCCTGGAGCACAAATGCATTGAACTGATTTACCCGGGCAATCTGATAAGGGCCCTCCCAGAGGGCGTCAAACTTGCCGTGGTTGCTCGGTTTCGCCTTTAGCGAGTCCCACTTCAGCACCAGGTCCCCGATTTTGAAACCTCGAGCAGTGGTACCTTTTGCGAACCAGCCTTGTGTTGCTTCAGCGTGTTTGGTGAAGGCCTGGTACGCTTTTTCTCTGTCTTCCTCCAACTGCAGTAGTTGGCAAAGTCTGTCATCTACCGGATCCCCGCTGCCTCTTTCTTCATCAAGCATCTAGAGAGCGGGAATTTCGATGTGGGTTGGCAAGACTGCTTCTTTGCCGTATACGAGCGCATAGGGGGACGTTTTAATGGACTTCTTGAAGGATATCCTATCCGCCCACAACGCCCGATCCAGGAGTAGGTGCCAAGTCCTCTTGTTTTTCTCTACTGTCCTCTTGATGATTTTCAGCAAATTCTTATTGGTGGACTCGGCAAGACCGTTCCCCTACGGGTAGTAGTTGGAAGACATTTTGTGATAAATGCCGTATCTGCTGGTGTACTCCGTGAGTACAACGCCTGCGAACCCCGGACCATTGTCCGTTACTATTGACGTAGGGACCCCGAAACGGGTAATGAGGCTCTCAAGGAACCTGATGACCGTCTCCTGGTTCGCATTCTTTGTGGGGATCGCCTCTGCCCACCGCGTGAAGTAGTCGGTGGCGGTAAGAATGAACTTGTGCCCTGCTGCAGAGTTCGGTGTAATCACCCCGATAAAGTCCAGACCCCATTGCTGAAACGGAGTCTCGGCTTGGATCGGCTGAAGGGGTAGGGGTGCTTTTCTATTTCTGCCAACAAATCTTTGGCATTGATCACATTTTGTATAGACCGCATGCGCGTCTGTAAAGAGAGTGGGCCAATAGTACCTAGCTCTGATTATTTTCAAGGCCGTAGGCCTTGCAGAATGGTGACCCCCAGGCATCCCGGAGTGGAATTCTCCGAGGACCCTGAGTTGGTCTGGTTTCCTGACGCACCCCAACAGGATGCCGTCAATGTTCTTAAAGTATAGCCCCTCGGGGCGAAGAGTATATTTCAGTGCACCTAGCCGAAACCTCCTTCTTTGTGAGGCATTCAGGTGGTCTGGACATCTTCCGGTGCAAAAATATTTTACCAGGTCATCTGTCCAGTCGCACTCCTCAAGTAAAGAGTTGGCTAGGTTGGTGTTTGTTGCTGGATCCTCGCACTTACAGGCGGATATCTGGGCTGCTGCGCTTCGGGCCAGCTCCTGGCACAAGGCTCGACCTCTGATGAGCTTGGTTGGCCGCACTTCGATGTCGAACTCTTGGATTTTAGCAATCCATTCTGCTCTTTTGTGTCCCGGCTCTCCTTGTAAGATGAAACTTCGGACGTCCGGGTGTATCACAAAGACAGTGGTTCGGCTTTGGGAGACAAAGTGCTTGAACTTTCGGAGAGATTTCATAACTGCGTGGACCTGCCGCTCTATAAAGTTGTACTTTTCTTCATGCGGCTGAATCACTTGGCTCAGGAACACTATGGGGTGCTCTTCGCCATCGTCTCCCTTACGTGTCGGGACTCGCAGCGTAACTCTCGGTTTCTCCCACCGCGTACAGGATGAAATCCTTGGAGTAGTTCGGGTTTATCAACACCGGAGCCTGTGCAATGCGGGCCTTGATTTCGTCGAAGGCCTGCCCTCTCTCATCAGTCCATAAGAATTCTGTATCCTTTTTCAGCAATTCGGCCATGGGCTTGATTACCTGTGCGAAGTCCGGTACGAACTTCCGCACGAAGTTGATTTGGTCGAAGAAGAACTGCAGCCCTTTCTTGTCAACTGGGGCGGGTAAGCGGAGGAGGGCTTCTGCTCTATCAGGGTCCACGGCTAGGCCTTTCTCGGAGATGACATGCCCCAGCAGCTTACCTTCTTTTACCGTGAAGACAGATTTCTTCGGGTTTATGGAGATGCCGAATTCACGACACCTTTCAAATATTTGCCGCAGGTGGGGAACATGATCCTCCCTCTTGTGAGAGAACACAGTCATGTCATCCAAGTAAATGACATTAACTTTATTGAGCAGCTCTCGGAAGGCCAGGTCCATGGCTCTTTGGAATGTGGCGCCAACATTGGATAAGCCAAAAGGCATGTGCTGATAGGCGAACATTTCCCATTTAGTGGTGAACGCCGTCTTATGCTGGTCCTCATCCTTGACCCAGATCTGGTTGTAGCCGGAAAAGCTGTCTAAGAAGGAAAATCTCTGGGCTCCAGCAACTATATGGAGGATCTGATCGATTTGCGGAAGCGGATAATGGTCCTTGAGGGAGGCCTGATTTAGGTTTCTGAAGTCTACACAGAGACGAATGTCTCCATTCTTTTTCCTCACAGGAACCAAGTTCGCAACCCAGGACGAATGCTTGATGGGATAGATGATCTTGGCTTCCAGCATCTTCAAGAGCTCGGCCTTCATCATGGCCTCGATCTTCGGATTGACAGCCCTCTGCTTCTGCCGGAATGGCTTGGCGCCATCTTCTAGCTCAATGGTATGTTGGATGATATTTTTGTCATACCCCTTCAAGTCCTGGTAGCACCGAGGCTACTATGTCGGGGAACTCTCGGCACAATGTTCTGATCCGCTCGAGTTCCTCTGTGGTGCAGTCTGTCCCGTCCTTAATTGATTTTCCGGGTTCGAGTTCCAGGTCGGCGTACTGCTTCGGGTCTACTTTGATCCAGTGTGATATTGCTCTGTCATTTTGATCAAATAGGCTCTCAAGTGTAATCAGTCCTTTCGGGACATGATTATTTTTCAGCTGTATCAACCCCTCATATTGCTCGTCATCAGGGTTTCTACCTTCGATTGAACACGTTTCGTTAACCAAAAATGTGACGATCTCCTTGTCACAGTCAAACACCTGCCAGTGGGTGTCTTTATCAGGCACAGAAGGCCTGTAAATGGTACGAACGGGCTTCGGCTTCTGGACAGTGTCATCAGCCGGAACGTACTGTGAATGGTGAGTGAGATCGAATAATGATTAATTGAATTAACTTTGAAACATAGGTTACATAGCTTAAATACAAAGTAAATAACCTATTTGAGAAAGAAAGGGGGGAAAGGAGAAATTGGGGGAAAAGAAGAATGAAACGAATTCTCTTGCCGCCCAAATGCTGCCGTCCACTGCCGTCCAGGTAAGGTAAAAGGTAAGTTACCTTTACCCAAGGTAAAAACAATTTTTTATCCTTTTACTAATGGTAATCTTCCAACATTCTCCCCCTTAAAGTTGAGAGGACTGACTATATAGTCTCTCAGCTTTATAAATTGAGCTTTAGCCATGCCTTTGGTGAAGATGTCTGCTAGATTATCCAAAGTGCTACAATATTGAAGCTCAACTGTCTGCTGTTCCACCATATCTCTTATGAAGTGATACTTCATATCAAAATGTTTTGACCTTTTGTGGTGGATCGGATTATATGCCAACTGTATGGCACTTATATTATCACAATTCAGTTTGGTTGGACCA
The DNA here is from genome assembly GCA_028583015.1 of Wollemia nobilis. Taxonomy (NCBI): domain Eukaryota; kingdom Viridiplantae; phylum Streptophyta; class Pinopsida; order Araucariales; family Araucariaceae; genus Wollemia; species Wollemia nobilis. The sequence continues at coordinate 5,121,729 of JAQPPZ010016822.1, forward strand.
ATTTGTTTTTCGCCAATCTCTTCAAGGATTTTCCTCAACCAGAGGATCTGAGTACTTGCATGAGTAATGGCTATGTACTCAGCTTCTGTAGATGATAATGCTACAACAGATTGCTTCTTGGAACTCCAAGTTATTAGTCCTGATCCTAGACTAAAACAGTTCCCTGATGTAGATTTTCTGTCATCTATATTACTGCCCCAATCGCTGTCACTATAACCAAATAACTTCACAGAGTTAGACTTGTGGTAATGGATTCCAAAATCCAATGTACCTTTTACATATCGTAAAATTCGTTTGGTTGCTTGTAGATGCAGCTCGGATGGGCATGCCATAAACCGTGATACAAGAGAAACAACATACTGTATATCTGGCCTAGTGTTGGTGAGAAACATTAAACTCCCAACCATGCTTCTGTAATTGGTCAAGTCAACTTTTGGTGCTCCATCTTCTTTGCTTAGCTGGATTCCATGTCCAGTTGGTGTTGCAGCTGATTTGCACTGCTGCATAGCAAATTTCTTGATCATGTCATGAGCATATTTCTGTTGACATATGAAGATCCCATTCTTTGATTGATGTACTTCCATTCCTAGAAAGTATCTCATTAATCCGAGATCCTTCATCTCAAACTGATTCATCATGGAGTTTTTGAACTCCATATTCATTTTATCATTACTACCCATGAATATTAGATCATCCACATATAAACAAACTATGAGGATATCTACTCCATTTTTCAGGTAGTATAGTGTTGGTTCACTTTTGCTTTTTGTGAAACCATATTTGCTGAAATAGCCGTCAATTCGTGAATACCATGCTCTTGGTGCTTGCTTGAGGCCATAAAGTGCTTTCTTCAATTTATAAACAAGGTTCTCTTTTCCTGGTTCTTGGAAACCTTGAGGTTGTTGAACATACACCTCTTCTGTCAGGTATCCATTTAAAAATGCACTTTTCACATCCATGTGTTGAATTTTCCATCCTTTATGGGCTGCCAAGGAAAGAACAGTTCTAATTGTTTCTTGTCGAGCAACTGGAGCAAAGGTTTCCTCATAATCTATTCCATATTTCTGAGTAAAACCTTTAGCTACTAATCTTGCCTTGTGCCTTTCAATGCTTCCATCAGCATTGAATTTGGTCTTATAGACCCATTTACATCCAACACATTTTTTTCCCTTGGGAAGCTTCACAAGCTCCCAAGTATCATTCTTTTTAATTGAGGATATTTCCTCTTCCATGGCATCTTGCCATATATTTTTAGTGCATGCTTTTTCATAGCTAGATGGTTCTAGCTGTGCAGCAGCCAACAAAGCATAATTGACTACATCACCCCTTGGTTCATGAGACTCATCATCCCCTGACATTTGAAGATTTTCAAGTCTTGACAAAATGTCATCCATCTCACTAGCTTGACTCCTAGTGTATCTTTGTTGGAAATTCCTATCCAACATTTGAGTAGATGGATGACTCTGTAGTATGCACTTTCCTCTATTTGTCTCTTTCCTTTGAGAAACCGAATCAATATCCATCGGGCTTGGAGCGCTTACAGATCTTTGAAATCATTTTGGAGAATTTGGGGGTGCCAACAAAGAAGTCCCTCTTGGACTTGGTGTACCACTTGATGTACTTGATGAAGTTTCCTGTTGTGGAATTTGTGGAGAAGGACTTATTCCACTGCTTTTCTTGGGTAGTACCAATGTGGGAGGTACTAATGTGGAATTGTTCGAATTAGAGTCAAAATCAACAAATTTTTTATGACCCCATTCTCCCCCTTCATCAAAAATTACATCCCTGGAGATAATGATTTTATGTGTTGTGGGATTGTACAATCTATACCCTTTGGTTGAATCACAATACCCTACAAAAACACATGCTTGACTCTTTGGATCAAGCTTCTTCCTCTTCTCCTCAGGAATGTGTGCATAAGCTAAAGAACCAAATACTCTGAAATGTTTGACATTTGGTTTCTTACTGTACCATCCTTCATAAGGAGTGATACCATCTAAACTAGAAGTCGGACTTCTATTTAGAATATATGCACTTGTTCTCACTGCATCTGCCCAATAGCTGTTTGTGAGATGTTTTGCCTGAAGCATTGTTCGTGCCATTTCAACAAGGGTGCGGTTTTTTCGCTCAGCCACACCGTTCTGCTGTGGGGTATAGGCAGTGGTGAACTGCCTTTTTATCCCATTTTGCTTACAATAATGTAAAAATTCATTTGAGGAGTATTCTCCTCCTTTATCAGTGCGAAGACATTTGACATAGTAGTCACTTTGCTTTTCTACATTATTTCTGAAATCTATGAAGCAATCAAATGCTTCATCTTTGTGTTTCAGAAAATAGAGCCAACACATTCTAGAATAATCATCTATGAATGTTAGAAAATAAGAATTGTTTCCAAGGCTCTTTGTTTGCATTGGACCACAGATGTCCGAATGTACTAGCTGAAGAGGATAGCTTGCTCTCCACGCTCGGCCTCTTGGAAACTTCGTTCGGGAGTGCTTTCCCAAAGCACATGCTTCGCATACCTTTTTATGTTCTGGAATTTTTGGTAGTCCTGTCACCATAGCTTGTGATGTTAACATTTTCAAGCTAGCGGAATTGAGGTGACCATATCTCAAGTGCCACAATTCACTTGGATTTGTAATAGCAATGTTTGCAAGTTGAGCTCCCCCTGGCTCACCAAACTTTAGAGGGAATAACCTATTCTTTGTCATAGGTACTTCTGTGATGACACGGTTACAATTGTTTTTATCAAAGATTGTACATTTTCTTTCATCAAAAACTAATTTGTAATGCTTCTCCATCATTTGGCCAACACTCAACAAATTGTGTTGTAGCTGTGGAGTATAGTATATGTCATTCACATTTTTAAGGCCTTCTTTTGTTGGAACTTCCATAGCTCCTATGCCTTCAACTTGCAAGGATTTATTATCCCCTAACTTAACATGAGATTTGTAATTTGAATCTAATGTAGCAAAGAGATTTTCTTTGCCACTCATGTGGTTGGAGCAACCAGTATCCAAAATCCATACGTCATTTAGATTTTGATCTGGCTGTCCATAAGAGAGAAAAAGGTTTGGTGGACCTTCTTCTTCTCCGTAGAATGAGCCATATTGACTGCTTTGATCTTTTGAAGACTTTGACCAGCAGTCACGAGCGAAGTGACCTTGTTTCCCACAATTGAAACAAGTTGTTTTAGTTTTATTACTTCCTCGTCCTTGATTTCCACGGCCTGCATTGCCGCTTTGGTTCTGATTGGCTCCTCTGTTTTGATTTCCACCTCTGTTTTGATTACCTCCTCTGTAGGAGTTGCTTTGGCCCTTGCCTCTTTGTTGTTGTCCTCTGCCTCGGCCTCTTCCTTGTCCTCGTCTTGCACTTTCATTCGAAGTGAAGGCTTTGTCATCACCTTCATAGCTTGATGAAGGTGCACCCTGAAGTCGCTCTTCATGTGATGTTAATGATCCAATCAAACTATCAAATGTAAGAGTAGAAAGGTCTTTGGATTCTTCAATTATGATAGCAATGTGATTCCACTTAGGAAGAAGTGTTCGCAACACTTTCTTCACAATTGTTTCATTTTTTGTGTCTTCACCTAAAGTTTGCATCATATCAACTACTGCTTTGACTCGTACACAGTAGTTTCCGACTCTTTCATTTTCCTTCATTCTGAGATTTTCAAAATCTCTTTTCAAAGTCTGAAGCCTGACTTGCTTTACTTTATCACTTCCTTGGAATCCTTCTTTCAAGGCATTCCATGCATCTGTAGCTGTTAAGTAAGATGCAATTCTAGGAAAAATACTTGGATCTAATGCTGATTGAAGATGGTATAAGGCAAAAGAATTATTTTTCTGTGCATCTTTGTAGATCTTCTTATCATTTGCACTTAAAGTAGTCCAATCTGTTGGAGCAATGTATCCGTCTTCAATAATATCCCATAGTCCTTTTCCGATGAGTAATGTCCTCATCTTGATGGACCAGTACTCATAATTATCCCCACTGAATTCGGGAATTGGTAGATTATTATGTGATCCCATTTATCTACTAAAACAAAAAACCTCTCTTTTATAGTCTTATTGCAAAAAAGACTTTACAAACTATCAAGCCCTGCTTGATTTACAATCATAAACAACTCAAACTTGTTCAGAAATTACAAAATTGTCAGCGACTTGTTCATCATCGTCACTGATCAATATTATTTCAGGAGAAGGAGGTTGTAGGATTTCAACTGAATTACTATAATGAGTATATTCGGATCCTTGTGAAGCAATTGCAACTGTGTTGGATTGTTCAAACCTGCTGCCAAAGGAGTTATCTTCTGAATCTGCTTCGTATCCTTGATCAGGATTTCTCTGGTGTGCAATAACCGCGTTTTGCAACTGTGAAAAAACTGTATTAAGTCCTAGTGTTTTCACGTGCCTATCAAAGTCTTCAGGAGTTGTTCTCAGTAACAACTTGCAGAGGGCATGATAACAACCTTCCGATCTTATCATTTAAGAAAATTTCCCAGAAATTTTCTTTTACAAAGATTTCCTCTTAGGAAATAATAAATAAAAAAAAATTAACTTTCTAAGTTTTTTTTTTTTAAAAAAACTTTACATTTATTTCCTCTCAGGAAATTTCTATCAACTTTAAAAAAAAATTTAAAATTTTAAACTATTTCTTGAATAGTTATTACATAAATTTTTTTTTTTTTTAAATTTAAACTCTTTCTAAAGTTTTTTTTTTTTTTTTTTTATGTAACTATTGACCCCGCCGAGAGTCGATCCTGCGACCTCGCGGGTGTCAGGGCTAAGGGTAGCCGCTGCGCTACCGGGCTGATCCGGGAGCAATGCGTGCTCCCTGCCCTTTAGCTTCCGCGTCGAGCGCGAAGCTAAGTTTTATTGGGACTTATTTGTCCCACATCGCCTGTAGGGCGATGTGTGGGCACTTTATAATCAGCCAAGCACATACAGTGCTTTGACTGCCTGCGGGCAGTCTCGAAAGCCGCAGGTTCTCTTTTGCCGATGCACGCGCGCGGGACGCCACGTCACCTTTCCTCTGGCCGCGTTCCAGTGCCACGTCACCAGCGGATCTCCACGACACCTCTCCTCGGGCCGCGTTCCAGCGCCACGTCACCAGCGCCTCGGGCTGCCATGTCAACAGTGCCTCGGGAATCGTGTCGATCTGTTGCTCCTACGGGCCGCCTCGTCCAGCTCCACCAATGCCTCGAAAAACATGCCGGTCTGCTCCTGCGGGCCGCCTCGAGATCCGTGCCGCCACCTCGAACTGCGGGCCCCATCGCCTCGTGAATCGCGTCGCTCTGATACCAAATGTGAATGGTGAGTGAGATCGAATAATGATTAATTGAATTAACTTTGAAACATAGGTTACATAGCTTAAATACAAAGTAAATAACCTATTTGAGAAAGAAAGGGGGGAAAGGAGAAATTGGGGGAAAAGAAGAATGAAACGAATTCTCTTGCCGCCCAAATGCTGCCGTCCACTGCCGTCCAGGTAAGGTAAAAGGTAAGTTACCTTTACCCAAGGTAAAAACAATTTTTTATCCTTTTACTAATGGTAATCTTCCAACACGTACCTGGCTCCAACAGACGCCAGAATGTCAGCATGCTTGTTTTTCTCATGTGATATAGCCTTGACATTCAATGAGTCGAAAGACTCCATCAGGTCCCACACCCGATTACGATACGCCTTGAGATAGTGCTTTTTGGAGGCGCACTTATTCGTAATCTGGTGGCATACCAACTCCGAATCGCCAAAGATCTGCAGATGCTTAATCCCCAGCCTCTCCACTTTTCGCAAACCCAAGCACAGGGCTTCGTACTGCGCCGCGTTGTTGGTACAGCTCTAGGCCAGCCTGTAGGTGTAGTCCTTCTGGATCCCGGTTGGAGAAACCAACAGTACACCAGCACCGACGCCATTTTTGCATCGTGCGCCGTCAAAGAAAAGCTTCCACAGCTTTTCGGGTGCAGGTCCCACTTCTTTTTTGGCCAACTTGTCAAGCCTCTCAGGCTGAACAACAGTTTAGCAGCCTTGCTCAGTTTCAATCACGACGTTGAAGTCCCGCAAGGAGAATTCATCTTCTACTTGCAGCAGCTCAAGAGCTTGCTCTGTCATGTCTACTACCACCAGTTCTTCCTCCGTCAGTTGAACCATGCAATCCTGCGACTCTTCTCCGGTTATCTTCTCTACTAGGAAAGTGGAAGGCTTTTCGTTGTAGATCTTCAGTCTCCTTCCTTTGAAGGGCACTTCCATGTGTGAGTAGTCTAGAGACAGATACCCTCCTAACTTCGCAGTGAACTCCCTAGAGAGACACATGCCGAAGTAGGGTTCCAAGTCGATGACCACGACCTCTTGAATGACCACGATGTCGAGAGCTTTGTGCAGCCGAACAGGGATGTCTTTAATGACACCAACTGTCTTGATAGGGGTGCCGTCCAGTTGCAGCACGCCTTGGCTGCTCCTTTTGTACTCCATCCCAATTTCGTCGCAGACGGCTCTAGGCATAACAGTCGTGGAAGCACCAGAGTCCACCATACAGTTGTGTACTATGTACCCTTGCATCCGTAATGACAGATAGAAGGGTGGTGGTCTGTTCTTCCCAGTGGCCGAGACTGTCAGAGGTTGCACCAGAACAGCGGGCTGTATCTGCTTGCCATTCTTCATGATCTTCAGAGATTCCTGCAACAGATCAACCTGGCCTGGGAGCTGAAGAGCATCGTACATGCTGATTCTTGCGGGGGTCCTCTTTAATTTGTCTACTATGCTATAACCCAAGGTGCTAGCTCCTTCCGCTTCTTTTGCCGGCTCATACTTCGTCCGGTACTGCTGAGTGGCCTCAACTCTCTGTCTCTTGGTCAGAGACGGATATCTCAGCTTCTCCTGAGCTTGTTCTTTGGTTTCAGCTGGAGGCTGAGCAGCGGGAGCTTTAGGCACGAGAGCTTTGGCTACGGGAGGCTTGACTGCGGGAGTCTTCTCTTTGGCCGTATAGGGCCACAACCTCTTATCAGGTGGTAGCCCAGCAGGTTGCACCTTGTCTCTTCTGGCGTATACCTTCAAGGGCTTTGCAGCGTCTTCAACAGACTTTCTATCTTCCTTGGCAGGAGGCGGCAACGGATCTCCTTCCGGGACGACAAAGTTACTTTCATCGCCCAGGATCATGTAGAGTTCTTCGTCCTCTATGGCGCTGCCGGCCAAGGTCTGGAGGTAGTGTTGGTGCAGAGTGCAGTCATCCTCAAAATGCGGGTCATTGCACGTGGTGCACCAGTTAACCTGGTCAGAAGTACCAGGTTGGTCTTCAATGGCAGCATTTCTTGGAGGTGGCCGCCTCTGATCTCGCCGTTCTGGGGCTTGATCTTTCGTCAACGCCGGGGGCGGATATGGCCTCCTTGGAACGAGGTCCATCTGGGCCTGTTTCTTCTTCAGGATGGTCATGTCGTTGGACATGGTGTGATATCTAGAGGCCAGAGCCCGTACCTCCTGGAGGATTTTATTCTGAATATCATTGTCAGGAGGCGGCGGCAACTGAGCTGGGGGAGGTAATGCAGCCAATGGAGGTGTAGAATATTGTGCATACTGCGGAGGAGCAGGGAGCGCCGAAAAATGCGGAGGAGGAGGAGGGTTAGGATAATGTATCTGTGGTGGACCATAAGGATTCACGACTGGCGCCGGATTCCATTGCTGCTGGGGTTGCTGTCCTGAAGTAGACGACACTGAATCGGAAGCTGATGGATACTGAGATCGGGGGAAATCAGGGTAAATAGGCGGCTGTACCCTGTGCGGAAGTTTGCCGATGGAAATGATATCCATTTTAGCTTGTTGGGCAGCCTCGTATAGAGCGGGGAACGTGTCGATTCTGGCTACCTTCAGCAGCAGGCAAATGTCTGAATTGAAGGACCTCAGGTAGTAGTAGGCGGCCTGACCTGCTGAAGGTCTGAGTTCACGAGGCACTCGTTTCCAAGACCTCGCAAACCTGATGTTGAAGTCTGACACCTCCTCTTGGGGGTGTCGTTGTATGCTTTGGAATTGATGCAGTAAAGAAGAGGGATCAGCAGACTCGTTGCATCCTTTCACGAGCCTGCCGGCTAGTTGATGCCACCCTGTGATAGATCCTTCTAGCAGTGATCTCCACCAGTAGAGAACCTTTCCCCTTAGGGAAAGGACCAGCAGACGGGTCTTCACACCTTCGTCAGTGATGGAATGTAGCGCAGCCAGGGCTAGAATGTCTTGGATGTGTTCATACGCCGTCTTGCCGTAGCCGTCATATGTAGGGATAGATTTTAAGGTAGCAGGGGGCACAACTTGCTGTCCGACAAGGGCCAAGGGCCCCGTAGAGTCCACCGTCGGGAAGAGGTCATCATCGTTTTGCTGAGCATCCATGTCTTCTTCTGACCCGGTAGTGTACTCGGTGTCGGAACTGTCCGAAGATGTAGATTCTTCTTCGGCCTCAACTTCTTGAATTTCAGCCTCGGCCTCTTGAATTTCAGCCTCGACCTCTTGAATTTCTTCGTCGCGAGCTTGGTAATCAGCCAGCCTGACGTGCTCGCTTGGAGCGTCAATGTCAATTTCGTAAAAGTCAGGTGGGTTTCCCGGATTCCTTGCTCGCCACCTTCTTGTTTGCACGAAGGCGTTAGGACCAGTCTTTACGGACTCAGAGAGTATTCAGGTACGTGCAGAGTCGCCAGGTGCTCTGATTTTTAACAACAATGACGCGAGCACTCGTGCTTCGATTATGTTTGGGGGTGGGAAACTACCAGGTCCCACCGGGCGTGCCAGAGAAACTGTTGGTTACGAATCTGCCATGAGGAAAGGATTTGTTGTTATTGCGCCCAGATTCGCCCACCAGATTGAAAGGCCGAAAGGAAGGAATGCCTTCCATGCCAATCTCCGGAGAAGGCCGGCTTCCTGTGGGGTTTTTAGTGTAAGATAAGAGTGCAAGGAAAGAGATAAAAGTGCGGAAAGAAAATCCAAATGTGATTGGAGTTGGGTGGGGGGAATAAGCAGCACGGCAACGAATCAATCACTGCTACTAACAACATTCCTTTACAAAGCACACATTGAAACTACAGCTATCATTAATCCTATGTATCCTCTATCTATGCATTCCAGGAATACTTGATCATCAAATACCAGAGTCCAGAGTTCAGTACAACAGTAAGCAATGATACAAGAAACATGAGGCAGAAATGACAAGGAGAGGCAGCATACAAGATAAAAGACAGTAAGCAGAGCCAAGTATATGCTTGTATTAGAGGCAAACGCACAGCTACAATAGTTCCCTAGCAATATATTCCCCTTCCACCACCTTACAATGAATTACATGGCTATTTATAGCCTCAAGTTCCCCCCGATTACATTCGCGGGCACAAAGTCCCAGACCAAACATTAGCTGACACAAGCGGCTGAGGAGCTGCTGATGCTGACTTCTGTCGGGCAGGACTGTACTTGCGGCATGGTCTCCCTGAAAGATGTATAGCCATGTGGCGGTGTGTCGGGTCAAACCCTTGGTCAGCAGGAGTGCGGGTAGTTGTGGCGGATGGAACTTCTTATTAGCTTTAAATGATGGCAGCTGGCGTAGATAGTGCAACCCATGCTTTGTCCTTTTCCCGGTCATGTCTCGGCCCGAATCTCAAAATGGACACTTGTCAGATGTTGATGAGTGACACATGTTGCCTTGAAAGGCAGTTTATCCAAAAGGCAGTTTATCCAACTTCGCCCGGGATCAGAGCGCTGTCGGATTGCGCAGGTGGAAAACAGCGCAGTTGGGGATGCCTCTGTGCCTTAGTCAATTTCTGGACTGGTTTATCCAACTGCACACCGGTCGGGGGGCGCACCCCGACTTTGCTGCGAAGTCGGGTTGCGCACCAGTACTTTCTGTCATCTCTGCCGTTCGGACTGCGCACCAAAAGGGGGCGCACCCCGACTTTGCTGCGAAGTCGGGTTGCGCCCCAACACTTAGCTGATTTTTTGCTGCACTGCTTCCCTAGTGCGCCCAGGAAGAAGGGCGCACCCCGACTTCGCTGCGAAGTCGGGTTGCGCCCCAGCACTTAGTCAAATTTCGCTCATTTTCCTGTTCTGTCGCACTTCGCACTGTCCCTACTGCGCTCCAACTGGAGGGCGCACTCCGACTTCGCTGCGAAGTCGGGGTGCGCCCTGACACTTAACCATTTTAGGGGAACACTTCTGGGCTGGGAAGTCGGGGTGCGCCCTGACACTTAACCATTTTCAGGGAACACTTCTGGAAACTTTGCTGGGGGGAAGTTTAAGGGGAAGAGGGAGGAATAAGACTGCAAAGAAGAGGGAGAAAGAGAGAAATGAAGAAAGGGAAAGAGAGGAAGGAAGGAAAAGAGCAGGCTACTTACAAAAACTGAAAACATGGCACCCCGTGCCAAATGTGGCAACAGTTATGTCAAAAGACATATATAGAAAAGATTCTGCAACGCTTCAATATGCAGAATGCAAAACCAGTCAGTACCCCGCTTCCTCCACACTTCAAATTGTCTTCCAAACAGTGTCCTAGAACATAAGCAGAGAAGACAAGCATGTCTCATGTACCGTATTCATCAATTGTAGAAACCCTCATGTACACCATGGTGAGCACCAAACTGGATATTGCCCAAGCAGTGGGAGTAGTCAGCTGGTACATGGCGAATCCTGGTAAGGAGCATTGGAATGCAATGATGTAGATATTTAGATATTTAAGAGGCACTTCAGATGTTGCCATTTACTTTGGATTGACAAATTTGCAAGTTAAAGGTTTTGTGGATTCTGATTATGGAGGAGATAGAGATGGGCGAAAGTCCACTACAAGATATACTTTCACTCTTGTTGGTGGAGTTGTGAGTTGGACTTCTAAGTTGCATTTTGTGGTGGCTTTTTCAACCACTCAAGCAGAATATATTGTAGCGACTCATGCTAACAAAGAGGCAATTTGTCTACAACGACTGCTGGGTGACTTCAAGATGATGCAGGGGAAGATTGCATTGCATTGCAATAGTCAAAGTGCTATTCAGTTAGTGAAGAACACAACATTTTATGATCGCACCAAACACATTGATGTTCAGTACCATTTTATAAGAAATGTGGTGGAAGAAGGTAGGATCCTGTTGGAGAAGATTGATACTGAAGTGAATCCTGTAGATATGCTTACAAAGCCGGTCAAGAGAGAGAAGTTTGAGTAGTGCAAAATTTCTCCGGGCTTGCTGAACACATGATAAGGGCAGCATTGGGCAATTGGCACTTGGATGGAAAACAAAGGCAAAGAATTCTTGTATATCGACTTCAAGTGGGAGAATGTTAGGAGGTGAAGTCAATATACAGATCTTCGATGTTCTTCAACAGAGTGGTGCATGGTGGTGTAGCTTTTAAAGTGCTTTTGCTTTTAAAGTTGCTTTTGCTTTTAAAGCGAGTTTTTTTTAAAACGCAGTTAATAAAGCAACTTTTTTAATAAAGCGCTTTTATCTGGAATGTGCCACGGCTTTTTTGGAATCTTGCTTTGTATTTCTATAAAAAGGGGAATGCCCCTTGCATTATTACAGTGCGAATGTATGAAAGCTTGCTGAGAATAATAAAAGAGAAAAGCTGCCTTTTGCCCTGTGGTTTTTCCCTGCACACTGCAGGGTTTCCACGTAAAATCTCGTGTACTGTTTATTGTTGTTTAAGCTTGCTTGCTTTTAATTTCCTAACATTTATCCTATGTAAAAGGTGACAATTAGCTGGTTAGGTTGTGAGCTTAAGTTAGCTAGTTGTTAGTTTTAGTTGATCTTCTTTATCCTATTCTAAGTTGCACTCTATGTTGAGATTGGATATGCCAATTTGCACCTTACATATGATTTGGAAGATCTTGTAATTTTGGCATTCTTATGCCTATATAAACTTGTAGCTTTGCCTATGAAAAAAAATAAAGATTGGCGTCAGTTTTTCTTCCCATAGCATCATTGCATACATTAACTAAGACAAAAGGTGTGAGTGTTCTAGTGAAACTCCCCTTGTTTTTAAAACCTTTGCAACAGATTCTTCTTATTATGTCATTTGCTCTCAACAACACACTTATTTCCTTAAATTAATTTCAAAAGTTGAATATTTTTGCTACTTTTATTTAAGTTGATTTGCTTCAAGCTGTATTAGAGAAGTATTCCTTTAATTAGTTGCGAATCAGATATAGAATAATCTGAATTGTTTTTTCAATCAAAATGTTGAGCCTTATATAGTCATACTTATGCTCAATCGAGCATAATAACAAATGCTGCAATCAAACTAAATATGGAGCTTATGCTATTTAGGAGCGAAAAGAAATCACTCGAACCTCAAGGATCAAAATCGAAGATAAACCTATGCTCTACATATCCTCATCATGCCTACCAACAATGAAGGCATTGGCCTCCAATGCCGTCAAAAGAGAATAAACTGCTTCTTAATCTAAGGAGAAGATATCTGTCATGCTTTATGTGGTAGCTGACCTTGTTTGGCAACAATTTAAGAGGTGGTAGAACCCTGTTGAATATGAGGAGTCTTCAAGTTGAAATCTCTGTCTCTGTTGAGTGGAAGCTGAAAGTTAGAAACAACATTGGCTGGATGGTTGGTCAAAAGCATTGTTTGCAATGTCAGCTCAAAGTAAGGCTTAAGGAAATCGACATTGACAATGTCATGGATGCCCAAATGTGCTGGAGGATCAAGCTGAAAAGCATTTGAGGATGCCTGTCGAATGATGGAGTGAGGTCAGGGCTTGACCTTATTGTGGGATTTGTCCTTAAATTGACACTTCTTCAAATACAACCAAACTCTGTCACCAACATGGAAATTGTGAGGAATACTATGTTGATCCATTAGTTGTTTTTTTCTTCCGTGGAGTTTTTTGAAGGATCTTTACAACTTTGGATTGAAGAGACTGCAAATTTTGGATAAAGGATTGCACTTTATTTTGCTGTATTTGGAGATGTGATATAGCATGAAAAAGGGAGCAATAAAGGCAACTCATAAGGAGCCATGGTTTGAAAATCAAGAGAGGCCTCAAAGGGAGAAGGACCTATGCAGGAGTGGACTGCTTGGTTATTAGGCATTCTCAATGTGGGTAAGACTCAAATTTCTCTTAGTAGAGTCAATTGCTCAGTTGTAGGCATGTTCAATGTGGGTAAGGCTCAAATTCCATTTGGCAGGAGAAAGGTGATGGTAGAAGCAGAAACAATGAACTAAGGTACGGTTGATGACTTTAGTTTGACTATTAGAAGTAGTTGAAAAAATTAAGGAAGACATCTAAGAGTTTCCAAAGGGATTCCTAGAGAAGCTAATTGAATAAGGCTCTACATTTGAGCGAATAAACCGTTCAGATTATTCCGTATCATAAGCATTCAAAATTTATTGCATTCCCCTCTCTCGTATGTTTATTCATTTTATTAGGTCTCCTTTCTGTTTTGTAGATTTGATCTCTTATGAAGACCCTTTGATTTTCATTGAGATCCTGCCATCTTTTGGTTGCTCCTCCACTCCAGTGACTTGCACCTAGTTGTTGTATATAACCTTTTGATCAAAGACCTACGCTACTTTGGATATCTTATGTTTATTGGACCTTTTTTTAAAGAGGCTCCTGTTGTCACATTTTGCACGGGGTGCAATGTCTTCAATATTGTTTTGTAACAGTGCTGCTCTTCTTTTCCTCCTTCCGTTTTTCTCCCTTCTCTCCCTTTCCTTTTCTTTCCCATTCTCTTTCTCTCCCCCCATTTTCCTTGGAGTTCCCCAGTTGATTTTCCAGCTTTCCGGCAGGTCTATCTGAAATTGGCTAAGTCTGGGTGCGAAGTTCGCACTTCGCCCAGTTTTGGTGCGAAGTTCGTACTTCGCCCAGTTTTGGTGCGAAGTGCGTACTTCGCCCAGTTTTGGTGCGAAGTCCGACTCCGCCCCACTTTCTGGGCGCACCTTGCACTGGCAGACTGGCAGGTCAATGCAGAAAAAGGGTAAAATGTCGGAGCAGGTCCATATGGCGGCAGACACCAGTGTTCGCCTGTGCGCAGTTTGACTTCTCAACAGAGCCGGAATGCGCCCTTGACAGGTGTACAGTAGGGGAACAAACCCGGAATTTGACCAAGGCTTGAAGGCCCTCCCCGACTGCACTGATTTTTGCACGCATCCCAAGGAGCCCCGATCCCAAGCAAAGATGGATAGGCTACCCTCTAAGGCAGGCATGTGTCACAAGGCATAACCCATCATCAGACAAGTGTCCAGCTTCGGGATTTGAACCAAGATTGCCGACCAAAAGGGATAAGCATGGGCTGCCCGCACCGCTGCGTTAATAGCCTCATTCAAAGCTGATCCGAGGTTTCACCGCTCCAGCCTACTAGCAAGCTTGCCGACTTGAAGAATTACCCAAGCACTCCGCCACGTAGGCTGTCCGGCTTCCGGGAAGACCATGTCTGCGGGTACGACCCTAGTCCGACAAAAGGTCGGCATTTGCAGCTCTTTCGCCGCTTCAGTCGACTCATGTTTGATCGGGACTCGTGCCCATTAATGTAACGGGTGGGACTCGGGCTATAAAAGCCCATCCGAAATTCATTGTAAAGGGTGGAAGGGGAATGTTTGTTAGGGAACTATCGTGCTTATTGTAACCATGCTTCGCTTATGAATACAATCCGTATGCCTGGTTCCGTTCTCATCGTCTTTATTCTTTTATGTCTGTCTTTCATTATATGCCTTAGGCCCACCCGTGTCGCTGCTCGTTAATTCACTTTGGCATTTGGTGATCGGGTTCCTCTAGCATTGCTTGCTTAAAGCACCTTATGTACTTCATTATTTAAAGCATTCATTATAAATTTGGTAGCAGTTCCATCAGTTGTGTGTGACGTTGCTGGCCCGTATCTGGTGATTGATGCGATCCCTTGCTGTTAGTTCCTTGTAGGGAATGTTTGCTAGGGAGCCATTGAAGCTGGTGCGGTTAAACTCTCTACCTAACACATATACCTGGCTCTGACATCTCTAGGTTTACTTTCTACCCCTGTCAGTGTACGTATCTGGTGATTGATACGATCCCCTGCTGTTAGTTCCTTGTAGGGAATGTTTGCTAGGGAGCTATTGAAGCTGTGCATACGGCTGCTGGTGTATCGGAAGTACGCCTAGGTTTGGCAGTTCCTTTTCATGCTCTGTGTTTGTATGCGATAAGTAGCGATGATTGGTGTGTTCCCGTCATTGTTAGTTCCCCCCACCAACCTTTGGACATATTTGTATCTCTTTACGTACATTTGTCTCTTTCCGTTCCTTTATTTCTTTCCCTGTTTCCTTTAGCTTAAATCAAGCCCCCTAAAAGGAGCCGGCCTTCTCCGGAGATTGGCTCGGAAGGCATCTCTTCCTTCCGGCCTTTCATCTTGGTGGGTGAATGCGGGCGCATTAACCAAAAATCCTTTCCTCATGGCAGATTCGTAACCAACGGTTTCTGCGCACCCCGGTGGGACGCTTGTCCCACGATTTAAAGAAAGAGTACCCATCTAGTTTCCACCTAGCGCAACAGTTCTTCTGACCCGCTCGGCGGAACACGGGTCCTACATCTGACGAGAGATTTTCTGATCAGTCTCCACCTGGCGCTGACAGTTCCTGAGCTCTTGGTGAGACAAGGAAGTTTCTCACCCCCGACAGAATCGAAGCACCGGTGTTCGCTTCATTGCTGTTCCAAATCCGAACACCGGCGACTCGCACGAACAAATCCTCTGAGTCTAGAAGACCGGTCCGGTCACCTTCATGCGCACGAGAAGGTGGCGAACAAGAAATCCGAGAAGCCCGCCTGAGTTCTACGAACTAGACATCCACGCTCGAGGCGAGATACCCAGGCTGGCTGATCCGCGAGCTCGTTTCGACGAAGCCGAGGCTGAGATCCAAGAAGAGGCCGAAGCTGAGGTCGGAAGAGCCGAGTACGAAGTAGAAGAGGCCGAGGAAGAGGAAAATCCTGTATCCTCGGAAAGTACCGATACCGAGTACACAACCGACGGCGGAGAAGAAGAAGAAATGGCTGATCAACGGCCGAATGACGATGATCTCTTCCCGGCGGTGGACTCTCACGGGGCCTTTGGCCCCGATCGGTCGGCCAAGCCGTGCCCCCTGCTGCTTTAAAGTCTATTCCCACATACGACGGCTACGGTAAGACGGCGTACGAGCACATCCAGGACATCCTTGCCCTGGCCGCACTGCATACCATCACCGATGAAAGTGTGAAGACCCGTCTGCTGGCCCTTTCCCTGAGGGGAAAGCTTCTCTACTGGTGGAGATCGCTGCCAGAGGGATCCATCACTGGGTGGCCCCAGCTTGCCAGGAGGCTCGTAAAAGGATGCAACGAGTCTGCTGATCCTACCTCTCTACTGCATCAGTTCCAAGCAATCCAGAGGCATCCTCAAGAGGAGGTGTCTGATTTTAACATTAGGTTTGCGAGATCCTGGAAACGGGTACCTCGCGAACTTCGGCCTTCAGCCGGCATGGCTGCTCACTACTATTTGAGGTCTTTCAACTCAGACATATGCCTGCTGTTGAAGATCGCCAGAATTGACGAGTTCCCCGCACCGTACGAAGCCGCCGACAAGTCGAAGTCGACATTATCTCCATCGGCGAGGCTTTCGTCCGAGTGCAGGAACCGATTCATCCCGACTTTCCCAGATCGCAGTATCCTTCTGCTTCTGGTGGTGTGCCGTCTACTTCAGGGCAGCAGCCCCAGCCGTAGTGGAATCCGGCGCCGGTCGTAACTCAATACAGCCCGCCTCAGTTGCATTACCCTCATCCGCCTCCCCCCGCTCCGCATTTTCCAGCGCTTCCTGCTCCCCCGCAGGATGCGTCTTATTCTAACCCTCCTCCATTGGCCGCTTTGCCTCCACCGGCACAGTTGCCTCCTCCCGACAGCAGCATCCAGAACACGATTCTACAAGAAGTGCGGGCTTTGGCCTCCGGATATCATGCCATGTCCAATGACATGACAACTATGAAAAAGAAGCAGGCCCAATTGGACTTTGCTCCTAGAAGACCGTATGCGCCACCGGCACTGACAAAAGATAAAGCCCCAGAAAACCAACCGCAGAGGCGTCCGCCTCCGAGAAATGCTGCTATAGATGACCCACTGGTCCTCCCGACCGAGTCAAGCCAGTGCACTACGTGCA
Organism: Wollemia nobilis; assembly: GCA_028583015.1. Lineage (NCBI taxonomy): Eukaryota > Viridiplantae > Streptophyta > Pinopsida > Araucariales > Araucariaceae > Wollemia > Wollemia nobilis. The sequence goes on from JAQPPZ010016822.1 coordinate 5,138,840, forward strand.
ATGACCCGCATTCGGAGGAAGATTGCACTTTGCACAAGCACTACATCCAGACCTTGGCCGCAGACACTATAGAAGATGATGAGTTGTACATGATCTTGGACGGCGAGGCCAATTTTGCCCCGCGGAAGAGAACCCGGTGACGCCCGCCAAGGAAGAAAAGAAAGTCGCGGACGCGGCTAAACCTTTGCGAGTATATGCGAGAAGAGAAAGACCGCAGCCCAATGGGCCGCCACCGTACAAGCGGTCGTGGCCTTACACAGCCCAGGAGAAGGCATCCAAAGATAAAGCTCCCGCTAAACCTTCTCCAGCAAAGACCGCTGCTGTTCCAGCTAAGCCTCCAGCAAAGGCCCCAACTCCCGCTAAGCTTCCTGTACTTCAGCCCCCAGCCGAAACCAAAGAACAAGCCCAGGAGAAGCTGAAGTACCCGTCTCTGACCAAGAGACAGCGAGTTGAGGCCACCCAACAGTACCGGACCAAGTATGAACCGGCTAAACCAGCAGAAGGAGCTAGTACCTCGGGCTACAACGATTGTAGACGAGTTAAAGAAGACTCCTGCGGAATCGGCATGTACGATGCCCTTTTGCTTCCGGGCGGGTAGATCTGCTGCAAGAATCATCGAAAAACATGAAGAACGGCAGCGGATGCGACTGCTGTCTCGGTTCAACCTTTGACAATCTCCGCCACTGGGAAGAACAGACCGCCACCCTTTTATCTGTCTTTGCGGATGCAAGGGCACATAGTTCACAACTGCATGGTGGATTCTGGTGCTTCCTCGACTGTGATGCCGAAGGCCGTCTGCGATGAGATCGGGATGGAATACACACGGAGCAGCCAAGGTGTGCTGCAATTAGACGGCACCCCTGTCAAGACAGGTTGGTGTCATAAAGGACATCCCTATCCAGTTGCACAAAGCTCTCGACATTGTGGTCATCCAAGAGGTCGTGATTGTTGACTCGGAGCCTTACTTCGGCATGTGTCTCTCTCGGGAGTTCAACTGCGAAGTTGGGCGGTGCACTGTCTCTAGACTACTCGCACATGGAAGTGCCCTTCAAAGGAAGGAGACCGAAAATTTTCAATGAGAAGCCTTCCCCTTTTCTAGTAGACAAGATACCCGGCGGAGAGATGGACCGCATGGTCCAGGTTGTCGGAAGAAGAACCGGTGACGAGTAGAACCGACCGAGCAAGCTCTCGAAGTGCTACAGCTAGAAGACGAGTTCTCGTTGCGGGATTTTAATGCCGTAATCGGGACAGACAGTGGTCGTTATTCCATTAAGCGCCCGAGGAGCTTGACGTGTCCGTTGCGAAGGAAGTAGGACCTGCACCCGAAGAGTTGTGGAAGCTTTTCTTTGACGGCGCCCGTTGCAAGAATGGCGCCGGTGCAGGGGTCCTCCTGGTTTCTCCAACCGGAGTCCAGAGGGACTATGCCTACGAGTCGGCTCGGAGCCGTACTAACAATTCGGCGGAATACGAAGCCCTGTGCTTGGGTCTGCGAAAGGCGGAAAGGCTAGGAATCAAGCATCTCCAAATTTTCGGAGATTCAGAGTTAGTGTGTCATCAAGTTACGAATAAATGCGCGTCTAAGCACCACTATCTTAGAGCGTACCGCAATCGGGTCTGGGACCTGATGGAATCGTTTGACTCATTAAACGTTAAGGCAATATCGCGTGAGAGAAACAAGCACGCGGATATTCTGGCGTCTGTTGGAGCCAGTGCGTTCAGTCGAAGACGTCGTCCGAAACCGAAGCCGGTCCGCACCATTTACGAGCCTTCGTGCACGATAGGGATACCTTACCGCGAGTATTCAGCTGTGACGAGGAGATCGTCACATTCCCGGTTAACGAAGTGTGTGTAATCGAAGGTAGAGACCCTGATGACGAGCAATATGAGGGGTTGATACAGTTACGGAATAATCATGTCCCAAAAGGACTGATTACATTAGAAAGTCTCTTTGATCGAAATGACAGAGCAATATCCCACAGGATCAAAGTAGACCCGAGGCAGTATGCTGACCTGGAGCTCGAACTCGGTAAAACCATCAAGGTCGGAACAGACTGCACGTCGGAGGAGCCGGTGCAGATTAGATCATCGTGCCGGAGTTCCCCGACATCGTGGCCTCGGTGCTACGAAGATTTGAGGGGGTATGACGAGATCCGTCATCCAGCATACCATCGAGCTAGAGGATGGCGCCAAGCCGTTCCGACAAAAGCAAAGGGCCGTAAATCCAAAGATTGAGGCCATGATGAAGATCGAGCTCTTGAAGATGCTGGAGGCCAAGATCATCTACCCCATCAAACATTCATCCTGGGTCGCGAATCTGGTGCCCGTGAGGAAAAAGAATGGCGACATACGTCTCCGTGTCGACTTCGAAACCTAAATCGAGGCTTCCCTCCGGGACCACTATCCGCTTCCCCAAATCGACCAAATTTTGCATATCGTTGCTTGGAGCCCGAGAGATTTTCACTTTTAGATGGATTTTCCGGCTACAACCGGATTTGGGTCAAAGACGAAGACCGACATAAGACGGCGTTTACCACGAAGTGGGGGACGTTCGCCTATCGGCGCATGCCGTTTGGCTTATCCAATGCCGGTGCCACGTTCCAAAGGGCCATGGACTCGGCCTTCCGAGAGCTGCTCAACAAGATTATTGTCATCTATCTTGATGACATGACTGTTTTCTCTCACCGACGAGAAGATCATGTTTCGCACTCGACGAGATATTTGAAAGTTGTCGAGAATTCGGCATCTCTATAAACCCGAAGAAGTCTGTCTTCGCGGTAAAGGAAGGAAAGTCGCTGGGACATGTCATCTTCGAGGAAGGCCTCGCCATTGACCCCGACGAGAGCGAAGCCCTCGTTCGCTTGCCATTCCCATCGATAAAAAAGGTCGCGATCCTTCTTCGGTCGGATTAACTCCGTGCGGAAGTTCATTCCGGATTTCGCACGAGTGATCAAGCCTATGTCCGAAGCTGTTGAAGAAAGATACACCTTACGAATGGATTGATGAGAGAGAGCAAGCTTTCGAGGAAATCAAGGCTCGAGTTGCGCAAGCTCCGGTGTTGACAAACCCGGACTACTCCAAGGACTTCATCCCGTATGCAGTGGGAGAACCCGAAAGTTACGGCTGCAGTCCCGACTCGGAAGGGAGACGACGGTGAGGAGCGCCCCATTGCGTTCCTAAGCCAAGTGATTCCGCCACACGAAGAGAAGTACAATTTTATAGAGCGGCGGGTCCATGCGGTCATGAAGTCCCTTCAAAGCTCGAGCACTTTGTCTCCCAGAGTAAGACCATTGTCTTTGTGATTCACCCCGATGTTCGCAGTTTCATCTTGCAAGGGGAACCGGGTCACAAGAGAGCGGGATGGATTGCCAAGATCCAGGAGTTTGACATCGAAGTACGGCCCACCAAGCTTATCAGAGGCCGAGCCTTGTGTCAGGAATTGGCCCGAAGCGCTGTAGCCGGCATCTCCGCCTGTAAGTGGGAGGACACAGCGACACGCGTCTACCTAGCCAACTCCTTATCGGAGGGGAGTGATTGGACAGATGAACTGGTGAGATACTTCTGCACCGGAAGATGTCCCGATCACCTGAACGCCTCACAACGAAGGAGATTTTGGTTAGGTGCATTAAGATACACTCTTCGCCCCGAGGGGCTTTACTTCAAAAATATTGACGGCATCCTGTTGCGGTGCGTCATAAAATCTGACCAGCCTAGGATCCTTGGAGATTTTCATTCCGGGATGCCTGGGGGTCACCATTCTTCAAGGCCAACGGCCTTAAAAATAATAAGGGCTGGATACTATTGGCCCACTCTGTTCGCAGACGCGTATGCGGTCTGCGCCAAGTGTGATCAATGCCAGAGGTATGCTGGCCGAAACAGAAAAGCACCCCTGCCCCTTCAATCGATTCAAGCTGAAGCTCCGTTCCAGCAATGGGGTCTGGACTTCATTGGGGTGATTTCTCCTAACTCCTCCGTCGGCCACAAGTTTATTCTCACGACTCATCGACTATTTCACACGGTGGACGGAGGCGATCCCGACCAAGAACGCCGACCAAGAAACGGTCATCGGGTTCATTGAGAGCCCGATTACCCGCTTCGGGGTTCCGAGTCGATTGTGACAGAACAACGGTCCGGGATTTGTAGGCGCTCGTACTCACGGAGTACACCGGCGGCCTTGGCATCTATCACAAGATGTCTTCTAATTACTACCCGCGGGGGAATGGCCTTGCCGAGTCTACTAACAAGAACCTCCCGAAAATTCTCCGGAGGACCATTGAAAAAAATAAGCGGACTTGGCACTTGCTCCTGAACCGGGCGCTATGGGCGGACAGAGTTGCGTTCAAGAAATCCCTCAAGACGTCCTCCTATGCGCTCGTCTATGGCAAGCAAGCTGTTATGCCATCACACATTGAAATCCCCGCCATGTGGATGATTGACGAAGACGGGAGCAGCGGAGACCCGGTAGACGACAAAGTTGTGCCAACTCCTGCAGCTTGGAAGAAGACGGAGAAAGTGCATACCGAGGCCTTCGCCGATCACATTGCAGCCACTAAAGGCTGGTTTGCCAAAGGCACCACTTGCCCGAGTTTTCGAAGTCGGGGACTTGGTGTTAAAGTGGGACTCATACAAGGCAAAACCGGGTAATCACGGAAAATTTGACGCTCTCTCGGGAGGGCCCTTATCAGATTTCCCGGGTGAATCAGTTCAATGCCTACATACTTTCGGATATGGAGGGTCAGCTCCTCCCCATCCCCGTCAACGGGTTCCACTTGAAGCTTTATCGCTGTTGAAGGTGCCTGAGGGGCCCTTCCCTGTAAAAATTTTGCCTTGTGTTTTTATTTTTCCCCGCATGTATAGTTTCCAGTTTTAGCATTCAGTTTATTTTTCCTTCCTTGAGTTTAAATGCGGCATGGGAGAGAAAGACAGACTTCGCAACGAAGTCTGTCGTTGCCCCGCAGAGGAGGGCGAAGTTCGGCTATGCGAGAGAAAGAAAGGAGAAAAAAGAGCAAAAAATCGACTAAGTGTTGACCGAAGTCCGACTTCGCAGCAAAGCCTGACTTCGGCCCAGCCGAATTGCGAAGTTTGTCCGAGAAAAGTCGGACGGACTAAAGTCCGCATCTGCGCAACCCTTCGTGCGAAGTACGCATTGCGCGCAAAGTTTGTGCGAAGTGCGAACTTCGCACCGAGTCCGACTCGCCGGCGCCCGTGCGAAGTGCGCGCTGCGCTCAACGCTTGTGCGAAGTGCGAACTCGCGCGAAGTTCGCACTCGCATCAAGCTTCGGCCGAAGTCCGAACAAAGCGGCCGGCGCCGTGCGAAGTCCATCTAAAGATGAAAGGCGGCAAAAACCCAGATCGCGCCCAAGCCTTGGGCGCAGCTAAAAACAGAGGTAGAACAGTTCAAGCACGCGCTTCGCGCGAAGTTCGTACTTCGCCCAGTTTTGGTGCGAAGTGCGTACTTCGCCCACTTTTGGTGCGAAGTTCGTACTTCGCCCGAAATTCGGGCGAAGTCCGAACTTTGCCGGCGAGGTCGGGCCGTGCCCAACTTCGGGCGAAGCCCGGCTGCGCCTAGTTTTCCGGGCCAGTATTGGGACGCGGTTTAAAGAATAATAAAAAAAAAAATTTCAAAAACCCCAAGCTGGGCCCAAGGCGCGTTTGCACTTGTTTTAATGTGGGTTTCCGCACCGAAGGTTTTGTCTTGATCAGTGTGCCCAAGTGGTGGCAGCAACGTCGACCATGGTGCGGTCCCCAACGCCGAGTTAATGATTGCGCGTTTTTCAAGCGAAACGCAACTAAAAAAGCAAGGAACGATTGCCGGGGCGCGTCTTTTCCTAAACGTTCTCCTGCGCGGCCACCAAGGGTTTTAACTCAGCCGACCTACCCCTCCTGCGTTGCATTAATGGCGCTGTTTTTATCTAGAAAAGGGGGTCAGAATCATGCCAACATTCCAGATTGCGAGAGATTATTCCTCGGACGAGTGCTAATTATTCCTCCGATAGCGAAATTTGTTGCAGATGACCTGAACTCGTCATTATTGCCGACTCGGAGAGATGGACAAGGGAAAAATTCCCGTGTCAGCGCAGTCCAGTGGAAGCAATGAACCAGGGGATTTGCCGCGGCCGGGAGTTTTCAAAGGCGATCCTCCGCCAGAGAAAAGGTCAAAGGCCCGGACGAAGAAGGTACAGCGTGGGCAATCCCCACCACCTCCGGTGAATTACCTGGCAGGATATGTGGACGGCTCGTTTTCCATGAGCCTAACTCAGCTGAGAGCGAATGTGGAGAGCTGGGTTGACAAGGTTTCGCCCTCCCATCATTTTGGAGCAGCGTACAAATCAAACCTCTTCGATTCATGTGCCCTCCTGTCCACCAATGCCCGGAGTTGATAGACTTAATTGTCAGACACTATAAACCAGCTTCCGGCAATCTGCAGTTCCAGCGGCAAACCCTTGTTCGCACTGCGCAGGGAGACTGTGCAGCCAACTTTCGCCCCAGGGCTGGAGTATGACTCCGGCACCATCCTCAGAAAAATCAGTTTGGGCGAACAAGCGGGACGTTTCACGCACACCAAGCGAATGAGGGATTTCCTCAATTCAGAGCTGAGCGCCCTGCTTCCAGTTGGACAATGGCCGACTGGCCCCATGCCTTTGGTAAAATTTCAGAGCAAGTATCTATATACCATCTTGGCATGGATCCTCGGCTGCGACTCCGATGAGCTGGTGCACCCGTACCAGCTGGCGCTGGCAGAATGCCTCCTGTGTGGAGAATCTTACGAACCAGCGGCGCAGCGGAGCGGAAAACGCCCCATCTCTTTCGACTGGGCAGACTGGCTGGCTTACGCCATTCATTCCAGTCTGCTGAAAATCCAGAAGCGCCAGTCAACCAATTTTCGTTTCAGTTCCGTTCTGGTCTGGCTTTGTTTGTACCATCTGCACCCCCAAATGCCGATCCTGAACCTGAAGAAGGTTAACGAGAAGGGAGAACCCCGGCCCGTCTATAACTGGACGGATGACTTATACCGGAAAGGGTCCTACTAAAAGTTCAACTTCAACTTTCTGGGATTCGTCATGTCAGTCTTCTCCGAAAGTGAAATCCCCCGTCCCCCGAGAGAAATGACGAGTGCTTTGATAAATCAGAAGCTCGGGGACGTTTTCGGATCGACGCGAGGGATTGTGATCGGAATCTACGGATTCAAGGGCAAACCCTATTTGCTGCCCTATTGGTGCTCAGAGCATCTGTTCGGGATGGAGGTTGCCCGACAGATGGACTATGTGGAAGAAGAGTTTGGCCTAGGGAAGAAAAGAGGACAGATTTTTCAATACCCTCTTTCCTGGGCCAATGTTGAGATTATCGAGGTAGGACAACATGTCTACCTAGAGCAAGCGCTGTCCCGGATTGGCCTGGTTTTGCTGCCGCAGCGCTGGAAGTATGACCCTCATGGGATAAGGGGAAAGTTTGCACATCTGTGCCCCCGGGACATAACCGAAGATAGATGCGACGTGGTCCATGTGGACCTTGACTGGGAGATTGAAATAATGGAAGCTTCTCCCCCTTGGCAGGATTTCTACTGCGAGGAGGTGACATATGACCCCAAGAGAAACCGAGACCATCACTTCTCATCTCCAGGGTTCAAAAAATTTCTGTCCAAGATTGCAGGCCTTAACTGGTCTAAAGAAAAGATTATTGAATGCTGGAAAATGAGATGCCGCACGCAGCACGATAAATCCACAAGGAGAAACCTGGCCGTAGATGACGACTTCTCGGTTCTCTATGACCAGCATCATGACAGCTGGCGGCCGTTCGCATATCAAGGTTACGTTCCCCGAGGCCCCTTTGAGGATTATAAAAGTGGGTCTCCTCCCAAACAGTTGTACACTTCGGCAACTGCCAGCGCCGGCCCAGCAAGTACCCGGGCCGATCCAATGCAGTTCGTGGCTCCTAAGACGGCGCCTGAAAAGGCGAAAAAGTTAGCCGAGGCAGCGCCCGAGGCACTTCCTCAGGCAAGAAAAGCGCCGACGCCGCAAAAGCGGACCGGTCGCGGCGGACCTTCTGCAAGTCAAACCCCGGTACAAGTTTACCGTGGGAGCATCGGTGCTCGCTGCACCGCTCGTCTCCTTCCTCCGATCCGACAGCTTGTTCCGGAAGAGAAGAAGCGGAGGAGAGTTGAGAAAATCAGGGCGACCTAGCCCGATAGTGCAGCAGACCGGTCGCAGAGCCGCAGCCCGCGTCTCCGCCGCCGCAGAGGCAATTCCTTTGGGCAGTCCCAAGCCAGCCGCCGAGACAATAAGCGAAGACATTCACCCGGCATCGGCTCAGGCGGAGCCCGCAGTACGTTTGCTGTTCCTGTCTCTCTAGTCTCACCCAGTTCTACTTCCACTCAGCCCCCGCTCAATCCGGGCGAGCCATGACCACATCCTCCTCCCCGTCTCCGCGTCCTTCTAGCGGCCCCCACTCTTTCGACCAGTTTGCTCAGAACCCTAACGTCTCTCTTTCTCTGAGCACAACTCCAAACCCTTCGCCCGAGGTTAGTGCTGAGGCTGTCCGTTCACCATCACATCCTCCGCCTCAGCCGCTTCAAACCCTCACAGTGTCAGCCTCTCCCATTTCCATTTCCCGGTCGCCCCCACAAGCGACCGATTCTTCCAAGGTCTGTCCGGTTCCTCCTGATCCCATCCCCGCAGGAGAGACGTCTCAGCAGATCCCTAGGCTGGGGGAACCAGATTTTATGGACGACCTCCAGAACTCAGATGACTTGCCCCTGGCAACAAGAGCCGTAGAGTATTCTGTCTCTTTCCGCCAAGACCTGAAGCGGAGGAGACATGAAGAGATAGCCGCCCCGGAAAAACGCGCAAAGTATGATTTCGGAAGGAGAGTGATTACAACGGAGAAAATAATCCCAATAGTAAAGAAGCCTCTCCGAGAAATGACTAAGGCGGACTACGTGCTCCAGACAAAGGAGAAAAGCTTTGACGACATTGATAAACGAGATGAGATTCGGACGATCATGCGCAAAGTCGACAATCTCTTTGTCAAGAGTCTGGAGGAGCAGGAAGAACTTTTCGCGTTGCGGGACAAAGTAAGGCAACTTGAAGAGGACCTATCTAGGTCCACTGAGCAGCTGGAAGCGGCGCGGCGAGAAACGGATGAATTCAAAGCCCAGCTAGCCGCTTCTCAGCAACAGGCCGCAACCGAAAAGAAAGCAGCCTCGGAGCAGATTTCTCAGCTCCAGGGAGTCTTTGAAGCAGGCACAGTCGCAGCTTGCAAAAAAAACATCTCAAGCGGCTGTCTTTTCAAAGACAAAAGTTAAGGAAATGAGGGCTGGTTTGCTGAGGGAATGCAAGCCCCATACCTTTAAGGCAATGGCGGTCCTGGACTTCGCATCTAGGATTCAAGAAGTTTCTGCCCAGGGAAAGCCTGTGGTAGAGGAGGCCGAGCGCCAGGCAAAGCAATGGCTGGACCTGGCGATAAACCTTCAGGAGCGCGAGCGCGACGGCGTCCTTTTTTCCCCCGTGTCCTCATTCGCTGCAGAATGGGCAGGTGCAAGGGTGACCTTGCACAAATATTTTAGAAAAGTTGAAGAGGTGAGAGTGGCCAGACGAATGCTTGACGCATTCGGACATGAAAAAGATATCTGTCTGGCCCCCTTTCACGCTCTTTCAGAACTTGGGTGTCCAGGTTTTGTTGAGAATGGTGAGCTCCTCACCCTAGATCGGGTAAAGAAGAATTGGCAGTCCTTTGAAGCAGATACGACTGAGATTGATAGCTGGACTGAGCCAATTCAAGACAGTCAGGTCACTCAGATGGTGTCCAGATATTCCAGGATCCGCTCCTATTTTCAGGAGTTAGAGAAAAGATACCTCACCATCGACCTGCACGCGGTCGCTGCTTTTCACGGAGCATTAGAAGACATAGCTGACCGCAAGCCATTCGAAGCGGAAGCCTGGCGCTCAGCCCAAGAGGCGTACACTCGCATGTGCGAGGCAGAAGCAGGAAATGGAGACCTTTCAGAAGGAGATACTGATGAGGCGACTGACAAAGATGAATCTGAAGAACAGTTGCCGCAAGGAGAACAGTTAGAGCAGCAAAAGGCAGGGGAGGCAAGTTCCTCTGCACCCAAAGGATGAAGGCATGGATTCTTTGCGCCGAGGCGAGCTCGACACCCCGCGAGCCGCCGTAAATGTTGTCACATTTTGCACGGGGTGCAATGTCTTCAATATTGTTTTGTAACAGATGTCTGCTCTTCTTTTCCTCCTTCCGTTTTTTCTCCCTTCTCTCCCTTTCCTTTTCTTTCCCATTCTCTTTCTCTCCCCCCATTTTCCTTGGAGTTCCCAGCTTGATTTTCCAGCTTTCCAGGCGGGTCTATCCGAAATTGGCTAAGTGCGGGTGCGAAGTTCGCACTTCGCCCAGTTTTGGTGCGAAGTGCGCACTTCGCCCAGTTTTGGTGCGAAGTGCGTACTTCGCCCAGTTTTGGTGCGAAGTCCGACTCCTCCCCACTTCTGGGCGCACCTTGCACTGGCAGACTGGCAGGTCAATGCAGAAAAAGGGTAAAATGTCGGAGCAGGTCCATATGGCGGCAGACACCAGTGTTCGCCTGTGCGCAGTTTGACTTCTCAACAGAGCCGGAATGCGCCCTTGACAGGTGTACAGTAGGGGAACAAACCCGGAATTTGACCAAGGCTTGAAGGCCCTCCCCGACTGCACTGATTTCTGCACGCATCCCAAGGAGCCCCGATCCCAAGCAAAGATGGATAGACTGCCCTCTAAGGCAGGCATGTGTCACACAGCATAACCCATCATCAGACAAGTGTCCAGCTTCGGGATTTGAACCAAGATTGCCGACCAAAAGGGATAAGCATGGGCTGCCCGCACCGCTCGCGTTAATAGCCTCATTCAAAGCTGATCCGAGGTTTCACCGCTCCAGCCTACTAGCAAGCTTGCCGACTTGAAGAATTACCCAGCACTCCGCCACGTAGCCGTCCAGCTTCCAGGAAGACCATGCTGCGGGTACAGCCCAGTCCGACAAAAGGTCAGCATTTGCAGCTCTTTCGCCGCTTCTGTCAGCTCATGTTTGACTGGGACTCTGTGCCCATTAATGTAACGGGTGGGACTCGGGCTATAAAAGCCCATCCGAAATTCATTGTAAAGGGTGGAAGGGGAATGTTTGTTAGGGAACTATCGTGCTTATTGTAACCATGCTTCTGCTTATGAATACAATCTGTATGCCTGGTTCTGTTTCTACTGTCTTTATTCTTTTATGCTGTCTTTCATTATATGCCTTAGGCCCACCTGTGTCGCTGCTCGTTAATTCACTTTGGCATTTGGCGATCAGGTTCCTCTAGCATTGCTTGCTTAAAGCACCTTCTCGTACTTCATTATTTAAAGCATTCATTATAAATTTGGTAGCAGTTCCATCGGTCGTGTGTGACGTTGTTGGCCCGTATCCGGTGATTGATGCGATCCCCGCCGTTAGTTCCTTGTAGGGAATGTTTGCTAGGGAGCCATTGAAGTCGTGCGGTTAAACTCTCTACCTAACACATATACCGGCTCGACATCTCTAGGTTTACTTTCTACCCCCGTCAGTGTACGTATCTGGTGATTGATACGATCCCCTGTTGTTAGTTCCTTGTAGGGAATGTTTGCTAGGGAGCTATTGAAGCTGTGCATACGCTGCTGGTGTATCGGAAGTACGCCTAGGTTTTGCAGTTCCTTGTCATGCTCTGTGTTTGTATGCAGTAAGTAGCGGTGATTGGTGTGTTCCCGTACTGTTAGTTCCCCCCACCAACCTTTGGACATATTTGTATCTCTTTCTGTACATTTTTCTCTTTCCGTTCCTTTATTTCTTTCCTGTTCCCTTTAGCTTAAATCAAGCCCCCTAAAAGGAGCCGGCCTTCTCCGGAGATTGGCTCGGAAGGCATCTCTTCCTTCCGGCCTTTCATGCTGGTGGGCGAATCTGGGCGCATTAACCAAAAATCCTTTCCTCATGGCAGATTCGTAACCAACAGCTCCTTCAACACAAAATGCTGTTGTATGCCTTGATTTTCTTGATGTCCTTTTTGCAAGGTGCACTTTATCCTTAATATCGTAATCTTGAAACAACAAGATAATGATTGAGGGTCCAAAAGATAGTGACAAAACATGCATATTTGGTATAAGGGAACAACAACAATTAGAAGCAAATTTTTACTACAAAATATGCGTTTGTCCTCCTTTGTGTTTAACTTGTCTGCATATAGGTGTAGGGTAAGCATAGGGGACAAGTTTGGCACTTTCATTAAAAGTAAGCTGAATGAAAAACAATTATCTTATCATCCATTTTTATTTATTTTTCCCTCCCTTTTTCAATTTTCTTTTTTGGTTTTCAATTGGTATGGGAATGAAATGGGCCCCACACGTATTACATCATGACTATGTTACCGTGGTATTTTAACGAACCATAGATTTTATTACGACAAACCACATTATCATGGCCCCCATGGGAGGTAAACCTTGGTGGGTTCTTTGTGAGCCAAACATTTTCACCATCGGACTTCAACCACATTGGCCTTATTATCTCTTGTTAAGAACAATACATATAAAAATTGTTTGATGATTGATGTTAAATTGTTTGTTATCCAATTAATATGTATTTTGTTAACAAACTTGAGGAGGAGTAAATGAAACTAAATTATAATAATAATCGCCACAAATGAGGAATAACCAAAATAGTACAATGGGACTCAAATATACAACATTTAATAAAGGGCATTATATTAATGTCCATAAATTACCGAAGTAGGTAGATGAAACTAAATTAATTTAATGGATTTTTTATCTTTTTGTTCACTAGAATGGGTATTCCTGATCTTTCTCCATGGGGATTCTTGCTGTAAAACTAAAACATGGCTTCATCAGCAATTACATTTTATTTTACTGTTGCATACTGTTAGGAACTGCTTCAAGGTGCTATGAATATTGTATTTGTAGCAGGGTCTAACTGGTTTAGCAATGTTGAACTTGTGAAACTACAATAATATTTTAACTACTGCTTTATTTCTTATGAATGTTTCTAGGATGCACATTGGATTTCTTCGGCGCATTAAGAAGGTGGACAAGAATCTTGCTCGTATAGTAGATTCTGAAATAGAAAAGAAGTTGGAATATGAAAGAAGGAAAGAGGTATCTGGACTGCAATCAAAGATTATATCTGAACGGTTAAAGTTGTCTATAAATAAGAAGAATGGAACCTCAGAACAGGGTCCCAAGCATATAAGGTTTGAGACAGATTCAATTTCAGATGATGATGAGGTTATGGGAAGTGAAAAAGTCCAAATGCAATCTGCAAAGAAGAGAAAAAGAGATCACCAACTTCAGAAATCGTCAGGTAGTTGTCCTTATCCTTCGGCAGCAGAAGAGCAAGCACGGTTGAGAAAATATCTATCAAAAGAGAAATCTATTAAATGTTTAGATGATGATGAAGATTTAGAGGAGTCAAAATTACAGAATGTATCTAAAAGGAACAGAAAAGATTTTCACTCCAAGAAATCCTTGTCTACTCACTCTTGCCATTCAACAAATGCACAGCTCGGGCAACAGCCATTTACAGCAGAGTTAACACATGTACGTGCTGAAAAAGTTCTGCTCACAGACAATGAGCTAATGGTATTTGTTGCAGCTTGGAAGAACATGTGCCAGGAGAGGCCACTTTTTCAGGTTCATGCATTTTCACTTTCCCTGGATACTAACAAATAAGGGGGTTTATCTTCTTATTTAATTTCACAGAATGAATTTTTTAATAATGAAGAAAATGAATGTTACAGAGTACTTCCGTTCTTTCTTTACTGTGCCTTTTCTTCATGTACTGAGCTAATTTTAACTGTAAAATAATTGAGCTTTTTGTTTTCCATATCTTTTACATGCAGTGATCACAAATAGAGTTGAAATGTCTGGATATCGTCACGGTATAACTAGTAAATCAACTATAAAAGTACATTTTATGGATTATTCATGCAAGCTGAAGGCAAGAAAATTTCCAGCTAATGATCAACTAAATTAGCTTTAAGATGTTCTCTTTTTGGTTTGGAAATCTTTCAGTTGTCTTTATGGTTTATCCATTTTCAGTGTTCTGGTTTTAGCTTCAGCTTGTAGCCCTCAACATTTGTGGTCATTTGTGAACGTTAATGTGATCTCTTGCTTTCCTTTCTCATGATATTGAAAACTTTCCTGGTTGCTTATGCATTCTATCTGTTAGATTATTTAATTAACAACAAATTTTTAATAGGTTGTATGGGATTGAAATGGGTTCCCACCTGTATTACATCATGACTACGTTACCATGGTATTGCAACAAACAACATAGTGGTGTTACAACTGGAAACTATGCATATATTGCTTGGCAAGATTTGAAACTGGGTCTCTACATTGGGAGTCCATGTTTTTAACCTCTACAGCTAATGCCATTTGTTATAGTTTTACAATTGGTTATGTGGTATTGAAATGGTCCCACCCATGTTACATATGACCACATAGTGGCATTACAACAGCTTGGTAATTATGCATGTATCACTTGCCAGGATTTGAACCTGGGTCTCCTCCTTGGAAGACGAGGAATTTAACTGGTTGAGCTCATGCCATTTGATATTTTAATCAACAACAAATTGGTATTTTGATGAAAGTCAATTTAGAGTTGGCACTGTTGTATGTCATTAATGGATTTGTCATTCACTTCAATTTATATGTATGCAAGTAGGTGTTCAAGACAATGCTGGAATTGCACAGGCCTGCAGCTAAGAAGGGATGGGATACCAAGAGGGCAGAGAAGGCATGCATGAAAACCATGAGGAGGTGGTACAAAGTTTTCACAATGCAGCCTGCTATTGGTCTGCTCAATGTTGCTGTAAGATTATTTCTGGCTTTTCATTTTATCTTTTCCTTAAGTTGCTCAAGATAATAGTTCCATATTATGCTTTGGAGAATAGACAGTTTACCTAGTGAAGTAACAAAATATGCTTGTTTATATTGGAACAAGAGATCTGCTGATTCTTTGGAGAATAGACAGTTTACGTAGTGAACTAACAAAATATACTTTTGAGTTGCATTGTCCTTGTTTGGTTATTTGTGGGATATTAATATAAACTCTTTCTTTTTTCAGTTTATTGCATAAACTGTTGTTCTCAAGCTGATGCCATGATATCAAGATTCTCTTGATAGGTTGCATGATCCTTACTGCAAATGAAATATCGATCGAGTGCATTTCAGCTTTCTCCCTGCTATTGTCATATTCTTTTTTTAGTTAAATTTGACTTCCCTTTAGCTCATAGACCCAAATTTGTATTTTGTATATAGCAACAAATAAAATAGAGAGGCTTCGTTTCTGTTACATATATCAGAAACAGATTGTCAGGTTGGTCAAAGATCTAGAGGAGGATCTACCAACTAAACCCTACGTAGATGTGGATATAGTGATCTCAATTGGTTTCTTCCCATAAAATATTTGGAACTTGGAGAGGGCACTTTTTGACGTTTTAAAGATCATCACATTATTTTTGCTAAGGTTGACTACAAATTGGCTCAAGTCACAAAAGCAAGAGCATCCAATAGGTTCTGAGGGGCCCTGGGAGTGTGAGCAACAAGAACTACATCATCGACAAAAGTCATAAAACCATGAAGACACGATGTAGAAGGCAACCATTGTCGACATGTGTTGTCAATGTAGATCCCAAAGGGTGGGAAAAGTGCATTCTTTGTTGATACCATTAGTGCTCTAGACATCATCAAAAAAACCAAAGGCTATGTAAATATGTTTGACGACAACATTACTTGATAACAACGATAAAAATATTTGAAATGCCAATGTCTTCTAGTCTTTGAAATAGAAGACATTTGCGATTAGTGTTGAAGTCCTTTTTAAAGTCCACAAAGTAGTAATAGATTTTGGAAGATCTTTTACTGGCCTCCTTAATAATGCCATGAAGATAAGATAAATCTATTTATGTCCATGGATGATCAAAGTAGGCCAATAGGACTGGTTGAGAAGAGCTGTTAAAATGCACTATGGCAAAAAAGTATAATGAATATAAGCTAAACCAGCATAGAGAAACTAGGGTAAATCCTAACACGACAAAAGTAATGACAAAGTAAAATTAAAGTAGTTTTTAACATGGACGAGGCCTATGCGTACAACCCTTTATGGGACGATGTGGTTACCCATATGGGACGATGTGGTTACCCAACTCTTTATCCACCCATTCCAGAGTATGTATACAACCCTACCCACTTTTGGATTTGAACCTTGGACCTCCTATTTTGAGTTCCAAAGTCTTGACCATTAGTCCCACTCGAGTTGTACAAAAGAGAGAACTAATAATCAAGATAATCGAGAGAAGTAGAAAAGAGCTCAAGTGGTATCAACTGTCAACTGTAATTTGTAGTGGGTTTGAAGTAAAAATAAGTTCATCATCAACAACTGTCCGAAAAGGGCCAATAGAGGATCCAATAATGCATTAAGGAGAATGGCTAGGACTAAGGGGGTTTGGTTGGATATGCTTTGGAGGGCATGGAGTCCAACTGCTTATGATTCTCCTAACATCTATGATTGAGGAAACATTAAAAGAAGATAGGAAATTGGTAAGCTGCATTTGTCTACAACTCTTGTTGTGTAAGCGGTGGTTAAAACCAGATGTTGGAGAACTGTAGTCCTCTTTTGCCACATGCATGATGCTTGCAACGAGGCTCAAGATGATTGGCGTGATGGACAACTTGCAGTAATAGCTAGTGGTGCTTGCAAGCTATAGCCAGAGTGATGTTGCGTAAGCTTTGGGTGTACTGTTTGGTTAAAATGCACCTCAATAGACTCGTACAAGAAAATATTTCAAATGTAAAGATAGACACCAAAACAACAACTCTCGTATCAACAATGAGATGTCATTATAAATGTTGACTACAATTGGCATTGCAAAGAGTAGGGCGCACTGGTTTGTAGAGGTGCAGTAATAGTGAGAAGAAACAAAAGAGAAGGCAAGAAGAAATCTTGAGTTCTTGGTTTCTCGGTTGAGAAGAGAAGCAACCCTAAGCTACATTTATACAAAATGTACAATATTACAAAGAAGTTGGAAGGTTAAATGCTTCAACTTCCAGTATGTCTTGATGGTATCGAGAAACAACCAAGAATCTACTTCTCATGCCTTGGAAATCTAAATGTTAGTTCTTAAAGTGTGCAAGTGGCTAAAAGAGTTGGAAATGGTTGTAACGACCGCTTGATGGCGATGCATGTCATTGATGTTAGACGTTTGTTGTACTCACACAGGTGCTAATGGCCGCCTAAGGTTTGGCACTAAAGTAGTCATGGCACCAAAGTGGTTTGGCACTAACACAGTCTTGAGACCAAAGCGGTTTGGTCCTAATACAATCTTGGCACCAAGGTCGGAGTTTGACTCTAGTGTAGTCTAGGCACCAAAGTGGGAGTTGGTGCCAACCTGTCTAGTGAGGGGTCCAAATTGGTGTGAAGGCTAATGCTTTGAAGCTGCTTTGGTGTTATGCCTTGAGGAACTTTGAGAAATCCCTGTTTTGCTCAAATCATTTGCCCCCCCTTGAGGAGCAACTATCCCCATCACATCCACCTCCAACTGTGGTAAAAGGTGCTTGAGTTGGTCAAGTGTGTACTACTTTGCTTGCAATAAAAAGTGACCTTGTTTCGCAACCCTGAATAGGTATTATCTCCTTTGGTGAGTTCTCTTGCTGTTAGCCTTGATCAATTTATTTTATTGTAACAGGTTCCAATTGTGCTAGGTCCAGATCAACTAAATGTTGTATTTCCATGGGCTTTAGTAGAGGAGGTAGGTATGGCTTGAGGAATATGGATGCATGCCCAAAAATGGCGGCAGGTCAAGAATGGAAGTGTTCTCTCGTGTCTGGTGTTGGATGGTATAAGGAGCATAGCTCAAAGGTTTCATCTTTTGTTATTGGTTAGAGAATTGTTCCTTCTTTAGGTGGAGGCAAACCTTATCCCCAACCTAGAATGTGTGCAGTGTCCTATGCTATTAATGTTGTTCCTTGTATTTTTGTTGTTGGTGTTGCAACATCCATTGACTTATGCCTAGATGTTTTGCACTTGTTGCAGGAACATTTCTGCTTTGCCAACTTCCTTGGCTTGAGTTGGTGTCATGTTGTCAATAAATATGTGGAAGGCGACGTCTATTGGGATGCTAGGTTGAAAACCCATACATGCTTAGAACGGACTATGCGTTCTGGAGGAATAAACAACCCTATTGTAGGAGTGTTAAATGTATATAGACTCTCATCCCACTTTCGTGGGTCATTATGATTGTATATCCATCGTAGATGTACTGACATTTTGTTGACCACCTTGGTTTGCCCATTAGTATGTGGATGGAAGGTTGTGAAATGTTGGAGCTTGGTGTCTAGAGCGTCTAGAGATGGCACTAGAAGTTGCTAAGGAATTGATTGTGTCTGTCTGAAACAATGGACTCAGGCAAGCCGAAGTGAACATAGACCTACTGGAAGAGCAGACGAGTGGTCTTCAAAGTGCCAATGCTTTTACTACATCAAACCATGATAGCCATCTTGTTAAACATGTTTGCGACAATGAAGATGCAATCATGTTGGTGCCTAGTGGTTGATAACCCTTGAGAAAATCCATGCTGAAGGACTTCCAAGGCTTGGAAGGTATCTACAATGTTGTGTAGAGCCCAATCTCCCTGTTTATTGGTTTGGCAATGTTGCATGGTGCACAGGATTTGATTTAGTGCTCCACTTCTTGGTGCATATGCGTCTAGTGAGAGTATTGTTGTAGTGTTGCAAGTTTCTTATTAATCCCAAAGTGTCCAACAACCTTAGAGTAATGGGCTTCCTAGATTAACAGCTGGCACGACGCACGAGATGGCATATAGATCTTTCCAAGACAATACAACAACCTATCCTAAGATGGTGGTTTGATGCTGACTTGCCTTTTGACAATAGACAAAGTCATCATTTGAGGGATATAGTGCTTGTCGGTCATTGGGTTCATGTCCTCTAGTGTTGAGGACAAACAATAGTGTCTGTACAGGTGGGCATCTTAGACAATTTGCTACTTGGTTGTCCTTTCGCTTGTAATGTCTAATCACAAGAGGGAATTGCTACAAATATGTCATCCATGTCATATGCCCAACATTCTTGAGCTTGTTGTGTGATGGAGGAATTGCAGAGGCCTATGATCCAAATTGGCTACAGTTTTCATATCCAAGATGTAGTGGCGTCATTGTCTTACAACTTGAATAATGTGGAATATTTTTGAGTTGCGTTTGAGAGTTTCTTAGAGTGGTAACCCATCTGATGCCCATGCTAGATTAGGATGGTGCCTAGTGCGAGGTTGGAAGAATTGTTCTCGAGCTTGAATGATTGCTTGATGATTGGCATAACTAGTATTAGCATAGAACAGAGGTGGCGTTTTAGCTCTTTGTATGCTTGCTATTGTTGTAAAGTCCACTGGAACTTTGTCTTCATACGCATGACTTGGTTCATTAGTCATGTCATGCTAGAGAATCCCAAGACGAACCTACGGTAGATGTTGGTGAGGACAAGAAAGCTCCTAAGCTCTGTTAGGTTCTTGGGTGTTGCCCATTCTTGAATGACACGAATCTTTTCTGGGTCAATGTCGAGCTCGAACGATTGCGTGATGTTTGGTATAACTAGTACTCGCGTGAATAGAGGTGGTGTTTCAGCTTTTCATACGCTTGCTATTGTTGTGAAATTCATTGGAACTTTGCCTTCCTACAAATGACCTAGTTCAATGGCCATGTGACATGAGAGAATCCCAAGACAAACATGTTGTAGAAGTTGGTGAGGCCAAGAAAGCTCCTAAGATGGGTTAGGTTCTTTGGGTGTCAGCCATTCTTGAATGGCATGGATCTTTTTTGGGTCGACTTGAAGTCCTTCTTGGTCGATTAGGTAACCTAGATAAGATATCTCTATAATGGCAAAGTACACTTGCCCATGTTAGCCTAAAGCTTGTGTTGGCACAAGGTGTCCAAGACTTGGCGCATGTGCATGAGGTGTTCTTCCCATGTCTTGCTTAACACAAGGATGTCATCTAGGTAGGCAATCATGAAAGATCCTATGAATGGATACAAAATGTCATTCATCAGGCACATGAATATAGTTGGGGCGTCGATCAAGTTGTAGGTAATAACCAACCACTTGTACAATCCTTGGGTCTTGAAGGCGGTCTTCGAGATGTTTGTAGGATTGATGGGAATGTGATATTATCTAGATTTGAGGTTGATCTTGGTTAAGTATTGTGCCCCTTGGAGTTGGTCCAATAAGTTGCCAATGTGTGACAAAGGATATTGGTTCTTGACAGTGATCTTGTTGAGTGGTTGATGGTGTAAATACATAGGCAACAAGTACCATCTTTCTTTGACGCTAGATTGTTGGCGATGTCATATGGCGATGAGCTAGGCCGCATCTTTCCTTGGTCAATCAATTTTTCTATCTGGTGCCAAAGCTCATCGTTCTTCTAGATTGAGCGACAATACAAGGGCCTATTGGAAGAGTCGGTCCTAGGATAAGGTCAATTTGTTACTTCATTGAGCTATGTAGCAAGACACCCTCAAGGTCTAAAAATCTGCTCGGGCCTTGCCCTTCAAATTAAATCAAATCCTTGGGGAGGCCCCGTAATTTTATGAGGTCAGTCGAGTCCTATATATAGGGTGGAGTGGAGAAAAGAGCTATTAACGAATGGATTGTCTAATATAGATGATGGGAACTTGTGGAGGGAGAGATCCCGTCATGGAGATGTTATAATGAGGTCGACTCTTTGAAACTTGGGGTGGGGGATGAGCTCCTTAAGTTGTTAATGGCCGCTAGGTGCAGTCTATCTCCTTGGCTTTGTTAAGATGAAAGTCACCTTCTTTTGGTGTAGGCACTCAGGAATCTTGTAGGTCATCTCTACGATGCACACTGACATTGCTGCAGACATGCTTGGTAGTTTTCCTTGTGATCAAAGAGGTAAGGTTTTCCTAGCAAGACATCGTAGATATCCAACGACACCACGTCATAAGTGAGTGTCACACATCAATTTGATGCCGTACTTGAGGGTGCATTGGCGTTGAACCTTGATACCTTGGTTGCAACGAAGCCATAAAGTAAGGTTGAGGATGCATCATAGTTTGGAGAACAAGAAACTTGATTGTGTCTTGTGAATGATGTTATTTTGGCTCCTAGTATCAATGATGATGTGGAGGGGCATGCCCTTTGCCCAACAATGGGTGTGAAAGAGGCGCTCTTGTTCCTCAGAGGGATTAGATCTTGAGGTTTTACTTGCCTGTTGAGTTCCTGTGGTCAGAAATGTTGTGTCTACCGCCCGTTCTTCGTTGGATCGGGATAAATAGTCATTCTCTATTGGATGGAGCATCAATATCTTTTGTTGAGCTTTGCACTTACTTGTTTTGTGTGAGTCTTGTAGTGGTTGCAACATTTTTTATTTGCCCTTTTCTTGCCTTTGTAAGGGAACTCGAGTGACATGGGCTTGGATGGCATAGAGGATCCCTTCAGCACGAACGCTTTAGGTGAGCAAGCATTTAGCAACTTCGATTTTGGTGTCAAGGTCCATTGTGAAATGGTGATTGGGACTTTATCCTTGGCTTTTGATTTCTCTAGTTTTGTTGCGAGGTAGTGCGCTTGTGCCAAAAAATTAGTGGGAAGGAACTCCATCTTGGATTGAAGATGGTAATGCAGGTCGTTGATGTTTTTGAGTACCATGTGTCTCTCATCTTCTTTGATGTGAAGGCGATTGAGAAGGCCATGGAACTTATCCCTATATTGTTGGATAGTTTGGTCTTTGTGTTGCTACAACTACTAAAAGTGCATATACTCGTCTTTGTAGTGGAGCAAGGGATAGAGCTGCTCACTAACCAGCTACACGAAGTTTGTCCAGGAAAATATAGGATTGCTTGACTCTTCTAGCCTACTGCTAGTGGCTTCCCACTAGCAAACAACTGATTTTGAAATCTTTCAAGCTGCAAAGGCAGTCTTGTCAGGGTCGGAGAATCGATTGGCGGTGTAGTATGCCTCCTAGCTGTTGAAGCAAAGTGTCCAACTCGTGACATTGATTAGGTTTGAGAAGATTGGAATTTTGACGTTGGTTTGCACATTTAGAGGTCCTTGACTCTAGAATGGTGTAGGGTTAGTAGTTGTACGCATGGTTCCCAATTAAAGCATGATATCCTAGAACTGCTTAAATAGAGTGATTATTTGTTCTTCCAGAGCATCTTGAAGTAAATTCTTGAAGTTTTGGGTTTTGGTCTTAGGTTGAGACGTTGAATTTGTCATTGCTTGGGTTCCTTTCAGGGGCAACATGCTTCAGGGTACTTGGATGCAGAACCTGATGTGACGCCTTGCTTCTTGCACCAAGCATGCATGTGCTTAGGCATCCAATGATGGATCGTATTAGAAGGTCCTGTGATGGGTAAGAGTGTCTACAAGGTATAATGGCACGTGAGGAGTGCTCCATCATTGTCTCTCTTGCTATCTTGACCCATGCATGAGGGCCCAAGATGATTGGCATGGTGAACAACTCACCGTACCAGCTAGTGGTGCTTGCAAGTTATAGCTAGAGTGATGTTGCAGAAGCTTTGGGCGTACTGTTTGGTTGAAATGCACCTCAATAGACTCATAAAAGAACATGTTGCAAATGCAAAAATAGACTCATAGGTGCTTTGTTCTACAGAGATGCAATAATAGTGAGTAAAAACAAAGTCTTGGGTTCTTGGTTTCTCGGTTGAGAAGAGGAGTCTCAAGCTACATTTGTATAAAATATACAATGCTACAAAGAAGCTAGAAGATGAAATGCTTGAGATATCATGCAAGGAACTTTCATGGGAGACCCATGTTTGGGGTTCCATGTTTCTGGGAGGGGATTGTTGAGGGTGGAGAGTTTGATAGAAGGCTTTTGGGGAGTGATGAATAGTGTCCAAGAGCTCACATTGCCTAACTAAAAAAGAAAAAAATCATGTTTCTTATATCAAGTGAGGGATTTATGTTTCTTTGTATGGAGGATACAACATTAGGCTCATGGATAATTGCAAAGTGAAGTTTCTGATGCATAGACTTACACTGTTTATCAGATCAACAATTCAAGGGCCTACAACCAATGTAATGAATTGACTCTGTTTGGGGAAAAGTACGAGGAAAGAATTCAAGTGCTCCTTCCCATGAGGTGTGTGAGAGGAATTCATATTTTTGTTATGGACGTGGTGTAATTAAGAGAAAAATTATTGGACATCAATTGCAGGTTGCAATGGCAACATAATCATTGGTAGATCAATGATCAGAACGAATTGTGGGATGGTGGGTAAGGATGGATAAGGGAGGGGAAGAAGATTAAGAGGGAGAAGGAGGAGAAGCCAAAGAGAGTCAATATGGATGGTCAGCGAAGGGAAGCTAACTAGAGACCTAATATTTATGATATCAGAAAGCAAGGCCCTATTGGCAAGGACCTAGTCAACCACACTTGCACCTCCATGCAGAAAACATGTGAACCTATAAGAGTCTGGAAATTGAGGGATTCCATTAAGCAACAAGAGGCCATGTGATTCACAAATTAAAATAAATGTTTCTCATAATCAGTAATAGGATGCTGCTCATCCATAGAGGTTCTATCAAATTCAAGATAGAAACAATGCACAGAACCAGCAACAGCAGCAGCAATAGAAGGTGACAATTAAATATGCAGATTTATATTAACAATGGCATATACAGTTTTAGCATTACAGTCTGCAACCCTTGTGCAGAATCCTCTTCATGACTGCATCATGCCCTATGCACATATGCACCAACATTCTCTCCTTATGTACCTATGCCTATCCAACATGCTATTGAATGAATGATGGGAGGGCTTATTTATACACCCAGAAATTAGTTACACCATCCAACTACTTGCTACCTCATCATTTCCCTAAATTACATTTCATATGCATTTAACTTGCATTTACATTCCCACTACAAGACAAACTAACTTATGTACGCACATTTCGTCAAAAACTTTGCGTACAACTACAAAATAACACAAAATACCAAAATTGATTCACTAAATGCAGACATATCAATTTGCCTGCCTACATCTATCCCCTCCTCTAAACTGGTCGGCGTCCTCAACGACACATGAGTTAAACACTGGGAATAGAAGCACTAAACAACGTAATAGAATCTCTTGTCACACTCCTCCTTTTCCTCCTATTCCATACATCGTTTGCAACATACTTCACTTTAGACTACTTCTCGCAACATCTTGGTCTTTGAGCGTGCACTCCCTTTGTTACAATCAGTTGTAACAACAACATGATCAGCATGACCATTATTCTTTGAATAGGCACTTCACTTTTTGGAATTAACCATAGCATCAACAACATCATCAACATGACGAGCATAGCCAACATGATGAAGATCACCTTTATGACTAACATGATCACCGTGATCAACATCACCAACATAATGAACATGACGGGCAATGTCCGTTGCCACCTGTGTCGGGGGTCAAGGGGCAGGACCTTGTAGGGCGAAACCTCAACGACAAAAGCATTGAACTTATCACTGCTTGAACTAAATTTTTCTCCTCATCAACATTCAGCCTTCACTCAACCCACTGAAACAACTTCCCCTCAGCTCTAATTCACTATTTTCTTGATCCAACTGACTACTTGTCAGCCTCTGGTGGACATCTCCCTCGTCGGACAATGCTTCTGACGACAACTCCTCTGATTGCAT
Source organism: Wollemia nobilis (assembly GCA_028583015.1). Lineage (NCBI taxonomy): Eukaryota > Viridiplantae > Streptophyta > Pinopsida > Araucariales > Araucariaceae > Wollemia > Wollemia nobilis. The sequence goes on from JAQPPZ010016822.1 coordinate 5,163,569, forward strand.
TGCCTCAATGGCAACATTGTTGGTGGCACTTTCTTAGACTTCTTTGACAACAGATCCTCTGATGACATTGTCCATGACGACAATCCCTGACGGCTCAGTCTTTGATAGATTAGGCTATGTCGGATCAGTCTATGACGGATGACTGATAGACTATGACAGATGACTGCATGATAGATCGACTCAAACAGATTCGTCCTAACAGATTGGCTGATGAGCTTTGACGGATTGGTATTGACGGATGGGTTCCTCCAGACGGATTGACTTAGACGGATCAGTCCTGACAAATGATTGATGAGCTTTGACAGATTGATCCTAACGGATGACGGGTTCCTCCTAACGGATAGGCTCAAACGGATCAGGCCTGATGGATGCTTGATGGGCTTTGACGGATTGGTCTTGACAGATGACAGGTTCCTCCTGACGGATTGCCCCAGACTGATGACGGATTGCTTCAGATGGATTAATCCTGACGACTCCTCCTCAGACGGCTTCTCCTCAGATGGCTCTTGGTATGACGACTCCTCACACGGATCCAGTCATAGTGGCTCCCGCTCAAACGGATCCACCTCAGACGAATCCTCCTCAGATGGCTTTGCTCAAACGGATCCACCTCAGACGAATCTTCCTTAGATGGCTTTGCTCAAACAGATACACCTTAGACGACTCTAGGCATGATGGCTCCTCAGACGGGTCCAGGCAAGACGACACCTCCTAAGACAACCTGACAGATTGCTCCAGACTGATGACGGATTGCTTCAAACGGATTAATTCTGACGACTCTAGGCATGACTCCTCCTCAGACAACTTCTCCTCAGATGGCTCTTGGCATGACGACTCCTCACACGGATCTAGTCATAGTGGCTCCTACTCAAACGAATCCACCTTAGACGGATCCTCCTCAGATGGATTTGCTCAAATGGATCCACCTTAGACGACTCTAGGCATGATGGCTCCTCAGACGGGTCCAGGCAAGACGACACCTCCTAAGACAACTCCTTTGCCATCTGATTGCATTCTCCAACCGTCCTAGCCTCATCCGTCTGAACAGTTTCCTGACAAAGCCTTGTCATCTGACTTTCTTCCTGAGTGCTCTTTGCCATCAGACCATCCTCTTGACGACACTTTGAAACTTCTTGAACTGTTTCAACTTCTTGCAGAAAGTCTTCGTCATCAATTGAAATCTGATTCACTTGCTCAATTTGAATCAAGCTCATCAAGTTCACCATCTCAAGCAGGTTCACTTCCTCAAATGCAATTGGCTTCACCACCTCTGCTTCCTGGCAAGGGCTATAACTCTTCTCCGACTCTTCAAACTCTTGATGAATCATTGGTTCATCTTGCTTTGCAGTACTTTGACAGTCATGTGCAAAATGCCCCCACAATTGGCATTGTCAACATTGCACAATGGGTCTACCCTAAGTGTCATACTGAATTCTTTGTTTGCGAGTTCGTCGATGGTTGGCACAAATTGTTTCAATAGTGGTATCCCTCCTTTGTACCATCTCCCTTAGTGTTGCATATACCTATAGTGATGATTTTGCATTCTCTAAGTCATACTCATCCTCAAAGTCATCATTCATCTCTTGGGAATCGCTTCCTTCCTTGACTACTTGACCCCAACACTTGAACGATGAACTACTCTCCTCCCCAAAATCATCACTCTCAATGTCTGAATCAGTCTCAATATCAGAATCACTTTCATCCTCAGGGTCACTCTCATCAGTATTAACATGATGCCAATACTTCGATGTTTTTGCAGCACTTTCCGAAATCAAGGCATATTTTAGAGCCTCATGGTATGATGTCGGAGGGAACATGCTCATATTCTTTCGATACGTAGGAAGAAGTCCATCTATAAACCATCTCCTCTTCAATGCATCAGATTGATTGTTTTCAAAATGGCCAAACACCCCACTCATATTTTTGTTGTAGGAACGAACAAACTCGTTCTCACCCTATTTTAGTCTATAGATTTCAACAATGACTGCATTGTCATTGTCAAACAACCGAAATTCTTGCACAAATGCATCGCGCAACTCTTCCCATGTCTAGTACTTGTCCTCTGGGAATTTCATGTACCAATCCATTGCGAATCCATGAAATGTTGTAGGAAACAACCACCTCCAATCTGCCTCATTATTTTGTCCAGTTGCGTTCCACATCATGCAACATATTCTCCAATGTCTTACTGGGTCTTCTCTTGATTCTCCATGAAATAATGGACACTTACATGATATGCCCAAATTGGCCTTCGGTTTGATAGGTTGGCTTGTTATTGGCTGCAATCGTTTGCATATCTCTCCCTTACACAAATCCTTACACACATCACCTTGCAATTGCTCTTCCGTTGTACTCTCATTCGTACCATGAAACATTCCAACCTGCAATTGCTCCAATGTTGGACTCTCGTCCCGTTCCCCATTGAGCACACTAACCTGTAGTTTCCCTAGTGCCGGACTCCCGTCTCGCACATTGTTGGACATGTCATTTGTCTTTTGCATCGATGTCGGACTCGTGTCTCGCTCACCATCGTGCACCACAACTTGCAATTGCTTCAACACCAAACATTTTGTGTTGGCATGTAACTTCTCATTGACACCTTTCGTCAACTGTTGCACTGAGTTTGTAGGACAATCTACCGTTTGATCAGCCCGTTGACGAAACCCTATCGTCTGATGACCCTCATGACGAATTTTTGCCATTAGGTCATGTTGCCACATTTTGCACGGGGTGCAATGTTTTCAGTTTTGTAGCAGTGTTGCTCTTCCTTTTCCCTCTTCCTCTCTTCCCCTTTCTTCTTCTCTCCCTTTTTCTCTCTTCCCTACATTCTCTTTCTTCCCCCCTTTTCTTGGAGCCCCTCAGTTGGATCTCAAATTTGACAGCAGTTGCCCTGGAAAATGGCTAAGTTTCGGTGCGAAGTCCGTACTTCGCCCAGTTTCGGTGCGAAGTCCGACTTCGCCCCTTTCTGGGCGCACCTTGTATCAGGCTGGCAGGCTGGCAGAAAAATGACTAAGTGCTGGAGCGAAGTCCGTACGGCGGCAGAAATCAGCTTTCACCTGTGCGCAATCCGACTTTGCAGCGAAGTCGGAGTGCGCCCTTGACAGGTGCGCAGTAGGGAAACAAACTCGGAAATACACCCAAGGCATGAAGGCCTTCCCGACTGCGCTGTTTCCTGCCTGCGCAACCCGATGGCGCTCTGATCCCAGGCGAAGTTGGATAAACTGCCTTTCAAGGCAGGCACCACTATCAGGCTTCCCTCAGGGACCACTATCCGCTTCCCCAAATCGACCAGATTCTACACATCGTTGTTGGAGCCCAGAGATTCTCACTTTTAGATGGATTTTCCGGCTACAACCAGATTTGGGTCAAAGATGAGGACCAGCATAAGACGGCGTTCACCACCAAGTGGGGGACGTTCGCCTATCGCCGCATGCCTTTTGGCTTATCCAATGCTGGTGCCACATTCCAAAGGGCCATGGACCTGGCCTTCCGAGAGCTGCTCAATAAGATCATTGTTATCTATCTTGATGACATGACTGTTTTCTCTCACCAAAGAGGGGATCATGTTTCCCACCTACGGCAAATATTTGAGAGGTGTCGAGAATTCGGCATTTCTATAAACCCGAAGAAGTCTGTCTTCGCGGTAAAAGAAGGTAAGCTGCTGGGACATGTCATCTCCGAGAAAGGCCTCGCCATTGACCCTGACAGAGCAGAAGCCCTCCTTCGCTTGCCAGCCCCCATTGATAAAAAAGGGTTGTGGTCCTTCTTCGGTCAGATTAACTTCGTGCGGAAGTTCATTCCGGACTTCGCACAGGTAATCAAGCCTATGGCCGAACTGCTGAAAAAAGATACAACTTACGAATGGACTGATGAGAGAGAGCAAGCCTTCGAGGAAATCAAGGCTCGAATTGCGCAAGCTCCGGTGTTGATAAACCCGGACTACTCCAAGGACTTCATCCTTTATGCAGTGGGAGAACCCGAAAGTTACGCTGCAATCCTAACTCAGAAGGGAGATGATGGCGAGGAGCGTCCCATAGCGTTCCTGAGCCAAGTGATTCAGCCGGATGAGGAAAAGTACAACTTCATAGAGCGGCAGGTTCATGCTGTTATGAAATCCCTTCGAAAGTTCAGGCATTTTGTCTCCCAGAGCAAAACGACTGTCTTTGTGATTCACCCAGACGTTCGAAGCTTCATCATACAAGGAGAACCGGGTCACAAGAGAGCAGGATGGATTGCAAAAATCCAGGAGTTCGACATCGAAGTGCGGCCCACCAAGCTTATCAAGGGCCGAGCCTTGTGTCAAGAATTGGCCCGAAGCGCTGTAGCCGGCATCTCCGCTTGTAAGTGGGAGGACACAACGACACGCGTCTACCTAGCCAACTCCTTATCGGAGGGGAGTGATTGGACAGATGAACTGGTGAGATATTTCTGCACCGGAAGATGTCCAGATCACCTGAACGCCTCACAACGAAGGAGATTTCGGCTAGGTGCACTTAAGTACACTCTTCGCCCCGAGGGGCTTTACTTCAAAAACATCGACGGCATCCTGTTGCGGTGCGTTAGAAAATCAGACCAGCCCAGGGTCCTCGGAGATTTTCATTCCGGGATGCCTGGGGGTCATCATTCTGCAAGGCCTACGGCCTTAAAAATAATTAGAGTCGGGTACTATTGGCCCACTCTATTTATAGACGCTTATGCGGTCTGTTCCAAGTGTGATCAATGCCGCAGGTTTGTCGGCGTAAACGTAAAAGCACCCCCGCCCCTTCAACCGATTCAAAGCCGAGACTCCGTTCCAAAGAATGGGGTCTAGACTTCATTGGGGTGATTTCGCCTAGTTCCTCCGCTCGGACACAAGTTTATTCTTACAGCCACCGATTACTTCACACGGTGGGCAGAGGCAATCCCGACCAAGAACGCAGACCAAGAAACGGTCATCAGGTTCATTGAGAGCCTGATTACCCGCTTCGGGGTTCCAGAGTCAATTGTGACGGACAATGGTCCGGGATTCGCAGGCGCTGTACTCACGGAGTACACTGGCAAACTTGGCATTTATCACAAGATGTCTTCTAATTACTACCCGCAGGGGAATGGCCTTGCCGAGTCTACTAACAAGAACCTCCCGAAAATCATCCGGAGGACCATTGATGTAAACAAGCGGACTTGGCATTTACTCTCGAACCGGGCGCCGTGGGCGGACGGAGTTTCATTCAAGAAATCCATCGAACGTCCCCCTATGCGCTCGTCTATGGCAAAGAGGCCGTCATGCCATCCCACATTGAAATCCCCGCCCTATGGATGTTGGACGAAGACAGAGCAAGTGGAGACCCGGTGGACGACAGATCGTGCCAACTCCCCGCAGTTGGAAGAAGACAGAGAAAAAGCATACCAGGCCTTCACTGATCATATTGCAGCCACTCAAGGCTGGTTTGCAAAAGGCACCACTGCCCGAGTTTTTAAAATCGGGGACCTGGTGCTGAAGTGGGACTCATATAAGGCAAAGCCGGGCAATCACGGGAAGTTTGATGCTCTCTGGGAGGGCCCTTATCAGATTGCCCGGGTGAACCAGTTCAATGCCTATGTACTTCGGGATATGGAGGGTCAGCTCCTACCTATCCCTGTTAACGGGTTCCACTTAAAAGTTTACCGCTGCTGAAGGTGCCCGAGTGGCCCTTCTTTGTAAAAATTTCCCTTATGCATTTTTGCTTTTCAAGCATGTACAGTTTCCAGCTTTCAGTTTTTTATTTTGTTTGAGCCAAACTGCGACATGGGAGAGAATACAGACTTCGCAGCGAAGTCTGTTGTCGCCCCTCAGAAGGGGCGAAGTTCGTGAAGGGGCTGCTTGAATGAAGAAAAAAGCAAAGAAAAACGGCTAAGTGTTGGCCGCTGCCCGACTTCGCAGCGAAGTCGGGCTGCGCGTCAGCCAAAGAGCGAAGTTTGAAGGGAGAAAACTGCAAGGGCACGAGTGATCGGACTGCGCTCAGTTTTGAGCGAAGTCCGACTTCGCGCGAAGTCCGACTTCGGCCGGCTTGCGCGCGAAGTACGAACTGCGCGCAGCTCGCGCGCGAAGTGCAAACTTCGCGCGAAGTTCGAACTTCGCCCGAACTTCGGGCGAAGTCCGAACGCGCTCCATTTTCTTAGCGCAGCTCGTGCACCCGGTCCCAAGAGGCAATAAAACTCTAAGTACTCGCCAATTCTTCCGAAGTTTGCAAAGGGCCGGACTGCGCTCAATCCTTGGGCGCAGTAAGAAAAGAAAAGGGAAACAGTCTCAATGCAAGTCGCAGTTCGGACTGCGCCCGATTTTTGGGCGAAGTCCGACTGCGCTGGCGAAGTCGGATCTCGCCCAACTTTGGGCGAAGTCCGATTGCGCCTTGTTTTCTGGGCCAGCTTGGACAGTTTTTAAAAAAAAAAAAAAAATGAATGAATAAAATATTCTAAAAAGTTCCAAGCCTGGGCCCAAGGCGCATTGCGACAGTTTGAGATGGGTTTCCGCACCAAGGGGTTTTTTCTTGAGCAGTGTGCCCAGATTGCGGCAGTGACGTCAGCCATGGCGCAGCGTTCAAGATAAATTTAATGATTGCACAGTCCTCAATGAAAGTGCAATCAAAGAAGCATGGCACGGCAGCCGGGATACATTTTTCAAAACATTCTCCTGCGCGGCCACCCAAGAAACATAACTCCTTCACTTGCCAGCCGACCTACCCCCTCCTGCGCGACATTAATGACGCTGTCATTATCTAGAAAAGGGGGTCAGATGCATCCAGACATGCCAAACTGTGCAGATTATTCCTGTGACTGTGCAGATTATTCCTGTGACTGCGAAATCTGCTGCAGACGCCCTGAATTTGTAATTATTGCTGTTTCGGAGAGATGGACAGAGGAAAGATGCCAATGCCAGCGCAATCCAGAGAAGGGTGCGAACCCGAGGATTTACCACGGCCAGGTGTTTTCAGAAGTGAAACACCGCCGGAGCGAAAGTCAAAGTCCCGGCCAAAGAAAGTACAACGTGGGCAAGCCCCACCACCTCCGGTAAATTACCTGGCGGGATACAAGGACGGCTCGTTTTCTATGAGCCTGACTAAGCTGCGGACAAATGTGGAGAGTTGGGCTGACAAGGTTTCGCCCTCTCACCATTTCGGGCCGGCGTACAAGTCAAACCTTTTCCGATTCTTGTGCCCTCCTGTCCATCAATGCCCGGAGCTGGTAGACCTGATTGTCAGACATTACAGACCAGCTACCCGGCAAATTTGCAGCTCCAACGGTAAACCCTTGTTCGCGCTGCGCAAGGAGACTATCCAGCCAGCTTTCGCCCTAGGGTTGGAGTATGACTCCAAGACAATCGTCAGAAAGATAAATCTGGGCGAGCAAGCGGGACGCTTCATGCATACAAAAAGGATGAGGGATTTCCTCAATTCATAGCTGAACGCCCCACTTGCACTGGACAAAGGCCAACCGGCCCCATGCCCTTGGCGAGGTTTCGGAGCAAATACTTATACACCATTCCGGCGTGGGTCCTCGGTCGCGACTTCGATGAGCCGGTACAGCCGCACTAGCCTAGCGCCGCGAATGTCTCCTGTGTGGAGAATCCTACGAACCAACAGCGCAGAGAAGTGGAAAACGCCCCATCTTTTTCGACTGGGCGGATTGGCTTGCATACGCCATCCACTCCAGCTTGGTGAAGCTCCAAAAAAAGCAGTCCACTGAATTTCGGTTCAGTTCCTTCCTAGCTTGGCTATGTTTGTATCATTTGCACTCCCGGATGCCGATCCCGAACCTGAAGAAGGTCAATGAGAGGGGAGAGCCACAACCCGTCTATGACTGGACGGATGACCTATACCGGAAAGGGTCTTACTACAAGTTTAACTTCAACTTTCTGGGATTGGTCATGTCAGTCTTTAGCGATGGCGAGATCCCTCGCCCCCCGCAGGAAATGACGAACTCTTTGCTGAATCAGAAGCTCGGGGACGTTTTTAGACTGACGCAGGGGATTGTGGTCAGAATCTACGGATTCAAGGGCAAACCTCATCTGCTGCCCTACTGGTGCACGGATCATCAGTTTGGGATGGAGGTTGCCCGTCAGATGGATTACGTTGAGGAGGAGTTCGGCCTGGGAAAGAAAAGGGGTCAGATCTTTCAATATCCTCTTTCCTGGGCGAACGTTGAGATTTCCGAGGTAGGACAACATGTCTATCTCGAGCAGGAGCTGTTTCGCATTGGCCTGATTCTGTTGCCGCAGCGCTGGAAGTACGACCCGCACGGGATAAGGGGAAAGTTCACGCATATCTGCCCCCGGGCGGATATAATCGAAGACAGATGCGATGTGGTCCATGTTGACCTCGACTGGGAAATTGACTTGATGGAAGCTTCGCCTCCGTGGCAGGATTTTTACTGCGAGGAGGTAGCATATGACCCCGAGCGAAACCCGGACCACAAGTTCTCTTCTCCAGTGTTTAAAAAATTCATCTCCAAGATAGCGAGCCTTAAATGGCCAAAAGAAAAGATTATTGAATGCTGGAAGATGAGGTGCCGCATGCAGCACGACAAATCCACCAGGAGAAATCTGGCCGTTGATGACGACTTTTCAGCTCTATATGACCAGCACCATGACAGCTGGCGGCCATTCGCATATCAAGATTACGTTCCCCGAGGTCCCTTTGAGGGTTATAAAGGAGGGTCTTCCTCCCAACAGTTGTACACTTCGGCAACTGCCAACGCGGGCCCAGCAGACATCCAAGTGGACCCAATGCAACCCGTGGCTTCCAAGGCGGCGCCTGAAAAGGCGAAGAAATTAATCAAGGTAACGCCCGAGGTGATTCCTCAGGCACAAAAGACGCCAGCGCCGCCAGAGAGCAGACCGGTTGCGGCAGACCTTCTGCAAGTCAAACCCCGGTACAAGTTTACCGTGGGAACATCAGCGCCTGCTGCACCTGCTTCATCTCCTTCCCCAGATCCAGCCATCACTCCGGAAAATAAAAAGAGGAAGAGAGTTGAAAAGATCAGGCGACCTAGTCTGACCGTGCAGCAGCCAGTCGCAGAGCCGCAGCCGCGTTCAGCCGCTCCAGAGATTGTTTCTCTGGACAGTCCCGAGCCAGCCATCGGAACCAGAATCGCAGACATCCATCCAGCATCGGCTCAGGCGGAGCCCGCAGGTACGTTTGCTGCCCCACTCCCTCTGGTCTCATCTAGCCCTACTCCTACTCCATCTCCCGCTCAATCCGAGCAAGTCGTGGCCGCATCTTCCTCCCCGTCTCCACATCCTTCTAGCGGCCCCCATTCTTTCGACCAGTTTGCTCAGAACCCCAACGTTTCCCTATCTCTGAGTCAAACCCCAAACCCTTCGCCCGAGGTTAGTGCCGAAGCCGTGCATTCACCGTTACATCCACCGCCTCGCCCGCTTGAAACCCTTTCAAGGATCGCCCGCTCCCATCTCCACTCCCCGGCCGCCCTCAGAAGCGGCCGATCCTTCCAAAGTCCGTCCGGTTCCTCTTGATTCCATTCCCGCAGGAGAGACGTCTCAGCAGAACCCTAGGCTGGGGGAACCAGACTTCATGGACGACCTCCGTAATACGGACGATTTGCCTCTGGCAACAAGAGCTGTAGAGTACCCTATCTCTTTCCTCCAAAACCTGAAGCGGAGGAGACCTGAAGAGATAGCCGCCCCGGTAAAGCGCACCAAGTTTAACTTCGAGAGGAGAGTGCTTACAACAGAGAAGATAATCCCGAAAGTGAAGAAGCCTCTCCGGGAAATGACCAGGGCGGACTACGAGCTCCAGACAAAGGAGAAGAGCTTTGACGATATCAACAAGCGATACGAGATTCAGGGAATCATTCGTAAAGCGGATAATCTCCTTGTCAAGAGTCTGGAGGAACAGGAAGAGCTTTTCGGGTTGCAGGATAAGACAAGACAGCTTGAAGAGGACCTGTCCAGGTCCACTGAGCAGCTGGAAGCGGCGCAGCGAGAAATAGATGAATTAAAAGCCCAGCTGGCCGCTTCTCAGCAAGAAGCCGCAACGGAAAAGCAGGCAGCCTTGGAGCAGATTTCTCAGCTCCAGGAGTCTTTGAAACAGGCGCAGTCGCAATCTGCAGAGAGAGCATCTCAAGCGACGGTCTTTTCAAAGAGCAAAGTTAAGGGGATGCGGGCTGGTCTGCTGCGGGGATGCAAGCCCCACACGTATAAGGCTATGTCGGCTCTGGATTTCGCATCCGGAATTCAAGAAGTTTCGCCAGTGGAAAGCCTCGTGGTAGAGGAGGCCGAACGCCGAGCGAAGCAATGGCTGGACCTCGGCAATAAATCTTCAAGAGCGCGAGCGCGATGGCCTCCAATTCTCCCCCATGTCCTCATTCGCCGCAGAATGGGCAGATGCAAGGGTAACCTTGCATAAATATTTTAAGAAAGTAGAAGAGGTGAGAGTTGCCAAACGAATGTTGGACGCATTTGAACATGAAAGAGACATTTGTATGGCTCCCTTTCACGCTCTTTCTGAACTAGGGTGCCCGGGCTTTGTTGAGAATGGTGAGTTTCTCACCCTTGAACAGTGAAAAAGAATTGGCGGTCCTTTGAGGCAGATACAGCTGAGATTGATAGCTGGACCGAGCCAATTCAAGAAAGTCAGGTCACCCAGATGGTGTCCAAATGCTGCAAGATCAGCTCCTACTTCCAGGAGCTAGGAAAAAGATACTTCACCATCGACCTGCACGCGGTCTCTGCTTTCCACGCAGCATTAGAAGAAGTTGCTGACCGCCGGCCATTTGAAGCAGAAGCCTGGGGCCAAGCCCAGGCCGCATACAACCGCATCTGCGAGGCAGAAGCCAAAGCTGGAGAGCCTTCGGAAGATGGTTCTGAGGAGGCAACTGACGAAGGTGAATCTGAAGAACAGTTGCCGCGAGGAGAACAGCTAGAGCAACAAAAGGCAGGGGAAGCAAGTTCCTCTGCACCCAATGGATGAAGGCATGGATTCTTTGCGCCGAGGCGAGCTCGACACCCCGCGAGCCGCCATAAATGTTGCCACATTTTGCACGGGGTGCAATGTTTTCAGTTTTGTAGCAGTGCTGCTCTTCCTTTTCCCTCTTCCTCTCTTCCCCTTTCTTCTTCTCTCCCTTTTTCTCTCTTCCCTACATTCTCTTTCTTCCCCCTTTTCTTGGAGCCCCTCAATTGGATCTCAAATTTGACAGCAGTTGCCCTGGAAAATGGCTAAGTGTTGGTGCGAAGTCCGCACTTCGCCCAGTTTTGGTGCGAAGTCCGCACTTCGCCCAGTTTTGGTGCGAAGTCCGACTTCGCCCCTCTTTTTGGGCGCACCTTGTAGCAGGCTGGCAGGCTGGCAAAAAAATGACTAAGTGCTAGAGCGAAGTCCGTACGGCGGCAGAAATCAGCTTTCACCTGTGCGCAGTCCGACTTCGCAGCGAAGTCGGAGTGCGCCCTTGACAGGTGCGCAGTAGGGAAACAAACTCGGAAATACACCCAAGGCATGAAGGCCTTCCCGATCGCGCTGTTTTCTCTCGCGCAACCCGATGGCGCTCTGATCCCAGGCGAAGTTGGATAAACTGCCTTTCAAGGTAGGCACGTGTCAAACAGCATCATCCATCATCTGACAAGTGTCCAGCTTCGGGATTTGAGCCAAGACGTGCCGAGCAAAAGGACGAGCATGGGCTGCACTACCTATGCCAGTGGCCTCATTTAAAGCTGATTGGAGGTTCTACCTGCTCCAGCTGCCCGCATTCCTGCCGAGAAGAAGTTCTACACAACACGCTGCCACGTAGCTGTCCAGCTTCCAGGAAGACCATGCTGCGGGTACAATCCGGTCCGACAAAGGTCAGCATTTGCAGCTCCTTCGCCGCTTTTGTCAGCTAGTGTTTGACTGGGACTTTGTGCCCATTAATGTAACGGGAGGGACTCGGGCTATAAAAACCCACCATGTTTTCATTGTAAAGGGGTGGAAGGGGAATGTCTGTTAGGGAACCATTGTAACCGTGCTTCTGCTTATAAATATAAATTGTATGCCTGGTTCTGTTCTCGTTGCTTTTATTTTTTATGCTGCCTCTCCTTTATATTTCTGCTTTACGTTTTCCCGTGTCACGGCTCGTTGATTCATTTCAGCATTTGGTGGTCAGGTGCCTGAAGCATTGCTTGTACTTTTGAACTTCATAGATTAGAGGATACATAGAATAGATGTGGTAGCAGCTCCATCAGTTGTGTGTTACGTTGCTGTTCGTAGTGGTGATTGATGCGTTGCCGTGCTGTTAGTTCTCCTTGTAGGGAGAATGTTTGCTAGGGGACCATTGTAGTCGTGCGTATAAATTCTCTCGCATAACACATATACCCGGCTCGACATCTCTTGGTTACTTTTCGTTTATGTTGTTGTCCGTAGTGGTGATTGATGCATTGCCGTGTCGTTAGTTCTCCTTGTAGGGAGAATGTTTGCTAGGGGACCATTGTAGCCGTGCGTACATCGCTTAATACGTAAAGTATACTTAGGTTTTGCAGCTCCCGGTCATGCTTTGTATTTATGATGCAAGAAGTAATGGTGATTGATGTGTTGCCGTACTGTTAGTTCCCCCCACCCAACTCCAATCACATTTGTAAATTCTTTCCGTTCCTTTATCTCTTTCCTGCACTCTTAGCTTAAACCATAAAACCCCCCAAGGAGCCGGCCTTCTCCGGAGATTGGCACGGAAGGCATCCCTTCCTTCCGGCCTTTCTAGCTGGTGGGCGAATCTGGGCGCATTCACACAAAATCCTTTCCTCATGGCAGATTCGTAACCAACAGTGTCATACTGGTGACGACACCCTATTGACTGATGACGGCTTCCTATTGAATGATGACGTCTACTTGCTGACTGATGATCCTCATGATGACTTCCTGCCGTCAGGTCATCCTGTTGACGACTGTTTATTTTGTCGACTGACTGATGGCTACGCATCTTATCATCTGAAACATCTGTATCTGTATGTCCTCCGTTTGCAATGTCTACACTTGCAAATCTGTCGCCAACAACGTCTATGACTGCAGTTTTCGCTTTTGTGACTGCAATTTTCGTGTGGAACTGCAGTTTTTTCCTCTGTGACTACAAATCTTCTCTCTGCAAAGTCTTCATCTGCATTTGGACGGCAGTATGCCCTGCATCCCATCTGCGCATCTTGTATGCACGTTTCATTAGACAGCCCTTCATCTGCATCAACAAACAAATCTTTGTATCTTCACCTACTTCTTTGGCTGCATTTCAATGCTCTCGGTGCACATCTTCCCAAGGGTTTTGCTTCTCAGAACTCCATGTCACCAGATTAGACCCAACCTTGTATAGGCAACGAAGCCAAAATGTAGAAATGGAATTTAACATGCTTACACACAATTCCACTTGTACTTAAATAATTGATCTGCAGTCATTAGAAATAATAATACACAGAAACAATTTACAGAACCAGCAACAACAACAGGAATAGAAGATGACAATTAAATATGCAGATTTATATTAACAATGGCATATACAATTTCAGCATTACAGTCTGCAACCCTTGTGTAGAATCCTCTTCATGACTGCATCATGCCCTACGCAGATATGCAACAACATTCTCTCCTTATGTACCTATGCCTATCCAACATGCTATTGAATGAATGAAGGGAGGGCTTATTTATACAACCAGAAATTAGTTACACCCTCCAACTACCTGACACCTCATCATTTCCCTAAATTACATTTCATATGCATTTAACTTGCATTTACATGACATTTCCCACTACAGGACAAACTAACTTATGACTTATGACTTTACCGACATACATGACTTAACATCACTTTATTATTACGTACAATATTATATTGCCACTTTATAACATTATTAAATATATGTACACACATTTCATCAAACACTTTGCGTACAACTACAAAATAACACAAAATACCAAAATTGATTCACTAAATGCAGACATATCAATTTGCCTGCCCACAACAAAGGACCTTTTGTGAGATTGAGAAAGATGAATATTTAGATATCTTTGATAAAGATCCCAATACAGGTCACAGTCTGAATGGATGACCAAGGACGAGGATGGTGGAGGCAATTAGCAAAGAACTATAAAGATGTTTGGAATGGTGGTGGGTTTCTCTAAATATGGAATTTTACATATATTTGGAGTACTTGATGTGAGCAGAGACACTTGTTGGAGTAGGCAATATCAAATGAGGCGTGCCACACCACATGAATTGCAAACCCCACTTGAATTGCACGTTTTGTACTTGAACATAGAAACCCAATAGTAACTACTAATAGGTGGGAGAGCCCATATAGGGATCTTGTGCGTTTGTAATAAAAGCAAGGTCTTATGGAGAGCCCATTACAATTCCAACAAGCAATAGAGGCCACATGTGCCTATTGGGACCTGAGGGCACCTTCAATTTGCAGGCCAAGGAAGTGACCACGCCAAAGGAGGGGACTCAAGAGGGTGTTTGGTGTTGGTGGAGGTTGGGGAAGAGTTTGCTCTTGGCTCTTAAAGCCCTCAAATGTTTCTCAAGGAGTTGGAGTTGTATGGAGAAGAGAGGTAACCCACAAGGCGTCTGGAAGTGTCATGGAGGAAAACACCGCCTAGGACAATAGGCTTTGGTAGAGGGGGCCAAGAAAGACTTTGAACTCAAAAGATGTCAAAGTCAACCAAGGGGGCTGAAAACCAAAGCAGTGGATAACCAAATGGGAAAACAAGTCCATAGCCATCATGTTAAAAATATAGCATTGAACGAGAGAGCCCCCCCAAAATAAAGCTCCCTAGCTCTGAACCAAAAACCCAAGGGGAGCATCGCTCGGAACCCGGGAAAAACCTGAAGATACATTAGAAACCCTACACCAACATTAAAATACGCTAAGCAGGCGCCAATAAGCACCCGACTGAGGTGGACCAAAAACCACAGTGGACGGCAGTGCACTAATGAGAAAACCGGATCTGCAGAAATGAAAACCGCCAAATAGGCAAAAATGCCGAAAAAAGCCCGTGCCAAACCAGATGGCTGGTTCCGCGGGGAGAAAAGAAATAACAAAAGAAAAAAGGGGGACTAAAAAACACGAACAATAAAAAAAAAAAAAACAATCAACGGGTAACACCACCCCTAAGCAACAAATAATACAACAAATTAAAAGCAACATACACAAAAACAGACAAAAAGAGAAAAACAACAACTCCACAAAACCACATTACAAAAAGCACCAACCTGAACAAAGACACAAACAGGCGGCAGCCAAAGCAACAGAAAGGTGGAAAACAAAACAACCCACCCGCCCACCAACCGCCGGAATGACACCCGACACCGACGGAAAACAAAAAACCCAACGAGAAAGAAAATACCTAGTGTACCCGACGCGTAAAAACAAGGCCTGAAACAAAAAACATGCCTAGCAAAGCCCCCAAAAACACCCACCGGCGCAAAGCAAAACCCACGCCCTGAAAGGACCCCACAAGCGGCGCCGCGAAACAGAGCCAACCCCGACACAATGCAGGGAACGAGATAAACACCACCGACGCAACCTAAGGACACAAAAGGCCGGAGGAACAATGGGAGCCCCCCCGAAAATGCTTTCGCAGAGCGAAATTGCCTGGCCTAGGAAGATGTGCAAATGGCCTTGCGCCTGAAAAGTGGAGCGCAACAGCCTTGCAACACTTAGTGATTTTTTCATTAAAACTGCTACTGTGCTTTGAAAAGTCAACAGACCTTGCGCTCCCTGTTAGCTGCGAATTTGCCTTGCGCTCAACCACTAGTGCGAAACAGACTGGGCCCCACACTTGTGCTAAAATTGACAGCTTAAGACAGTTTGAAAGCAATCTTGCCCAGTTTAGGCCTCGGAAAGGGGATTGCGCCTTACAGACAGGGCGCAAACAACCGAGGCGTGCCTATGTTTTCTCGCTCAAAGGTGGGTGTTGCTGTTGGCCAGCCAGAAATGGTTCTGCGCTTTAACCCTGCCCGGAAACTGACTTACGCCTTCTAAAAGACGAATGCTCTGCATGATAGATGAACAGAAAAACTGCGCCAGCCCTTGGGCGCAACTGACAAATTTTGACAGAGAAAGCAGGAAAGATAAAAAACATTTGTACAAGGAAGAGAGCTTCAGGGAAGGAGAAATTACAGCATAGCAAAATATACACAATGTTGTAGAAATACCAACACATATGCTTCTATCTTTGTGCTTGGTCACGAATTAAAGATGGCATTGTTGAATTTTCTTAAATGTCTTGAGAGGGACGCCTTTTACTAGGGTGATGTTGACAAATGTTTTTGTACTAGGCATCAATTTTTGCATATCTTGGTCAGCTCAGTTATGAATGGAGATAGAATACCATATTCTTGGTGATGATAGGGGTTATCACCTTTGCTGTCTTTGGTATCTGAAGACTGAAGAGCAGTTCATTGTCAAGTGTCTTGTCCATTATGATATTTTTTAGCATGTTCCCACTATAGATTAATGTTGGCACTTGGATCCATTGAAGCTCCTTTCTATCTTTGTTGTACCACAACTTGTATATCTCTCTTAATCATTTCTTTTAGCATGTTTTGGTTTATTCATTTTGGGTAATCCTCAAGGCTGTAATTTTATGCCATACAATTGTTCCACTTTCGAGTCATTTACACTAGATTCTTTACTCTAGTTTAGCTTATTTTTGTAGTAGTTTGTGGTTACTACAATGCAGTGTAATTTGTAACAACACTTTTTAGTGAGTCCCATTCGCCTACATTGGCCATATGTGGACATTAATAGAATTATCTTATCTCTTTGGGGGGGGGGAGGAGGAAGATTACTATTGCTTCTATAGAGGTATAGGTGGTTCAGTTGCCACTCTTTTTCATTATCTTAATCAAAGATGCTTGGCTTTGTAGCTTCAAGAAGCTATTGCTCTTTGACATTAGATTTTATAGGATAGATTGACTATCACTCAGTTAGTCACTTTGTTTTGTTTTCACCCTATTTTTTTTTGCCGAGAGCAATAAGCATTTATCTAAGTCTAGAACTTCCAAGAATGTTAATCTCAAATTAGTGCATCATTGTCCCCATGTCTTTTTTTTTATTTGTGGAAAACATCCCAAAAGGGATGCCACTTTCGGGTAAGACCCAAGGAGGCAGGGGTATCCATTCCGCCAAAAACGCCTAGGACTCGGACCTGGCCTACCACCTTTGACATACTCAAGGAGCAAACAAACACCCCATAACCAATTTAAAAATAAGTAAATAACAACAAAAATAATAAAATAAAATAAAAAACATGCTCCTTGAGTGTGTCAAAAACAAAAGCACAACCAAACACACACACAATAAGATAAAAGAAACCACAACACGAACCACATAGAAAAACACAAGAACCACATAACAAAACACAAACAAGACAAAAACAACAGAACACTACAAAGACATAACCCAAAAAAAACATGAAAAATAAACACAACCAAAACCTAAAATATTAAAAAATAAAAAAAAATAAAAATAAAAAACAACCAACAACAGACAATAAACAAAAACAAAAAACATAGAAAACACTCACACAAAAAACACGAATTAACACAAACAAAGAGAAACACAAGAACAAGAACGACAAAAACACAAGAACAATAACAAAAAACATAAAAAAACACAAAACAACAAAAACACAAGAACAACAAAAAACAACACAAAGAACACAAAAACAAAACAAAACAAAAGAACACACACACCTTAAAAAACTAAACAAAAAAAAAAAAAAAAAAAAAAAAAATTGAACATAACAATGACCTATCTAGACCAGAAGACTATTAAGGCAAGAAACAACAAAGGAAACAAAAGAAAGAAAAGAGTGAGCTAGGGAACTAAAAAAACCTGAATGAACCAAAGAGAAGCAAAAAAAAGCAAGAAGAAACTAGGTACCTTCAGAACTGGAGCCATCCAAAGAAATGATAGAAAGAAGAGCTTCCCTAATTTGCGAAGCCCACCATCTAGGAGGGTGGCCATAACAAGTAAGATCACCTTTGTCCAAAGCCCAATTAGCTAAAGCATCAACACTCTTGTTTTGATCTCCGACCACATGATTGTAATCAACTTTCAAAAATCCCATCTGGATTAATTGAATCTTCTCAATAATTCTTTTTATTCTCCAATCAACCTTATGATTCTTGGAAGGAGTCTTCAAAAGATTAATCATAAGTTGAGAGTCGGACTCAACTAACACCTTTTCCCATCCAACCTTAGTAGCCTCCTGAAGGCCTCCGAGGATACCATACCCCTCAACAAGGTTATTGGAAAGAATACCCAAATTCTCAGCAAAAGTAAAAACCAGGGAGCCATCTGAAAGTCTACCAATTCCTCCCACACTGGCTTTTCCAGGGTTCCCTCTAGAGGCTCCATCGGTATTGACTTTTCCAAAATCCTTAGGAGGAGGTTGCCAATTTCTTGTCCTATCCATCTTACTAATACTCACATTCCCTTTAAGTTGGTTGCCCTTAGAAGATTTAATCTTCAATCTTTGCATCACTTGATCCCATCTTTGGTGGGAGTTTTGGGGGTGATTAAGGAGTTGATGGACTGATTCAACTAAGTTGGCTATGGTCTTTTGCCAAATATAGTGAATATCCTTCCTATCTTGATTAAAAATTCGGTTGTTCCTTTCAATCCAAATATTCCAAAGAAGAATGGTAGAACCCATCCAAACTAACTGCCTAATAAAATGATCAACACCCTCTTGATTAGGCCAATCCCTCCAAAGCTGTTCAAAAGTAAAAAAATTGGACCACTGTAAGCCAAGTAAAGTGGCCATTCTCCTCCATAGCTCGAAGGCTAAAGTACACTCAATAAAAATATGGTTGAGAGTTTCTACATTCTCTTCACACATCTCACATCTAAAAGGGCCATGAAAACCACGCTTCATAAGTTGCTCACCGATAAGCACCCTACGATGCAATAAAAGCCAATTAAAGAACCTCACCTTAGGCCAGAGCTTTTGAGCCCACAATTGAGAAAATATGTCGAAAGAATGGTTGGGATTATTATGGCATAAGGTCAAATAACCTTGAGCAACTGAATACTCACCCTTAGTAGTGTTGTTCCATCCAAAACAATCTTTTTCATGGGACCAAGAGAGAGATCTCATATGAAGGATGCCTTGGATATCTTGTCTTTGCCTTTATGGGATTTGAATAGGCCAGTCCTCAATAGGGATCCAATATCTACCAACCTTTGAATTACCAGTATGGTACCGACGATAATTAGCCACCTTTATCCAGTTAGCTCGGTGAAGCTCCTCCATCCAAGGCCTCCAATCGGGAAACTGAGTTATCAAAGGCTTGTGACCATCCCAAGAATCTGTCCAAAAATTTGCCTCGTTGACCATTATGAATGATCCAAAATAAATTTTTCTTTATCAAATCCTCACCAGTCTTAAGAACTGCTAAAATGGGAGAACCTTTGGTAGGAAGTTGATAGCGAACAAGGTCTTCAGGACTTTTGTTCTCAGCATATTTAGCACGGAGATTATTGGCCCAAAGAGCATTGGGGTTATGCAACATCCTCCAATATAATTTAGCAGCTAAAGCTTTGTTGTTATTAATAGAAGACCGGAATCCTAACCCCCCTTTATTCTTAGGAAGACATAAAGTGTCCCATTTCACCAAGGCCCATTTTCTTTTCTCCTTAGTACCACTCCAAAGGAAACGATGACTGATTTGATCCAGTTCTCGAAGAACAGCCTTTGGAATATTCAACACGGAAGATACATAAATAGGAATAGCTTGAAGGACTGATTTTACCAAGGTGATTCTACCCCCAGAAGAAAGCCACCTGTTGGTCCACTTTCCAATTTTCTTCTTGACTTTGTCCAACAACCAATTCCAATCTTTATTTTTCTGCCTTTGAATATTTATGGGAATACCTAAATAAGTGATTGGAAGGGAGGTCTTCTTATATCTTAATTTATCCAAGACCATGGATTCCTGTCTAGCAGAGCAGTGAAAGAAAATAACTTTAGATTTGTCTTCATTGATCAACTGCCTAGTAGCCTTAGAAAAACAGCTAATGATTTGCTTAATATTAGAAGCTTCCTTAACTGTAGCTTTACCTAAAAGAGTAGAGTCATCCACAAATTGAAGATGAGAGATAGGTCTAGCTCCATGAGCAATGGTAACTCCCTCAAGGGTTTTGTTTTCCCTCTTTTTGGTTATAGTCCTACCCAAGCATTCAACAAGAATGATGAATAAATAAGGGGATAGCGGGTCACCTTGCCTAATACCTCTGGAAGCTGGGAACGACTGAGAAGGCCTGCCATTGATAAGAACTAAGTAGGAAACTGAAGAGATACATCCCATAATCCAATCCATCCAATCCTTAGAGAAACCAAATTGCCTCAAAACTTTGATAAGGAAGTGCCAATCCACTCTGTCATAAGCTTTGGATAAGTCTAACCGAATGAACATGGAAGGAGATTTTTGCATATCCATGGAATGGATGGCTTCCTGAGCAAGAACTATCTCATCTACTATTTGACGCCCTTCCACATAACCCCCTTGCTGCGGGGAAATAATCTTATGCAAAAGAGGCTTCAACCTTTCTGCCATGATTTTAGTAATGATTTTGAGAAGAACATTACATAAAGCAATAGGTCTAAAAGCTGAGATATGATCAACCTCTTGAGCTTTTGGAACAAGAGTAATATAAGTTTTATTGATAACCTTCAAAATTTCTTTGGCTTTCCTGGCTTCTTCCACCACCTCTAATAAATCAACATGAAGGATATCCCAGAACTCTTGGTAGAACTCAATGGGAAAACCATCAGGACCTGGGGTTTTCCCTTTTTGCATTTTAAAAACTACCTGTTGAAGCTCATTGATAGTAACAGGAGCAGTCAAAATAGAGTTCTCCTCAGAAGTGATAAGAGAAGGGATTGCTTGAAGAACATTTTGTTGAGAAGCTGAGTCAAGAGGAGTAGCAGCAAAAAGATTGGAAAAGTAATCAACAACAATAGAGTTCATGCCATCCCAAGTATAAACAACATCTCCAGAATCTGATTTCAGGGAAGAAATAAAGTTGTGAGATCTTCGAGCTAGAAGAGATTTGTGGAAGAAATTTGTGTTTCGATCTCCTTCTTTGAGCCATTGAATTCTAGATTTTTGCTTCCATAAGATTTCTTCTCTTTTTTCCCATTCCTCTAACCGAGTTGTGAGTTTAATTTCATCTGCACTTCTCTTCTCTGTGAGGCCATCTAAACGGATTTTCTTATTCAAATTTTCAAGATGAGCAATAACTTCATGTTTTTTTTATGAACATCCCCAAACTCTTTCCGGTTCCAAGTCTTGATTTTGGATTTAATGTATTGCAGTCTTTTGGCAAAACAGAACATCTTAGTCCCATGCCTAGGTTTACCTTCCTTCCACCATTGTTGCACACGAGGTCTAAAGGAAATGTCTCTAAGCCACATTAATTGAAAACGAAAAGGAGAGAAACTCACATTGGTTTTCCACATTTCCACCATGACTGGCCAATGATCCGAACCAACATTATTAAGAGTCTTCACTTTAGGAATGTGACCATGGATTAAGAAATTTTCAGAGAGCAAAAACCTATCCAATCTCTCCATTATACAAGCTAAGCCTTGCCTTCTGTTAGACCAAGTCATAAGGCCATTATCCGGTTGGATGTCCACAAGATGGAGGTTTGCAATATATTCGCTCATGAGGTCGGTGCTTTTGTCCAAATTTCTATTTCCCCCCTTTTCTCATCCAGAGAGAGGATGGTATTGAAATCTCCTCCGATCAAGATCCAAGCTTCGGGAAAATGAGAGATAATATGAGTTATATCCTTCCACTGTCTTCTTTTTTCCTCCAAAGCAGTCGGAGCATAAACAGTAATGTAGAGCATAATTTGGTTGGAATGTCTACTTTGAATAGCTATAGCCAACAGACCCCAACTGCCAACCATATGGTGAATAACTACCTCTTTTGGGTCCCAAAGACAAGCAATGCCACCAGAAGTCCCCCGGGAACTGAGGGAAACCACTTTTCCAGCTGGCCAAATTTTATTGGCAATTGAGTCCATATCCTCCATTGACATCTTTGTTTCTTGAAGGAAAACAAGATGTGGATGATTTATCTGAATCATTCTTCTAATTTCATTTTGTTTTGAAAGACTCCCTTTGAGTCCTCTAATATTCCAAGTGATGATCTTCATTAATACCAGGGCTAAAAAAGTTGGGAAGGGCATTAATCTTACCTTCCTCTACAAGCTTTTCACCTTCTTTTACCATATGATATTGATTGGTCTTGCGACCTGCTTTTTGATTAGAATCCATCTTCAGTTTTTTTTTCCCTGTTTCTTGACTTATTCCAATTGAATCTGAGATGGCTTCTAACCTTGAAGAATGCTCGTACACAACCAAAATTTTACTAGAGGGTTCAACGGAGTCTATATTGGGACCTGTATTATTTGAAGTTTTGACATTTAAAAGATTGTTTTTCTTGTGTAAATTTTCTCCCTTTTTTTTTCTGTTGAAAACCTTTGATTTGTTGGTTTGTCTCTGAGTTCTTCCCTTCATATTTAAATTGTGTTTCTAAGATTTCTGTTTCCATTATTTCCTCTTCCTCACTTGGGACATCATTTGTGGAAAGGATTTCAAACATATTAGCGAGATGACTTTGATTGATCCTTCATAACTGGTTTTTTCGAGTGTTCTTCTTCTTAGGCATTTGGAAACCTGCTTGAGTTTATATCTTCTTTCTTTTGATCAGGAATTTTATTTGGGCAAGCATCGGCCAAATGACCATATTCATGGCAAATTCTACAACGAAAAGGAATGTTCTCATAGTCCACTACTTGCTCCCAAGTGTCTTCCCCAAATTGTAATGTGATCTTTTTAGGTAGGGGTTTGTCAAAATCCATTAAAACACAAATCCGAGCATAAATAATATGTTCAAAATTTTGAGTACAATCAGCGATCATCATAAAAGTTCCTAAAGAGTTTCCAATTGAAGAAAAAACAGTAGGATTCCAAAATTCAATAGGGAGGCCAAAGAGTCTAACCCACACGGGAGCTATAGAAGGCATCTCTTCTTCGGCTTTAAATTTAGTATGCCGGGGCTTCATGAAAAGCCCTGCCCTTCCAAAAAACCAAGGACCCCCTTGAAAAGTTTTCTCTCTATCTTCATTATTAGCAAATAAAACAAGAAAATAACCATTTGGATAAATAGAGATTTGTAACTCACCTTTAGTTTTCCAGCTTTTTGCAGCCCAGACTTTGAAAGGAGATAGACTCGGACGAAAACCCACGAACCGACAAATTAGTCCTCTTTTTTCCAAATCTTCAATGCCAGTCTGAATGTTACCCATATCAAGCTTAACAATAGGAGTTCCATCAACTGCTTTAAGACATCCTGACTCCGTTTTCCTGGGATCAATCTTAGGCATTCTTAGAGGTTTATGGGAAGCCCTAAGATTGATATTAGCATTGGGTTGAGGCTGTCCACCACGGAGGGCATCCCTAAAATTCATTTTTGGGGCTGAGTTTTCGAAATTCTTACCCTTGACAGGGGTTTTCACAGTAGAATTATTTTGTGGGTGCACCTTAGCACCAGATTCACTTGAGATATGAGCCATTTTTTGATCAACTGCTTGAAACTTGTTTCGTGATCTCTTTAATCCTTGCCCTAGACGCCGTGGAAAGGTATGGTTTTCACTTTTCTTTTGTGCAGCAAATTGGAAGCCGTTGTCACTCAAGTTCACAGTATGATCTGTTGAAAGACAAATTTCTAACCCATCTTGGATCCCCTGCAACATTTCTTGCTAAAATATTGAGCATAAACCACAAAAATATTGGCCGCTAGGGCCCGAAGGCCCTAAAAACCAACCTCTGGAGCTGCTTGCACTCAACCCAGATGAAACCCTCGCATAGCCGCTTGCCAAAAATCTCGTTCACACATAGGGATGCGCTAGGATCTGTGTTGCTCCAAATGATATGAAAATTGGTGGAGACGTTCTAGGGTTTTTCAGGCATCTACCCTCAAAATTTCAGCTCAATCCGAGTCCGGATGAGTGAGATATGGCCGAAACAAGTTCGACAGTTTGGGCAGTCCTGCGAAAAACGTCCCTCCTCTAAAGCGAATTTTTTTACAAACAAGAACCGGTCGATTCGAGCAGGTAGGCAAGTGAAGCATCCATGGAGCCAAGAATCAAGAACTCGATTGGTTATAGATCTCTAGCCATATGAAGTCCCCAAGAAAGATAAATGGCTTAGATCTAGAGTCTTAACAATTTGAAGCCTAACTACCATTGAAGAATGAGCAAGTTGTAGAGTCGAGCTACAAGGGTGTGCAACATCTCATAGATTCTTCAAGATTAAAAAACAAATGAAATGATACCACCTCAGCATTCTATTGATTTGGCATGGTTTTCTCCTTGTAATATTCCCCCATTGTCCCCATGTCAAAGTTGTTTTTTTATATTGGTTATATGGGAATGAAATGGGCCCCACTCATATTATATTGCGACCACACAATGGTACTACAACAGCATTTTTGGCAATTATGCATGTATCGCTTGGCAAGATTCGAATCTAGGTCTCCTCCTTGAAAGTCGAGCTATTTAATTGGCTGAGCTTATGCCATTTGTTAAAAGATAAGGTTCACCCATGAGATTTGAATCTTGGCTTATGATGTGAAATGTTTTGCTCCCATCCACTTGCTGTAAATACCATGGTCTCTTTAAGGTTCACCCATGAGATTTGAACCTTGACTTATGTTGTGGAACTCTTCACTTCCAGCCACTTGTTTTAAAGCCCATGGGCTCCCATACCAGAGTTGTTGCCAGGGCTTCGGTGCCTTTTTATTCAGGCATGCAGTTAGATGGGTTTGAAGCTCGTGTTAGGTACTGACCAATTCTCACTTGTTTAGAAAGTGTAGCTAGATGGGACTTATTGGTTTCTCAAACATGGATATTAGGAGACTTTTGAGGGGTTAGACTTTATGCTTTCTCAAGATTATACAATCTAACCCCCAAACACTTGGCTATTCTCTTGGGAGCAACATTAGATCTTGAGTTGGTGCGATTATGATGGTTGGTTATCATGATGACTCTTTTACTTTGCACTCCATTATTGGCTAGAGTTGGTGCTTCGATCCACTTGGGCTCTTCTTCCTTTTTTGGTAGTTCCCCTTTTCTTGACTACTTGCAACATCTGGGTTTTCCCTTTGTTGGGTCCCACCTCACCACATTGAAATTTGGTGTTGTAAAATAATTTTCCTTTTGTGCATTTTTTTTGAGTTTATGTAATCTAGTGTGGATACATTCTTGGCTCCTACAAAGTGCTATTACAGATTAATTTCGATGAGTTGTCTAATTTGATTATCTGTGGGGATTAGTAAAATTATCTTATCAATTGAAAATTTAAACTGGGATCTATCTAAGGTTTAGCTAGAAATTGCACTCAATACTTAGAACATCATCCAAGTTGTAATTTCCCACTTGAAAATGTTTTATAATATAAGAGGAGATGAAATGGCTTTTAATGCCCTTTAGGCCAAATTGATTTGTAAAATCTATAAAAGTCTATTTACGAGTTCAGACGGCTGTTTCTATAGGTGTTCAGTCTCAAAGTGCATTTCCAAGCTTTATTTTATTTCTTGATGTTATGTGTAATTGTGTCTATTATTGTTGTATAACAGGTAGTTTAGAAGTTAATGTTACCTATCTTCTAGGGACATCAAGAGCGCTTTATGAAAATTATGTACAATCAAGGCAACTTATTTTTCAGGTTTTGTTTTTGAAATATGACACTGAATCTAGTGGCCATCCTATTTCAAAATTATTCAATGAAGTTGTTTGTATTGGCTTCACTTTTCCTTGGGCACAACAAATTTTATATGCCACATCCACGAATCGAGGGACTATTCAGATCCTGATAACTACATAACTATCATGATTAGGCACACATTTGCTAAGCTTTATGCCATAGTTCTGAGCATGAAACTCTTAGAATAGTTGGATCAGGTAAGCCTCTAAGAATCCGGAGGTCGTCCAAAAACAACCAGCGACTGCCTTATAAAATTTCTTGATAGCTGTGATAAAGAGCTTTGAGATGGCAATGTGCTGTAGCCTCTGAAACAAATATGTTTGGGAACAATCTTGAAGGCCTTTCTAAAGTCTACAAAACAACAAAAGAGTTTAAAAGACTCATAATGAGCCTCCTCAATAATAGTCTAGAGATTAATATCATGGTCAATGGTGTGATGATTACCTTTGAAACTGGGCTGTAAACAGCTTTGAGATACCAATGTCCTATGGTCTCTAAAACAAAAAATGCCTGGGAACAATGTTGAAGGCCTCTCTAAAGTCTACAAAACAGCAAAAGACCTAAACCAAACTGTACGTCCAAGAACTGCAGTCCTGTTATGTCTAACTCAAGAAAATGAAAAAAGTTAATCTGTAGTAGCGACTCTTGTGTCTAGACAAGGGTGCATAGATTTGTCACTAACATTCTTTAGAGTTGTAATGCTTATTATTCTTGACTACAGAAATAGAGTGAGAGAATGAAGTGATTATTCAAAAAGTAGTCGATCTCCCCTGTAATAACTGATGTAGTTGGGTGATAGCTTCCTGTAGGTATAGAGCCAAGCATTTTTGGTCAGGTTAGCTGAAAATATTAGCAAAGTGATCTACTTGAGTCTGTATACAAGCAATAACACTTCCCTTCAATCTCGAAATAAACAAGACACCTAAAGATGAAATGTTCTCCAGTGCCCACCTCCCAAAGAGAGCAAAAGATGACATACCCTATCCTCTTGAGGTATGGTGGTCTATCTTCACTCGCAATTGATGTGAGAACACTTTGAGTTGGCCAAGAGGAATCTTGAAGCTGTGTCCAATGTCATTGATATAACATGGAAGAGTAATAGTGCCATTATCAATCCTCATGAAATAAATGTAAAAAGCCAACTTAGGACTAAGAGTCTGAAATGAGGATCCCAAGTGATATGAATATATTATCAATAAAAATAACCTCGGGGTGCTTGATTAATCACCCTCTTATCAGGATTAAGGCAACGAGGAGCATTTAAAGAGTACTTGAATGGAAGCATAGTTACTAAATGTTGTGGGTCATGATTAAATCAGAATCAGACAAGATTGTATAGATTGTCTAGAATAGTCAGATTGAATCTGTCGTTTTGTACAATTAAAAAAAAAAATTCCAACAATGCTAGATTGAAGACATAAGGAAAAAGACCTAAAATGCGCATAGAGTGCATGGAAATAAGATATATATGATTAGTAGTTTGTCTAGCATCCACTTATCATCCATTTTTGCATATTATTGTTTTCTAATTCAGTTTTTGATTAATCCTGCTTGACACCACTAAAGGTTGCATGTGGATAGCAGTGCTCAAGTTTGACTAGGGTCAACCTCAATGGTTTGATAAAAAATCAACTTTGACATCTAATTATATATACTATGTTTCTATAAAGTAGCGCTTATGGATTGTTGTGTATCTTTATTTGATATAGGTTCTTATTTTCTCAATTGCATCTAGGTTTTCCAAAGTTTTTTAGAACTTTTAAATGTTCAAATTTGTTTTTAAATCTCGTTACCATGATATAGAACTTATTTAATTAAAAATAAAACATGAAATAGTTAATTTGTACTTCATATTTCTTTTGAGTATTTATCTATTTTGTATTGGAGTTTTAAAAAACTTTTTTAGAGATTCTAAATGTTGAGATTTTTGGGCCTTTTGAAGGAATCAAAATTTTCAAACATGGTAATTGTGGGTGGAGGTAATTGATCTGTGGAGAAGCATAGTTTCTGAAGAGCATCGATGATGATGACCAAAAATGCTACTAGAGGTAATTCATTCTAAGCAACATAACACCAAATATCGGTATGTTTTGTGGTTTGAGGTATAGTCACCATGGATCTAAGGCGATGAAGTTGGAAAATAATAATGAATATGCTTTGAAGGCGAAGATGATGAGTGGCAAACTAAGTCTGAACAATACACTGAGGAGCTATTCTTTTACCTTTAATAAATCATTGAAGCAAAATAGTTTGGACCCTCTGTGTGAGCCTAACCACCACACCATGGGCTTGGAACACAAATCTTAGATCCATAAAGAATTGTGGGTTTGTTGATACAATTATAGAGGTGTAGCTTTGTAGATATGTCGTGGAAGTGCTGCTAGAAACATTGGTGTTTCAACATAGAGATAAGATAAGCTTAATATCCACAGATGACCAAAAGTGGGCAAATGGGATTCGTTGAAAAAAGCTGTTACAATGCATTGGTTTTACCAAAAATTAATACGAAAATAAGCCAGAGTAAAGAATCTAGTGTAAATTACATTGAAGTGCAAGACCCATAGTGTTCCACGGGGACGCGTCCCCCCCCTTGAGGGACGCGTCCTCCCGTCCCCGGGGATGGATGGGTGCCTTTGGGGATGCCCCAACCGTCCCTAGGGACGGTTGGGGCGTACCCAAAGGCGCCCAGCCGTCCCCCATGACTGGATGCCCATACCCAACTTAAAAAAATAAAAAAAAAACATGAAAAAGTAAATTTAAAAAAACTAAAAAGGTAGGGGGTGGGACCCATTTTAAGTCTCACCCCCCCCAAACCCTAAACCTAAAAGCAACTCACTATATAAACTTATAAAGTTAAAACAAAGTTACAATTACAAACACTCATCTTTCAAGTTTCAACAGTGAAGAAGAAAAAGAGAGCTGGGATAGCAAAAGGAGGCAGCAAGGGCAAGGATAGCAACAGCAAGCAACATCAACAGCAAGGGATAGCAAAAGGAGGCAGCAACAGCAGGCAACAAGGGCAGGGTAGCAACAACACTAGCAGGCAGCACTAACAGGCAGCAACAGCAGAGATAGCAAAGGGCAGGGATAGCAACAGCAGGCAGCAACATCAGGCAGCAAAAATCCAAGTTTGTGTTGAAGTTTTCCAATTTTCATTACCTCTTCCAAGTCTGTTTTGAAATTTTCATAATTTTATTTCAATATTCAACATGGCCAGCAGTGAATCAGGCTCATTTAACATTAATTTGGAGGAGGGAAACCAAACTGAAAATATAAATATTCATGCTGCTACTGTTAGGGATTCAACCTCTACCATCCAACCCCAAACTTCCAAAGGGGACAGCACTGCTTCTAAAACCAGTTTTGAATGTCCATCACCAATATTAAAGACATTCATGCAAAATTGTTTTGATTGTGGTCAGGGGTCATTTCCTTCTCCTTGTACCTTATAGGGCATATCTATTATATTCCCCAAACTGCTTATATAATCTTGTATATTATGTTAATAACTATATATATATCTGCCCATGCACCAGTCTACAATCTGAAAAAAGACATTCAGTATGCCAGTGTTGTTGTTCTGAAAAAGTGAATGCCAAACTGACAGTGAGATATGTCAGCTCTAGTTTTCTCTAAAACAATAATGCTAAATCTATATCTCTATGCATATATGTGCAGAATCTTATGAAGTAGGCACCCTTGCTTTTGCTTAGGAATATGAATCTCTACGGTTCATTCATGTAGGTTCCAAGCACTAAAGATGAAGGTTACGGTCTTGTTTGAATTTAAGTGAACTAACATTTTGCTTTTTATAAATGTCACTTCAAGTAGTTTTCTTATTCAAATGTTTCTTTTATGCTTGCTGTTTTCTTAGTCATAATTAGTTTTTTAAATATTGGTTGTAGAGTGAGAAATTGTGATGATCTATCTGAAAATCCGTGATATTAAATTAAATCTGATTATCATTTTGCAGGTAAATTCAATGAAAATGGGGTTGTGGGACACTGTGCTAGAGTTAAACAAACAAGAAGTCATAATGAACAAAGATATTTATTCTAGAGCAGCTAGACAGGTTCAATGTCTTCAGGAAGAAAGCCCTATTCCGGTCGCTAAAAATGGTAAATTCTCAAAGTTACAAAATCAGACAGTCCATGTACATTTATTTTTTTCTTGTAGTTTATATTTCCTTGTATGTTATATGTATACAATCATCTTCTAAGAAGAATTGGCCATGATGT
Source organism: Wollemia nobilis (assembly GCA_028583015.1). Taxonomy (NCBI): domain Eukaryota; kingdom Viridiplantae; phylum Streptophyta; class Pinopsida; order Araucariales; family Araucariaceae; genus Wollemia; species Wollemia nobilis. The sequence goes on from JAQPPZ010016822.1 coordinate 5,193,576, forward strand.
ACAAGACTTTGAATGTGTCAAGTTATGCTGCTCAAATGATTTGGATTTGTGCTATATGATTACACCTATTATTGTCCAGAGTCCCAGACTGTGGTGCTTGAAGCCGCTGGTGGGTTTATGCATTTATCTCATGTTTAGTGATTCTGTTGTAATTTGATAATTCATTCTCCATCGTTTGGTCTAGGAGTTTATTCCAGACTAAATAATTGGTCATCTTTTACAAGACATTGTGATTGAATCTGTCAAGCCTGACGCTGCTGCTCAAGTGATTTGGATTTGCGCTATATGATTACATCTATTATTGTTATGATTGTTGTGCTCGAAGCTGGTGGATGATTTATGGATTTATGGCATATTTAGTAATTCTGTTTTAACTTTTAATGTGATAATTCATTCTGCATCATTTAGTCTTAGGTGTTTTATTCCAGACATGGGTATCTATATTGATGAGCACCTTCATGTTCGTACTCTATGTTTGTATTTATCATGCTCATGTGGTATGCTACGTGTTGTTACTTATTTTATATTCTGTATAAGATAATTTGTAATGACTTGTAGGTGTCACTTGGTCTTATAATTCTTGGATCAAATTGCTTTCAATTATGAAATATGGCTGCCAGTCAATAGATGATGCACTTCTATGAGGACCCTAGTATTTTAATCATAACTATGCTATTTGTTTTATTTCTTTATCTAAAACTGTTTATATTTTTTGGACAGGCATACGCTCTGAGGATGTTGTTCAACAACTGATAAATTTCTTTGAAGTTGATTGCCTTGACAATACTCGAGGAGGACAATTAGCCACCAAGGAATGGTTCATGGTGTTGAGAAAGATTTGGAACTGTGAAAAGTGGCTTGTGAAGCAATTATGTATCCAGGACTTTGCATCCCTAGGCTTAGGAGATTTTATCAGTTTCTTGGAAAATCATTTTTCTGAGTTACCTCAGAAAATAAGTAGCATGCTGACTCTGCATAAATACCGAAACTCACCACTGGTTGCTTATATTTCAAGGAACCAACTCTTGGACATTTTATCTCAAGCTGCATTCGACCTCGGTGACAATATGATGTTGACTAAAGAAAAAATTAGTGTTCTATTGCATAAGCAGTTTCCTTTGATCAGCTTTGAAGTTCTGGATGGCCATGCTGTTGAAGAAATTTTGAACTGTATTGCAGAATTCCAAAGTCATTCTCAGCAAAGAAAAACACTTTATTCAGCTGCGCTACTAGCAACAAACAGCATAAAGGAACAGTCAAGACATAGTTCACATGTTAGTGAATGGGCATCTGATTCTGTGCAAACAGCTGGTGTTGTTGGTCACATGACTAGTGGTGATGCGTTAAAGTGCTTGCTTAAAGCTCCCATGCTATCAGATCTTGAGGAATGGTCACATTGGGAGAATGTATTTGCTCCTACATTGGGTCCATTGTTGAACTGGCTGGAGAAACAAAGCATTAATAATTTGGTTTGTCTTGTGACAAGGAGTGGAAAAATGCTTCGCATTGATAGTTCAGCAACATTGGATGAATTCATGGCAGCCATAGTTAAGGGGTGTGCAAAGCAAACTGCAATTCAGTTAGTTTCTATTGTGTCTCTTTATGGAGGTACTCACCATACTCCTATTGCTCTCATGAAATCACACGCTTGTTGGGCAATAGATGCATTATTGAAGAATCTTGTAGAGAGTTCTGAACATGGAGGCTTTTTGGATGGTGGCAAACAAGATCATTGCACCAACTGTCGAAAATCATGGGTAAGAGGGACAGACTATGGTAGCAATTGTATACATGCAGCAGCTTTAGAAAAATTTCATATTTCTCTAGAAATGGTACACAAAGATTGTGTTGATAAATCTCAAAAGATTGCAACAACCACGCAGGCTATCAGGCTTGCTGCAAGATTTATATTAGATTGCCTCATTGATTTACCTCCGGAGTTCCGCACTTTTGCGACACAGATCTTCTTGCCAGCACTGGGTACATTATTAGCAGATGCATTTCAAACAATTTTGCATGAATGTCTTATCTCTGATGAACGCCTTATGCTCCATGAAATTGGGCTTTCCATTGGTATTGTTGAGTGGATAAAAGATTATCAAGTCTTCTATCTGGATCCATCACATGCTAGCATATCAGCCTTAGAATTCCAAAAGGCAAAGAGTAATGTGCTGAACAAAGAAGAACATGATACAGAGTGCAACTCTAAAATTGATCAGTTGGACGGTATTCATTGCTCAGATCTAAGTTCAATTGAGGGGGGGGAAATGGCAGTGACTGAAGTGCAATCAAAATATTTGAAAGATGATGTTGTTTTACGGGCCAAGTCCAATGACAGTGTAATATTGATGTCTAAAACTAGAGGGTTATTGAATGATGAGTCAATACAAATTTCAGACAGGAGTCAAGAAGAGGATGCTAGAAGAATTATAGAAGCTATTCGTCGTGAAGAATTTGGTCTAGATATGGAGCTCCAGTCTAACGAGACAGACCTCCTCAAAAAACAGCAAGCTCGATTGGGCCGTGCATTGCAGTGCCTATCACAAGAGTTGTATTCCCATGATTCTCATTTTCTTCTTGAATTGGTATGGTCCTATATCTACCAGCATAATTTCTATTTGAGATAAAATGGCTCTGTGTAATTTAAAGCTCACTGAAAATGAATTGTGGCAAGTTTGTCTATATTGAGGCTTAAACTTTCAGTTTTGATAATATGCAAGTTTGCTCATAAAACATTATTAAACGACTTGTTTCTAAACTTGTACATTTTTTAAAAATTGCCCCTTCTATATCATGGTAAATGAGATAACTTGTACTGTTGCAAGAATGGATTTCTTTTGGTACTGTGTTTTAACTCACTTCAATCTTAGTATTGTCTAAAACTACATATGCTGTGCTTGTTTCATCCTACAAACATGAAGTACACATAGGGAAGATTCACATTATGGGAACTTCCAATGATGGCTGGTAAACATCCCTGTATGTTACAGGAATATCATCACAAGAATCCAAATATTTCAGTGTGCTTGAAACTAAATGGTTTATATAAAGGACAGAGCATAAATATATATGCAATCTTGATCTTTATAACAAAATGGTATCACATGGTCTTCCAATTAGCTTTTCAATCTATGCATATAAAAGTGTAGTAACCATTCACCTTTAACTGATTGGGCTTGTAACAAGTGCTTGCTTCATCTGTTTGCTCCATATTATCGATCTAGGATTTTAAACTGATGCTTGGTGTTTGCCTTCCAATTTTGAGAATTCTAATGGTCTTTACTTTTTAGTGTCTTGGCTGCTGGCTTTTCTCTTCCTTTTCACCATTACTTTCAATCTTAGGATTACCCGCTTTTAGGTCCAATCTTCCAGGTTATAATTTAATGCTATGCAGTTGTTCCTCTGTAATGTTTTTCATTCTAGTTTCTTTACTTTGGATTAGCTTATTTTCGTAGTACTATTTTGGCTATTACAGTGCATTGTAACGACTCTTTTTGGCAAGTCCCATAATAATTATATCTTATCTAAGCCTACTTTCCCTGAGGTTTTCTTTTCCTTCATTGATTGTTTAATGCACTTCAACGTTGTATTGGTTATGTCAACCTTAGGATTTTTTTTCTATATCTTTACATTTTTGCTTTTGGTTTCCTAGGACTTGTTGGCAATTTTGCCACATTAAAATTTTTGATAAACTTTGGCCTAAGTATGGAGCTTTAAAGCGGCAAAGAGCAAGCTGAGGTGTTTGGGTTTTCGCGGGCCATAAACGGGGACGATAAAATGGATGAAATAAGCTTTGGATATTTCATCATTGCAGATCTTTTCGCTAGCTTTCCGATGATATATTATAATAGGCGATCGGGACAGCAGATCAAAAGTTATGGCCCCAGGAAGCAGGACCAGGAAGCTCAATTTCGGGCCAGAAAATTGACTAAGTGTCGGGCCCCGCCCGACTGCGCTCATCCGCCCAATTGCGCTCAAAGGCCCAAAATTTTCTAAGTGTTAGTGTTGCCGCAACCCGACTTCGCAGCGAAGTCGGGTTGCACTCTCAGTTTTGTGCGCACCTGGGCATCAGTGGAGCCCTAAATTTTCTAAGTGTTGGGTGCGCAACCCGACTTCGCAGCGAAGTCGGGTTGCGCCCTCAAGTTCATGCGCAGTTGGGCAACTTATTTGAAAAACGACTAAGTGTTGGGTGCGCAACCCGACTTCGCAGCGAAGTCGGGTTGCGCTCTCAGTTTTGTGTGCACCTGGGCATCAGTGGAGCCCTAAATTTTCGAAGTGTTGGGTGCTCAACCCGACTTCGCAGTTGAAAAACGACTAAGTGAAGTCGGGTTGAGCACCCAAGTTCATGCGCAGTTGGGCAACTTATTTGAAAAACGACTAAGTGTTGGGTGAGCAACCCGACTTTGCAGCGAAGTCGGGGTTCGCTCACTTACCTGCGCGCACTCGGGCAAAGAATGTCGAAGCCTGCCCAAAAATTTTCTAAGGCACGGAGGCCTCCCCAATTGCGCCACTTCCCCTTTGCACTGCCTGGTTGCGCTCCGATTTTGGGCGAAGTCGAGCAAGAAAGAAAATATGAGCTCCTAAGGCAGATTTTTCCCCTTATCAGATTCCGACAAGTGTCCAGCCTCGAGATTCGAGTCAGAGATGTGACGGGAGGTAGATGAGCGTGAACTGACAGATTGTACCGCATCTGCCCCCATTCAAACTGACTCAACTTCCCACCTACCGGATTTCCACGGAGCTGCCACGTTTTCAGGAGGACCTTGCTGCAAGTACATTCTTTACCCAGCAGAGGTCAACATCAGCCGCTTTTGTCAGCTTTTGCAGCTTTTGTCAGGTCTGGGATTCTGTGCCCAAAATGTAATCGGGGGGGAAATTGTGCTATAAATAGCAGCCTCATTTCATTGTACAAGGGTGGAGGGGGAACATATTGCTAGAGGACTCTGCTGTGACGGATCACCTTCTAATTAATTCAAAGCATCCTTGGCTCTGCTTCTTGTCTCTGTCTTTTATGCTGCCTTCTACTAGTATTTCTGCTTCATGTCCATTTATATTTTTGTCTGTTTGAATTCTGAATCCTGGATTTGAGCATTGGTGATTATTTGGATCTGGAATACAAAACAGAAGGATACATAGGATAGAATCGCAGTTGCAATTTCTGTTACATGCTTTGTTTTGATTGTTGTTGGTTCGGATGCAAATTTGCGATCGTGCTGCTTGTTCTCCCCCCACCCGAAACGCATGACATTTACATCTCTTTCTTGTTCCCTTGTCTTTTTCAATCTCTTTCCAGTTCCCTTTACCCCCTTTTTTAATCTCTTTCTTGCACTCTTATCTAAAAACCCCCAAGTAGGTTAGGAAAGGAGCCGACCTTCTCCGGAGATCAGCACGGGGGGCATCCCTTCCTCCCGTCCTTTCAATGTTGGTCTGTGGGTCTAGGGCGCATTGACACACCAAGTCCTTCCTAGGTGGCGGATCTGTGGCCAACAGGACTTGAGAGTTTTGTAGCCTAGTATATTAGGAATATCAAAAGCAGGCATGAAAAATACACATCCAAAGCTCAACTCATGAACAAACAATAACATTCAATCGTTACAATAATTGTATTTGATTTTTATCATGATAGCACCAAGGCACAAGGGGATCAAATCAACTTCAATATATTGACAATAGATCATCTTAAAGGGAATAATAATGACCCTTCCATCATACAAATTGAGGAATTGTATAGTAGTGGGTGGGGAAAATTGTTACAGTTTCACACAAGAAGAATTCTCATTTAGACTTTGTGTTATCCATTTTTACATGGAGTCTTGACATTGTTGTTGTTGCTACATTTTGCTAAGGGGTACAATTTTGAAAATTTGCTGCACTTTTTATGTTTGAATCCTCTCAGAATGGCACGATTTCCAATGTATTCACCAGCATGTATGACTAGACATAGAATTGAATGGCCTGCTAATAGAAATTAAATCTGCCTTGGAAACAATGCAAAAACCCTTCAAAACTGGTCTCATGCCTTCAAAACTGGTCGCTAGGCATGAGAAATGATTTGCAAATATTATTGTAAGAAACCCTAGCATAAACACCTCGCCACAATGCTGAAATGGTGGCCAAATGGTACGGCCAAGCTGTAGCTGGAAGGAGCTTAAAATGCAACAATTAAATCTGAAACCCTTCACCATGCCACCATGATCATGATGCATCTCAAAAAGTGGGTTATCAAAAGATGTCTCATGATCCATTTTAAATAATAGATTGTTGACCCACTGAAAACTGTCATTATTCTTATGCTCATCCCAATCAACCTGCTGATCCACAATAGTATTCTCTGACTGAACTAATTTGAAGTCCTCCCGTATGCTATCCAATTCTTTAATTACTTGTTCAATCTCCTTTGCTCTTTCCTTGTTCTCTTGATCTCTGAAATTTATGATAGCAGCAAGTTCCCTTTTTGTTTCATGTAACTCCATCTGAACACATGTCAAGGAATCTCTAACTGTGTTAAGCTCAAGAGTGAGCTCATCCACCTCAACCTGAGTTTCCCTGTCATGAAATAAGGCCTCATCTACAATCCTGATAGCTGTATCCTTGTCTTTGATCATGTGCGAGAAGACTGATTTCATTTCATGCATTGTACTCTCAAGTTTTTGTAAATCAGCAATGGAAATGTTTTTATTTGATTGGGTTTTAGGTGTCTTTTGGATGAGAGTTTCAACAAGCTTCATTGATTCATCCAAAGTAGATAACATGTGCACTTCATTTTCAGCTGACACCAACAACTTGTTCTTCCAGTTATCATCAAAATTATCAAGATCATGCAATATAAATGTACTGTTGATATTATTTAAATAATAATCAAACTTAGTTTCATAACTTTCAGCAGTGTCTATAAGGCTGCCTTGATCTTTAAGTGTCTCTTCATGGGGAATTACTTTACTAAAAAATTTGTCCTTCAAATCAAGGAAGGTGTGACTATCCTGAACTCCCTTATCCACATGCTCTATCTCATGAGAAATGAATTCGTCTTCAACACAATCTTCTGATTTGATTTCTTCTTCAGCAGTAGTCTTTGAATCTTCAACATCATCATCATTGTGTTTGGATTCTTTGTTCATCTTCTCAAGAAGTTTCATTTTTTCATCTCCATTTGGTTGTTGCCTCATACGTAAATCAATGTAATCTTCACAAGTCATTAGGGCACGAAAACCATCATCATGAGCCTTCCACTCCTGTTGGAACTGATCAAGTAATTCAGTGACTGTAGGCTCCACCTTTACCCAAGGAGGAATTGTCGGTGAAGAATCTGTCATCATAGCAGCCAACTGATTGATGGATTTCTGCAACTCTCTCTGACCTTGCCAAAACTCACGCTGAAACTTATTCCAATCACTGAGTGGCTCCATATTCATATCGGACTAACCAACTCTCAGCTGAAGAAGTTATGAGAAAACACACCAGAAATGAACCCAAACAGGCTGGCAGAATAAGCTGAGCTCTGATACCACTGTAATGACCCTCCCCCGGTCTAATTTTCAATTTTTTTATTTTGCTGATACAATTTGTGTGAAAACACAGACAATCCAGAAATATAGAGGTATTTTGTTTCTTTTTTTTCAAATATTGAACTAGGGCACAACAATTTCAATGATTTCAATTCTGGAAACATTAAATCAATACAATTAAATAAATACCTCTGTAAACCCTAGCTGATATGATCTCTGTATAGATAAATATGAAGGCTCAACCCTTCAGATTGGAACTCTGTGTGGTGTCCCCGCTCCAGATATTCCCCTATATAAAGCTTTGTGTCCCTGTGTGGAAACCCTAGCTCCAGAAGACTGAATAATGAATTTTGAATGTATTCCTTTTATGGAAATACCGTTGATTGGCCTGAGGGTAATCTTTCAACCCCGAAGTCAATGTCCCTGTAAGAGGTTACCGGCTCTCACAAGCTCCAGAATCTCTGCAATGTCTTTGCTAGAGAGTTCTCCAAAACCCAAAGGGAAGGAAGAAAAAATAATCCATGCATAATCCAAAATGATCTCCCAAAAGCCTTTTTAATCTTTCCTTTTAGGGTTCTCCCAAATTAGGGCAAAATTAGGGTTGTGCACACAAAATAATTTAATTTCTAATTTTTCTCTTATTTTCCCTCAACAGACCCCCTTGTGCACTACGTTCAACCACTTAAAGTTATTTTATAAAGTGGTCCCTTTTTACAACGTTATAAGTGACCCTTTATAATATAAAGTACAAACTTTATAAATATTAAAATAATGTCACTTAATGAAATTAACTTTGGCCATTAAAATACTAGACCTCCGCTTGTCAGAATGAAAAACTGTGAACAATTATGGATACCCAATTCGCCGAAGTGTAATCCTGCAGCTGACCCGTTGATCGAAACCTTTAAAACGACCACTGCTAAAAATAGAAATCCTGTCAAACAACCTTCGAACGAGCCCAAACGACAGTCAATCAAGAGCTCTCTAGGTTCCGTCAAAGATTCTGATATCTCTAAAGGCTCCCCTACATCCGATTTAGCCTACGAGAGCTCATGTATAGGCTAATCTGCTCTGCACACTGACTGCCTAGAAAAGGGGACATTGCAAGGTTTGCTCCATTTCGTAGCGATTCCCGGCCTCGCAACAGCTTTCCGGCGATTCCCGTCTTCGCTCCATCATCACTGCGACCATCGGCTTCGCCTCGTTCTTCGGTGATTGACAGAAGGTCCAAGGGTGCTAAAAAATCGGCTAAGTTAAAATTCCTCCCAAGTTCGCTCCCAAGGGCAGCGATTCCCGGAGTCGCTCCGGTTTTCAAGCGACTGACGACAGGGGTGGTCCAGACCAGAGTTCGCTCCAAAGCTAAGCGAACCCTGGTCTCGCTCGGGGTCCTGAGAGAACTTCGGCACCGGACTACATCTCGGGTTCGCTCCAGGTACGACGACCTTCAACAAAGGCGGCGGAGCATGAAATCGACTAGTTCAGGATCCTCCCAAGGTTCACCTTCACTTGTCAATAGGTTCAAGGATAAGAAAAAGCGGCTAAGGCATTAGGCTCCCAGTATCGCTCCCCAATACAGAGAACCCTGGAATCGCTCCGGCCTATGAGCGACCCACAGCATAGAGCGCCTCCCGAGTTCGCTCCGGCTGTCCAACGATCCCCGACCTCGCTTAGTCGCCGAGCGACTCTCGGTGTCGCTTCCTTCCTCAAGCGAGACGCAACTAAAAAGGAAAAAGGGCTAAGTCCAGCCTCTCCCAGATTCGCCCCACCTCCGAGCGACTCCCAGGATCGCTCTTCCACCTGGGCGATTCCCGTCATCGCTCTCATCCTGTGGCGAACCCCAGACTTGAGCTAGAAGCGGGCGATTTTGGGAGTTTGGTCCAGTCTCAGGTAGACCTCTGAAGGCAGGGTAGGTGGACGGTTAAAGGGCATTGATGGCACACAAATCCAGGTTTCGGCCCATGTCAGGTCCCTTAAGCACTCCAAGGGGTAAACCGCACCTGCTGCATTGATGAGACATGCCTCCTCAACTGCAAGGATAGTCCGGAGCCATTCTAGACACGGGTGAGCCGTACTCCAGGTACGCTGACAGCTGACAGAGGTTAAATCCCAACTGCTCTGGCAGTTTTGGGGATCTGAACGTCAATGTAATTTGGGGGGAAAGCTCTCCTATAAAAGGGAGTCCATTTCAATGTAAAAAAGCGGGGGAACATATTGCTAGAGAGCTGCTGTACTCACAACTCTTGCATCAATATAAAGAATCCTTGGCTCTGACTCTGTCTCTTTCTTGTATGCTGCCTTCTGTGACTATTTCTGCTTATGTCATTTATTTTTCTGATTGCTGTAATTCTGCTATCTGGATTTAGGCATTGGAAATTAAGTGAATCTGGAATTCTTACAAGAGGATACATAGGGAAGAATCACAGTGTTAGTTTCTGTTCCATTCTTTGTTTTGATTGCTGCTGGTTTTGAATATAAGTTAGTAATTGTGCTGCTTGTTCTTCCCCACTGTTACTGCTATGCCATTTACATTTCTTTCAGCATTTTTTCCATCTCTTTCCAGTTCCCTTATCTAAAAACCCCAGTTAGAATAGAATAGGAGCCGGCCTTCTCCAGAGATTGGCACGGAAGGCATCTCTTCCTTCTGGCCTTTCAAGGTTGGTCCGGGTCTAGGGCGCATATGCAAACCAAATCCTTACCTAGGGCGGAATCGCTGACCAACAGTTGTTATGGCTGGTTTCTTTTTCTTTGTTGTGCATGGCAAAATGGAAACAAAGTATAAGGTAAGAACATTGCATGATGAACAGCAAAACAATCTTCTTCAAAGGTGTTTTCTTAAACTTTATGTTCTTTGAGTAATAAAATTCATATGGTTCTATGTTTCTTTTTCTACTGGTTAGTGGGTCATTATCTCCTTATACAATTTATAATTTATTTCCTTTTTTTGGATTTGTTATCTACCCAAGGAATTGTCTTTATTAGGTAGATTGGGATAGATAAAGCCTACAAAATATTTCCAAAAAGTGTTCATTACTTGCTCAAGCTGGCTAGTTTATAAAGCCAAATAATCTATTGAAAAATGAGCAATTTACTGCTTTGCCAAACAGTGTTCATTACTCACTCAAGCTAGCTAGTTTCTAAGCATGAAAAGCAAATAAACTTTCTGAAATTGCATAGAATGAAGACAGTGGAAGTAAACAACTGAAATGCTCAGAAAAGAACATATATAGAACAACAAATAATACAGTGATTTGATGTGGGAAACCCTTTTTGGAAGAAAACCCATGACCAAATCGTTCAATTTGCTTTTTCGGTGCAAAATATAGACTACAAGAATTGTCATTGTCAACTTGGCCCTCACTGAGATGTACAGGCACCATGGCCTGTTTGCAGCTTCACATGGTGCCTTTCAGTGGTATCCTTGCTCTGTCATATATGGAAAATGCCTTACCCTGTTCATGGATTTCCAAACAACCCTCTTCTTGCTAGTCTTAACCAAATAAACCTCATCTAGCCTCCTCTTCAAAATTCAGGAGTGACTGTTAAACTGATGTTTCTTGATTATTGAGTTTTAAAGTGTCAAAATGCATGGAAATGATGTGTCACACTTTCCCTGCACATATTCCTTTTGACACCTGCCCAAATCAGTTTTAGGCCACATTGCACATGCCAACTCAACCCACTTCCTGCTGGCTTGTTATCTGGACTGTTCTTTTGGGTCTTTTAAAGTTCCAAACGGATGAGTTTTGAGCAGAAATTTCGCAATCATTTGTGCAATGATGTCAAACACCATCAGCATAAATTGTCTTATTTGCACTTCTCAAGAGAGAGAATAGAATGGATTATTTAGGTTGATTTCATTCTTCCTTTACACCCACCCCATCATCCTACACCTCATTCAGCTGGGCAAACTTGTATATGATACCAAGTGCTGTGTGTGCCGCCATTCCAAGTGAAAGCATTCAAGAAGCTCGCGGCGTGAACAGTGTTCGTGAACAGTGCTGCGTGAACAGTGTCGCGGAACAGTGCTGCGTGAACAGTGTCGCGGAACAGTGCTGCGTGAACAGTGCGGCGTGAACAGTGCTGCGTGAACAGTGCGGCGTGAACAATGTCGGGTGAACAGTGTCGCGTCGTGAACAGTGTTGAGGGCAAAACAATGCCACAATAGGGTTTCTACAATGCGGGCTTCTACAGGGCATTTTTGATCTATCTTCGATGCTTAAAAAGCGCTTACATTAGGCTAATAACCTTTTGTAACATCGGGTGCAAGTCTCGATCGCTTAATTGGGGGAAGTACTTGGGCTAATTCTCGCCCTAAAACTCACTATGAGGAGTACCCCAAGAACCCCTAAGTAACTAGTTTGAGTGTGTCGCCAGCGAAAAGGGTCAACGGCCCCACACCTTGTTAGTAGTTTTTGACCTTAAGAGTGTATACGAGGAGTTGTCGTTTAGAGGTAAACCCGTGGCTGGTTTCTTAGCAATTATTCCCTAGTGGGATAGTGTTGAAAACCAGAGAGCGGTACTTGCTTAGACAACCCGAGTGGCCGGTGAGATTTGCCTTAAGCCCATAGGAAGACTCAGTCTGGGGCCCATTTCTTCTCTACAAAACAATGTCCGTGAACAGTGTCCGTGAACAGTGTTGCGAAGTGAACAATATCACGGTGTGAACAGTGTTGCCGAGTGAACAATATCGCGGCGTGAATAGTGTGATGGAGTGAACAGTGTTGTGGTGTGAACCGTGTCGTGGTGTGAATAGTGTCGTGAAGTGAATAGTGTCATAGCGTGAACAGTGTCGCGGGCAAAGAAAGGAACAAGGGGTTTTTCAGGCGTGACAGCGAGCCCTAGCGTTGCCGTTTCTTGAGCGGCCCTAGGGCTTCTAGCTTAGTTATGGGGATTCTTGATGAAGGATGAATGGATGAGACGCGGGCTTCTCCCCTTAAATCTGACAAACGCCTTCACACTACATTTTCATATCAACGTTTGTCAAAACAACTTAATTCTCTCCAGAAACAACTAGACACACAAGCTATACTCTCCTAGCAAGACCAAGTGAAAGACGGTAGCCATATTATCATGGACCTCCAAAATAACTTCAAGATCAACAAGCCATTATTACTTAATTGCAGACTGCACATACCGAACAACCTCCTTAGAATTCTGCAAATTTACACTGAAATTGTAAAAATTCGAGATGAACAGACTATTCTTCTTGCTGAACAGGAACGTCTCAAGGAAGCGTCAACTGCACAAAGCCAAAAACTAGCCGACCAACAATCTTGGGTTCAGGTTGTAGCTGGAAAGAAGAACCCCCTCTCCCCCATAGTTGAGTTGGCTGTCCAGGCGAAATTTGAAGAAGAAAGGATCCGTAATGCGAAAGCACTCAATCTCAGGGTCCGTGGTGTGCCCAAACCTACCGATCCACTTCAAGCTGGAAATGCCTTCATTCACAACACTCTTGAGTTAACGGACGTTACTCTCGAGAGGGCATGGTTTTCTCCCGACTCCACATGTAATGTCCCCTCTCTAATCAACTAGCAGTTGTTGCTTGGGTTAGCCTACTCTCGGGTTCCCGTAGGCTAATGGTTGTGTGTGGGAGCCTTTTGGGGATGAGTTTGATGTTTGGACGTGTTGCTTTTTGTCGGTTGCTAGTTTCTGGAGTGGTTTGGGGTGTTTTGGGCCTCACTTACTATTTTTAGTAAGTCAGTTCATGGTGGGTTTTGCGAAATAGAGAGATGGGTTTGATGCGTTTTCCAATTGGGTATCCGTTTCCACCCTCGGTTGGTGGTTTCGAGCGGCATGGAGAAAAATATTAAATATTTTGTCGTTGAAATAACTTAAATTAAAGATTTAACTTTATATTTCCTAATGTATTTTGTGAATGGAACCAAAAAGGGGACATAAGGATTAAATTTAAAAAGTGTCTAATGTTATAAATTAAAATTGGGGCCCCATTTGAGAGACATAAGGGGATGAAATGAAAATGAATTAAAATTAAGTTTATTTGCCCAAGAGGGGCGTAGCCTTCTGGAGGAGATATAAAAAGTGAAATTCCTCATTTCATGCTCATTCTTGTTTGCTCATTTCATGAAACTGGAGACTTTGGCCTGTGCAAGGGTTTCAAGCTTTGTGAGGACGAAATCCCTCTCAAAGAACATCATCTTTGAGTGTGAGAGATCACTCTTGGTGATTCGGAGGCAGCTTCATACAAGGGTTGCAATTGTGCTTCAGCGGAGAGTCGTTTGGAGATTATTGCAGATCTTTTGGCAACATTTTTGGAGATTATTCAAGGAGAAATCAGTGGAGATTATTTGCAGATCATTTTGTTTTCATTTGCAGCAGATTTCTGCAGTATTGGCCGTACCACACTAGGGTTTCCAGCCCTACCTTTTTTCTCACAGCTCTCAACGAAGACACCAAATCATTTTGGGTATTTTGGCATTGGAGATGGCATGCCTGGGCGACCCTTTGTGGTGATTTCGAGCATTTTTGGAGGTGTGCACATTTTTCTATGCTAGACGTACCATTCCAAGGGGGCCGTACAGTTTGGGATTGCATTTTTAGTAGTGGCGCTAGTGTTTGAATTTTCTGGGTTTGGCTTCGGAGGGGATGTCAGCATCTGGGTTGGCATTATTATCTGCATCTCTGGTCTATATGACCATTCCATGTACCTCTGAATCCCTCTTGTTAATAATATATGATATTTCATTTCAGTTCAATCTTAGTTTATGTTCGTTTCATTTCATTTTCTGCATTCTCATTTCTTGCAAGCAAAAACACAAAAAAGCAAAACATCCCAAACACAAAAAAATTCATAAAGCAGAAAAGCAAAACAGCAAATAGGGGTGGGTTATTACACCCCATTGGTTATATGCTTCAAAAATGCAGAAGAGCGTATGAAGGCATTGAGGGCCAAACGGAAATTATTTACTCTTTCGAACAAGATATACCTTGATGAGGACCTTACGCGATTTCAGGTTGAGAAATTGAAGAAAGCAAGGGAAGAAGTAGTCGCGGCCAGGAAAGCCAACAAATGGGCAGTTATTCGTAATTTGCGTGCAGTGATTAGGGACTCTCCCCCACCTGGGTGGTCCAAACCCTTGCCTAGCAAATGACTCCATGAGTCCATAGGCACGAAAGGGGGGTGGCAGATAAGCTAGTTGTAGCTTGCTGGAACTGCAATGGTACGATGTGGTCTACCCCAGGGTTCCTATTTGATGTGAGACGCACGAGAGTCCTGAGCGGGCCCTACCAGTTATCTCAGGTTACTTCTGGTGGTCCAGTTGTCGGCAACTCACTCGACGCTCTAGGGGGTTCGAGGTTTAGGAGGTGTTGCTGCTCTTATCAAGGATAGGCTCTAGGGTTCGGTATCCCTGGTTTCGACTGACCCCCACTCTAGGTTTTTATGGATTAAAATCCACCATCACCCACCTCTTTGGGACATATACATTGCCACCTGTTACTTTCCTCCCACCACGTCCAATTTTGCTATCCACACGAATGGGGACTTTTTCCAAGATCTCTATGAGGACATTACTAGATACTCAGCTTCAGGGGAGATACTTTTGTTGGGAGATTTCAATGCTCGGACCGGACCTATGTAGGTTTCTCTTCATGACCTCACAACCGATGATTTGCAGACTTGGGAATTGGATCCTAAGGACCTTGGTTTTGCTCGAACCTCCAGTGACACTCAGGTTACTGCTTACGGTAAGCATCTTATTGAGTTGGGTGAATCCAATGGGCTAGTCCTTCTCAATGGTATATCTTGATTTCCAGATTCTGGTGGGTTTACTTGCTTTCCTCATAGTGGTGGAGCCAGTGTTGTCGGCTATGCTATTTCCTCTGCCACCCTTATTCCATTCATTTCCCGGTTTAGCGTCTCTGATCACCCTCCCCCTCTCACCGATCATTTAGTTCTTTCTCTTACGCTATCCGTTGGTTCCCTTCCTGTTACTCATCCCCCTTCCTCCCCTTTAGCCCCTCGGGTTATAATAGACTTTGACTATTATTATTCCTTTACCTACATGGACCGGTTGCGTCAGGTTCTCCCCAGGGTGTCTTCTCTTCCCGATGTTTCCGATCATTCTGCTTGCTTGGTCCAAACTATTTGGAAGGCTGCTTTGGACTCGTACCCCTCTTGCCACCTCTTTTCTACTGGTCTTGTCAAGAAAGTTGTTTGGAAACTTTGTACGAGCAAAGCAGCTGATTTGGATGGGTTATAGGCAGAATTTCTGAAGCACGGTATTGACCCTCTTGTTGGGCCTCTCACTGATCTCTTTAATCTCTCTGTCTGTTTTGGGTTTCTTGATTCTTGGACTCAACATATCATTCACCCCATTCATAAGGCAGGTGATCCCCATGAACCCAATAATTACAAGACTATCATGATTGGGCATATCTTTGCCAAGCTTTATGCCACAACATTGGATGTGCTTCTCTCCCGCAGGTTGGAGGAGGTGGGTTTTAGGGCTCTTGGCCAAGCTGGTTTTCGGCAAGATCACCAAACCATAGATCACATTCTAGTCCTCAGAGTTATTATCAAGGAGGCGCGTTCTAGGTCCTCGAAGGTTTATTGTTGCTTTGTTGACTTTCGGAAAGCCTTCGACACGGTGCCTCGACATTTACTTCTTGAGAGACTTCGGTCTGTTGGCATCTTTGGGAAACTCTTGACAACGGTTACACGGTTATATGAGACGGTGAAAGGTCGGTTTCGCTCCCCTCAAGGGTTTTCAGACAATATTCTTAGCACCATAGGAGTGAAACAGGGGTGCCCCCTTTCCTCGACACTTTTTGGGATCTTCATTGACGAGTTGGAGACTTTTATTAAGGAGAACGCTCACGCAGAGGATGGTTGCCTTCTTCACTATGTGCTGATTTCTATTCTCCTCTTTGTTGATGATGTTGTTCTTTTGGCCTCTTCCCCTGAGGGGCTTCAACGCCATCTGGACAAGCTTGCCGCATTTTGTGACTCGAGATAGTTGATTGTGAATCTTTCTAAGACCAAGGTTATGGTATTCAATACTACCAAAGAGGCTCTATCTCATCTCCATTTCTCTTTCCAAGGTCGAGAGGTTGAGATCACCACCTCTTATGTGTACTTGGGGGTTCTTTTCATCGGTCCCAGTTTTGGTATGAAATCCGCCACCCAGGCCCGGGTGTGTAAGGGATATGCAGCTCTGTCTTTGTTAGAGAGGAATTGCTTCAAAGCACATTTTCAAGATATATGTTAAGATGAGGATTTTTGATGCCTTGGTCAAGCCAACTATCACTTATGGGTCAGTGGTTTGGGGCCCTAGTCTTGGCCCGATTGAGTGGTCACGGGTTGAACGAGTCTAGACACTTTTTCTTCGACGATTCATTCGTTGCAAGGGCACAATCCCCCGCTCTATTATTCTAGCAGGGTTTGGGGCTTCTCTCCATCTTGAGATTATCTTCCTGATTATCGGTTATCTTCACAGGATCCGTACTTTCGGAGATACCCCTGAGGGTTGCAGGCGGTACCCTTACCGAGCCCTTACCTCACCCTTTGCTCCTCGATGGGCCTCTCTTCGAGTTCTCGGGGAGGCTGGAGGAGCTGGTATTTTCAAGTTTTTGTCCTCCTGGCCAGCATTAAGATACAGATAGACAGGCTCCCCCCTTTTTCTTTGGGTGTTCTCCCCCACCCTCGGCTTAGTAAGGAGAGGATGCTCCACGATATGCGGAAGGATGTTAGTCTCTAGTACACCAAATGCACTTGGATCTCTCCTCTTGCCCCTCTTTCCCCCAAGCTATCTTTCTACCACGAGCACTTCTTACAGATATAGGAGGGCAGAATAGTTCCTCCACAATACCTTCAGCAACACACAATGCATAGTCTTCGGATCACTATCGGGCAACTTAGGGTGTGTTCTCACCAACTCCGGATTGAGTCAGACCACCATCTTCCGACGGAGGAGCGGACTTGCTTGTTTTGCCCCTTGGGAGAAGTAGAAACCCTACACCACTTTATCTTCAAATGTCCCATCTACTACGAGATCCGAGGCAGATTTCACTGCCTTTTCAGGGACAACTCTCGGTCCCTCTCCACCTTCTTCAGGTATCCGGACCAGCGGTGTCTCGCACTTTACTGCAGGGAGACCACCCAATTTCGTCGGCAGAGGGGCCCTCATCCTAGCGGCTCTCATCCACCACAATCTCGACCCATCACAACCTACTTTACTAGGTCAGATGGACAGCAGGAGGATACCGGACGGGAACGTCACATTTCAGACCGTTCAGATAGAGGCAGGGATACTCGACGGTGCACCCGCGGTTCTTCGGGACTCCGGATCAATGATAGACAGAGACAGATCACCGATTTTTTCAGTGGAGATTCCTCGACCTTGACTGCTAGGAGAGACTAGGGCTCGTGGTTGTGGGTGGATGCCCTTATGGGCAGCCCCCCCCTTCTCTCTCTCCGTTCCTCGTAGTGTTCACTCCACTCAGCGTGCTCCTCGTGGCTTGCAACTTTCTTCTCTCCTCTCCTCTCTTCTTCCTTCCCTTTCCCCTCGGCCCGCCCCTCGGGTCGTGACTTTGTACTTATCATTGTTTCTTTTCCTTTTGTTGGGCACGTTGGCCCACTCGATTGTCGTTATGGTTGTCCTTTTCATAGTCCCTTGGGTCATCTTTGGCCCACCGTGGACATTAATAATATTTCATTTCTCCGGTGTGCGAAATCTAGAGCACACCAAGCATGGGGTTGTGGTTGCATAATCCAAGCTGTTAGAAACAGAACAACAAAGAGTTTGATAATTTTGAGCACATTGGTGAAGGATGAAGGTCTGTTTTCAACTTAAGATATGGAGTTGAATGTAAGCTGTCAAGAAAGGACAGCTATCTTTATCAATGTATGCCCAAGAAAAGCAAGAGAAAACATTGTCTTTCACAACCATGAAGAGTTTGCAGATATGCAAGCACCAAGAAGGGATGTAAAGCATCACCAATGTGAGAGAAGCATTCCAAAGGAGCAGCAAATGTAGAAATATCAGTCCCATCATGAAAACATTTCCAAGGAGAAGACTTGTAGACATGGTTACCATTATGTAGTAATGAGGCAAAGCCACATATGGGGTACATGGTAGAACCAAGTAAATCTAATTCTTATGACAGTAATTTAAGCAATATTCTATCAGAGAAAAAATTTGTTATCCACATCAAAGAACCATTGCACAACCAGATAAAGGCCAACTATTGTTAACTTGCAAGCAATAAGCATGTTGATGTAATTGGACGCAAGAAATCACGTGGCAACAAGAAAGAGCAAGCACTTGGAGGTCTATGCAAGCACTCCAACTAAGCACTTGAAACTCAAGCAAGCAAGCGCTCCAACTAGCACTTGAAAATCAAGCAAGCAAACAAGAATTCCAAGCAAGCACTTGACATCAAATAAGCACTGAAAAGCACTTGTGAAACCAAACAAGCAAAGCAGAGCATAAGCATCAACTTTGGTTGGGTAATAACTTGTAGCTCATTCATATTTATGAAATAGGCTGAAGCATATTTTGCTTGATGTTGATATTTATGATGCATTGTGGTCACTTGTCATCACTCCATTAAGCAAGGAGAAGCCTTAGGAACAAGTAGAACTGCACTTTTCATGCAAGATCAGATTATAGTGGTCATCCATTAGTTCATAAATGGGTACCGTCAGTTCATGAGGCTTTAATTCAAGTATTAAACCACTATGACTAGCATTGAGGAAGTTGTGTTGTTAGAAACATAGGAGGAAGCTTCTCTTGAGGAAGAGAAAACCTCGAGCACAGAGAAAAGAAGTTAATCAGTTGTATATTCCAGTAGAGGATCAACTAATTACGCTGTTGGGTGTGTCAGCAAACTTTGACAGAATCAGTTGAGTATGAGGACACCTGCATGAGAATGAGCCAAGACACCAAAGTGTCCATAGGAAACCATGTAAAAAGCAGAGGTGGAATCAACTTGATCACGATCAAATTTAAGCATGCAAAAGATGCAATATATTAGTTATGATCCCCTTGACAAAAAGTACACAACAGATCACAATGCAAAGCCCCACTTCCATGGAGATGTAGGAAAGCTATTCCATAGAGAAGTAAGGGGCTAAAGAATGTAGAGAGTGAGGGCTTTTTGAGGGACCAAAAGTCTGCTCACTGGGAAAGTATGATCCAAATGGATCCATGACAGGTCGCTTAGAAGCATGACAAGATGGTGTCAAGGATGAATGACCAAGTGAAGGTGACCCAACAAGTTCTTAAAGCAGGCACAATTGTTTTTTGGTTATAAACCCTTCAAATGAAGTCAAACTTCAACGAAACTGCGAAGGGAAGTTCTTGACATCAATAAGAATACTCAGAGTTAATTTGAGGTCAAAATGCATCATTTAATCCCCCAACCCCCAAACTAAATCTTAAAAAAGGAAAGAACAGTCAAGGCCTATAAATTGTATTTTGGGCATAAGTTGACTAAATGATGTTCAATTTGAGTGATTCTATTTTCAGGTGGCATGGGACTCAAAAGACTAATATAAATTTCAACCTAAAATACATCTGGTTGACCCTTCAAACTGAAACTTAGTTTATTGTAAATCCTATTTTCTCTCTCCTAAAAGCTCCAAATAAGATGAAATTTATTTTTGAAGGTTCTTTAAATCATTGTCCATGTGCCTAGCAAACTTCAGCATAAAATTTATTCATATGTGACATTAAAAAGGCAAAAAAAAAGTCCAGCCAACAAGCTGAGTGGGAATGGGCTGGTTTGGCACGTGCAAGATGGTGAAATTTTTTATTGGACAAGTGCCAAGGGAAATATATTGCCCTTTGAGCTGTAATGTATTGTCCTTTGTTCCTAGGTGTTTTATAACCCACGAGGTTATTTGCTTATGAAATGCTTGTGTCAAGCTCTTTGATATGTTATTTGCTCTTTGTTATTGTGTTTTGCTTTATATTTGAGCTTTGCATGGGTAGTACGCTACAGAATTTCATTGTTTCTCTACAGACTTGTTAATTTTGTTGGGGTGTCCAAATGAGATTGAAATAACAGCAATTCAAATTCTTTAAAGGATACAAGTTGTGATCCATTTTGAGTAGGCTTCAGAACACAATATGTTAAGGCATTGGCTGGTTTGGTGAAGTGGTGCGTTCTGTTGCTATCACAGAGCAATTTCTTTTGTGATTATAATTATTATCAGTAATGTTATTGTTTTGATATACTATTATTGCATATCTTCCGAGATGCAATATAGAAGTTTGTGTCTTTGGGATAATTAAGTTTCTTTCATCAATGATAAAATTGACTTCTAGGATAACAATACAAGTACTTTTCCCTTGTACATTCTTAATTTAATGAAATGTATTAATGGTACCTTTTAAATGTTGTATGAATGGCCTCATTTTTCTTGAATTCAATTGTTGCAGGTTCAAAATGCAGATGATAATCTCTATCCTGCATTTGCAGAACCAACTTTGGCATTTGTCCTACAAAGCACCCATGTTTTGGTCTTGAATAATGAATTGGGCTTTACTGCCAAAGATATTAAAGCTCTTTGTGATGTCGGCAATTCATCGAAGAAAGCTTCTAGTGCTGGTTATATTGGACACAAGGGCATTGGTTTTAAATCAGTGTTTCGGGTAAGCATGCACAGTATTTTGGGTGCTCATATTGATCACATCAACTAAAATATTTTCATTCTGACAAGTGCTAATTTGGAATACTTGTCTGTTTTAACTCTGAATTTATAATTGTTAAACTGCAATTTGAGCTTATCTAATGGTGCATGACAAATAGACTGGGATTCTCCCAAACCTCACATGATATCTCTTTACCTTGCAGACGACTTATATCTAATTAAACATTCTTTTGTCCTTTACACAGGTGACAGATGCACCAGAGATCCATTCCAATGGTTTCCATGTGAAATTTGACATAACTGAGGGCAACCTTGGTTTCATTTTACCAACCCTTGTAGCTCCTTTGGGCAGTCTTGACTCATTCAGCAAGGAGTTATCTGATAAAAAATTTAAATTTGAAGAGTCTCTTTGGAATACATGCATTGTCCTTCCGTTTAAAGCTTCTTTTCTGGATGGGACAGGAATGAGGTCTTGGGTGTCAAAATTTGCAGACCTTCATCCATCTCTATTATTGTTTCTTCATCGTCTTCGCTGTATAAAAATTAGGGATAGTGTGACAAACACCTTGAACATAATGCGACGAAAAGATGTTGGCAATGGTCTCGTAAATGTTTCACATGGTAAAGAGAGTACCACTTGGCTTGTGGCAAGTCGCAAATTGAATGCCTGTACTATGCGATCTGGTGTACAAACAACTGAGATTGCAATGGCCTTCACATTATGTGAGGACCAAAGTGGAGAGTATGGGCCAGTCTTAGAACAGCAGCCAGTATTTGCATTCCTCCCCTTACGGGCATATGGTTTGAAGTTCATTCTTCAAGGGGACTTTATCTTGCCATCTTCAAGAGAAGAGGTTGATGGAGATAGTTCCTGGAACCAGTGGTTACTTTCAGAGTTTCCGGAGTTATTTGTCTGTGCAGCAGACTCATTCAGGAATCTTCCTTGCTATCAAAGCAACCCAGGAAAAGCTGTCACTCTATACATGAGTTTTGTCCCTTTGCTTGGGGAAGTTTTGGGATTTTTCTCACCACTGCCAGGGATGATTCTTTCCAAGTTAAGGGCTTCTCCATGCTTACCTTTAGAGGGAAAAGATAAATCATGGGTTCTCCCGTGCAAGGTTCTACGGGGCTGGAGTGAGCAGGTACGCATCCTTTTACCGGACGAGTTACTCAATAATCATCTTGGTCTTGGTTATCTACATAGAGATGCTTACTTGTCAGACCCATTAGCAGCTGCTTTAGGTGTGCATGCATATGGGCCAGGAACCTTAATTGAGATAATGAAATCACTATGCAATAATATGGATGCTTTAAGAGACTTGGGTCTGAACTGGTTAGGCTCCTGGCTTGTTGCCCTTTACGACTGTTTGAAATTTCAACCTGGTGGGTGTGAGACTTACTTTCAAGTGAAACAAGAATCTGATTATCTAACTGATCTTCGTCAGATTCCATTCATTCCACTTTCAGATGGGTCATTTACCTCGCATGCAGAGGGTTCTATCTGGTTACCCTGTGATGTTACTGAAGTTGGAGTTGATACACATATTTTGAAGAATTTCCCTAGGTTATATTCTGAGCTAAGAACTGTACATTCTTCTCTTTTTTATGCATCAACCGTGGGTGATGCCACCGTTAGAGCCGATTCAGATGTGATTGTACGCATGCTACTACGTATTGGGGTTGGCCAATTATCAGCACATGAAGTTCTGATGACACATATCTTACCAGCTATGTCGAGTAATGAATGCATGACTAGGGATAAGCTAAGTTTAGCTGAATATCTGGCCTTTGCAATGTTGCATTTGCAATCTAATTGCTCTTTATGCTACTTGGAAAGAAAAAAACTAATTGTAGAGCTACAAAATAAAGCTGTCATTATAACAAATAATGGATATAAGCGTGCTACTTCTGAACCACTGCATTTTTCCAGAGAATTTGGTAATCCAATAGATGTGAAAAAAATTCTTGCAGGCACAAATGTGGTCTGGAATGAAGTTGATATTGTGTACCTACAAATTTTCTCGAGTGAAGTAGAGCCATTGAACTTGTCTCAGTGGCGCATGTTTTTCAAAGAGCTCGGTGTCACTGATTTTGTGCAGGTTTTTAATGTTGAGAAGAAAGTTGAAAATCAATCTTGTACTATATGGAAAGACACGGAATGGGAAGGATTTGTGAATGCAGAGGGTTGGACCATAAATGATTGGGAATCTCCTGAGTTAATAGATATACTGACAGCGTTATCAAGTTCAAGCACAAATCTAGAGCAATACTCCTGTCTTCTTGAAGTTCTTGATAATTTGTGGGATGATATTTATGGTGCTAAAAAAGCTACATACTGGTCTGGCAGTCCTGGTGAGAGGAAAATCAAGTGCACTGAAACTTCACTTGTCTTACAGATTCGAGGACATCGTTGGGTAAAATCAAAATTCGATGGGAAGCTTTATTTTCCAACTGATTTATTCTTTGAATGTGATGATGTTAAGTCTATCCTTGGCTCTCATGCTCCTTATGCAACTCCAAAGGTAATGCTGTTTTCTGTTATGTTTTCCACATTTCCAATTTGATGTCTATAGCAAGATATTTCATATTCAAGCAACTAAAAGAGAGCATTATATTAGCACACGAGGGAAAGATTGATAATAAGAAGTAAACAATTATTTATAGTTCATTAGGTGTTTATTTCTTGCCTGGTTGGTTAATGTGTAAACATAAGAGAATTGCTTTTTGCATTGTTTAGAAATCTTAGGTAAATTATGGTTCATGCATTTTCGCCTAATGGTTGTATCATTTTTATTATGATTGAGATGAAGAGCAGGTTCATAATAGAAAGCTAGTGGCAGATATTGGTCTCCGAACACAGGTTTGTGTTAGAGATGCCCTTGATCTTATTTATAAATGGAGCAAATTGAAGTCTATGTTCAAAGCAAGGTGAGGCTTCTCAGCTTTCCCATTCTGTATCTAATTCAATGTGAGATTTTCTTTCCTGGACATGCTACTTGTGGTGCTTTAATCTTTAAAAACCAAAGTTACTGTATCTGGAAATCCTACCGCTTCGATGTCATTATCTGCGTATCACATACAGATATGGATACAATACTTCTCGGATATTGTATCCAAATACAGGGGTATTGTATCTACGTGTATCCGAATACATGGATAGCGTATCCAGACGTTTTTGAATACACGGATACCATATTCAGACATCTAACTGCATGCCCTTATCTGGTTCACATCTAATACATCCTGATATGGCCTAGGCACACCTAGAGTTTTATTTATGACATGAGATTAAAAGAAAAATATGTAATTTTAAAAAATATTTTTAAAATTTAAAAAACAATGACAGTCGTCTCCAAAATTAATGAAAATATCCTGTTCAAAACTCACATGCATGTAAACTTTTTTGTGTTATATGTGTTTTTTTAACATATAAAACACACAAGCTTTTAACAACGTCGTATCCAGCCGTATTCATATCAGGAGGTCTTGAAAATTTGCTGGATCCATATCTGATACCATATCTGTTTCCATGCAATATAGCTAAAACTTAATCTGTTTGAGGCTGATGTAATCATTTTTTTGTGAGGAATAAAGTTAGTGCCCTTGTTGAAATCTAACTGTACTAGAATATCAAGTGCAATTAAGTTGGACCTGAATTTGTCATGAATATTCTCCTGTAGAAAACATACTTAAGTAATTGTTGAAGATTCTTTGAGCAATAGAAAACTGAATCCAGGATGTTGTTTTCTTTTATTGAAACAGGGCTTACATTTTAGCAAAGATGTGTCTATCATCATTTTCTACTTAAGCTATCAAAACTAGTTAATGGCCATAACTAGAAAAACCAGACAGCCTAATTTATATTATTAGATATCTGTGGTGGATTATTAAGAACTTATGTAGCTTGTGTTACATGGTAATGTGGATAAAATTCAATTCAAGGGCATCTAGTTTATTTTCACTATATTATCCATCAAATGAAATTTTCTCCTCTGTATTCTGTGACTTACACTTTTGCTGTGTTTACTGTTTTGGTTCCCTAGCTAACTTTATATTTAAGTTGTGCGCTACTGCTATACTTGTTCAAAGTGTTAATGGATAATCCTAACTGCCAAGAATTTTTTGCTTATTGTTTGCATTTGAGAGTATAACCATTCAGGTTTTTTCTCTTGCATTTGCTGTTGCACCAAAATACTTTACATCCATTCTCATTCATTTGAAACATTTTTGTGTTTCTATGTGCAAATTTAACAATTTTTCATTAGAATTTTTTAAAATAGGATGGTAATTTCAATTATTTGTGTCCTAACATTTTTTCCGGCTAAAATTAACATAGGAGAGAAGGTAGTTTTCGAATAAATCAAAACTTTTGCTGTGAGGTCCGTGATGGAAAGAACTTGATTTTGTGGATACATCTTCTTGAGGATGGCAGACAAGATAAACATGCCGTAATGCAACTGTATTTGAAAATTCTGATATTTCTAAAATTTGGCTTGTCTAGTCTAGATGTGTCAAGACAAGCTTGTCAACAATATTGAGAGTTGGTGCAACATCCCAATTGCTAGGCATATTCTAGAACACACATATGTTGTTACATTTGCTGTATTCCAGTAGGATTATGTGTATAATTTCCAAAAAAATTACACACACACACACAGATAATGTAACATTTGCTATATTCCTGTCTTATCGTCTATAAAGATTTTCTAAACATTTCCCATATCTGTATAAGATACTGTGCCTCTACCAATGCAACTTAACCCCTTTTTACAATATAGTCCTTAGTTTTTCTTTGAAATACTGGGGATTTTTTTTCTGTATTTCTTTAAACAAGAGGGTCTTGCATGCTTTTTGAAATATTCAGAGCAAAACAAAACAATCCTGTTGATTTTTGGAAACTACATGTTGAGACACATACGAACTATGGTTTATGTGGTCTTGTATACTAATACAAGTCTTTCATCCATTATTAGTGCCTACTTTGCTATGGTCAATAGGATTGTATTGTGTTAAAATTTGGCATATTAAGGAAAATATTGTATTTTCAAGGTCTCATATAGCTCGACTTTACAAATGAGGGAAGGGAATGTTGGGATATTCTCAATTTTGAATCAATAGAAGATCTGACTTGGACTAAATTTGGGAAGTTATTCTTAGGCAAATTATCTAGGGTGGTACCAGTGAAAGAAAGAATGTAACAAGAAATGACATCATTAATGTCTAAATTTAAAGAACAAACTAATGAGATTTATTAACTAAAAGAAAAAATAAAGTATCGTCAACGCAATAAAGTTCCCACATAAGAACATCAAAATCACAATCAACCATTGGAAGATTCTGTCCAACAAGGACCAAAAAAATAATTCATTTGTAAAATTTAACAACAAAAAGTTGTTTCCTATAAACAATTTACAATCTATTCACCAAGAGACTTCTACAGGTGATATTTAGAATGTCGACAAGTTTGTTACTACAGATAATGCAATTAGCAATTACAAGTGCTGTTTTCATATTGAAAATATCTGCTTGGAAAAAAAAGTATGATGGGCTGAAATTGTCTTGGGCACAAGCCAAAACGTACTCTGTAAGCCCAAGAAGATAATTGATCTCTGACCAAAAGTTGAACCTGTGGCTTTAAAACCTCTTGGAGGGACCATTACATCTCTAACGTGAAATCCACAAAGGATTCAATATACAATGTAGCATATAGAAGAGAGATAAATGAATGGATACTTCCTCATTCAAATGCTAGACGGTGCATGTGCACCTATGTGTATAATCCAATGGGTATAACGTAGGAAGTCATAAACCCTCCTACCTCTCTCTTAATATATAACCATTAAAATTATATAAGGATATAATATGATAAAAAGGTGTAAGATGTATAATCAGATAGTGGTTAGGTTCACTACGTTTTCTGACTCATCATGTATTTTCACTGTTATTGTTATCTTTTACAGAGCCATACCTTCTTTTTTGGTTTTGAATTTCAACTACTTTTTTCAAAGATGCAGTGATTTGAAAGTCCCTTTGAGTGAACTATCTCAAGTGTTTTATATTGATCAATTTCACATTCATCATATTTTTAAACAGTCAGCACTTATTGTTGAAGAAATACACACTGTTAACGAAAGTTATTCTTTAGTTCTTACGTGTTATTTTACTTCCATATTGATTGATTTTTACTCTGCATTTGAAAGTTTCACTTATTGCAGAAATTGTTGATATTATAAATAATTTATAATTTCATAAAATTTACAAGGGTATGACTTAAAAGTTGCAATCTTCTGGCAAATGTTTCAGATGGCAGACACGTTGTTTAAATCATTTTGATTTCTATAGTTATCTTGAAGGATGGATGGAAAGTCATTGGAATGTAACATCAAGTGACTTCACTATTTTTTGTTTTTTCAGCATTTCCCAAATGGAAAGACTTTATTCATTCCTATGGACTAGAATGGACACATGCAGGGAGGAAGTGGCTGCCCATTTCAGAGTAAATTCTTCAGTTTTTGTGCCACTTGTGGATGGATCAAATCCAGATGACACTGTTGAAGGAAGGTTTTTGCCAGTTGACCAACTTTATTGGAAGGATCCAACTGGCTGTCTTGATTTGTTAAAGAGGGAAACACCATGTTCTACTAAGCTTCCTTTCACTGATAAGAGGTGCTTAAGAGCCTTGTGTCATGTATATCCCAATATTCATAATTTTTTTACAAATGGATGCGGTGTGCAAGAAATCCCTGATTTTGATGGTTATGTTAAGATAGTGCAGAATATTTCAAGAATTGCTCGACCTTCACAAGCATACAAGGAGGTAATCATTCTTCCTTTGTGATTCTTAATTGTTTGTTGTCTCTTTGTTTAGAGCCCAGATCATGGATCTCAGAATCTTTCAAGAATTGCTTTAACTTCACAAGCATACAAGGAGGCAATCATGTTTTCCTTGTGATTCTTAATTGGTTGTTATCTTTTTGTTTAGAGTCTAGACCATGGATCTCCATTAGCTTTACACTAATATAATAAGTTCCATGTACAAGCAACTTATTGTCAAGGTATATGTTGAAGTTCGGTATAATAACCACTGGGAGTTGGTTATGAAGACAATTTTATGGGGATATACCAAGCCTAAAATGTATCGATATCATGGGACAAGCTAATGGACCATATGCACGCATACACACACGTGTGTGCACGTGCACAGACACACGCACACACACACACACATACACATATATGGGACGTATACATGCATAAATTGACAAGCATATTCACAGAAGTTGCATTTGGACAAAGAACAGGGCAAATAGAACATATAGCTATATACATGTCTGTTAATTCTTTTGTAATTAGGCTTTAATTTATCAAGATCTGCTGTGCATTACTTAGGATTTGAATTTTTTCCTCAGGTGACTCAAGTTTTGAGTAAATGGGCTAAGGTTGTTGAATCTGGAATGATGGATTCTAAGGAGATTTCCCGCTGGAAAGATTGCCTGCATAATTTGGACTGTCCAGTACTTCCAACTATCCAGGATAAATGGGTCTCGCTTCATCAAAATGTTGGCCTGGTTTGCTGGTGTGATGATGTTGAACTCGGAAAACAATTTAGGCATTGTAATGGCATACATTTTCTATGTCTACATACTGATGGAAAGTTCAGTAAGATGAGGGGAAAGGAAACTCTTCCAAGCAAAATCCTGACTTTTATGTGTGCGATGGGGATCCCTTCATTGTCTGAGGTTGGTTTTTCAATTTTGCTAGTAGTATAATTTCCTATTGTAGATGTTGGCTTCCCTTGCAGCATCAGAAGGGGTGTGATGAATGAGTGACTTACTGAAATCTCACCTTGCTTGTTTATTGTCTCTTAAACAGGTAGTGGCACGGGAAGCAATATATTATGGTCTTCAAGATAATAACCAAATATTGTCTCTTATTAATTGGATTCTTCCTTATGCACAAAGATATCTGTACAGAATGCATCCTGAAGTATACCATGCAGTTAAAGACACTATTTTCAGCAATCCATCTAATTGTTTGTGCCTTTCGGTGGTGGATAAGTTATTTTACAGGCACATTTTACAAGGCTGCCAAAGTGTCTCAAACAAATTGCATGAATGTAGCTGTCTCTTAGAGGTGAGTTTGAACACTATGTGGCCCTTTTTGAACAGAGTAGTTGTAACATCCATCATGAGATGGATTATAAATTATAGGAGGATAAATACTTTCCAAGTTAGCTTACTATGTGGGATAAACTTAATAGAACTAAGGCTTGCATCTAACCTTTGAAGTGAATCTGCCATGACAACCAAATGGGTAATGGCAAGTAGTCATCTAATACAGATTAAAGAATTAGAGAAATATAAAAGCGAAACAGATATTGTAAGGGTGCTTTTTATGCTTTACATAGGTTCTAGACATTGTTCTCACTCTGGGAGGAGTACAGCACTGATCAGAAAGCATTCTCTCAGAAGTCTGTCACCTGTGCCATATACAAAATGTTGGTTACTATCTTAGAAAATTTAAGTTCTTTGGAACATTTCTTAACTGATCTGTTGCCACATTTTGCACGGGGTGCCATGTTTTCAGTTTCTGTAAGTGAGCTGCTCTTTTCCTTTCCTTCTCCTCATTTTCCCTTTCTTCATTTCTCCCTTTCCCCTTCTTCCTTGCAGTTTCATTCCTCCTTCTTCCTCCCTCTTCTTCCCCCAATGAAGTTTCCAGCAAGTGTTCCCTGAAAAATGACTAAGTCTGGGGCGCAACCCGACTTCGCAGCGAAGTCGGAGTGCGCCCCAGTTGGAGCGCAGTAGGGAACGCGAAGTGCGCAAGCAGACAGGAACAAGCAAAATCTGACTAAGTGTCAGGGCGCCACCCGACTTCGCAGCGAAGTCGGGGTGCGCCCTTCTTCCTGGGCGCACTTGGGAAGCAGTCAAAGCAGAAAATCAGCTAAGTGTTGGGGCGCCACCCGACTTCGCAGCGAAGTCGGGGTGCGCCCCCTCTCCAGTGCGCAGTCCGAACGTCGGTAAAGACAGCAGAGTACCGGTGCGCAACCCGACTTCGCAGCGAAGTCGGGGTGCGCCCTCTGACCGGTGCGCAGTTGGGTAAAGCAAACTCAGAAATTGACTAAGGCACGGAGGCCTCCCCAACTGCGCTGTTTTTCACCTGCGCAACCCGACAACGCTCTAATCCTGGGCGAAGTTGGATAAACTGCCTTTCAAGGCAGACACGTGTCATTCATCAGCATCCAACAAGTGTCCAACTTCGGGATTCGAGCCAAGACATGACCGGGAAAAGGACAAAGCATGGGCTGCACTATCTACGCCAGCTGCTATCATTTAAGGCTGATAAGAAGTTCCATCCGCCTCAACTACCCGCGTTCTCGCTGACCAAAGGTTTGACCCGACACACCGCCACGTAGCTGTACATCTTTCAGGGAGACCATGCCACAAGTACAGTCCTGCCCGACAGAAGTCAGCATCGGCGGCTCTTCGACCGCTTGTGTCAGCTATTGTCTTGTCTGGGACTTTGTGCCCATGAATGTAATCGAGGGGAATTGAGGCTATAAATAGCCCACTCATTTTCATTGTAAAGGGTGGAAGGGGAATATACTGTTAGGGAACCATTGTAGCTGTGCGTTTGCCTCTAATACAAGCATATACTTGGCTCTCGCTTACTGTCTTTTATCTTGTATGCTGCCTCTCCTTGTCATTTCTGCCTCATGTTTCTTGTATCATTGCTTACTGTTGTACTGAACTCTGGACTATGGTATTTGATGATCAAGTATTCCTGGAATGCATAGATAGAGGATACATAGGATTAATGATAGTTGTAGTTTCAATGTGTGCTTTGTAAAGGAATGTTGTTAGTAGCGGTGATTGATCGTTGTCGTGCTGCTTATTCCCCCCACCCAACTCCAATCACATTTGGATTCTCTTTCCGCACTTTTATCTCTTTCCCTGCACTCTTATCTTGACACTAAAAAACCCCACAGGAAGCCGGCCTTCTCCGGAGATTGGCACGGAAGGCATTCCTTCCTCCCGGCCTTTCAATCTGGTGGGCGAATCTGGGCGCAATAACAACAAATCCTTTCCTCATGGCAGATTCGTAACCAACAGTTTCTCTGGCACGCCCGGTGGGACATGGTAGTTTCCCACCCCCAGACAGAATCGAAGCACGAGTGCTCGCTTCATTGCTGTTAAAAATCAGAGCACCTGGCGACTCTGCACGAACCTGAATACTCTCTGAGTCCGTAAAGACCGGTCCTAACGCCTTCATGCAGACAAGAAGGTGGCGAGCAAGGAATCCGGGAGATCGGTCTGACCTTTACGAAATCGACATTGCCGCTCCAGGAGAGCGCGTCAGGCTGGCTGATCAACAAGCTCGCATAGAAGAGCCCGAGGCTGAAATCGAAGAAGCCGAGGCTGAAATTGAAGAAGTAGAGGCCGAAGAAGAATCTACATCTTCGGACAGTACCGATACCGAGTACACTACCGGGTCAGAGGAAGACATGGCTGCCCAGCAGAACGATGATGACCTCTTCCCGGCGGTAGACTCTACGGGGCCGTTGGCCCTAGTCGGACAGCAAGCTGTGCCCCCCGCTGCCTTAAAATCCATCCCTACGTATGACGGCTATGGCAAGACGGCGTATGAACACATCCAGGACATTCTGGCCCTGGCTGCGCTACACTCCATCACTGACGAAGGTGTGAAGACCCGTCTGCTGGCCCTTTCCCTCAGGGGAAAGCTTCTCTACTGGTGGAGATCACTGCCAGAGGGATCTATCACGGGGTGGCGACAGTTAGCCGGCAGGCTCGTGAAAGGATGCAACGAGTCTGCTGATCCCTCTTCTTTGTTGCATCAATTTCAAAGTATACAACGACACCCCCAAGAGGAGGTGTCAGACTTCAACATCAGGTTTGCGAGGTCTTGGAAACGAGTACCTCGCGAACTCCGACCTTCAGCGGGTCAGGCAGCCTACTACTACCTGAGGTCCTTCAACTCAGACATTTGCCTGCTGCTGAAGGTAGCCAGAATCGACTCGTTCCCTGCTCTGTACGAGGCTGCCCAACAAGCTGAAATGGATATTATTTCCATCGGCAGACTCCCGCACAGGGTACAGCCGCCTATTTACCCTGACTTTCCCCGATCCCAGTACCCATCAGCTTCAGCTTCTGGTGCAATGCCGTCTACATCAGGACAGCAACCCCAGCAGCAATGGAATCCAGCGCCGGTCGTAAACCCTTACGGCCCGCCACAAATTCACTATCCGCCTCCTCCTCCTCCGCATTATCCAGCACTCTCTGCTCCCCCGCAGTATGCTCAATATTCTACACCCCCTCCATTGGCTGCATTACCTCCTCCAGCTCAGTTGCCGCCTCCTGACAATGATATTCAGAATAAAATCCTCCAGGAGGTACGAGCTTTGGCCTCCGGATATCACACCATGTCCAACGACATGACTGTTCTAAAGAAAAAACAGGCCCAGATGGACCTTGTTCCAAGGAGGCCATATCCGCCCCCGACACTGACAAAAGATCAAGCCCCAGAACGGCGAGATCAGAGGCGGCCACCTCCAAGAAATGCTGCCATTGAAGACCAACCTGGTACCTCTGACCAGATCAACTGGTGCACCACGTGCAACGACCCGCATTCGGAGGATGACTGCACACTGCACCAACACTACCTCCAGACCTTGGCCGGCAGCGCCATAGAAGACGAAGAACTCTACATGATCCTGGGCGACGAAAGCAACTTCGCCGTCCCAGAGGAAGATCCGTTGCCGCCTCCTGCCAAGGAAAACAGAAAGTCTGCCGAAGTCGCTGCAAAGCCCTTAAGGGTATACGCCAGAAGAGATAAGGCCCAACCTGCTGGGCTACCACCTGACAAGAGGCTGTGGCCCTACACAGCCAAAGAGAAGGCTCCTCCGGCAAAGACTCCCGCAGTCAAGCCTCCCGTAGCGAAAGCTCCCGCGCCTAAAGCTCCCGCTGCTCAGCCTCCAGCTGAAACCAAAGAACAAGCTCAGGAGAAGCTGAGATATCCGTCTCTGACCAAGAGACAGAGAGTTGAGGCCACTCAGCAGTACCGGACGAAGTATGAGCCGGCAAAAGAGGCGGAAGGAGCTAGCACCTCGGGATACAGCATAGTAGACGAACTGAAGAGGACCCCCGCAAGAATCAGCATGTATGATGCTCTTCTGCTCCCAGGGCAAGTTGATCTGCTGCAGGAATCTCTGAAAAGCATGAAGAATGGCAAGCAGATACAGCCCATTGTTCTAGTGCAATCCCTAACAGTCTCAACCACTGGGAAGAACAGGCCACCTCCCTTCTATCTGTCATTACGGATGCAAGGGTACATAGTGCACAACTGTATGGTGGACTCTGGTGCTTCCACGACCGTTATGCCGAGAGCCGTCTGCGACGAGATCGGGATGGAGTACACAAGGAGCAGCCAAGGCGTGCTGCAACTGGACGACACCCCTGTCAAGACAGTCGGTGTCATTAAAGACATCCCTATTCGGTTGCACAAAGCTCTCGACATCGTGGTCATTCAAGAAGTCGTGGTTGTCGACTTGGAACCCTACTTCGGTATGTGTCTCTCCAGGGAGTTCACTGCGAAGTTGGGAGGGTATCTGTCTCTGGACTACTCGCACATGGAAGTGCCCTTCAAAGGAAGGAGACTGAAAATCTACAATGAAAAGCCTTCCACATTCTTAGTAGAGAAGATACCCGGAGAAGAGGCGCAGGACTGCATGGTTCAGCTGACGGAGGAAGAACTGGTGGTGGTGGACATGACAGAGCAAGCTCTTGAGCTGCTGCAAGTAGAAGATGAATTCTCCTTGCGGGATTTCAACGCCGTGATCGAAACTGAGCAAGGCTGCTACACCGTCGTCCAGCCTGAGAGGCTTGACAAGTCGGCCAAAAGAGAAGTAGGACCTGCACCAGAAAAGCTGTGGAAGCTTTTCTTTGACGGCGCACGATGCAAAAATGGCGCCGGTGCAGGTGTACTTTTGGTTTCTCCAACCGGGATCCAGAAGGACTACACCTACAAGCTGGCCTGGAGCTGTACCAACAACGCGGCGGAGTACGAGGCCCTGTGCTTGGGATTGCGAAAGGCGGAGAGGCTGGGGATTAAGCACCTGCAGATCTTTGGAGATTCGGAGTTGGTATGCCACCAGATTACGAATAAGTGCGCCTCCAAAAAGCACTATCTCAAGGCGTACCGTAATCGGGTGTGGGACCTGATGGAGTCTTTCGACTCGTTGAATGTCAAGGCTATATCACGCGAGAAAAACAAGCATGCTGACATTCTGGCGTCTGTTGGAGCCAGGTACGTTCCGGCTGATGACACTGTCCAGAAGCCGAAGCCGGTCCGTACCATTTACAGGCCTTCTGTGCCTGATAAGGACACCCACTGGCAGGTGTTTGATTGTGACGAGGAGATCGTCACATTTTTGGTTAACGAAGCATGTTCAATCGAAGGTAGAGACCCTGATGACGAGCAATATGAGGGGTTGATACAACTGAAAAATAATCATGTCCCAAAAGGACTGATTACACTTGAGAGTCTATTTGATCAGAATGACAGAGCAATATCACACCGGATCAAAGTAGACCCGAAGCAGTACGCCGACCTGGAGCTCGAACCCGAAAAGACGATTAAGGTCGGGACGGACTGCACCACAAAGGAACTTGAGCAGATCAGAGCATTATGCCGAGAGTTCCCTGACATAGTAGCCTGGTGCTACCAGGACTTGAAGGGGTATGACAGAGATATAATCCAGCATACCATTGAGCTAGAAGATGGTGCAAAACCATTCCGGCAGAAGCAGAGGGCTGTAAATCCGAAGATCGAAGCCATGATGAAAGCCGAGCTCTTGAAGATGCTGGAAGCCAAGATCATCTACCCCATCAAGCATTCATCCCTGGGTTGCGAACTTGGTTCCCGTGAGGAAGAAGAACGGAGACATTCGTCTCTGTGTGGACTTCAGAAATCTGAATCAGGCCTCCCTCAAGGACCATTATCCGCTTCCCCAAATCGATCAGATCCTCCATATAGTTGCTGGAGCCCAGAGATTTTCCCTCTTAGACGGCTTTTCCGGCTACAACCAGATATGGGTCAAGGATGAGGACCAGCATAAGACGGCGTTCACCACCAAATGGGGAACGTTCGCCTATCAGCGCATGCCTTTCGGCCTATCCAATGCTGGCGCCACATTCCAGAGAGCCATGGACCTGGCCTTCAGAGAGCTGCTCAACAAGGTTATTGTCATCTATTTGGATGACATGACCGTATTCTCTCACAGGAGAGAAGAACATGTTCCCCACTTGCGGCAAATATTTGAAAGGTGTCGTGAATTCGGCATCTCCATAAACCCGAAGAAATCTGTCTTCGCGGTAAAAGAAGGTAAGCTGCTGGGGCATGTCATCTCCGAGAAAGGCCTAGCCGTGGACCCTGATAGAGCAGAAGCTCTCCTCCGTTTGCCCGCTCCAATTGACAAGAAAGGGCTGCAGTCCTTCTTCGGCCAAATCAACTTCGTGCGGAAGTTCATACCGGACTTCGCACAGGTAATCAAGCCCATGGCCGAATTGCTGAAAAAGGATGCAGAATTCCTATGGACTGATGAGAGAGGGCAGGCCTTCGAGGAAATCAAGGCTCGAATTGCACAAGCTCCGGTGTTGATAAACCCGGACTACTCCAAGGACTTCATCCTGTACGCGGTGGGAGAACCCGAGAGTTACGCCGCAGTCCTGACACAGAAGGGAGACGATGGCGAAGAGCGCCCCATAGCGTTCTTGAGCCAAGTGATCCAGCCACACGAAGAAAAGTATAACTTTATAGAGCGGCAGGTTCACGCTGTTATGAAATCTCTCCGGAAGTTCAGGCACTTTGTCTCCCAGAGCCGAACCATTGTCTTTGTGATACACCCGGACGTCCGAAGCTTCATCATACAAGGAGAGCCGGGTCACAAGAGAGCAGGATGGATTGCGAAAATCCAGGAGTTCGACATTGAAATACGGCCAACCAAGCTTATCAGAGGCCGAGCCTTGTGCCAGGAGCTGGCCCGAAGCGCAGCAGCCCAGATGTCCGCCTGTAAGTGGGAGGATCCAGCGACAACCACCAACCTAGCCAACTCCTTACCAGAGGAGAGTGACTGGACAGATGACCTGGTGAAGTATTTCTGCACCGGGAGATGTCCAGACCACCTGAATGCCTCACAAAGAAGGAGGTTTCGGCTAGGTGCACTGAAATATACTCTTCGCCCCGAGGGGCTTTACTTCAAAAACATTGACGGCATCCTGTTGCGGTGCGTCAAGAAAACCGACCAACCCAGGATCCTCGGAGAATTCCACTCCGGGATGCCTGGAGGTCACCATTCTGCAAGGCCAACGACCTTGAAAATAATAAGAGTTGGGTACTATTGGCCCACTCTCTTTACAGACGCGCATGCGGTCTGTACAAAATGTGATCAATGTCAGAGATTTGCTTGGCAGAAATAGAAAAGCACCCCTCCCCCTTCAACCGATCCAAGCCGAGACTCCGTTTCAGCAATGGGGTCTGGACTTTATCGGGGTGATTACGCCGAACTCTGCAGCGGGACACAAGTTCATTCTTACCGCCACCGACTACTTCACGCGGTGGGCAGAGGCGATCCCCACAAAGAATGCGGACCAGGAGACGGTCATCAGGTTCCTCGAGAGCCTCATTACCCGCTTCGGTGTCCCTGAGTCAATAGTGACGGACAATGGTCCGGGGTTCGCAGGCGCTGTACTCACTGAGTACACCGGCAAATACGGCATTTATCACAAAATGTCTTCCAATTACTACCCGCAGGGGAACGGCCTTGCCGAGTCCACCAACAAGAATCTGCTGAAGATCATCAGGAGAACAGTAGAGAAGAACAAAAGGACTTGGCACCTGCTCCTGGACCGGGCACTATGGGCGGATAGGATATCCTTAAAAAAGTCTATTAAAACGTCCCCCTATGCGCTCGTATACGGCAAAGAAGCAGTCTTACCGACCCACATCGAAATTCCCGCTCTCTGGATGCTTGATGAAGAGAGAGGCAGCGGGGATCCGGTAGATGA
This sequence comes from Wollemia nobilis, assembly GCA_028583015.1. Classification (NCBI taxonomy): domain Eukaryota; kingdom Viridiplantae; phylum Streptophyta; class Pinopsida; order Araucariales; family Araucariaceae; genus Wollemia; species Wollemia nobilis. Next base: position 5,230,775 of record JAQPPZ010016822.1, read on the forward strand.
CAGACTTTGCCAGCTGCTGCAGTTAGAGGAAGACAGAGAAAAAGCGTACCAGGCCTTCACCAAACACGCTGAAGCAACACAAGGCTGGTTCGCAAAAGGTACCACTGCCCGAGTTTTCAAAATCGGGGACTTGGTGCTAAAGTGGGACTCGCTAAAAGCGAAGCCGGGCAACCACGGCAAGTTTGATGCCCTCTGGGAGGGCCCCTATCAGATTGCCCGGGTGAACCAGTTCAACGCATTTGTGCTCCGGGATATGGAGGGACAGCTTCTCCCCATCCCCGTCAATGGGTTCCACTTAAAAATTTACCACCACTGAAGGCGCCCAAATGGGCCCTTCCTTGTACAGATTTCCCTTCTGCATTTTAGTTTTTCAGAATGTATATATTTGTTCCAGCTTTCAGTTTTTCAGTTTTCATAGAGCCTAAGCAAAGGCAAACCCCGACTTCGCAGCGAAGTCGGGTGTCGCCCCTTAAACAGTGCGAAGTCCGGAAGGAGGCAGCTAAAAAAGGGGGCAAAATTGACTAAGTCTGGGTGCGCAACCCGACTTCGCAGCTAAGTCGGGCTGCGCACCATCTAGAGGGCGCAGTTGGGAAAGACAAAGCAGAAAACGGCTAAGTGTCAGACTGCGCAAGCAAATTCGGGCGAAGTCGGAATGCGCCCATTTTCCGGGCGAAGTCCGAGTGCGCCCCAACTTCCGGGCGAAGTCGGATTGCGCCCTGAATTTCGGGCGAAGTTCGAATAACCCACCACACTAAGCATGAAAAAATTCTAAGTGTGGGTCCAGGGCGAAGTTGGGTCAACGGGCCAGAAATTCTCTTGAAAACCGTGCCCAGGCGGCAGCGATGACGTCAGCAATGGCACGATGCTCAAGGAGGTTTAATGATTGCACATCTTTCAAGAATGATGCATTAAAAAAGCAAGGTGCGTTTTGGACCAACGGCTACTAGGGTGCGCTTTTCAAAAATAAACCCATGCACAACCGCCAAAAAATCATAATGCCTCCACCAACTCCAAGTTAACTACCCTAACTCCCTCCCTCGCGCCATTAATGTTGCAGTCATTGTCTACAAAAAGGACCCTGGCGCAACCAGAAAATTCAAATCGTTCAAGCTGACTGCCTGACTGCAAGGAATAAAGCTGACAAACTCAGAAGCCGTAATTTCTGCCTCTGCTGCTTCGAAAAGGATGGACAAGGGGAAAGCGCCCGTACAGGCGCAATCCAGTGAAGAACAGCGCGAAGCTGAGGAATCACCAGAGTCAAGCGCTCATGAGAGCGAAGCGCCGCAGAAGGACCAGAGAAGAAAATCCCGGACGAAGAGGCGCATAGTTGGGCAGACTCCGCCACCACCCGTTAACCACCTGGCTGGGTACAAAGACGGCTCCTTTTCCATCAGCCTCTCCAAACTACGGCTGAACATTGCCAAATGGGCAGACAGGGTTTCGCCCTCACACCACCTCGGAGCTGCATACAAATCGAACTTGTATTGGTTCTTATGCCCTCCTATTCATCGGTGCCCAGAGCTGGTTGAAGCAATTGTACAATATTACAAACCAGCTGCCCGGCAAGTCTGCGACAACAAAGGGAAAGTGTTGTTCACACTTTTCCGGGAGAGCGTCCAGCCAGCGTTCGCCCCGGGGCTGCAGTACGACCCCAGCGCAATTGTCAGAAGAATAAACCTAGACGAGCAGACGAGCCGTTTTACGCAGACGAAGAGGATGAGAGAATTCCTCAACTCGGAGCTGAGGACTCCGCTGGCGGCCGGACAGTGGCCAACTGGCCCCATACCCCTGGACAGATTTGAAAGTAAATATATCTACATCATCCTGGCGTGGGTCCTGGGCTGCGACTCTGACAAGATAGTACGGCCGTACCAGCTGGCGCTGGCAGAATGTCTCCTACACGGAGAATTTTACGACTCTACAGCGCAGAAGAGTGGAAAGCGCCCGATTTTCTTCGACTGGGCGGACTGGTTGGCATATGCAATTCATTCAAGCCTGGTCAGACTGCAACAGAAGCAGTCAACGGATTTCCGGTTCTGCTCCTTCCTCGCATGGTTGTGCCTATATCACATGCACTACCGGATGAACGTTCCTGACTTGAAGAAAACAAATGAAAAAGGAGAGCCGCTGCCCGTGTATGAGTGGACCGATGTTCTGTACAGAAAAGGCTCATTCTACGAATTTAATCTGAAATTTCTGTGCCAGGTCATGGGGTTGTTCAACCGCAAGGCATCTCGCCCGCCGGAAGTCATGACAAAATACCTGTGGAATAAAGAGTACGGGGACACCTTCCGGCTGACTCAGGGCATCATAGTGAGAATCTACGGATTCAAAGGGAAGCCGTTCCTGCTGCCTTACTTCTGCACTGATCACCAGTTCGGGATGGAAATTGCGCGGCAGATAGATTATGTCGAAGAGGAATTCGGCCAGGGCAAGAAGAAGGGCCATATCTTTCAGTATCCCTTCACCTGGGCGAACACTGAAGTATATGAAATCGGGCAGCACGTCTACCTCGAACGGGAGCTCATGGACATGGGCCTAATAATGCTGCCGCAGCGATGGAAATATGACCCAGACGGGGTCAGGGGCAAGTTCACGCACATCTGCCCCCGAGCAGAGATCATGCAGGAAAGAAGAAACAGAACTGGCGCAGACCTAGAATGGCATATCGAGCAGATGCAATCATGGCCTCCATGGCATGAATTCTACTGCGAGGAGGTAGCGTACGATCCAGAGCGAAACCCGGATCACCGGTTGGAATCCGCGGGTTTCAAAAGATTCCTCGCCAAGGTGGCGCCGCTCAGCTGGCCACAGGACAAAGTCATCGAGTGCTGGAAGATGAGATGCCGCACGCAACACGATAAATCCAACCGGAGGACGCTGGCCGTCGATGATGAATTTTCGGCCCTATATGACCAGCACGCTGACACGTGGCAACCCTTCGAATTTCGAAATTGCGTTCCCCTAGGCGCAAGAAAAAGGTATATAAGAAGGTCTTCGTCCCGACAATCGTCAACTCCGGCTACTTCCAGCGCAACTCCGACAAGTAGTCAAGTGGGCCCAATGCAGCCTGCAGCTTCTGAGACAGTGCCCGAAAAGGCGCAAAATTCTGAGAAGTCAACCCCTGAGGTGGCCCCTCCAGCAGAAAAAGTGCCTGCGCTGCCAGCTAGCAGATCGGCTACGGCGAGCATTCTTCCAGCCAGACCCAGGTACAAGTTCACCGTAGGAACGTCAGCGCCTGCCGCCCCGACATTATCTCTTTCCTCTGGACCAGCCACGGCGCTAGAAGAAAAGAAGAGGAAGAGAGTTGAAAAGCCAAAGCGGCCTAAAGAGCCTGTGCAGCAATCAGTCGCAGTGCAGCCGGAGGCAGCAGCGCCAGAAGTTGTCTCTTTGGACAGCCCTGAACCAGAAGCAGACACCCAGGCTGCAAGCGTCCCTCCAACAACGGCTCAGGCGGAGCCCGCAGGTACGTCCACTGTTTCTCTTCCCCAAGTCTCAGTCAGCCCTGCCAAAGCCCCATCTCCCATCTCATCAGGGCAAGCCGTAGCCGCGTCTCCCTCTTCCCCAACTACTCAGCCCTCTAGCGGCCCACATTCCTTTGACCAGTTTGCTCAGGATCCTAACGCCTTCCAATCACTGAGTCAAACCCTAGAGTCCTTCCCCGCAGCCAGTACTGAAGTTGCTCCTTCACCGCCGCGCTCCTCACCCCAGCCGTCCAAAACCCTACCAGCACCATCCACTCAGCCGCCCGTTTCCCCTAGGACCCGGTCGCCCTCAAAAGCGGCCACTCCTTCTGGAATACCTCCCGCGTCCCTGTTTGCAGGGAAAAATGCCGCGGCAAAATCCAATGCTGGAGGATCTGGACTTCATGGGCGAACTACAGAGCGCCGATGACCTGCCTTTGGCGATAGCGCCTCAGGATGTTCCGCCTCCTTTCTCCAGGGCGTAAAACGAAGAAGAGCCGAAGAGATAGCTGCCCCGGTAAAGCGCACAAAGTTTGACCTGGACAGGAGAGTGCTGACAACCGAGAAATTGATCCCGAAAGTAAAGAAGCCTCTCCGGGAGATGACCGAGGCAGACTACGAGCTTCAAAGGAAGGAGAAAACCTTTGACGACGTCAACGAGGAATACGAAATTCGTGGTATTCGTCGTAGGACAGACAATCTCCTCGTCAAACATCTTGAGACCCAGGAAGCGTTGTTCCAGATGCAGAATAACACAAGGCAGCTCGAGGAGGACCTAGCTAGGGCTACTGCGCAGCTGGGATCAGCGCAGCAAGAGATAGATGAGCTTAAGGCCCAGCTGGCCGCCTCTCAGCAGGAGGCCACAACACAGAAACAGACAGCCGAGCAGCTGTCAGAAGAGAAAAGAGTGGCGCTGGAGCAGGTTTCACAGCTTCAGGATTCGCTGAAACAGGCACAGTCGCAACTTGCAGAGAAAACGTCACAAGCGGCGGTCTTTTCGAAGAGCAAAGCCAAGGAGATGCGGGCTAATCTGCTGCAAGGTTGCAAGCCCAACCTTGTCAAGTCCTTGTCAGTTCTGGACTTCGTGTCCAGGATTGAAGAAGTATCTGCCCAAGGAAAGCCTGTGGTAGAGGAAGCCGAACACCAGGCGAGGCAATGGCTGGACCTGGCTATAAAACTTGAGGAGTTTGAGCGCAAAGGCTTCCAATTTGCCCCTATGTCCCAACTTGCCTCAGAGTGGGCAGATGCAAGGGTAACCTTGCATATTTATTTTGACAAGACAGAGAGGATTAGAACTGCCAGGAAGGCGCTGGACGCCCTAGAACATGAAAGGAACATTCTCCTGGCCCCCTTTCACACTCTGTCCGAACACGGGTGCCCGAGCTACATCAAAGATGGCGAGTTCCTGACCCTTGAGCAGGTTAAGCAGAATTGGCTGTCCTTCGAGACAGATACAGCAGAAATTGATTGCTGGGCAGAGCCAATTCAAGAAGCTCAGGTCACCCAGATGGTGTCGAAATACTGTAAAATCAACTCCTCCCTAAAGGAGTTGGGAAAAAGATATAACACCATCGACCTGCACGCGGTCGCTGCATTCCACGCAGCACTAAGAGAGATCAGCGACCTTGCTCCCTTCCAAGCAGCAGTCTGGGACCAAGCCAAGGCTGCATACCAACGCATCAGCGAGTGGGAGGCCGACAGTGGAGAGCATTCAGATTCAGAAGGTGAAACTGAGGAGGCAACTGCTGAAAGCGAACCTGAAGAAGAACAGTTGCCCCGAGGGAAGCGGTCAGAGCAGCAGAAGGCAGGGGAAGGAAGTTCCTCTGCACCCAAAGGATGAAGGCATGGTTCTTTGCGTCGAGGCGAGCTCGACACCCCGCGAGCCGCCAGGAATGTTGCCACATTTTGCACGGGGTGCCATGTTTTCAGTTTCTGTAAGTGAGCTGCTCTTTTCCTTTCCTTCTCCTCATTTTCCCTTTCTTCATTTCTCCCTTTCCCCTTCTTCCTTGCAGTTTCATTCCTCCTTCTTCCTCCCTCTTCTTCCCCCAATGAAGTTTCCAGCAAGTGTTCCCTGAAAAATGACTAAGTTTGGGGCGCAACCCGACTTCGCAGCGAAGTCGGAGTGCGCCCCCCAGTTGGAGCGCAGTAGGGAACGCGAAGTGCGCAAGCAGACAGGAACAAGCAAAATCTGACTAAGTGTCAGGGCGCCACCCGACTTCGCAGCGAAGTCGGGGTGCGCCCTTCTTCCTGGGCGCACTTGGGAAGCAATCGAAGCAGCAAATCAGCTAAGTGTTGGGGCGCCACCCGACTTCGCAGCGAAGTCGGGGTGCGCCCCCTCTTCAATGCATAGTCCGAACGTCGGTAAAGACAGCAGACCGGTGCCCAACCGCGGGTCCCCCGACCGAAGTCGGGGTGCGCCCTCTGACCGGTGCGCAGTTGGGTAAAGCAAACTCAGAAATTGACTAAGGCACGGAGGCCTCCCCAACTGCGCTGTTTTTCACCTGCGCAACCCGACAGCGCTCTAATCCTGGGCGAAGTTGGATAAACTGCCTTTCAAGGCAGACACGTGTCATTCATCAGCATCCGACAAGTGTCCAACTTCGGGATTCGAGCCAAGACATGACCGGGAAAAGGACAAAGCATGGGCTGCACTATCTACGCCAGCTGCTATCATTTAAGGCTGATAAGAAGTTCCATCCGCCTCAACTACCCGCGTTCCTGCTGACCAAAGGTTTGACCCGACACACCGCCACGTAGCTGTACATCTTTCAGGGAGACCATGCCACAAGTACAGTCCTGCCCGACAGAAGTCAGCATCAGCAGCTCTTCAGCCGCTTGTGTCAGCTATTGTCTTGTCTGGGACTTTGTGCCCATGAATGTAATCGGGGGAACTGAGGCTATAAATAGCCCACTCATTTTCATTGTAAAGGGGTGGAAGGGGAATATACTGCTAGGGAACCATTGTAGCTGTGCGTTTGCCTCTAATACAAGCATATACTTGGCTCTGCTTACTGTCTTTTATCTTGTATGCTGCCTCTCCTTGTCATTTCTGCCTCATGTTTCTTGTATCATTGCTTATTGTTGTACTGAACTCTGGACTCTGGTATTTGATGATCAAGTATTCCTGGAATGCATAGATAGAGGATACATAGGATTAATGATAGCTGTAGTTTCAATGTGTGCTTTGTAAAGGAATGTTGTTAGTAGCGGTGATTGATCGTTGTCGTGCTGCTTATTCCCCCCACCCAACTCCAATCACATTTGGATTCTCTTTCCGCACTTTTATCTCTTTCCCTGCACTCTTATCTTGACACTAAAAAACCCCACAGGAAGCCGGCCTTCTCCGGAGATTGGCACGGAAGGCATTCCTTCCTCCCGGCCTTTCAATCTGGTGGGCGAATCTGGGCGCAATAACAACAAATCCTTTCCTCATGGCAGATTCGTAACCAACATGATCATGTGCAAGCAGGGCAGTGGACTTCATCTTGTGAAGGTACCTAAGAGATTGAAAGAGATCTATTTCACTTGTTTGGATGCCTATCTTATTTCATTCTCCTTGCAGCCTCTTGGCTTAAAGGCATACATTTTCTGCTCTATTTATCAAGATGGAGTACCCTTCTCAGTTCTTTAACTATTGAGGAGTCTGTTAGTGTTTTAGTGTGACCTTGACAATTTCATGCAGTTTGCAATTTCCGTGGTTTATTCTGATAAATTTCTCTTCCACAATCTAAATCAGTCTGTGCGCCAAGAAATCCAGATCTTTAATTATAAAATTCCCTTGGGTCTTTTTTTGGCCCACCGCGGACATTAATAATATTACATTTCATTTCTTTCTTCCCGTCTTTTCTCTTTGTCAATTTGCAAGCATTAAAGAGCTTGGGCATCTAGTATATTAATATTTAGAATTAAACTCAGCCTCTCTTTTATGTTTTGAAGAATTTTTTTGCTTTAAACAGTTGTTTTTAATCGTGTCCAATTTGTATTAGTTAAAGCTATAATCCAATCTCTTTTAGGGTTCTATGGCCTCAGAAAAGATGGAAAAGGAAGTGAAGTCTGTCTTTGCTCCCAATGTACCATGTTTGTAAATTATCTTACATCTCCATACAGGTCAACTGGAGGTACCAGTTTATTCTTTCCAAAGATTAATGGTGTTGTATTTCATCAAACAGTTGCATCTTCATGTCTCAACAGTTGCACGCGTAGGATAAAAATTGCAATGAATATTTTGATTTTAACTACACTTAGAAGTCACTTTTTGATTTCGTACCTTTACATAATTTTTGTTGTCATTGTAGGGAAACACCTTTTATGTGTCTCAAGAGGCTGAATACTCTGCAATATACTTGGAATTATCACGCCTTTTTTTCAAGGGATGTGTGAATCTTCAGCTGTCAAACTTTCTTCACCTAATTACCATCATGGCAGAATCTGGGTCTACTGAAGAACAGACGGAATCTTTTATTATAAATGCACAGGCGATCCCCAAACTTCCTCAGGAAGAAGCAAGATGGATTTGTGAGCATATAGATCAAGGTGACAGAGTTTTGATACCATCCAGTCCAACAAGTATCCCTGAGAATAACTTCATAACTAAGAAGCCACAAAAATGCTGTATCAATAGGAGTTGGCCTCCAACAACATGGTTTGATGCACCAAGATCAAGATATGCATTACAGCCAGAGGGTACTATTTCAGGATTAAAACAAGATTCTGGAAGGTCTGATGACAGAGTTGCCGTAGAAAATGTTCCCACTCGATCTTCAATCAACAATGCTTGTCAGGGTGATTGGGTAGTGGATGGTTTGAAAGATTCCATGATTCCTAGAGCTTTAGATGATTCAAAGATTGAATCTGATAGAGGCATGGAAAATGTTGAAGTGGAGGTTGAGAATGCTATTATCAGCAAGGATGATCTTTTCCTAGAGTCATCTGTGGCTGGACTGGAAAATGCTGGTGCTGGCATGCATTCAGTAAAAATGTCTGCTTCTGAGGAAATAGATGGTGGGACGTCTTCCATCTTTAGTAAGAGGAACAAGTTATGTTGGGGTGTACCTGATGATGAACAACGAGGTCTTACTGGTAGATTAGGAGAGCAAGTGGTCTATAAATACTTGATTGAAAAGCACGGCCCAATGTCTGTAAATTGGATAAATGAAAAGGAGGAAACTGGTTTGCCTTTTGACATGATTCTTATCAAAGAAAATGGCAAGAAAGAATTCATAGAAGTAAAGGCAACTAGGTCAGAACATAAAGATTGGTTTGAGATAACAAGCCAAGAATGGGCATTTGCAAGCAGAAACAGTGATTGCTTTACAATAATTCGCGTGATTTTGGCTAGCAAGGATTCTGTAAAGTTGATCATGCTGGCAAATCCCATGAAGCTCTGCCAACAGAAACTTACGAAGCTTGTACTTTTGATGCCCACAAATCAGCATTTTGCGCTTCCAGAGGTCACCTTCACGCCTTGCAGATGGAATGAGATGGAGGCTTCAGGTGTTGATAATGGCTTATGAGTTCCTATACGGATAAATTCTACCACGGTAACTACTGTAAATGGTCATCTTTGTAATAAGACTGATTTTTTCCTTCAATAGTTTGGCTAAAAGCAGGTAGTTTTCATTTTGGTTCCTTGGGCTAATTGAAGCCCTGGCTCCTTCTTTCAAGGAAAGCCCCCCCCCCCACCAAAAAAAAAAAACATTGAAGAGTCAATGTTAATCTATGGGTAGGAAGATATCTTACAAGAGGTGCAAGGTATGTTTTAGGACGCTGATTCATTTCAAGAAGCACTGGCTGTATACTAGTAGAATTTGATCTGATGTACTTTGATCTTTTTGGTTCCTTGGGCTAATTGAAGCCCTATTTCCTTTTTTGTTTTTAAAAAGGCCAGGCCCACAAGAATTTAAAAAATATGAATAGTCAATGTAAATCTATGGGTAGGAAGATATCTTACAATTTTAAGCCTCATATTCATGTTAAGAGGCATTTGCTGTATACTAGTATAATTTGAATGGTTATACATTAATTTCAAGAGGCACTGGCTGTACAGTAATAGAATTTGATGTGATGTACTTTGATCTTTTTGGTGTCTCAGGCTAATTGAAATCCTGGTGCATTTTGTTTTTGAAGGCCAGGCCTACGGGAATTTAAAGAATATGAAAGAGTCAATGTAAATCTATGGTTAGGAAGATATCTTACAAGAGCTGCAAGGAATGTTTCAGGCTTTATATTCATGTCAAGATGCATTGGCTGTATACTAGTAGAATTTGAATTGTTGTACATTAATTGTTCATTTTTCAACTTCTTTTTTAAACAACACAAAGACAGATTAGGTGGCTGCTTCATTTTCTTATTTTTATTGCAATGGAAAATATTATCACAATGACTGCATTCTTATATTTCCATGTTTGTGGAAATAACAGTTAATCTTTCAAACGTTTTCATGGTCACTATTCATATTTGAAACATAGTGAAACAGGTGTCAGTTGTAAGTGGCTGCAAATTATGTTACAAGATTTAGTGTCCAACGAAGAGAAGACTGTGTGTAACTTTTGAGAGAAAAAAGTTATTAGATTTGAGTATTAATATTTTTATTATTTCAATTTGTTTTTTGTTATTGATAAAAAAGGGGGTTGAAGGGCCCCGACCCTCTACAAAGAGCTCGAAAGATGTACAGGAAAAAAACAAGAGAAGATCAAATTAAATTTAAAGTTTTTTTTTCTCTTTTATTTTTAAATTAGTTCTTCCCTTTATTGGATTGGTAACTTAACCATTGGCGAGGAAGCCTTCGACCTGGTTTCCATGACTCTGGGTTATCTCTTTTGCCAAATGTACCTTGGACTTGCACTTGGCCATCTTCATAGGGGCATGTCGTATCTGTACTCTTTTTTTGGTTTGGTGGGTCATATGGGATTTACATCATGATCACATAGTGGTATTACAACAACTTGCCAATAATGTGTGGTCTCCTCGAAAGTTGAGGAATTTAACCTATTGAGGTAATGCCATTTGATATTAAGAAATTTAACCAATTAAATTAATATCATTTGATATGTCACACCTATACTTGATATCACCCATTATTTTTTTGTTGACAAGATTTGAATCTGGGTTTCAGCATTGGAAATCCAGGCTTTTAACCACTTAAAATCATGTTATTTCATAAATACAAAAACATGTTAAAACAAATAAATAATCTCAATTATTTGAAAGATACTATTGAAAACATATTCAGAGAAAAATATCATATCAATGCCACGTGAACCTGGGTGTTTAATGCCTTCTTTAAGTGGGTATTTGTTGTTGTTACTTGCCTGTTATTATCAATATGTCACATCCCCAAAACTGATATATATTCTGATGATGACGTTGCATAGTAAAAATTTGTATTTTGGATTGAATTAAAACTGTCAATTTTAATCAAGTGGCATTAGCTCAACCAGTTAGATTCCTCAATATTTCAAGGAGGAGACCCAGGTTCGAATCTTACCAAACGATACATGGATAATATCCAAGCTTTGTTGTAATACCACTATGTGGTGATGATGTAATATGGGTGGGGCCCGTTTCAATCCCATATAACCTATTAAAAAAAAACTGTCAATTTTAGTTATATATTTGACTGTAGTGACTGAAAAACACTAACTTGCAATTTACTGCTGCAAGTGTCACCTATCATCAGGGAGAAAGTGGCAGATCTGTAAGAGGTAGACGATATAGAGGGACCCATACACTACGAAATAATTTCCACTATGAATGCATGACTGCTTGATGGTTTTCAATTGCATATGCATTTAACTGCTTGCTAGACTTTGTTGAGACTTTGGGAATGATTGCACATTGCATCATTTCCAATAATTGCGATCTAAGACAACATTTAATCTTGGGATGTTATCATTTGATAGTCGTTTTACCTACTTGGTTATGTTCCATTTGAAAAATAAATGTTGAATTGAGAAAATGAAAGAGTTAATTTTTCCTTTTATTAGAAAGAAAAAAGGGAGAGGGAATTGTTTCTATTCCACCATAAGACCACCACTCCACCATAAGACTTGCGTTTTAGAAGATTCCATGGACTTGAAATTACAAAGATGTTGCATGTGTACCAGGTCAGGGACCTTGAACCCTTGGTAAACTCTAGATAAGAAACTAATAAGGGATTTATCTGTTTTCCATTTGGGTGAGTTTTTTGGTATTGTGTGCTAAAATGTCAGTCCCAGTTCCTTCTTATTATAAAGTCCCCTATTAACCAAATTGGGCATGTGTTAATATGGTTGACAGAGAGTGGAAAAAGGACTGCTTGAACATAAACCAAAATAAAATGTCTTACTAGACAATTTATTCCCCATCACTTGAGGCATAGATAATTGTATTTTAAACAGGTCTGATCAGAAACATGTAGTCTCATGAGCCACATTACTCTGGCAAAAAATGAAAAATTAAAAATTAATGGGTTGAAAGTACTCTTTTAAATGCATGTTGAACTGTGTTGGTTGGGTAAACTGTGTCGCTTAAATTGAAAGGCTGACTTTTACTGTAACATTCTCATTAAGCTAGCTGTAGAGCCACCTCTGTTTGACAGTGAAGACAAATTACATTATAGCATCAAGGGAATAGGGGTGTTTGATTTCTTGGGACTGCAACATTTATACCCGTCTGTTGCTTGTGATTGATCTGATCAAACTGTGTTAGAATGCGTGTATGAATCTGGAAATACTTTTGGGTTTATGTTCTTCATGAATGAATGAAATGCATGCATTGACCGAGTTGTGTGTTACAAGTTTCCACGAGCTTGGGGGACGGGTTTCGGGGACGACAGGGGAAGGCTGGGGGACGGCTGGGGGACGGCTGGTATAATAGTATGAAATTTTTTAGAAATTTAGAATAATCTACAGATTCTACACACAACATTTACACCAAACCTATACCAACTTGCATTTCTGTGATGACCATTCACAGAACCAGCCAAGTACATGTAAGAAGTGTTGGAAAATTACCATTAGTAAAAGGTTAAAAATGTGTTTTACCTTGGGTAAAGTTGACTTACCTTTTACCTTACCTGGACGGCAGTGGACGGCAAGAGAATTTGAAATTACTTTCTTTTCCCCCAATTTCTCTTTTTCCCCCCTTTTTCTCTCAAATGGTTATTGAATGTTTAGTTAATCTTTGTAACCTCATGATTATGGTTAATGCAATTTACAGTTTTATCACCACACTCACCTTTCACATTTGGTATCAGAGCCGAGAGCCGAGACCGGCCCGAATCCCGAGGCGATGGGGCTTGCAGTTCGAGGCGGTGGCACGGATCCCGAGGCAGCAGGCAGGAGCCGAGGTGGCACGGATCCCGAGGCGGCCTGCAGGAGCATTCCAGCGCGATTCCTGAGGCGCTGGTGGAGTTGGACGAGGCGGCCCGCAGGAGCAGCAGATCGACGCGATTCCCAAGGCGTTGACTTGGCGTGGCGGCCTGCACGCAGCCCGAGGCGCTGTTGACGTGGCGTGGTGGACGTGGCGTAGCCCGAGGCACTGGTGACGTGGCGTGGTGGACGTGGCGCAGCCCGAGGCGCTGGTGACGTGGAGTTGCGACGTGGCGTGGCGAGGCAAAAGGTGTCTGCACTGTAAGAGATTGCCCGCAGGCAATCAAAGCACTATACGTGCTTTGCTCTTTTTAAAGAGCTATAACATCGCCTCAGCGGCGATGTGGGACTAAAGTCCCAAGAAATTTAAACTAAGCTTCGCGCCGAAGCGCGAAGCCAATAATAGCTTCGCGCTCGACGCGAAGGCTATTAGGCAGGGAGCCCGCTTAGCTCCCGGATCAGCCCGGTAGCACAACGGCTACCCTTAGCCTTGACGCCCGCGAGGTCGCACGATCGATCCTCGGCGGGGTCAATAGTTTAAAAAAAAAATTTAAAAACAAATCTATAAGGCAATTTTAATTTTTTTTTTTTTTTTTAAATTATTTATTGTAATTTCTTGAGAGGAAATAACTGTAAAATTTTAAATTTTTTTTGCAAAGTTTTTTTTATCATTTAAAATTGATAATAGATATTTCCTAAGAGGAAATAGTTGTAAAGTTTTTTTTTTTAAAAAAACTTGAAAGTTGAAATTCTTTTTTAAATTTCCTAAGAGGAAATCTTTGTAAAAGAAAATTTCTGGGAAATTTTCTTAAATGATAAGATTGGAAGGATGTTACCAAGCCCTCTGCAGGTTGTTACTGAGAACAAACGCTGAAAACTTTGAGAGGCACGTGAAAACATTAGGACTTAATACAGTTTTTTCACAGTTGCAAAACGCGGTTATTGCACACCAGAGAAATCCTAATCTAGGATACGAAGCAGATTCTAAAGATAACTCCTTTGGCAGCAGGTTTGAACAATCCGACATAGTGGCAATTGCTTCACAAGGATCTGAATATACTCATTATAGTAATTTAATTGAAATCCTTCAAACTCCTCCTGAAATAATATTGATCAGTAACGATGATGAACAAGTCATTGACAATTTTGTAATTGCTGAACAACAAGAGTGAGTTGTTTATGATTGTAAATCAAGCAAGGCTTGATAGTATGTAAAGTCTTTTTTGAAATAAGACTATATAAGAGAGGTTTCTTGTTTTAGTAGATAATAATGGGATCACATAATAATCTACCAATTTCCGAATTCAGTGGGGATAATTATGAGTTCTGGTCCATCAAAATGAGGACATTACTCATCGGAAAAGGACTATGGGATATTATTGAAGACGGATACATTGCTCCAACAGATTGGACTACTTTAAGTGCAAATGATAAGAAGATCTACAAAGATGCACAGAAAAATAATTCTTTTGCCTTATACCATCTTCAATCGACATTAGATCCAAGTATCTTTCCTAGAATTGCATCTTACTTAACTACTACAGATGCATGGAATGCCTTGAAAGAAGGATTCCAAGGAAGTGATAAAGTAAAGCAAGTCAGGCTTCAGACCTTAAAAAGAGATTTTGAAAATCTCAGAATGAAGGAAAATGAAAGAGTCGAAAACTACTGTGTTCGAGTCAAAGCAATAGTTGATATGATGCAAACTTTAGGTGAAGACACAAAAAATGAAACAATTGTGAAGAAAGTGTTGAGAACACTTCTTCCTAAGTGGAATCACATTTCCATCATAATTGAAGAATCCAAAGACCTTTCTACTCTTACATTTGATAGTTTGATTGGATCATTAACATCACATGAAGAGAGACTTCAAGGAGCACCTTCACCAAGCTATGGAGGTGATGACAAAGCCTTCACTTCGAATGAAACTGCAAGACAAGGACAAGGAAGAGGCCGAGGCAGAGGACAACAACAAAGAGGCAAAGGCCAAAGCAACTCCTATAGAGGAGGTAATCAAAACAGAGGAGCCAATCAGAACCAAAGCGACAATGCAAGCCGTGGACATCAAGGACGAGGAAGTAACAAGACTAAAACAACTTGTTTCAATTGTGGGAAACAAGGCCACTTCGCTCGTGACTGCTGGTCAAAGTCTTCAAAAGATCAAAGCAGTCAATATGGCTCATTCTACGGAGAAGAAGAAGGTCCACCAAACCTTTTTCTCTCTTATGGATAGCCAGATCAAAATCTAAATGATACATGGATTTTAGATACTGGTTGCTCCAACCACATGAGTGGCAAAGAAAATCTCTTTGCTACATTAGATTCAAATTACAAATCACATGTTAAGTTAGGGGATAATAAATCCTTGCAAGTTGAAGGCATAGGAGCTATGCAAGTTCCAACAAAAGAAGGCCTTAAAAATGTGAATGACATATACTATACTCCACAGCTACAACACAATTTGTTGAGTGTTGGCCAAATGATGGAGAAGCATTACAAATTAGTTTTTGATGAAAGAAAATGTACAATCTTTGATAAAAACAATTGTAACCGAGTCATCACAGAAGTACCTATGACAAAGAATAGGTTGTTCCCTCTAAAATTTGGTGAGCCAGGGGGGGCTCAACTTGCAAACATTGCTATTACAAATCCAAGTGCATTGTGGCACTTGAGATATGGTCACCTCAATTCCGCTAGCTTGAAAATGTTAACATCACAAGCTATGGTGACAGGACTACCAAAAATTCCATAACATAAAAAGGTATGCGAAGCATGTGCTTTGGGAAAGCACTCCAGAACGGAAGTTTCCAAGAGGCCGAGCGTGGAGAGCAAGCTATCCTCTTCAGCTAGTACATTCGGACATTTGTGGTCCAATGCAAACTAAAAGCCTTGGAAAAAATTCTTATTTTCTAACATTCATAGATGATTATTCTAGAATGTGTTGGCTCTATTTTCTGAAACACAAAGATGAAGCATTTGATTGCTTCATAGACTTCAGAAATAATGTAGAAAAGCAAAGTGACTACTATGTCAAATGTCTTCGCACTGATAAAGGAGGAGAGTACTCCTCAAATGAATTTTTACATTATTGTAAGAAAAATGGGATAAAAAGGCAGCTTCACCATCGCCTATACCCCACAGCAAAACGGTGTGGCAGAGAGAAAGAACCGCACCCTTGTTGAAATGGCACAAACAATGCTTCAGACAAAGCATCTCACAAACAACTATTGGGCAGATGCAGTGAGAACAAGTGCATATATTCTAAATAGAAGTCCGACTTCTAGTTTAGATGGTATCACTCCTTATGAAGGATGGTACAATGAAGAAACCAAATGTCAAACATTTCCGAGTATTTGGTTCTTTAGCTTATGCACACATTCCCGAGGAGAAGAGAAAGAAGCTTGATCCAAAGAGTCAATCATGTGTTTTTGTAGGGTATTGTGATTCAACCAAAGGGTATAGATTGTACAATCCCAAGACACATAAAATCATTATCTCCAGGGATGTAATTTTTGATGAAGGGGGAGAATGGGGTCATAAAAAAATTGTTGATTTTGACTCTAATTCGGACAGTTCCACATTAGTACCTCCCACATTGGTACAACCCAAGAAAAGCAGTGGAAAAAGTCCTCCACAAATTCCACATCAGGAATCTTCATCAAGTACATCAAGTGGTACACCAAGTCCAACAGGGACTTCTTTGTTGGCACCCCAAAATTCTCCAAAACGATTTCAAAGATCTGTAAGCGCTCCAAGTCCGATGGATATTGATCCAGTTTCTCAAAGGAAAGAGACAAATAGAGGAAAGCGCATACTACAGAGTCATCCATCTTCTCAAATGTTGGATAGGAATTTCCAACAAGATACACTAGGAGTCAAGCTAGTGAGATGGACGACATTTTGTCAAGACTTGAAAATCTTCAAATGTCAGGAGATGATGAGTCTCATGAACCAAGGGGTGATGTAGTCAATTATGCTTTGTTGGTCAGTTGCACGCCTAGAACCATCTAGCTATGAAAAAGCATGTATCGAAAGTATATGGCAAGATGCCATGGAAGAGGAAATATCCTCAATTAAAAAGAATGATACTTGGGAGCTTGTGAAGCTTCCCAAGGGAAAAAAATGTGTTGGATGTAAATGGGTCTATAAGACCAAATTCAATGCTGATGGAAGCATTGAAAGGCACAAGGCAAGATTAGTAGCTAAAGGTTTTACTCATAAATATGGAATAGATTATGAGGAAACCTTTGCTCCAGTTGCTCGACAAGAAACAATCGAAGCTGTTCTTTCCTTGGCAGCCCATAAAGGATGGAACATTCAACACATGGATGTGAAAAGTGCATTTTTAAATGGATACCTGACAGAAGAGGTGTATGTTCAACAACCTCAAGGTTTCCAAGAACCAGGAAAAGAGAATCTTGTTTATAAATTGAAAAAAGCACTTTATGGCCTCAAGCAAGCACCACGAGCATGGTATTCACGAATTGACGGCTATTTCAGCAAATATGGTTTCACAAAAAGCAAGAGTGAACCAACTCTATACTACCTGAAGAATGGAGTAGATATCCTCATAGTTTGTTTATATGTGGATGATCTAATATTTATGGGTAGTAATAATAAAATGAATATGGAGTTCAAAAACTCCATGATGAATCGGTTTGAGATGAAGGATCTCGGATTAATGAGATACTTCCTAGGAATGGAAGTACATCAATCAAAGAATGGGATCTTCATATGTCAACGGAAATATGCTCATGACATGATCAAGAAATTTGCTATGCAAGCAGGTGCAAATCAGTCGCAACACCAACCGGACATGGAATCCAACTAAGCAAAGAAGATGGAGCACCAAAAGTTGACTTGACCAATTTCAGAAGCATGGTTGGGAGTTTAATGTTTCTCACCAACACTAGGCCAGATATACAGTATGTTGTTTCTCTTGTATCACGGTTTATGGCATGCCCATCCGAGCTGCATCTTCAAGCAACCAAACAAATTTTACGATATGTAAAAGGTACATTGGATTTTGGAATCCATTACCACAAGTCTAACTCTGTGAAGTTAATTGGTTATAGTGACAACGATTGGGGCGAGAATATAGATGACAGAAAATCTACATCAGGGAACCTGTTTTAGTCTAGGTTCGGGACTAATAACTTGGAGTTCCAAGAAGCAATCTGTTGTATCATTATCATCTACGTAGTCGAGTATATAGCAATTACTCATGCTAGTACTCAAATCCTCCGGTTGAGGAAAATCCTTGAAGAGATTGGCGAAAAACAAATTGGTCCAACCAAACTGAATTGTGATAATATCAATGCCATACAATTGGCATATAATCCGATCCACCACAAAAGGTCAAAACATTTTGATATGAAGTATCACTTCATAAGAGATATGGTGGAACAACAGACAGTTGAGCTTCAATATTGTAGCACTTTGGATAATACAAGCAGACATCTTCACCAAAGGCATGGCTAAAGCTCAATTTATAAAGCTGAGAGACTATATAGTCAGTCCTCTCAAATTTAAGGGGGGGAATGTTGGAAAATTACCATTAGTAAAAGGTTAAAAATGTGTTTTACCTTGGGTAAAGTTGACTTACCTTTTACCTTACCTGGATAGCAGTGGACGACAGCATTTGGACGGCAAGAGAATTTGAAATTACTTTCTTTTCCCCCAATTTCTCTTTTCCCCCCCTTTTTTCTATCAAATGGTTATTGAATGTTTATTTAATCTTTGTAACCTCATGATTATGGTTAATGCAATTTACAGTTTTATCACCACACTCACCTTTCACAAGAAGGTAAGTATACAATGGTCCATGCATCCAACCAGAACAATGTATCATATGCAAGCAGTCCATAGCTAAAACCATCATGTTGAATGAACGGGAAGATAATTTCAGAAGTTGATGAATCATAAATTCATTCACTTTGCTGCCAATCATACCTGGTAACTCTACTAATGGCGTTTGCATTCTTGGACAATCACATAAATCTTGCACCCATTGTGCACCCTTCCATTTGCAATCGCCAAAGAAGGCATATACTGAGCACTGCTACAACTGAGAGGAGGGAGAGCATCATTAAGGTGATTTACTGCCCAACCATGGAATTCTTATGAGGAATTCTCTCGGTTCTTTTCCTTAGCCAAGAGAACTGACCCTTTTGCAAGGAAGGCAGATACAGGGCACTGGCATAACGGAAGAGAAAATCGTGGAAATGCAACTATGCCTACATGAAGTCACATTCAATCATGCAGCAATTCAAACAGTCACACAATCATTGAATTTATCCAACCTACATGAAGTCATCTTAAATCATGCAGTCAATCAATCAATATTCCATCTACACAAAGTCACATTAAATCATGTAGCATATGAACAAAATGATTTCCTTAGTCATAGCTTGGCCAAGCATTTCAATATAGTCTATCCATTCTGTACCACGGAGTCAATTACCATGTAATTATTATGGCACATATCAACACTATATAGCATGCCCACCACTTTTGTCCACCCACTTTGAGGCCTGGATTGCAAGTCTTTCTGCAGCACGATCCGGTTCTTTCGTTGGCAGCTAGGGTTGTGTTAATTAAATTCTTTTAACACATAGGTGGAGGAAAACAACACTTCAACATATTCTTATGATTGCACAATCAACAACCAAGCCAAAATATAGCTACGAGCAAAACTATGATTTTCCAAAAACAAACTACTATAAAATAAGCAATCTTTAGCTAAAGATCAATATGATTAGTTTTTTTTATGCAAATCATGTTATGCATCTTCATGAAAGAAGCACTCATTCGTGTTGCTCTCGATTACTTCATCAAATAACCCATCACATCATTTCCCTTGGACAATCCCTTTCTCGGTGACCAATTCTTTCTGCCACCAATAGCAAACTCATTCCTGCAAAAGTAAAGTTCCATTAGCAGCATCTTATTCTTTCATAAAATTTAGGCTTAACTTAAACATGAAATGGTCAATCATTTCACTATACAATTTTCACCAAAATACATGTTTTGCAAGATAAATTAATAGATAGTCCATCATCTCATCAGAAGAAGCAATAGCAAAACATAAAACCATCCAAATAAAAAGTTTGCCAAGGGAGGGTCATGACATACTCCCCCCTTAGGCTTAACAAATGCCTCATTATTACACTATGTTTGACATATAAAAATTGTCTTTTTACCAAACATGACAAAGTTAATTGCCAAATAGTTGATTAGAATATATTATTTGTTAAATGTTTGCATGATTTTATGTTAGGAACACGATACCCTTGTTTTGACTATTTTTAGCATTTTGTGACTGTTTTTGACATGATTTTGTTGGTGAAAATAACATAGAAAAATAAAGTAGACAAGCATGTTCAGATATTTGGCTAACTCCAACATGTTTGAAGTGTCATCCCATTTCAAAACTAAAGTTGTCAAGTGATTTGGCATCAAAGTACTCTCTGTTGCAAAACAGGGCAATGACAAGTTTTGTGCAACATACAAAAATCAGCTAGTTGTCACATTGAAGAAGCACCTTGAAGTTGTCAAGCAAAGCATGAGAAAATGGATGGAATGTATTTAGAGGGACTAAAGAAGACATATAACCTATTTAGAAGCATTCCCACATAGTCTAAATGGACAACAACAGGGCATCACAAAACATAGACAGTTGTGCAGTATTTTCTACACTATTTCAGTTTGATTAATTAGCAAATAAAATGTGCATTTCAAAAGCAAATGTTGTATGTTGTTTTTAACCTCACAATAATATTTGAATGCTTTTCCTGCCTTCCAACTGATTTGAAATGCAATTTGTCACCAAGTTTCTATGACTATGCAGCAAAACTGTCAACTGCAAAATAAAACCAACAAGCTGTCACTTTATTGATGACTTGGAATTTGTCAACTAAAGGGAGTAAAACGCTTGGAAACAGCTCAGGGAGGTTAGGGATGACTCTTGCTCCACCTGGAAGCATTTCCACACGATACAAATGGGAGCAACAAGACAAAAAGGTTGAAAAGTAGGAATAGTTGGAAAATGCATACAAAAACCAAAATTGTGCAATTATTAAGGAAGTCATAGAATTTGTCAATATAAATGGGGGGCAGCAGTTGGAAATGATTTCTAAGGGATAGGAGAGATGTCCCATCCACTTAAAACCACCTTATTACCCGTTTTTGTTGCAGCTGAGCATAAAGTCTATTTCTGTTGCTGATATTTCGAAGATGCTCTAGAATAAGGGGGAAAAGTAGCCAGTTTTAGTCAAATGGAGGTTTGAGCACCCAAAATGGTAGGGAAATGATATTTCAAGGTGGATACAGGTGTACAAGAACATTTCTAACCTCATCCAATGCACTCCCACCATTGGAGATGCATCCCAAGGGCCAATGAGTGTTGTTGCAACACAAACTATCTTAATTTGGACTAATTCAGTTTTAAAACTATTGGCAAATCATTGAGAAATAGCAACATAGCTAATCTGAGCATGATGCAATTGTAATAGTTTATTATAAATAACACAACTCCCTCATTGGTTGAGCTATTAGGGAGTAGTTGGTAGGAGAGTAGTTAGTAGCAGCAAATAGGACATAGTGCAACATTTTTCCTGTAACAGTTCAACATGTTTTGACAGAAATAAAGTGCAGTATTTTGTGTTTATTTTGTGAGTTTTAAGTGAGTGTTTTATGTGGCACGGTAGTTAGGAGCAAAATAGAAATTAGAAATATATTAATCAATCCACACCAATGTAAAGTTTACAATGCTTAAATAGAAGGGAATTTAACAACCTTAGAAAACTTAGGGAATAGATAGGGAATGAAGGAAAATAGGGAGGAAAGGAGGAAGGGAAATTGATGTCGAACTCCCTGCCATCCATGCCATCCAATCTGCCCAGTCAGCTGTCATCCAAGTCAACCTATCTACCCAGTCAGCTGCCGTCCAAGGAGGTAAAAGGGTAAGGTCCAAAGCTTACCATTGTAAACAAATTTTTTACCCCTTTTTACTGCTTTAACTTCCAACATTCTCCCCCTTAAAGTTGAGAGGACTGACTATACAGTCTCTCAGCTTTATATATTGAGCTTTAGCTATACCTTTGGTGAAAATATCTGCAATATTATCCAAAGTGTTACAATATTGAAGCTCAACTATCTCTTGTTCCACCATATCTCGAATGAAGTGATACTTCATATCGAAATGCTTTGATCTCCTATGGTGGACTGGATTGTATGCCAACTGAATGGCACTTATGTTATCACAATACAGTCGAGTTGGACCACTTTGACTTTCTCCAATCTCTTCAAGGACTTTTCTCAACCATAGGGCTTGAGTACTAGCATGTGTGATGGCTATATACTCAGCCTCAGTCGATGACAATGCTACAACAGTTTGTTTCTTGGAACTCCATGTAATTAGTCCTGATCCTAGACTAAAACAATTCCCTGATGTAGATTTCCTATCATCTATATTGCTGCCCCAATCACTGTCACTGAAGCCAACTAATTTCACAGAATTACAT
This sequence comes from Wollemia nobilis, assembly GCA_028583015.1. Classification (NCBI taxonomy): domain Eukaryota; kingdom Viridiplantae; phylum Streptophyta; class Pinopsida; order Araucariales; family Araucariaceae; genus Wollemia; species Wollemia nobilis. The sequence goes on from JAQPPZ010016822.1 coordinate 5,253,113, forward strand.
TTTTGGTAATGGATTCCAAAATCCAATGTACCTTTTACATATCTTAAGATTCTTTTAGTTGCTTGTAGATGCAGCTCAGATGGACTAGCCATAAACCTTGAAACTAGAGAAACAACATATTGAATATCGGGCCTTGTGTTGGTGAGAAACATCAGACTCCCAACCATGCTCCTGTAAGTGGTCATGTCAACCTTTGATGCTCCATCGTCCTTGCTCAATTGGATCCCATGTCCAGTTGGAGTTGCAACTGATTTGCATTGCTCCATGGCAAATTTCTTGATCATGTCTCGAGCATACTTGTGTTGACATATGAAGATCCCTTTGTTTGATTGATGCACTTCCATGCCTAGGAAGTATCACATTAAACCAAGATCTTTCATCTCGAACTGCTTCATCATGGAGTTTTTGAACTCCATATTCATTTTAGTGTTACTACCCATAAATATTAGATCATCCACATACAAACAAACTATGAGAATGTCTACTCCATGCTTTAGGTAGTACAAATTTGGTTCACTTTTGCTTCTTGTGAATCCATACTCGCTGAAATAGCCATCAATGCATGAGTACCAAGCTCTTGGTGCTTGCTTGAGGCCATAAAGTGCTTTCTTCAATTTGTAAACAAGGTTCTCCTTTCCCTGTTCTTGAAAACCTTGAGGTTGTTGAACATAAACCTCTTCTATCAAGTATCCATTTAGAAAAGCACTTTTCACATCCATGTGTTGGACGTTCCATCCTTTATGGGCTGCTAAGGAAAGAACTGATCTGATTGTCTCTTGTCGTGCAACAGGAGCAAAGGTTTCCTCATAGTCAATACCAAATTTTTGAGTAAAACCTTTTGCTACTAGTCTCGCCTTATGCCTCTCAATGCTTCCATCAACATTGTACTTGGTCTTGTAGACCCATTTACACCCAACACATTTTTTTCCTTTGGGTAGCTTTACTAGCTCCCATGTATCATTATTGTTTATAGAGGTTATTTCCTCTTTCATGGCTTCTTGCCATACATTTTGAGTACATGCCTTCTCATAGCTAGTTGGTTCTAGCTGTGTACTAGCCAATAAAGCATAATTGACTACATCTCCCCTAGGATCATGGGAGTCATCATCTCCATACAATTGCAAATTTTCAAGTTGCTGCAAAATTGTATTCATCTCACTAGCTTGGCTTCTAGTGAATCTTCTCTGGAAATTCTGATCCAACATTTGAAAATATGGATGATGTTGTAATGTTCTTTTGCCTCTCGATGGAGAGTCTCTATCAATGTCCATCGGTGAAGAACTTACTGATCTCTGTGGAGAAGGACTTGGAGTGGCGGTTGAAGTACTTGATGTAGTACTCCTGTATGGGCTTGGAGGGAGTGGTGTGCCTTTACTTTTCTTTGGAGACACCTATTGTACCTGTGAAGAACTTACATCTTGGGACTCATCATCAACAAAAATTCTTTGATGACCCCATTCTCCCCCTTCATCAAAAATTACATCCCTGGAGAGTACAATTTTATGAGTCTTGGGATTGTAGAGTCTATATGCTTTTGTAGACTCACAATACCCTACAAATATACAAGCTTGACTTTTGGGATCAAGCTTCTTCCTTTTCTCATCAGGAATGTGCGCATATGCTAAAGAACCAAAAACTTTGAAATGCTTTACATTTGGTTTCTTTCCATACCACCCCTCATAAGGAGTGACACCATCTAAACTAGAAGTTGGACTTCTATTTAGAATGTATACACTGGTTCTTACAACATCAGCCCAGTACATATTAGTTAGATGCTTAGTCTGAAGCATCGTTCTCGCCATCTCAATGATGGTGCGGTTCTTTCTCTCTGCCACACCATTCTGTTGTGGGGTATAGGCAGTGGTGAATTGCCTTTTGATCCCACTTGCTTTACAATATTTCAAGAATGCTTTTGAGGAGTACTCACCTCCTCGATCTGTCCTAAGACATTTTACATAATTCCCACTTTGATTCTCTACATTGTTTCTAAAATCCATGAAGCAATCAAAAGCTTCATCTTTATGTTTCAAAAAATAAATCCAACACATTCTAGAGAAGTCATCTATGAAAGTGAGAAAATAAGAATTGTTTTCGAGACTCTATGTTTGCATTGGTCCATAGATGTCTGAATGTACTAACTGAAGTGGATAGTTGGCTCTCCATGCTTGTCCTTTTGGAAACTTCGACCGTGAGTGCTTTCCCAAAGCACATCCTTCATAGACCTCCTTTTGTTCATTGATTTTGGGAAGTCCTGTCACCATAGCTTGAGAAGTTAGGAGTTTCAAGCTAGCGGAATTAAGGTGACCATATCGCAAGTGCCAAAGCACACTTGGATTTGTTATAGCTACATTTGCAATTTGAGCTCCTCCTGGCTCATCAAATTTGAGAGGGAATAACCGATTCTTGGTCATGGGGACCTGTGTGATGACACGATTACAATTATTTTTATCAAAAATGATACATTGTCCTTCATCAAATACAAGTTTGTAATTGTTCTCCATCATTTTCCCAATGCTTAGCAGATTGTGTTGGAGCTTTGGAGTGTAATAGATGTCATGCACTTTCTTTAGTCCTTCTTTGGTTGGAACCTCCATGGCTCCAATACCTTCTACTTGCAATGTTTTATCATCCCCTAATTTGATTTGGGATTTATAAGTGGAATCTAGAGTAGCAAATAAATTTTCTTTGCCACTCATATGGTTTGAACAACCAGTATCCAGAATCCATGTGTCATTTAGATGTTGTTATGATTGTCCATATGAAAGAAAAATATTAGAGGTATCATCTTCTTCTCCATAATTGCCATATTGACTACTGTTGCCTTGTGAAGATTTTGACCAGTAGTCACGAGCGAAGTGACCTGGCTTGCCACAGTTGAAACAAGCTGATTTGGACTTGTCACTTCCTCGCCCTTGATTTCCACTTTGGCCTGGATGTCCTCCTCGATTTTGGTTTCCACCTCTATTCTGATTGCCTCCTCTGTATGAGTTGCCTCCTCTGTTGGAATTGCCTCCTCTATTCTAGTTGCCTCCTCTATTTTGGTTGCCTCCTCTGTAGTTGCCTCTACCTCTACCTCTTTGTTGTCCTCTGCCTTGACCTCTTCCATGTCCTCTTCCATTGTTTTCATTGGAAGTGAAGGCCTTCTCATCGCCCCCATAGCTGGTTGAAGGAGTTTCAGGAAACCTCTCTTCATGTGACATTAACGATCCGATTAATGCATCGAATGTTAAAGTGGAAAGATCTTTGGATTCTTCTATAATTATGGCAATATGATTCCATCTCTGTGGAAGTGTTCGCAACACTTTTGTTACAATTATCTCAAGCTTGATTTCCTCGCCAAGTGTAACCATTTTATCAACAATTGCTTTTACTCTAACACAATAATCACCGACTTTTTCATCATCTTTCATTCTGAGATTTTCAAAATCTCTTTTTAGTGTTTGAAGCCTCACCTGCTTCACTTGATCACTACCCTGGAATCCATATTTTAAAGCTTTCCATGCAGCTTGTGCAGTTGTACAAGCGGTGATTCTAGGGAATATGCTTTTCTCCAATGCAGCTTGGAGATGAGAAAGAGCAGAAGAGTTGCTCTTTTGTCCTTCTTTTCATGTTTTCTTGTCTGCGGCACTTAGTGTTGTCCAGTATGAGGGTTCTGTGTAGCCCTCTTCTATTATGTCCCACAAACCTCTTCCTATGAGCAAGGTCTTCATTTTTATAGACCAATACTCGTAGTCATAACCGTTGAATTCTGGTATAGGTAAACTATTGTGTGAGGCCATAGTTACTAAAAAACTCTCTTTATTTCATGGTTACAATAAAGCACTCTACTATTTTGAAAGAAGGAAAGAAGAAGAAGGAAGAAAGAAGAGATTACAAATTTAAGTCAAATCTGACTTGTTCTACTCTATCATTGATTGCTTGTTCCTCTTGCTTTGGGGATGCTATCTCTTGATTCACGAAATTATCTGCTACTTCTTCTTCATCGTCACTTATCAATATTATTTCTGGTGATTCTGGTTCTAATATTTCCACTGAAATACTGTAGTGTGTATATTCTGATTCTTGTGGTGCAGCTTGTACGGATTTCGATTGTTCAAATTGACTCCTGAATGAGTTATCTTCAAAATCTGCCTCGTACCTTGAGTCAGGATGCCTTTGATGTGCAATCACTGCATTCTGAAGTTGGCTAAACACAATGTTGAGCCCATAACCTCTTACTTTTTCATCGAATCTCTCTGCACCTTCTCTTGCTAAAATTGCACATAAGGCATGATAACAACCATTTGGTCTTATCATCAATGCCTCTTTACAATTTTACAATTTTGATCCTTGGTCTCTTTTACAAAAAAACTAAGCCTCTTAGGCTTATTACACAAGATTTGTGATTCCTTGAATCAAGTGGAAAAAAATGAACCTTTCTATTACAATGAATTGTCTCCTAGACAATATTCTCCTTCTTTTATAATATTAAAAAAAACTATATTACTATTTAATAAAAAAATAATTGCCCTTAAAAAAATTAAAAAAGCAATTATATTTAATTTATTAAATATAATATAAGTGTTTAATTTAATAATATAAAGAAAAAATTTAAAAAACTTTTATATAAAAAAAATTTATCCTCTGCAGGAATCGAACCCGCAACCTCTTGTCTTCAACAAATCATGCTAACCAACTCGGCCACCACCGTCGATGAGAACTAAGGACAACAATGCAATTTTTATAAAGTTTTGAATCCGCCTTCAATAAAAAAAATTAAAAAAGGACTTGTTACCATCGGGTTTCGAACCCGTGATCTGCAGGAGGGCGGGCGCCTTAAGGCTGGCTCCTCGAGCCAGTCGAGCTGCGTGGCTCGACGGGAAGGCAAGGGAGGCTTGCCTCCTTTATTCTTCTCATGGCCGCACCAAAGGAAAAAAATTTAGGGACTTTAGTCCCACATCGGTCGTGCGAGCGCGTTTGAGGTGTTTAAAACCCTCAACGCTCACAACGTCACTCGATTGCCTTCGGGAAATCAGTGACCACCCTTTTACCTCCTTCTCGAGCTATCGCTCCTCGCCACGTTGCTTGTCACCTATCCTCTATCCACCACATTGTCGGTCCTCTATCTGTTCTCTGTCCTCTGGTCTGCATCGACCTTGCTCTCTCCTCGCCACGTGGCATTATCCGATTGGTTTCTCCTATGGTTGCTCCTCCTCCTCGCATGCTCTCTATGCGGGCCTTCTCCAGACCTCACCTCGGTTCATGATTCATGGGCCTTCTTCGACCTCACCTCGGTTCACGTGCTGCGGGCCCCACTCGGCCTCACCTCGGTGCTAGTGCTACTAGGTTCCTCCGGTCTCGATCTATGGGCCCTCTTCGACCTCGCTCTGATACCAGATGTGGCACGGTAGTTAGGAGCAAAATAGAAATTAGAAATATATTAATCAATCCACACCAATGTAAAGTTTACAATGCTTAAATAGAAGGGAATTTAACAACCTTAGAAAACTTAGGGAATAGATAGGGAATGAAGGAAAATAGGGAGGAAAGGAGGAAGGGAAATTGATGTCGAACTCCCTGTCGTCCATGCCGTCCAATATGCCCAGTCAGTTGTCGTCCAAGTCAACCTATCTGCCTAGTCAGTTGTCGTCCAAGGAGGTAAAAGGGTAAGGTCCAAAGCTTACCATTGTAAACAAATTTTTTACCCCTTTTTACTGCTTTAACTTCCAACATTTTAAGTAGTTAGTGCTTCTTCACCTTCTTCTAGATCAGGAAGCTTGGGCCCACTTTTAGGCCTAGAAGGAGGACTTTTATGACAGGTTTTTCTGCAACTTTGCTGTAGCAGATTTAGCAGGATGCTTGTTAATTTCCATTTCTTGTTTTGAATTAGTGTGATGTTTTTCATGTTTTCAATTGTGTTTTTGTGCAACCAATGTGTGTGTCAGTTGAAAAAATAGTTTAAACCTGTGTTTTCTCCTATTTCCCCTATTTTCCATATTCCCGTGTACCTTATGTAGCAGGACACTGATAGGTGTTTTTAGCATAAGTGTTATTTCAAAGCATCATTTCAATTCGCAAGAGTAAACTAGGTTTCAATTTTACAAGAGTAAACTAGGTTTCAATTCTGCAAGTGTAATTTAGGATTTCAATTCAACAACATTTCAATTTAGCAATTTCAATTCTTGCAATTGTAGTTAGATTTCAATTTTTGCAACTTAGAATTAGTTTTCAATTCTTGCAAGTTTCTATTCTGCAGATTAGGTTTAGTGTGACACCAAAAGGCTAAACCAACATCTGTTTCACCCAATAAATGTTTGTAATCTGAATGTCAGAATTGTATTTTGCCCTAACCTTCTATCATAGACAACCTTGGACACCACTCCAGATTTGACAAATCATAAGATTAAATGATGTTATTAATGACACGTATCACAATCCTCTATGTGACTTCCAAGTTTTATCAAAACATAATATTTACAAATCATTTTCAAACAGATATGGGAAATGTTTTTGCATGTCTACTACTTTCTTCCAAGTAGCGTTACTTTAAAAAAAATAGTCTCATTGAACTTTGCACTACTCTAAAATTCTCTTCCTCATCGATTTGGATCGGGACTCAAGGATCTTTACTGGTCGAATCTCTCTAGCCTCAAGATTCACCATCTGCAAATTAAAGAAGTCCCACACATGATCAAGATTAACAATGTGTTTTCTAAGTAATGAAATGTGAAAGGTGTTGTGAATATTAGACAGATTGGGTAGTAAGGCAAGTCAATATGCCACAGGACTGATCTTCTCCGTGATTTCAAAGGGTCCGAAGAAACGAGGATCTAGCTTTGTGGACTTGATTGCACTCTTTCTTGGTTTTACCTTCAAAAACACCTTGTCACCTACTGCAAACTCTCGTAGTGATAACTCTTTTGACGATTTGCAACTTCTTTCAGTCGTTCCCTGATTGTTCTTAACTGCTGCTCTATTTCTCTGACCATGTCGGATCTCAGCACAATCTAGTCCTCTGGATTGTCCCATGAAAATGGTGTTCTACATTTTCTACCATATGCCTTAAAAGGTGCCATGCCTAAGGTTGAATGGTGTCCATTATTGTAAGAAAATTCCACCAGGTGTAAGTAATCCTCTCAACGGGTTTTCTAATCCATACAATACATGCGAAGCATGTCTTCTAACACCTGGTTTACTCTTTCTATTTGCCCATCAATTTTTGGGTGATAAGAAAAACTAATGTCCAGTTTAGTACCAATGAAACGATGTAAGGTTTGCCAAAACTCAGAGGTGAATCTCGAGTCTCTATATGATATGATTACTTTTTGGAAACCATGAAGCTAAAATATTTCTTTGGCGAATCTGTTGGCCACAACCGTGACATCATCCTTAGTGTTTCCAGGTATAAAATATGCAACCTTGGTCAATCTATCAACCACTACTAGGATTGCATCATGTTGAAACATGTTTTTAGGCAACCCTACAATGAAGTCCATTGAAATTGCAAGTCCTTCTGCAATCCATCCATGCCCTGTCTCTGGTTTGGCTCATCCACTCAATAGATACACAGTCTCAAATTTTGTATTTGCTTCAGTACTATCTATGCATATACACACACAAGCATTCATATCTCAAGCAAGAACTCACATCACACTGCCAGTTCCTTGACTTGTCACAAAACATAAAATATTAGGAGGTGAAGTCAATATCTAGATCTCTAATGTTCTTCAGCAGAGATATCTCCATGGTGGTGTATCTCATAGTGATACTTTCCCAATGTCGAGGCGCGTCGTAGGGGGAACCGGCCAGGTTCCCCCCTACCCGAGGGTTTGAGGGCTTCGACCTCGATCCAAAAATTTACATCCATACAATCGTACTAGGGAGAGGAAACGTTTCCCTTGTTGTCTATAGTTTTTTTTTTAATTTTAATTTTTAACTTATTTTTTATGTTTTATGTTTGGCTAGAGATGTCTAGCCGTCCTTGGGGATGCCCCAAATTAGGGGACGTCCAGGGGATAGAAGGCCATAGGCCTTTGGCGTCCTAGGGATGGCTCCCTACCGTCCCCCAAAAGGGAGACGACGGGGAAACATCCTCGATGTTGTCCCCTCGTGTTGGGGATGCGGGGGACGGGGGAACGTGTCCCCGTGGAACCTTGGTCCTTGTTTTTGCTTCCTCTTCTTATCGTCCCCAAAAAGGGGGACGTCGGGGAAAAATCATTGATGTTGTCCCTCGTGTTGGGGATGCGAGGGACGAGGGAACGTGTCCCCGTGAAATCTTGGTCCTTGTTTTCGCTTCCTCTTCTCTGTTTATATGCAAGGTTTGGTATTTACTCAAATGGTTCACCCAACTGTTATTAATAATCCTTTGATTTAATAAATGCTTATATGACGGATGCTCCCGCATCATTAATTCTCTTCGTCGACTTTTTTTGCTTATTTTTCAACTTTGTCATGTATTATTTATTGGTTTCAAGGGGAATGAAGAAGACTACAACAATACAAAGATTAAAATAAAGAAGATAAATTATACCTCCATTTTAAGTACAATGTGGAAAACACCAAACCCTAAAGAAAAAGCATTACAAATCACAATGCCTTTGCACTCATTCTTCCCTACTATGTAAGAATTGACTAATATCAAATTCCAAAAAATAACAAAATAAAAATAAAATTATTGCTCAACCCATTTAAGGGTATAATGCATCCTATTTAAATCTGATTATATTTTTTTTGAAATTAAATCTAATTGTACTTAGGACAAGTTCTTACTAAACTAGTGATTAAGCATTCATTGAGCAAGAGTTTAACAACTTGTATATGTTTATGGATTCATTACCATTAACATTGAAACAGAGTTTAATAACTCCTATGCTCATGAATCCTTGTTTACATTACTACCTCTCATGTCAATATCTGACCAACAATATGGTCTTTGTTTCATTCCTATGTCCATTTGCAACCTATAAAGTAACCATTTTTTCTTTTGGTCCAAAGTTTACTTAAGACTTAAGTATGTTATTGTAAAAAAGAATCATTTATGCTACTGCATTACATAATTATATGCCTAATGGTTTGATAGAGGTTTGGACCCATTTCATTAGGAGTTAGGGGACTCACTTCCTTGCTTATATGGACTATCCCTATTTTGTGTAAATTAATAAGATTGAAGAGCTCATACAAAATCAAGGTAAGTGGAATAGTCAACATAAGAAATCATAACAAAATTTGAGGTTTTAACTTATTCCAGTGCTTTACATAGGATTTCATACCTATGCAAGGAATAACAATTGCTCAATCACATGCATTCTAGGATAATAAGTTTTATAATTTAAGATGATCGACTACAACATAGTAATTATCTCAATTATTTCCTAAATGTAGCCCCTTTGAACAGATGGATTAACCATTGCAACATTGTGCAAGGTGAGCTCAATGATAAATTTCTTAGTGAAGGGAAGTTTGATATTTACAATCATAATGATTAGACTGCAACATGGTAATCCTTTTACTCTAATTACGCTTATTGTCACATAAAAATTTATCCACGACACTCCATATTGATTATTTTTACAAATCAAGATGTAGCCTATTAAACCATACATGAAAATGTTTCGACTTAATTTAAGATCTTTGTAACTATCAATTTTATAGCAGTATCATGTTAAATGTTTTTACAAAAGGATGGGCCTATGCAATCAATGCTTAATGTATAAGTAATTACATCAATTGCCACAAAAGTCGAATTCACCCTTAAATATGATATTTTGTCAAGTTTTTAATTCTCACACAATCCTCTTAATGGCTAAATATTGAGAAAGGAATAAAATTGTGTGATGCACCTTATTTCTCCTAGTAGCAAAAACAACATGCATAAGATAGTTAAGAGTTTCCCTATAACATAGACCTCTTTAGGGAAATGGAAATCTTCTTTGATCTTATTGTATACTAGAAATTGCACTATTTATTGAACCCCAAGCTTCTTCATGGAGGCCAAGTGGGGAAGATTGATAGGAATTCCTGGTGGCAAAGGAAAGAAGGGTATTTCTAGGTTAGGGATTTCAGTGGTTCTTTTGGGTTGCTTACATGTAAGAGATATTTATTTTTCTCCCTATTTTGTTGAATCAATTTTACATTATGTGAATGGATGTAAGGGATAATGGGTTTACACAATGTGGATACATTTGTTGTAAAAAGGGTAATAGGCAATGGGAATAAATTAGATCAAATGTGATTTTTGAATGCAAATTCCTCATTTCTTTGGAAATTGCATAATGGGTATGTTAGATTTCATAGTAATTTTCAAAAACAAATGGAATCAAACATAATCCAATATTGATTAACAAAAGGAATACACAAAAAAAATATAAAATACGATTGGGTGTCCATAGATACCAAATAGTCTTCACTCAAAGGAAATAAAATTACACTTCAATCAATAATGAAAATATTGGTATGAAGGGGTATTTATACCCAAATACATGATGTCTTTAGGTCAAGGTTGTGAGATCGACCACCAAGAATAGAAATTACAAAAAAGTATAAAATTACTTTTTTTCAAGGTTTATTTGGGTCCAAAGGGCAAATATAACAAATACAAGTACAAATACTCAGTTGTGGCCTCAAGAGAAGCTTAACCACCAAAATTTTTAACATCCCCCTCAAGTTGAATGGGGGACATGGAGATAGACCCTTAATTTGCACCCCCCTAAAGGGACACTCTCCAACTTCAAGAAGCTCCTGCATGCACAGAAAATTAACCTTAGGCATGATCTTCGTCAAGATATTTGTTGCTTACTTTGATGAAGGTGTGACTACTGGATCTAACATCCCATATGCATTAATCCATCTCACAAAGTGCATCCACATCTCTATGTGCTTTGTTCCCTGGTGAAACACTGGATTACAAAAATATGGATAATACTCTAATTGTCATGACAAAGAGGTGTTAGAAATATTGAGTTGTCATTGATGTCAAAGGTGCATGGTATTCAAGGCATAAATATTCTTCAAGGGTGAGAAGTTTATAAGGTTGGACAATATATCAATGGTGTCAAAAATGGACTTGGTGGATAGCAAACAATGGATAATTAATTAAGGCAAATATATATTTCAAGTGAAGCATATATTTCAAATGAAGTAAGGCAAAGTATATCTCAAAGCAAGGCAAATATTTTTAAGTAAAGGATTATAATATTTAAATATTATAAAGAGGACAAAGGCTTGGGACAAAAATATTTAAAAAACAAAGGTTTAAAGGTTAAATATTATAATATTTAAATCATTAGATTTAAAATATTATAATATAAAGTGGTTTTATAAAAATGCGCCGACGTCTTTGAAGAGCAAATATAAAGTCAAAAAATAAATTTATAAGCCGACCTTCTAAGGTGAAAAGAAAAACATGTAAATATGGGGGAAAAATTTCATTTTAAAATGGGCATGTGTTTTCAAAAATTCCAGCGCGAAAGAGACAACGAATAGGAGAAGAGGAAATTATGTGGCGGTGAGGCAGAAATCCGAAGCAAGGAACAAGGAATAGAAAATCCCCCATTGGTTCCAACCATTGGGGTATCCCAGTCGGTCGTCTAGCCCATGGTAGGACACTACGGAGTAGAGGGTGCAGAGATAGAATCCCTGTGACATCATTTTGTTGTGTGACAAAACTGCAAGGTATGAGGGTTTAAATATAAAGTGGTGCCTTTTTGTTCTCAGACCATGGAGTAGCCCAACCGGTTGGCTATGCCGCACTAGGGCGCTACTATGCATGAGGTCCGAAGTTCAAAACCTGTCGGTGGTGATTTTTTTGTGCGATTGTTGATGGGGAGCGCAACGAAGGTTTAAATATTTTTAGAGCCCTTTTGGTGTTATCCGTTGCGCTAGCCCAACTGGTCAAGGGGCCCGTAGCAGGGCACTATGTTTTGGAAGGTCTAGGAGTCGAATCCCCTCCGCAACAGGTAAGGTTTTGTTGTGCAAGATATAAGAAAAATATTTTGTTTTGATTAAATAAGGAGATATAAGGTGCAACATTGATTATTTTATAAGGTTTTGTTGTGCAAGATAAGAGAAAAATATTTTGTTTTTATTAAAGGAGATATAAGGTGCAACATTGATTATTTTATTATATATATTATAAGTTGGACATATAAGGTGTAACGCTAATTATTGCAGAGTCATATTCTGCATGTTATAAGTTGGAGATATAAGGTGTAACGTTGATTATTGCAAAGTTATATTCTGCATGTTATAATTTGGAGATATAAGGTGTAACGATGTTATTTTAAATTTGTATTTTGTATATTATAAAAGAAAGAAATAAGAAATCACTTTGTTGTTATTAAAGCTTTATATTGTAAGTTTCAAAGGGAGATATAAGGAGTTATTTTTTAAGCTTTATTGTTTATATTTTGATAAGGATTTTTGAGTGGATGATTTGATATTTAATCAAGAAAGGAAAAAGAGAATTGCTAACCAAATTTTGAAGGGACAAACAAAAGGAAAATTATTTTTGTCAAGACAAGTTTGGGAAGCTCATGCAAAAGAAGATCATCATCATTGAGGTAGATTTAGAAGTATGGTGATTTAATTCCTTTCTCAAGGTGGTTTTGTTTGAGGAAAATATTTTTGTTGTCATATGGTTGGAGGTATAAGGAATTATTGGATGTGCATTTTTTTGCTTGAAATTGGGAGTAAATGTGCAAGGGTTATAGATCAGATTTGAGAGCAAATTTGTGCATTGTTCATGATTGATTTTGGGAGTAGATAAGAAGGACAAATTTGTGCATTGTGATTGGTTTTAAAGTAAATGTGGAAATAAGCAAAATAGTATAGTCTCACACAAATAAAAGGGTTGTTTTAAAACAAGTTAAAGTGTCACATAGTGGAAGGATAGTGTGAAAGGATTCAATTGAAAAGGATATTTTTAGCTATCTACAAAAGGGATGGAAAGGTGCAAATCAACAAATACAAGGCCAGTTATCAAGTGCTAGACTAGAGCTACATTTTAATATAATAAATGTGAGACATGTGGAAGCGACATACTTAATGAATGTGAAGAACATATTGGGCATTTGATAAGTGCATATCATTCTCTATATGTTCATGAAAGAATTCTGGGTAGAATATGTTTGAATTGCTTTAGTTGAGGAAAGCACATTGAAAAATAAGTGAAGAATTTGTTGACATCATTATATAAGATTTGGGAATAAATGAGCATTGTTTAGATCAGATTTGAGTAGGATTTTGGAGTAGGTTTTAGAAGGAATTATGAGCAGATTTTGGAGCAGATTTGGGTAGGTTTTGTGAGCAGGTTTTGGAGTAAATTTGAGCAGGTTTTGTGAGCAGATTTGAGTAGGATTTGTGAGTAGTTTTGAGAGAAGACTTAAGCATAGTTTGAGCCAAACTTATGAGTAGAGGGGATTGGTGTCTCTCATGGATTGGTGTCCATGAACTAGAGTAGATGGGATTGTTGTCTCCTATGAATTGGTGTCTACAAACCAGAGCAGGGGGGATTGGTGTCTCCTGTGGATTGGTATCCATGAATCAGAGCAGAGGGGATTGGTGTCTCTTGTGGATTGGTTTCCACGAACTAGTAGAGGGTATTGGTGTCTCCTATGTATTGGTGTCCATGAACTAGTAGAGGAGATTGGTGTCTTGTTGGCATTTTTACCACATTAATTTTTTTTATAAAATTTGCCTAAGTATGGAACTTTAAAGCGACAAAGAGCATGGAGAGGTGTTGACATTCGTGGGCCATAAACTGGGATGATAAAGTGGATGAAATGATATTTGGATATTTCATCATTGTAGATATTTTCACAAGCTTTCCAACGATATATTACAATAGACAATCGGGTGAACGGATCAAAAGTTATGGCTCCGAGAAGTTTTACCACAAAAAAAAATCAATTTCGGGGCAAAAAATCAATTCGGGGAAGTCAAAGGTTGATTCGCTGGGGAGAAAGTGGGAAAATTTCCGAAAATGGCATTTCACCCCCAAAATGGAAATTTTCCGAAAAGGGAAAGTCGTTGAAAAAAAAACATTCCAAAAAAGAAAACTTTTCCGAAATGGAAAATTTTCCGAAATAGAAACTTTCCCGAAATGGAAAGTTTCCGAAAAAGGCATTTCGGGGCCTGAAAATACCATTTCGTCCTCGAAAAGGAAAACTTTCAAAAAATGGAAAGTTTAAAAAAATAGAAAGTTTTCAAAAATGGAAACTTTCTGAAAAAGGAAAGTTTCCGAAAAGGGTATTTCGGAACCCGAAAAAGGCATTTCGGAACCCAAAATGGAAACTTACTCGAAATGGAAAATTTCCAAAAAAGGAAACTTTTCAAAAATGGAAAATTTCCAAAAAGGAAAATTGTTGAAAATGGAAAGTTACCCAAAATCGAAAAATTTAATGACGGAATTTAATGGTTGTGGCAAACCAGAAGATATTTCCTTTGATTTTCATCATTTCCAAGGCGTTATCCTAACAGTTTCGCTCCCTCTCCAAGATAAATTTAATGTGGAGTAAATTGTTGGAGCAATGGTCAATTTTCAAAGCGCGAAGGTGGTTAGAATTCAATGCATTTGTACCGGATCATGGTTGCCAAAGGAAGATTTCCAAGGAGTAATTAATTCATCATGTCCCTCATCAATGGGCATTTTGCCTCCACATGTATTAAATGAAAGAGGCGAAAACCTCTATAAATACTAATCAAATTTCCATTGTAAAAGGAGAGACATTTTGCAAGAAAACTTATCAAGTTCTCTGTGTAAATAAGAGATGTTTGGCTTTTGATTTTGCAAGTGACTTTATGTGTGATTTCCTTTTATTTTATGCATTTCTCTTTTATGCTCGTATTTCTTATCTGCTAGTTAAATTTAAATTCTGCATTTGAGTTTAAATATTATTGGTGAGGAAGTGAGTTTTGGAATGCAATCCTGGAGGTTATCTGTGCAAAGTTATAAGTAAATTATGTTGCTCTCTTTTATTATATGTTATTCATGTGCTTGAGGTAAATTCCTATTGTTAATCTTTCCCCAATCTTACATTTTCGGCCTGTGGCCATATTTTCCTTTCTTTCTGTTATTTCCAATTTCTTTCTTGCAACTCTAGTCTTCAACAGTGTAGGATTTAGTAAGGGAACCAGCCCTCTCTAGAGATTGGTCCGGAAGACATCTCTTTCCTTCGACCTTTCAATGTTGGCCGATTCTAGGGCACACAAGTGATCATATCTTGTACTTAGGCATATTTATGACCAACAGTTTTTGGCACGCCTGGTGGAACTTACGATTTCTGTATTGATAGTCCCCGTATTTTAAAGGAGCCCGAGTTTGGTGAATCTTTGGCTTGCTTTTATCTAGTAAAATCACTTGGTGACTCTGTTGAGCTGAAGATTCAAATCTCTTGATCGTGGATGCCTTTTATACTAAAAGAAGATACCCCGGAGGAATCAAGGTTTGGTGAGCAGCCTTGACCTCACAAGCGAAGAAAGTATGTTCATCTGGCGACTTCGACTCAGTGGTAAGGACCGTGATCTCTAAGGATAACTACGGCTATAATGGCACATGTATGTTATCCCAACAATGGTAAGGACCATGATCTCTAAGGACCACTACTGCTATAATGGCACATGTATGTTATCCCAACTGGGATGATCTTGGCCCTTTGAATATCCAAAGTAAGCATGAGATTCCTAAAAGTGCCCTGAAGACCCTAACAAAATACAATGGCACTGAGGGAATGGCCCAAGAGCACCTTGAATATGTTGTTGCTCTAGCGACCCTCTATGGCATAGCCCACAAAGATGTCATGATCAGACTTCTGGTCTTGTATCTCGAAGGAAGGGCACTGCAGTGGAATAAAATGCTCCGGCATAAGAGCATCTGCTCATGGGATGACTTAGTAGGAGCGCTCATTGACACATTTGATGACTCACAAGATCCCTTCCAACTCTTGATGCACATCACGAGAGCACCTCTGGAGAGAATCACGGACTTCAATATTTTATTTTGGAGGAGTTGGAGGAGAATTCCAAAGAAGATCCGACCTACACCCTCTCAGGCCCACTTCTTCTATGTTTGGGCTTTCCACCCAGACATAAGCCTCCTCATACTACAATCAAGCCAAGTTTTACCATAAAAAAAATCGCTCAAAAATTTAAGCCACTGGTTCTGTGGATGGTGGAGGTTGTGCAACTACCTTCTTTCCCCACTCTACCTCCTGATCACCAACATTGAGGGCTACTTCTTCATCCAAAATCTCAACATGATAATATTTCGAAAGTTGCTCCTCATCTTACTATGCCATCGAAAATATTTGCACTATTGATGTAGGGTGCTCACCATTGAGGACAAGGTTCGCTGGTGGTATAGAAGAAACTACGAAACTCGATGTAATAGGAATCATAGTACCTGAAGACATGGGTGTTGTAATAGTTGAAGTAGTGGTCACATCGATTCGGGGCCGCTTAGCTACTTTAGGAAAAGGGGGCGCCACTGGCTGTTTTTGTTGCTTAGGTGAGGAAACTTCTTCAGGAGGGCGCTTCGTCCTTTGAGTCTGATTTTGAAAAATATGTGAGTGTTCTTCTTCCTCTTCTTCTTCAGTGTTGTCCTCAACCATAGGACTCTCTTCATTCGGTTCGCTTTCGCCACTTTCGGACTGCTAAAAACTTTGTGGCAGAATGGTGGTAAAGGCGACAAGTTGATAAGAATCCATAAACCTATCATAAACCTGATAGAACTGGGTATCAAGCTTCATTCCATAAGTAGCATAAGGCTTCCTTCGATGAATACGCATTACCCACCAGTTTATAATTTTCTCCTCCTTCCAACGAGGGTTTACCTCTTGGACAGTCCCAAACAGGCCTGGAGGAGGAATATGCATTTTATTCTTTCCTGGATTATACTCCACTTCCTGATCATAATAATCATGCCATGGAGGAAGGGAGGACATTTTTTCCACATGCCAGTTCATAACTGGTCCATCAAAATTGTTTCGACGCTTCTGAATATCCGGATGCGGGCAACAATAAAAGGTATTCGCCTTAATAAGCGCAAATTGTTTTCCAAGTGGATCATACCGCCATTGTTGCAGCAACTCAATTAGTCCCAATTATTGAAGCGCCACCATCAAAATGTGATTTTTCCCAACCTGGTTCACTTCTATACTCCCAAACTTAAGAGGCATAGTACAGGTCATTTTCTTCCCTCGTCTAGAGTCGTTTCTATCATTAATATAATCCATTTGGCACACAACTTCCATAGCAAAAACGTGCGTAGTGGCAAAATAAGGCAACAAAAAAGGTTTACCTGTATATCAAAAAATTTGAACAACCATGCCCTGAGTGAGCAAAAATATGTCGCCCTTCTCCTCTGAAACAATGACATCCCTCAGGTCGCGAGGCACTCGATCACAACTACCACAAAGTAACTTGATGTCTAGGCCCAAAAACCATCTATTAAAGCTATATACAGACTCCTTAGTCAATACTTGAGTCCACTAATAAACTAGCAGAGGTTCGTTCTTTTCGCCTATCTGCGTAATAGTAATAAAAGAAAAATGTCACTGCATCTAAAAAGAAAAATCATACCAGCAGTGAAGTATTCCGAAATGCTACCCAGGTGTTGTAGGTGAGTTGGAGGGAAGAGGGCAATCCTCCAAAGGAGGTCCCAGGTTCAAATCTCCACCCTACCAAAAAGCTAAATTGGGTATCTAAAATCCAATTGATAATGTTGGTGCGGGCAGGGTTGGGTGCGACTCCAAAGTGACTTTGACGGTGTAGAACTCCCTATTCGTGGTCTCTCAGACCAAGGCGGCCCCACAAGGGGTTTTTCGCTTAAAAAAAAAAAAAAAGTATGCCGAAATGCCCTAGTCTTCCCTTCTTGCAACCTCTGCAACTGTGAATTAATTCTCCGAGAAACAAATTCGGCCCAGTCAAAATAAATTGGATTCCCCCCTGCCTCATAGCCGCGGGAGAATAAAATTCTACCTTGAAAATACATTGGGCCATAGTTACCTGTCATTTGTGCATAGTTTCATCTGAAGGCAACCCAACAACCCAGGCAAGCATGGAATAAATATCCTGGCACTTGAATTCTGAAAGGGTTTTAGGCAAACTCGGTAGCTGCCCCATTTGTGACTCCTTGACGAGTTGCTTCTCCATAAATTGCCTCATAGTAACAGTGGAAACATACTTTTCCTTTTGCTCATTCGTATGAATTTTCTTATTTACTGCATAGCTCGACACGCTCACCCCACAGGCAAAAGCCTCTCGAGCCTCATCCGATGTAATCGTAAAAAGAATCTCATTCCAGGTATTTCAGACAGCCCTAGTGGAGGAGTCATAAAATTGTGCAATTAATCAATTGAGTTCGGGGCATGGATGCACAGACGAGCAAAGATACCACAACAAAATTTGTGCATGGTGAGGCATCGTGAGCCAACTATTATGGGAAACCCCTTTATTGACTGTAGCTTCAACCTCTTGCCTTAATCTATCAATTCTCTTATGTGTGATCAAACAATCACCAATTTCAGCCATTTCATCTTCATAGGGATCCAAATCAACATAATCATTTTGTCGGGCCTTTTTAGCCCTCGAACTTCTCTCTCGTTTCTTGGCTGGTTGTACTTCAACATCCTCTGGTGCCTTTGTTTGTTCTTTGCTACATATTCCCATCTTGTCAGATAAAAATTGTAGCTTTTTCTGCAATTCCTTGCTTAGCAACTTTTGAAAATTCCTCTGCACCTTGGAAAACAGGATACAACGCAACACGAAAAGAAAAACAAATAAGGAAAACAAGACTTGCATTTTTTCTTTGAAATTTTATAGGAGCGTTACCAACTGCCGTAGTAATTACAGAATTAAATGCAGATGCGCCTTCGAAGAGAAATATTCTTCGAAAATTGCTCAGACTCCTTTCCCGAAGCATAAAAAACCTTCCCTTTGGTTCACCGTCGGATTCTTCTTGTAAATTGTGCCCATAATGTAGCGTAATCTCATAGAACAATGTGCCTTGATGCCAGCAGTTTACTAGTAAGATCAAACCTGTCGTTAATCATCAATCATTAATTGTGTCAACTGCCTCGAAAATCTCAATCTGAGCGCCTCCCATGTTTGAATATCATCACTTAAAGTTGGCGTCGACTACTTTCGATGACAGCCACGTAACCTTTGGAAGAAATTAATTGCTCCGAATGCGCATCTTAGGAAAGCTTTTCCAAAAAAAGTGTCTCTTAAAACTCCATGGCGTGCCTTCTTTAAAGCAATCTTCACTATGTTTTCTTCCTTTTTGTTTTGTGTTTTTTCCTTTTTTTTAGAAAAAGCGCCATGCACAATGCCTCTTTTTTTTTTTTGGTGACGTCAACAAGATGCGTTCGCCTTAAAAATGGGTGAACGTGATGTTCGCCCCTTCCAAGGGGCGTGTGTGAACCTGTGTTATCACTTTGTCGTCCTTGAATTTCATTTTTTTTTTTAAACAACATGCATATTTACATGAAAATATTACATATGTACAAGGTACTACCTTCGATTTAAAATAATGAAATATAGGCCTTCAAATGAATGCCATTCACCGTAATAGGGAGCCCGCACCCTTCCATATCACATATTTGAAATGCATTAGAAGAAGTGACAGCCGAAATCCAAAAAGGTCCCTCCCAAATTGCATCAAACTTATGATGTTTCCCAGGCTTAGATTTTTTTCGTTCCATTTTAATACCAAGTCACCCACCTAGAAGCTTCGATCAGTGGTTTTACTCTGGAACCACTTCTTCATTTCAATAGCATGTTCTACAAAAGCGTGATAAGCTCGCTCCCTTTCTTCTTCTAATTGTAGCAACTATGCCAACCTTGCCTCTATGGGATTATTTTCTTCGTTTTCATCTTGAAACATCTGCAAAATTTGAAGCACAGGAAGTTCAATATGGGTAGGAAGGAAAACTTCTTTCCCATAAACCAAAGCATACGGGGACGTTTTAATGGACTTCTTTATCGAAATGCGATCGACCCAAAGCGCCTGATTTAACAGCAAATGCCAATTTCTCTTATTCTCACCCATTATCCTCTTCAAAATCTAAAGTAAATTTTTTTGGTTGACTCAGCCAATCCATTCCCCTGTGGGTAATAATTGGAAGATGTCTTCAAATAAATACCATACCTGTTGGTGAATTCGGTAATTTTGGCTCCAATGAAAGGAGTACCATTATCGGTAACCAAGGAATCGGGTATACCGAAATGGGTGATGAGGCTCTCCAGAAAAGAAATAACAGTCGCCTGATTAGCCTTTTTGGTGGGTATAGCTTTTGTCCATCTGGTGAAGTAATCTGTTGCAGTCAGAATATACTTAAGCTCTATAGAGGAGTGCAGATCAATAACACCTATAAAATCAAGACCCCACTGTTGAAAGGGCGCCTCTACCTAAATTGGATGCAATGATGATGCTCCGTTTCTCATTCATCCCACATATCTTTGACAACTATCGCACTACCGACTTATCTTGTACGAATCAGCAAACAGAGTAGGCTAATAATAGCCTGCTCGAATAATTTTCAGAGCCATAGGCCTACCGACATAGTGCCCTCCTAACAACCCGAAATGGAACTCCTCCCAAATTTTTGATTTTTTAGAATCTTTCACACATCTAAGGAGTATGCCATCAATGCTCTTATAATATAAGCCGTTGGGCAACGACACATACCTGAGTACCTGCAATTTGAACCTTCAACGCTGTGAGGGGTTAAAGCGGCTAGGAAACCTTCCAGAAGTAAAATACTCAAGAAGTTCCTCGATCCATTCTTTGTCGCCTGCTGCATTATTCGCACAAATTACATCTTCAAGATTTGTCTCAAAAACTACACTTTTGGCAAAATTTTGACACAGAGCGTGCCCACAAAACAACTTTATCAACTTGATCTCTATATCATACTCCTGGATCTTTGAAACCCATCCAACTCTCTTATCACCTAACTCTCCTTGAAATATAAAATTTTGAACATCAGGGTGAAAGACGTAAACCACAATTCTACTCTAAGAAACAAAGTGGCGAAACTTCTTCAAGGCTTTCATAACTGCATAAACCTGCTTCTCAATAAAATTGTACTTCTCCTGGTGCGACACAATAACCTGACTTAGAAAAGTGATAGGATTTTATTCGCCATCATCTTGTTTATGTGTGAGCACGATAGCATAGCTCTCCTGCTCACCTACTGCATATAGTATAAAATCTTTGGAGTAGTTAGGATTGATCAATACTAGCGCTTGAGTTATCCTCTCTTTGATTTCTTGAAAATCTCGCTTCCTGGCCTTCGTCCATTTACACTCAACATTCTTTTTCAAGAGCTCTATCATTGGTTTGACGACCTGGGAAAAATCAACAATAAACTTGCGAATGAAGTTTATTTGTCCAAATAAGGACTGCAATTCTTTCTTATTCGCAGGTAACGACAATTTCATTAGTGCTTCAGCTCATGCGGGATCTATGGCCAGTCCTTCCCATGAGATCACATGACCCAGTAGCTTCCCTTCCTTGACCGCAAAAATTGACTTATTTAGATTTATGGAAATCTCAAATTATCGGCACTTCTCAAATATTTGCCTTAAATGAGAAACATGATCTGTACTGCAACGTGAAAACATTGTCATATCATCAAGATAAATTACAATAATTTTATTTAGCAATTCACTGAAGGTGACGTCCATGGATATTTGAAAATTTGCACCAACATTTGAAATCTTGAAAGGCATCCGCTGATAAGCGAATGTACCCCACTTAGTTTTAAACATTGTCTTGTATTGATCCTCACCCTTAACCCAAATTTGATTGTACCCAGAGAAGCCATCTAACAAGGAAAATCTCTGAGCACCAGCCACAACATGAAGAATATGATCTATATGGGGAAGAAGATAATGATACTTAAGTGATGTCTAATTTAAATTTTGAAAGTCAACACACAAACGTATATCTTCATTCTTATTTCTTACAGGAACCAGGTTCACTACCCAGGTGGAATGTTTAATAGGATAAATGATCTTTGCTTCAAGCATCTTTAATAATTCTGCTTTCATGAGGGCTTTGATCTTGGGATTGATAGGACGATGCTTCTGCCAAAAATGCTTCACCCCTTCTTGCATCTCGATGGTGTGCTGGATCGCGTTTTTGTCATACATTTTCAAGTCTTGATAACTCCATGCTACAATATCTAGGTATTCATAGCATAAACTTCTGATACCCTCAATTTCGTCAAATTTGCAATCGGTACCAACCTCAATGACCTTTCCTGGTTCCAACTGCAATTCTCTATATTCCTTGGCATCCAACTTAATCCTATGTTTATCAGCTCTATCACTTTGATCAGACAGGCTTTCTAGAAAAATCAAACCTCTGGGAATATGATTATTTCTCAACTGGATCATCTCTTCTTTTTCTTCTTCCACAAGAACTTTACTTTCTGCGCTGGCAGTCTCTTTGAGGAGAAAATTCACTATTTTCTCATCATTATCGAACACCTGCCAATAGAGGCCCTTATCTGGAATGGAAGATCTATAGATTACCCTCACTGTCTTGGGTTTCTGGACCACTTGCTCGACAGGAGAATAATTATCACCCAGGGAAGCTAAAATGTCAGTGTGTCTATTTTGCTCACTCTGAATTGCTTGAATATTCAAAGCTTTAAATACTTCAAAAATATCCCATACCCTTTTGTGATATGCCTTCAAGTAATGTTGCTTAGACACACATCTGTTTGTAACTTGATTGACTATAAGCTCGAAATCGCCAAAAATTTGCAACTGCTCAATTCTCAATTTCTTGGCCTTTTTCAATCCAAGGCATAATGCTTCATATTCAACGACATTATTTGTACAACTCCAGGTCAATCTGTAGGAGTACGTTTTT
The DNA here is from genome assembly GCA_028583015.1 of Wollemia nobilis. Classification (NCBI taxonomy): domain Eukaryota; kingdom Viridiplantae; phylum Streptophyta; class Pinopsida; order Araucariales; family Araucariaceae; genus Wollemia; species Wollemia nobilis. The sequence goes on from JAQPPZ010016822.1 coordinate 5,275,971, forward strand.
TGTATACCTTTAGGAGAAACCAATACCACACCTGCCCCTGCACCATTCTTACATCGAGTGCCATAAAAGAACAACTTCCATAACTTATGCGAACCAGGTTCTGAGGACTTAAGGGATTTTTCTTGAGGCTTTTCTGCCTTCTGGATGGAATAACAACCAATGTCCGTTACGATCACAACATTAAATTCTGTCAACAAAAACTCATCTTCTAGGCGAAGCTCCTTAGGTACTTTAATCGAACCAAATTCTTTCAATTCTTTGATCATCATATTTATCACACCTGGGGCTTGTTCTGCCTCCTCTATCTTCTCGATATGAAAAGGGGAAGGTTTCTCATTATAAATACAAATTTGCCTACATTTGAACGAAATATTCAAATGTGAATAATCTAAGGATAGATAACCTCCCAGCTTAGCTATGAATTCCCTTAAAAGGCACATGCTAAAATAAGGTTCTAAATCAACAACCACAACCTCCTGAATGACAGTGATCTGTGGTATGCTATGAAGCACAATTGAAATATCTTTGATTACTCCAACTATTTTAACTAGGGTACCATCCAATTGTAACACTCTTGGACTGCTCCTTGTATAATCCATTCCCATCACTTCGCATACCGCCTTGGGCATAACAGTAGTGGCAGCACCAGAGTCTATCATGCAATTATGTACAATCCACCCTTCCATTCTCAAAGATAAATAAAACGGAGGAGGATGATTTTTACTTGTAATCGAAGTGGGGAGCGCTTGAGCCAAGACTATTTGCAAATGATCTTTCTTTTGGTCTTTGGCGCTCTTCAAGGATTCTTACAACAAATCAATTTGCCCTGGCAGCTGCAATGCATCATACAAGCTAATCCTAGCTAGAATTTTATTCATTTCCTCCACGATACTGTAACTATGAGCAGGTGGGACCTTTTATTCTAAACACCGCTCGTACTTTTCTTGATACTGCTGTGTAGCTTCTACTCTTTGCATTTTAATCAAAGAAGGATATTTGAGTATTTCCTTAGCTTGCTCTTTCGTTTCACCGAATGTTGGATCAGTGGCCATGTGTTGCGAAGTTGAATGCTGAGCTTGCACTTTACCTTGTGGTTGCCCAGGTAGTGAATATTTTGACTTGAAAATCTTAGGGGTCTTCATCTAGGATGTTCACTTTTCTTTTGGAGCTTTTGGAACCATGGGTACTTTCAATGGCTGCAATTCCATGGGATCCACGGTCATTGGCCTCTTTCTAGATCTGGTAAGAACTGAAACCTGCTCGGGAGACGACACCATACAATTATGTTCTGCTTCTCGAATCATGTTAACTTGCCCAGCCGAAGAGCTTTTTGCCAATGTTTGAACATATTTCAGATGGACCATACATGTGTCTTCGCCATGAGGATCATTACAAGTAGAACACCAATATGTCCTTTCGGACGCATTAATCTCATCATTTGCCTGCATCATATTATTCTTCTCAGGTCCCCTACTGGTGGATGCTTGCTCTTGGGTGATCGATGGAGTTTGGAACCTCCTCGATCGAAACTCAGCTTCAGCTTGCTTCTTCCTCATAGTTGTCAACCCATTGGATATTGTCCTCAAAGCCGTATTATTGGATTTTACTTCTTGTAACAAAATTGTGAGGGGGTCCATACTAGATGATGGAATGGACACGGGTAATGGCAAGGGCACTTGCAGTGCAGGCAAAGGTAAAGGGGCTGGAAGTACTGGCAATGCTGGAAAAGAAACGGATGAAGGCTGTGATAATATCGTTGGAGAGGAAAAATGTGGAAAGCTTATAGCAGATGACTATGGAGCAGGGATAGGAGCTACTTGAGGGGAGCCTGAATTCCATGAGGGAACAAGATACATTGATGGCATGGGCTACAAAAATGCATTGGAATAGGTTTGAAAGAATAGGTATTTTCGCCTTCGGAGGAAGCCTTCTTAAAGCAATCAAACTTGATTTGACTTTTTGAGCTTGTGTATAGAGATCCGGGAAGGTGGTCACATTAGCCTGGCGCACCGCCATACCAATATCAGTACTGAGCGCACGAAGATAATAAAACGTCGCTTGTTCATGGGTCGATCGCAAACCATCTGGAACCCGTTGCCAGCTTCGCGTAAATCGCACATTGAAATCTACAATCTCCTCTTGAGGATGTATTTGAATCGAGGTGAATTGATGTAGCAACAAATACGGATCAGCTTGCTCATGAAAGTTCTTAATTAGTAATTTTGTCAATTGATCCCATCAAGTAATTGTGCCAGGTTGCAAAGATCGATACCAATAGAGCAATTTTCCTCTTAATGACAAAATCAAAAGCTTTATCATCACATCTTCATCAGTTATATCATGAATAGTTGCAAGAGATACTACATATTGGATATGCTCATACGCAGTCTTTCCAATACCATCGTATGTTGGCAAAGCCTTCAGAGCAGCTTGAGGTACTGGGTTTTGCGCTTACAAATTCAACTTGCCCGAGATATTCCAAGCCAAAAACTATCTAGGAAGTTGTTGTTGATGTGATGGGGGATTCTCAGCCATATGCATCGAAATATAAGGAACAAGTCGTAAAGCATTAGTGGCGGTACTTATAGGACTTACGGGAGCGAAAAACACACCGGCTAATCGGGAAGATGAAATAGTTGGTATGAATGGCATATAAGAAAGTGAGAACATTATTCGAAAAGTGGCTACTTGAGGATGTTCTCCTAGCATTTGGATTTCTAATTCATAAAAAAATTGATTATCAGGATTCTTGGCTTTTGATCTTGTATTCATGAGAGACAGCTTCCATCACTCTCACGCCTACGAAGTTCTGGGTAACAATTGAGTCGCCAAATGTTCTATTCTCAAGCAGGAAGGCGAACACAAAACCTAGCGTTGTTGAATGTGAAACCTTGAAAGGTCCCACCGGGCGTGCCAAAAACTGTTGGTCAAATATATGCCTAATAAATAAACACTACGTTTATGCACCCTAGATACGACCAACATTGAAAGGTCGAAGGAAAGAGATTCCTCCGTGCCAATCTCCAGAGAGGGCTGGTTCCCAAACTAATTCTAAAACTGGTTGAGGACTAGAGATGCAGGAAAGAAATTACAAATTGTGAAAAGAAAAGGGAAAGATGGCCACAGGCCAAAGTGCAGGTTTTGGGTCAAACTAAAAAAGCAAGAAAACACTCAAGCACAAAACAACATCAACTAGAAGGAAAGGCAACATAATAAACTCGCAATCTTGCAATAATAACTTTTAAAATTAACACCTCGATACTCACTCTTCCACTGGCAACATTTAAATCCAAATATAGAATTTAAACTAGATAGCAAATAAAAAGAGCGAATGTTAAAGGAAGTGCACTACGCAGAAAGAAATTATACGCAGAATCGCTTATCAATTCAAAAACCTGATGTCTTTCATTAATGTAGAGAACTTAGAGAGTATTCTCGCAAAGTGTCTAACCTCCTCTTTTACAACAAGATTTGCTTAGTATTTATAGACGTTTTCGCCTCTTTCATTTAATACATGTGAGAGAAGAATGTTCTGGGATCAAAGACAACCAGAAAAATCTCCTCGATTTCCTGGAAAATTCGTGCACTTGAGAAACAAATTCCAAAAAATCTGAAATTCGGACATAGATGCGCATGATAGGAGAAATCATTAAATTCTTTAAACAACTTTGATACATTGGAAATCATGAAAACTTATTTCTCCTCGCCTTTGTCCTTGCGATTCACAAAACAAAGTTACTGAGGGCGCCCTTCATTAAATACATGCAATTCAATATTTGACCATTTCCTTGTTCGCCTTAAATTCATCTTTGCCATATCAAACGCGCGCGTGATCTTCATTAAGCACATTCACCCCATGGAAAGACGAATGGGATGTTCGCCCCAAAGGAAGGGTAAATGGGACGTTCACCCCTGGGATGGGCGAACGCGATTCTTCATTGTTGAAAGGAAGTTTGCCCCTAGGATGGGCGAATGTCATGTTCACCCCTCGACCAGGGCGCACAACATTTTTCAGGCATGCGGGCAGCCAAGTACCCCAAGGCATGTTCGCCCCAAGAAAGGGCAAACGACATTTTCACCCCTACGGAAGGGCGAACGCGATTTCATACTTAAAAATTTTTCCAATACATTTTCAAAACAGGTTCACCCCAAGAAAGGGCGAATGAGGTGTTTGCCCCTCCTTAATGACGAACATGAATATCCATAAATACATAAAGATTTTTTAAAGTGTCTTCCGGATTTTTCTTTGTTTTTTTTGGAATACAATATATCAGACTTCTACATACTAAATGGAAAGTATATTATCACTTCTTATAGAAATTAATACAAAATTTTTCCAAAATCCCAATGAAATACAAAATGGCCAACAACGAGCTCCAATCGTAGAGGTCAAGGGGATCACTTCCACCAATTTGGTAAAATACTTAGTGGCCGTTATAATGAACATGTATCAACTTGAAGACAAAGAAGATATCTTACCAATTAGTCAAATCCCCAATGAGAAAATGGCCAAGACAATTGAATCAGTTGTAAGGCCTACAATGACAGGTGCGTAATATTAGCGTGGTGTTGACATTTTAATGCATTTTCAAACATATGCACAACAATCCTTCTCCATCACCAAAAAATAATAGCCCATTCTAAAGATGTGCTTAATTATGGACATGTAGCTAAAATGGCCACCACATGTACCATCATGAGCTTGATACAATCCCTCTATCAATACAAAATATCTCCAAGAAATACATATTTTGAATGCTCATTTTGTGGCATGAGATAATCCCTGAGGGATGATACTATACTTAAGGTAATATCATAATTGGACAAGACAATCCTAATAAGCTATAACCTCGACTGACTAAATGACTTGTTTTCATTATGATTCGATTTGCACAAATGCGGATTGGGAGATAACCTTATGGTGAACGGTAGTACCGTTCTCTGAAGGACTCTATGAGATAAATGAACCCTAGGATGCCTATGTTATAAAGTATCATGCTCTATAGAACCATTCATGGTTTGGTTCTATCTAAATCATGTGGACTGATTCCTTGTTATTTTAAGCCTCGCGAATATCATCGATCACGAAAGTGTTTTGACTTGGATGGTAGTAAAATCAGTGGATGGATTCTAAGAGATTAAGGATCCCAAAGATGCCATGGTGTTCACAAATCTGGTATATGTATAAGGTACTACGTCAATGTCATACCAATCCAGTTGGGCTAAATATGTGTCCACCAACTCTTTATAATATTTTAGGAGAGGACATATACATTGATAAATTCCTTTCACTTGGTTAATTATAAGCAAGGAGTCACCAAAGATATTCAACTTTTCGATATTCATGGTGAGGGATTTTTGGAGACCTAATAGAAATCAAGTTAAAAGGACAAGAGCATTGGAGATCCTTTTGGTATACAAAACATGATCCCTACACCACCCCCTTGCTCACACTTCAAACCATCAAAGAACAAAGTCATGTCTACTTTATTATCTGGTTCTTCAGGTTTGGGTGACTTTGATAATGAAAATACTGCATCATCAAGGAGTTCTATGAAAGAGACATATCGTCCTCAAGAGGTTCCTCTGCTAGTTGATCAACTATGACCTATCTTTTGATATACTTTTGATTGATAAATTATAGCTTGAATTCCATCAATAACATGATCCACTTTGTAGTACATGTATTATGATATGTTCGTTATCATATTCTACAAAGGATTTTGTTTAGATATGACATATGTAGTATGACTTAGCATATAGTGGCACTTCTTAGTTGCAAAAACCACTACTAAACAAAGCTTCTCGACGTATGCATATTTTAGCTTGTATATGACCAAGGTTCGACTAGTGTAATAAATTGCATGTTCTTTGTATTATTTGTTCTTCTGGGATAAAATGGTTCCCAGGGTAAATTTCATGGCTGATATATAGTAGAAAAGGTACATCTGGTCTAGGTAGAGATAATAAATGGTTCCCAGGGTAAATTTCATGGTTGATATATAGTAGAAAAGGTACATCTGGTCTAGGTAGAGCTAATACTAGTGGTGTTGCTAGGTATTGTTTGATATTAGTAAAATCTTTTTGATAGTCTTCATCCTAATTAAATGGGACCCCCTTATGTAGTATTTGATTCATGGGTTGACATTTATTCGATAACTGCGTGATGAAGCACTTAATGGATGCTACTTTATATTATAGGCTTCTAAGCTCTTTGATATTCATCAGGAGAAGCAATTCTAATATTGCTTTGACTTTTTCTGGATCGAATTCGATCCCTTATTTTGAAACGATGAATCCCAAGATTTTTCTTGATGTAACACCAAAGATACATTTCTTGGGGTTCAGCCTAATGTTGTGCTCAATTTGGCGATCAAATACCTTTTATAGAACCTCTATGTGATCTTCATACAATAATGAATTGGCTATCAAATCATCAATATAATCTTCCAATATCTTGTGCATATAGTCATGAAAAATGTATGTCATGGATCGTTGGTATGTGGCACTAGAATTTTTAAAGCCAAATGACATAACCTTGTAGCAAAATGTACCCCATGGAGTGGTAAAGGCTATTTTATGTTGATCCTCGGGTTTGACCCAAATATTATTATAGCCAGAGAAACCATCCATGAGAGATAACATCTCATGACCCACTATGGTGTCTACAAGAGCATCGACATTTGGCAATAGAAATGCATCCTTTGATGTTGCTTTATTGAGGTCTCTAAAATCTATACAGATATGGATCTTCCCATCAGGTTTTCGTACAGGTACCATGTTTGATACCCATTCTATATAGTCTATGGGAATGATGAATTCTACATCCAATAGTTTTTGCAACTCATATTTTACCATCAAAGTGATGGTTGGATGCATCCTTCTTAACTTTTGCTTGATAGGTTTCATCTTAGGATCTCACAAAAGTTTATGAGTAACCAATTTCGGATCTAAACCCAGCATATCCTTGTATGTCCAAGCAAAAAGGTTGGGTCTCTCTTTCAGTAAAGGTATGAGGATGGCTTGTTCCTTAGGAGATAAACTTTCTCTAAACTTGAATTTCTTAGGATGATTGGGATATGAACTAATACCCACTTTGAAAGTCTCTTCTACTGACATATGTGATCCCTCCTCAAGCTGGTGAGGTGTAGGGATCAAATGAATATCGTATGTTGGGTCCAAGTGATATACTATATCGGGTTTAACCTCAATATTGTAGACATCATGAGCATAGCCTAGGACAAAATGGAATGTTGTAATATTTCATCACTATGGAAGAAATCCTCAAGTGGAAGAAATCCTCAAGTGTTAAGGGCAACGCAACACGATTGAAATCAATGGCCTCAAGATTGATATGCAAAGGCTTCGAAGGGTCGCATGGGTTGTGTATTGGCATGGTTAAATTAATGGAGATCATATTGATGGATGGAATATAATCTCCATGATCATGATGGTAGGACCTATCAACCTTGGCTTGATCAAGATTTCCCCAGTATTTTCTAGGAGGTTTTGGGATTTTAAGATCCACTCTAGTAGGAGATAGGATAATAGGGTTCTCTGGTGGAAGCAACTATGCTAAGATAGGCAGTTGCAGGAATTCTCTATGATAAATATCATCTAGATTAAAAAAGGGTCTTTCAAGCTCCATGAATTCTACATCATTGTTTAAATGACGAAGGTGTTTGGGACCTAGATATGCCATCTCAATTGGGTCCTCATATTCTTCATCTATGTTGACCTCATCATCCTTAGAAATGTATTCACTTTCATCATTCTTAGAATTGTATTTTGATTTAGATCTTCTAAAAATATGTTTTCATGGTAGGCTACAAGAGGTTCTATAGAAACCATGGTCATTGGATGATCACTCCTCCATAGGTGTAAAGGGTTGGGGTCTACATAAGGATTCCAATAAATATCCTCCCCAAAATCTAGACTTAGGCATTCTAAAGATATGGCTAATAATTCATTCTACATACGAATAAAGTATCCTAGACCAAACTTATCAGTGGGTAGTTGATAATGTGACTGATACAAAGTTTTGCACCCCTACTCATATAAGCCTAGACTGTTACCATGCCAATGATAATGTTTAAAATATTTGAGGGTAAACTCGGGGTTTGATAGATAACAAACATTCCATGTGAAAGGTCCATTGTCATCTTCGTCAATAGGAGAACGGTATGTGACTTGATCAAAGCCACCGTAAATTAAATTGGTCTGATTAGGTGGCACTCCCAGAGGTACCACCATCCCAATAGGTAAAGGGGGGACTTGAGGTCTCCCCATATCCTATGTGGACTTGATGATTAGCATGAATTTCACATTCTACACCAAATATTCTGCTAGTCCAGGATTCACTAAATGGATCATTACCTACGATGTCGATGATGTAGTGGATGATGTAGGTGAGACGATTTGAGGTATCTCCTCTACTAGATCTGGTGAGTTATCCACCTCCATAGGAGTAGGAATCTATATGGTAGCTACATTTGGAATGATCCTAGGCTCTTCTTCTACCATGGGTGACTTAATATTTTGTTTATATTTTAGTTTTGACGATGTTGAAGGTTTGTCACAAGTGATAGTTGGCCTAGGAGACTGTGGTGGTGCTGATGTAGATGGGTCAATCTGCATTGAATTTGATTTTCTATCTAGATGCTTTATTGGTGATATGGGTCAAATATCTATATGTGTGGATGGGAGAATGAAATATCCTAACAAATCAACCTAATTGACATATTTGAATGGTTCTTCATCAAATGGGACTACGTGGACCTGTCCCTCATGGACATATTTTATGCACTGATATAAAATTGAGGGAACACATCTCATATCTCAGATCCAAGGATGCCTGCGTAAGATATTGTATTACATGGAACATTCCAGCACATGGTACATAACTGATATGGTCTTGAGTCCTACTTGAATAGGTAGAACTATAGTATCCACTATGGAGCATAACGCATCGTTAAATGCTTGTAGCATAAAAGTTGAGGTAACTATGTGCGACTCAAGAAGAATCAGGTGTCCTAAGGCCTTCATTGTGATAATGTTAATTGCAGAGCCCATATCAATTAAAACTCGCTTGAAAGGTATGCAATTAATGCAAGCGATAATGTGTAGTGAAGGATCCTCTAAGGTAGTTGAAACTAGCTTGATCTCGTGATCATAGAATGTGATCACTAGCTCTTTAAAATTTTGAATATGCCCCACAAAATTTGTGAAAGCATCTAGGTTTAAAGGCTGGAGCTCTATGGACCTAAGAATTTCCATCAAGGTTTTCCTATGCCTAGGGGACTACTGAATGAGCTCATATATAGATAATTTGGTCGAGGGACCTGGAAACTAGTTTTGAGCTAGCTTTTGCTGAGGCACAATTGATATACTAATAGGAGACATAGGTGTCTTAGGTTGATTGTATATCCTATTCTGGGTGACGATATTGACCATACCAACAAATCCCTGCATGGGAGGATCTATGTGAACTTGGTTGACATATCCTATATGATTTCCCTGAACCTCATGGTTAGGCAAGGGATATTTAAAAATTCCTATTTGTTGGTTATCAGGTGCCAAAGGACTATCAATTTGCAATTGATCCCTATCTATCATGTTTTGTACTACATTCTTGAAATCGTAGCACACCTCAATGTCATGACCCTTTTGTCTATGGTAGGGATAATATTGGTCCTCTATATACCCCTTTGGCTTAGGGTGGTTAGGATCCAACTAGTGGAATTTATTTAATTTAAGTGCCTTGGCCTCGCATAATCTATTTAATAGAGATGCCAAAGACTCAGGAAGTGGCATGTATTGACGAGACACGTGACGTTGTTTGTCATTGCCCTAATTTTTAGTGCACTAATTATTATAATACATCGGAGGGGGTTGAGCTTGATAATTTTGCTATTGTTGTGACCTCTCCGCTTTTGGAATATTCAAAACAACCTGATTCATAGGCACAAGTTCACCTGATTATGGTTGTTGTTATGTTTGTTCTTATTCCAATCCTTCTTGCAGAGTTTCAACTCACCCTCCTGGACCTTGATGTCCTCTATTACTTTGGCTTGCACCAAATATTCCTCAAAAGTCTAATACTATTGCAATTGAAGTAGCAATGAGATATGCTTAACACAACTTTTCATGAACATTTGAGTTAATTCAGACACAAATATGGTAAATGGGAGTTAAGAAATGATATTTCACCATCTATTCTCATAATCCATAACTGACTCATCATCATATTGATGTAGGCTTGACAAGTATTATATTTTAACCTTCTTGATGCCTAAGGAAAATCATTCAAATAAAGCATTTGCTAGTTGTTCAAAGCTAGATATGCTATGCCTAGGTAATTGGTTGTACCACATGAGGGTAGAACCCAAGAGTGTTATCATGAAGGTACGCAGTAACAAGGCATCATTATTTTGAATCTAGAAGCACAAGTTTATAGAACTTATGATATGTTCCTGGGCATCCTCATCTCCCTTAAATTTATTCAACTTTTTGGTATTTCAAAATATCCAGGGTATGTTGGACTAGAAACTAATGGATTGAGGGGTTGATTGTAAATCTTGCCCAATGTGTGATTTTGGTAAGCCACACCCTGTTTCTTGAGCAATTTAATTTGCTCAGTGAGCACTTTGTATGCCTATGATGAGATGATATCATCCTCCCGAGGAGATATTATGGGAGCAATGGGTGGCCTATTTTTGATTGCACGAATTGGTGGATTTCGATCATCTCCCACATATATAAAAGATGGCTTAGGATATCTCTGATCCTACTTATCTAGTTTTGTCTCCTCATAATTATCATATTTTGGTAGATTAGGCACTAGGCATTGTGGTCACCCAGAATTATGCAATGAAGCTCGATGAGGATGAGTTTCTATTTTCCTACTAGGCAACTCCTAATGAAATAAATCATGTCTCAAGGTGTGTTTTTGTCTGTAAGTGCTAGGTGCGGGTAGGTCTTCCTGAGCTAACCTATTATATTATTCTTCACATAACGTTTTATCAATAATCCTTTCTTCTTGCAATTGATGTTCATACAAATATTGATGATGCAACCTCTTCATTTTCTCATGCTCATGATCTAGGCATTCATGCTCATTTTGTAAATCCTCAAATTGAGCTTAGAGTAGTTACTCTCTTTGGTTTGTGTTAGGCCTATGCAGTTGATCTGTGTGATCTTCTATATAAGGTCTTTGACTTCGTAACTCTATGCGAGAGGATTTGGCAATTTTTGTTCTTACTGAAGGTACAACTACCCTCTTACCTCTATCTATTGAGGTTGCATTAACACCATGTTCAACCCTATGTTCAATGCCCTTATGTGTGGATGGTGTGGTTGTATTACATGCTCGCCTAGAGCACTCACCTTGGGCATGTGTATGATGTGTTATCCCTTTGCTACACACACTCTCTAAATGAGAATGGGCAGATGAAGTGGCCCTATGGATTGACTTTCTACCATTTTTTTTCTAGATGATCAAGTTGATGGGTTTTCTAGGGTTGGCTAAGAGGTGTACCTCTTTCACCAATGCTACAAAATGATATTGGTTCCGCTCCATGCTCAGAGGTATTTGAAGCTCTAGTGGGTATGTGAATGGGTGTAACCCCTCTAGTTTACCCCTCATTGGATGTATTTTATCTATCAGCATCACAGGATGATTGAGGTCTGGAAGGAAGTTCCTGTTGGAGCCAAATTTGACTCAACTTTGAAACCCCCAAATTTAAATTTTTGGTTCCAATCAAAATTGTTAATAATGCTAGTTACTTCTTCAGGTGGTATGAGTTGTTTGAGTTTTTATTGATTGTTTTGATGAAGTCTAACCTTGGATTTTAATAATGTATGCCTCATTTATCAAGTATCTCAAAGTGGATAGGGCAAGGCTCTATTAATTAAATCTCAAAAGTCGAAATCCAACATTTAATTAAAAAGTTCTCTTGGGCCTAAACCGACCAATAAGATCCTTAAATCCTAAGTTGGTTAATTATTCCTCATGGCCTAAAGATCCAAAAAACTTAGGTCCGAAGTAAATATCAAATAAAACCTAAGGATATGCACCCCATTAAGCTAACAAACGAGCACCTTAGATTTAATCCAAGGGCCGCGCTTGATCCAGATGTAATCGAACGGTTGCGCTCCGATAAGTCAAGAGAAGGTTAAGAAAATGAAATCAATAAGGTTTTAACCTAAGGTTCTTTTTAATTAAAATCGAGCAAACTCTCATTGATCTAACGACAACACTTCGTCAAGAAGTAATCCAACGAACGCGCTTTCACGATAAAGTCCGAGGGTTAAGTCAAATACCAATAATAAATAAAAGGATTAAAACCATGTTGCTTTCATAGATCTGGATGGATGCACTTGATTTTAAAATGATCCAATGGCTACGCATCCTCCAAAGAGTCAAAAATTTAAAGAAGTCAGCACGGGTCAAACTATCAGTTAAACAATAAGCAGTTCCAACGCATTGACTGGTAGCGCTCAATCAATTTCAAGATCAACGGTTGCACTTGTTTCAATTAAATTGCACATTAAAGTCAACATTAAGGGTACGCAACCCTTTGGATTAATCGTCGGGCTAATTAAAAAGATCGAACGGTAGCGCTCGACTGAGATATGATCTAACGGTGGTGTGCTCACAAAAGATGCATTAAAAATTTTAAAGTCCCAAAAGATTAATTAAACTGGTTAAAACGAATTAATAAGGGTCTAAATACATTAGATAATCACCCCCTTTCAGCTTAATCAAAATTAAAATCGTGCGTTCCTTGGTAACTAACCCGGAGGTTGACCAAAATCTGACGGTCGCGCCAACATCAACCCAGATCTGACGGTCGCGTCGAAACGAAGAAACAATAAAATACTGGGTAAGACGAAGGTAAAGTGAAAACTAATTATGTAATTAGCGAGGGTATAATACGTTGAATAATCATTCCCCCTTTCGGTTTAATCATGATTAATCAAAATCAAAGGGTTTTTGTTTTTGGCTATATAGTATGCACCTCGCAGGAAATCTGACGGTGGTGCCCAAACGAGACCAAAGATCAACGGATGCGAAGGTCTGTGGTGACGGTAAAATATCCAAAGCAAAACGATTGGAGGTTAGTCCAAGCAGTTTTATTTCAAACAGATGATTAATTAATTCAAGGTACGTATGGTTTTTCCCCCTTTGTTAAAAACTATGTGCATATATACGATCCAACGGTAGTGCTCTCATCGTGAGATGATCCTACGACGGTCGCATGATAAAATGAACGGTTCCTATGTTGTCTAAAGGTTTTATAAAATGAGGTTAATGATGTAATCGCCAGGTTAGGGTTGATTAAACATAATTAAATAATGATTAATATACCACATTATCCGATAAATCAACCAATGAAGGTATAGTCTCTAAGTCTTAATTATCATTTATGAATTATAACCAAACCAAAGGTTTAGACTAAGTAAGCATGATCAACTAAAGGTTTGTATGCGAACAGGAATACTAACTATCGTGTAGGTCCCATGATATCAACGGTCGCGCCAATACCTTTTCGAGATTAGATGATAGCACACAAATCAAAGATCTGAGAACGAAACCAACCACCTAAATCCAACGGTTGTGCTCAATCATAGTTGAATTAAAAAAAATAGGGAGACATTCAAGGTAATAAATGCTGACACTCACACCAAATAACGGATACTGTAAAAATCTCGAGGGCGATCACTACCTAAGCGAAACATAATCAATCCCGAAGATTTAGTTATCATTCAGATCTGAGGTGGCATGAGGTTCAAAAAGGACACTATCCTCGCTGCACATACCAATTCCACATCAGATTAAAAGGTTCCCAGCGACGAATAAATGGAAATCTTAAATGATTGCAGGCACAGATTAAAGGGTCCCAAGACACGTAAGGCGAAGAACATTACTCGTCATAAACACTAAATCCCAAAAAAATACAAGTTGGCATAATTTCATTGGCCGATTTTGAACAGCAGTTGGTGGCATCGGGTTGATGACAAAACATGTAAATTTATCGAGCTCACTCCACCACCCTATATATGAGCACACAAAAACAGTTGAGGCTACTACCCTGGCGAATTAAGAACAGAAGTTGAAACACAGAGAGAAGAAGTTTTTCGAGCTTCACAGTCACAGAAAGACCTTATCAGCTACTCTAAGAACAATGACATCATGGGGAGATATTTTCGTACTCGAAGACACCAGAGAAGTCGTACAATTCTTCACAAACAAGTCATCATACTCTGTGATCTCTAGACCGCCTGTTCCCGGTACCACCATGTATGAATTTGCTCAGAAGTGCAAAACTGATAAAAGACCTGCCCCAACCCAGTAGTACGAAATCAACAATGCATGTATAAATAGTTTTTCCCATGTAATGGAGAACGATGATCGGACCCCATGGATAATGGCCGACCTATTTCATAAAGCTCATAGGTTGCAATACATGGGTTTCTAAGAAATAATAGATGGAACAACCTTGGGAAGCTGGTATGTCTGAAAGTGCACTTCTCAGATTTGATGGCATGGTTGGCGGTAACATATGACGAAAGAACAAATACATTTCGGGACAATAAAAATCAGCCAGTGTTCAACATCAAGGTCGAGCACATCCAGGAAGTTTTCAAATTGACAACGTATACCACCTTTCTGGTAGACCAGGTAATCGAACACCAATCTCATATGTTTACAAATATGGAAGTCTTTAAAAACTTGTTTGATACACTTGAGAGAATAGACAAAAAAATCTCATTTAGAAAAAATGCCCTTAAGCCATGGGTCCAAGATTTCTGTGATATGATAAACATAGTGTTGGGAGTACAGGATCTCAGTGGAATAACAAAAAGGGTTTTATATCTATCTGCACAATGCAATGGGGCACATAACACTCTAATATACGCCTGCGAATTAGAATTAAGTACCCAGATGCATAAAGAAATGGTAGAATTAAGGAAATCAGTTTTTGAACAGAGACAGGACATGCCCCGTTTTTCACAATATTCAATATTTATCCACCTAATAGCGGGTCAATTGGGAGAATAAGCCCGTAAGAGGGTAAGAGCCATTGACAACCCCTATGTTCATAATAGCTTCTAGAGAATACACGAAGGGAGAACTCACATGGGCTGGTTTTGTGATCATTTCATGGTTGAAATTCATTGGGCTCTAACAGGATTAGTCCCTGAGAGGTTAGGGCCAGGGGTGAGGGCCTTTATCAAAGAGAAGGAAATTGGGGATTTTTTCTTTACATAAAATTTTACTTATATCAGATTATATGGGGCTAAAATTCCCCCTATATTACTATCGAGGTACTGCCCATTATCCTTAGCAGCTTTGGAATTATGTAGGCAAGTAGCCGAAGAGGCTAAGATGAGGTTGGTGAAGAAACATGGTAAGGTTCCCTGGCTCGATGTTCCCTGTCGCTTTGGAGATTTTATATTTGTAGGCTACCCCTCCTTGCTCAAGGAAATGTTTGAGTTGGATACAGGGGATTTGATGAGGTAACTTGGAGATTTTATGACCCAAAAGGAATATACAACAGAATGATGCAGAAAAGAGAATATGCCCGAATACTACACCGCGAAGATGCTTTTGAGGAAAGCTTATTGGAGGCTATGGAAAAAGGATTAGATTTGCAAAAAGTATGGGATGATTTCCCTCCCGAAATGAGGGGTAGCACACAAGTTTGTGAAGCCTATGATTACCCCACAGAGTTAAGAAGGCTTCGAGAAGGTTCAGTAGATGTTGTGGCACCAATTATACCAGGAATAGGCCAAGCGATCAAAGAAGACCCCTTGTTAGATTTGATAGAGGAACAGGGTATTGATCTTATGGAAGTCACTGTCAAAACTGTAGATATAGTAGAGCAACAGGTTGGGCCTTCCGAAAGTACTCGTATCAGGATAGAAGCAGCACCTAGCACTTCCCAGGATGCTTCTCAAAAACAAAATATAGATAAAGGGAAGGAGATTGCAACAACACCAACTCAGAAGTCTCCCCTCTCAGAACAAGCCATAGTTCCTATTTCTGACAGGGTTCTAACTGTAACAAGTGTAAAAAAATTGGCGCCCATGGCTATCCCTGCCACTATAACAATAAAGGGACAAGAGATTAAAATTCCATCAATAATACAAATGAATCCCAGGAGAACTAGTGGATTAGGTGGCCTCTTCCGAAGTCACTCAGTGAAGAACCAAGAAAATGTAACTCATGTGGAAAAGAAGAAACCTAGATTATCTTTACCCTCTACAAAGGTTGTCCTCGAAAGAATAGATGAACAGGCTACCTTCACTACTGCAAATCAGCAAGAATTGTAGTTAGTAGCAGGGATGGGGAATATAAAAGGACAGTTCACAAAAGAATATAAATCAGAGGCAGCGACATCAAATATTTTGTATGTGTATAAAAAATACAATACATAAAATGATGGAAGTCAATACATAAAAATACAATTTCATTTCAATGTAAAATTTTAAAATATAAATTCTAAGGGTCCAAATAAAATGAATACCACAAGCAGCTGGCCGATTCGACTGCATTCCTTGATCACCAATCCGAAAACATAAATCAGTGGGAAACCCATATTTGGTTTGAAGTTTGCAAGGTCATATGACAGATAGAGTCAGAATAAGGCTTCCCTTGCCAACTCAGCCCGCATTGTTCTAAACTATTGCGCAACCTCTGGAGTGGTAAATGGAAAGACGCCGTCCTACGCACGGCTCTACACTAGCAAAGAATGAGCAGAGTATTTGTTTTACTACATGATTCCAACCCTAAAAACTCTGTAAATCTGAAAAATTTCTCCCCAGATCAACTAAAAGGGGGTAACTGTAGATTTTAGCAGCAGGGTTGGTTCGCCCATGAGAGGTTGGGATTAATTTTAACAAATGCACGCCATCAAGTACAGAAATCCAAATATACTCCGTATTGTCATCTAAGGTCGCTCAAACAGGTACCTACACTGGTATATGAACTAAATACCTTTTTCAGAGTCTATTCCGATTCGGATGCCACGTCATTCGCATTAGCAGCTGAGATGTCATGCAATTGGGCTCTTTTGCGGCGCCTGCTGCAGTATACTAGTACAAAAATCACAATTCCGATCGCTACTGCGACCGCCACGTACAGTCCGATAGCTTCGGCCTGAGCCTTCGTGAATACCGTGTGCACCATGGTTAGCCTCCCTTCTTCCAGTGACGGGTTCACCATTGAACCAACTGCATTAATAAAGTTTAATGTTTTCCTCGTGCTTTTCTAACGGCGAGGGCCTTTTAAGGTGTGGGAGGAAGAAGCTTATCCACGATCCAGACGAACACCAAAGGAAACTGCAGAGAGAAATGTAGGAGTAAACTTAACAATAATAAATTTTTCTTTCTTAAAAACGAACTTATTAGACAAAGTTATTTTCCAATTTCATTTAAGAATAATAATAATAATGGCCCAGAAGGACAATATGTAGTTGTACCAAATGCTAGCCGTCTTCGACCAACCTCAACGGAGAAAGATATGGTGTTGCTATGCTGTAGCTCGCTGTGACAGCCACTTCCAATTTCTTGGCTGGACCTTTCCTTAAATGGTAGAAGTGATTTTAATGCATTTAAATCATAAAAAGGAGGGTTGTTTTTTTTATTGAACATCGTTTACCAAACCAAACCAAACCAAACGATTTGGTTTTAATAGTTTTTATTTTAATACCGTGGGCCAAAACATTAACAATGAGATTTACTTTATAGGCCAGATAATCCATCCTCAACTTCTATTAAAAGTTTTAAATATCCACTATTAAATCCACTCCGACTGACACAATGCCACGTCTTAGAAAGCCGTAGAGTTGAAAAGGAGCAATGGTAGTTTAAAAAAAAAAAGCAATGGTGCATTTCTTTTCATTTCAAAGCATAGGAGTACCGCCATTTTTTAATGGACGCCTCATAAGTGGGAAATAAAATTATTCCTGAAACGTTTTATGTACATATATTTATATATCTGAATAATTTTAATTTTGATTTTTGGTTATCAAAGGGTTGATGCAGTATCAATTGATTATTTAATAAAATATTAATAATATAACGCTTTCAACGTCAACTAGGTATGACAAACAATTTGTCCTAAGGTTTCTAGCTTACAGTGAAAATGATATTTTTATAACAATTTTAACAAGGATCTGCTATGTGATGATTTTTTTAGAATGTTTAATAGGAAACTAAAAAATAATATAATAAATAATTAAGATTTAATTAGTTTTTATTTTTATTTGAAGATTTTAAAAGATATAATTAATTTTTTTTTAATATAATAAGCATAGTTTTTTATTTTAATTTTATAAGAGGTTATGGTTGGGAAGCAATTGCTCAACCCTATAAGTTGGTTGGTAGTAGGGATTTCTCACACTAACCCAAAAAAAAATTAAAAAAAATTCTTCTATATATGAATGCTCATATATGTGCTGCAACAATGTATATTTATATTAGTAATATTTCTTATACAGGGATTGAACCCAAGTCACATCGATAATGCAAGTGGTCTAACTTCTATTTTTATATATTTAAATATTTATCTCATTTAATTTTTTTAAATAATAATTAATATTAACATTTCAATTATAATCACCCTTCGTAGTTTCTCAAACCAAAGTAGCTCCACAAGAAGTTTTGCTTTTAAAAAAAAAATTATAATCTAACCTTCAATTTAAGGGTCGCATCCTCACGGATAAAAGTCTTACCTAGATAACTAGACCAATTGGGTAAACGATGAATAAAATCGAATGTTTTGAAGCCTTGAAGGTTTCCGCAAATGGATTTCCTGTGCTTTTGTTAAAAATTAGAAAATAAAAACATAAATAAAATGGCCCACCCTAGATTAAGGCAATTTCAATCTCCGCGCTAAGGATGTCTTCATCATCCGCCACAAGATGGTCACAAAGTGTTATTGTTGACCTGAATCATAGAAAAAGAGGCTCTCCATCCTCTTACCACTAGATGGTCACCACAGTGTTGTCGTTGGCTCTAATCATAGGACTCCTTATTACTATATTCTTAGTTTAACCCAGTTGTAAACATTCGGTAATCATCCGAAACAAAACCCGCAAGACACAAGTGAAAGCTTAAAAAATAAAACTAAAATCATTAATCAGCTCGCAATTTAAAAGATTCTTTAGTAATATTATTTATACAATTTTTTCGAGGGGATTGAACTCATGTTACATTAAGGATAATGCAATTTAAAAGATTTTATTTAAAGTCTTTCGAAAATATTTTTTATTTATTTAACTTTTTATTTTATGGATTCATCTATAAAAGTATATGGTATTATATTATTTGATACATGCTAATATTTTTGGTTAATTTAAAAGATTTTATTTAAAGTCTTTTGAAAATATTTTTATGGATTTATCTATAAAAGTATATGGTAGAATTATTGGAATATATTATATTATTTGATGCATGTCAATATGATTGGGTATATTTTTAGATTAGGAGTTTGTTTTATATTGAGGTTTGAGAATTTACTTTATGCAATGTAATAAATGCCTAAGTGTTAAAATATGTAATGATGTAAATGTGCATGTAGTTCACATGTACATGAGCCATACAATGGAAAAATGAAGAGTCATGGGTAAGTGAAAGACCAAGGGACATATTTCCTTATATATAGGTCTTTGTTATAGAAAATAAAGAGATGCACATAGAATAGTAGAGATAGAGAAGCATAAGATAGATTAGAGTAGATAGAATGTGGAACTTTGTATGAAGCATGGAGCACTGAGATCTCCACTTATTGTATGAAGTTACAATTTTCGTGAGTTTTCATTAATGTCTATTTCATGAGTTATTTCAAAAGTTTCTTATGCTATTTACTTGCTTAGAATATTGCCATTATCATAAGTATAAAATTGCTTGCTCATTTTAGTTCGTGTGGTTGAATTTTCTTTAATATAACATTAAAAGCTAATAGTGGTATCAGAGCACAAGGTAGATTGATAGGAGATACTGAGAGCCGCAAGAGATATTGAGAGGAGATAGGAAATTTCATTTTCAAAATTTATGAAATTGCATTTTGGTTAGAGTCTTTCCACAAAGTTGCAAAAATACTCGTGAAGACTAGAACTCAACATTGATTCCACTAGATTGACAAATCAACTAATGAAGTTTATTTTCTTTAGATTTAAAGAAATTTCTATTATCGTTTTCTAATACTTTGTTGAAGAGAAGATTCAAAGAAAGTTGAAAAGTTTCCTACAAGAGCTAGGAAGAATATATTCTTTAGAATCAATCCAATAATTGAAGCAACAAGTTGAAGATTGAAGAATTTGGAGGCCTAAGGAAAAGGTCCTATTGGAGGATTTGCAAATTGAAGATTGGAGGTAGAAGATTGAAGACTTGACATTGAAGAAAGAAGAGACTCAAAAGAAGTTCTCATTTTAGATTGAATATTGAGAAGAGATAAAGAAGCCAAAGGAGACACATTAAAGACTACACATCAAGGAGGAGGTCCAAGGAAAAATACCCCATTGTAAATTGAAGATAGAAGATTGAGGAGACTCACGAGAGAGATCTCTATAGAAGATTGAAGGAGGAGACCCAAGAAAGAGGTCTCATTGAAAAACTTCCATATTTGAAATATTGAAGATAGATGACTGGAAAAGGTTCTATTGCAAATTTGAAGTAGCAGAATTTGGAGATCCAAGAAAGAGATCTCATTGCAGAACTTCCATAGTTGGAATATTAGAGAGATCAAGGAAAAACCTCATTGAAGTTTTGAGAAGAAGATTTAAGGAGTTGCGTATTTTGAAGGTCCAAGACGAGAAGGCCTAAATAAAACATGAAAGGGGAAAGAAGGAGAAGGTTAGGATAGCCTCATTGAAGAAATTGGAGAAGATTGCAAGAAGTTCCTAATAAAGAAGGATTTGGGACAATTGTCATCATTCGACAACACGCCCAAAATGAATAAGGATTTGAAAAGAAGTTTACCAAATTTTTGAAGAGTTCTTAAAGACCTCAAGACACAGATTCTTAAGGGGGCCACTAAATAGGCCAAGGTTGAAGTCATAATTTGACAATAACTAAGGAGGAGAAAGAAGGCTAGAAGAAGCCATAGATTTGTGAGTTTTAAGGGTAGCCACAAAGGATTTGTAGGTTGATTCATGGAAGAGAAGATTGTTGTTTTTTGTAGCAGAAGTTGAAGGATCCTAGAGCAGCAATTTGGAGGAGTTAGGAGAAGCATTGAACAACATAGAAGTTGATTGTTAGGTAGCATTGAAAGCTGCAAATCAGAGAAGGATTGGATAGCATTTGGTCAAGGAAAGGTGCTGCAAATTTTATAATTTAAGGGTAGAATATTAGAATTTTAGGATAACAAGAGGGCAATATTATAGCTGTAAAATTATACATTCTTGGAAAACAATATTAGAGCTACTGTTGGTCATCAAATATGCCTAGGAAAGGATTTTGAGTGAGCGTATGCGCCCTAGACCTGGACCAACATTGAAATGCCGAAGGGAAGAGATGCCCCCCGTGCCAATCTCCGAAGAAAGGTCGGCTCCTATACTAAACTACTTAGGTGTTTGAATATAAGGGTGTAGGAAAGAGATAAAAGGAGTTAGGGTTAGAGAAATCAGTGATTTAAGGTGGGAGAGAACAGGAAGCACGATCACTAGCTGACAACTTGAATGGAAGCAAAGAACACCAAGAATAAACGAAAGAAATGCAATATCAACCTTCCTATGTATCCTCCAGGCGAGTTTTAGGGTACAGTCTCGATCGCACACCGAACGCAGGATTCAACTTTCTCGGTATACAAATGAAGACAGACAAAAGAATCAAGCACAACAGGCAGCATAAAAGAAAACTAATAAGACATCTTCCACTCCTATGTATCCTTCAGAACGAGGTTCAGGGTACAGTCCCCAATTGCACATCGGACGCAGAGTTCAGCTTTCTCAGTATGCAAGCGAAGACAAAAAAAAGAATCAAGCATCGAAGGCAGCATAAAAGAAAGAAATGAAACACAACGGTCTTTAGTATTAATCACAGGACATCAAATTACAGCAGCTTTCTTAGCAGATAGTTCCCCCCATTTTCTATTACAATGCCTGGGTTTTTATAGAGGACCCGAGCCTCTGAGTCATAATTACACAATGAGAAGTATGCCCTTGAGCCCTAAGAATTTGGCTCCCCGAGGCTCTCGTGATCGAGCTCTCAAATCCGTTACCAAAACTGACAATCGTGACCGGGTCAACCATGGAAAGGTGCATTGATGAGCCGTATGGACGTCATTGGTCTTCGGGTGTGGTGCTCGAGTGGCCGCCATGCTCGTCGGGCTCTCCATCATGGCCTGATACTTCATTTTTGATTGCCAAAAATGAGCAATGAGCTTACCGAGCACGAAAAAATGCATTTATGAGGCACTTGATCGCCTCGGGAAAATACCCAGCTTGGAACGCATGCCCGTGAAGCGCTTCGCTAAGTTTTCATTCACAACTTCGCTTCGCAATGGTTTTGGGCCGAAGCAAAAACTCCTCTTTGGTTTGTACTTCGCAAAATTGAGCTTCGCAAAACTGCTTCGGGGGTGGGGAGTGCCGAAGCATATTCACTTCGTAAAATGGGCCTCTTCGTCTTTGTCGCTTCACTGACTAAATTGCTTTGCAGATGCCCTAGAGAAATGTTTCGCTGCGATCCTCTTTCGAAACTGTGGTTCGGGAAGATTTCGGCTAAAGCAATTGTCTTCAGAAGATGTTACATTCTCCATGACTTGTCACTTCAGGTAGAAGTACTTCGCACAAAATCTAGCCGAAGCAAATGCTTTGCAATGACTTTTGGTGAAGTAAAAATGATTCGCTGATGGAGAGGTCCGAAGTGGGTGCTTCGGCAACTTTCTGGCGAAGTATTTTCAATGCTCTTTTGAGTTTTGCTTCGCTAGTTTTTCGGCCAAAGTATTTACTGGAAATGCTTCGGGCCTGAAGTAGTTTTCTTCTCCTTCCTTTGTATTTCACTTCGGCAACACTGCTTCGTAGAAATTTCGCCCGAAGTAAAACTTGAAGTGCTTCGGGCCCAAAGTTCTTTTAATCGCTACTTTTGTATTCTTCTTCGGTAATACTACTTCGCAAAAAACTCTACCCGAAGCAATGCTGGAAATGCTTCGGGTGCGAAGCTCTTTCTTCTGAACGCCGCTTCGCTCAACTTTCGCCCAAAGTAGCTGCTGGAAATGCTTCGGGTGCAAAGAATTTTCATTCTCTTTTCTTTGTATTTTACTTCGACGACACCGCTTCGCTCAACTTTCGCCCAAAGTAGATACTTGAAGCGCTTCGGGCCCGAAGTTCTTTGTATCGCTCCCCTTGTATTTTTCTTCGGCGAAACTACTTCGCAAAACTTTTACCCGAAGTAGTGCTGGAAACGCTTCGGGTGCGAAGCTCTTTTCATGTTTCCTCGGTGAAGCTCTTTTCTCTAGCTTGTTCGACAGCGAAGTTCTTTCTTCTCTACTTTATATACAAAGGGGTGGCATTGGAAGCCAAAATTGCTGTAACTTTTCAAAATAAAAAACAACAAAGAAAAGCTTTACACAACACTGTACAAAATTTGTTTTCTTTTTCTACCCCTTGAGAAATGTGATGGAATTGTCAACAGATACAAATTGGAGAAGTCTCCAAGCAAATTCAAGAGGAGTTCAAGATAGCAAGAAGATGTTGAGCAAGGTGCAGCGACAGTATTGTCATTGTTGTCAACACAGTCAGATAGATCGGTTGATGCAGTGGACAGGAGTTCAGAGGTTATTCAGAGTATGTATAGTGATGTTAAATGCTTATGAGGATGTTTTTGATGTTTGGGTGAAGTTGTTACAGGTTGTTTGTGCAAATTTGCAAAAGTTGAAAAAATCATCAGAAAGTTGTCAAAGCAGCAAAATAGTCAAAAAGTTGCAAAAGTCGCCACGGGCACAGTTGGACAGGATGGATCAGTTTAGAACATGCCAGCATGTCAGGAAATAGTCCAGAACAGCATTGGAGATGTCAGCATAGTGTTTGGAGTGATCGGTGGTGTTTCCGATATCTTGGTGGATGTTTTGGCAAGTGGTTATACAGGCTAAAAAAGTGTAGGTGTTTTTAGAAGCACTGCGAACAAACCGTAATGAGTCATGCAGCAAAATTTTAACTGGAGGTGGTAGTTATTTTTAAGAACATGTGTTCCAAATTTCAACAAAAATGGAGAAACGAGGCGAATTTTACAAGCGTTGCAAGACTGTCACAAAAACGCTCTTTTTTGAAAAAGTGTGTCAGTAGCAGTTTTTGTGGAAGTGGTACAGAAGAACCATAAGGATTTAGGCAGTGATTTTTGGTTTGGACATAGTCAGTTTTACAAAGATTCTACTTTTCAAATTTTAGAGAAAACCGAGTTACGAGGTGAGAGTTATGATTTTTGCAAAAACGTTACAGGTCTCTTTTATGTCAATTTGTGCCACTTGGGCAAAATCCTTTAGTTGGCCGTTTCGACCTTGAAGAGTCGCCAGAGTTTCAGTTTCAGTATTGTTACACCTTCAAGGCATCAAGTAGAACATATTTTGTTTTTGGTTTGAGTTGTCACGTGGCTCCGAAGTATGAGAACAAGTAAGGTGTCAATTCTTTGCATGTGACGTGTTTGACGAAATGCCTTCTCAATATAAAAAAAAGGAGTTATATTATTTTAAGAAGTTTCATTAAATAAAGATCTTTGGAGAAAGTGAAAAGTGAAAAGGAATGCAAGTGTGTGCATTTAAGTTAGAAGTGTTTTATTGAAGAGCGTGATTTTATTTTGTGCGGAGAGAAGAGTGTGTGGAGAAAAATAAAGAGTGAAAATCCGTGTTTTTGGGAAAAAGGTGAAAAATGTCACTTTAGTAGTTTGGACATAATTTTCTCATACAATATCAATTTTGGCTGAAATTTTGAGAAGAGGTCATAGACAGAGTTCTGCACAATACCCAGAAAGCGTTTAGCAATTGACAGAATGAGCTAAGGGAACGATCAATTTTTCTATGAGAAGATAAGATTCATATATGTCATTTTATTATCAATATCAAAATCAAGTGGGTCCTTAGTAGAGGGGTTGGTGCTCCTTCTAGTGGGTGCTGGTAAATTGATTGTAAAGTTGGTGCTTTGCAAAGGCTGGATTTGGATGGGAGTCCAAACAGTCATTTTGAGGATGTAGCCAAATCGGTGAACCTCGGTACATCTTGTGTTGTGTGATGTTCTCTTGTTATACTTACTTTATTTGGTTTCAAGTTTTCATTGTTTCGACTTTAAGAGTTGAAGATTTAAGTTTTAAAAGAGCTACACTGATTCACCCCCCCTCTCAGTGTCATTGTGAGACTAACAATTGGTATCAGAGCGAGGTTCCTGAACAAGCTTAACCGACTAGGGTGATCTTGGAAGTGACACAATGGCAAGTGGTGAAGGCTTCTCATCAAACAAAGCACCATTGTTTGACAGAACTAATTACGCATTTTGGAGACTCAGGATGCAGACATATCTTTGTGCTTTGGGATACGACATTTGGGATTCAATAGATAGTGGATACACAATACCCACCACTTCTCCAACCGATGTACCGATAAGAAACTATTTGAGAATGACTCAAAAGCAAAGAATGTTATCATGTGCGGATTAGTGGACAGTGAACTGGTAAATATTATGAGTTGTAAAACGGCAAAAGAAATATGGGACAAACTGAGGAGCATTCATGAAGGAGACGTTAAGATCAAGGAGGCCAAGTTACAAACACATCGAGCTCAATTCAAAGTATTAAAGATGAATGACGATGAGAACATAGAGGCATATATGCTGAGAGTTAATGAAGTCATTAATGCGATTAGAGGACTCGACGAGGAAATCAAAGATTCTGTCATCGTGAAAAAAGTATTAATATCTCTTCCCCAAAGATTTGATTCTAAAGTTTTAGCTATAGAAGAAGCTAAAGATCTAAATTATTTTAGTATGGATGAGATGCATGGTTCTTTGACTGCATATGAGATGAGAATAGGAAAATCTAAACCCACAGATAGAGAAGCTGATTTTAAAGCCCATAAAAATATGAAAGCAAAACAAGAATCCGAGGAAGAAGAGACATTAGATGAAATGGAAGCAAACTTTGTTCGAAAACTAAAAAGGGGAAAAGGAAAATACAGAGGAAAGTTACCGTTTAAATGTTTCAATTGTGGAGGCATTGGGCATTTTGTAGCTAAATGTCCACTTAATGAGAAGAACAAAAGTGATGAAGGATCACACCAAGAAAGAAGTGATTGGAAGAAAAAAACAAATTTCAAAAAAGGCAACTTCAAGAAGAAAAGTTTCATCTCCAAGAATTTCAGTTCATCAGAAGACAACTCCGGTGAGGATTCTGAAAAGGAAATAGGTGAAGCTCTTTTCATGGCACTCAAAGAAGAAAAAATAGAAAAAGAACAGGAATGCGATGAAGAATAAATTGATGCAGAAGTAAATTTGGAAGAGAAACTAATTGTAGCTCTGGATGAATTGAAGATAGAAAGAAAAAAGAATAAGAAAATTTCAAGAAAGCTTGAGGATGCAAATGAAATCATAACCAGTTTGAAAGTACAGATAGAAGAATCCAAGAAAATATCTAAAGATCTCGAAGTGCAAATAACCATGAAATAGATTATTGCAACAAGCTAGAAGAAGAGACTGTTGGTTTAAGGATGCAGATAGAAGAGATGAATCGTAAAATTAGTTGTTATCACAAACGTGAAGAAAGTTCTATGAAGTTGGATAAGATCATAAATAACCAAAAGACTACAGGCATCAAATTTGGTTTGGGCTTTGATGAAGGAGAATCATCAAATGGATCAAAGGCCATAAATGAAGAATCCATAAATAATGAAGATAAGAAACATGTTGATCAAGAAAATTGACTTATGAAAAAGAAAGCAATAATGCAAGGCACGAAAGGAGAATTGACAATGATGGATTCACCAATGTCACACATAAAAGAAGAAGATTTATGGCTCCTACGACAACATGGCAAAGACCATCACCCAGGTTCAATCATCTCTTTTCTAGTTACTGTTTTAAATGCAATGGTTATGGACATAAGATTTCATATTGCAAGTATAATGTAGGACCAAGGAATTTTACCAGTAGAAATGTTTTTTCACCTTTGATGGATTATGCAGTAGAATGTTATAACTGTCATAATTTTTACATTGCAAGAAATTTTCGAAGTACATTTGCATCAAATCAATTTCAGGGAAGAAAATTTCAACCAAATGGAATGATACAAAATAGAAAATTTCTCGAAAAACATGCACAAGCTACTGAAAAAGAAAAGTCAAAACAGGAGCCCAAAACTGTAATCAAACCAGAGTGGAAAGAAAAAGAACGATCTAAGGAAGAAAATGAATCCCTAATCGTACAAACAAAATTTAAAGCACAAAATAATCTGCACCATGGATACTTGATAGTGGATGCTCTAATCATATGACAGGTGACAAACATAAATTTGAGAAGTTACAACAATATGAAGGTGGTTTAGTAAAATTTGGAAATAATGATGGAGCTAAGATAGTTGGCAAAGGTTCAGTTAAGATCAGTGATGGAAAAATCAAGTCAAAATAAGTCTTGTTTGTGGTTGGTCCGAAGCATAACTTGTTGAGCGTAAGTCAGATTTGTGATAGAGGTCATGAAGTGATTTTTAAGAAGCAGGGTTGTGAAGTCAGAAAAGCAAATAGTGGAAAGTTGATAGCAACTGGATCGAGGACATTTGGAAACCTATACACTCTCTCAGAGACTTTAGAAGGAGCTTGCTTGATTGGACAAGAAGAAGAAAATTGGTTGTGGCATAAGAGGCTTGGTCATATCAATTTTGATAATCTAGTAAAAATCAGCTCAAAAAATGCAGTGAGAGATATTCCCACCATTGGAAAACCATCAAATAGCATTTGTGCTTCATGCCAAAATGGGAAGCAAACTAGAGTCTCATTTAAAACAAAAGAGTACTACACAAGCAAACCTTTGGAACTAATACATACTGATTTATGTGGACCCATGAGAACGCAAAGCATAAATGGTGACAAATATTTTATGTTGTGTATAGATGACTATTCCAAGATGACATGGGTACTATTTTTGAAGCATAAATCAGAAGCTTTTGAGATTTTCAAGGTTTTCAAAAACCAAGTTGAGAATCAAACAGGAAAAATGATTAAATGTTTAAGATCAGATAGAGGAGGGGAGTTCATTTCGGAGGATTTTACTGAGTATCGTGAAAAATATGGTATTAGGAGACGAGTTTTCAGCGACCAGGACACCTCAGCAGAATGGTGTGGTAGAAAGAAAGAACAGGACAATGCAAAAAATGGCACGGACTATGTTGACTGAGAGCAAAGTAGCAGACAGATTTTGGAAAGAGGCAGTCCATACTGTGGTATACATCCAAAATAGGTGCATGTTGAGGATGCATGAAAGCAAAAATCCTTATGAGTTGTGGTTCGATAAAAAGGCAACAACAAGATACTTTAAAGTTTTTGGCAGCAAGTGTTACATCAAAAGAATTGAAGAAAACCTTGGTAAGTTTGAAGATAGAGCGGATGAATGTATTTTTCTTGGCTATTCGTCAAAAAGCAAAGCTTACAAATGCTACAACAAGAGGCTAAGGAAAATTGTGGATAGTGTCGATGTTAAAGTTGATGAAGGTAGGGAACGAGTAATTAGCTATGAAGAGAACTACCCAATTTATGAAGAGGTTATTGAAGGAGATGAGGAAAAGGAAACGAAAAAGAAACAAAAAATTGACTCAGATGATTCAAACAATGATTTAGAAGTGGAAGAAAATAAGAAATTCAAAACAGACAGTTGGCAGAAAGATCATCCTAGAGAGCAAATAATTGGAGACCCCACAGTTGGTGTTCAGACAAGAAGAAGAGTAGTAAGTAACTACTCTCTATTATCCAGCATTGAGCCCAAAAATTTTGCTGACGCAAGCAAAGATGAAATTTGGATGGAGACAATAAATGAAAAATTAGATCAGATCGAGAAAAACAAAACTTGGGAGTTAGTACCAAGACTTGCAAATATAATCGGTACTAAATGGGTCTTTCGAAACAAATTGAATGAAGATGGACAGGTAGTCAGGAATAAAGCAATATTGGCATGTAAATGCTATGCACAAGTTGAAGGTATTGACTTTGAGGAAACCTTTGCACCTGTGGCTAGACTAGAGGTAATTAGAATGTTTCCGGCTTTAGCAGTTTACAAGAATTTCAAAGTTTATCAAATGGATGTGAAATCAGCATTTTTGAATGGAAAACTTGAAGAAGAGGTTTATATTGAGCAGCTAGATGGTTTCCAACTTGGTGATGATCCCAACTTGGTTTGTAAGTTGAAGAAAGCATTATATGGCTTAAAACAGGCACCCGAGCATGGTATGCAAGGCTAGACAACTATCTTACTCAACAAGGGTTCAAGAAAGGTATGGTGGATAGTAATTTGTATGTCAAAACAAAAAATGGCCATCTTATTGTTCTTTTTGTATACGTAGATGATATCATATTTGGCAGTAGCAAAGATGAGTCGTGTAAAGATTTAGCAAATAAGATGTAGAAAGAATTTGAAATGTCAATGATTGGTGAACTTTCGTATTTCCTCGGGTTGCAAGTTAATCAAAATGAGAAGGGCATATTTATTTCTCAAATTAAATATGTGAAAGAGATGCTAAAAAGGTTCACAATGGAGGATTGTAATCCAGTTAGCACTCCAATGACGACAGGTTGCAAGTTGAGCAAGGATGATAAATCTCCACATGTTGATCAAACCATGTACAAATCTATGATTGGGAGCTTACTATACTTGACAGCTACCATACCAGATATTTTGCAGACAGTATGCATGGTAACACGATTTTAGTCTAGTCCCAAGGAGACACATGTGACATCAATGAAGAGGATTCTTCGGTACCTCAAGGGTACTATGGAGTATGGGTTATGATATCCGAAAGGTAAGGACTTCACCCTTATTGCGTATTCAGATGCAGATTGGGTAGGATGTGTAGATGAAAGAAAGAGTACCAGTGGAGGTGCATTCTATCTTGGAGATAGGTTGGTCGCGTGGCACAATAAAAAACAAGAGTCAGTCTCCTTATCCATAGTAGAGGCAGAATATATTGCAGTGACAACGTGTTGTACGTAGGTATTATGGATGAAACAAACCCTAAAAGATCTTGGTATTAACTTTAGTGAGCCAATTTTAGTTAAGTGTGATAACACCAGTGCCATTAACATCTCAAAGAATTTGGTTATGCATTCTCGCACAAAACATATTGCTATTCGATCACTTTTTGAAGGAGAAAGTTGCGGAAGGTGAGGTTAAGTTGGATTTTGTTCCAACAACAGAGCAAGTAGCGGATATATTCACAAAACCGTTGCCCAAGGAAGTATTTGAGTACCTTCGTAATAAATTGGGAGTGGTCACGCTTCCCAAGAATTGACTAGTTATCGGGACCACATTCTCAGGGGGAGCATTTGTGTATTTGTTTATCTTTTTGCTCATGTTTGTGATTTTTGCTAAGTGTAATAATTTTTTCCTGAGAATGTTGTGCATGGACTCAGGGGGAGTTTACAGTAGCCCTTTGGTATTTTTGTCAAATGGGGAGAAGACTTACAGGAAATTTCACGTGTGTTGCCAACAATTCCAAAGGGGGAGATTGTTGAGCAAGGTGCAGTGACAGTATTGTCATTGTTGTCAACACAGTCAGATAGATCGGTTGATGCAGTGGATAGGAGTTTAGAGGTTATTCAGAGTATGTACAGTGATGTTAAATGCTTATGAGGATGTTTTTGATGTTTGGGTGAAGTTGTTACAGGTTGTTTGTTCAAATTTGCAAAAGTTGAAAAAATCGTCAGAAAGTTGTCAAAGCAGCAAAATAGTCAAAAAGTTGCAAAAGTCACCACGGGCACAGTTGGACAGGATGGACAAGTTTGGAACATGCCAACATGTTAGGAAATAGTCCAGAATAGCATTGGAGATGTTAGCACAGTGTTTGGAGTGATCGGTGGTGTTTCCGGTATCTTTGCGGATGTTTTGGCAAGTGGTTGTACACGCTGAAAAAATGTAGGTTTTGTCAGAAGCACTACGAACAAACCATAAGAAGTTATGCAGCAAAATTTGAACTGGAGGTGGTCGTTATCTTCAAGAACATGTGTTCAAAATTTCAATGAAAACGAAGAAACAAGGCAAATTTTACAAGCGTTGCAAGACTATCATAAAAACGCTCTTTTTTGAAAAAGTGTGTCAGTAGCAATTTTTGTGGAAGTGGTACAGGTGAACCGTAAGGAGTTAGACAGTGAGGTTTGGTTTGGACATATTCAGTATTGCAAAGATTCTACATTTCAAATTTTAGAGAAAAATAAGTTACGAGGTGAGAGTTATGATTTTTGCAAAAACGTTACAGGTCTCTTTTATGTCAATTTGTGCCACTTCGGCAAAATCCTTTAGTTGGCCATTTCGACCTTGAAGAGTCGCTAGAGTTTCAGTTTCAGTGTTGTTACACCTTCAAGGCATCAAATAGATCATATTTTGTTTTTTGTTTGAGTTGTCACGTGGCTCCGAAGTATGAGAACGAGTAAGGTGTCAATTCTTTGCATGTGACATGTTTGACGAAATGCCTTCTCAATATAAAAAAAAAGGAGTTATATTATTTTAATAAGTTTCATTAAATAAAGATATTTGGAGAAAGTGAAAAGTGAAAAGGAATGCAAGTGTGTGCATTTAAGTTAGAAGTGTTTTATTGAAGAGCGTGATTTTATTTTGTGCGGAGAGAAGAGTGTGTGGAGAAAAATAAAGAGTGAAAATCCGTGTTTTTGGGAAAAAGGTGAAAAACGTCACTTTAGTATTTTGGGCATAACTTTCTCATACGATATCAGTTTTAGCTAAAATTTTGAGAGGAGGTCATAGACAGAGTTCTGCACAATATCTAGAAAACGTTTAGCAATTGACAGAACGAGCTAAGAGAACGGTCAATTTTTCTATGAGAAGAGAAGATTCATATATGTCATTTTATTATCAATATCAAAATCAAGTGGGTGCTTAGTAGAGGGGTTGGTGCTCCTTTCTGTTGGTGCAGATAAATCGGGGGTTGGTGCTCCTTTCGTTGGTGCAGATAAATCAGGGGTTAGTGCTCCTTCTAGTGGGTCTTTGGTAAATTGATTGTAAAGTTGGTGCTTTGCAAAGGCTGGATTTGGATGGGAGTCCAAAAAATCATTTTGAGGATGTAGCCAAATCGGTGAACCTCGGTACATCTTGTGTTGTGTGATGTTCTCTTGTTATACTTGCTTTATTTGGTTTCAAGTTTTCATTGGTTTAGCTTTAAGAGTTGAAGATTTAAGTTTTAAAATAGCTACACTGATTCACCCCCCCTCTCAGTGTCATTGTGAGACTAACAGAAGAGCTGCAATATTAACAAATTTAGGGTAGCAAAGCACAAGGATTTGAAGTTACAAAGGTTACAAATCTGAGACAACAAAAAGGTGAAGCAAATCACCAAGAAATATTGCTACAAAGGAGGCCAAATTAAGGTTTGAAAATTGGTGTTATTAAATTTTTTGTTTAAGTATTATTTCAGTTGCTTGAAAATACCATATTAAGAGTTATTTAAGGTAGAAAAAGGAGTTTAAGTTTAAAGGTTTTTAAGTAAGAATGTAGCATTATTATCTTGAAACCTACAAAATACATCAAAACAAGTTAGTGTTAAAAGTTGCTTAAAAGGAGTAATAAGGAGTAGTAGATAGTGCTTAATACATGTTATTTATAAGAGTTGTGAAATTGCATTAGTATTAAGCAAGGGTAGGAAGAATAGTGCACAAGAACCAGGCTGATTTAGAGTGTCAAAAGATATCGATAAACATAGGTAAAGCAACAATAAGTCTGAGTGAAGAGGAATCACCAACAGAAAGATAAGGTGTTGTCATATTAAAGCAAAAGCCAGATGATAAAGACTAGAAGGCAAGCTACAAAAGGAGACTAAATAGGTCTCAAAATTTTGGTGCAATAAAAGTATTTAATCTTAGTCTATAACAGATTTATTTCTAGCTTATAAAAGCACTGTATTTATCATTTCTAAACTAGCTAAATAAAGACGAGTTGAAGTGTCTTAAGGCATTAAAGCGACACAAAAGTTGCAGTCATTAGAGTTAGATTCATCAAGTCTAAAAGAAGAAGCTACGAAGTGAAGTAAAAAAGTCGAATAAGGACTCAAATTTATCATATTCAAGGTGTCTAAAGACACCAAATAGGGTGCCTAAAATCCAAGAACATAGCACCCACTTTGGACCAAAACCTGTAGCAAGAGAAGGAAGATAGATATAAAGCAAGGAAAACAAGGTCAAAGGTGCAAGTAGTAAGGAAAATAATGCTTACAAGGTATAACCCAAGCAAAAGAAGCTTGGATATCTGGTAGGACAACCACCAAGGAAAGGAGCGTTGAATCACCACCATAGGAGGAGCCACCATCATTGAAGATGAGCATACGTTGAAGGAGAGGAACCACCACCATACGTTGAAGATCAAGAAGCATGTAATAGTTGCAAAAGAAGACCAAACAACTTATAATGAGTTGGCAAGTATGTTAAGGAAGAGAATGTTGAGTGCTAAGGATAGGTTACATGTAAGAGAAGAAGCCACAACTTGTCATGAGGGATAAATAAACTTATGCAACTTGGCACAAAAGATAAGAGCATCAACGCTAAATGAGCAAGGAGGGAATATATTATTCATAAACCTGTGTACATCCAAAGATTAAAGTAATACCTACAAAGAAATAGCAGCATCCAAAGTAACGCATGTGCCACCTAAAAAGAAAGAGCAACATCCAAAGTAACACTTGCACCACCTAATAGAGAAGAGCATCATGCAAATATTGAAGTAACGCCTACATGGTAATAAGAAACGTCTGTGCCACCTAACAGAGAAGAAAAACATCCAAAGGCTATGTTAAATTCCATGTGGCATGCAAGGCAAAGGAGATAGTCAAGTATTAATAGCCCAAACTTGAAGAGAGTGCATATACAAAGTAACCATGGTTAGAGAATGTTGAAGAAGATAAGGAGGAGATTCAAAGTGAAGAGTGCACCATAAAAATGAGCATTTAATACAGTGGAATAATATTGCCATACCTTAAGGACTAAGAAGAAAACAACATCCAAATAGCATGGAAATTGTAGTCAACAGAGAAGCCAATCAATACGTAGCGCCTCACTTCAAAGAAAGATATATTGACATTAAATTATTATTTGCATTCCATTAGGTTTAAGGAGGCATAAGATCTATTATTTCTAAGGTTAAATTTAGTTATTTAATGCATGGAGATATAAGTAAATTACAATCCTAGATAACTTATTAATGAATTAGAAAGATTATTAAAGGTAAGGAGATTATAGCTTTTTTAAAATTGCATTGTTTGAAATTCAAGTATTGAAATATCTGCAAACAATTTAACTACAATTTAACTAGGAGGAATAAGGTTTTCTACTTTGAAATTGAAGCATTACTTTTGCAAATACTCTATTTTCTAAATTCTAATTAGGGATATATAAGGAGTTCAACACCAAATAAAATACCTTGAAATTTAGAAACCAAATTGTTGAGAATTAAAGGATATAGGAAGCAAAACATAAAGTTGGAAAACTAAATTGGAATTAGTCTCTTGCTCAAATTAATGAGACATAAAGAATCCAACTTAAAGGTCTTGAAAATAGAGAACTCTATTGAAATTACATTAAATCTATCTTTAGAAGAAATAAGGTGAAGAATTGAAGTTGAACATTAGGGAGACAAAAGGAATTCAACTCAAGGAAAACTTAGAAAGCTAAAGCATACTATACTCAAAACATTTGGTAGATACAAAGTACTTTATAAAACTTGAGGATTTGAAAGATCTTATCATATACTCAAAACTAGGAAGATATAAGGTAGTCTACAAGAAACATCATGAAAATAAATAAATTCATTCTTACAGAATTCTAACTTCTTAAAAGTCCTAACTACTCTTCATGTAAAAACAAAACGAGGGCAATATTGATAGTTGAAAATATTTGGGATATTGTTAAAGGAGCAAAAACTAAACCTACTACAAATGCTAGAAAGATTTAAAAGTTTGAAGAATATGAAGCAAAAGCACTCATGATAATAACATTTGCAATTACTGATGAAATACAATCCTACATTAGTTTAGTAGCAACTTCTATAGGGGCTTAAAAAACCTTAGCCACAGGGTTATGCATAGTGGCTATTTATCGCCAAATTGGCTAAAATTAGGATTTTCAAAATTTGGAATTGGCTAATATTTGGGACCCTTGACCAGGGTCCATTAGCCAAAAAATTTAGGTGCAAATTTTTTTTGGGTCGATTCACCCCAATTTTATAATAATTTGACTATTTTAAGTTTAAAATTACAACATTACCCCTAATAATAGTGAACCTTCTACATTCGTTTGGAAACTATTCACCTGGATTTTGAAACAGATTCACCAATATTTAAAAAATACATTTTGGGACCGATCCCTTACGCATAATCCTACTTAGCCAAGATATTTGAAGAAAAGAATAAAGCGATTATCTTGAACATTCAAACTCAATTGCATTCTTTGAAAATGAATAGTGGTGAAATTATAGAACTATTCCTAAGGAAAGTAGAAGATATAAAAGGAAAATTGTAAACCTTAGGAGAACAAGTAGAATATAAGTTCCATATTCAAGTAACCCTAATAGCACTTCGAGAAAGCTACAAGCATATACTTACATATTTACAAATTCTAAGTAAAGATACATCATATGATGAGTTAGTCAATATTCTATAGGAATATGAGGTGGAAAATTCAGTAAAAGATGAAATGACTATCAATGCCTTAGTTACAAAAGATAATCCTTAGGGAAATGTTGCTTCATTCCCAAAAGGTAGATCAAGATGGAACAATATATATTTTCAAGTATGTAGAAAGAAAGGACATAACACCAATTACTGCAGATTCATTCCTAGAAACCAATATCAAGGAAATCAAACAAATTTTGGAAGCCAATCAAATAGGCTATTCCAACCTAGATAATATCAGAATCAGTATAATTCACATCAACAACAATTTTAGGATCCATATACTTCTCATAATCGATACAATTATCCTCAACTACAATATAGAGAAGGGAAACAAAAAGGACACTTAGTTCAAGTTATTCAAGAAATTCAGAAATTGGAAGAACCTACAAATGAACATGAAGTCAAAGCTCTCTCAAAAAAAATAGTATTTTATGAAGATACTAACTATTTACTTGATCAAGATACAAAAAAGGAGCAAAATGAAGAAAGCAAAAAAGAAGAGCTCAAATTCCAAAACTAGAATGAAGACCACCCAAATAATGTAATACAAGGGGGTGTTGGAATATATTACATTATTTGGTACATGCCAATGTACCACCTTGGGTACATATTTATATTATAAGTTTATCCTAGATTAAGGTTTGAGTATTTAGTTTATGCAATGTAATAAATGCACAAGTGTTAGAATGTGCAATTATGTAAATGTGCATGTAGTCCACATGTACATGAGTCATAGAATAGGAAGATGAAGAGTCATGGGTAGGTGAAATGCCAAGGGACATATCTCCTTATATATAGGCCTTTGTAATAGAATATAAAGAGATGTACATAGAACAGTAGAGATAGAGAAGCATAAGATAGACTAAAGTAGATACAATGTAGAACTTTGTATGAAGCATGGAGAATTGAGATCTCCACTTATTGTATGAAGTTACAATTTTTATGAGCTTTCATTATGGTTATTTCATGAGTAATTTCAGAAGTTTCTCATGCTATTTACTTGCTTAGAATATTTCCATTATCATAGATATAATATTACTTACTTATTTTAGTTCTTGTGGATGTATTTCCTTTAATATACAACATCAAAAGCTAACAATAATATCACTAACTTGTATTTTATTTTATTTATATAAGGTTTGTAATTCCAAACTAAATGTCTCTCTTTTTTCTTTGAGCTATAAAAGGTGTATATTCAACATTAAATGTGTAACTTGAGTAAGTTTAACAATAATATTTTAGAATTTTGAATAAGAGGTATAAGGTTCTATGGGTGAAATTTTGCATCCCTTCACCCACTCTTCTTTGCAAGATGATGGTCTAAAATTTTTGCCAAATTTTAGAGCATTAATGATCAGGCAGAAGATAAAGGCAGTAGCATCAATGGACGGTGGCAAGAAGCAGGTGGACACAAATTTTAGGGTGGCCAAATGAGTTTAGTTCCACAAGTCCATAGTGAAGCTAAAGATTATTCAAAAGGGCAGGGTAGAGAATATAGCGGGTGGATATTTAGGCTTTGCCTTCAGGTGGAGGCATTCAAAAAACCCACCTACTGGCTAGGCAAAAATTTTGGTCGGTCAGTAAGGGTGTACCTATCTTAAATCCCCACCTAAAAGGAAGGTGAAAAATTCCACCTATTGGTGGATGAAATTTTGGGTACTGGTTAGGTGAAACTTTGGTAAAATTTTGCCCTCATTAATAATGCCATAATGAGTGGAATATTGTTAGATGAAGAAGCAAGTAAAACGATCTCCCGAAGCTTGAAATCTCGCCATCATCTAGAGTTTTAAAAGGGAGAAATATTAATGGCTCCAGCTACCCAGTGCGTGAAGGTGTTGATTTGAAATGTGCTACTCCCAAGGTAATTAATCCATGTCATTCATCACCTAACAAGAGGACCATCGACTGGTCAAAGGGGCAGAGTAGATAAGAATTAAAGAGCTGGGTAAAAATGATAGAGCAATCAAAGGTCTAAATTGATCCAGAAACACCCACCCCCTTCCATAAAATCACCACTATCCCGAGGAGTAGAGTACCAGTTGAACGCCTTTCTACTTCAACGTTATCTTCCTACCTATCACCATTAATACTTGTATTTTGAATTTATTCTAGTATTTCTATAAATACTAGGATGTTATATGTCCCAAGGGTGGCTCTTTGGCCATTGCAATTCATATGTAATACCTCTTGTTGTGTTATAAATACAAGGATACTACTGTTTTGTCTCTAACCTAGTCTTCACATCTCTGTGTTTAATATTATTGTGCTTTTTTTTGCTTTGGCTATCTAAGTAGATCTTATTTAATTTTGATATCTAGATTTCATGGGTTTTGCTTAGTGGTTCTAGAATTTACATCATTATTAGGTTGGGGATTTATTTTTGCTAAAGCTAGTAGGGTAGGAGCGCTCTAATTCTAAATCCTAGATTTCATGCACCTATCTATCAATTTTGGAATTCACCTTTTGAACTGTTGCACTGAAGTGTTGAGTGAGGGCTTGGTTAGCTAATCTATTAGGTGGTACACCTATGTTTTCGTCAGTGGGGTTGGGTGAGTGTATATCTTGATGTGATCATAACATGTTGTTGTGAGTTTTGACTACAACATCCCTTTAATTTCTTTCCCTCCCCTTTTTTTCCCTTTCCTTTGTGGTGTAGGTAGCTAGGAATTCCTTCTAGGAACTGACCTTCTCTGGAGATCAACTACCCTATGGTGGTCATTTGATGTTGGTGCTGGTCCACCCCGTGCTGGTGTTATATATTCGACCAACAATTTTTGATGACTCTAATGGGGACTCATAAGGTCTCATTGTTTAAGGAAATTAGAGTTTAGTGATGCTCTGGTTTACCCATATCTTGCAAAATCATCTAGTGACTCCTGAGTAAATAAGATCCAGATCCAAAGATCAGTTGCCTCCTTTATGCCTTGAAAGATCAAAATATCTCAAAGGAATCAAGGTTTTATGAGCAGCCTTGACCTCATTAGTGAATAAAGTATAAAGAAAGTATGTTCATTTGGCAACTTTGACTCCAAAGCAAGAACCAAGACTTTTGAAGACTAGCACCACAATGGCTCAGTAGCACTATCCTAGATGGGATTACCCTGGTCCACTTAACCTCCAATGTTGGCATGAGATTCCTAAGAGTACCTTGAAGAGCCTGAGAAAATATAATGGCACTCAAGGAATTTCTCAAGAGCACCTTAAAGATATTGCTGCTTTGGCAACCCTCCATGGTATCACCCATGAAGATGTCATGATCAAAATTTTGGTCTTGTCTCTAGAATGGAATGCAATATTGTGGTATCGACCCCTTAGACCGAAAACCATCTACTCATGGGTTGATTTAGCGAGAGCTCTTGTTGACACATTTTACGGCTCCATGGATCCCTTCTGACTCTTGATGCATCTCTCATTCATCAAGAGGGTCCCTTTTGAATCTATCACAAACTTCAACAGATGATTCAAGAGGAGCTAGGAAAGGATTCCATTTGAATACCAGTCGTCCCTTGCCTAGGCTCACCTATATTATGTATAGGGTTTCAGTTCGGCTATAAGCCTCCTCTTGCATCAATTTAGGGAAGAAGATTCCCTCAAATATTTTAGGAGGCTTTACAAGCTGAGTGAATCCTACTCCAGGTAGGAAAGATATCTTCAAGAGACTCCACCCTCCCTTCCTATTTTCAAACCATTGTTGTTTCCCTATCAATTGCACAGTATCCGCCATGGATGATATCTAAAGATGTGCAGGAGCCAAAGTTATAGTTACATGGATAACAAAGGGAGGGTATCTTATCATGCTCATATAGAGGAGATGCAAGCATGATACTTGCACTGAACACTTTTATTGCTTGCAACTTCTCCTATCAAACAGAGGACTTGGATCCAATGGAGAATCCCTTTGACAAAAAGGGCACATATTTACACCCTTTTTGTATCCAAGAGCACACTGAGCAAGGACCAAGCTATCTTCAAAAATGCTTAGCTAGTCAAAATATAGGTCTCAAGGAGATCTTGGCCACAAGGAGGACCAATCAATTCACCCTACTAAAAAATGTGTGTGGAGGCATAGAGGCACGTGTGGTAGGGATTCCACAGTAGGTGGATCCCAAGGAATGATGACATTGGAGCATGTTTCTAGAAGAACTAATATTGGAGGACTCCCATGTGGCAAGATTTATTACCACACTAATCATTAATTGCATAGGTACTGTTATGCATGATGATCTGCCAAGTTGTGGATATATTGTAGCTTGAAAAAATATTGGGCAATGCTAGTCAGACTATAAAAAATGTCTCAAGTTCAGTACAATCTGATCTGACCATTGTAAATTCACTGGATGATTTCTAGGATGAATCGATGGTTGTGACATGCCAATCACATCGTATTTTTGTGTAAATAGACCAATAGCTAAATAAAAGTATAGAAATCACATGGCCAAATTACATCATCCTATACCATGGTGACCTGCCATGGACTTTTAGAAAGTGCATAGGTTTTGAAGAACTACCCGTCGTACTCTGTATTCTCCTTTGTGTTTTGTTGTGACCCCATGTCCAATGGATCAAAGCTCAAGATTCAAGAATAACTTTGCATAATCCCCAAAAGGATATCCATTGCATTATTGAGAGCAGTTCCTACTCCTCAATTAAATGGGAAAATTATAAAGGGTGATTAAAAAGTAACCACTAGCTGGTTTGTAGTATAGGTAGAATCATATTCATAAGTAACCACTAATTGATTAAAGATGCTCACCAGGACCTCATATTAGGATTGGAAGTTATAAAGGGTGACTAAAATGATACATATGCTTCATTCTAGATTCAAAATAATAGAGTTTCTTCATGCTCCCCAAGAATAAAAGAATACTGTAGATGTCATGGTGAATTAGGATTTAGACCATGGGGATCTAACTTGTTATGGAGATTTTCCATGATTATGTATGCAAAAAACTAGAGAATATTTCTACCGTATATTCCATATTGATATTGACAACTTTGATTCCTATATGTAGTGACTTAGAAGAAAGTCATAGATTCCTCTTTCCTTGTATTAGCAAAATATGCTTAAGACATAGTTGCTCTTTAATAAAATTTTGGAAGAAAGCCCTATTTGTTTGGCAAGGTTGATGATGTAGCTTTCTTACTTTCTTATAAGTAATACAAAAGCCTTCTTAACAAAAAAAAATGTTAAAATCCAATGTTCCTTTTCAATATCATAGCACTTTCATTGTTATTGTCCAATGTTTTTCTTTTAGAGTGACCATCAATTAGGAGATATATCTAGCTGCATAGTTCAAGTCAGGCCTAGTGGTGATAAGATAGATCAAGTTTCCTACTAGTTGCTTATAGAATAATTCATTAATTGCCTTTGAATTAGTTTTGGCTAAGAGTTTTATCCCTTTCTCCATAGGTGTAAATAATATTTTACAATCTATGATCAAAAACTTGTCTAACAAACTTTGACATATTTCATTTATGAAATAAAAATATGTTTATATGTTTTCCAAAAATTTTACACCTAAGTAGTAGTATAGGATTCATAAATTTGTCGCATCAAGAATTGAACATAGATTTGATTTTACCTTTGCAATTGCTCCAACCTTGCTAATTGCAATGATGATGTCATTTACATGTATCACCTAAATGAGTACAAAATCATCCATGCTTTTAACATATAGATTGGGATCCAAAGGACTTCTTTTGAAACCCTATTCACTCAAATATCTATTAGTTTTGTTATACTAGGCTCAAGGAGTCTCTTTTAAACCTCTTTCTTAAATTTGCAAACTAGACGTTTCTTTCCTATAATTCAAAATCCCTATGGATGTCACATGTGAAAATCATCCTCTAAATCTCCATTTCAAAAGTCGCTTTTCTTATCCATTTGGTACAAGTTCCATTTAAATTGTGTTTCCATAACTAGAAGCAACCAAATTATTCCCATTTTATGTCAAATCAAAGGTCTTATCATAATTGATTCCTTCTTCATGGGTAAATCCCTTTGCAACCAAATTTACTTTGTGCTTGTCAACTATCTCATCTGCTTTGTACTTGAATTTATAGACCCATTTGTATCCAATGGTTTTTTTATATAGGTAGCTTTATGAGGGGTAATGTCTAAATTTTCGTAAAAGTCCCATATTTGGTTTTTATAACATTCTCACATTCTAGTTTTTCTTTGGCTTCTTCATATACCTTAGGCTCAAAAAAGTGCTAAAGGTTATGATGAGGCCTTAAAATACCTCATTTTGTGACTCAAAGCAACAATGCTTGACTCCCTTAATGTGTTGGTAAAGAATAATTAACTATGGACTAGGTTGTAATTTATATTAATATTTTGACTAGATACAATGAATAGTAAAATGCATTACTATGTTATTTTGGATAGGTTTTACGTGATTTCAGGTTTATTTTTATATTTAGTCATAATTATTTGGCTTATAAATATTAGACTTATGAAGCCAGATAGAAAGACGGTGTCTTGTAGGTATCTAAATGCTAATGCATTAGGATCATACAGTGCATTAGAATCAAACAATGAACTAAAAACAAATTGTGTGCCATAATCAAAGTGTGCCAAAAATGTATGGCACCAAAAAATGTGCCCAAAAATTTAACGTCGAAAAAGACGAAAATGTACATGAAATGAAACTTGCATGCGGGAGATAAAATAAAGTAGGGGTGTAGTTAGGCACCACTTGTAAAAAAATGTACCTACCTTATATAGGATTTCTTCAGAGAAGGACAAGGAAGAAAATAAAAAAATGAAGGATGCATATGAATTGAAGATTTTGCAAAGGGGTAATTTCATCTTTTCATTATTAATTAAATATTTTGTCCTTTTCTCTTATGTGATGTTTTAAATTAGTATTCCTTTCCATAAATTTGGGGAGTAATATGAAATGCAAACGATTAACCTACTATTGAATTGAGCCTAGAATAAATACATTGGTCAAAGTAGTTGATTCAACCACCTCAACTACCAAGACAACCACCCTAAACTACCTGGCACTTGGAGATCTTGGAGATTAGCGCTCAATGAATAATAATGTAATATAGAAGCATGCCTATGCTACATCCCCCCTTATTACATTATTGACAAATACAAAGAGCATTGTGAAACAATTCAAATTTGACATGTACAAGTGCCTTGGTGAAAATATCTACAACTTGCTTATCAGTGGGAATGTACTGGAGTTGTATGTGGTGCTTTGGAACTTCATCTCGAATGAAATGACATCGAGTGTCGATGTGTTTGGTACACTCATGAAATACTAGATTCTTGACTAGATTCAAAACACCTTGATTATCACAAAATAAATGAAGTGGAAGATTCTTTGGAAGACCCATGTTTGTAAGAATGCAACTTAACCACATTATCTCGTAGATTTATCCACTTGTTGTGCAATATTCTGCCTCTGTAGAAGATAAAGCAACCACCTGCTACTTCTTACTATGCTAAGAGATAGATCTAGATCCAAGATGGAAAATGTATCCAGAAGTAGACTTACGATCATCAATGGATCTAGCATAGTCTGAGTCTGTGTATCTCTATAAGAAGAATTTGTCATTCTTCTTATACTCTAGGCCATAATCTGCACTACCACGAACATACTGAATAACTCTCTTTGCTGCTTTCCAATGACTCACCTTAGGTTCTTTCATGAACCTTGAAAGATAACCCACATCAAAACTGAGATCTGACCTGGTATTTGTCAGATATATGAGACTCCCAATCAACTGGCGACAAAGAGTACCATCTACCTATGGTGATTTATCATATCACGATAACTTAAGTCATGGATCCTTTTGGAGTCGCTTTAGACTTGTAGTCAGTCATGTGATATTTTTCGACTAATGTCTTGGTATACTTCTTTTGTGTTACTCTGATATGATTCTTTTTGAGTCACCTCCAAACCAAGATAATAGTGAAGAAGTCCTAGATCTATCATTTCAAAAGATTATTTCAAATCATCTTTCATTGCATCAATCATGTTCTTTGAACTACCTATTATGATCAGATCATCCACATATAGTACCAAAATCACTATGTCGGAACCATTGTTCTTGATATAGAGATTTGCATTTAAAGGACTTCTTTTGAATCCATGCTGCACTAGGTGACTTTCTATTTTGATGCACCAAGATCGTGGATTTTGTTTTAGCCCATACAAGGATTTGACCAACTTGCAAACTTTTTGTTCTTTCCCTTCAACCACAAATCCTTTTGGTTGGGTCATGTACACTTCTTCTTGCAGGTCACCATTCAAGAAAATAATTTTTACATCCATTTGATGTAACTTCCATCCAAACTGAGCTGCCATGGCACAAAGTACTCGAATGGTAGTCATTTTTGTAGTAGGGGCAAAAGTATCTTCATAATCTATGCCTTAATTCTGAGCATGGCCCTTTGCAACAATATGGATCTTATGCTTATCAATAGTACCATCTGCGTTATACTTCACTTTGAACACCCATTTGCAGCCAAAGGGCTTCTTTCTTGAAGGTAGAT
The DNA here is from genome assembly GCA_028583015.1 of Wollemia nobilis. NCBI lineage: Eukaryota > Viridiplantae > Streptophyta > Pinopsida > Araucariales > Araucariaceae > Wollemia > Wollemia nobilis. The sequence continues at coordinate 5,320,339 of JAQPPZ010016822.1, forward strand.
TAACTAGCTTTCATGTATGATTTTTCATGAGAGATGTATGTTCTACTTCCATAGCAGCCTTCCACTGAGGTTTACTAAATGCATCTTGAATTGTTGTGGGTTCATTCTCATCCAATGTTGACATATAAACTCATTCATCATCCATATATGTTTCTTTGTCTTCCTCTGCATATACAGATAGTTCATCAAACTATTTGTAAATCTCGTCAACCTCTAAATTTTATGCCTCTCCTCTCATCTGTTGAGTCATACTGTGAGTGCATGGTTGATCTAGAGTTAGATTTGGAAGTGAAGTCAACTTTGAATCTCTCAATGTGCTAGTATACCATTTTGGAACCTTGTTCTGTGGGGTTGAAACCTCTTTCTTAGGCTCCTCTTCCTCTAGGTATACAGTTGTAGATGTGTAATCTCATGTGAAAGCTTCATCAAATACCATGTCTCTACTAGTGTATGTTTTTTTGGTCATAGGATCTATCAATCGATATTCCTTTGAATGCTCATCGTAACCAAGAAAAATACATTGTAAGGTTTTCTCATCTAACTTCTTCCTCTTCTGTTTTGGTATGTGCATGAATGCCTTACATCCAAAAACCTTTAGATGAGAAATGGAGGGTTTCCTACCACTCCATACTTCTTGTGGAGTCTTTCCCTATAGAGCTCTTGTGGGTGCTCTATTCAAGAGGTACGATGTTGTACTCACTGCTTCTACCCAATACTCATGCTCAAGATGTGCCCCCTTAAGCATACATCAAACCATTTCCATAATGGAATGATTTCTCCTTTTAACAACTTCATTTTGCTATGGAGTATAGGTTGTTGTCAATTGTCTCTTAATCCCATGTTCATTCAAAAATGATAAAAATTCCTTGGAGGTATATTCCCCCCTCGATCTGAGCGGAGGGTTTTGATGGAACATATTGACTCCTTCTCAACAAGCTTCTTGAACTACTGAAAGTACAAAAATACCTCTAACTTCAATTGGAGAGAGAAAACCCACATCTTCCATGAGTAATCATCAACAAACAATTGAAAATACCTATTTCCACCATAGTTGTTTGGCATAGGACTGCACAGATCGGTGTGTACCAACTCCAAAGGTTTCTTAGCTCTTGAAGAGCTAACCTCAAAAGGTACCTAATGTTGCTTCCCTGCTAAGAAATCCGAGCATACTAGCAATGTATATGAAAGGTTGGGAAGGCCTTTCACCATCTCATATTTTCTCAACTCGAGCAAATATCCCGAACTTAGATGCCCATATCTCTTGTGCCAAAGAGAAGTAGCCTCCTTTGTAGTTGTTGCCATGGCAACATGAGGCGTTGAAACAATATCTAAGATGAAAAAACCATGTTTGTATGATCCTGTTACTACATGCTTTTCCTTTCTAGTGATGAAACATCTCTTTTTGCCCTCCTCAACACTAAAAACAACATCTATGTCTCGATCCAAGATCTGAGGGATGAAAAATAAATTGTTGGCCAATCCAAGAACATAGAGAACCTTCTCAATCTAAAATTTGTCATCTAGAAGAGTGACAAAAACATCGTCCTCACCTTGGACTCGATAGGTCTTATCATCAACTATTGTCACTGGCTTGCCTTCCTTTGCCTCAAATATCTCAAACCACGATCTATCTCCAGTCATGTGTTTACTGGCACCGAAATCAATATACCACACTGCATATTTTTGCTGAGAATATGTGTGTCATGAGCACCTTGTGTGCTCGCTCATAATTTGAGTCCGAGTCTGATTCGGCATAAGCAACATTCCCATTGGGTTGCTTATTCTTCTTCTGTGGTTTGTATTTCCTTTTGCCCTTCTTCTTGTAATCTTGGTCATTGTGTTGTTTATTCTTAAACCAACACCTGTTTGTGTCATGGTTATTCATATCATAGAATTTGCAATATTGCTTGTTTTTTTGTTGAGTTTGTTTCCCTTTTTCTTTTGATGAAGATCCTCCCTTCTGAAAATTACCTTGTTTCTTACCCCCTTGTTTAGAGTAGAGGGCATTATCTGGAACTTCATCTTTCTAAAACTGATTTACCTCTTCAATTTGAAGTAAATTCACCAATTCCACAAAGGTAACTTGTCTACCAGATACGTTGAGAGAGGTAATCAACACCTTGTAGGATTATGGCAAAGCTCTCAAGATGACTGAGGTCAAGAGAGTATCTGCCACTGTCTCTCCCATAGCATTCAATTTGGCTTTCAATTCCGCCACTCTGCATAGGAATAGGTCAATTGTCTCACCAGATTTCATACTAAGTGTATGTAGTTGAGTTTGAAGGTTTAGAATAGTGTATTGATTCTTCCCTTCATAAATGGTAATCAAAGCATCCCAAGCTTCCTTACCAGATTTGGAATCACATATATGAGGTTGGACCTCATCTGTAGTAGCAAGTAGAATAAACATGAGACATCTTCTATCCTTCTTATCAAAGGCCTCTTGATCTACCCCTGCTATTGTAGGATTTTTTGTAGTGCCAGTCACTACATCCCACAAATATTCAACCTGAAGGATAGCTCTCATATTTGTTTTCCATGGTGCAAAATTAGAACCTTTGAGCAACTGTGAATCTGACATATATTTATGAATAGTGGCCATTGTGAAGGTGTCTTATAACACCAAATGGCCCCCTTTTCTTTATACTTGCAAGAGTACGTGAAAGGGAATTCAATAAAATTGATGACACCTGCCTCAAAACCCTTCGAAAGAAGGTTGATGAGTTGGAGGAGATTAATTCAAATAATAAATAAAAATTAGGGTATTAAATAGAGTGAATATCAAAACTGGTTTTCCTTATTTCTCCTCGATAATTTATAGAGAATAATAGCTCAGACGTCATTGTTGCAGCCATGTTAGGCGTTAGATACAGTAGCCCAAAGCACGACAACATTACCTATAAGTGTGGGCCAAAGGTACCGTATATACCGAACATTGCGGTGAAATAAATTGCACAAATAGGTGTAAAATTTGGGGTCTTTTCTTTGCTTTGTATATTTTACTTTATGATTGAAATGCAAGAAAACATAAAATATAAATGTAAAAACAATCACAAGTGCCCACAAATTTAAACACTTTGTGTCGGTTTCCATCGAAAATGCACCTATTACAATGCCAGTTTTGTTACAATGATGATATTCGAATACAAATGTTCTTTTCAAATCAACAATTTTCTTCCTCCCTTTGTATTAGAATTTTGCAAAAGAAAATGGTTTTGATCCCCCCTTTTTGTTGGAAAATAAACAAGGATGAAAAATTGTGATATACCCTTTCATGTTGGAAAAGAAACTATATTTCCTTATCCCTCCAAAAAAATGCACTAGAGTGGAAAGAAGTAACAAAATACCTTCGAAAATGCTCCTCCTTTAAAAAAAAAAGGCTTGCTTCTTTGGATTCCGGGGTAAAAAAATAGTTCTCCTTAGGCAAAAATTGCCAAATGTTGCTCTCCTAGGGCAACAATTGCAAAAAGTTGCTCTTCGTGGGAAAATATTACAAAAAGTTGCTCTCCGTGGGAAAAAATTGCCAAAACATTGCTGGTGGTGACAAAAAAATGCCAAACTTGTTAGCAAAAACAAAAATTTACAAAATAATTTTTTTTTCGCAAAAACATTGTTAAGTCACGACCGGGAATCGAAACCGCGACCTCCGTTTCGCCAATATCTTCACACAAGTTCGACAAGCCAATCGGGCTAATGCGTTCAATGGTAAGATAAAGACACCACCTATATCTTATTCTTGTCAGTGCCCAGAATAGAGAACAAAATCCATTGGGACTTTAGTTCCACATGCATTAGGCGGATGCACACAGTGGGATTTAAAACAACAAATTGTCCCCCTTATATTTGATTGCCTGCAAGCAATCAAGAAGCTCTCACACGCCCTTTTGCTGCCCACTCAAACCAACAGGAAGACGCCACGTCAACATCGATGCACGCCAGTGGGCAGGTCAACCAAAAAACTATCAGTGTGCCACGTCATCCAAAAATTATCAGTCTGCCACATCATCGAAACTACCACGTCAATCACCCAATCAGCCACTGCCACGTGTTCGCCTTGGGTTACGCATAGATTAGGGGTCCCACTCCTTAAGATTTATGCCCTATCAGCCTCGTTTTGCGTGTGCAAGAATGCTTGACCTCGTTTTGTGTGCACAGGAATGCTCGACCTCGTTTTGCATGTAAAGGAGTGCTCGACCTCATTTCGTGTGCATAGGAGAATCCTCAATCGACGTGAAAGTAGCCCGTTCACTGGAATCCACCTCGAGAAGCATGCTTCACAAAGAAACTCCGCCCTTGTGCCCATCTAGCTCTGATACCATAATATGAAATGCTAAATTGAGCCTGGAATAAATACAATGGTCAAAGTAATTGATTCAAGCATGCCTATGCTAACAATGTGTATTTTAAATTAGTATTTCTTTCCATAAAGTTGGGGAGTAAGGACGTATGCCATCAACATAATGGAAAATATTATTTCTTGTAAATATGTTTATAAAATAATTAATGATTTTTATTTATTTATTTCAATGTTCTTTTATATATTATATTAATTTGTATAATATTTATATTTGTAATTATTTTGTAAATTGTATTAATTATTTCTTTTAATATCTTGGGTTATTTTTATGCAACTACTAGGTTAGATTTTATTTTTCAACAAACGTAAATTTATTTTTCGTGTGTTAATATATTTTTTTGCAAAGTGTGTTATTTAGTTTTCATAAATGTGCATTTATTTTTTTTGCAAAGTGTGTTATTTAGTTTTCCCAAATGTGCGTTTAAATTTTTGCAAGTGTGATTTTAATTTTTATAAGTGTGAATTTTATTTAAGCAAGTATGAAACCTTAAAAGATCCTATACCGAGTTACGTTTCCTTGTTCTCTAGCACATACAACCATCAAATGCCACCCTAGATTGACAATTTAAAGTGTGAACATTAACGACACTCGTGAGGTTAGCCATCAAAGCATAGTTCACTATACTAGAGAGCTTACTTCCCTTTGGTCTTCCACACTCATATGAGGGATATCATCCAACGAACATGACCATTGATGCCATAATACCAAGTTTGGTCTTTTCTATGGCTTCCCCTTCTCCAAATCAATATTATCTTTTTGATGTGAGGTATTTACAATTTTGCAAGAAATTTCATAAGAATCATTCTCCTAATAACTATCCTTCCCCTTTAGGTTGATTTATCTCATGCATCATACCTCATTTTTCAACTAATGTATTTTTATTTCCAATAACTTCTAAATATTATTTTTGATTTACTATTACTTGAAACAATGTTGCACTTTCATCAATTACTATATCAAAACTAAATTGTAAATTGTTAATTTTATTGTCAACCAACCGATGTGCTTTATGATTGTTGTTATAACCTACTAGGATAATTGTTTTGCATTTAGTATCAAGTGTGGCTCATTCTTCTTCAGGAATCCATGCACATACATTTGAATCAATAATTTGATATGACTTACTATGTGTTTCCATCCTGACCATATGCTTCTTCTAGAGTCTTCTTAAGCATTGCTTTTGTTAGGGACCAATTGAGTAGATACGTTGATGTGTGTACCACTTCTACCCATAATCTTAGTTATCAAGTTCGAGTTCGTATTCGAGTTCGACACTCTTGAAGTTCGAAAAAAAATCGACATGTTTAAAAATTCAAAATAAAATTCGACATAAAATTCGATTATTATAAATGCACATATATTTTTTGAAATAATTTTATTTTTTATTTTTATATAAAATTTAAAAATCAAAGATACAAAATTATAATATTTGATTTTAATATATATTTTTAAATATATACTTTAAAATATTTTTTTAAATATAAACATTTTTATAACTTTATCTAAACATAGTAATTTTTTAATAAATGAGAAGATTTTTAAATGTTTAAAATAATTTTTTTTAATATATTACAAGATTTTTATCAATTATAATAAAAAATCAAATAAAAAATTCATTCACCACATATATTAACACATAACTAATGGTTACCATCCATTCTCTAAAAAAAAAACTTACAAATTAAAAAGCAATTTCTATAAGCTCACCATGGTGTCCTCTTACATAGCACAAACATAATTACCCTTTTATTGGGGTTTGGAAAAAGTTTTACCCTATAATATATTCGTTGGAATTATCGATAAAAGCAAAATAAAAATGGAGTCACGAGTAGTATGGTCGTGCTTGTGCTACATACATTTCGTAGAATTTAAAAAATTGTTTGATATAAGCAAAATAAAAATGCCAGTCACGAGAATGGTCGTGCTTGTGTTGCATTTGGCAGAACTGGAGATAAGCTGCACAAGGATTTGAAAAAATATCAAGAAAAGGTCACATGAGAAAAGGAGCCATTAGAATTCTGGTCTAATCCGTTGTCTCTACGGCTATTCGAAAAATGACAAGGCTGGAGGCTTGGAACGCCACGTCCGAACCCTTCATCGCGTCCTGCCTAAACGCAGCCACGAAATCCACATTTTCACCACAAGTCATGCGACCCTGTTCATTTTAGGGTTTTTTATATTTTATTTTGTTCATTTTTTTAATCGAATTTAGGGTTTATTTGTCGAATTTATTCGTTAGAGTTTTGAATTCGACGAATTTCAAATTTTATAGATAAAATTCGACGAATTTGATAACTAAGCCCATAAGTAACTAGAAATGGACTTCTTCACTAACATACACCTCAATATCTCTACAATGGTATGATTTCACCTCTCTATCACTTCATTTTTTGGAGTGTAGGATCTAGGGTTATGCACAGTGGCGAATATTCGCAAATTGGGCGAATATTAAGATTTTTAAAATTAAAAATTGGTGAATATGAGGACCCTCGACGTCGGCCCATTCGCCTAAAATTTTTAGGATCAAATTTTTCTTAAGGTCAATTCGCCATAGTATATATCCAAACATAAGCATATTTGTACTTGTTGGAAAGCTCTTTTCGAGCTTGATCTAATGGTGGTGTTTTTATGAAGTTATAAGATGATTTAATAGGTCAAAATATGTCCCAAAGATGACCTTACTTTTTAGGGCTTCAAATACCCCAAATTTTGGTGTGAAGATGATTGATTTAATTTGCTTAGGATTTGTCATGATTCACCTTGATTTCAATTAGGATTCGCCATTTTTTTACAAGTACATTTTGAGTCCAACCCCTTATGCATAACCCTGGTCACTACTAGGATCTAGCATATTGTCTTTGGATGCCTTCTTGGGTACATAAATCAAGAAAATCCTTAAGAGCACAATTCTTTGTTGTTATTTGATCTGAGAAATTTGATGCTCTTCCCAAATTGTTTTTCTACCATTGCCTTGAACTTCTTGAACTTCTCAAACACGTCTAATATTGATTTTATAAAATACACTCACATCTTCCTTACAAAGTCATCTACAACAACAAAAAATATTTGGCATCGAAGGTCATTGTTGTCTTCATAAGCCCACAAATGTTAGCATGGGTCACCTGAAGGACCTTCTTAGCTGTCTAAGCTTAATCCTTCACCAAATGGCATCTTGCGCTACTTCCTGACTTGACATACCTCACAAACACCTTGTTGATTCTGAATTGTTGGAAGACCATCAACTTAACTTTCTTTAGCCAAATAAGAAAGACCTTTCAATTATGTTAAAGTGAACTGAAATCTTCACCACTCTTGGCCATCAAAGCATGCTCTTTGACCTCTCATGCATCAACCAATAAAAAGACCATGGTCTTTCAACCAAGAGCAATAGTCTTTTTGTTACCCTTGTCAATAATACAATATTATATTATTGTATAAAAATCACATATCACATCTAAGTAACCACTCTTGGCCATCAAAGCATGCTCTTTGACCTCTCATGCATCAACCAATAAAAACACCATGGTCTTTAAACCAAGAGCAATAGTCTTTTTGTTACCCTTGTCAATAATACAATATTATATTATTATATAAAAATCACATATCACATCTAAGTAGGGGCTATGCATCGTGATCTCACTTACAAAAAGTACGTCCTTCTCAATTTTCAAAACATAGTAGACACACAGGATGACCAAGTTTTTACTTGATAAGGTTATATCCACATTTCCTTGTCCTATTTTGTATTCTCCCACCACCAAAAACCACATAATGATTAAATGACATGTTACTAGCTTAATTAATATACTAAGCTTTACTACTGGTAAAATCACAAGATGCTCTAGAATTTACATACTAAGTATGTGTTTTCACATTATCTATGGACATCAGTACAATCCTCTTCTTTGTTTTCTACAACATTAGCCTGCTTTTAAAGCCTGTCATTATTTTATCATCTCATAATAGTTTCCTATAGAGATTCTTCTTATAACCTAGTTTTCCATAATAATAACATTTAAAGGTCTTTTCTCTATTTGAGTCATCTTTCTTATTGTTACCTTCTATGCTTTCACATCCATTCTTCTTAACAAACTTACCCTTATTGTTACCTTCTATGCTTCCACATCCATTCTTCATTTTTCTTAACAAACCTACCCTTGTTTTTCATTTTTCATAACAAACTTACGTTGCTTTTGTAGTTTACCGCTAAACCCATATCTAAACCTTTGTTTCCACTCTCATGAAGATAAACGCAATTGTGACTTCTTGAAAAGTTGCATTTGGATAAATTCTTTTCTTAATATAGCCAAGTATTTCCTCTACTCATCACCCTGTTCTATGATTTTGAATTTGCTAAAGCACTTGAACCCTCGACTAATTCCTCATCTAGTCTTGCATAATCTTTCATTGGTACTGTCAAATGAAAGTGTGCACCTTTCTTAGGTGAGAGGTGGCTTGTGCTTCCCCTTTTACTCCCTCTTAGGAGAAGGGGCTAATCCCATTCAAGGTACACACATGGTCTTATACATTATTTTCTAGTGCATATAATTAAAAACAATTACATTTTAATTCAGGTCTAATGGTGTCAAAAACCAACTTGGCATATCACCTTCAGTCTTGTCCAAGTGAAAGTGTGCCGACGTGAAGAACATAGTGTAACTAAGGATTAAAGTATTAAAAAAAATAAATTAAAAGATATTATTTTAATTGGTTATATTCTTCAATTTTTAAGAAGATCTAGGTTCCAATCTTGTTATATAATTGACCAATACAGGTGAACGCGTCTCAATCCCATATGATATAATGGATTATATATATATATATATATATATATATATATATATATATAACAAAAATCAAATATTTAACATTTAATTTTAAAACAATTAATCAAATAGCATCAGCTCAATTGTTTAAATATCTTAGCTCTCAAAGAGGAAAAATAAATTGAATCTTCCCAAACAATATATGCATAAATTCCAAACTATTAAAATACCTCTATATAGTAATGTAATACCGATGGAACTGTTTCAATTCAATATTAACCATTTAAAAATAAAATTAAAATATTATAAACTTTTAAGACAAAATGGTGTGGCCCACTAAATATTAACAAACTAACTAAGAGATCTGCATATAATTGCTAGTTAACTAATATTAACTAGAGAGTAGAAAATCACACCGAGAAGCAGCTAAATAACAAACTGAAGCGAATGCAAGGTTGTAAAAAAACACCACGATAAACAACCTCCCTAAAATGAAAAACCATCAAGTCGTTAAATATACTCTAAACTTGCCCTACCATTGTGAGAATGTCTCTAATTTAGTTGCTAATTGCTATGTAGTCTCAAATGGTGTTACATACATCTCAACATGACAATGTTGTGGTCTTGGAGGGATTGAATTGAGTTTAGAGGGCCATCTTGGCAGCAGTATGAGAAAACAAGTTACAAGCAGTTTAATTTGAAGATGAAAAGGGAATGTAAAAACCAAAACACTACTGGAGAACAAGCAAGAAAGAAATGGAGAACAAGCAAGAAAGAAAAGATCCTTTAAAGCATGCAGTAGTAGCCCAATTGATGTCAAAACCCACTCCAACAACCTAATACACACCTAATACACAGCAGCCGCTGTAACTGTGATGGTGCCTTCAATTGAAGGTTGAACGAACAACCACTACATATAAAGACCTGAAAGGGATTGAATTGAGTTTAGAGGGCCATCTAGGCAGCAGTATGAGAAAACAAGTTAAAAGCAGTTTAATTTGAAGATGAAAAGGGAATGTAAAAACCAAAACACTACTGGAGAACAAGCAAGAAAGAAATGGAGAACAAGCAAGAAAGAAAAGATCCTTTAAAGCATGCAGTAGTAGCCCAATTGATGTCAAAACCCACTCCAACAACATAATACACACCTAATACACAGCAGCCGCTGTAACTGTGATGGTGCCTTCAATTGAAGGTTGAACGAACAACCACTACATATAAAGACCTGAAAGAACACTCCAAATATAATGTTGACAAAAGCCAATTGATGGCAACATTTAAACTCTTGTAACAATTTTTTTAACACAAAAACACTCATAATATTTTTTGTGATTTCTGGAAGCTAAATAACCGATAACAAAATTACCCAATTTTATTGCATTCATGGAAGGCTTATTGCATTTGAGTAGCATTATTTGCATCTTCTTTTTTTCTATCTTCAAACTTCAATTGCATCATTTCTGCATACAAGATTGAGACATTAGATCCTTAAACACAATAATATGTTTTTGATTATCCTTTTCCTATGTCTGATCTCCAATAAGTTATTTGCACTACCATGGAAGAAATTTGTAATCTAGTGGACAAGATATTTAGACTTAGATTGTTCAGAAGAGTCTTGGTGTCAAGTTTGTCCTATGTCATGGTGGTTTTAGCTTAGTGTCCCCTAGGCTCTGCATTTCTAGCTCCCATATTTTAGGGGCTAGCTCTTCCATTATATTTATTATTATATCTACCCTTGTGGTAGGTATTTGCAGCATTTCATCCCATCAAAAAGAAGTATTCCGAAAGAAAACAAAAGCACAGACATGGGACTTTTGGAATTTAAACGATACATAGATTATGTCTCATCATGCTGTAGACAAATGAAGTTTATCATTGAACTAACAAAGAACTAATTCATCATGCAAGTGATAACTGAAATTCAACACTGAACTAGCAACTGACTAGTGGTTCTATGTCATATATTTACCACTAAAACAATTCCGTCTCGTTGATATATGCGAGGGTAACACCCAATAAGATCAATGCCAAAGAGAAGCTCAAGAAGCGCTTTCAAACTTATGAGTAATGAAAACTATGACGCTACAAGACCAACCACTTGGAAATATAAAGCATTACAAATTCACAAATTCACATGGAAATCCTGAACAGTGAAGAAATCAAGGGGATTGCACCATACATCTTAGTGATTTATTTTTCAACTGAGAACAAGTGCTATTTTTTATATTTAAAAAGAGACCAGCTGAGTGGTGATTTCCCTGCAACTCTTCAGGAAGCTGTTTCTCTTTTAACAGGTTAACGATACCCAAGTACCCCATGGAAGAGGCTAAATGTAAAGGACTTTCACCTTTAATGCTTGTTGAATTTACATCTGCACCATGCTTTATCAAATACTCCACAACATCTTTGTGTCCAGCTTCTGCTGCACAATGCAAAGGTGTAAACCCAGCATCATCCAAATTGTTGATTTCAGCTCCACGCTCACACAACACTTTCACATTGTCAAGATGACCCTTGAACGCAGCCCTGTGTAGAGCAGTCCATCCATGTTGATCTTTTCCATTTACGAGAGCTCCTTGTGCAAGGCAGCTTTTCAATCTGACTGGGTTATCCTCCCTTGCAGTCTTTTGCAGCATATCACCTAAATGCAGGGCATCCAATAGATGTTGATGTCCATTGTCCATGGCTAGTCCAAGAGCAGTTTTCCCCTCATTATTTGTAGCATATTTATTGCCGCCTTCAAGAAGAAACTCAATAGCATCAAGGTAGCCATAAGCTGCAGCATAGTGTATCGCAGTCCATCCATCTTTATCTTTTGCATCTATATCGGCTCCCGCACCAATCAAGATCTGCACTGACTCAAGATGTCTGGCAATGACAGATACATGTAACGGAGTTTTGCCCTCAACATCCTGTGCATTTATCCTAGCTCCTGAATCTAGTAAAGAAATCAAAACCTGTATTTTATTGCATGAAGCTGCAACATGTAAGGCTGTGTAACCTCTGGCATCTGCAATCTCTTTGTCTGCTCCAGCTGAAAGAAGAATTTTGACTACTTTGACATGTCCATAAAATGCTGCTTCTAACAATGGCGTCTTTTTTGTTGAATCCTTAGCGTCCACTATCGCTCCAGAATCACACAAAGCTTGCACAACCTCACTACTTCCCCTAATGGCTGTAATATGAAGAGGAGTAAGATCCTGCTCATATTTGCTATTTACATCACTACCTCTAGAAAGTACTTCTTTCACGTCCTTTGGGGAGCCATTTTCTAGTAAACTCCTAAAAACGAGATTTCCTGTAAATACAATCTTCAAAGTGGCATCAGTAAAGACGTGAGTATTCCTTGAAAATAACTCATTCAACTCTAAATCTGTAGCTTTCCCTGTGGGCAGCATTAAGCTCTTCACAAAGAACGAGTCTCCACTTACAGGTAGTAACGCAGGCAGTTTTGCCTGTGCTGCCATTGCCACTTCAACCCAAATCTCACCCAGCGGGGGCAAAATGGCCCTCCAAGGCCTCACCTCATATTTCATTGGTTCTGTTATCAAAACCTTAAATGCCACTGTCATCGTGTGCATCAGATTTTGTACTCGGAATTTGGTATGCGCCCTTTGGCCCCTGTTAAAATTGATACTAATCTCTAATGGGTCGACTGCTACTAGCCTATCCATGGCCCTACTGCTAAAGTGTTATTTTTGCCCTTTTCTTTAAATAAAAGGTTGACAGAGGAATAAGAGGTATATCATTTGCAGTTTACAAAAATTTATGGTCCCATTCAAATCTAATCTACTCGGATACTTGGAAATTGTAAAAGAAATTTTTCGAGCACAAGAAGGAAATACCTTTCCAGAAGAAGTGTGTACAGAATCTATAACCTCACAAATAAGAATAATGTGAGCACCTTTGCACTGTAACCTGAAGGGAGATCCTGTGTGAAGAGAGGACCGCAAGTTTTGCTGCACTTCCACAGGTAGTCTCTTCACTTTGCTAGATTAATGAATATTCTGCCTCCGGAGACCTCCGAAACCGCAAGGGTATTCCCTTTCTTCCTAAATAGCTGAAATTTTACTTATCTGATCATCCAATTTTCCTATGATATTAACCTACCAACCCTATACCCAATTCCCTTTCCTATAACCCCTTTCTCCCTGCACACGTAATCATCTAGTAATCGATCCAATAGCTCAAATTTCTCCTGGAAACAAGTGATCTATTGTCTTCATTTTGGGCGTCCTCTCAAAAACAACACATATATAAACGAACTGAAATAATGAGAACAAATAACAAATACCATCTTATTCGAAGACCAGGCAATGCGATGGAAGATTGACCCAAGAGGTTGCAGTGTCCCATACGAAACTCTTTCCACACACGGTTTCCTCCGCAAACAGCTTACTACCTTGTAGCTCTGAATTATTTAGTGGCATCGACCAAGTCAATTTCCGTACCTCGCCTAATAAGCACGAAAACGAAACAGTGCCCCACCACAGTGTTATGACGAATAAAATATTGGATTAAGCCACATAGGTTCCTGTTTGCTTTCAACAATTGCATATTTGCAGCAAGCAACTGTAGCGATAAGGCCAATGGGAAACCTGTTCTAGGAATTTTTAAATGTTAAAATTGGGATTCTCCCAACAATTTATGATAGCCGATGTACTTGTTGAGATGATTCCTAAATTCTTAACGAAATCACGCTCAACTTTTTCTCCATGCTTTGGGCCTACAAGTGTTATTTATAGCAATATGCTGTTTGACTAAAACGACGACGAAAACTCTTCGAGTTTCAACTTGACCTAGACCATTGTCAATTCTTTTTAAAAGGATTAAAATATATAATTAAAAATAATTTTGTTAACCTCCTCTTAAATTAAAAAAATGATTCAATGGAATCAAAGCAATGAAAACTATGGCCACAAGTTTGTTGGATTTATAAAAATATGGTTTTCTCGTGACTGTTTGTAGTAATCCTAAGTGCGTCTTTTATTATAAATTTGTGTACATAAAGGAGGATTGTTTGATTAATTGACATGGATAGCATTTTATAGAAAAGGTGGAGGTTTTGATTTTTTTTATTTTTAATTTTTAATTTTTATTTTTTGGTAGGTATTGAAATGGTTTTATTCATATTTTATTATTATGAAGTAGTGATATTATAGTTTATGTATTATTTTTATTCAGTGTTGGTTAATGGATTAGTGATAGAATTTTTTAAAGTTAAGAGAGGCCTTAGACAAGGAGATCCTTTATCTTCTTATTTGTTTATTATTATGGCAGAAGTTTTGAGTAGAAACTTAAAGAAGGCTTACAAAGATGGGTTTATAAGTGAATTTAAGGTTAGTAATAACATCGATAATATCACCCATCAATAGTTTGTAGATAACATAGTCCTTTTTGGAAGGGCAATGATAAATGAGGCTAGAGCTTCGAATAACTTTTTAAAAGAGTGCGAAAGAGCTTCAGAGTAAAAAGTTAATAGGACTAAATCCAAAATTTACTTTCTTAACACTTATGTTAATATCAAAGCAAGAATTTGTAGGTTGCTTTAAATGGAGGAGGTAAATTTACCAACAACTTATTTAAGGATGCCTTTATTTGAGGGGAGAATGAGGATAGATTTATGGAATCCAATTATGAGTAAAGTTCAAAATAAACTTCCAGCTTGGAAAGGTAGTTGGTTATCATTAGTAGGAAGAGTGCAGTTAATTAAGTCAGTCTTACGAGTCATTCCAACATATTATATGTCATTCTATTCTATGCCAAAATCAGTTGAAAAAAGTTTAATTTATATTATGTGATCCTTTTTATGGTCAAGTTTACATGATAAAAGGAAATTTCCTTTGGTGAAATGGAGCAAGTTGTGTGATGATAAAACTAGGGGAGGTCTTGGTTTAAGAGTTATTATAGATGCAAACTTAGCTCTTAGGGAAAAAGTTATCTGGAGATTGTACAAAGAGAGTCAAAGACAATGGGCAAGAATTCTTCTAAGTATGTTGATCCCAATGACCCAAGTTTAATATTTATTGTTTTCTCTCTACCAAATAGTTATGCTCTTACCCAGGTGTTGTAGGTGAGTTGGAGAGGAGAGGGCAATCCTCCAAGGGAGGTCCCAGGTTCGAATCTCCACCCTACCAAAAAGTTGAATTGGGTACCCAAAATCCAATTGATTATGTTGGTGCGGGCAGGGCTGGGTGCGACTCCCGGGTGACTTTAACAGTGTAGAACCTGTTGAGAAGCAACACACCCCCACTGAAAAATGAGATTCCATCCTTAGAAAATCCTGAACTTTCATTTTTGCAGCAGGGACCCTCTTGATAATTTTTAGGTTTAATTCCAATTTGCTTGCCTCCTTTTTAAAGTTGTGCTTTTTCTTGCATTCCAGCTGTGTTATCCAAGAATTCATTTTTTACATGCTAGAATCATTCATGCACAAATAAAATCTTGCACCGGTACCGAGAAAATCCAGAAAACAGTTGCATAAATTCGTGAAAAATCAAACTTTCCATTTTTGGTAGTGTCGCGATATTGTGACACTTCCATTTTCGAAAATGTCGCGATATCGTGACGGGTAAATCAAAAAGCAGCTAAGTCCTTTAAGTGTAGCGAAATCGTGACACTTTCCATTTTTGGAAGTGTCGCGATATCGCGACGTTTCCATTTTTGGAAAGTGTCGCAAAATCGCTATCGGTCGGAGGAGAGAGAAAGAAAACATACGGAAGGGCATGATTTTGTGACATGTCGCATTTTCACGGTAGGAGAGAGAAAGTGGGCTGCAGAATGAAAATTGGCTAAGTCGCAAATGTGTCGCAAAATCACGGTCAACGCGGTCAACGCATGCAGCTGCGGGAAGGTGCAGCGCGTCGCTAACATGTCTCAAAATGGCGACATGCTTAGAAAAAGTTGTGTGACAGCTGGCAGGGTCCCGATTTTGCGACATGTCACGAAATCGCGACATGTCACGTTTTCGCGGTCGACAGGGGAAGAAGTTGCCGATGCGCTGGGGACATCGCGATTTCGCGACATGTCGCGAAATCGCAACATGTCGTAGAATCACGACAGGAGAGAGAAAGTCCTAAGTTGACCAGAAGTGCATTCCAACGAGAAACAGAAGGCATCCTGGGGTAGCGACATGTGTCAAAGCGTGAGGCAGACAAACAGAGGCCGACATGCAAGCTTATTTTGTGGTTTTTAATCTGTTTTTAATGTTTAAATGCTTTAATTTAATGTTTATTAAAGTGCTAATATAATATTTTTGTCTTTCATGCAGGATTCCATCTGGCACTTGCGGGACAACCGGGAAAGGCCATAAAGTCAAAGTTAAAGTGCAGATTTGATCGAGGACCGCCATGCTAGAGGAGAAGATGCCGGTGAAAGCATTCAATGGAGATTTATTGCAGAATTAATAGCATGAAGATAATTTCAACTCAGGGATGGCCTTACGGGGATGAATTGATGGAGAAGTGGTGACTCATCCGGCTCACCAACAAGAATTAATGGAGGCATTTATTTGCAGTTGCGGATGAATGCAAGTTGCATTTGATTTTATCTTCTCCATTTATGGCAGCTAACTGCACAGATTTGCCGAAGGGTTAAGTTCTATCTGGACTTTGATTTTAAATAGATTTTTATTGTAAAACACGGGTCCTAGGGTTTAGATGTGATAATATTTGCAGTTATGAGAAGAAGATATTTTTGAAAAGATCAGGGTC
Organism: Wollemia nobilis; assembly: GCA_028583015.1. Classification (NCBI taxonomy): domain Eukaryota; kingdom Viridiplantae; phylum Streptophyta; class Pinopsida; order Araucariales; family Araucariaceae; genus Wollemia; species Wollemia nobilis. Next base: position 5,337,178 of record JAQPPZ010016822.1, read on the forward strand.
TCATCCTGAGTCTATAAATACTTCTTCTCAATGTAATTGCGGGAGGCGGAGACTTAGAAATAAAAGGCTTATAAGCAATTTCTTGTAAATTTTGTGAAATCCTTTGTTTCTGGACTTGGAGTTGATGTGCTTTAGCTTTTCTGTGATAGCATGGCCAGGAGCCTAATCTTTTGCAGAGTGTGATAAGTGTATCTTATTTTGTTATCCGTTCCATTAAAGTTTATTAGATATATGCTGTAAATCTGAGATATCAAGTTTAAATATCTTTGTTAGGCTTCAGTTGTTCTTTTGTCTGCTAAGGGAAATTACAGATTTGAGGTTAAGTTTGTTCTAATTGCTCTGTCTTCACCGTGTGAGCTAGGCTACCGATGAAAGATACCAGTTTTAACCAATTGCCCTTGGATTTATAATTTTTTGCTAGATCTGTTTCACTCTGCCTTGTGCTCTTAGTTGAAAGTGATCTTAGACTGACTGGACACTTTCTTCTTTGATTTGTTCTGTTGTGAAGCTGATAGCATAGATAAGATTGATAGTTTAGGGTTTTACAGTTGATGTTTGATAAGCTTCTCTTTCTGCCCTACCCTACCCTCTCTTTGCTTACGATGAATGATCCATTTTTATTTTCTTTGTTTGTCTTTTATTTAAATCTACTGACCCATGAGAGCTAGATCAAGAATTCAAGTTAAATCTGATTGTCAACAACTTCTACAACTACTGAACAAGTTCAGGAACCCCCTGTAAGGTAACAGAGCAGTCCATATTGAAATCTATTCTAGAAGTGGAAAAGAGTGAATAGCCATTCGACCCAACTCTGTAACTCGCACCTTGGATAACCAGCTAGATCCTAAAGTGAGTGGGATTCGTCCCGTGGGTGTCTCCGGAGCTTCCTGCTCATCCTTCGCGGGGTGTGTATGAAAGCCGGACCAACACCTAATTGGCGCTAGAAGGAGGGGCTATGAACTCAGTTCAAGTATTGTAAGGGCATAACAACAACATTTGAAGGACCCATAGTGAACTCCGGACAGTTTTGTAAATTGTCAGTACAGTTTTGTAAATTGTCAGTACAGTTTTGTAAATTGTCAGTGTAGTGTTTTAAATTTCCAAATTCAGAACCTATTCAGAACTGCAAAATTTGTCAGTACCTGTGAAAACTGGATTCTACATACAGGGTAACAAGGTCCCACCCCAGAGCTGGAGAGCTCCTTGTCCCTGAATTAGAAACTCCGAGAAGAAGTAGCCACAGAAGGGCCACATCTCTATCACAGACAGTTTTATCACCACTGATTGTTACTCCAACCAGAGCTCAGAATATCCCTGTTAATCCATTAGCTATGGCAAATTGGTTGGGCTCCACTACTTTGAATATCCCGGGTATAGCCCATGACTTGCCCAGAAATCCAAAAAGATATCTCCCCAGGTACAAACATGATGGGACAAGAACTGCAGAGGAACACTTAGTTGCATTCAAGAATGCACCGAAGTTATTAAATGTACAACATGAGGATGTTGCCTACAGACTCTTCCCGTTTACTCTCCAGGAGGGAGCCTATGATTGGTTTCTAAATCTTACCAATGATTCCATCACCAGTTGGAATGATTTAGAAAAAGTTTTTGTGTCACAGTTCGGTGAAGTGATAGATCCCAGCATTTTATATCAGCAGTTTTCTGGCATCAAAAGAGAACTAAATGAGTCTATTAGATCCTATAATGTCAGATTCCAGAAAGCTTATGGTAGACTTACTGGGTATTATGTGCCTAATGCAGACCTGGCACTGGATATCTTTAGAAATTCTTTAGATCCCATGACCTCTATATTTTTGAAGAGAGATGCCACTGTTACCAACTTGACAGAAGCTTATAAAGAAGCTTTAATCCTGGAAATACAGTTGAGACCCCAGCCTCTAAATCTTCAGCAAACTCCTCTGATTACACAGCCTACTCCTGTATTCAATCCTATCCCACATCAGATGATGTTACCAGTTTTTCAGACTTTACCATCAGCAGCACCATTAGCTACAACACCTGTTGAGAATGTACAGAACCCGATAAAAGAGGCTGACAATGCTAGGATTGAAGAAGTCTCAAAGATTGTTCAAAAGCTGGCCAATGATTTTTTGAGTTTTAAAAGACAAACTTCTACTGGAGACAACCCCAACAGATATTCATATCAACCAAACAGATTTAACAGGCCCCCATATGAGCCTAATAAAGATTACAAAGGTAAATCTCATGATGTGAACATTTGTGATTTGGCCCTGCCCAACTGGTGCAGAATCCATGCCACTTCTCAGCATGGGGAGTTAGACTGTCTGGAATTTTGCAATGCATTTGAGGCCTTGTCTGCAGATTTCACCTCTCAGGAAAATCAAAGAACTGCTGATGGCCCAAGTTCATCTGGCCACAGTGCAGCTATGGTCCTGGATTCTTTCTCTTTCCCGGATGAATCTGAGAATGTAGTTGAAATGCCCATGGATGAAGTACAGGCTTTCCAACAGTACAAAAGAGATAATTACAACCTGAGAAATAGGAATCCTGAGCCTAATACTACATCAACTCCTCCTGACAACTCTCACAATATTCCTCTTGACCCCTCTCCAAGCAATAATCCACCCCCACCAAAGGGAGGAGCTCAAAGAGTACCAGATGTTGCTATTCCTCCACTTAACAAAGGATATAACATAGTGGAGGATATGAAAAAGATTAAGGCTAACATTACATGAGTTGGCACAGATTTCAGAGCAGAGAGATAATCTGATAAAGACATACTCTGGCCCTGCTGCTAAACCTGTGGATAAAGGGAAGAAAATAGCCAATGCCAATCTGGCCATGTACAAGGAAAATACTGAAGTTCCCCCATTTTTACTGACTGTCAGAATTTTTGGGAAGAATTTACATAATTGTTTGGTAGATTTAGGTGCATCTGCTAATGTCATGCCACTGGCAATTTGTCAGCAGTTGGGGCTGACCCCAATAAAGTCTGAGAGGAGAGTTGTCCAATTGGACAAGTTAGAAGTTAAGGTTGTGGGAGAGTTGCAAAACATTCATATTCAATTGGCATCTGAGCCAAGGGCTCAACATAAGATCGAAATCCAAGTTGTGGATATCCCAGTGGGGTATGGAATGTTGTTGAGTAGGGATTGGTCTAAGTCTCTAAATGGATATCTGGCAACATACTTTTCACACATGTGGTTGCCATGGAAGGGTGTGGCCAATCAATTGCGGGTTGACAGAGAACCCGTGTACAAGCACACGATTACAGAGTACAATGCCGCAAATGAAACTGTCAATGTTGCAGAAGTAGACATTGGAGTCTACAATTTAACAATCGGGCGAGAATAATAAATTTAACAAAGCTCATCCTGTACGTACTAATGAAGTTTGGACACTTCATGTGGATGAAGCCAGATGTAAACAGGGATCTGGAACAGGGGCAGTCCTCAAAGGACCTCAAAGTCAGACATTTTTTATGTCTTACCGCCTGCAGTTCCCATGTACTAATAATTTAGCAGAGTATGAAGCTCTGATTTTAGGTTTAAAATTTGCATTGGATAAAAATGTGAAAAACATTCAAGTTTTCACTGATTCAGAATTGGTGACAAGTCAAGTCAGGGGTAAGTTTCAATGTAAAGCCTCTTATCTGAAAGGGTACAAACACAGAGCCTGGGACCTGGTAGAAGGCTTTGATGCCTTTAACTTAACACATATACCCAGGGAACAAAATTCACATGCAGATGTCTTGGCATCTTCAGCTGCAAGTTTAAAGCCATTGGAAGATTTTAAGTGGGATAAGTTTTCAATTGAGTTAGTCCCCTGTCCTTCAGTTCCAAACAATATAGACAACTTTCAAGTTTTCTCAGATGATCAACAGATTGTGAACTTTCTACAGAGTACCAATACCTTTGAGAATGCTATAATTGATGAGGGCCAAAGGGATACCCTGCTAGAACAGTTGGATGATGACAGGGGAATCATGAGATTGAAGGACAACAGAATCCCAAAGGGAATGGTAGAGCTGGAGAGGTTATTTGATGTTGACAAGATCAGGCAAAGGGTGAATTCTGAGGATTATGTGGGCACCATAGACAATGAGACTGAAAATTTGAATGTAGGAACTGAAGAGGATCCAAAGAACATCAAGTTGGCGAAGGATTGTGATCCAAAAATAAAGAGAAATATGATTGATTTCCTGCACAGATCTAAGGATGTAATGGCATGGTCATACAAGGATTTAAAGGTATTTGATCCAAAAGTTTACACCCACAACATACCTTTGAAAGAATCTTGCAAGCCTTTCAGACAAAAACAGAGGCATGTTAATGCTCTGTTAGAACCCCTTATTCAGAAAGAAGTGGAGAAGCTCTTGAGTGCAGCAATTATTTTTCCTATCAGGCATTCAACCTGGGTGGCCAATCTGGTGCCAGTCAGGAAGAAGAATGGAGAGATCCGCCTTTGTGTGGATTTCAAGAATTTAAATAAGGCATCAGAAAAGAACAACTATCCCCTGACTTCCATGGATGAAGTCCTGCAAATTATTAATGGATCAGAGATGATGTCTTTCTTGGATGGCTTCTCAGGCTATAACCAGATATTGGTGGAGAAAGAAGACAGAATGAAGACTGCTTTTACAACCAAGTGGGGGACTTTTGCTTACAAAAGGATGCCATTTGGGTTGATAAATGCAGGAGCAACATTTCAGAGAGCAATGGACCATGCCTTCAAGGGGCTTATGGGCAAATGTATTGTAGTTTACATGGATGATCTAACAGTCTTTTCCAAATCTAAGTTTGACCATGTAAAGCATTTAGAGTCTCTGTTTAACAAGTGCAGAGAGTTTGGCATCTCTTTGAATCCAAAGAAATGCATATTTGGTGTAACAGAAGGCAAACTGCTTGGGCATTTGGTCACAAAGGATGGCATTTCTATGGATCCAAGTAGAGTTGAGGCCATATCTGGCATACCATTTCCCAACTCCAAGAAAGAGTTGAGATCATTCTTTGGAAAGATTAACTTTGTCAAAAAATTTATCTCAGGCTTTGCAGAGATAGTTAAACCAATGAATGATATGTTAAAGCAAACTGCCCAGATTGCTTGGACCACTAAAGCTAAGACTGCTTTTCAAGAAATCAAGACAACCATTAAACAAGCACCAGTCTTAGTAAGCCCAGATTTCGATGCAGATTTCTATCTGTACACATTCTCTTCTGAACATACACTTGCTGCAGTGCTGACTCAATGGAGAGATACAGGAGAACATCAAATTGCTTTTAAGAGCACTAATTTGAAGGGAGTTGAACTGAAATATTCTAGTTTAGATAAACAGGCCTATGCTTTGGTAAGGGCAGTAAAACAGTTCAGACATTATATACTCAGAAGCAAAACTCATGCCATAGTGCCAGACCCAGCTGTGAAGTATCTTCTAAGTCAAAATGAGTTGGGTGAACTGAGGGGCAATTGGGTTACCAGGTTGCAAGAGTATGACTTGGAGATTAGGCCTGCTAAACTGATCAGAGGACTTGGCTTGTCTAGGCACATTGCTGAAATACCTCTACAGCAGGAAGTTAATCAATTAAACTCTGAATCTGATGATTGGTATGGGGATATCATTCATCTGCTACAGTTTGGAGTTTGCCCATCCCATTTGAACAGAACTCAAAGGAGAGCATTAAAGTTAAAAGTTGCTCACTATCTCCTCAAGGCAGTACTCTATACAGGGAGAATTATGCTGGCATCTTTCTAAGGTGCATTTCTCCCGATGAAGTCGATGAAGTCATGGCTAGCTTTCATGAAAAACTAGGGGCAGGACATTCATCAGGATCTGCCACTGCACATAAGATACTGAGAACAGGCTATTACTGGCCTACACTTTTTAAGGATGCACATCAACATGTCAGAACCTGCCATTAGTGCCAGACATTTGCAGCCAAGGAGGCAAACCGAGCCCTGCCATTGCAGCCAGTGGTGATAAACAAACCTTTCATGTAGTGGGGACTTGATTTTGTGGGGGTAATCAATCCAAATTCCTCAGCAGGACATAAATATGTGCTGACAGCTACTGACTATTGCATAAGGTGGGTTGAAGCAACAGACCACCACAAGAAGCACGACTCAAGAAGTCATTGAATTTCTTGAAACAAATATCATAACTAGATTTGGGGTTCCCCGAATTTGGTCTGTGATAATGGGCCAGCCTTCCAATCATTGGAGTTTGCAGATTGGGCATACCATATGGGGATAGTTATCAGATTCTCATCCAACTATTATCCCCAAGGCAATGGATTGGCTGAGTCAAAAAATAAGAACTTAATGAATGCCATCAAAAAGTCTGCAGCAGATAAACCCAGGTAGTGGCATACATTATTGAAATATGCACTTGTGGGCTGACCCGGATAACACACAAGGTGGCTCTTAAGACCTCTCCCTTTGTTTTGTTGTATGGTACCCAGCCAATTGTTCCCATCTCCTTGAAGTTTCCCACCTACCAATTTGCCTTAGATTATTTTGAAGATCATGATGATGCAGAAGCCCGAGTTTTAGATTTGACTAACTTGCAGGATGAAAGACTCCAATCCCTGGAGCACTTCAGTAGGCATCAAGAAACTGTCAAGCGGTGGTTTGACAAGAGAGCCAAAGTGAAGGCTTTCAGGCTGGCAGACTTAGTGCTTTTGTGGGACAAGGCCCATGAGAAGAAGGGTAAACACACAAAGCTGCAGCCACTGTGGATAGGCCCCTACCAAATTGCTGAAATATTGGGTAACAATGCTTTCCGCTTGCAAGACCTGGATGGTAATTTTTTGGACCTCCTTGTTAATGGTCAATACTTGAAACATTATTTCTCTGTTGTTCCATCCAATGTATCATTTGAGTAAGCTATGAAGAAGTTGTAACATGTGTACATATTGTGAATAGCTCTCCCAGTTTTATTTGCTTTAGTTCTTTATTGCAGTTCTTTTTCTTTGTTGTCTGTACAGTTGCTTTAGTTTATTTCAGTGCTGTTGCAGTTTCCCTTTGTCAGTTTTTGGTTGTTGTGTCTTTTGTCAGCTTGTTGATAAAGTCTGTCCAATATTTTGTTTTAGTTTTATTTTGTTGCCTGTACAATTTTTATTTTCTTCCCTGCAATTCCTTTTCTTTGCTGTCTGTACAATTCTGTGCTTTAGTCTGTACAGTTTTATTTTGTTTTGCTTTAAGGCCTGTCTGTCCTTGAAAGCCTGTACAAAGTCCTTCAGCTTTTGAAATCTATCTTTTAACCTCTGCTTGAGCAATCAATGAAAAGTCAGCCTGCTGAAGATTGTTTTATTCTGAGCTGATAAATCCACAATCTAGTACCCCATTCTGTTCACCATTCTGTTCATTATTGTAATTGAGATAGTCTGCTTAAACTGAACTGTAGAACTATTTTGTTATTCAGGACAAAGGTAGAGAGATGATAGGATCTTGTGTCTTACTTGCCACAGTTGTTTTAATGATAGAAAAATTGCTATGCTATTTTGTTGGAGGAACTCCCGGGGAATCCAAGAAAAGCTGGTTATAAGAGGGGACTATGATTCATGCAATTATTTGGGTATCCACAGAGGCTATCAGTGCCTAGACTGAGACAGTTCCAGATTGATCAAATGTTAAAAGAAAATTGTAATTTCCCTAAAATCATTTCAGATATTGATATATTTCAGAGGGAGAGATATAAAAAAAAAAGAAGAGAAAAAAAGAGAAAAGAATTACATAATGAAGAGGCTGCCAATATTAGATTCTGCCCTACAGTTGTAAATTTGGGTCGTGTAAATCTAAAGGGTAACTCTGTTTAGGCTGTAAAAGGCTAAACTAGTAAACAGAGCTCTACTCGGTTTCCCCTTTTACAATCTAGAAAAGTTGATTAATCCAAGTTTATCATTCAATCCAGTCATTCTTGAAGAAAGTTCTATACCCTTTGAAATTGCACATCAGAAATCTTCCTTGAAGTAATTCAGCCTAGTATGTCCTTGGGAAGTTTTAACAGCTGGCAGTTAGCAGTCAATTTATTGTGAAGAATGTCTGTGGCAAGGCATGATGCATGGTCTTTTTGTTTTGAAACCAGAGTCCTGGGTTCTAAAATAGTGCTACTATTTTACCCGCAGATATCGCCATTTGTTGAGAAGCAACACACCCCCACTGAAAAATGAGATTCCATCCTTAGAAAGTCCTGAACTTTCATTTTTGCAGCAGGGACCCTCTTGATAATTTTCAGGTTTAATTCCAATTTGCTTGCCTCCTTTTTAAAGTTGTGATTTTTCTTGCATTCCAGCTGTGTTATCCAAGAATTCACTTTTTACATATTAGAATCATTCATGCACAAATAAAATCTTGCACCGGTACCGAGAAAATCCAGAAAATAGTTGCATAAATTCATGAAAAATCAAACTTTCCATTTTTGGTAGTGTCGCGATATCGCGACACTTCCATTTTTGGAAATGTCGTGATATCGCGACGGGTAAATCAAAAAGCAGCTAAGTCCTTTAAGTGTAGCGAAATCGCGACACTTTCCATTTTTGGAAGTGTCGCGATATCGCGACGTTTCCATTTTTGGAAGTGTCGCGATATCGCGACGTTTCCATTTTTGGAAGTGTCGCGATATCGCGACGTTTCCATTTTTGGAAAGTGTCGCAAAATCGCTGCCGACCGGAGGAGAGAGAAAGAAAACGTATGGAAGGGCATGATTTTGTCGCATTTTCACAGTAGGAGAGAGAAAGTGGCTGCAGAATGAAAATTGGCTAAGTCGCAAATGTGTCACAAAATCGCGGTCAACGCATGCAGCTGCGGGAAGGTGCAGCGCGTCGCTAACATGTCTCAAAATCGCGACATGCTTAGAAAAAGTTGTGCGACAGCTGGCGAGGTCGCGATTTCGCGACATGTCACGAAATCGTGACATGTCGCGTTTGCGGCCGACGGGGGAAGAAGTTGCCGATGCGCCAGGGACGTCGCGATTTCGCGACATGTCGCAGAATCGCGGTAGGAGAGAGAAAGTCCTAAGTTGACCAGAAGTGCATTCCAGCGGGAAACAGAAGGCATCCTGGGGTAGCGACACGTGTCAAAGCGTGAGGCAGACAAACAGAGGCCGACATGCAAGCTTATTTTGCGGTTTTTAATCTGTTTTTAATGTTTAAATGCTTTAATTTAATGTTTATTAAAGTGCTAATATAATCTTTTTGTCTTTCATGCAGGATTCCATCTGGCACTTGTGGGACAACCGGGAAAGGCCATAAACTCAAAGTTAAAGTGCAGATTTGATCGAGGATCGCCATGCTAGAGGAGAAGATGCCGGTGAAAGCATTCAATGGAGATTTATTGCAGAATTAATAGCATCAAGATAATTTCAACTCAGGGATGGCCTTATGGGGATGAATTGATGGAGAAGTGGTGACTCATCCGGCTCACCAGCAGAATTAATGGAGGCATTTATTTGCAGCTGCGGATGAATGCAAGTTGCATTTGATTTTATCTTCTCCATTTATGGTAGCTAACTGCACAGATTTTCCGAAGGGTTAAGTTCTATCTGGACTTTGATTTTAAATGGATTTTTATTGTAAAACCCGGGTCCTAGGGTTTAGATGTGATAATATTTGCAGTTATGAGAAGAAGATATTTCTGAAAATATCAGGGTCTGTCTTGAGTCTATAAATACTTCTTCTCAATGTAATTGCGGGAGGCGGAGACTTAGAAATAAAAGGCTTATAAGCAATTTCTTGCAAATTTTGTGAAATCCTTTGTTTCTGGACTTGGAGTTGATGTGCTTTAGCTTTTCTGTGATAGCATGGCCAGGAGCCTAATCTTTTGCAGAGTGTGATAAGTGTATCTTCTTTTGTTATCCGTTCCATTAAAGTTTATTAGATATATGCTGTAAATCTGAGATATCAAGTTTAAATATGTTGTTAGGCTTCAGTTGTTCTTTTGTCTGCTAGGGGAAATTACAGATTTGAGATTAAATTTGTTCTAATTGCTCTGTCTTCACTGTGTGAGCTAGGTTGCCGGTGAAAGATACCAGTTTTAACCAGCTGCCCTTGGATTTATAATTTTTTGCTAGATCTGTTTCACTCTGCCTTGTGCTCTTAGTTGAAAATGATCTTAGACTGACTGGACACTTTCTTCTTTGATTTGTTCTGTTGTGAAGCTGATAGCATAAATAATATTGATAGTTTAGGGTTTTACAGTTGATGTTTGATAAGCTTCTCTTTCTGCCCTACCCTACCCTCTCTTTGATTACGGTGAATGATCCATTTTTATTTTCTTTGTTTGTATTTTATTTAAATCTGCTGACCCATGAGAGCTAGATCAAGAATTCAAGTTAAATCTGATTGTCAACAACTTCTGCAACTACTGAACAAGTTCAGGAACCCCCTGTAAGGTAACAGAGCGGTCCATATTGAAATCTATTCTAGAAGTGGAAAAGAGTGAATAGCCATTCGACCCAACTCTGTAACTCGCACCTTGGATAACCAGCTAGATCCTAAAGTGAGTGGGATTCGTCCCGTGGGTGTCTCCGGAGCTTCCTGCTCATCCTTCGCGAGGTGTGTATGAAAGCCGGACCAACAAAACCCCTTGTTCGTGGTCTCTCAGACCAAGGCGGCCCCACAAGGGTTTTTTCACTTAAAAAAAAAATGGTTATGCTCTTTGGAATGGTTTAAAAAAATATATTTATCTTATGATTAAAGGTTTAATATGGGTGGTGGGAACTGGAGAAAAAAATTCTATTTGGATGGATACTTGGTGTGATAAAAAAACACTCAATTTAGATCCACTTTTGAAACCTTGGATGAGATTGCTTCAAGATAAATATGGTGATAGCATTTCAAACATTTTGTACAAGGATCGAGAATGAAGATACAATGGAAAAAAGATTTTTTTACAAGTATACAAGACATTGATGCTAGGAGGCAATTGAGTAGAAAGATAACAATTGTGATTATTCCAAGGGGAGCCAAGGATAAATTAATTTGGGAGTTGAATAGCTCGGGAGAATACACAATAAGAAGTGGATATAATGTTCAACACCAACAAAATAATAATGTCACTAGAATATGGAGAGATATTTGGGATAGCCTTAGCATTCCTAAATTCAATATGTTTGTTTGGCTAGTAGGTCATAGAAGAATTTTATCCTGGGATAACCTTATGAAAAGGGATTTTCATGGCCCCTCTCAATGTGTTTTTTGTAATAAGGAGGATATTATAGATCATCTCTTGGGACATTGCTCAATAGTTTGGAATTTATGGCAATGGATTCTTAATATGTTTGGTAAATGCATTGTGATGAATAGCAAAATTGAAGATTGGTTAAAGCAATGGCAAAGCACTTATAAAATTGAGGCTTTACAGATAATCTGGGATATATCAAAAGATACAATACTTTAAACTATATGGTTAGAAAGGAATGTAATAATATTTAAATTAAAGGAAAGTAGTTTAGAGGTAATGAAAAAATATATGTTTACCCATAGAGGAGTCTAAACCAATCCTATCAACTTACCCAGTCCCTAATTTGGAAGTAGAGAGCCTTGATAGATGGAGTCAAGTCATTAAATGGAATTATGATGTTGGGTACAAGAGAAGCAAAAAGAATGCAAAGAATATAAAGTGGAAACCACCAAATGTGGAGTGGGTTAAATTGAATTTTGATGGAGCATCTAAAGGAAATCCAGGACCAACAGAAGGAGGAATACTTAGAAATAATAAAGGAGATATTTTGTTATGCTTTCAATAGTGGATTTAAGATAAATAATGAAGTTGAGGCTTGGGTAGCTTTAGAAGGGTTAAAAATGTGTATACAAATGAAATGGAATAGAGTATGGATGGAAGGTGATTCTCTCATAGTAATAAATGCAATTTTAAGGAAAGCAAAGACTCCATGGAACATACAAGAGATAATTGTGGAAATTCAAGATCTTGCTAAATAGTTTGAAGAAATTAGGTTTACACATATATTAAGGGAAGGAAAAAAATGTGCAGATAAGTTAGCCAATAGAGGGGTTTTGATTGAGGATCGTGAAGTTAAATTCTCCTTTCCATGGTTAGAGTAAGCAGAAAGTTTAGTTGAAGTTGACAAAAAAATGTTGATTGTCTAAATCAATTTGATTAAGATTTACTTTAATGTTTTCCATTGGTAATAACTACTTTATTTTGTAACAATAATGTGTTTTCATTTAGACTATTTTTTATATTTTTTGTGGTTGCACTTGTGTTTTAGGAAGGAAAATAGCAATCTAGATTTGGTAAAGCGAACTATGATAGTGCAATGTTTTGGAAATATTACTCTACTAAGATGCAAGGTATAGATAGTAGAGATGAATTTTTGGCATTGTGAAAGTTACTATAGGAAAATGTCAAAAAAGACGCTAAATTCTGGATTAATTGTATTCATACAGAAATTTGAGAAGATCCAAAAAATGAAAATCAAGAATTCAGACATTTTATGTAAAATGATGTAGGTTTCTACCTATAACATCTCAATTGAGATGAGAAGTGTATCTATTTGTAAACTCTCAAGATCTAAAGAAGAGATATGTAATTTGTCAAGGGTGGAGGACCCGAGTACAACCCTTTATTATCCAACAAAAAAATAGTTAATGTATTATTTATAAGTGAGAAATTTAATTAGTTGAACTAATTAAATTTTATGAGGTAAAATATAAGATTAAGTTTACTATATTTTTTAATTAATGTCATTATAAACTAAAATTTATAAGAATTTATTTTTAAAATAAATAAATAAATTTTATTTTTTATTTTTTATTAAATTATTTTATGATTTTATTTCAGTTTTTAACAAGATAAGTTTTTTGTTTGATATCTTTGGGAAGGATCAAACAATGAATGTTAAACAAGAGCAAGTATGTAACGACTTTCCTTGGTAGGAATTTTTTTTTTATATATATACAAGGGTTTTTTCCACTTGGTTCATCTCGGTAAATATCTACTCTAGTGAGGGGGACCTAGAGAGGCTCGAGATTGGAACCACCGACCTCAAGTTGGCAAACACTCAATGAAAAATCGGTCGATCTATTACCTCCACCCTTTTAATATTATTTTTTTCAATGAGTTTACATAGGTTTTTATGAGGGGTCTCGATCCCCTCATACTGAGTGGGGTTTGAACCTTGGACCTCTCAAAGAGAGGCCAAAGCCCTTACCACTATAGTAATTTTGTAGCTATTTTAAAAAATTGGACCATTTCTTGATTTTTGTGTGGCATCCTTGCGTAGGGGCTATGATAATATTCTCTTTATCTTAGCAGGACTTATTCTTAACATTTGATTCATGTATTGATGGGTGGAAATCTAATGCATAATCTTCTATTATGTTACTAAAATATGTTGTTAGTTATACTTTATGCTTTTATTACTCAGAATATGGTAAAACTGATGAATTTGTGTTTGTAGGACCAAGTACTCTCACCAATGGATTGGTATGGCATAACCACCAGAGTTGAGATAACTTTTGAGAAATGATGGATGACTTGTTCATTGATAGCTCAAGGGTAAAAGAATACCCTTCATATAGATGCATTGCATTTATGCTTGTTGTGTGATTATACCATTGGATCGGGAGGTTGCTATTAGCAAATGAGCCATCCTTAGTAGGTAGGTGATAACATTTTAGTTATCTTAAAAGAGCCACCTACTTAAGGATAAAACAATGGTGTGCAATATTGATTGCTTTGAGATGCATATATGCTTGTATTCTAAGCATAGGTTTGTTAGATTTAAATGGTATTAATAAGTGAGTTAATTAGTACCTAAGAATAATTGGATATCGTTGTTAATAATCAATATTAACATCGATGATCAATTTAGTTCTTAAAATAAGAATTGATAAAAAAATTGATGCTTGTGTTAGAAGTATGATATTGCTTGGTATTGTGAATACTTGGAAAATACATAATATCGAATTTAGTAATTAATATTAAATTTTGATATTAATTAGATGCTAATTATTTGTTCAATCAGAATTAATATTTATATCTATACTTTGCTAAAATTATATTATGCTAATAATAAGACAAATGTTTAAGTTTAGCGCCTTAAGTTTGAATTGGGGTCGAAATGCCCAAGATGGTAATGCTTGAGCCCAAATGGTGGGGAAAGCATGATAAGAAAATACATCGAATAAACATATGTTACATCCTAAGGTGTTCGCTTTTTATACGATATATTATTTGCAATGAAAATGGGTTAAGAGATTGGCAATCGAATGGGAGAAAGGATGAAAGAAGGGAGACTGAGCACAAAGGAAAGCCCTGAGGAGATGATGGTAATCGATGAGAGCAAGAGGAATCTCCACCGTAATTCCTTCTTGGATCTTTTTTTGATGTGCCCTCCTTTGTTTATTTTTACTACATGCATTTTGGATTTGCTCTCTATATAGCTTTGCTAAAAGTTGGCTTGAGTTATGTAAGCCTATGCTTGTTGGTTTTCTCTACATCCATGGGTCATATTTTGTATAGTTAGAATGGTCTTATCTGGTTTAAAACCTTGGGCAGGATCAGAGAGCTCCTTGAAATCGACAACGGGTATATAATTGCTTGAGGAGATCTAGAAGCTCTAGATGTTCAAAACATCTTTGGTATTCTTAGTCGATGTTTAGCCTTGTTGTTTCCCTATAAATGCTAGTAGGAGGTTGCTTTGCCAATATTTTTAGTTTGAGATTGTGCTTTGTATGCTTGGAGTCGTAGTTTGTTGTCCTATAGTCACCTTGCAGACGCAGACGTGAGCATTAGATCATTTTATGATTCGAAGCATTCAATACCGAGGCATGGGTAGTTGAGTGACAAGTTGCATAACATGTGATGTACTTGTGGCTCTAGAATGATTTAACCTTAATATTTCTCTTGTCCAATGTTTTTATGAGCCTTTAGCGTGTTACATTTTTTGTGCTTGTTAGAGATTGTATGTATCAAAGGAAGTTAATTTTCTTTAAAAGGATTATTTTATTAATTAATGTAAGCTTAGAAGACTTCTTTTAAAGGAAATTAGGTAATATTATAACTTTCATATGGTGTGTTTACTAATTTCTCATTCGGTGGAATGATTTAAAGGTTTTAGAAAAACTATTTAGACTTTTATCTATAATATTTAGGAAAGATAAAAGTTATATAAATATGTTAAGGGATTGTGAATGGTTTAGTATGTAATGAGCTTCTTTAAATTAGAATATAATGATTTATTGGTTTCTTTTAATTAGAAGATGATATTTTTGTTTATAAAGAAAGAGATAGTACTTTATCATGCTATAATGTCTTTCATAAATAAAATTAGTGATCATCTATTTTAGTTGTTTGATTTGATATTTCGGATGGGTTTTCTTGTAAAGTAAGAGAAAAAATATTTGGTATGGATAAATAATTATAATGGTTTTCTGAGACTTGAGTAGGTAGGAAAACCATTATAGAGAGAAGTATGGGATTATCTCCTTGATTGTTTGAAATGTATTTTGCATGGTTGCTTGCATTTATACATAGAGCATGTTAAGTTGCATTGCATTAAGAGTTGTCATGATCCCTAAGTTTTCTTAAAGTCCATGGGAGATTTATTTCATGAAGAGGATCATGAAAAGAAGGTGGTGTAGAGGCCACTTGGATGGACTTGCTCTAATGTATTTGGGAATGAAAAGTTGTTATGTAATTGGAAGTTTTGTTATGTAACACTTGGTTATTTTTATTCCTAAATTAATAAGGCTTGGAAGTCTTTATGAAAATGTATGGAATGCTTGGTTTTTGAGCAAAGGAAAGAATGAGTTGGTTATGAACTCTTTTAAATATGTTTTTCATTGAGGAGAGAAGAGAAAAGGTATATATAAGCATTATGATATACTTAAGCTTATATTAATAGCTTTAATTGAAGAGATGCATTATGTTAGCATTATGTTTAGATGTTAGCATTATAATTAATTTATTCATATGTTTCTTTTGTGCTAGCATTATGTTGGAATTTATGTTTTTTTCAAGTATGGGTTGAAAATGTTATATTTAAATGCAAGATCTAGCATAGTGTTATAATTAAGCATGTTATTTCTGTTATAACACTTTATTGCTTTTTAAGAGAGATGCTATATTCTTTTTATGTAATTTCTTGGGTTTTTGTAGGGGTTCTTGGGTATGGATCTAGACCCTTATTAGGACCCCTAAGACAAAAAGATAACCCAATCCTAAGAGGAGTTGCGGTGATGCAATAACCAAGTAGATGTGAGTCTTAGAAGGAGTTGTGATGATACAATAGTTAGGTCCTCACAATTTTGGAAGGAGTTGTGGTGATGTAATAGCCAGATATTCATGATTGATACACCTTGAATAGTGTGGATCGGGTGTTCTATAACTATAAAGTTAATAGAATCATTCACGAGATAACAGTGGTGGTATCTTGAATGTTGAGGTTCAAGTAACCATGCTCATTACTAGGTGAGTGGTAGTGACCTTAGTTAGCCCATAGAGGTGTGGTAACTAAGCACCAAGGATTTATACTAAAATAACCTACATAGACAAACTTATGGAAGGGTTAGGGAATATGTGTTCCCCTTTAAGTGTTATGGGCCTTAAAGGATAATCCCTATGCTATGGTCAAATTGTTCTATATCGATGAGGGTATGGGAAAGGTGGGGGGACCACTTTAGCATCTTTCTAAACGATGAGGTTTAGTAAGGTAAACCTAAAAATACAGGATGTTGGTTGCTCCTATCCACTTAAGTGTCATCTGCAATGACATTAAACTCAAATGTAGTGATGCCTTGAGAATGTTGAAAATAATATTGGCAAACCTTTGTGAACCTTACTTGCGACAAAAAAAATTGCTCTCTTGGGTTGGTTTTGTTAGGTTGTTACCATTTGTATTAAATCTCTAGGTCATATGACTAGAAGTTGCCATAGAGTGCACCTAGGATGAGCCTTGATTTGATGTGCTAATTTGGGGGGAGACTTACTCTACTAGGGACCTTAAAGTGAACTAAGATAAGTTGGATATTTCACACTGACTAGACCAGTTAGACCAAGGAGTAAAATTCCTAGGGAGTATAGTTTCTTATTAGATAATGGCACCTTGTGATGAGACAAGTGTTACTGTGATCATTATTGAGTGAGTGCTAATGGTCTAAGTTAATTCATGGGAAAATGAAATTAACTGATTATAATCACAAATTAGGGAAATTGTAACTTACTCAACTCTTTTTTGTGGATAGGAGATATCACTTATTTTGAGAGGAAGATCATCCATGAAGGCAAAATTAGGTAAACAAGAGGAAGTTGTGATACAAAAAAGTTTGGAATAATAAGGGACTCCAACAAGAAAACAATGAGAATGGATTCAAATAAGAAGTTTGGAAGAACAACAAACTTTAGCAAGAAAACTAAAAAGAGCAATGGACTCTAGTGAGAGGGTGGAAGACCTTTCTTTTGTAGTTAAGTTGCTCCAAGAACAAATGGAACAACACAAAAAATGATAGAATTTTTTCTTAATAAAGAACCAGATAATAGGGGAAAAGAGGGTAGATGGAAAGAGAATCCTATTAGAAAAATTCACAAAGGCAAAGCTCAGATTAAATTTGATGTAATAACCTCAAAATAAGCTATAAGAAACACACAAAAAAGAAAAGAATTGAAAAAAAAACTATGATGAGGGATTCATAAACCCCTAACCAATATGTGGTTTGTCTATAGTTTAGGTTTACTAAGATTCCCAACTTTCCTATTGAGTTACATCTCACCAAATACCCTACACAAGTTACATCTGTGTAGGTATACTATGTGTTGCTGCAAATAAGTCTATCCATCTCATCATTCTTGATGAGCTAAACTTATCCTCAATAAAGTTAAAGGTATACGCCCATAACCATACCATACACAAGTCCATATGTATAGGTATGCTATGTGTATTGTGACTTAAGCTATCCATATCATCTCCACAATGAGCTATATTTTTTTTTTATAAGTAACTAGAATTTTATATACAAATTGGGGTTTTTAAGAGGATCCCAAAACCTTATAACAAAAAGGGTCATAGCATCGAGATTTAAAGAAATTCCTAAGTACATGAAAATAAACACAAACTAAAAGGGAAAGGGCTAGAAACAACCCTTGATCCAGTAGAAAGACCAGATTCTAGAAACCATTAGTGAGACCCGCTTCGCCAAGGTATCATCCTCCCATTACTGGTAGACTAGGATCCTCCTAGATCCACCCGAGGGTGGATAGAGTAGTCTAAGATCCTCCCAGGGGTGGAAACAGAATATCTACCTAGACCTGCATAGGGAGAGCAGGAAGGCCAAGGATGGCCTGCAACCATAAATCCTGCTCGAAAACCTGAAGTAGGGAAATTTAGAAAATTGAAGAGGATCCTCGCCCAAGGATGCCATGACATGCAATCCGAGGTGCAGCATGGTAGCAAGCAACCGCACGAGCAAAGCAAGAAGTGGCATCGGGATACAGGCCAGGGATCAGCAGCGGGACAACCTGGTAAATGGCATCAAGGTCCTCAAAGAAAAAAAATGGGATGCCTCCACTTGAGCCTGAAAAGAGGAACAACACTATTGGGGATATCTACAAGCCAAGATATCCCAGTGCACAGCAAGGAGAAATACGAGGAAGTCGAAGGATCTAGGGAAAACATCAACAGGTGCAAAGATAATATCTCAAAAGCCAAAACTGAAGAAGGAAGGAGGGACCATAGCTACAAACTCACTGATCTCCCCCAGACTAGAGAATACATAAAGAAGCCCCCACCACACTAGAAAAAAGGCCCAGGAACCACCATCCTTGTTCATGAATATATCCAAGGAACTGGGACCAGAAGCCCCTGAGCAAGAACTGAAATGAACAACCTGAGGATCCCAGGTGGGGAGTGACAACAGGCACAAAGATGGGATCCTCGAAAGCCTAACTTGGGGGAACCAGGGTCTACATGCACTGCTCATGGCCCCCCCAAGATTCAGATATGCAACAAAAACCCTATGAACACCAGAAGAAGGGACCAAGAGCTCCCCATCCTTGCTCATGGAAGCTTTAGGGAACTGGGACTGGGGTTGGGAACAACCCAGGCAGAGGAAGAGCCTACCCCGATGACCAATCAATGCCCTGGGTGTCCACCAAAAAGTAGATCCAATAAGAAGAAGCCTCCGAACATGAAATTGAAAAGGGCCCTAGCCAAAGGGATGGGACTAGCAGCAACCACATGCATCCCAGAGAGGAGTCACTAGCAGAAGAGGAAACTGCCCCCCTATACCAACCTTGAAGCAGAGAGGACCTCATGGGATGCACCAAGAAGCATAAAAAATCCAACCAACCACCACCACCAACCAAGGAAGCCCTAGTAACTGGATCCAAGCAAAAACCTACAAAAAAAACCTAGGGAGAATCCTGAGGGAGATTAGGGAAGGGATCCCTGAAGCATGCAGGGAACCCTAGGAGACCCCTGGGATGCACCAGACCCCGGGCTCGGGTAGGGAAACCTTGAAACTGCTAGGAAAGGAGCAAAAAATGGAGAAGGATCTCCCCCCAAGGATATCATCTACTACAAAGCATTCCCAGAGCGGGATGGCCCGGGATGATCCAGGGACTAGGCAAGAACCAGGGGAGGGGGAGTAGGGAGAGGGAGCAGGATCGTCCCCCTCCTCCCCAAGTGATGTTATCCACTCTTATGTTTTTGTGACGATGAGTTATATTAACTTAGATGTAATCAATTAGTTTTCTTAGTTAACATACTCCCTAAGGGGATCTCAATTCCCTTAGGTCTTCCTATGTTCACCCTAAGAGGTCTCAATATCTTAGGTCCATTCTAGGTTCATCCTAAGTTTTCATTTTCTTAGGTTACTTTCATGTTTAGCAAGAAGACAAGTTTAACTCTATCTACTCAATCAAACAAAGAACAAAACTCATAAAACATACATGAGATACTTAGAAAGGAAATGACATGTAAATGAAGGTAAGCATTAAATAGGAAGAAAAAGCTAAATAACAAAGCATAAATAAATCATAACATTAAAATAAAGATACATTTCCCATAATTTCAGTAAATCGTTACATATATCCAAATATGGTAATATTCACCACTATAGAATATTACCGTAGTGATGTTGTAAACCGTTACAGTCAATAGCTTATCCTCTATTGTTTCTCCCAAAGCATTCAACTTGGACTTCAATTTTACCACTCTACATAGGAAAAATTCTACTGATTCACCATACTTCATACTGAGAGTATGAAGTTGGGATTGAAGGTTAAGAATGGTGGATTGATTCTTCCCTTCATATATGGTAACTAATGCATCACAAGCATCTTTAGTAGTTTTAGCATCACAAATGTGAGGTTGTACTTCATCAGTAGTAGCAAGCAAGATAAGCATGAGGGACCTTCTTGTTGGACATTTTGAGTCCATCGAGTTGCCATTGATGTCAAGGTGTGAAGTTGTCATTGATGTCAAAAGGAATGCAATTGATTAGTTCCAAAAAGTTTCATAATGTCTTATGAAGCATGACCAAAAAGTTTTTTCATTAAAACGTTGACGGAGCAAAATAAAAGGTTTTCCATTAAAATCATTGGAGGAGAAAATAAAAGGTTTTTCATAAAAACCATTGGAAAATAAAGTATAATAATTTTATTATACTAAGGAAGCTTAAAATTAATTTTAAATTAATTTATTAGTTAATTTACTTAACTTGAAAAGTTATTTAAATTAATTATTAATTAATTAATTTATTAATTATAAATTAATTAAATTAAGGTTAAAACCCTAAAGTGGGTTTTAGATTTGAAATTTGAAATT
Organism: Wollemia nobilis; assembly: GCA_028583015.1. Lineage (NCBI taxonomy): Eukaryota > Viridiplantae > Streptophyta > Pinopsida > Araucariales > Araucariaceae > Wollemia > Wollemia nobilis. The sequence goes on from JAQPPZ010016822.1 coordinate 5,357,945, forward strand.
CAATTTCAAAAAGCGCCGACGTGAGGAGGAATGTTATATTATGCATATAAAGGAGAGAACCCACCACATTAATGAAATCACCATGCCTAAGATATGAACATGCGAAGCAAATAATTTAGCACTGCGACCAAGGGAAACAAAAACGTGTTTTTCGTGTGTGAAAAATAAGTGTTGAAAGCATAAGAGGAAGGCATATATCCTTCCTTCATGTGGGCCTTCATAGCCCACGTGGCGAGTGCCCAAGCACCTAAGCGCTTAGGCAAGAGGAGACGGCGGATCGAGTCACGTCGAATCCCCTTTTGGTGGGGAATACAAGGTACGCAAGGTGTTTAATCTCTAAAAATTTTGGAGGTTGGTTGGGCAAGTTAAAAATTATTTTTGCATGTTTATTATTGGTTCTAAGGTTACAAGGGAGTTATTAGGTTTGGAAAAATTAAATTTTTAATATTGTTTGCTTAAAGGTTTTATGCATGGAGTGAAAAGTGTTTGGTTAATATTCTATAATGGTGAATATTATTAAGTCTGGTCAATATTCTATAGTGGTGAATATTATTAATTCTGGTCAATATTCTATAGTGGTGAATATTGTTAAGAGTGGTGATAATGCGCCAAAGGGTTTACCACCCATGAGAAAGATTAGCCATCATATTGATTTGATACCAGGAGCTAGTTTACCAAACAAGGTTGCCCATAGGATGACTCCTGTGGAGAATGAGGAACTGAACAGGCAAGTTCAAGAACTACTAGAGAAGGGATTGATTAGGGAAAGTCTAAGACCATGTGCAGTTCCTATAGTACTAACACCAAATAAGGATGGAGAGTGGAGAATGTGCATAGATTCTAGAGCTATTAACAATATCACCATCAAGTATAGGTTTCCATTGCCAAGGATGGATGACATAATGGAATGTTTGAGTGGGTCCAAGTATTTTACAAATATTGATATGAAGAGTGGGTATCATCATATCCACATCAGAGAAGGAGATGAGTGGAAGACAACTCTCAAGACCAAAGAGGGTTTATATGAGTGGTTGGTCATGCCATTTGGGCTAGCCAATGCACCCAACACATTCATGAGGCTTATGAATGAAGTATTGAAGGAGTTTATGGGAAAGTTTGTCATTGTCTATTTGTATGACATTTTGATTTTTAACAAGACCTTAGAGGAACATCTGAGGCACATTAGAAGAGTTCTAGAGAAGCTAAGGGAGGAACATCTACTGATAAATTTTAAGAAGTGCAGTTTTGTGAAGGAGTTGGTGCACTTGGGATTTTTCATCTCAAATGAAAGTCTGAAGATGGATCTAGAGAAGGTAAGGCCTATCATTGACTGGCCTACCCCAAGGAGCGTAACTGAGATAACTGGCCTACCCCAAGGAGCGTAACTGAGGTAAGGCCTATCATGGTATAGCAAGTTTTTACATAAATTTTATTAGAAATTTTAGCAGTATTTGTGCACCCCTAACTGAAACAATGAGAGGGGATAAGAAATAATTTAAGTGGACCTTACGATATGATAGGAGCTTTGAGTTGTTGAAGAAGAAGGTCACTGAGCAACCTGTGTTGGCACTTCCAGATTTTAATAAGGTGTTTCAGGTATATTATGATGCTAGTGGTAGTGCCATAGGAGTTGTATTGAGTCAGGAAGGTAAGCCTATTGCCTACTTTAGTAAAAAACTTAATGATGCCAGGAATAAATATTATGTCTATGATTAGGAGTTTTATGCTATAGTTCAAAATCTAAAGAAGTGGAGACACTATTTATTGCCAAAGGAGTTTGTTTTGTATACTGATCATCAGGCTTTACATTATATTAACAGTCAAGGGAAATTGAATCAGAGGCACTTAAAATGGGTTGAGTTTTTATAGAGCTATACCTTTGTGCTGAAGCATAGGAGTGGGAAGTCAAACAGAGTTGTAGATGCCTTAAGTAGAAGGTAGATTTTATTGATAGCAATGAGAGTGGAAGTTGTGAGATTTGAAGAACTTAAGATTTTGTACCCTAAAGATCCATATTTTGTTGAAGCTTGGAGAGCTTGTACAACACCAGTTACTCTAGATAGGACTAAGTGTTTGGATTTTACGATCCAAGATGGAATGTTGTTTAAGGAGAACCAGTTGTGCATTCCTAGGAGTTCAATGAGGGAGAATCTAGTCAAAGAGAAGCATAGTGGAGGATTGGCTGGACATTTTGGTAGAGACAAGACCATTGCCTTGGTGAGTAAGAACTACTATTGGCCACAGTTACTGCAATATGTGAAGAAGTTTGTACAAAGTTGTAGAATATGCCATATGGCCAAGGTTTTGAGGCAGAACACCGAGTTATATTAGCCATTGCATGTACTAGAGAGACCTTGGGAGGATATCAGCATGGACTTTGTTCTTGGTCTTCCAAGGACACAAAGGGGAAATGACTCCATATTTGTGGTAGTTGACAGGTTTTCAAATATGGCATATTTTATTCCCTACCAGAAAACCAGTGATGCAATTCATGTTGCTGGACTTTTTTTTAAGGAAGTGGTATGACTTCACGGTATACCAAAGAGTATAGTATCTGATAGAGACACAAAGTTTGTTGTATTTTTGGAAGACCTTGTAGAAGAAATTGAAGACAAATTTGAAGTTCATTTTTGCATACCATCCACAGACTGATGGAAAGACAAAAGTGGTGAACAAGAGTTTGGGTAACCTATTGAGATACCTGGTAGGAGATAAGCCCAAGATATAGGATATGATTTTACCATAGGTAAAATTTACCTATAACAATTCTATCAACAGGAGTACTAGTAAATCACCATTCTAGATTGTATATGGGAGTAGTCCAAGAAATGCTTCTGAGTTGAGGAAGTTGGACAAGGGAGAAAAGAATAGTGCTAAAGTTGAGAACTTTGCAGAGCATCTGAAGGATTTGCATGAAGAAGTAAAACATCACATCAATAAGATGAACACTCATTACAAGACAAAGGCTGATTAGAAAAGAAGGTTTAAGGAGTTTTATTTTGGTGATGAAGTCATGGTGCACCTGAGAAAGGAGAGGTTTCCTGCTAAAAAATATAACAAGCTAAAAATGAAGAAGTTTGGACCATGTAGGATCATACAGAAAAGAGATTTATGAAATGCATATGAGGTGGATTTGCCAAGTGGATTGAACATATCACTTGTGTTCAATATTTCTGATTTGGTAGAGTATCATGAAGGTGATAGTTCTAAGGAACCAGTTGTAGAGTTGTGGAGTGTTCCAGCATCGGCTCTAGTGGCAGAAGAGATAGAGGAAATATTGGATACCCACATCGGTAGAAGTACAAGAAATAGGCAGTATGAAGAATATCTGGTGAAATGGAAGGGAAGACCTGTAGAAGATTCGACTTGGCTGTCCAAGTTCGAGGTTGATCGCCTTGGTTTTTCTACAACAACAGATAAGTGAGGTTGTAGCACCCTAAAATTGGCGCAGTAAAATTGGAATAATTACATTCACCTTAGTAAATAAATTTAAATTCAAATTTAACCTCCCAAACCGCCAGTTAACCGTCGAGAAACCCGTTTCCTCCTTTTTCACGGCCATTTTTAGCAATTGTTTTGACCGTTTGACGATATCGTCTCCGATCAGACGATATCGCCCCAGATTTGATGATTTCGTCTGGACTAGAACGTCCAGACGATTTCGTCGCAAAACTGAATTTGCATAGTTGGAATCCGTTCCAACGGGTCTCCAATCCGGGCAGAAGCGTGTACGTGCCGTTGGGACCCTTCCCCCATTGGAGATCTCCCAAATTGGGATGATCTCCAACCTCCCAACAACTATCCTATGCCTATTTAACTCTAAGACTTTTCCCTCCCCAACCCCTGGCTGAATTTTTATGTAAATCAACTCCCTATGCGCTAAAACACTTCAAATTTGCTCTTGCACTAGTCCTATATTAATTTTATTGCGGGTACACCACTGGTTTTCGATCGAAGCCAACATCTATCGCATGATCGACGAACCTGTCAAGATCGGAGGCGATCTCATCAAATTCGAGACGATCTCGTTATGATGCGAGACGATTTCAACTGCAGCACACATCGAGGCAATCAGTGCCTGGAGTTTGCTCTTCTTTCTCTTTTCTCTGTCATTTTATGCTATAAATTAGATTGTCTATTCAGTTTTTATACTATATTGCATCTGGAGTTCACCCATTTTGTCTAGTTTGCATATTAAGATCATATTCTGCTATCTAAACACAGTGATTTGCATTTACTTTTGTTCTTGTATATTGTTCAATACTCATATTACTTTTTCATATAGTTTGCCCCTGTTTACAAAATAGAATTTCTTGTATTTCGCATCTGTTTGCTTGTTTTGCGGGTCTACGATGAATTCGTCGACGAATTCGTCAGATTGCGACGATCCTGTCAGTTTAGACGATTTTATCAAATTGAAGGCGATCCTGTTGAATTGCAGACGATCCAGACTGCTACAAGTAATCAGAAACTTCATCAGACTTCCGGATCAGGTAATCTTCATTTGGCCTCCTGCCAAATTCTCTGTTTACGCTTTCTTTTATGTTTGCTGTATTCATTTAAATTGCATTTTCATGTAGTTTAAGTTAGAATCATTCGGCCAAACCTAGGATGAATGTTTAAAAATAAAACGAACTCATCAAAACTCATTCCCAAAACCTAGGCGTGGAAACTGCCGCCAAATGTTTCTGGTGAACCCACCATCCAGTCGAAAAATCACCAAAATGCACCTCCCTTGAGAGGCGGGACCTTCGTGAAGTCCTCTCGTCCGAGGTACCGCACCATCCTTTTCCCATCCTCCTTCCGGGCGCGGATCCAATAGCCTGAAGGTAGGGATGCGAAAAATTTGGAGCGATACATTTTGGTGAACCCGACGTGAAATGCATCATAACCTTTTGAAAACAAAAGCAAAAAAAAACAAAAACAAAAAAAAAAAAATTAGAACAACTAAAACTTAGATGCATTTTAAAACATTTAAGGTTCAAAATCATGTTTAGATGGTAGCTCCTAAAAAGAGGTTAGCAGTTACTATAAACGTAGTAAACCAATTAGCGACCATAGAAGTTAATTTTGTCCTTAGTATCCCTGAAACAAGTAGAAATCAATCCTTGTGGGACGAGCTTATCAGGAGACTTAGTATCATTTCATCTAGGTCCACACAACTTAAAAAGATTAAGAGGCTAGTCTTGGATAGAATCCTGGATCCTCATCAATTAGTGTTCTATCATGAACTTGAAAGAGCTTGCCATAGGTGGTTAGCCTATAGGAGAGCTTTAGTATCTTCGAGTTGTTCAGCTTCGAGGAATACCTCGAGAATGCAGACATTGTACACCGATTCCTAGGCCTTGTAGAGGACCAAGAAGTTGTTCTCACAGATAGGGAAAGATGGAATAGAGTTCCGCGAGCTGTGCTATATCGAGAGTATTGCCATGAGCTTTACTTTTATCAACCAGCATCTGAAACAGACAATATCACCATAGCCCTTTTCATCAAATTCTTAAAAGAAAACTTTCAATTTGAAGAAGAACATTTCATGACCCCTGAACGACTTGAACCTATTAATGATATTCATAAGTTATTCATAGAAGATTAGTTCATCTACTTTCAGCCTTATTATTATTGTGTGCATTTATTGTTTCATTTCTTTGTCTTTATTATATTGTTTCAAAGAAAAACTAAAAAATCAAAAAAAAAAAAAATCAAAGAACATAGTAAAAAAACTTAAACATTTCATTTACAATATTGCATTAGGTATATATAAATATATACCTTTTAATTTGTTGCATATATATATATATATATATATATATATATTTGCTGAAATCAAAACTTAGCACCATGACTAAACTTAGGAATGGTAAAGAAATTTTAGGAGAAGGAGAAGATTGGCTACAAAATACAACTGAAAACCCAAATGTCCTTCTTGGAGATACAAATCCGGAAGGTGAAACTCTAGGACAATCGGATGAAGACTTAGGTGAAGATAAGGAACAAGAAGGAAGTGTTAAAGAATCTTCGTCCCCTAGAATAGCTCCAAATGGAGGCATCACTTTTGACAACGCGGAACATTTTCAAAAATTTCTTAATCAACATATCGACGTCCTTAATGTGGCGAGTCCGTATTGATAAAGGGGAAATTAGTGATGCTCAAACAGCCTTAGAACGGGCGCTTGATATGCAAACTAATCCCTTGTCTTTCATTGATCAAGAAAGTGATAAGGGTGGACCATCTAATGCGAATATGGTCACTATAGCCCAAGCCATGACCAAACAACGGGTCACCCAACCTCCTAAGCAACTTTTTACTCAACCTAAAATCACTCCCGCACAAAAGAAAATTCCCTTCACTACTTCCTTCCTCCAAACTATTGAGCAAAATGCTTTAAATAGACAAAAATCTAAAACAAAGCCAAATACAAACTTTCAACAATCTACAATACAACACAATCCAACTTCAAAACTCCTCCATAATATTTTTCCTACCAATGTTTTACACAATAGTAACATGGCATCTAATCTGCATGTTCCTCCATCCTACGCCCATAACACTTATGGCAATGCCCCACCGAATCAATATGGGGGGCAAACTAGTAGTTTGGAAGCTATGGTGAAGCAATTGGCTTCACGTATGGACCAGATAGATCCCTACCAGCCCTCGTATAATTATCGAGAGATTTGTAGCCAACCATTGGATCCCATAGTGGTAGCTCAACCATACCCTAAACATTTTCCCATGCCCATCCTGCCTATCTATAAAGGAACCGAAGATCCCATAGAACATCTTCGCATGTTTAGGATAGCATGTCACGACATATCGCATGACGACTTGCTATTACTAAAAATGTTCCCCAAAAGTTTAGGTGGAATGGCGTTAGAGTGGTATTATCAATTGCCCACTCATTCCTTAAGAAACTTTGAAGAAACAGGTTGAGTCATTTGTTCATCAATTTAGTGCCTACATCGAGAGGCATGTAACTATTAAATACCTATACAATTTAAAACAAGATAAAGACGAATGTTTTTCTGATTTCTTAGCAAGATGGAGACAATTGACGGGAAAACTACACTTTGTGCTACCCTATAGGGAAATGTTAGACATTTTCATTAACAATTTACAAGAACAACTTTCTTATGAACTATCAACGACTACTTTGACTACCTTCGATAAAGCTATAGACTTAGCTCGAAGAGTAGAAGATGCCCTCATTAGGAGAGGCCAACTTAGAAAGAAGGATGATGAGAAAACATCTAGAAATCAATATAAAAACAAACAGGTTGTCGGTGATGGAGTCACTGACAGCAGAAATGTTGCTAATGTCAATGCAACAAAAACAACAGAAAAATTCATCTTGAAACCTCCTGATAAGCCTCCTCGAGAGTTCACTAGATTAAACCAACCTTTATCAACTATTTTACCTCAACTTCTTGAAAGAGGTTTAATCCAACTGCCGACTATCCGGGAACCTGACCCAAGCATACTCGGATATAGAGCTGATTTGCACTGTGATTTTCATAGAGGTCCTGGACATTCTACCAATGCTTGTAAGAGATTGAAACATAAAATACAAGATTTGATTGACAATAATGAAATGGAAGTGCAAGCCTTCCAACCTAAACAAAACCCTCCTAATAATACTCAAAAGACTGTTCCCCAAAATCAAAATCAGAATGCCAATCAAACTTTAGACATATTTCAACACCCTTTACCAAGACATGGTAAAGAGGTAGCTAATCAAATTGAACATCATAATGTTCCCCCTCCTACCCGATATGTAGGAACCATTAGCGGGCAATTACCTATTCAGGACTCTCACACATTCGACACAACCTTATCCCTGGTTACAACCAGGCCCTTACATAATTTTCAAACTTTTGATTCTAGCGATATAGAGTCAGATAGTGAAAGTGAAGTAGACACCATTCAATCGAATAGTTCTGAAAATGAATCAGATCCTATTCAACCTATCACAGATGCTAATGTTCCAGAAGAACCATTTCCCAGAAGAGTCACTACTCGACCTTCTTCTAATGAAGTCCTTCCTTATGAACAAGCCATAAACTCTCAACCGAGACCGTTTCAACGTCGTCACTATAACATTGTAGGTACCATCGGAGTCGTCACCCGACAACAAGCTCAAAATCCCCAACAAGAACCAAACCAGAATGATGGACCAGCTCCATTTGTTCTGAAAAATCCTAATAAAGGAAATAATGCTCCTATTGTTCAACCTAAACCCCCTTACAACATTAATGAACAGTTGTCTAATACCACCTCCAGAATCTCCCTTTTAGATTTATTAAGATCCTCCCCCACCCATAGGGATGAATTGATGCTTACTTTGAGCAGGATGATGGTACCTCAAAACATCCAACTCGAAGCTATGGCCAATACTATCATCACGCGAGAGATTGATTGTATTGACTTTCGGGATAAAGATATCCCACAACACAGTTTACACAAGGATAATCCCTTGTATATTACGACTTTAATTGGGGATGTAGCTGTCAAACGAGTCTTGATTGATAATGGCTCATCTCTAAACATCTGCACCTTTGACTTCTACCAACGATTTGGTTTTAGAAGTGATGAAATGAAGAAGACTGATATGATTATCAAAGCCTTTAATGACGAAACACAAGAAACGTGTGGAGTCATTACCCTCCCATTGCAAGTTGGTCCTAGAACCCTTGAGACAACTGTGTTTATTGTACATTGCTCGACATCGTACAATATACTTTTGGGTCACCCTTGGATTAACGCCATGCGAGCAGTCCCATCAACTTTACACCAATGTGTTAAGTTTGAGTTTAAAAATCGGTTGGTCACTATTCATGGTGACCCTAGACCTTCTGATATGTGCGCATTGGCGAGAACCGGTTGGAGTGCAATTTTGCCCTGCTCTGTCATCCACATATCCTAGTTCTTCTTCATCTAAAACTGTGAAATATAAACCCATCATTTCATCTATTCCTCCTCCATTAACTTCATCTTCCCATATAGATCAACCACCTTCTAAACAAATTACTGTAGAACATCAAAAAGCTCTTAAAACTACAACCAATTCTTCAAGTCCTAATCCCATAAATTCAAAACCTTCAGACACATCTATCATACCTTCCACATCTCAAGACATAGGTAATAAGCCTTCTACATCTTATGCCCTTTCTGATGATCTTTTACCAGATTTATCTACAACCTTAATATCAAAAAAAATGAATGCTTTCATGCAAGATTCAAACCTTTTAAATCAATTGCCGCCATCTCCTCGTACTTTGGGCCTCCCACAACCTATGGGAAGTACTTACCAAGTCGGGAGTTGCGCCTTCATTTACAAAGGATATGGGACTGGGAAGAATCCCTCAGAATATCAAAACCCATCATGATGGATATGCTCGGTGCTATTTTACCAACGATTATATTAAAGCTAAACCCATGATGCTTAAAATGGGATATAAAGGGAAAGGCTTAGGACCTTTCCAAAATGGCATGAAAGAACCTTTCGAGGTAGAACCATGGCCTACCCGATGTGGTGTGGGCCTATTACCTAGTAAAGGTCAACCCTTTCCTTTTGAGGAGGATGATCATCTCATATGCTATCAAGACTATTTGGATAGACATGTTGATTTGCCTCTTAAAAATCCATCATTTTCATGCAACATGCTATCCATAGCATACCCTGAAATGATTGCTGACCCCGATGAAGAGTTGGAAGGAGATATCTTCCATGATGTCTCTGTTGAAGAGATGTTGTACAACGGGTTTTATTTTGATGGTTCTATACCAACCATAGCTCAACTTGAGGCCACTGACCCTCAGAGCGAATTATCTAAATTAACTTTACAAGAATTACAAGAGTTGGGCGTTTCACCCGCCCCACCTAATTTTGAAAGAGATCTACACATGGAGGTAGAAAATGTCATTAAAATTAATATTGGAGCCGAGGACAACCCTCACATAATCAACATTGGAGCGGAACTAAGTCAAGAAAAACAAAAACAATACATAGCATTTCTTAAAGAGTATGAAGATGTCTTCGCTTGGACATATGAAGATATGCCGAGGTTTAGACCCTTACGTAGTCATGCACCATCTAGTGGTCCATCCGGATGCTAAACACTGTTAAACAAAAACTTAGAAAAATGCATCCCAAAGTGGCTCTGCTAGTCAAAGGGGAGTTAGAAAAACTCCTGAATGTTATCTTCATACAAGCTATTGATTATGCTGAATGGATCTCCAATGTAGTCCCAGTCACCAAGAAAGAAGCCACCAAAGTTAGGGTTTGCACAGATTTCAGAGATATTAACGTTGCATGCCCTAAAGACGACTTTCCTCTTCCAAATATGGATCAAATTATTGACTTCACTGCTGGGAGTGGGATGATGTCCTTAATGGACGGATTCTCCGGCTATAATCAGATCAGGATAGCTCCTGAAGACCAGGCGAAAATAGCCTTTATTACCCCACAGGGTACCTTTTCTTTGGAAAGTGATGCCCTTTGGCCTAAAGAATGCCGGGGCAACTTATCAACGGGCTATGACCTACATTTTTCATGATATGATGCATGATATCCTACATGATTATGTAGATGATATTATAGCTCGCTCTCTTATTGAAGATCATCATTTAGACGATTTAAGAAAAGTTTTTAATCGATTACGAGAATATCTCATTCGATTAAATCCAGCAAAATGTATATTCGGAGTTAAATCCGGCAAGTTATTAGGGGTTTTAGTTTCTTTACGTGGTATCAAAATTGACCCTCTCAAAATTGCGGCTATCACTGATATGCCCGCACCCACTAATATATCTCGAATTACGAAGTTTACAAGGTAAACTTCAAGCTATCCGTCGCTTCATTGATAAGCTGGCGGACAAAACTGGTCCCTTTCTTAAACTCCTTAAGAAGGACGTCCCCTTTAATTGGGACACAGAATGTAGAGAAGCTTTTGAACTTCTCAAGCAATATCTCCTTAACCCTCCGGTGCTTTCATCGCCTAAATCTGATCGCCCATTTCTTCTATATATTTCTGCTTGATTCTACCTTAGGAGCTATGTTAGCTCGGCTTGATGATGAAAAATGAGAACGTGCTAATTATTACATTAGCCGCACCTTCATCAGTTATGAAACCCGCTATACAGCGTTAGAGAAGTTATGTCTAGCGATCGTGTTTGCTACGCAAAAATTACGACATTACATGCTTAGCCAAAAAACGTATGTCATTGCCAAATATGATCCTTTAAGATATCTCATGAGTCGACCTTATTTATCGGGTCGCATAGCCAAGTGGGTTCTTGCTCTAAGCGAGTTTGATCTCACCTTCATAGGACAGAAGTGCATTAAGGGTCAAATCATAGCGAGATCAATTAGTCTGCTTGCACCCTTAGAGTCTACTCATCCCCTCATTATTGAGTTTCCTGATGAATGCCTTCAATTAGAGGCGGACCTTGTTGAACAATGGTCCTTATACTTTGATGGAGCCCGATGCATGAGTGGGGCTGGTGCGGGTATTATTTTAATATCTCCGCAAAAACATCTTATTCCTCTGTCCTTCAAACTAACCTTTGCTTGCACCAACAATACTGTTGAGTATGAAGCTCTAATCCTTGGATTACGAGTTGCTTTAGCGCTTAAAATTAAAAACCTCTTAGTTTTTGGGGATTCCCAATTGGTTATAAACCAAATTAATGAAGTTTATCAGACCAGAGATGATAAAATTCGCCCATATAAGGCCTATGTTTTACAACTAATGGCCTTGTTTGATCAAGTTACCTTGGAAGCCATTCCTCGAACTAGCAACCGTGCAGTGATGCTATGGCCGCTGCTGCATCTCTCTTACCCTTGGAGTTAGACGACGAATATGCTACTATCATCATTCGTCGACTCCAGGAACCCGCTTCACATAAGTCATGCTTAGAGCCTTTGGATGTGTTTCTAATCAAGGAAACTACTCCTGAACTCTGGTATATAGACATATTTGATTTCCTCCAAAATGGGACTTTCCCTGCTAATTCTAATCGCAACCAGCGTCGGTTATTACGTCGACGAGCAAGTCGATTTGTAATCATTGGCAATACTTTATATAGGAGATCTTTTGAAGGTATCCTATTAAGATGTCTAAATTTAGAAGAGTCTAAATCAGCCTTGAGTGAAGCCCACGATGGATCTTGTGGAGGACACTTTAGTGGTAGCGTCATTGCTAAAAAGCTCCTTCGGATAGGATACTTTTGGCCTACCATGGAAACGGATGCACATGAATATGTGCGCCATTGCGACAAGTGTCAAAAACATGCTGACCTTGTCCATGCGCTTGCACAAGAGCTACAAGGCTATTTCTTCTCCTTGGCCCTTTTCTAAATGGGGCTTGGATATTATTGGTAAAATTAATCCTGTGTCTTCGATGGACATAAGTTCATCATAACCGCCATCGAGTATTTCACGAAGTGGGTTGAAGCTATGCCTTTAGCTTCCTGCCATCAGTTCACGGGTCTCTAAATTCATTTTTAATCAAATCATCTGCAAGTTCGGAATTCCTGCAAATCTCATCTCTGACAATGGAACTCCGTTCAAAAATAAAGATGTTAAAAAATTATGTCAAAAATATAAGATTCAACATCGCTGGTCTACTCCCTATTATCCTCAGGGTAATGGTCAAGCAGAAGCTTCTAACAAAACCCTAATCAAAATTCTCAAAAGACTAGTCAATAAAACTGGCCGTGACTGGCATATTCAATTATATCCGACCTTGTGGGCTTATCGAACTAGTGTTCGAACCCCCACGGGCACTTCACCATTTGTTTTGGTATATGGTGCCGAAGCAGTTTTTCCATTTGAATTGGAAGTTCCTTCTTTGGCTCTGCTACTTCAAGACACCGAAGTAGGAGATGAATATCGCGCTGGTGGACTCAGTCAGCTGGAACTCCTAGATGAAAAATGCATCAATGCTTTAGAGCATCTCCGGGCATACCAAAACAAGCTTAAAAGAGCATATAATAAGAAAGTTCGTCATCGATCCTTTGAGATTGGCGACCTTGTTCTAAAAGAAAATCAAAAAAATACAAATGCAACCAAAGAACTTAAAGGTAAATTTGAGCCCAACCGGCTCGGACCGTACATCATTACTGCAAAATTTGAATCGGGAGCGTATAAATTATCTACCTTAGATGGTAAAGAACTTAAAGAACCCATGAATATTTTACATCTCAAACGTTATTATGCATAAATTTGGTCATTTCATCCATGTATATATTTGTTCAAAATCATTATCTTGTATTTCTTTCAATTTATTCAAAAAACCTCAAAAACATTCATAAAATCTTCAAAAATCTTCAAAAATATTTATTGCATTTATTTAAAGCACTTGTAAAGTTCCTTTTGCTCCAAAACAAAAATCAACATAAAAATCCAAAAACGGCTATATGCTTGACTCTTTCGAAACCAAAACAATATACAGAATAAAGAGAGAGTCAACATTCTCAAAACTTTCTCAAAATCATTATTTTCCTACAATTATTGCAATTATATGTTTCAACTTATTTTGGACAAAACTAGCATTTATTTGGCATCCCTCACTTGCACACTCACACAATAAATATCTTGATTTTATACGGCATGATTACTAATCTCTCTTATATCAAAGTTCACAAAATTCAATTAAATAAAGTTTGAGCATAGAGAATTGATCTTGTTATTTACTTAAACCAAGCACATCTTTTCACAATAAAATGATTATATTTGTAATTTCCATGTTTTGTTACATAGTAGAACTGATTTCTTGAGTGAAAAGTTTCCCTGCTATCCTATCATGCACATGGTCTAGAATCTTTGAGAATTGGCAAAAGGACAAGCTCACCCCTACCCAGAATAAAAATCCCTTGCTCTACAACTAATGCGAGCAAGTATCCCTAGAAAAAGAAAAAGAAAAGAAAAATTCAAGAAAAAGAGAAAAGAAAAATGTCTTTTATATCATTACAACAATGTTCCAAGCATTATCAAGCAAAAAGAAAAATAAGCAAAGTTCAAAAGAAAGCAAGAAAAGCAATAAAATCCCTTTCCCTACCCTTTGAAAAGAAAAGAAGGGTGAATGAGCTTGAATCCCTGGAATTCTCAATTATTCGAAAACTGTGAGGTAAGCCCCATAACAGGTGGTTTGTGCCCAACTCTGCTTGGCCTTGGGTAACTCCTAGCGTGGCGATATATCCATCACATTAGCGACCTTCTTTTGTACAGACCTATGTCTGCTTATGGATTAGCTAGCTCTTGATAATCCGATCTACATAGTAGCCTAGTATGGTTATATGCATCTACATCATGGTTAATGAACACTTAGTTGGTTTCTTCAAATCACTTGTATCATAGTACCTTGCTCAAAACTGGTAAATGAACAATGCAATTGCACACACATTTGTATTTGAGAGATTTTGTCTATCATTATGATAAATCAAGATTGGCAATGAATTCACTTATGCACATGGGATTCCTTATAAATTTAACTTTTGTCTTCAAAAATACTTTGAAATATTATTTTTGCAACTTGTTTGGAATAATCAAGTACAATTATTTACCACAAAGACAACTATATAATAGAAGAAATCAAAAATTTCAATCAAAACATATCATATATATCTTATCGACTTTACGTAGCGATGGTATAGTTTCAAAACCAAAATTGGAATTTTATGCTTAGCGCAAGTCCTCATTTTCATCTTTTATGTTCATCAAAAATCAATCATGCAATAAAACTATCCTTTCTTTGATCTTCGCGATGATGGTATAAGTCTATACCTACATATTCTATGCCTAGCGCAAACCATTATACCAATTTTATTACCCATTCATTTAAAAATCAATTCATCAAAACCATATGACTTAAATCATTATGTTATACAATTCTATTTCTTTTAACAAAAAGCATGCACATTATCACTATTTCATGTCATTATGTCAACCTTCAATTTTGCAATGATGGTATAATTCCTAGGGAATTATCCAAAAAATTTATCACACTTAGGAATTTATGCCTACCAAAAATCATTTTACAATATTTCATGCATAATATTTTTATGGAAATCTGAAAACAAACCATCATCATCATCATCATTTGCATCATCACAACAAAGTCTTAAGACAGTCTCTTAAGCACTCTTTTCTTTTAACAATATTTCTATCCTGGGACTAGCTTGACGACCGAGTGAGCCGCGACTCCATGAAATGGTCTATAATAGCGACAATGTCCTTTGAAATTATTGTTAGAAATCTCTTTTTATTTTTATCACATTTCATTACAACCAATCAATTTGTTACATCAGATTATTTCATTTAAAATATTTAAAGCATGACATCCAAGTTATAATATTTTCCAAAACGACATAATTACATGAATCATCAATAAAATCATTACATCAATCAACTCAATCAATCAATCAAACATAAAAAGCATCATAAGCATCACATAAGACAAGTCATATGATCAAAAATATCTCATCTATATATATCAACAGAATATATACATCATCCAAAACTGGATTGGTATGCCACAATCTGTACCTCGGCATACTCAATCCTCTATCAATACAAGTATAATACAATATCAGTGGCAGTATCCCGCCCTCTAGCCTCGAGAGCCTCTAGAGCTCTCGGCCTCATCTCCTCCCCCGCCATGCGGAGGGCGAGGTGGTCCCATCGCAGTATGTGTGGTACTGCGAGTCCTCGTCATCGACCGGGATGAGCTCCTCGTCGACCTTGTCTTGATAGGATCTGCTATGGCAGGTGGCAGCTGTACCCTCCGGCCCTCCGGCACCGCCTCGGTAGTATAGCGCACGATAGAATGCGGTCTGAGAAATTGACCGCAGCTGCTCTTGAGTGCTTACCCCTCCGCCTCGTGCCCTGAGACGAGCATTCTCGTCTCGTAGCTGCGACACCTCAGCCTGGTGTTGTGCAGTTGCATCCTGTAACGTCTGCACCTGAGCTCGCAGACGATCTCTCTCTGCCCGGAGAGTAGCCATCTCGCTACTCTCTCCAATGTCCACACCCTTGCCCTTATCAGGCGATGGTGGCCTCTGTGGAGATGGGGGTCTCGCCTCCCTCCTCTCCCTCTCCCTCCGTCGCGGCCTCTCCTGTGCCTGTGGCCTCCTCTGCTCTCCTCTGCCGTGACCCCGGGCTGCCTCTACCGCCGCTTGGCGTCGCCTCCCTATCCGATGCACAACTGCGTGGATCGGTCCCTGTGCCCTCGTCATCCGAGGAGGGCGGATGCCTACGTACCAGGCATCGTAGCCATCGGCTACCCCTGCGTCGTCCCCATCCACTGGCTGAATGGGGGCATCGTCCGCGTCCTGACTCCAGAATCGCTGCATATCTGGAGCCCCGCTAACTGTGGTGTTATCCCGGACAGTCCAAGAAAACTCATAATCCCTGAGAGATGGGATCCCCTGCTGTAGACCGAACTGTCGCAACACTCGGTCGTAGCGGTGGAGCTCCACCTCTCCCCTCTCCATCCGTAGCCAGCAGACTCGCCTGATGCGAGCCAGCTCCTGTGCGTCCTCTGCCCACCCTGGATGCTGCCTCCACGGCCTCCAGGTGATCCGAGTGTGGGACCAAGTCATCCAGTAGTCTCCGGGACACCGGCAGGTCGATCCGTCGTTGTGCCCCTCTCCGGAGCCACCAGTAGAAGACTCGGGGCCTCTCCCCATCAACCCCTGTCAGTGGAAGCCCTATCGGCCTCCGCACCGCAATGTGCTCCCAGCACCAAACCTGTAGGAGCGATGTCATGACCAGACATCGCCCGCCCTTGTACACGACCCCGTAAAGGATCCTGTACAGCCGGCATAGAACAAAGCTGCCCCAAGAAAATCTGTAGCCATGGTCGCGCATGTCGCAGATCACATCTGCCAGCATCCATGGTACCCTGCATCCGCTCTGGTGGCACAGCAGAAGTCCACCAACCACCCCAGCCAAAACTCGTGTCAGTGTAGATGCCCCAGGCATCTGGCGCAGTGCCTCGATGTTCACTCCGCCCTTCTCCAGGGCGAAGCTCGGGTCACCGCAGAGTCGTCCCATCGCGTGGCCCTGATTGGCCGCAGGTGTGATCATCCTCCCTTGTATGGGGATTCTAAGAATCCTCCATACATCCTCTAGTGTGGGAGTCATCTCCCCTGTCGGTAACCGAAAGCATGAAGAGCCCGGGTACCACCTCTCTGCTAGGGCCGTCAGTAGCCCCATGTACGTAGATACTTGTGGCATCTCTGCCACATGTAGTAAGTCGGCCTGTGCCAGCTGATCTCGCTCTGCCTGTGTCAGAGCGGCCAAGTCATCTCTCAATCCTCCATATTTCCACTCTCTGCTCTTTAGTAATCCTCTCTGCAAGCATAAACAATCAAAACAACAAACAATCATTAATAACAATTTTAGCAATCAATAATGCAACTTAAAGATCAAATTTTTGCAATAGATGATATCGCCCACTATTGGCCGATATCGTCCAAAATTTGAGCAAAATCGTCTCCGATTTCGCGTGTCGAAATCGTCTCTAATTTGACGAAATCGTCCCTTTTTCGTCGATTTCGCCCTTGGGCGAAATTGACGAACTTGAGACGATTTCGTCGAACTAGGGACGATTTCGTCCGGACGACGTCGATGGCCAAAAACGGCCGCGATGCTCAAAATTCATCCTAAAATTCATTTACAAAGCATGTAAATTCAAATTAAATCAATCTAAACTAAGTTTAAACCCTTACTCGTAGACCGCGGCGGACCTCTGCAGATCCGTGCTTTGTCTCTACCATTTTTTTGCTCCGAGCTCTAAAAACGATAAAATGAACAGTAACAATGAATTAGGGTTTTACCCTATTTTTCTTAATTTTATTCAAAATAATTCAACAATAATTTTTGCTTTTTCGTGTTTTTACCGCAAACGTTCGATTTGGGTAAAAACACGGAGGAGGCACCATAGTAAGTTGTCGTACGATTCGACCAAGAATCGTCGCCTAAAAATGGGAATAATTTTTTGCTTTCTCGTAGATCGAGAAGAACTCATCTTTAACGCATTTTCTTCGGAAAATTCGCTAAAGAGGGGGCAAAATGTAGCACCCTAAAATTGGCGCGATAAAATTGGAATAATTACATTCACCTTAGTAAATAAATTTAAATTCAAATTTAACCTCCCAAACCGCTCGTTAACCGTTGAGAAACCCGTTTCCTCCTTTTTCGTGCCATTTTTAGCAGTTGTTTTGACCGTTTGACGATATCGTCTCCGATCAGACGATATCGCCCCAGATTTGACGATTTCGTCTGGACTAGAACGTCCAGACGATTTCGTCGCAAAACTGAATTTGCATAGTTGGAATCCGTTCCAACGGGTCTCCAATCCAGGCAGAAGCGTGTCTGCGCCGTTGGGACCCTTCCCCCGTTGGAGATCTCCCAAATTGGGATGATCTCCAACCTCCCAACAACTATCCTATGCCTATTTAACTCTAAGACTTTTCCCTCCCCAACCCCTGGCTGAATTTTTATGTAAATCAACTCCCTATGCGCTAAAACACTTCAAATTTGCTCTTGCACTAGTCCTATATTAATTTTATTGCAGGTACACCACTGGTTTTTCAGTCGGAGCCAGCATCTATCGCAGATGAGCGAACTCTGTCAAGATCGGAGGCGATCTCATCAAATTCGGGACGATCTCGTTACGATGCGAGACGATTTCGATTGCAGCACACATCGAGGCAATCGAGTGCACGGGTTTGCTCTTCTTTCTCTTTTCTCTGTCATTTTATGCTATAAATTAGATTGTCTATTCAGTTTTTATACTATATTGCATCCGGAGTTCACCCATTTTGTCTAGTTTGCATATTAAGATCATATTATGCTATCTAAACACAGTGATTTGCATTTACTTTTGTTCTTGTATATTGTTCAATACTCATATTACTTTTTCATATAGTTTGCCCCTGTTTACAAAATAGAATTTCTTGTATTTCGCATCTGTTTGCTTGTTTTGCAGGTCTCTGATGAATTCGTCTGATGAATTCGTCAGATTGCAGACGATCCTGTCAGTTTAGACGATTTTATCAAATTGAAGGCGATCCTGTTGAATTGCAGACGATCCAGACTGCTACAAGTAATCAGAAACTTCATCAGACTTCCGGATCAGGTAATCTTCATTTGGCCTCCTGCAAATTCTCTGTTTTTGCTTTCTTTTCTATTTGTTGTATTCATTTAAATTGCATTTTCATGTAGTTTAAGTTAGAATCATTCGGCCAAACCTAGGATGAATGTTTAAAAATAAAACGAACTCATCAAAACTCATTCCCAAAACCTAGGCGTGGAAACCGCACGCCAAATGTTTCCTGGTGAACCCACCATCCGTCGAAAAATCACCAAAATGCACCTCCCTTGAGAGGCGGGACCTTCGCAAAGTCCTCTCGTCCGAGGTACCGCACCATCCTTTTCCCATCCTCCTTCCGGGCGCGGATCCAATAGCCTGAAGGTAGGGATGCGAAAAATTTGGAGCGATACAGAGGTCACTTCTCAAACTTACACTAGGTGTCTGATGTAGGAGCATCTAGTGGTAGCAGAGCAATCTTGCATCAAAAAAAAAAAACAAAAACAAAAATTTTCTAAGTGTTTTGCCTTTGTGTTTGTCGGCCGCTAGTTGGGCGGGAAAGTAGAATTTAAAATTTTGCATGGGTGGGAAAGTTAAATTTAATTTTTTTTTGCATGGGTGGGAAACTTAAAAATCATGTAAAAAGGGGGGAAAATAGGATTTAAAAAGGGATTTTGGATCTAAAAAAAGAGGCTTCGGATTGGGCTCCAAGATTGTACGATCTGGCATTGTAATTTTTGCCCCTTTGGCTGGCATTAAGAAAATAATTATTTTCTATTGTGATTTAACTCCTTGGATGGTTTTGTTCGTGTTTGTTCATCCTCAACAAGTCTGGCATTGTAATTTCTACCCCTTTGGCTGGCATTATTAAAATAATTCTTTTCTATTGTGATTTGGCTCCTTGGATGGTTTTGTTCGTGTTTTTTCATCCCCATCAATACTCCTTTCTCTGATTGTGAAATCTGAAGTCCAGGAAAGAAGGACAACTCACCAAGCATAGACATCTAAAATTCATTATGCATGTTCTTTGCAAGTTCTTTACACATCTTATCATTTTTTCCCCCAAAAATGATGTCATTAACATAAACAACCACAATTAGTAGATTATTCTCTTAATTGTTTATGTATAGGTTATTGTCTTCTATTCCTTTTTTGAATCCATGTTCCTAAAGATACTTATCCAATATTGAGTACCACGCTCTAGGAGCCTATTTTAGACCATAAAGTGTCTTTTTAAATTTGTTAATATGAATCCCTCTGGCTATTCAATATAGACTTCTTCTTCTAGTACACCAATTAGAAATGTTGACTTAACATCCATATGATATACCTTGAAGTTGCCAAAAATAGGCAGTATGAAGAATATCTGGTGAAATGGAAGGGAAGACTTGTAGAAGATTCGACTTGGCTATCCAAGTTTGAGGTTGACCGCCTTGGTTTTTCTCCAACAGCAGATAAGTGAGGTCACCTCTCAAACTTACCCTGGGTGTCTGATGTAGGAGCATCCACTGGTAGTAGAGCAATCTTGCATTAAAAAAAAAAACAAAAACAAAAATTTTATAAGTGTTTTGCCTTTGTGTTTATCGACCACCAGTTGGGCGGGAAAGTACAATTTAAAATTTTGCACGGGCAGGAAAGTTAAATTTAATTTTTTTTTTGCATGGGTGGGAAACTTAAAAATCATGTAAAAGGGGGGAAATAGGATTTAAAAAGGGATTTTGGATCTAAAAAAAGAGGCTTCGGATTGGGCTCCAAGATTTTACGATTTGGCATTGTAATTTCTGCCCCTTTGGCTGGCATTTAGAAAATAATTATTTTCTATTGTGATTTAACCCCTTGGATGGTTTTTTTTGTGTTTGTTCATCCTCAACAATTCTGGCATTGTAATTTCTACCCCTTTGGCTGGCATTATTAAAATAATTCTTTTCTATTGTGATTTGGCTCCTTGGATGGTTTTGTTCATGTTTTTTCATCCCCATCAATACTCCTTTCTCTGATTGTGAAATTTGAAGTCCAGGAAAGAAGGACAACTCACCAAGCATAGACATCTCAAATTCATTATGCATGTTCTTTACAAATTCTTTACACATCTTATCATTGTTTCCCCCAAAAATGATGTCATCAACGTAAACAATTACAATTAGTAGATTATTCCCTTAATTGTTTATGTATAGGTTACTGTCTGCTATTCCTTTTTTGAATCCCTGTTCCTAAAGATACTTATCCAATCTTGAGTACCACGCTCTAGGAGCCTATTTTAGACCAAAAAGTGTCTTTTTAAATTTGTTAATATGAATCCCTCTGGCTATTCAATATAGACTTCTTCTTTTAGTACACCAATTAGAAATGTTGACTTAACATCCATATGATATACCTTGAAGTTGCCAGAAATAGGCAGTATGAAGAATATCTGGTGAAATGGAAGGGAATACTTGTAGAAGATTCGACTTGGCTGTCCAAGTTTAATGTTGACCACATTGGTTTTTCTCCAATAGTAGATAAGTGAGGTCACCTCTCAAAATTACCCTGGGTGTCTGATGTAGGAGCATCCAGTGGTAGCAGAGCAATCTTGCATCAAAAAAAAAAAACAAAAACAAAAATTTTATAAGTGTTTTGCCTTTGTGTTTATCGACCGCCAGTTGAGCGGGAAAGTAGAATTTAAAATTTTGCATGGGCGGGAAAGTTAAATTTAATTTTTTTTGCATGGGTGGGAAACTTAAAAATCATGTAAAATGTGGGGGAAATAGGATTTAAAAAGGGATTTTGGATCTAAAAAAAGAGGCTTCGGATTGGGCTCCAAGATTTTACGATCTGGCATTGTAATTTCTGCCCCTTTGGTTGGCATTTAGAAAATAATTATTTTCTATTGTGATTTAACTCCTTGGATGGTTTTTTTTGTGTTTGTTCATCCTCAACAATTCTGGCATTGTAATTTCTACCCCTTTGGCTGGCATTATTAAAATAATTCTTTTCTATTGTGATTTGGCTCCTTGGATGGTTTTGTTCATGTTTTTTCATCCCCATCAATACTCCTTTCTATGATTGTGAAATCTGAAGTCCAGGAAAGAAGGACAACTCACCAAGCATAGACATCTCAAATTCATTATGCATGTTCTTTACAAATTCTTTACACATCTTATCATTTTTTTCCCCAAAAATGATGTCATCAACATAAACAACCACAATTAGTCGATTATTCCCTTAATTTTTTATGTATAGGTTACTATTTGTTATTCCTTTTTTTAATCTCTATTCCTAAAGATACTTATCCAATCTTGAGTACCATGCTCTAGGAGCCTATTTTAGACCGTAAAGTGCCTTTTTCAATTTGTTAATATGAATCCCTCTGGCTATTCAATATAGACTTCTTCTAGTACACCAATTAGAAATGTTGACTTAACATCCATATGATATACCTTGAAGTTTTTAAAACTTGAGAAGGCTAAGAACATTCTTATGGCTTCAAGTCATGCAACTGGATCAAATGTCTCATCAAATTCAATTTCCTCTACCTGTGCATAACCTTTGCATACCAACCTTGATTTATTCTTGACTATTTGTCTATCTTCATTTAAATTGTTTCTAAATACCCATTTTGTGCTGATAACATTTTTGTCCTTTGGTCATGGAACAATTTTCCTTGATTTTCTCTATCTGATCTAATTCCTCATCCATTGCCTTAATCCATAAATTATATTCACTTGCCTGATTGAAGGCTTTTGGCTCAATCTTAGATAATAAAGAAAAAATTGCTTGTTGATATGGTGTTATTATCCTTCTCCTTGTCTGTCTTTCATCTGGATTTTCGATGATTAGATCTTTTGGATGATGCTTTTGTACATACTTGGATGGAATTTTAGGAAGAATTCTTTGTTTTTCTTCTTCTTCATCTGATTCCTAACAAAACTCTTCTTGACAACTTCCATCTTCCTGATACATAATTTGTTGAAATGGTTCTCTTGAATCTATCTTCTCATAAACTATTTTATTTATAATTTCTACAATAGTGTGTGTTCTCTTGTTGAAGCATCTATAAGCTTTCCTCTTAGTGGAATAACCAAAAAAAATTCCCTCATCACACCTTGGATCAAACTTACCCAAGTTTTGCTCTTCTCGTCTTATGTAGCACTTGCTGCCAAAAACTTTGAAGTGTTTTACAATGGTTGGTCTTCCTTTCCAAAGCTCATATGGATTCTTGTGATGGTTTACCCTCATTTGAGCCCTATTGATTATATATACTGATGTGTGGACTTCTTCCCTCCAAAATCCATCTAAAATTTTGGACTCATTTAACATAGCTCTAGCCATATTCTCAATAGTCCTATTTTTCATTTCAACTACTCCATTTTGTTGAGGAGTTCTTGCAGCTGAGTATTCTCTCTTGATTCCATGTTGTTCACAAAAATATACAAATTAATTTGAGGTAAATTCTCCTCCTTTATCAGATCTCAAACACTTAATCCTTTTTCCAGTTTCATTTTCTACCCGTTCTTTAAATGCTTTGATTTTTTTAAATTCTTATGACTTATCTTTTAGGAAAGCTACCCAAACCATTCTAGAGTAATCATCTATAAAAAATATGAAGTAACTCTCACCTTGAATACTCTGTGTTCTAGTAGGACCACATAGATCAGTATGTATTAGACTTAATGGATCAGATGGCATATATCCCTTTATTTTAAATATTTTTCTAGTTTGCTTTCCATGTTGACAAGGTGCACAAATTATGCTTTGTGACCTTTTTAGCTTGGGTAAATCTCTGACAAACTGTTTATTTCTTATGTTGACTATGTTGTCAAAGTTCAATTGACCCAATATTCTATGCCACAACAAACTCTCATCTTCTTGTGATAGAAAGCATTTTTTCCCTTTGATCTCATTAAGCATATATAGATTGTTTGGAGTCCTTCTTGCATTTGCAATGACTTTTCTAGTTTTTGATTTTCTTATCTCACATCTATCTAGGTGAAATATAACCATATGATCTTGATCACAAAGTTGACTTACACTTAGCATATTATGTTTTAACCCTTTGACATATAGTACATTTTATGTTCTTGTTTTCCCATTATCTAAACTCAAAGTTCATCTTCCATCAATTATTTTTGATCCATTATCACCAAAACTTATTGATCCTCTATTGGTTTCTTTTAGTACAATAAATTTATTTTATCTCCAATCATATGTCTAGAGCAACCACTATCAAGATACCATTTTTCTTCTTTATCCTGAGTGTGAAGGGTTGTTTGAACCAACATTGATCTAGCCTTTTCATTCCCCCTTTTCTCTTTCCTAGTTGTTGAAATTTTTTTACTTTTACTAGACTCAGGAAGTATCATTTTACATCATCTAGCCTTGTTCCCAAAATTATTGCCTTTGTAACTTATAATATCATTATCCATAAGAGGTGGAAAAGAATTGAAATTTCTATTGACCTCATTTTTTGCATAACCAATATAGTGTACAACTCTATGACCATATTTGTTACAAGAAAAGCAATAGCCATGGAAGAAATTATGTAACCTTTTTGGATGCCTTTGAGATTGTGGTTGAGTGCTTCTTCCTTTGTGATTAAATCTCATCCAAGGTTCTTCTTTGCTTTCTTCCTTCCTAATGTCCTTTCCTTTTAGAGTATACTTTACTTGCTTATATTTGTTTGAAGTTTCTACTTTTTGAAGACTTGACTCCTCTTTCTATTTCCCATACTTTATATCTTGTAGTACCTTGGTCCTTTCAACTTCATTCCTTAGATAAAAAAATTTTGCTTCCAATATTTCATATTTTGTTTCTCTTGATCTTAATAGATCTGCCATATCCTTCTCAATTTTCTTTCCCTCTTCTACCTTTATCTTGAGTTCTGTGAGACTTTGTAGTAGTTCTATATTTGCTTCTTCATCCTTTTGAATTTGTTCCTTTAATATTGAGTTCTTCTCTCTAATCCTTTCCAAATTCTTGAGAGTAGTAAATAATTCCTCTTTTATATCATGGTCTCTTCTTCATTTTCTAAATCCATGTGTATTTCTGATGGATCCTTCTCCAAGATGTTAATATTTTCATGGAGAGACTCGCTTTGATACCAATTGAAGAACATGTGCTTATACTGAGAGGGGGTGAATAGTATAAGATGAAACCTTTTGATTTTTAATCCATATGATAACATCATCAGTATTAAAGCAGTAAACATCACACAAAGCATCACACACATAAAAGATATGATTTATGTAGTTCACCTAATGTGGGCTACTCCACGAAGAAAATATTCCTTATAAACTTGTCTCAAATAAATTCACTTGGGAATCATTTCCCTATTACAATGTTTATGGACCATTGTCCAAATAATACACCAATACCCTAATCAAGTTCATGGATATCTATCCACAGGAGAGACCAATCCCCTCTGATCTAGCTAGTGATCTTCTAGAAGAATTGTTGTCTCCATTGTACTAGCTAATGGATATCTATCCACTAAAGACTCTTGTCCTCACTCAGAAGACTTGTCCTCACTACCTTGGTTGATGGACATCTATCCATTGGAGACTATCGTCCTCTATACTTTGTCACTTCCAAAGCTTACTCTCAACTATGTCTCAAATCTACACTAAACTCTGTCCTTCGGTCTTGCACAAATCTGCTCAAACTCTATCTCTGATCTAGAACAAACCTATCCTCAAATTTGCATCAAATTCTATCCTCAAATCTGCACTAAAAATAGTCCTTCGGTCTAGCACAAATCTATCCTTAATCTTCGTCCTCAAAATTGTATTGTAATCTTCCACAAAAGCTCACACCAAACTATCCACAAGTCTTCTCAAGACTTACCTCAAATCTTCTCAATAATTTCTCACTATAACTTATCCAATCTCATAGAAACATATAAATAATTATTAGAGACTTGTAGCACCCTAAAATTGGCACGGTTAAACCTTAGTAAAAAGATAAAAGATAAAAATTTGAATTTTAACCCCAAACTGCCCGTTAAACCGCCTGTTACCCGCTTTCCCCATTTTTCGTGCCATTTTTAGGATTTGTTTTGACCGTTGGACGATATCGTCGCAGATTAGACGAAATCGTCCCCGATCCGACGAATTCGTCCGGAACAGAACGTCCGGACGATTTCATCCCAAAACCAAATTTTCATAATTAGCTTATGTTTCAACAACCTCTCCAACTTGGGCAGAAACGCGTCTGCGTAGTTGGAGATTTCCCTGTTGGAGATCTCCCAGATTGGGATGATCCCCAACCTCCTAACCTCTTCCTAATCCTATATAAACTAGGATTTTTCTAGTTTATCCCCCTGAACCCCCTAAACCCCTTAGCTGATGGATTTCCCTACAGATTTAGTTCCTTATTCCCTCGCACTACTGTTTGTATTCTGTATTTTGCATTTTCTTGTAGGAACTCTACTATTTTTCAGTCGAAGCTAGCTCGGATCATCGTGGACGATCTCGGATGATTACGGATGATTTTGTCGAGGAGCATAGACGATCTCGTACGATTGGAGGTGATCCTGACTGTAGTCCAGATTGGGGGCAATCAGAGTCTAGAGTTTGCATTTCCTTAGCTTTCTCTACATTTTTCCTATTGTATTTCTACACTGTCTTAAATTATTATATTTATGCATCTTGGAGTTCACCTCATTTAGCATAACTGCATGATAAAATTAAAATAAATCATTAAATCTATTGCATTTCCTTATTTGTTATTGGAATCCATTATTTAGGCAAATTTGTTGTTATTTCTACCATTATCCTTTGCTTTTGCACTTGCATATTTGGTATTTTGTATCTATTTTTGTGATTGCAGGTTTCTAACAAATTCATCTAACGAATTCATCAGATTTTAGATGATTCTATCTGATTTCAGATGACCTTCTATGATTTGGGATGATCCTATGAAATATCAGATGATTACGTATGAATTGAGGCGATCTAAACTGCTACAAGACTCAGAATCTTCATCAAACATCCGGAATCAGGTATGATACATTCTAGCTAGCATATTCTCTATTATTAGCATTCATTCCTATTTTTTGTATTCATTTAAATCAGCATTGGCATATAGAATAGTTTAGATTCATCTTGGCCAAACCTAGGAGTTGAATGATCGAGTATAAAAATGAACACATCAAACTCACTATCAACCTAGGCGTGGAAACTGCCATTCAAAAGTTTCCTGGTGAACCCACCATCCATCAAAAATTCACCCTTATACCCCTCCCCCGAGAGGCGGGACCTTCAAAGGGCCTCTCAGTCCGAGGTATTGTCCCATCCTTTTCACATCCCCCTTTCGGGCGTGGATCCTATAGCCTGAAGGTAAGGATGCGAAAAATTTGGAGCGATACATTTTGGTGAACCCGACGTGAAACAAAAACCTTTTGAAAACAAAAACCTTTTGAAAATAAAAATAAGAAAAAAACAAAACATAAATGCATTTAGAATTAAAAAATTGCATATCATATTTAGATGGTAGACTATAATAAAAGATGAGTTGTCACCATTAATGTTGAAAATCAATTAGCAGCTATAGAGATTACTTTTGTGCTTAGAGTACCTCAAACAAGTAGGGTTCAACCTTTGTGGGACGAACTTGATAGGAGATTGAATCTCATTTCATCTAGAGCAACCGAACTTAGGCAAATTAAGAGGTTTGTCCTAGATAGAATCCTGGATCCCGATCAAGTGATTTTGTATCATGAACTTCAGAGAGCTTGCCATAGGTGGTTAGCAGATAAAAGAGCCCTTGTGTCTTCTGAGTTGTATACCTTTGAGGAATACCTCGATAATGCAGTTATAGTACATAAATTTTTGTCTCGTATAGAGGACCAAGAGGTCATTCTTACAGATAGACAAAGATGGAATAGAGTTCCCAGAGCTGTGTTATATCGAGAGTATTGCCATGAGATTTATTTTTACAAAATAGAATCTAAAACAGATAATATCACTATAGCACACTTTATCAAGTTCTTGAAAAACCATTTCCAATTTGAAGAGGAGCATTTTATGACTCCTGATGAACTTGATCCTATCAATGATATCTATAAACTATTTATAGAAAACTAAGCTATTATTTTATTATTGTTATTTCTTGTATTTAGTGTGTTGTTTATTGCCTTTATAAGCATAAAAAAAAAAAATAAAAACAAAAAACAAAACAAAATCATAACAAAAAAATCAAAACATTTTCTTTTAAGCATTATAGTAGGTATATAATTAAAATATATACCTCCCAAAATCTATCGCAAATATATTAATATATATTTGCTAAAATCTAAATTTAGACATAATGACTAGACTCAGGAATGGAAAACAAATTGAAGTAGAAGAAGATTGGTTAAGAAAACCAGAAAATAACCTAGATGTTCTTCCTGAAGACCCAATTCAGGAAGAAGGAACCTTAAACCAACAAGAAGAAGAATTTGTGGATGCAAATGAACAAAAAGAAAATGATAGAGAGGAAGGATCCTCATCTCCTAAAATAACTCCAGAAGGAGTCATTACTTTTGAGAACATGGAACATTTTTGGAAATTCCTCAATACTAATATTGGCACTCTTAATAGAGCAGTTCATATGGATAAAGATCAAATTAGTGACACTCAAGCAACCCTAGAAGACATATATCACACACGCACTAATCCTTTGTCCTTCGTTGATCAAGAGAGTGATCAAGCTGGACCGTCCAATTTGGACATGGCTACTATAATCCAGAACATGCAACAACAACAGGTTACCCAACCACCTAGAGTGCCTGTTACCAAGCCAAGGGTTATTCCCACACAAAAGAAACCTTCATTCACTGCTCTATTTTGCCAAGCTATTGATCAATATACCTCAAATCAACAAAAGCCTAAAACAAAACCAAATACCAATTTCCAACAATCTGGGATACAACATAATACTACACCAAATCTTCTTCATAATACTCTTCCTACCAATCATTTGCATAACAACAATATAGCATCTAATCCTTATGTCCCGCCTTCCTACGCTCACAAGTCCCATACTCATGTACCACCAAACCAATATGGTGGACAAACTGGTAATCTGGAAGCCATGGTGAAATAGTTAGTCTCTCGCATGGACCAGATAGATCCCTACCGTCCCTCGTACAATTATCGAGAGATGTGTAGTCAACCTCTAGACCCTATAGTTGTAGCACAACCATATCCCAAACACTTTCCTATGCCTGTCCTACCTATATATAAAGGAACTGAAGATCCCATAGAGCATCTTCGTATGTTTAGGATAGCATGTCATGACATATCACATGATGACTTGTTATTACTAAAAATGTTCCCGAAAAGCTTAGGGGGATGGCATTGGAGTGGTATTATCAATTACCCACTCATTCTTTGAGAAATTTTGAAGAGACCGCTGAATCTTTTGTGCATCAATTTAGTGCCTATATCGAAAGGCATGTAACCATTAAAGATTTGTACAACCTAAAACAAGACAAAGATGAGTGTTTTGCTGACTTCTTAGCTCGATGGAGGCAGTTGATAGGAAAATTACACTTTGTGTTACCTTATCGGGAAATGTTGGATATTTTTATCAATAATTTACAAGAACAACTATCCTATGAATTATCAACTGCTACCTTGACCACCTTCGATCAAGCTATCGATTTAGCTCGAAGGGTGGAAGATGCTCTCATTAGAAGAGGTCAGCTCAAAAAGAAAGATGATGAGAAAACATCCAGAAATCAATATAAAAATAAACAAGTTGTGGGTGACGGAGTCACTGATAGCATAAACATTGCCAATGTTAATACTACGAAAACAATAGAGAAGTTTATATTGAAACCTCCTGATAAACCACCCCGAGAATTTACTAGGTTAAATCAACCTTTATCAACCATTCTCCCGCAATTACTAGCACGAGGTTTGATCCAATTACCAACTATCCGGGAACCTGATCCAACCATACCCGGATACAGAGCTGATTTACATTGTGATTTCCATAGAGGACCTGGACACGCTACCAACTCTTGTAAAATATTAAAACATAAAATACAAGACCTGATTGATAACAATGAGATGGAGGTGCAAGCCTTTCAACCTAAACAAAATCCTTCTAATAATGCTCAAAAGAACATTCCCCAAAATCAGAATCAGAATGCCAATCAATCATTGGACATATTTCAACATCCTTTACCAAAGCATGGTAAAGAGGTGGCTAATCAAATTGAGCATCATAATGTTCCCCCTCCTACCCGATATGTAGGGACTATTAGTGGACAATTACCTGTTCATGATCCTCAAATATTTGACACAACTTTATCCATAGTTACGACTAGACCTCTACATAATATTCGGATACTTGATCTTAGTGACACCGAATATGAGACTGAAAGTGACATGGAAATCACCTCAAATCAATCGAATAGTTCTGAAGATGAATCAGATCCTATTCAACCTATCACAAGTTCTATGGTTCCAGAAGAACCATTTCCTAGAAGAGTCACTACTAGACCATCTTCTCACCAAATACTTTCTAATGAACAAGCCATAAATGCTAGACCAAGACCTATTCATCACTTGCAAAATAATATTGTAGGAACCATCGGAGCCGTTACCAGACAACAGGCTCAAAACTCTCAACAGGATCAAACTCAGAACGATGGATCAGCTCCATTTGTTTTGAAAAATCCCAATAAAGGGAATTATGTGCCTAATGTTCAACCTAAGCCTCCTTATAATATTAATGAACAATTATCCAATACTACAGCTAGAATTTCCCTTTTGGACCTGTTAAGATCTTCTCCTACCCATAGGGATGAATTAATGCTCACATTAAGCCAAATGATGGTACCACAAAATATTCAACTTGAAGCCATGTCCAATACTATCATAACTCGAGAAGTCGATTGTATTGACTTTCGAGATAGAGATATCCCACAACATAGTTTACATAAGGATAACCCCTTATATATTACGACCCTAATTGGAGATGTAGCAGTTAAACGAGTCTTGATTGATAATGGTTCATCTTTAAACATATGCACTTTTGACTTCTACCAACGATTTGGGTTTAGAAGTGACGAAATGAAAAGAACTGATATGATTATAAAAGCCTTCAATGACGAGACACAAGAAACATGTGGAGTCATTACTATACCCTTGCAAGTTGGTCCTAGAACCCTAGATACGACCGTGTTTATTGTACATTGCCCTGCATCATACAATATACTTTTGGGTCACCCTTGGATCAACGCGATGCGAGCGGTTCCATCCACTTTACATCAGTGTGTTAAATTCGAATTTAAAAACCAGTTGGTTACCATTCATGGTGATCCTAGACCCTTTGATATGTGTGCTTTGGCAGAACCTGTTGGAGTTCAATTTTGCCCTGCCCTGTCATCCACACATCCTAATTCTCATCATCCACCCAAACGTGTGAAACACACACCCATAACATCATCTACTCTTTCAACTACACCTATACATATAGCTCAACCATCTTCTGAACAAACCACATTAGGACCTCGAAAAGATCCCAAAATTACAACCAATGCTTCCTGTTTTACTCCTATATCTTCCATACCTATAGACTCACCCATCAATATCCCTATAACATCTACATCCACTACAGGCATCCTTTCCACATCCGACGATGTAGGAAATGTTCCTTCTACCTCTTATGCTCTCACTGATGAGCTCTTACCCGATTTATCTAAAATTCTTATATCAGAAGAAACCAACACTGCCATGCAAACTTCCCTTCTTTTAAATAAACTCCCACCCTCTCCTCGTACCTTGGGCCTCCCACAACCTATGGGAAGTATCTACCAAGTCGGGAGTTGTGCTTTTATTTATAAGGGATATGATTGGGGAAGAATACCCAGAAACATTAAGACACATTGTGATGGATATGCTAGATGCTATTTTGCTAATGAGTATATTAAAGCTAAGCCCATAATGCTTAAACTGGGATATAAAGGGAAAGGTTTGGGACCTTTCCAAAATGGTATGAAAGAACCTTTTGAGGTAGAACCGTGGCCTACCCGCTGTGGTGTGGGCCTATTTTCTAGTAAAGGTCAGCCCTTCCCATTTGAGGATGATGACCATCTTGTATGTTACCAAGATTATCTGGATAAACAAGATTCTTTGCGTGCAAAGAATAATTCCTTTACCTGCAATATGCTATCCATAGCTTACCCTGAAATGATTGCCGAATCCGATGATGAGTTGGAGGGAGATATCTTTCATGATGTTTCCATTGAGGAATTGTTATATAATGAATTTTATTTTGATGGCTCTATACCGAGTATAGCCCAACTTGAAGCTACGACTCCTCAAGATGAATTATCCAAGTTAACCTTGGAAGAATTACAAGAATTGGGTGTTTCACCCACCCCACCTAATTTTGAGAGAGATTTACATATGGAAGTTGAAAACGTTATAAAAATTAACATTGGAACCGAACATAACCCTCACATAATCAATATTGGATCAGAATTAAGTCAAGAAAAACAAGATAAATACATTTCATTTCTTAAAGACTATGAAGATGTCTTTGCTTGGACATATGAAGACATGCCAGGTTTGGACCCTTCCGTAGTTATGCATCATCTAGTAGTCCATCCAGATGCTAAACCTGTTAAACAAAAACTTAGAAAAATGCATCCTAAAGTGGCCTTACTAGTCAAAGGAGAACTAGAAAAACTCTTGAAAGTCATTTTTATACAAGCCATTGATTATGCTGAATGGATCTCAAATGTAGTTCCAAGTAACTAAGAAAGAAGCCACTAAAGTTAGGGTTTGTACAGACTTCAGAGATATTAATGTTGCATGCCCTAAAGATGATTTTCCTCTTCCCAACATGGATCAGATCATTGACTTTACTGTTGGAAGTGGAATGATATCCCTAATGGATGGATTTTCTGGTTATAATCAGATCAGGATAGCTCCTGAAGACCAGGCTAAAACAACCTTTATTACCCCTTGGGGAACCTTTTGTTGGAAAGTGATGCCATTTGGCTTAAAGAATGCAGGTGCAACCTATCAACGAGCTATGACTTATATCTTTCACGATATGATGCATGATATCCTACATGATTATGTAGATGATATTATAGCTCGTTCTATCAAAGAAGATGATCATTTAAATGACTTGAGAAAAGTATTTGATCGGTTAAGGGAATATCTTATCCGACTAAATCCAGCCAAATGCATATTCGGAGTTAAGTCCGATAAATTATTAGGGGTTATAGTCTCTTTACGTGGCATTGAAATTGACCCTCTCAAGATCGCGGCTATCACAGATATGCCCGCACCCACCAATATATCAGAATTACGAAGTTTACAAGGTAAGCTTCAAGCTATTCGCCGCTTCATCGATAAGTTGGCGGACAAAACTGGACCCTTTCTTAAGCTTCTTAAGAAAGATGTCTCTTTTCATTGGGACGAAGAATGCCAAGAAGCATTTGAACTCCTTAAGCAATATCTCCTTAAACCACCAGTGCTTTCCCCACCTAGATCTGATCGTCCATTTATCTTGTACATTTTTGCTTTCGATTCTGCCTTAGGAGCTATGTTAGCTCAGCTTGACGATGAGAAGAAAGAACGTGCTAATTATTACATCAGTAGAACCTTAATCAGTTATGAAACTCGCTATACCATATTAGAGAAATTATGTCTAGCAGTCATATTTTCTACACAGAAACTACGACATTATATGCTCAGTCAAAAAACGTATGTTATTGCCAAATTCGACCCTTTGCGATATCTCATGAGTCGACCGTATTTATCTGGTCGCACAGCCAAGTGGGTTCTTGCGCTAAGCGAATTTGAACTCACATTCATAGGACAGAAGTCTGTTAAGGGTCAAATCATAGCAGATCAATTAGCTGTTGCACCCTTAGAATCTACTCATCCCCTCATCATTGAGTTTCCTGATGAATGCCTTAAACTAGAGGCAGACCATTCAGAGCAATGGTCCCTATACTTTGATGGAGCCCGATGCATGAGTGGGGCTAGTGCGGGTATTATTTTAATATCTCCATAGAAACATCTTATACCTCTGTCCTTTAAATTAACATTTGCTTGCACCAATAACATTGCTGAATATGAAGCTCTTATCCTTGGATTACGAGCTGCCTTGGCAATGAAAATTAAAAATTTATTGGTTTTCGATGACTCTCAACTTGTCATAAATCAAATCAATGATGTTTATCAGACCAGAGATGATAAATTACGCCCATATAAAGCATATGTTTTGCAATTATTATCCTTGTTTGATCAAGTTACTTTGGAAGCTATTCCTCGAACTAGCAATCGTGCGGCTGACGCTATGGCTGCAACTGCATCTCTTTTACCCTTGGAGTTAGACGATGAATATGCTACCATCATTATTCATCGACTCCAGGAACCCGCTTCAAGCAAATCATGCTTAGAACCTTTGGATGTGTTTCTCATCAACGAAACAACTCCTGAACCATGGTACACTGATATATTTAATTTTCTACAGAAAGGAACCCTCCCTGATGGTTGTACTAGCAACCAACGTAGGTTATTACGTAGACAAGCAAGTCGCTTCGTGATTATTGGTAATACCTTGTATAGAAGATCTTTTGAAGGCATCTTACTATGATGTTTGAATCTAGAAGAATCTAGATCAGCTTTGAATGAAGCCCACAATGGATCTTGTGGGGGACATTTTAGTGGTAGCGCCATTGCTAAGAAACTCCTTCGGATAGGATATTTTTGGCCTACCATGGAAAATGATGCACATAATTATGTGCGACATTGCGACAAGTGCCGAAACACGCTGACCTTGTCCATGCGCTTGCACAAGAACTGCAGGCTATTTCATCTCCTTGGCCCTTTTCAAAATGGGGCTTAGACATCATTGGAAAAATCAACCCTGTGTCATCCGATGGACACAAATTCATCATAACTGCCACTGAGTATTTCACGAAGTGGGTTGAAGCTATGCCATTAGCTTCTTGCACTGGAACACAAGTTTCCAAGTTTATTTTTAATCAAATTATTTGTAGGTTTGGAATTCCTGCAAATCTCATTTCAGATAATGGAACTTGTTTCAAAAATAAAGATGTTAAAAAATTATGTCAAAAATATAAAATTCAACATCGTTGGTCCACTCCCTATTATCCTCAGGGTAATGGCCAAGCAGAAGCATCTAATAAAACCTTAATCAAAATTCTCAAAAAATTGGTCAATAAATCCGGTCGAGATTGGCACATTCAATTATATCCTGCTTTGTGGGCCTATCGAACTAGTGTTCGAACCCCCACTGGAACTTCACCTTTTGTCTTGGTTTATGGTGCTGAAGCCATTTTTCCCTTTGAATTAGAAGTTCCTTCTTTAGCTCTACTACTTCAAGATATTGAAGTAGGGGATGAATATCGTGCTGGTAGATTTAGTCAGCTAGAACTCTTAGATGAAAAGTGCATCAATGCTTTGGAGCATCTTCGTGCCTACCAAAACAAGCTTAAGCGAGCATACCTTAAGAAAGTTCATCATCGATCCTTTGAGATCGGTGACCTTGTCTTAAAAGAAAATAAAAAAAATACTAATGCAACTAAAAACCTTAAAGGTAAATTTGAGCCCAACTGGCTTGGACCATATGTCATCATTGCTAAATTTGGATCGGGAGCATACAAATTATCTACCTTAGATGGTAAAGAACTTAAAGAACCTATGAACATTATGCATCTCAAACGCTACTATGCATAAAATTTGGTCATTTCATCATTGTATATATTGTTATTTTGCATATTGTTTCATTTTAGTCACTTATATAAAACATTTCAAAAACAATCACCTTATTCTTTCAATTCATAACTTAAAATCAAAAACATCAAAATCATCAAAATCTTCAAAAACATCTTTTATTTTTGTACCTATCAAATTGTGCAGTATTGCAGTTATATTTTCAGTTATTTTGGATAAATTAGCATTTATTGGGAATCCCGCACTTTCACATTCACATGAATAAATATCTTGATTTTATTTTGGTATGATTATTAATCTCTCTTATATCAAAGTCCACATTGGCATTAAATAAAGTTTTGAGCATAGAGAATTGATCTTGTTATTTACTTGAACTAAGTATATCTTTTCACATTAAAATGATTTCATTGCAAATTCGATATGATGCTACATAGTAGAAATGGTTTCCTGAGCGAAAAGTTTCCCCTGCTATCCTATCATGCACATGGTCTAGAATCTTTGAGAATTGACAAAAGGACAAGCTCACCCCTACCCAGAATAAAAATCCCTTGCTCTACAGACTAATCCGAGCAAGTATCCCTAGCATAGGAAGAAAAGAAAAGTTCAAGAAAAAGAGAAAAAGAAAAATGTTATTTTGTATCATCACAACAATATTTCAGCATTATCTCAAATATCAAGCAAAAATACAAAAGTACAAAAAAGAAAAGAAAAAAAGAAGCAAAAGAGAAACGCAAAAGCAAAATGCAATAAAATCCTTTCCCTACCCCTTGAAAAGAAAAGAAGGGTGAATGAGCTTGAATCCCTGGAATTCTCAATTATTCGAAAACTGTGAGGTAAGCCCCATAACAGGTGGTTTGTGCCCAACCCACTTGGCCTTGGGTAATTCCTAGCGTGGTGATATGTCTGTCACATTAGCGACCTTCTTTTGTACAGACCTATGTCAACTTATGGATTAGCTAGCTCTTGATAACCTAACTTACATAGTAGTCTGGTACGGTTACATGCATATAAATCATGGTCAACGAACATTCATTTGGTTAAGGCAAATTACTTGTATCAAATTATCTTGCTCAAAATTGGTGAATGAACAATACAATCGCACACACATTTGTATTTGAGAGATTTTGTATCATTATGATAAATCAAGATCGGTAATGAACTCACATTTGCACATGAGGATCCCTTATAAATCTACATTTGTCTTTGAGATAATTTAAAATGTTTATGTAATTCTTTTCGGAATAATTTTATTCTTTTATTTCAGAATTTTTGTTTTGTATAAAAGCAATTACATACATCTTTTCACAAAATCACAAAAATGATTTCAAACAAAATTTTCATATTATTATTTTTCTGTTTATCAAAAGTCAAAAATCAATCTTGCAATAAAACCAAAATATCTATTTTCTTCTTTGGATTTCGCGATGATGGTATAAGTCTATACCTATAATTCTATGCCTAGCGCAAACCATTGTTCTAATTTTATTTTCCATTTATTTCAAAAACAAATGCATAAAAAGCATATGACTTGCATCATTATGTTACACAATCATGCTTTAAAACAAACGAACGAACACTTATTCTATTTCATGTCATTATGTCAACATTCAATTTTGCAACCATGGTATAATTTCTAAGGAATTGTTCAAAATTTTATCACACTTAGGAATTTATGCCTAGCAAAATCATATTTCTTTTAGTATCTCATGCATACTATTTTTATGAAAATCTGAAAACAAATCATCAAACCATCATTATCTCCATCATCACAACACAAAGTCTTAAGACAGTCTCTTAAGCACTCTTTTACTTTTTAGCAATATTTCTATACTTGGGATTAGCTTGACGACCGAGTGAGCGGCGACTCCATGAAATGGTCTATAACAACGACAATGTCCTTTGAAATTATTGTTAGAAGTCTCTTTTTATTTTTCATCAAATCACATCACAAACAACCAATTGTTTACATCAGATTATTTCATTTAAATTTTACAGCATGACATCAAATTATAATATTTCCAAACCACATAATTACATGAATCATCAATCAAACAAGCAAACAATTCAAACATTGAAGCATCATAAAAACATATGAACAAGTCATATCAAAAAGATCATATATATATCACAAAAATTATATACATCATATCAAAACTGGATTGGTATGCCACAATCTATACCCTGGCATACTCAATCCTCTCAAAAATCTATACAATATCTATACAGTCTATAGCCACCTAGCCTCGAGAAGCCCTCGAGCTCTCAGCCTCATCTCCTCCCCCGCCCTGACGTGGAGGAGGTGGTCCCATAGAGGTCCAGGCTGTATCTCGGGTCCTCGTCATCGATCGTGAGGATGTCCTCGACGATCCCATCATGATCGGCTCTGCAATAGGGGCTGGCAGTGGTACCCTCTGGTTCTCTGGAACCATGTGATAGTATAGCCCCTGGTAGAATGCGGTCTGAGCAATAGACCATGCCAGATCCCGAGTGCTCGCTCCTCCACCCGAGCTCTGAGCCGTGTAGCCTCATCCTGCAATGTCTGCACCTGAGCCCGGAGGTGGGCAACCTCAGCCCGGAGAGCCATCGTCTCGCTGCTCTCTCCCACCTCGACACCCTTGCCCTTATCGGGCGATGGTGGTCTCTCCCTCTACTGAGGAGGCAGTCCCTCCTCCCTCCTCCTTAGCTACTATGGTATCTAGGGAGCCCGTGCCATCCTCTGGCATCTCTCCTATGGAGACCGTCACTGCTCTCTCCCCCCATGACCCCGCGCTGCCTCAATAGCAGCCTGTCATCGCCTCCCCATCTGGCGCACCATGGCATGCACTGGACCCTACACCCTCATCATCCGAGGAGGGTGGATGCCTACGTACCAGGCATCATAGCCATCTGCAACCCCGGCATCATCACCATCCACTGGCTGGATGGGGGCATCATCCACATCCTGACTCTAAAATCATTGCATATCTGGAGCCCCGCTCAATGTAGTACTATCTCGAATAGTTCAAGAGTACTCGTAATCCCTGAGAGAAGGGATCCCCTACTGTAGACCGAACTATCGTAGTACTCGATCATAGCGGTGGAGCTCTACCTCTCCCCGCTCCATCCTCAGCCAGCAGACTCGCCTGATGTGAGCCAGCTCTTGCCCATCCTCTGCCCACCTAGGGTGCTCTCGCCATGGCCTCCAGGTGATCTGGTCTAGGATGAGGTCATCTAGCAACCTCCGTGACATCGATAGATCTATCCACCGTTGTGACCCCCTCTATAGCCACCAATAGAAAACCTGGGGCCTCTCCCGGTCAACCCCTATCAATGGGAGCCCTATCGGCCTCCGCACCGCAATGTGCTCCTAGCACCAAACTTGTAGTAGCGATGTCAAGACCAGACATCGACCTCCCTTGTATACGACCCCATGCAGGATCCTATACAAGCGGCAAAGTACAAAGCTGCCCCATGCAAATCTATACCCATGGTCTCTCATGTCGTAGACTATGTCTGAGAGCACCCACGGTAGTCTGCACCCGCTCTGGTGGCACAACAGTAAGCCACCGACCACTCCTACCAAAACCTGAGTCAGCCTAGATGCCCCAGGCATCTACCGTAGAGACTCGATGTTCACCCCGCCCTTCTCCAGGGTGAAGCTCGGGTCTCTAGTCAGCCTCATCATCGCCTGGCCTTGATTGGCCGTAGGCGTCATCAACCGTCCCTGTATGGGGATCCTCATGATCCTCCATACGTCCTCTAGAGTGGGAGCCATCTCCCCTATCGATAACCAAAAGTAGGATGACCCCGGATACCACCTCTCTGCTAGGGCTGTCAGTAGCCCCATGTCAGTCGGTACTTGTGGCATCTCTACCACATGCTGTAGACCGACCTGTGCTAGTCGGTCACGCTCTGCCTGGTCGAGCATGGCTATGTCATCTCTTAGTCCACCGTATTTCCATTCTCGGCTCTTTAGTAACCCTTTCTACAAAACAAACAATAAAACAACAAAAATCATTAATAAATCAATCATTAAAATCAAATTAAACACATTTTAAAATCAAGTTAAAGATGATATCGTCCACCATTGGATGATATCATCCCAAATTGGGCAAAATCATCCTTTGTGAGGATGAAATCGTCTCCGATTTCGCAACTTGGGGATCGCCCCTTGTTGGACGAGATCGCCCCTAATTCGTCGATTTTGCCCTCAGATGAAATCGACGATTTCGGCAAAATCGGGACGATTTCGTCCCGACGTCGTCGACGGCCTAAAAATGGCCGTGATGCCCCAAACAATCAAATTTAAATCCAAAAACTTGCACAAAGTTAAATCAAACCTAATCTACTAGGATTAGATCCTTACCCGTAGCCCATGCTGGACCTCTGTCGCTCTATGCGCTGTCTCCACCATTTTTCTCTCTATAGAGCTCTGGAATAGTAAAAATGAATTAGGGTTTTACCCTATTTTCTTAATTTTATTTAAAACATCAACATTTTAATTTTTTGCTTTTTCGTGTTTTTACCTCAAACGTTCGATTTGGGTAAAAACACGGAGGGGGCACCATAGTCAGCATTCGTACGATTCGACCAAGAATCGTCATCTAAAAAATTGAGTATATTTTTGCTTTCTCGTAAAACGGGAAAAACTCGTCTTTAACGCATTTTCTTCGAAAAATTCGCTAAAGAGGGGGCAAAATGTAGCACCCTAAAATTGGCATGGTTAAACCTTAGTAAAAAGATAAAAGATAAAAATTTGAATTTTAACCCCAAACTGCCCGTTAAACCGCTTGTTACCCGCTTTCCCCATTTTCCATGCCATTTTTAGGATTTGTTTTGACCGTTGGACGATATCGTCGCAGATTAGACGAAATCATCCTCGATCTGACGAATTCGTCTGGAACAGAACGTCCAGACGATTTCGTCCCAAAACCAAATTTTCATAATTAGCTTCTGTTTCAACAGCCTCTCCAACTTGGGCAGAAACGCGTCTGCGTAGTTGGAGATTTCCCTGTTGGAGATCTCCTAGATTGGGATGATCCCCAACCTCCTAACCTCTTCCTAATCCTATATAAACTAGGATTTTTCTAGTTTATCCCCCTGAACCCCCTAAACCCCTTAGCTGATGGATTTCCCTGTAGATTTAGTTCCTTATTCCCTCGCACTACTGTTTGTATTCTGTATTTTGCATTTTCTTGCAGGAACTCTACTATTTTTCAGTCGAAGCTAGCTCGGATCATCGTGGACGATCTCGGATGATTACGGATGATTTTGTCGAGGAGCGCAGACGATCTCGTACGATTGGAGGTGATCCTGACTATAGTCCAGATTGGGGGCAATCAGAGTCTAGAGTTTGCATTTCCTTAGCTTTCTCTGCATTTTTCCTATTGTATTTCTGCACTTCTCTTAAATTATTATGTTTATGCATCTTGGAGTTCACCTCATTTAGTATAACTGCATGATAAAATTAAAATAAGTTATTAAATCTACTGCATTTTATTATTTTTTATTGGAATCCATTATTTAGGCATATTTGTTGTTATTTCTACCATTCTCCTTTGCTTCTACAGTTGCATATTTGGTATTTTGTATCTATTTTTGTGATTGTAGGTTTCTAACGAATTCGTCTGATGAATTCGTCAGATTTTAGATGATTCTATCTGATTTCAGATGACCTTCTATGATTTGAGATGATCCTGTGAAATATCAGATGATTACGTACGAATTGAGGTGATCTGAACTGCTACAAGACTCAGAATCTTCATCAAACATCCGGAATCAGGTATGATACATTCTAGCTAGCATATTCTCTATTATTAGCATTCATTCCTATTTTTTGTATTCATTTAAATCAGCATTGGCATATAGAATAGTTTAGATTCATCTTGGCCAAACCTAGGAGTTGAATGATCGAGTATAAAAATGAACACATCAAACTCACTGTCAACCTAGGCGTGGAAACTGCCATTCAAAAGTTTCCTGGTGAACCCACCATCCATCAAAAATTCACCCTTATACCCCTCCCCCGAGAGGCGGGACCTTCAAAGGGCCTCTCAGTCCGAGGTATTGTCCCATCCTTTTCACATCCCCCTTCCGGGCGTGGATCCTATAGCCTGAAGGTAAGGATGCAAAAAATTTGGAGCGATACAAGACTCAATATGCTTCATACTCACAAACACTCAATCACTTTCAGCGTCTTTCTCAAATCAATCTATAATATAGAACAATTTGTTTCACATAATTAGAACTATCACTTCAACACTTCCACTTGACTAGGCTTAATCCACTTCACTTAATCA
Organism: Wollemia nobilis; assembly: GCA_028583015.1. NCBI lineage: Eukaryota > Viridiplantae > Streptophyta > Pinopsida > Araucariales > Araucariaceae > Wollemia > Wollemia nobilis. Next base: position 5,400,009 of record JAQPPZ010016822.1, read on the forward strand.
ATCACTCAACAAAACATTCCTTGCTTACAAACCCTAGTACAAGTATATGAAAACTTAATAATTTCCAACAATACTTATAAAGCAATCATTTTCTCTCCAACTTAGCATTCACAACATTCAACAATCACTCACAAGAAAGATGTGCCCATACCTTTTTGTTTGATGAAGAAATTATCTCAAGACCTGTCTTAAACACAAATTTCTTCTTTGCAAATTCAATGGTTAGATGACAAAAATACTTCTCCAAAATATTTCTCAATACAAAAACAATAGCACTCAAATACACCTTATTGCTCCATATTTGAAATTAGCAATCATCAAATCATACATAAAAATAATTACTCAATTACACCTTATAATCTCCAACTTTAATTAACAACCTCCAAAAATCAAACCCTCAAAAATAATGGAGCCTATCCTTTTATCTCCCTCAAATGCTCAAAAACACCAATTTAATAATGTAAACATTTATTTTATAATGCTCCGAAATTTATTTAAATCCAACCTTAGCAAATTTCAGCTATCACATGCAACCGTAGAAAATCGAGCGCATACCTCATAAATTCCACGCAAAAGGGCCTCAATAGGCTTTGACCTCGAGACCACTCCCTAGTCGAGCGCCTTAGTGAGGAGCTAGCCCACCATGTGGGCTACATGCCTCAATAAAAAGGAAAAGGCTTACACCTTTCCTTTGTATTTATCCCAACGTGTGGTGCTTCAAAATGAAACACTTCCCGCCTTGCAAAAATTCAACCCATGGGACTTGATCCCTACACCTCACACGAGCAATGATTTGGAGCCTCCCTCACTGCCAACTGCGCTACCGAGCACTTTGGGGTAGAAACCAACACCCCCTTCCCTTTGTCTTTTTCCTCGCACACCTTCCAAAAAGAACATGATCTCACTTTATACCATGTGCACAAAAAATCTCAACAAAATCATAGATCATGGATAATGTTTTTAAAGCCTTGGGGCTTCCCTACTTTATATGCATTGGAAAGAGTCTTCAACAACGTCGACAAGAATAATTCAAAAATTTGAATTATTAATTTTATAACCTTTATAACCCTAGCTTTAGGGTTAGGTTAATTAAATTAAAAATTAACTTATAATTAAATCATAATTAATTTATATTTAATTTAAAAACTTAAAAAGTTAATTAACCCAGGTGTTGTAGGTGAGTTGGAGAGGAGAGGGCAATCCTCCAAGGGAGGTCCCAGGTTCAAATCTCCACCCTACCAAAAAGCTGAATTGGGTATCCAAAATCCAATTGATAATGTTGGTGCGGGCAGGGTCGGGTGCGACCCCGGGTGACTTTGATGGTGTAGAATCCCCTGTTCGTGGTCTCTTAGACCAAGGCGGCTCCGCAAGGGGTTTTTTGCTTAAAAAAAAAGTTAGTTAAATTATAATAAAACTATTATAATTAATTTATATAAATTAACTCTTTGCACTTTTAATATTATAGTAAAATATTATAATATTATTTTTCTTGGGTCTTGTTATAGCTCTTTAGACTTCATCTGACCACTTGGAACAAGATTTCCGTTTGCACTGATTGCGAAACCTAAAACTGATGCTGCCCATTGATACTGCCACTAATTGGTGTTGAAAGCTTGACATCAATGACAACAAAACTTGCTCAAATTTCCAACACTCGTGGTGTTTGCAAGATGAATTCATTAACTTTAATTGAGCCTCTATTACACATGGAGACCACACATGCTAAACCTCCTTGCACAAAAAGGTCTATTACATCTTCTTGAAGAGAAACAACCTATTTTCACAAAAGAATATGAGATCTTTGTTCAAAATGGAAAAATGGATGAAGCAAGGGGCTTAATTAACACACATGTCAATGAGAGTCTTTGGTTTCACTTAGATGGTTGTATAACTCCTTTTTAGTGTTGGGAAAAATTAGAGAAGTTATTTGGTAAAGTTGATCACATAAGGTCTATGCAACTTGATGTGGAACTTACAACTTTGTCTCCTGATGATTTCCCCACCATTGTTGACTATCTCACAAAATTCAAAGAGCTCTTGACATAGTTGAAGGGAAGTGGTAAAACTAAAACTGAAGAGGAATGTGTGTATCTCATTTTGGAAATTTTAAGGGGGCCATTTCAAAATTTTACCTCCACATTTCTCTCCACCATGGATGCTCTTTGTGTAAACTTCAAATTCCCCATTTTAGAAGAGTTTTGTGAGACTTACTTGGGAAGAAATAAAACTTTTCACTCTTGAGTCTCCCACATCTTCATCTAAGGCTTTAGTAGCATCCAATTCTAAAGGGAAAGACAAGCCCAAACCTAAGCCTAAAACCACTTCATATCCTTCACCATCAAGTCCTAAACAAAAAGAATCCAAATCTAAACCTAAATAGTCTTCCAATAAAAAGGATAAGTCTAATGTCACTTGTACCTATTATGGGAAAAATGGTCATTCAATGACCAAATGTTGGAAGAAGTTGCACAACTTAGAGGATGCCATGAAGAAACACAAAATTAATGTTCCCACAGAACATGGTAAGGCTTTAATATCCAAATAATATCTTCTGAGTCTTGTTCAGATAATTGGGTTTTGGATTCTAGTATTTCACACCACATGACTTCTTCTAAGGAGTCTTTTACATCTCTTTGTTCGAGTTCAACCTCTAGAATTGAAGTTGGAGACTCATATTTCATTCTTGTCAAAGAGAAAGGTGATATTTTGTTAGATGGTGGTTGCATCAATGATGTTCTCAAACATTACTTCTCAAACATTACCATCAATATTCTTTCTATCTATCCAATTTGTAACTATGGTATGGGAAAGACTATTTTTTCACACCATAAGGAGATGAAACTAGAAGTTTTTTGGAACCATATTCATTGATTGCGTAGGGATTTGTTGATCATAGAGTTATACTATATCATTTTGAGGGTTTTGATGATACTTCTTCAGGTACATGCTTAGTTGCTCATGCAGATTTTGAGAGCAAACTTTGGCATGAGAGATTTGGACATATCAATTACAGGTATTTGAGGGAGTTGAGCAATCAAGATATGGTTGTTGGTTTGCCTAAGTTTTCATGTCTTGATGGTGTTTGTCCTGGTTGTGCACTTGGGAAACAACACCAAGACCTATTTTCCAAAGGTAAGTCACATAGAGCATCTTCACCCTTGGAGATTGTACATAGTGATTTAATGGTCTTCCCACATACCTCTTTCAAAAGGAGCTAAATATGAATTGACATTCATAGATGATTTCTCAAGGCATACTTGGGTATATTTTCTCAAGTACAAGAGTGATGTTTACTCTCACTTCAAAGTATTTAAGGCTTTGGTTTAGAATTAGGCTTCTTTTTGCATTAAAAATCTTCGCATAGATAATGGGGGGAGTATTTCAACAAAGGATTTTTAGACTTCCTTGTAGCACATGGTATTGTTCATCAGAATTATTTCCCTCACACACCATAGTATAATGGTGTGGCATAAATAAATAACCTAACCTCAAAAGATATGGCTAACTGCATGATGCACTTTAGGTATATTCCACCTATATTTTGGGTTGAAGCAATTAACTGTGCGAATTACATTTAGAATTGCACACCCCACAGGGCACTTGAGTATATGACTTCAGAGGAGGCTTGTTTTCGAACTAAGCCTGATATCACATTTTTTAGAGTTTTTAGGAGCCATGCTTGGGCCAATATTCCAAAGAATAAATAAAAGGATTTTTATAGGAAGAGAAAGCAACTCATTTTTATTGGCTATTGTGAGGAAATGAGGACTTATTGACTTCTTGATCCTGATACACATGATGTTTTTTTAACACATGTTCAGTTTGATGAACATCTTCTTTCTCATGATTCTTCTATTCCTACTTCACCTTCTTCTTAGTCTTCTTCTTCACTATATAATCCTTATTATCCTTCCATTTTTGATCAAACTGAGGAACATATTGATGAAGAACCTACTGTTGAGGATCCTACACCAACTGTCACCATGCCTAGATGGGCACATACCATAGTTGAGGAGGCAACACCTTTCATTCAAGATCTTCCACCTTCCAAACATGCTTATGCACATTCTATAGGTACTGGTCTTGTTTTTCAATCATTTTTAAGTGATCCATAATCTTTTCATAGGCTCATGGGATACAGGAGTGGGATGATGCTATGGTAGTTGAGTATTCTTCTTTTATGAAGAATCACACTTGGGATATTTTTCCTCTTTCTAAGGAAAGAAATTTGGTTCGTTGTAAGTGGATTTATTGAATCAAATATGTAGTATATGGGTCCATTAATAAGCATAAAGCACATCTTGTGGCTAAGGTATTTTTACAGGTTGAGGATATTGATTACTCTAAGACCTTTGCTCCTATTGCCAAGATGGATTTAGTTCAACTTGTACTTGCACTTGCTACATCACAAGGATGGTATGTTTATCAGATGGATGTGAAGAGTGTGTTCTTGCATGGAGATTTGTAGGAAGAGATTTATATGGAGCAGTTCATTGGTTTTATTTAGGATTCTTCTCTTGTTTATTGACTGTGAATATCACTCTATGGTCTCAAATAGGATCCTCGAGATTGGTATGAGAATATGGATTCCTTCCTTCTTTATTGGATTTGTTTGATGTCATTGCAATCCTACAATTTATATTTGATGATATGGAGAGAACATCACCATAATTTTTCTTTATGTTGATGATTTACTTCTCACCTATATCTCCACTATTCACATTCAGACTGTTCAAAATTCTCTCTCTAAGAGATTTGGTATGGCAGATATAGGACTGGCTCATTACTTTCTTGGGTTATAGGTCACTCAAACAGATTCAAGGATTTTATTATGTTAGTAGAAGTATACATTGGATCTACTACAATAATTTAGGATGGTTTATTGCAAGCCATCACCTACATCATTCCAATCAGGGCTTACTTTGACTTCCTCTTGTGTATCACCTCTTTGTGATGCCACTTTGTATAGACATCTAGTGGGGAGTCTTATGTATCTTACCCATACTCACCCTAATATTTCATATGTTGTTGGGTTGGTCTCTCATTTTGTACATGTCCCTTATATTCATTGGTAAGCAGCCAAGAGGATTCTTCGATATCTACGAGGCACTAATCACTTTGGTTTATTCTATGCCAGAGGTTCTACAGAGCTGGTAGGATACACTGATTTATATAGGGCAAGTTTAGTTGATGACAAATGTTCCACCTTAGGCTATGCTTTTTGTCTTGGTTCTTATCCAATTGCTTGGTCATAAAAGAAGAAGCCTATTGCATTATCATCTACGGAGGTAGAATATAAGGCAGCTATCACAACCATTCAGGAGGCTCTTTAGCTTTGTTAGTTATTGGTAGAGTTTGGTTTCTCCTAGGATCAACCTATTGTACTTTGGTGTGATTGTTGGAAATATGAGCAAGATTTGTTGTCATTGATGTCAAAAGTCAGTTTCAGTGAGCAGTGCAAGAGGAAGGATTTCAAGAGTCAGTTTCAGAAATAAGAAGGTGATCAGATAAGGTCTACAGGAGAAGTTAGAAGGCCCAAGAAAAATAATATTATAATATTAAAGGTCTAATGGAAAGACCTAAAGTAATTAAATTAATTATAATAATTTCATTATAAATTAATTTGTAATTTAATTTAATTAACCCTATGGTTATTAAATTAATTATAAGTTAATTATAATAATTTTATTATTAATTAAATTATAATATAATTTAATTTACCCTAAAGTTAGGGTTGCAAGGCAAAAATAAATGCGTCGACGTCATGAATAAAATCCCTCCATCGACGTCTAATATTGTGGTGGCATAATGGTATAAATACCATATGCCTTAGTGGCAAAAAACTTACCTTCGTTCGAATTACTCTAAGCCTACGATTTATGTGATCTTCGTGCGAGGAAGAAGACAAAATTTTTTTGTCTTGTGTGCGCCAGCGAAAGGAATAAGGTTGGTGAGGCTCTAAGCCTCATATCCATCCGATGGGTTGGCCTGGTGGCAAGCGGTTGTGACTTAGGGCTTTGGCAAGTGGGAGGACCCACGATCGAATCTCGGTGGCAATTTTGGTGAGATTTTTGTTTGGGCGCCAAAGGAAGCAGCGCACTATTTTTGGTTTAGGCACCAAGAGGGAAGGATATAGAGCACGTGGTGCTCTTTGCTCCCAAGGTGAGCGCCTAGCTCACGTGGTGGTTGGAGCCATGGCTAGGGCGCTGGTGGAAGCGCAACGTGGGTTCGATTCCCACCAAGGGCAAAAGGTATTTAAATTTTTCAAATTTAATTTTTGTCCTAAGGTTGTTTGGCATAAGGTTTTTAGGGAGATATAAGGTTTGTGAAAGTTGATTTTTATATTGTGATTTTTGGTGATTAGAATATTGAATGGAGTGATAAGGCATTAGATGGTTTTGAATGTTATTTCAAAATAAAGTTTTATTTTGTTTAATATTTGAAAGGAGTAATAAGGTTAATTGAGTTCTCATGTTGTGTATGGTGAAAATAATTTGTGAGGAAATTATTGATTAAAATTTTGAGAAGGTTTTTGCTACCTAACCCTTAAAATTGGCAAAGAGAGTAATTGTGATTGAGACAGGTTTTTAAGGGCACTTCTTCATCAAACAAAAAGGTATGGGCACATCTTCCTTGTGAGTGATTGTTGGATGTTGTGAATGCTAAGTTGGAGTGAAAAGGGTTGTTTGATAAGCATTGTTGAGTTTGATTGTTAAAGGTTTTTCTGAGTGAAAGTTGATGATAAAAACCTTGTTTGATAAGCATTGTTGGAAATATTGAAGTAAAGCTTTCATATGCTTGAACTAGGGTTTGTGCAAGATCATGAGTATCATTGTTATGTGAAGTTGAGAACTATCTTGAACTAGGGTTTGTGTAAGATCATGAGTATCATTGTTATGTGAGATTGTTTGATAAGCATTGTTGACTAAGTTTTCATTAAGTGATTGATTGAGTGAAGTAAGCTTTTGTGAGAGCTTACAATACAGATTTTAGGTAAGTCTTGGTGAAGACTTGTTGAGCAGATTGGACAAGTTCTAGAGAGGACTTGTGGATAGATTAGAGGTAGAGTTTGGTACAAATTTGAGGACAGGTTTGTGCTAGATCAAAAATAGAGATTGAGCAAATTTGTGCTAGATTGAAGGACTATGTTTAGTGCAGATCAGAGATAGATATTGAGCAGATTTGTGCTAGATCGAAGGATTGTGTTTAGTGTAGATCAGAGATAGATATTGAGTAGATTTGTGCTAGATCGAAGGACTGTGTTTAGTGCAGATCAGAGATAGATATTGAGAAGATTTGTGCTAGACCGAAGGATTATGTTTAGTGCAGATCAGAGATAGATAGATTGAGCAAATTTATGCTAGATCGAAGGACTATGTTTAGTACAGATTTGAGACTGATATTAGGGGATTGGTGTCTCCTTTGGATAGAGGTCCATAAACATTGTAATAGGGAAAGGATTCCCAAGAGAATTTATTTGAGAAAATTTTATAAGGAATATTTTCTCTATGGAGTAGCCCACATTGGGTGAACCATGTTAAATCATGTCTCTCATGTGTGTGATGCTTTGTGTGATGTTTATTACTTTAATACTATTGATGTTATCATATGGATTGAAAAGCAAAAATTTTTATCTTATACTATTCACCCCCCTCTCAATATAAGCACATGTTCTTCAATTGGTATCAGAGTGGGTCTCTCCATGAAAAGACTAACAACTTGGAGGAGGATCCATCAGAAACATACATGACTTCAAAAAATGAAGAAGAAACCATGTTTGATATAAAAGAGGAATTCTTCATTGCTCTCAAGAATTTGGAAAGGATTAGAGAGAAGAACTCAAGATTGAAGGAATAAATTCAAGAGGATGAAGAAGCAAGGATAGAACTTCTACAGAATCTCACAGAACTCAAGATAAAGGTAGAAGAGGGAAAGAAAATTGAACAGGATATGATAGATCTATTAAGAGCAAGAGAAACAGAATGTGAAATATTGGAAGTAGAAATTGTATCACTAAGACATGAAGTGGAAAAGACCAAGCCACTAAAAGATATAAAGTCAGGAAAATAGAAAGAGGAATCCAACTTTCAAGAAGCAGAGACATCAAACAGAAATGAGCTCGTCACTCATACCCCAAAAGGAAAAGACATCAGGAAAGAAGAAAGCAAAGAAGAACCATGGATGAGAGTTAATCACAAAAGGAGAAGCACTCGACCACACTCTCAAAGGCATCCAAATAGGTTACATAATTTCTTCCATGGCTATTGCTTTTCTTGTAACAAATATGGTCATAGAGTTGTACACTACATTGGTTATGTGAAAAATGATGTAAATAGAAATTTCAACTCTTTTGCACCTCTTATGAATAATGATATCATATGTTACAAATGCAATAATTTTGGGCACAAGGCTAGATGGTGCAAAATGGTACTTCCTGAGTCTAGTAAAAAGAGTACAACCTCAACAACTAGGAAAGAGAAAAAGGGAAATGAAAAGGCTAGATCAATGTTAGTTCAAACAACTCTTCATGCTCAGGATAAAGAAGAACAATGGTATCTTGATAGTGGTTGTTCTAGACATATGATAGGAGACAAAGACAAATTTCTTGTACTCAAAGAAACTAATAGAGGATCAGTAAGTTTTGGTGATAATGGATCAACAAAAATTGGTGGAAGAGGAACTTTGAGTTTAGATAATGGGAAAACAAGAACAGAAAATGTACTATATGTCAAAGGGTTAAGACACAATCTGCTAAGTGTAAGCCAACTTTGTGATCAAGGTCATATGGTTACATTTCACCCAGATAGATGTGAGATAAGAAAGTCAAAAACTAGAAAAGTCATTGCAAATGCAAGTAGAACTCCAAACAACCTCTATATGCTTAGTGAGATTAAAGGGGAAAAGTGTTTTCTATCACAAGAAGATGAGAGTTGGTTGTGGCATAGAAGAATGGGTCATTTGAATTTTGACAACATAGTCAACATAAGCAATAAATAGGCTGTCAGAGATTTACCCAAGCTAAAAAGGCCACAAAACACAATTTGTGCACCTTGTCAACATGGAAAGCAAACTAGAACAAGTTTCAAATCAAAGGGATATATGTCATCAGAACCATTAAAACTAATACATACTGATCTATGTGGTCCTACCAGAACACAAAGTATTCAAGGTGAAAGTTACTTCATATTGTTCATAGATGATTACTCCAGAATGACTTGGGTAGCTTTCCTAAAAGATAAGTCAGAAGCTTTTGATAAATTCAAGGTATTTAAAGAACGGGTCGAAAATGAAATTGGCAAAAGGATTAAGTGTTTGAGATCTGAAAGAGGAGGAGAGTTTACCTCAAATGAATTTGTAGAATTTTATGAACAACATGGAATCAAGAGAGAATACTCAACTGCAAGAACTCCTCAACAAAATGGAGTAGTTGAAAGGAAAAATAGGATTGTTGAAAATATGGCTAGAGCTATGTTAAATGAGTCCAAGATTTCAGATGGATTTTGGAGGGAAGTAGTCAACACAATAGTATATATAATCACTAGGGCACAAATAAGGGTAAACCATCACAAGACTCCATATGAGCTTTGGAAAGGAAGATCGACCACTGTAAAGCACTTCAAGGTTTTTGGAAGCAAGTGTTACATAAGATGGGAAGAGCAAAACTTGGGCAAGTTTGACCCAAGATGTGATGAGGGTATTTTTCTTGGTTATTCTACTAAGAGTAAAGCCTACAGATGCTACAACAAAAGGACACATACTATTGTAGAAAGTATAAATGTAACAATTGATGAAAAGATAGATTCAAGAGAACCGATTCAACAAATTGTGTATCAAGAAGATGGAAGTTGTCAAGAAGAGTTTCATGAGGAATCAGATGAAGAAGAGGAAGAAACACAAAGACTTCTTCCTAAGACTCCATCAAGGTATGTACAAAAACATCATCCAAAAGAACTAATCATTGGGAATCCAGATGAGAGACAGACAAGGAGAAGGATAATAACACCATCTCAACAAGCAAATTTTTCTTTATTATCTAAGATTGAGCCAAAATACTTCAATGAGGCAAGTGAAGACAAGTTCTGGATTAAGGTAATGGATGAGGAATTAGATCAGATAGAAAAAAGCAAGACTTGGGAACTTGTTCCATGACCAAAATATAAAAATGTGATTGGTACTAAGTGGGTATTCAGAAACAAGTTAAATGAAGATGGTCAGGTGGTCAGAAATAAAGCAATATTAGTGTGCAAAGGTTATGCATAGGTAGAGGGAATTGACTTTGATGAGACATTTGCTCCAGTTGCATGACTTGAAGCTATCAGAATGTTCTTAGCCTTTTCAAGTTTCAAAAACTTCAAAGTATATCATATGGATGTTAAATCAGCCTTTCTAAATGGTGTTTTAGAAGAAGAGGTCTACATTGAGTAGCCAGAAGGTTTCAACTTGATTGATAAATCAGACTATGTATGCAGATTGAAAAAGGCACTTTATGGATTAAAACAAGCTCCTAGAGCTTGGTATTCAAGATTGGATAAGTACCTACAGGAATAGGGTTTCAGGAAAGGAATAGTGGACAGTAACTTATACATCAAAAATGATGGGAATGACTTACTAATTATGGTTGTTTATGTTGATGATATCATTTTTGGAGGAAACAATGATAAGATGTGTCAAAAATTTGCAAAGAGCATGCAGAATGAATTTGAGATGTCTATGCTTGGTGAGTTGTCCTTCTTTCTTGGACTCCAGATTTCACAATCAAAGAAAGGGGTGTTCCTTTCACAAACCAAGTATATAAAAGAGATGCTAAAGAAATTTAAGTTAGAAGAGTGCAAACCAGTAAGCACTCCCATGGTTACAGGATGTAAGTTAAGTAAAGATGATGAATCTCCAGAGGTAAATCAAAAATTATACAGATCTATGATTGGTAGTTTATTGTACGTCACAGCTACTAGACCAGATATCATGCAAGTAGTGGGATTAGTGGCAAGGTTTTAGGAAGCACCCAAGGAAACACATGTAGCAACAGTAAAAAGGATTCTCAGGTATTTAAAAGGGACTATGGATTTTGGGCTCTGGTATCCCAAAAGTGACAGTTTCACTCTCACAACTTATACAGATGCAGATTGGGTTGGTAGTATTGATGATAAAAAAAGTACAAGTGGAGGAGCATTCTTTCTTGGAGACTGTTTGGTCTCTTGGTTAAGCAAGAAACAGGCATCAGTTTCCTTATCTACAGTAGAGGTAGAGTATATTGCAGTGGTTTCCAGTTGTACATAGGTATTATGGATGAAGCGAACTCTAGAGGATTTTAAGATAAAATATGATCATCCTATTCCCATACTATGTGATAATACAAGTGCTATAAATATCTCAAAGAATCTAGTGATGCACTCCAAGACAAAGCACATTCCGATTAAGTATCATTTTCTGAGAGAGCAGGTGATAGATAAATAGGTCAGGTTGGAATATGTTACTACAAAGGAGCAGATTGCAGATATTTTCACTAAGCCACTTTCGAAAGAGACTTTTGAGTATCTACGAGAAAATTTGGGAGTAGTTATACTCCCACCCCAGAATTAACCACCTCAAGAGGAGGTGGGGGAGGGGCTAAGCTAAGAGTCTCATTCTTAGCCCCGAGCCCCAAAGGTGACCCTTTGCCATTGATGACAAAGGGGGAGAGATTTGAGTTAGGGGAGAGCATTCAGTCAGGGGAGCAGTTTCTCAGGGGGAGCAGAACAGAAAAAGGTAAAAGGAATGGTAAAAGGAAAATGGGTTGCCATCAATGACAAAGGGGGAGATTGTTGGAAATATGAGCAAGATTTGTTGTCATTGATGTCAAAAGTTAGTTTCAGTGAGCAATGCAAGAGGAAGGATTTCAAGAGTCAATTTCAGAAATAAGAAGGTGATCGGATAAGGTCTACAGGAGAAGTTAGAAGGCCCAAGAAAAATAATATTATAATATTTTATTATAATATTAAAGGTCTAATGGAAAGACCTAAAGTAATTAAATTAATTATAATAATTTCATTATAAATTAATTTGTAATTTAATTTAATTAACCCTATGGTTATTAAATTAATTATAAGTTAATTATAATAATTTTATTATTAATTAAATTATAATATAATTTAATTAACCCTAAAGTTAGGGTTGCAAGGCAAAAAGAAATGCGTCGATATCATGAATAAATCCCTCCATCGACGTCTAAATATTATGGTGGCATAATGGTATAAATACCATATGCCTTAGTGGCAAATAACTTACCTTCGTTCGAATTACTCTAAGCCTACGATTTATGTGATTTCGTGCGAGGAAGAAGATAAATTTTTTTGTCTTGTGTGCACCAGTGAAGGAATAAGGTTGGTGAGGCTCTAAGCCTCATATCCATCTGATGGGTTGGCCTGGTGGCAAGCGGTTGTGACTTAGGGCTTTGGCAAGTGGGAGGACCCACGATCGAATCTCGATGGTAGTTTTGGTGAGAGTTTTGTTTGGGTGCCAAAGGAAGCAACGCACTCTTTTTGGTTTAGGTGCCAAGAGGGAAGGATATAGAGCATGTGGTGCTCTTTGCTTCCAAGGTGAGCGCCTAGCTCACATGGTGGTTGGAGCCATGACTAGGGCATTGGTGGAAGCACAACGTGGGTTCGATTCCCACCAAGGGCAAAAGGTATTTAAATTTTTCAAATTTAATTTTTGTCCTAAGGTTGTTTGGCATAAGATTTTAGGGAGATATAAGGTTTATGAAAGTTGATTTTTATATTGTGATTTTTGGTGATTAGAATATTGAATGGAGTGATAAGGTATTAGATGGTTTTGAATGTTATTTCAAAATAAAGTTTTATTTTGTTTAATATTTGAAAGGAGTAATAAGGTTAATTGAGTTCTCATGTTGTGTATGGTGAAAATAATTTGTGAGGAAATTATTGATTAAAATTTTGAGAAGGTTTTTGCTACCTAACCCTTAAAATTGGCAAAGAGAGTAATTGTGATTGAGACAGGTTTTTAAGGGCAATTCTTCATCAAACAAAAAGGTATGGGCACATCTTCCTTGTGAGTGATTGTTGGATGTTGTGAATGCTAAGTTGGAGTGAAAAGGGTTGTTTGATAAGCATTGTTGAGTTTGATTGTTAAAGATTTTTCTGAGTGAAAGTTGATGATAAAAACCTTGTTTGATAAGCATTGTTGGAAATATTGAAGTAAAGCTTTCATATGCTTGAACTAGGGTTTGTGCAAGATCATGAGTATCATTGTTATGTGAAGTTGAGAACTATCTTGAACTAGGGTTTGTGTAATATCATGAGTATCATTGTTATATGAGATTGTTTGATAAGCATTATTGACTAAGTTTTCATTAAGTGGTTGATTGAGTGAAGTAAGCTTTTGTGAGAGCTTACAATACAAATTTTAGGTAAGTCTTGGTGAAGACTTGTTGAGCAGATTGGACAAGTTCTAGAGAGGACTTGTGGATAAATTAGAGGACAAATCTTTGGTACATATTTGAGGACAGGTTTGTGATGATCATAAACAAAGATTGAGCAGATTTGTGCTAGATCGAAGGACTATGTTTAGTGTAGATCAAAGACAGAGATTGAGTAGATTTATGCTAGATCGAAGGACTATGTTTAGTGCAGATCAGAGATAGAGATTGAGCAGATTTGTGCTAGACCGAAGGACTATGTTTAGTGCAGATCAGAGATAGATATTGAGTAGATTTATGCTAGACCGAAGGACTATGTTTAGTGCAGATCAGAGATAGAGATTGAGCAAATTTGTGCTAGATCGAAGGACTATGTTTAGTACAGATTTGAAATAGAGATTAGGGGATTGGTGTCTCCTTTGGATAGAGGTCCATAAACATTGTAATAGGGAAAGGATTCCCAAGAGAATTTATTTGAGAAAAGTTTATAAGGAATATTTTCTCCGTGGAGTAGCCCACATTGGGTGAACCACGTTAAATCATGTCTCTCATGTGTGTGATGCTTTTTGTATTGCTTTAATACTGTTGATGTTATCATATGGATTGAAAAGCAAAAAGTTTTATCTTATACTGTTCACCCCCCTCTCAGTATAAGCACATGTTCTTCAGTGATAACAAAAGTGCAATTCATATTTCTTGCAATCCTATTGAGAATCAATGTACCAAGTACATTGAGGTTTACATACACTTCATTCAACAACACATTTAGGATGGAGTTCTCAGCTTAAAGTATCTTTCGACTTAACAGTAGATTACAAATATTTTTACAAAACCTTTTGCATTACCTCGCTATCTTTAGTTGCGTGGCTTTCTTGGGGTGATGGAAGTTGTACTTGGGGGTGTTGATGAGGACATATTCCTCCACATCTTCCTTCTTATTTCTTCTAGCAGATGGTTATTTCCCACATGGTTTTTCATCATCTTTCTAGTAAACTTTTATGCATATATTGTACATGAGTACCTTATCAAGACTTTTTGCTGGGACTCATATCTATGAATATGCCACTTATTTGGTTTTTTTGTTTTTCCACTACCTCCTTGTATCACTTAAGGGGGTGTTAGAGTATATTTTAAGTTTCCCATGATAGTACGTGTTCCAATATATTCATGTTGTCATTTTGTTCTTATCCTATTTTGCTAATTTTAGAGGGTTGTGATCCATTAGGTTATACCTACCTCATGATCTATGGATCATATTGCATCTCTTATTGCACGGTGGATATTTTCCCCTTCTCTTTTTTTATGATCAGTTGGTTCATATTGTACACCCTTGTATATTTAAGAAAGGCTTCTCCATTGAGTAATACAATTAGATTTAGAGTTTCTTCTTTCATGTTTTATTGTGATGCTTTTCAATATTCTTTGATCTTGGGCTTGGAATGTTATTTTGCATTAGCTAACATTCCTTTCACTCACAAGCCATTGGATCAAGGGAGATTTGTAGTCTAAATGATCTATTTAAACAATAGTTTGTGAGATTTTGATTTATGTTTAATAGAATGCTAATGTAATAAACTAGGCAGATAGGAAAACAACATAGATCTAGTTCCTGGTAAAACTTACAAATGACTATAGGCCTATGAGATATTGGATCTATGGAAATTTCTTGATCTGTATGGTCTATCAAAAGCAAATAATGATACTATGATTTAAATGTGATAACATTCTAATGCAATGAATCGAGAGGAAGGTAAAGAAACCTTTGATCTATTGCCTAGTGATATTCGTAAAAAGTTGCAAACTTATGAGATTATTGGATCAATGGAACTCTATTATCCTTACAATTTATTGAAAATTAAGCACATGGGGATTTTATTTATGTTTGATTGAAAACTTAAATGATAAATTGAATGGGAAAGAGGACACTTTTTATTTGTTCCCTTATAATATTCACAAATAATTGTAAACCTATAAGAGAATAGATAACTAGGGCTCCTGGCCAATAAAATCTATCGAGTAAGTTGGTTGATGATGAAATTTGTATTAGGTATGATCTTATGAACTTAGATGATAGACCAACTAGGGAAGAGAACCCCATTCAACTAGTGCCCATTTAAATTCACAAATAATTATGAATTAATGATATAATGGTTGAGTGTGATTCCCTATCCATGGGTGGTTTGTCAAATGAGTTACACTTGATAAAAGTGATAAATATATGTTATGATTCATTTGGTAGGCTATTTTGAAGTGCTTCTCTTATGTTGTATAGCATTCCCAAAAATAATTGCAATATTGCGATGCCTTGGAGAAGAATAATTAGAATGCTAAAGGGGCCTACTAAATAATCATGAGTGTCGATAAAAAACCATTTTTTGAAAGATATTGTAGATATGTAATGTTGATATTATTATTGTGAAACAATGTTGATAGTAGTGATGTGAACGTATATGGGATAGAAGAAAGGGATAAGGACAAGTAATTAGGGCCACATATGATCGTGTCATACATCACTTAACCCAAGAGAGGGAGAAGAAGAGAAGAAATATGATAGCAGTGAAGCAGGATATAGCAAAAGATTTAAAGGATGGAGTTTTGGGACTAAGAGAATTTACTCAACATGAGGTCTTCCTATGTGAATGTAATGTAAATGAACTTTATAATAGGGATTGGCTTTTACATCATAAAAAATCCTCCTAACTCTATGGTATGATCAAGCAAACCGGGCAATCATGCAAACGGTGTAATGTATTATTTTGTTGTGAACTTTATCATGTATTCAATCATATAAGAAAGCAAGCAACACAATATTTTATGCATAGTATCTTTTAAGATGGATAATATTGATTGGTTCCTTATGTTCTTTGTCATCCAATATGGCTAGCTGATAGGCTCTAGATCTAAATTTACCCATGATGATGAAAGGTCCTAACCAATTAGGCTCAAATTTTACTTTGATGCCACTGTCTACATTGGTGTTATTTTGGTTTTCTTTGAGGACTAGTTCCCCAACTTCGAAGGATCTTGGACATACTTTCTTGTGATAAGCACGTCGAAGTCTATTGTGGTATGTTCTAATGCGTTCTAGAGCATTGATGTGTCTTTCCTCTAGTATCTCTAGTTGTTTTAAGCAACCTAGATGATATTTATCTCCGACTAAAGAATATTGCGATAAGATACTTAAAGAAGTTATTTCTAGTTCAAAAGGGAAAATTGATTTTGTATTGTAGAACAAGGTGTAAGGCATTGCCCCCATGGGAGTACACATACTGGTGTAGTATGCTCATAGATCAAGATAAAGTTGTAAGTGCCATTCTTGACCATTTTTGTTTACTAGCTTCTTAAGGATTTTGATTAATGTCTTGTTGGATGATTCAACTTATCCATTCTCTTGTGGGTAATATGGTGTTGATCATTTTTGTTGAATTTTTTATTTGGTGCATAATTTTTCAACTTCCTTATTTTTAAATGGGGTTTCATTATCAGTGATTAGGGTAGAAGGTATTCTATAATGGTTGATGGTTTGATTAAGAATAAATTTGGATACTTGAATTCCTATCATGGTGGATAGGGGTATTATCTCTACCCACTTGGTAAAATATTCTATGGAAATGATAATGAATTTGTGCCCATCTGATGATTAAGAGTTGATTTTACCTATGATGTCTAATCCCCAAGAGGAGAAAGGCCAAGGAGATGTGATTGATTGTAATTCTTGATAAATGCATGGACAATATTGTCATGTTGCTAACACTTCTCGCACTTCCTAACATATTTATGAGCATATTTTATCATAGAGGGCCAATAATAACCCATCATGAGGATTTTCTTAGCTACAACTAATCCACTAAAATATTTGCCACATGATCCATCACAGGCTTCTTTTATGATAGTTTGGGCTTCTTCTATATTCACACATCTGATTTAAAGGAGAATAAATACAAGATATCTCTAATGATGACATATTTGTAAGATTTTAATCTAAACTATATTTGCTTTTGAGAGTCGTATCCCTCAAGAAATATTTCCTCTTTGAGGAACTTAAAGATTTCTTGGTACCAAGGTTCCTGAGGTGTAGATGTTTTGATGATGCATATGTTGAGGGGTTGTAGGTATCATTCAAGTGTAGAGGACTCATTTATTGATCTTATGATAATAGAAGATTCTTCCTTGTCAAAATATAAGGGTATGAGAGATGTAGTAGTAGCCATAGCATCAGTGTGGCAATTGCTAGATTACAAGATGGATTCTATAGTGATTTGGTCAAAGTGAGTTTTTAACATGTCTGTAATATATTTGTAAGGTTTTAATTTTTCATCCTTGGTTTGATAAGTGTCATTCACTTGGTTCATCACTAATTGTGAATCACCATACACTATTATGCTTTTGATATTTAATTTTAATGTGGCCCTAAGACCTCAGATCAATGTCTTTTATTTTGTTGTGTTGTTAGTGCATGAGAAGCAAAGTTTAAAATATAATGAAATGAATTGTTGATGTCAGGTGACTAAGATAATTCTTGCTCCTATGCATTTAATGCACTTAGCTCCATAAAAGTACAATATCCAATTTTTGGGTTCTTGAGCTTCTATTGAGAGAATGTTTTCATCAAGGAAGCATATGTCTGTGGGGTGATTTTATTCTAAAGGGGTCATGACACATTGATCATATATAACTTGACCTTTTAGTAACTTTTGATTGATGAATTCTATGTTGAATTCACTAAGGGCTATGACCCATTTTGTGGTCCTTCCTAATAGGTAAGGCTTTGACATAAGGTAATGCAATGGGTCTACCCTTGCTAAAATGTGTAAATTCTTACATTCTATTTATGATTTGCAAACACTTGATACAATTTATAGGATGGGAGAAATCTAATTTGAGCTCAAATTTGAAGCTCCATAATTTACGTAAACTGAATTGCATACTCTAAACATAGCTTTTGCCTAACCTTATTCCTATAATCGCTCTTCAACAATAAATATGCTTATCCTAAGCTACGTAAAAATACAAATGCGTTCACACTATATACAAAGTTGAACATTCTCCCCCTTAAAGTTGAGAGAACTGAAAAAGATAGTCTCTCAGCTTTACATATTGAGCTTTAGAAACTCCTTTGCTTAATATATCTGCTATGTTGTCCAAAGTGTTGCAATGTCATAGCTCAACCACCTGTTTCTCCACCATGTCTTGAATAAAGTGATACTTCATATCGAAGTGCTTTGACCTACTGTGGTGGATAGGATTATGTGCCAATTGGATGGCACTCATATTGTCACTATACAATCTTGTAGGACCACTTTATCTCTCTCCTATTTCTTCAATAAATTTTCTCAACCATAAATCTTGGGTACTAGCATTTGTGATTGTTATGTACTGAGCAGTCTTCTTTTTTTAACTCCAAGTAATTAGTCCTGATACAAAACTAAAATAGTTCCCTGAAGTAGAAATTATATCATCTATATTGCTACCCCAATCACTATCACTAAATCCAACTAGTTTTACATAATTACATTTGTGGTAATGGATCCCAAAATCCAATGTACCCTTTACATATCTCAAAATTCTTTTATTTTCTTGTAGATGAAGTTCAGATGGATCAACCATATAACTTTAAACTAGAGAAACAACATATTGAATACTTGGCCTTGTTTTGGTGAGGATCATTAGAATCCCAACCACATTCCTGTAAGTGGTCATGTCAACTTTTGGTGCTCCATATTCTTTGCTTAATTGGATCCCATGACCCGTTGGAGTTGCAATAGACTTGCATTGCTCCATAGAAAATTTCTTGATCATATCTTGAGAATATTTATGTTGGCATATGAAGATACCTTTACCTATTTTATGTACTTACATGTCTAGGAAATAATACATCAAGCCTATATATTTCATTTCAAATTCTTTCATTATGGAGTTTTTGAACTCCTTATTCATCTTAGCACTAGTACCCATGAATATTAGATCATCCACATATAAACATACAATGATAATGTCTTTACCTTGTTTCATGTAGTAGAGAGTAGTTTCACTTTTGCTTTGAATGAATCCATACTTTTGAAAATAGCCATCAATGCATGAGTACCATGCCCTTGGTGCTTGCTTAAGGCCATACAATGCTTTCTTTAGTTTGTAGACAAGGTTCTCCTTACCTTGTTCTTCAAATTCTTGAGGTTGTTGCACAAAAACCTCTTCATTCAAGTACCCATTGATAAAGGCACTCTTAACATCCATGTGTTGAATTTTCCACCCTTTATGGGCAGCCAAAGAAAGTACTAATTTGATGGTCTCCTATCTAGCAATAGGAGAAAAGGTCTCCTCATATTCAATTCCATACTTATGAGTAAACCCTTTTGCTACTAGCCTTGCCTTGTGTCTTTCAATGCTCCCAACAACATTGAACTTGGTCTTACAAACCCATTTACATCCAACACATCTCTTGCCTTTAGGAAGTTCCACTATCTCCCAAGTATCATTATTTTTTATAGATGTCATTTCCTCTTTCATGGCATGTTGCCATACATCATGAGTACATGCTTTTTTATAACTAGATGGCTCTAGCTCTACACTAGTCATTAAAGCATAGTTTACAACATCACCCTTAGGTTATTGAGAGTCATCATCACCATACATGTGCAAATTTTCAATTCTTTTCAAAACTACATTCATCTCACTAACTTGGCTTCTAGTGTACCTTTTTTAAAAATTCTTATCCAACATTTAAAAATAAGTATGGTGCTGAAGTGTTCTCTTACCTATTTATGGATAATCAATATCCATTGGTGAAGAACTTATTGATCTTTGTGGAGAAGGACTTGGAGTAGCATTTGTTGTACTTGAAGTAGTACTCATACTTGGGCTTGGAGGAGGACTTCCTTTGTTGTTTTTGGGCTGCACTTTCTACACTTGAGAGGAACTTACATCATGATATCCATAATCAACAAAAAAAAATTTATGACCCCATACTCCCCCTTCATCAAAAATCACATCTCTAGAAATTACAAATTTATGTGTCTTCGGATTGTAGAGCCTATATGCCTTTGAAGACTCACAATACCCAATGAAAATACATGCTTGACTTTTGGGGTCAAGTTTCTTTCTTGTTTCATCAGGAATGTGTGCATATGTAAGACAACCAAAAACTTTGAAGTGTTTTACATTTGGTTTTTTTTCATACCATCCCTCATAAGGAGTCATCCCATCTAAACTAATTAGGACTCCTATTCAAAATGTAAACACTTGTTCTAATAGCATCAACCCAATACATGTTACTGAGTTACTTTATTTGAAGCATTGATCTAGCCATTTCTATAATAGTGTGGTTCTTTCTTTTAGCCACACCATTTTGTTGTGGGGTGTAGGCAATAGTTAATTGCCTTTTGATCCCACAATATTTACAAAATTTGAGAAATGCATTTGAACAAAACTCCCCTCCTCTATCAGTATTTAATCTCTTTACAACATACTCACTTTGATTCTCTACATTATTTTTGAAATATTTGAAACATTCAAAAGATTCATCTTTAGTTTTCAAAAAATAAATCCAACACATTCTAGAGAAATCATCAATGAAAGTGATAAAGTAAGAATTGTTACCCAAGCTTTTGTTATTCAATGGACCACAAATATTTGAATGTACCAATTGTAGTGGATGGCATTCTCTCCATGCTTGTCCTCTTGGAAACTTGATTCTTGAGTGTTTTCCCAAAACACATCCTGTACACACCTCCTTGTGCTCTTCAACTTTTGGTAATCCACATACCATAGCTTGTGAAGTCAACAACTTCAAGCTTGCAAAGTTAAGATGACCATATCTCAAGTACCAAAGCACACTTGGATTTTCTATGGCCACATTAGCAATTTGAGCACCTCCTTGTTCCCCAAACTTAAGAGGAAACAACATATTATTTTACATAGGCACTTGTGTAACAACTCTATTACAATTATTTTTGTCAAAAATTACATATTTTCCATATTCAAAAACAAGCTTGTAGTTCTTTTCCATTATTTGTCCAACACTAAACAAATTATGTTGGAGTTTGGGGGTGTAATATATATTTTTTACCTTCTTTGTGCCTTCTTTTGTTGGAACCTCCATGGCTCCCATGCCTTCAACTTGTAGTGCTGTGTCATCTCCTAATTTGATATTTGACTTGTAGGTGGAATCCATTGTAGCAAATTCCTCCTCTTTGCCACTCATGATTTGAACAACCAGTATCCAAAATTCAAGTTTCATTAAGATTTTGATCTAATTTTTCATATGATAGAAACAAATTTAAAGAAGATCCTTCCTCTTCTCCATAGTTTCCATAAAAATTACTCCTCCCTTCTTAAGAATTTTTAGACCAACAATCCCTAGAAAAGTGACCAAGATTACCACAATTGTAACAAGATTTGTTTTTTTGTCACCTCCTCTTCCTATTCCTTGTTTTCCACCTCTTGATATACCTCTTCCTCTTCCTTGATTGCCACCTCTTTATCTACCTCTTCCTCTTCATTTTCCTCTTCCTCTCCTTTGTCCTTGCCTCTTCCTTGTGCATTACCATCACCTTCCTTTGATGAGAATGCTTTTTTATCACCTCCATAGCTTGTTGAAGTAGAATCCTATAGTCTCTCTTCATTAGACATAAAAGAACCAATTAGAGCATCAAAATTTAGAGTAGATAAATCTTTAGAATCTTCAATAATGATAGCAATATGGTACCATTTATGAATAAGTGTTCTCAATACTTTCTTCACCACTACTTCAGTTTTGATGTCTTCTCCAAGGGTTTGCATTTTGTTTACAATGGCTTTCACTCTAACACAATAATCACCTACACTTTCATCATTTTGCATTTTGAGATTTTCAAAATCTCTTTTCAAGGTTTGAAGCCTCACTTGCTTCACTTGATTACTCCCTTGATAGCCATATTTCAAATCTTGCAATGCATCTTGGGCTGTTAAATAGGAAGCAATCCTTGAAAAAATGCTTCTCTCCAAAGCTGTTTGGAGATGATAAAGGGAAAACAAATTTTTCTTTTGAGCATCCTTCTTGCTGGTTTTATCTACTGTATTCAAGATAGACCAATATGCAGTTTCTATATATCCTTCTTCGACTATGTCCCATAACCCTTTTCCTATGAGTAAGGTATTAATTTTTAAATACCAATACTCATAATCTAAACCATTAAACTCTGGAATGGGAATATTATTGTTATTAGCCATTAAATTGAATGCAAACAATAACACTCTGTCATTTATTTTTTTGTCTTACTTGCAGCAAACAATAGCTTTCACTTGTCTTTCTTAACTCACTATGAGTTTTAGCACTATGATGTCTCACTTGACAGTTCTCTTTCAAGTAAACAAATAGATAACAATAGTGAACTATTTGTTAATACATTCAAAAACATAATGCATTGGTTAACACAATCTCCAACATGTTAAAAATTCTCAAACCTTTCCTCGTTCCTCATGGTGATCGCCAAGATTATTGTGATTGCAGTCAAATGCTCCAATCAGCACAAGCTACAAAGCTACATTTGAAGTGTCCTATTCCTTTGATGTGACATTGATGGTGTTGAGTCCTCTGGAGACTCAAACGACATCCACCTCTGCTCGTAAAAAGGCACTCTCTAACCAAATGAGCGATACTTCTTCGGATGCGCTACCATCATTGCTCTGTAAAATAGCCTCATTTGGATCAAAGGAAATAAAATTACATCTCCTTATTGATGTGGTGTTTATTTCTTCATCGTGGAGATGAGCCACCTCTTACATATTTATAGATATCTTTGCATGCGCAATTTTTAAACCATACACAAATATAACGTCTTCTCTGCAAAACATGAATTAAATCAAACTCGCGAAGCAGTCATGCAAACCAAAGCAATCTTCTTACTTTCGCATCTTGTAAATATTTTCACATAGATCAAAGTAGGATCCATCCCTCATGTGGACGTCACGAAGTTAACTCCCATTTATGCATCGTGATAGAGGAAAACCAAGAAAAAAAACAATACATTTTATTTTTATTTTATATCCCCTTGCCTTGGATATTTTTCCTCGCGTCGTGCTTTCAGTTTATCACGTCGAGCTCACCTTCTATCAGCGTCCCTTGGCTGCTCTACAGGTCCTAGGCGGCAAACAAAAAAGGACATTTTTACAGCAAACGTCTCATAGCAAAATGGCACCATATTTTCTTGAAGTAAATCAACACCTCTGCGCTCTTCATTCGCGTCAAAAGTCTCCATTGTCCACTTATTATAGTAGTCTCTCCATGAAGCACGCCTCTTTTTGCAGACTAAAATGAGAGTAAAAAACCATCAAAATGCTTACACCACACTTGCAGATCTGAACTCACATAATTTTGTGATGGGAAGATCTGAACTTACTTTTCCTGAAGCTCTGATACCAAAATGTAAATTCT
This sequence comes from Wollemia nobilis, assembly GCA_028583015.1. NCBI lineage: Eukaryota > Viridiplantae > Streptophyta > Pinopsida > Araucariales > Araucariaceae > Wollemia > Wollemia nobilis. The sequence goes on from JAQPPZ010016822.1 coordinate 5,423,834, forward strand.
TACATTCTATTTATGATTTGCAAACACTTGATACAATTTATAGGATGGGAGAAATCTAATTTGAGCTCAACATAGTTGAAGCTCCATCATTTGCATAAACTGAATTGCATACTCTAAACATAGCTTTTGTCTAGCATTATTCCTATAATCAATCTTCAACAAGAAATATGTGTATCCTAAGCTACGTAAAAAATACAAATGCGTTCACACTATATACAAATTTCAACAAAATGTAGGTCTTCTCACTAAGCATATAATATCTCAATTTGAGGGATGAGAATACAACGGCTAAGAAAATATTCTCTAATGGCATTTAGCGAGTTTCGTAGTTTACCAAAGTTCTACTTATATAATAGATTGATCTTTCTCGGTGTTGTTCTTCATATTGCTCCAAGGGCATGTTCAGTAGTAGCTATGTATAGCAATAGTGGTTGATTTAGGTTTAGTGGTACTAAGATGAATGGTGTTAAGATATAAGTCTTTAGGGATTCAAAGGCCTTTTGACATTCATCATCCCACTCAAATTTTGTTCTCTTCTTTAGTAATTTAAAGAAGGGTTGATATTTATCTGTGAGTTGTGATATGAACCTATGGATAGCTTAAAATTTGCCTTGAAAGCTATGTAATTCTGTTAATTTTGTAGGTGGAAACATGTTTGTTATGGCTACAATATTAGAGGGATCAAATTCAATCCCATGATGGGATACAATGAACCCCAATAGTTTTCCTACTATTACCCCAAAAATGCACTTTTGGGATTTTAGCCTAACTTTGTAGTCTTGTAATATTTCAAAAATGCATCTAATATCTAGAGCAGGGTTTTGTCTTTTCTTGGATTAATCTCATAGGTCATCCACGGTATTCTATAGTTTTGTCCATAAGGTCATGGAATATATATGGCATGGCTCTTTGATATGTTGCTTCTACATTTTTAAGGCTAAAAAATATGACTAGATAGCAAAAGGTTCCTTAAGGGATAGTGAAGGTTGTGATGGATTGATCTTTTAGTGCAATTTTAATTTGATTATATCTTGAGAACCCATCCATCAAAGATAACATCTCAGACCCTACAATGAAGTCCACTATCATGTCTATGTTTGGTAAAATAAAATCATCTTTTGGGTAAGCATTATTTATGTCCCTAAAGTCTATGTAAATTCAAATGGATCCTTCTTTCTTAGTGATAGGAACATTGTTGGAGATCCAATATGAATAATCTATGGCTTTTATGAAGCCAACATCTAGAAGTTTTTGCAGTTTGTATTTTACCAAAAGAGTGACTTTCGGATGTATTTTTCTTAATTTTTATTTAACAAGCTTGGCATCAAGGTGTACTACCAAATGATAGACTACCAACGAGGGGTCACGTCTTGGCATATCATCATATGCTCAAGCAAAGGTATCATAAAATTCTTTTAATAGGTTTGTATATTCCATCTATTCTTCTTGAGTTAGGACTTTTTTTATTTTGATAAGGTGAGGATCTTGATCTGTTCTAGTATTGATATCTATTATTTCTTCAATTAAAGCTTGTGATTCATACTAAAAATGAGGAGAGGCAGTTAGTACCCCTAAATATTCAAGATCTTGTGGATCTAGAGATGTTTTTTTGACTCGGGGAGTTGGGCTGAACTTAAATTTAGATCTGTTTAAGGGATTCTTTCATAGGGCAATTGTCCAAAGAATCCTAAAATTTTTCTTCTTTTGCTATTGATTCTGGATGAACCATTTCCAACATGTTAATGCTACCAAATCATATGGTTTTATGAGGTTCTTGGTTGAGGAGTGACCATAGTTCTTCTTTATCTTCATCACCCCATTGAGAGCCATGTAGTGATTTGGGATAGTTATCCTCACTATCTTCTTTTGATAAATATGAGGGTTCATTTTTGCTAGGGATGAATTCAATTCAACATCATCCTTTCCAAGGTTCAGCTTTTAGGGATATTTCATACCCTTTTCAGAATGACCTAGGTCTTTACCTTGGTATTCCATATTGGTTAGCATTTTCTTAGCTAAGGAGTGATGTGTAACATGTGGTGTATGTTCATTCACTTGGTATGAAGTTGCACCCTTGAATCCTTTCATCAAAGGTGGTTCTCCCATACATGAAAGCACAAGTTCCTATTTGGACTTTGAGTCCTTTCCTATTTGGCATGCCTATGTCACAAGGAGATAGGAACATGCTTACCAATTCTATGAAGGAATCTAATTTTTGGTAAATTAAATTGATTTTATCATTGAGAGAGGATGATTGAAGAGTGTCCCCTAGGTTTATGAGGGGTTATAGTATTTCCTTCTCTTTGTCTATTTATGGTTGATTAGTTGGTAATGACTATTGTACAGAAGTACAAAGATTAATCTCGTGTATCAATAAAATTGCATAAGGCAAAAGGCTTCAGATCTCTAGGTATGTGGATAGCTCTACCTTGATATTCGTAATTGAGACATTGATGTAAGGTAGAAGGCACTGATTTTATGGCATGTATCCAAGGCCTTCCAAGGAGCATATTATATGTCATCTCACATGATATAACATAGAATAGGATGTTTAGGACACACGGACCTACTTTGATAGGTAGGATAATAGTGCTTGTTACCTCTCTTTCTTCATTGTTGAAGGCTCTAATGATGAGGTTATATTTTTATAAATCATTTACACTTAAGTCAAAATTTTGTAAAAATTTGACATTGCATATATTTAAGGCTAACCCATCATCCACTAGGATACTTTTGATATGTTTATTACTATTTGAGTTATGATGTAAAGAGGTGAGTCTCCTGATATTATTTCAAGAGGGGTATCTACCTCAAGGAATGTTAAGATAACATTGTTCACTCTAGCGAACCCAACTATATTAGTGATATCGTTCGAAGATATATTGAGGGGCTTCTTGTTCAATTAAGATATATAAAAATATTTCCCTATGAGTAGGTGATGTTTTTAATAACTCTAGAAGAGATATTTGGGTGGGTATCTCATCTAGTTGTTGATGAAGATCAAAGGTATTTTGAGGTGTGAGAACCAAAGGTGATTTATTAGGAACATTGAATTTAGTACTTCCTTAGATAACCAAATGAGGTTGATTCGAGGATTGATTCTTTGCTTGTTTCCTAGTCATAGCGTAGGAAGGTTTCAAAAAAAGCATAGTGCCTATGAAGTTGGCTAACTTTTAATTATGTGTTGGTAAGGGATTTTGGAAGATCTGCAAATATTTTTGGGAGTCTCTAGTTGATTGAACATTATTTTTCCTTCTTCTATGAGGTCTTGGATAATGTTCTTAAAGGTTATGTATTTGTTTGTAGTGTATCCCTTTGTATGGTGATATTCATAATACTCGTCATGTTTATATGAATTTGGCAATTATTTGGTTGTTTCCCAAGGTCTAATAGTTGGAAGCTCCAACATTTTAGAATCAAGGAGCATTTTAACATGACTACTTGACTTTGTCTTGTGTTTGTGTATGGTCTGTTGGGTTTGTCTTACCTTTGGACAACCAAGTTTTGAGGAGAATTTTGAGTTGTGTTTATGTTATTATTTTGATGGGAATCTATTACACCATATCCTACAACATGTTTGTTTTTGTACTATCCTTTGTTAGAGGGTTTTTTCTTCACTTTCTTATTATATTTGAATTGTCTCCATCTTATGAGTATGACTTCTAATATTTTAGCCATGTGAATAGCTTCTTAAAAAGAGGTTATGTTTATCATTTACAAGGGTTATGATAGTTTTTCATGAAGGTTTCTTATGAAAATATGTAGGAGTTCCTTAGGAGGAGGAATATATTGAAATATTCCCACTAAGTCTCTCCATTTTTTTAAGAAATCTGAGAACCGTTCGGTCTTTAGACTGTTTAAGTTGATAAATATAATCTATGATAACCTTGTCCTCTATAGATTGATAATTGTTTAACAAATGTTTCCATAAGTTCTTTGAACTTCTTAATGGAATGAAGAGGTATTTAGAAATACTATTTCAAGGATAAATCACTAATAATTTTAGGGAATAACCTAAGGAGAAGCTTTTCATCGTGATTGATGTCACTACAAGTTATTTGAAATAACCTTAGATAACTTAACTCGCAGTACGCGTAGCGTACCTACACAGATATACTTGTGTATGGTGATGAAATGGGCATATACCTTCGACTATACTGAAGGTAATAAGTTAGCTCATTGGAAAGATGAGATGGATAGCTTATCTTTGGTAAACATAATATATCTACACAGACAAACTTGTGTAGGGTATTGAGTGTGATGTAATTTCTTTGTATATTTGGGTAGTTTGGTAAACTTAAACAATAGAATAACTTAACGAACTTACTAGATAGGGTTTTATGGATCCCTCTCAGTTGTGCTTGTATAAACAAAAAAAAGCTTAGTTCTTTTTAGCTAGTTTTTGGGTCGTTACACATATGTCCATACAAAAGCATATATATAATGAGAGGTGACTCTTGACCTTCCATATTTCTATGACTCTTCACCTTCCTATTCTATGGACTCGTGCACATGGACAACATGCACATTTACATCATCAGGTACTTTGCGCATTCTAACACTTGTGCATTTATTACATTACATTAAGTAAATACTCAAAATCTAATCTAATGCACACTCCTAATCTAAAGATGTACCTATGTTGGTACATTAGCATGTACCAAATAATTTAATATATTCCAACACCCTCCTATACTATATTATTTGGTTAAAGACTTTAGACTTCAACATGGTCTTCATCCTAGTTCTAGAACTTGAGCTCTTATTTTCTTCTTTCTTCATTGTGTTCTTTGTCTGTATCCTGATCAAGTAAATAATTAGTATCTTCATAAAATACTATTTTTACTAAAAGAGATTTAACTTCATGTTCATCTGTAGGTTCTTCCAGTTCTTGAATTTCATGAATCTCTTCAACTAAGTATCATGTTTGTTTCCCTTCTCTATATTGTAATTGAGGATGGTTGTATTTATTTTGAGAAGTATATGAACACTAAAATTATTGCTGATACAAATTATATTGATTCTAATATTGTCTTGGTTGGAATGGACTATATGATTGGCTTCAGATTCCCTTGATACTAATTTCTTGGATTAAATCTACAATAATTGGTACAATGTCCTTTCTTTATGCATACTTGATAATATCTATTATTCCATATTGATCTACCCTTTGAGAATGAGGTAACATTTCCTTGTGGATTATCTTTTGAGACTAAGGCATTGTTAGTCATTTCATCTTTAATAGAATTTTCTACCTCATATTCTTGTAGTATATTAACTAATTCATCAAATGATGTATATTTACTTAGAATTTGTAAATATGTGACTACATGCTTGTAGATTTTTGGAAGTGCTCTTAGGATTACTTGAACAAGAAACTTGTCTTCAATATTTTCTCCTAAGGTTAACAATTTTCCTTTTATATCTACCACTCTTCTTAGAAATAATTCTATACTTTCACCACTATTAACTTTTAGAGAATGCAATTGAGTTTGAAGATTCAAGATAGTGGTTTTATTCTTTTCTTCAAATATCTTGGCTAAAGTATTCCAAGCTTCTATAGAAGTAGTTGTTAAACTAATGTATGGTTGTATATCATCTGTAATTGCAAATGTTATTATCATAAGTGTTTTTGCTTCATCTTCCTCATACTTTTGAATCTCTCTAGCATCTTCAATAGGCTTAGTTTTTGCTCCTTTAACAATATCCCAAAGTTTTTCAACTATTAATATTGACCTTACTTACCCGGTGTTGTAGGTGAGTTGGAGAGGAGAGGGCAATCCTCCAAGGGAGGTCCCAGGTTCGAATCTCCACCCTACCAAAAAGCTAAATTGGGTACCCAAAATCCAATTGATAATGTTGGTGTGGGCAGGGCTGGGTGCGACTCCTGGGTGACTTTGATGGTGTAGAACCCCCTGTTCGTGGTCTCTCAGACCAAGACGACCCCACAAGGGGTTTTTCACTTTAAAAAAAATATTGACCTGTTGGCATTTTTGCCACATTGATTCTCATTGATTAATGCATTAGTGTATTGTTGGAAATCTGATCTTTGACTTCAGCTTTGATGCAGCTTGGGCGAAAAAAGGAGAAAAAATGAGCAAAAAATGACTAAGTCTGAAAACTGCAGCGATGCGCTGACATGTCGCAGAATCACGGTCAACGCAGTCAACGCAGGCAGGTTGGCGGAACCGTCGCGATATCGCGACGTGTTCCGGAATCGCGGGTCGGCGGGCAAAAACCATTAAGTTGAAAACATGCAGCGATTCGCTGACATGTCGACGAATCGCGACCCGGGAGCGTCGAAGGCAAAAAGTGCAAACTTGCAGCGCGTCGCTGACATGTCAGCGAATCGCGACCAAAAATGGCGTTTGGTACGGCGACGGAAACATGTAGCGAAATCGCTACATGTTCCGTTTCGCGGGCAGAGCGCAGGAGGAGCCAACGACGGAAACATGTAGCGAAATCGCTACATGTTCCATTTTCGCGGAGCAAGCTTGCGATGGCGAAGAGGAAGCCGGAGACGTAGCGAAATCGCTACATGTGCCATTTTCGCGGGTCAACGGTGGTCAAAGCGTACTGCATGATAAGACGTCGCGATTTCGCGACCCGTCGCGATTTCGCGACCTGCGCAGTTTTCCCGCCAAGTGCAATATGAACGGCCGAAAGGGTTTTTTCGATTTTCGATGATTTAATGCTAACCCGAATTAAATATTTTGCGGATTTCCGAGGCGGTTAAAGTCGAAGAAGCACCCAGGCCACCAAAATTAAAGGATTTATTGGTTCAAAGTATTTGTTCGTGGATTAATTCAACGGTTTTCATGCACATGTTCGAAGAATCGTATTTAATAAAGGACCGCGAACGTTTCATGGCATTTAATTTTTATTTCCTCGAGGCCGCTATTAAGGGGTCGTGTTCCTGATTTTCAAGATATTATTGTAGATCACGAGGAAGTTGGTTTTACGTTTTTAATGCTGCAAAGAGGACGGACCTCTATAAAAACCAATGTAATTTTCATTTGCAAAGGTTGGAAAAACTTGCTGCTAGAAACTGGAATTGTATCTGCAGGAATAAAAGGATCGACTTCTAATTTTTCAAGCGTCGCATGGATGAATTTGCTTTCTGTTTTCTGCATTTCTAATAGCATTCGTACTCTTGCATTGCTATTACATTTAAATTTCGCATACTGGATTTAAATATCGTGGTCGGGGTACAATTCCTAGAATGTGGGTTTGGAGGGATTTGCGGCATGTGATTGTGCGAGGATGAAGCTGATTTCTTGTGTTACTTGTTGTTGTTGCATTTGTAGTTTCCTGCTGTTGTTTTTCTGATCCCATCACTTCGGCCTACGGCCATATTTCCCATTTCTTTCTGCAACCTTTTAAATCTCTTTCCAAAGAACCCTATCTTAAACCCATTTTTAGAGTAGTGAAGGGAACCAGCCCACTCGGAGATTGGTCTGGGAGCCATTTCTTGCTTCCAGCCTTTCAATGTTGGCCGGGTCTAGGGCGCAATTGTAAAAATCCTTTCCCGTGGGCGTATTCGTGACCAACAGCTTTTGGCACGACTGGTGGGACAGATCAGTTTCGTCTCCAAGAATTCATAATCGGTGGGATACGCATAATTTTCCAAAGTGATAACCCCACCGGTGCCAACAGTTTTGGCACGTTTTAACACCCGGAGGTCTCAAGATTTGATGAGCTGTCTTGGCCTCACAGCGGAGATTTGTAAGTTCATCTGGCGACTTTGCTGAGTTGAAGATCTGTTCGTGGACGCCTATTGTTTTTAAAAAAAAAAAAAATTCAAAGAATGTTTTTTCTGGCGACTCTGACTTAATGGCGATGGCCGTGATCCCGCAGACCACTGCCACAAAGGCGAGGGTTTTTTCTAGATGGGATGATCCCTGGCCCTCTGAATCTGCAAGTTCGGCATGAAATTCCCGAAGGTGCCCTGAAGAACCTGGCAAAATATGATGGTACCGAAGGCATGGCTCTGACACATGTTGAAGATATTGCTATTCTGTCCATGATCCATGTCATAGAACACGAAGATGTCATGATCCGACTTCTCGGTTCGGTCTTTGGAAGGAAGAGCATTGCAAGTGGTACAGATCGCTCAAATGTCAAAGCATCACTCATGGGATGATCTAGCGGGAGCACCGATCAAAAGATTTGATGAAGATCCTTTCTACGGTTCTTTGGATCTCTACCAATTTTTCATGTACATCACGAGAGCACCTCAAGAGAGCATCACGGACTTCAATGTCCGATTCTTGATAAGTTGGAAGAGAATTCCAGAGAAGATTCGTCCATCACCCACCCAAGCCCTCCTCTTTTATGTTCGAGCTTTTAACTCTGACATAGGTCTCTTTTTGCTGCAGTCAGGTGAACAACGGTTCCCACAAATATTTGAGGAAGCAGTGCGAGCAGAACAGCTGTTGCTCTTATCAGGAAAATTACCGTGGGGAGAAACTCCATTACCTTCTCCGATGGTTGTCGCTCCTCGTTTACCCCGCACATTCATGCCGGATCCCCGAGATGCGATCATGTGAAGTTCAAGGGATAGATCTCGTCCAAAGGCAAGGATTGGAACATGCAAGCACTTTTCCAGCAATGAACAATATGGTTGCTTGCAGTTTTCAGCAAGAGATGGGCCAAGTAGAAGAACAAGTGCAAATTTCAGAGCCTGAGGAGATCCCAGAATCCGAGTTCTCACTTGAAGAGCCCTGTGATCACATCAAGGAGTTAGAGGAGCCTGTACTCAGCCCACAACCAGTAAAGTCTGCAAAGTGGTGGTGTTGGTTCCAGCCACTACATCCAAGACTCGAAGAAGTCCTCCATATGGGTACTAGTAAGAAGGATAATCTGCTGAATTGCATCCTATCAGCACCATGGAGAACTTCAAGAAGGAGCCAGCCTAATTTCAAGGACCGACTTAAGTATGATCAGATCTGGTCGGGACATTGCAGATTTACCGGATAACATTCTGAGATTGGGTGTCTGGTGGCGACATGCCAATCATGTCGTGCATTATTGTATATAGTATTTTGAAAAAAACAAAAAAAAATAGAAAAAGAAGAAGAAGAAAAAAAAAAACTGGTATTGTTTTTATTTGTTCATCTCGGCTCTTGTTGCCTACGAGCCGTAGATGCTTGTTTTTTCCTTTGTTTTTCTCCTCCCAACAGTTTGGTGGATTTCTAGCACTTTCTTCTTTTCCCTTCCCCGTTTCCTCTCTTTCCTTTCTTCATCATCTTCCTTCTTTTACTTCTTTTTAGTCTGCATTAAAACAAAATGAGCCACGGCTGTTGTTTCTTTTTCCCTTTTCTGTTTTTCCCCGTATCTTCTTATCCCTTTCCTCTAAGTTCAGTCTTTTACGCATTTGCTAACAGTCTAGTTCATTTCATTTCACAGCTTTCCTAGTTCCATTCCCACTCCATAACTTCGTTCATTTTCATTTCATCATTCCATTGCAGTCACCGCTTGCGCAACCGCAAGAGCTCACTCCATCATCGCGTTCCATTAGTCGTTTCATAATCAGTTATATGCAGGTTTTTTCCAGTTTCAATTTTTCAGCAGAACATGTATTGCAAGCAACCCGCCTTCTGTTCGGATATGACTCTATGCCCAATGGACTAAGGCCTGGATTCTTGCATACAACGAGCTGTATACCCCGCGAGCCGCCAAGAATGTTGGCATTTTTGCCACATTGATTCTCATTGATTAATGCATTAGTGTATTGTTGGAAATCTGATCTTTGACTTCAGCTTTGATGCAGCTTGGGCGAAAAAAGGAGAAAAAATGAGCAAAAAATGACTAAGTCTGAAAACTGCAGCGATGCGCTGACATGTCGCAGAATCGCGGTCAACGCAGTCAACGCAGGCAGGTTGGCGGAACCGTCGCGATATCGCGACGTGTTCCGGAATCGCGGGTCGGCGGGCAAAAACCATTAAGTTGAAAACATGCAGCGATTCGCTGACATGTCAGCGAATCGCGACCCGGGGAGCGTCGAAGGCAAAAAGTGCAAACTTGCAGCGCGTCGCTGACATGTCAGCGAATCGCGACCAAAAATGGCGTTTGGTACGGCGACGGAAACATGTAGCGAAATCGCTACATGTTCCGTTTCGCGGGGCAGAGCGCAGGGAGGAGCCAACGACGGAAACATGTAGCGAAATCGCTACATGTTCCATTTTCGCGGAGCAAGCTTGCGATGGCGAAGAGGAAGCCGGAGACGTAGCGAAATCGCTACATGTGCCATTTTCGCGGGTCAACGGTGGTCAAAGCGTATGGCATGATAAGACGTCGCGATTTCGCGACCCGTCGCGATTTCGTGACCCGTCGCATTTTCGCGACCTGCGCAGTTTTCCCGCCAAGTGCAATATGAACGGCCGAAAGGGTTTTTTCGATTTTCGATGATTTAATGCTAACCCGAATTAAATATTTTGCGGATTTCCGAGGCGGTTAAAGTCGAAGAAGCGCCCAGGTCACCAAAATTAAAGGATTTATTGGTTCAAAGTATTGGTTCGTGGATTATTTTAACGGCTTCATGCACATGTTCGAAGAATCGTATTTAATAAAGGACCGCGAACGTTTCATGGCATTTAATTTTTATTTCCTCGAGGCCGCTATTAAGGGGTCGTGTTCCTGATTTTCAAGATATTATTGTAGATCACGAGGAAGTTGGTTTTACGTTTTTAATGCTGCAAAGAGGACGGACCTCTATAAAAACCAATGTAATTTTCATTTGCAAAGGTTGGAAAAACTTGCTGCTAGAAACTGGAATTGTATCTGTGGGAATAAAAGGATCGACTTCTAATTTTTCAAGCGTCGCATGGATGAATTTGCTTTCTGTTTTCTGCATTTCTAATAGCATTCGTACTCTTGCATTGCTATTACATTTAAATTTTGCATACTGGATTTAAATATCGCGGTCGTGGTACAATTCCCGGAATGTGGGTTTGGAGGGATTTGCGGCATGTGATTGTGCGAGGATGAAGCTGATTTCTTATGTTACTTGTCGTTGTTGCATTTGTAGTTTCCTCGCCGTTGTTTTTCTCGATCCCATCACTTCGGCTCGTGGCCATATTTCCCATTTCTTTCTCGCAACCTTTTAAATCTCTTTCCAAAGAACCCTATCTTAAACCCATTTTTAGAGTAGTGAAGGGAACCAACCCCACTGGAGATTGGTCTGGGAGCCATTTCTTGCTTCCAGCCTTTCAATGTTGGCCGGGTCTAGGGCGCAATTGTAAAAATCCTTTCCTGTGGCAGATTCGTGACCAACATGACCTTACTTTGTTTTTCCATGAAGTGTAATTGGGTCCTTTAAGAAGTTGGGATTTTGAAATAAAGAATTTATTTGTTGTCATAATAACACTTGTAGACTACCTTATATCTCCCTAGATTTGAGTATTTGATAAGATATTTTCAATTCTCAAGTTTTGTAGAATACTTTTTATCTCTATGGCTTTGATGTGATACTTAGCTTTCTTAGTTTCCTTTGAGTTGAATCCCTTTTATCTCCCTAATGTTCAACTACTATTCTTCACCTTATTTCTTCCTATTTTTAAATATAAAGCTAAAGATATTTTTGATGCACTTTCAATTGATATAATTTTCTATCTTCAAGACTTTATAGTTGGATTACTTATGTCTCATTAATTTGAGTAAGAGACTAATACCAAACGTAATTTCTAACTTTTCAAAAAACTATATGTTTATATTTATTTCAATTTTCAATAATATAGTTTCTAAATTTCAAAAATCTAAATTGTTGTTGAACTCCTTATAACTTTCTAATTGAAAATTTATAAAACTAATTTATTTGCAAATTCAATATTTCAATTTCAATGTGGAAATCCTTATTTATCCAAGTTAAACTATTTGCAAATATTTGTATGCAATTTGAATTTCAAATAGGATAATGTAATTTTAAATGCTTTCAATCAAATTCCCTTTGCTTCAAAAATATTTTATATCATTCAATAAATCTTCTAAGGTTTAAATTCGAGAATGCAGTACCTTATAGCTCCATTTATCCAAGTAACATTAAGTATAGAAGAATAATTAATCTTTAACTCAATATTATGCCTTATACCTCCCTTAATTTTTGCAAAGGTTATAAATTAATTTAAATATTCCATATCTTCTTTAATATAGCGCTTCAATATTTGACTTACTTCTTGTAACTCTGTAACATGTGCTATATTTACACTCTTCTTTGACTACAATACACTCAATGCTCCTTAATGCTCACTAAATTTGGTATTGTAAGGTTTGACTATCCTTTTTTGTTCTTTCAAGCTTCTCCAAGATGCTCAAATCTTATTCCAATGTGTTTTCTCTATTGTGCTCAGGCTACTTTCGACCCATGCATTAATAGGCACCCTTTAGATGTTGCACCTTCCTCCAATCATGACTAGTATTCTAATTTTCAAGTGCCAAGTGGTACCAAAAGTCTTTACACTTCTTTGAACGTTTGTTGTGGTGCTTTACTCAATTGTATCTTGCTTAACGCTTGGCATGAGCATGATATTTTGTGGGCTTGAATGAATTATTATTGCTTGAGCATTGTAAGGAGAATGTTCCTCTCTGTTGTGGCTGCTCCACAACTAGTCCCAAGGCTTGGGGGCCCACTTTTGAAATTCTTGTTTTTGGGAGTCTTGTTGGGCTGTGAGCGCAAATGTTTGATATGATCTCAGTCATGAGCCTATCCTGCGAACTTTGAGCCTCCTTGGTTTATAGGTTTTCATGTCTTTGGGAGGGATTTAATTTTGGAAATCATTTTTAAGTGTATGGATGGTGTTCATGCGTTTTAGTGAAGTTAAATATTGGCTTTGACCTTTAGTTTGTTGATTTAATTTTCTTATGTTAGTTGGATTTGTTATAGTCTAATTCTTTTGATTTTATGAGTGAAGATTGAATATATATACATACATTATTATTATTATATATTTCACATATAATAATAATATGTATATATATAAATATAATAAAACAAGAATACTTTAAAAAAAAAACCAACTTTATATATATTATTATTATAATATATTTATATATAATAATGATATATATAACTAAATAATAAAAATAATAATAATAATATTATTATTATATTTCATATAATAATAATGTATATAATAATAATAAATATAAAATAAAATATATATCTATACATATGCTATATATATAGATATATACCAAAAAGACTATATACGTTATATATTATATACTATATATTATATATGGTATATTATACAGTATATATAATATATGATAATCAATAATAATAAGTATATATATATATATACGAGGAAGTCTTTAATGGTCCTCTTAAATCATCGATTAAAGTATCTAGGATTTTAAGGCTTTTTATTGTTATTTTTATTATTTTTAGTTAAACTTTCATCTCCGTCTTGTAATATGTTTTCTAATGTATGTCGGATGGATTTTAAACAGCGAGGAAGGGAACAGCGGAGATTTTGCAGGCAAGGATTGGCGCGACTCCAATTTTACGATGATGTGGCCACAAGAATGATGACATGGTCAACATGGCTCTCATAGCTGGCATGAAGTGGATGTCACACGACAAATAACTGAAGGTTAATTACGAACAATGACGGAAGTTTATGGTTTCAATGGTGTCGTAGGTCCTGACATGGATGTCGTGGAGAATTTGTACTCGGATGCGCGGAGAGATAAACGATCGAGGAGCAGGTAACACAAAACAGAGATGTTTGCAAAATGGTGTTTCTAAATATATCGAGCAACGACGACCCCCATTGGACAGAAGTGTTGACGTGGCCGTGATAAAGCAAATAGGGCCCCCGAAAGTGCCAACGTCGACGATTGCGTGGGCAATGCTGAGGTGGACGTCCGAAATGGAGGTTACGTCTTATCTATGGGCTCACCTAACACAACAACAGAAGAGTGATTCACCAAGCAGTAGCTATCAACACGCGGGCAAAATGAATCAGACCGGGACCAATAAAGCTTGGGTGACAGTTACAGGCAGCGTTTTGACAGTGTAGAAACATGCTGAAAATAGCACCCAGACAGACAGAACGATAGAACAGGAAGACAACGCCCAAGTTAGAATATGGATACAGAGAAGCGACAAAAACCCTCGATACTCATTGTAAAACCCTAGACCGAACCCTCGCCCATATAAGCTTAACAGGAAATTCGGAAGGTTTTCTTTCACCGGTTGCGGGTGCAGGATCATCAGAAGTCGGGAGGCGTCGTCTCCTAGTTTTCATGGCAAGATCGATGTAGCAGATAGAAAGGAACTCGGGAGTCATAAGGAGTTTGAGGTTTGTATTTTATTAATATTTCTTTATATGATAATATAAAGTTGGGGAGTTATAAGGAATTTTAATGGTTAAATTTTATTAATATTTCTTTATATTATAATATAAAGTTGGGGAGTTACATGGTTAAATTTCATTAATATTTATTTATATTATAATAAACTGGGGATTCGTAGAAATTTTCATGTTTAATTTAGAAAAACATCCACTCAAAATTTTGACGCTAGAATGAGGGTCTTCTTTATTGCTTTACGATTTAGATTTTTCTAACGGTTAACGTGGTTAGCTTTGTTTCCACCCTATTGTGCTTGCAGGTATAGTATTTATTCAAGTGTTATTGTGAGTGATTTATGAGAAGTATTTTAGAGAGTTAGGATTCCCAAGTTGGATCAATCTGAGTGCATAGCTACTAGGTCTAAAACCATCGAGGAAACTATTTTCCAAAGTCTTTCTCCCAATCCTAGAAGACCAAGAAACAAAACTCAACAGATCGAAATCCCATCCAGTATACTTGAGCTAGGGTCATCATTAGACTCAAGTACATCTAGTGGGTCTGCACCCATTGTTTCTATTATGGCAGCTACATCAATTGTATATGTCCTTGTTACTACGATTGCTATTGTTCCCATAGGGTCATCATAATTGAATAACATGGCCCAACAACAACAACAACCCACTCTTTGGTGTGGTGCACAAATCTCTCCCTTTAATATACCAGGGGATGTCCATGACTTGCCTAGTCATATTGAAATATCGCTACCCAAGTTCATACATGATGGTCCCATTACTGCTGAAGAGCATGTCCAAATTTACAAAGACTACATGTTTAGACATGGGGTCACTCATGAAGACATTGCATATCAAGTATTTTCTAATAGTTTGGACCATGTGGCTAACGAGTGGTACAAAAATCTACCCATAGGGTCCATTACTTCGTGGGCCCAATTGGAAGCTGCCTTCATTAGCCAATTTCAATTGTTGCTAGATCCTTCCATCATCTATAATTTGTTTGTGTCCTGTAAACGGTTACCCAATGAGCCTATTAGGACATTCAATGCTAGGTTCCAAAAGATATACACGAATGTAACTCACCACTTTGCGATAGATGTCAATGTGGCCCTTCAATTATATTTTGGAGCTTTAGATCCTATAACATCCTTGTTTGCCCGAAGAAATCCTCAGGTTACGACTCTTGCCTTAGCTTACACTGCAACAATGACCCTTGAGCAACAAATGAACTCACTAGGAGGGGTATTGTCTCAATGGACTGAGATGGGACAATACAGTCCATATAGTCAATTTGCCATGATGAATCAGGTAATGGCATCACAAGTACCAACAATGAACAACTTCCAACAACCATGTCCATTAGCACAAGCGTATTCACCATTTCTTGATTTTCCAAATGCATCCATTCCTCCACCAGCCATGTTGCCAAACAATCAGATAACCATGTCAGGTTTCAGCATGCTTAATAATCAGTTGACCATGCCTGGATTCAGTGCAATTAATACCCAATGCCCAATGACTTATCCTTCGATCACACCGCTTCAAAGTGTGAATCCTGGATGGAACCAAAATACTTAGATCCAAGCCATTGTGCCCATTCTAGATGTGGCTAATGCAAGAAATGCATTTGGACCTGGAACTATAATGCCTCAACCACAAGGATCTAATTCTTAATTGGAATAATTAAAGAAAATCACTGTCAAACAGGGCAATGACATAGTCCGTCTACAAAAATAGATTGCCCAAACTCCTATACCAAATCGGAATCATAATCATAGGAGGATAGGACCATATAACACTCAACCAAACAATGGGTGTGTACCCAACCCCGTAGTCAATCAGGTAGATGCTTTAGAAGATTATGATGAGTTGGAACCGTGTGATGATGAAATACCCCATTGTTACCAAGGGAAACAAGATGCTTTGGTGACTAAAGTGATTCACTACCAAGAAAGTGAGGAAGAGGAGGATGTTGAGGTTTTAGTAGAAGAATATGAAGAAACTTTGGAAATCCAAGCCACTAGACATTTTGGGAAAGGAAATCATCGGTATTACACAAGAAGTTCTAAGGATCCCAAAACTTCCTCCACTCCTCCAAACAACCCCTTACTTCCTCCTGATACAAAATGTGAGGTTAATCCACCTCCTCCGTCGATTGTAGAGATGTCCAAGTCAGTGAAAAATATGCCAAATTTAGAAAAATTCATCTATGACTTAGAAGAGGACATGAAGAGAAATAAGGCTAATATCTCGTTGTTTGATGTAGCAAAACTTCTGGGTCAAGAGATAGGTTTGCCAAAAGGGTTGAACCCACCTAGTCAAGTCCATGAAGCTAAGGGTGTTGAGTCTCAATTAGTTTTGAAAATGGAAAGACAAGAAGTACCTCCATTTCTCATAACCATTAGAATTGTAGGCAAAAATTTACACAACTGTTTGATAGATTCAAGTGCTTCGACCAACATCATGCCCCTGGAAATTTGCCAAAATTTAGTACTCACACCAACCCCTTCTAAGAGCAAGGTGGTACAATTGGATATATCTGTGATGGAAGCAGTTGGAGGTCTAAATGATGTCCTTATTCAGATTAACTCAGAACCTAGGGTTCAACACCATATAGATATATTGGTGCTTAATATTCCTACCAAATATGGAATGGTATTGGGAAGATATTTGAGTAAAAATCTGAATGAGTATATTGTAACAAATTCTTCCTATATGTGGTTACCTTGCAGAGGAGTAGAAAATCAAATTCGGGTGGACAATGAACCTAGAATCAAGGATATGATAATTGAATACAATAGACCCAATGAAATCCAATATGTTAAAACTGAATTAGGGGCCTATAGCTTGGACATAGAAGAAGCTACTGAAGAACCTCAAAAGGAGAATTTTTCTTGTGACACTTCGAAAGAGAATAATCTGGTTTGGACTCTAATATTTGATGGATCTAAGTCAAAACTAGGTGTTGGAGCTGGTATCGAACTTACATGTCCCGGTAGTAAGCCTATGCTTGATGCTTATAGATTACAATTTTCAGCCACCAACAATGTGACAGAATATGAAGCCCTTATTTTTGGACTTCAGTTTGCCCTAAGGAAGAAAGTGAAGTGTCTCAAAGTGTTGGTAGATTCGGAATTGGTGGTTAAACAAGTTAAATGGCAATATACTTTTCAGGATAAAATATTAAGCCTTTACAAAACTAGAGTTAGAGAGTTGATAGATGAGTTTGATGCTTTTAATATCTCCCTTATCTCTAGGAAAAATAATTGAATGGCATATTCTTTAGCTGTGGCCACGAGCATGCTCAAACCTATGGACCATAATAAATGCAATAAGTTTTCAATTGAACTAGTGCCATGCCCCTCAATACCAGATAATGTTATTAACTTCCAAGTATTTGATAGTGACAGACACATTTTCAATTTTGTCACTAATTCTGGTATATTTGAAAATCAGGTCATTGATGAAGATGAGAGGGGGCAAGAAGAAGCAGATTTGAAAAAGGAAGCAACCAGAGTGTGGAATGAGATGCCAAATGGTATGGATTCTTTAGAAAAGATATTTGATATTGGATATCAAGCAAAAAGAGGTAGAAAGGTACCACCCCATAAAGAAGCATGTGATTTAATCAACTTAGGGAGTGCAAAAAATCCACAAGAAATATTTATTGCTAAGGCATGTACAAGAAAAGAAAGGGAGTCTATCGCTCACGCATTAAAGGAATACATCGATTGCATAGCATGGAGACATAAGGATTTGAAAACTTGTGATCAAAATGTGATAATGCATACGATTCCATTAAAACCTGACTCCAAGCCTTTTAGAAAAAGACAAAGAACGGTCAACCTGATTTTAGAACCCCTAATAGAGAAAGAGTTGAGGAGATTTCTAGAAGCAAAAATCATCTTTCCTGTTAGACATTCCAAATGGGTGGCCAATATTGTCCTGGTAAGAAAGAAGAACGGAGAGATACGGTTGTGTATAGATTTTAGGAATTTGAATAAGGCTTTCCAAAAGGATAATTACTCATTGCCCACTATCGATGAAATTATTCAAAATGTTAATGGGTCAGAGATGATATCATTTTTGGATAGTTATTTGGGATATAATCAGATTCTTATTCATCCAAATGATAGAATGAATACGGCCTTCACCACGAAATGGGGCACATTCGCATATAGGAGAATGTCATTTGGATTATTGAATGCAGGTGCAAATTTCCAACAAGCCATGGATTTCGTGTTCAAAGGGCTCATTGGTAAGTGTATCATTGTTTATGTTGACAACATTCATGTCTTCTCTAAGAAAAGGGAAGATCATGTTAGGGACTTGAGAAAAGTACTTCAAATATGTAGGGAACATGGGATCTCCCTTAATCCAAAAAAATGCATCTTTGGAGTAATGGAAGGTAAGCTATTAGGTCATGTCATTTCCAAGGATGAGATTGCTATTGACCTAGAAATAATCTCAGCTATACTAGCCATTCCTCCACCTAATAGTAAGAAAGAATTGAGATCATTTTTTGGTAAAATCAACTTTGTAAGAAAATTTATTTCAAGATTTGTCGAGATTGCCAAGCCTTTGAATGACATGTTAAAGAAGGATGTTCAGATAAAATGAACAAATGAAAATAGGGAAGCTTTCAAAAGCATCAAGGATGTTATCTCTAAAGCCCCTGTTTTAATTAGCCCAGATTCTTCAAAGCCTTTCTATGTCTATACTTTTGCTTCAGATCATTCTTTTGTGAGTGTCTTAACTCAAAAGAGCGAGGGTAGCATCAAAAATCCCATAGCCTTCTTGAGTACTCCATTGAAGGATGCAAAGCTAAGATATTCTATTTTGGATAAATAAATGTATGCCCTATTCAAGACCATCAAGAAATTCAGGTATTATCTAGTTCACAATAAAATATTTGTTGTAGTTCTTGACCTGGCCGTTAAATCTATGTTTTTACAAAACAAACTAGGTGAAATACGGGGGAAATGGATTTCGACCCTTCAAGAATTTGATTTGGAAATCTGACCCATGAAAATAGTTTGGGGAAAAGGTTTGGTCAAGGCAATTGCAAAAATTGATCCATTGATATCATTCCAGCATTACGAGGAAGATGGCATAATCAAAGATGAGCGGTATATTGATATTGCATATTTCCTGTTGCATGGTAAGTTTCCATCACATTTAAATTCCACCCAACATAGAGCTTTGCGTTTGAAATTTGAATTTTTTCTGATTAAATCTGGTGTTTTGTACAGGAATAACCACGAAGGGATTTACCTTCGTTGTGTTAATCAAGAAGAGGTGATCCAAGCACTTAAGGATTTCCATGATAAGTATAGAACTGGACACAGGTCATCCAACGCTACAGCTCATCAAATCCTTAGGGCTAGATATTATTGGCCCCATCTATTTAAGGATGCACATGCTCATGTGAGATCATGCCACATATGTCAAGTGGCATCCAATAGAGAAATAAATGTTGCAATTCCATTACAATCTATGGTAGAGGTAAGGCCTTTTGCACAATGGGAATTATATTTTGTTGGGATCATCAATCCCAACTCATCCGATTCTCATAAATATATCCTTACTACCACATATTATTGCACAAGGTGGACCGAAGCTATTCCTACTAAGCATGCCACTTCAGAGGTTGTCATTAAGTTTTTAGAGGATAATATTGTGACTCGTTTCGGAATGCCCAACTCAATTGTAAGTGATAATGGCTCTACCTTTTCTTCTTTAGAGTTTGCAAATTTGGCATATGATAATATGGTAAGCTTGAAATTCTCCTCAAATTATTATCCACAAGGTAATGGTTTAACGAAATCCTCTAATAAGAACTTGTTGTGTGTAATAAAAAAATTGCTTGAAAAGAAACCTAGGGCTTGGCATAGCAAGTTAAAGTTTACCCTTTGAGATGATAGTATCAGAATCAAAGAATCAATAGGAACATCTTCGTATCATTTAGTCTATGTGCAAGATCCCATATTTCCCACAAATTTAAGGCTATAAACATTGCACTTCATGAAATAATATGTTAGAACTAGTGATAAACTTGAAGCTAGTCTAACACAGTTAATGCATCTTGACGAGAAAAGAGATGAGGCCATGTTGCATTTTAGAAAACATCAGGATGTAGTGAAAAATATTATTTTATAAGAAATCCAAAATCAAAACATTTAAAATTTTAGACCTAGTTTTACTGTGGGATAAAGGACATGAAAAGAAAGGAGATCATCAGAAGTTTGATTGTTTGTGGTTGGGTCCATATCAAATTGCTGAAATCCTAGGTGAAAATAGTTTTATATTAAAAACCTTGGATGGAAATGATTTGGCTTTGCCCGTTAACGAGCTACATTTGAAGCACTACTTTCAGGCCTGAAAAGGCAAAGATCTTGTATTATATGTAAATATGTTTGTGTTTGATGATGTTGAGTCTGATTGTGTTTGTATTCATTCACTTCCAATATTTTGTGGATTTTTAGTATCATGTATATAGCTTGGGTGTGTTGGTTTCTGCTTGTTTGGTTTTGGTCGTATCTGGTTTTCCATCTATTCTTGGTTTAGATTTTTTTATGAATGTTTATGAGTTGATTGGGTGTTTTGTATTCATTCGCTTCCAAGTTTTGGTTGTTTTCTAGTATTTGAGAGTGATATGTCAGCTTATGTCCTCATGAATGTTTAATAATATTAGGAGAATGTGAAACATCAAAATTTTATTATAGAAGGCTTCACAATTATCACAAATACATTAAAGTATATCGTTTGAAACTTATGATGCATGAAGTTGTCAATTTTACAAGTTACGGTGAAATATTTTACATGCTCCATCTCTTTGAGCCTCATTATAGGGTATATTTCACATTGCATTGCATATCACTTGTATCTACATTTCAAATACAATCATCGAAAAATATGTCAAATGCTCTTAGGATCATTGCACAACATACTTTAAAAAGATCTTGAGATTGGGAACTGATGTCGAAACTGTCTTAAACCAAGCACGATTCACACATATTAAAAACATCTTGGGTAAAATGGTCAAAACCATCCTTGGGAGAAAATGTGAGGCGAAAAGAGTCATTCTTGTCGGTCCTATCATGCAACATAGTTCATAAAATAGTGGTTTTCACCACTTCCACAATATTTGAAAACCCAAAATTAGAGTAGTAAGAATAGGGTCAAATTCTTATCATACTTAGGTTGGGAATCCGATTTCCCAAAGCTCTGATTTTACCCCCATCATGTCATTAACTATCGGGTTGTAAGGATCATACTACATGTCCCTCGTAAGGATGGGTAGCCATCCCCAAGATTCAATAAATCCAAAGCAAATTGTTCATCACTCCACTTCCATCACACCATTGACTATTGGATTGTAAGGATCGTACTACATGTCCCTTAGAAGAATGGGTAGTCATCCCCAAGATTTAAGAAATCAAAAGCTAAATCATGGACTATGGGGCTAACCTCCATCAAGGCTATAGACGCTTGACTGGTAGTGGAGTATGCTCATGCGTGGCGACATGTCTTGTTTAAAAGTGAGACCACTGACCACTCATACGGACAGGCTAGCCTGACAGGTTCTTCCATAATAGGTTTGATCATTTTGGTTAATATGGGGTAACAAACTCATATCATAGTAGTAAGGATAGGGTCAAATTATCATCATACTTAGGTTGAGAATCTGATTCCCCAAAGCTCTGGGTCCAATTGCACACACTGGTTCAGGATGGTAGAGGTTCATAACTGGGCTCTTGATCAGGTAAATGAATTCGTTGCACACACATTTGGTCCTAAGAGGATTTGATAGTTCTAGGGTGTTTTCTTATGGTACTAGAATTTTGGAATACTTGCAAAGCTGACTGTTCACATTTTAGCATCCTTGCCATACATTCAATCCTGCATAAATCATCCCTAACCTATCACTTACATTCATGTGAAACTGATGATGGAATGTTGAATTGTTTCAAACGATAAGGAATGAATCACTTGCACACACTGAGCTGATGCTAAATGATTCTGATGGTTCATGTGTTTTTGGTCTGTCTTCATTCTCTAGATACTTGTTGATGCTTTTAGTGCTCATATTTGGGGTGTGTTTTTTTTTAGGTTAGGTTCTTATCGAAACACTCAGGAGCGTTTCCCAGCAGAGTCGCCATTTTTTGTGGCTGCTCCACAACTAGCCCCAAGGCTTGGGGACCCACTTTTAAAATTCTTGTTTTTGGGAGTCTTGTTGGGCTACGAGCGCAAATGTTTGATATGATCTCGGTCATGAGCCCATCCTGCGAACTTTGAGCGTCCTTGGTTTATATTTTTTCATGTCTTTGGGAGGGATTTAATTTTGGAAATCATTCTTAAGTGTATGGATGGTGTTCATGCGTTTTAGTGAAGTTAAATATTGGCTTTGACCTTTAGTTTGTTGATTTAATTATCTTATGTTAGCTGGATTTGTTATAATCTAATTCTTTTGACTTTATGAGTGAAGGTATAATATATATACAAACATTATTATTATTATATATTTTACATATAATAATAATATGTATATATATAATAAAACAAGAGTACTTTTCAAATAAAACTTTTATATATATTATTATTATAATATATTTATATATAATAATGATATATAAATACAAAATAAAAATAATAATGTGTATAATAATAATAAAATAAAATAAAATATATATCTATACATATGCTATATATATAGATATATACCAAAAAGACTATATACGTTATATATTATTATATATTATATACTATATATTATATAAACTATATTATATAGTATATAATATATGATAATCAATAAATAATAATAAGTAATTATATATATAGATGACCATATAAATATATATATATATATAAATATATATATATATATATATATATATATATATATATATATATATATATATATATATATAATTACGAGGAAGTCTTTAATGGTCCTCTTAAATCATCGATTAAAGCATCTAGGACTTTAGGGCTTTTTATTGTTATTTTTATTATTTTTAGTTAAACTTTCATCTTTGTCTTGTAATATGTTTTCTAATGTGTGCAGAATGGATTTTAAACAGCGAGGAAGGGAACAACGGAGAGTTTGCAGGCGAGGATTGGCGCGACTCCAAGTTTACCTTGATGTGGCCACAAGAATGATGACGTGGTCAACATGGCTCTCATAGCTGGCATGAAGTGGATGACACACGACAAACAACCGAAGGTTAATTACGAACAATGATGGAGATTTACAGTTTCAATGGTATCATAGGTCCTGACATGGACGTCGTGGAGAATTTGTACTCGGATGCGCGGAGAGATAAACGATCGAGGAGCAAGTAACACAAAACGAAGACGTTTGTAAAATGGTGTTTCTAAATATATCGGGCAACGATGACCCCCAATGGACATAAGTGTTGACGT
Organism: Wollemia nobilis; assembly: GCA_028583015.1. Lineage (NCBI taxonomy): Eukaryota > Viridiplantae > Streptophyta > Pinopsida > Araucariales > Araucariaceae > Wollemia > Wollemia nobilis. The sequence continues at coordinate 5,447,572 of JAQPPZ010016822.1, forward strand.
GGTCATGACAAAGCAAATAGGGCCCCCGAAAGTGCCAACGTCGACGATTGCGTGGTCAATGCTGAGGTGGACGTCCAAAATGGAGGTTACGTCTTATCGATGGGCTCACCTAACGCAACAGCAAAAAGTGATTTGCAAAGCAGTAGCTATCAACACACGAGAAAAATGAATCATAACGGGATCAATAAAGCTTGGGTGACAGTTAAAGGTAGCATTTTGACAGTGTAGATGGATACAGAGAAGCAGCAGAAACCCTTGATACTCGTTGTAAAACCCTAGGCCGAACCCTCGCCCATATAAGCTTAGCAGAAAATTCAAAAGGTTCTCTTTCGCCGGTTGCAGGTGCAGGATCATCGGAAGTCGGGAGGTGTCGTCTCCAAGTTTTCATGGCAAGATTGATGTAACAGATAGAAAGGAGCTTGGGAGTCATAAGGATTCTGAGGTTTTTATTTTATTAATATTTCTTTATATGATAATATAAATTTGGGGAGCTATAAGGAATTTTAATGGTTAAATTTTATTAATATTTCTTTATATTATAATATAAAGTTGGGGAGTCACAAGGGATTTTAATGGTTAAATTTCATTAATATTTCTTTATATTATAAAGTGGGGATTCTTAGGAATTTTCACGTTTAACTTTTATTTAACATTCCTTTATATTATAATATAAATCTGGGGAGTTATAAGGAATTTTAATGGTTAAATTTTATTAATATTTCTTTATATTATAATATAAAGTTGGGGAGTTATAAGGAATTTTAATGGTTAAATTTTATTAACATTTCTTTATATTATAATGTGAAGTAAGGGGAGTTGTTTAACTTTAATTTAACATTCCTTTATATTATAATATAAATCTTGGGAGTTATAAGGAATTTTAATGATTAAATTTTATTAATATTTCTTTATATTATAATATAAAGTTAGGGAGTTATAAGGAATTTTAATGGTTAAATTTTATTAACATTTTTTTATATTATAATGTGAAGGGGAGTTATAAGAATAAGAGTGAGGATTGATATATATTTTATTTTTAAGATGTTAAAAGGAGCATTAGGCGAACATAAAACTACAAGATTTTATTGCTTGTTTTGTTTGTATTTGTTTAACATCATGAAAGAGGGGAAGTTGAAACGGAGGGGCTTTTGCATCCTTTAAAAGACGAATGAAGTTCTTGTAATTCAGGGGGGTTGGAAATTTTGTAACCAAGGAGATTTTTCGAACATATAAGACTTTCATTTTGGAAAGAGCAACCTTTGTGTGCAAGATCAAAGGGAGATTATGTCTAAGACTATTGTTTTACTGTGTATATTTTTTTGTATTATTTTCTGCTTATATCTACTTGTTTATGCCATGAAATGGGTTGCAATAGGTGAATGCTTTAAGATAATGCAAGTTTCTTTTGTCCTTTGAGTCTCGCACTTGGTCTAATCTGATTGTGTTTATGTTGTAGGTCCATTAGGCCAAGTTGTTTTAGATTCATCTCATAACCTAGGGTTTTGCAAGGAGGGGATTGCTAACCGAATTTGATGTTATTTTTTTCCAGCTAACCTTGTAGATTTTGTTTCTGTTTTCTGTACTTATAATAAATTTTCAAATATTCTTTTTAGTTGCATATTTTTTATTTTGGTCTATTCCATAATTTCTGTTTGTTTCATACTGGTCCTTCCAGAATATTTGTCATTTATTTTCCATTCTATTCCTTCCAAAATTTTTGTTTAAGTTGTTCCATTTTGGTCCTTCCATAATTTCTATTTGTTTTCAATTTTAGTTTTCATTCTGGTCCGTTTTTGAGAATTTATTATTTTATTTATGGTTTATTTGCTTCTATTCTGATCCCTATCCAGAATTTTTGCACCTCCAAATACATCAATTTAATTTTCACATAAAATACTAGTTTAGGAGGGTTACTAACGCCAAATTCATACTAATGCAGATAAAGCAAATGAACGTTGACACCCTAACTTACTAACTTTACTAACACCAAATTCTAACATAGGGGTAGTGGAATACTTACAATGAAGATAAAAAGAATCCACTAACTTTAAAATGAATCACACATTAAAGGCAGAGTTCTTAAAACGAAGTGGGCTATTCCACGCACTTTTGCATTTGGAACCTTTCTAATTTGAAGATAAAAAGAGTCTACTAATTAGGGTTCAGGGTAGAATATCTTAATATCAAGAGCACTAAAAGGAATCAATATTTTGGCATTTTGGAAGTTTTGAAGGTTGTGATTACTAAGCAATGTTTGAAAGGAACCATAAAGGCCCCTTGTTAAATATCACTTGCAAGTTTTGAGTTATTCTGGTACACATATTTTATTTTATTTTGCTTACCAGAACCTTGGAGAAATAGGTTATTTCACCTAATTTATTTGTAAGAGAGAGTTTTCAAATTAAAACTCTATTTGTAGTGATAATTTTGCAATAGGGCAAAATATCCACTCAACACTCTCCTCCAATGAAAAATGTAATATCCTCCACGTGGCAGATGACTTCTTTAAAGCTTGACTTCCTTTATCATACACCATATTCACCCTAATTTTGGTTCTCTTGTTGCTTGGCCTTCAAGCATTTGAAACTCCTTTGTGATGTTCATTTTTCCAACGTTCACCCAAGTTTTTCTTCTTCTCCAATGCTCTTCTTCAATGACGGTTATATCTTGGTGATTCTTCTTACCTTTTTGGCTATAGTTTCAACGTCATTTGTAACGGTGCTTGCTCTCAGATTTTGTGGCTCTTCGATTTCTAGCGCTCAAGTTTTTCAACGTCTCATATTCCCCAAGTAATGCAACCTCCTATAAAACTTTTCTTCCTCTTCTTTTTTGTTACTTTCTTTGTCTAACAATATGGATTTGCTTGATATTATGGCTCTTTCTTTCCACGAAGACTTAACTTTACTATGGTGGCTCCTCCTTTAGTATGGTGGCACTTCTTCACTATGGTGGTTATCTAGACCTTTGATAATTTTTCTTCACCAAAAAAATTGCACATCTTAGTCCACCTTTTTGGCATTTTTAGACACCTTAAATCTGCCTTGCCTTTATTCTCTATTGAGTCTCTTCCTTTTTACTCAATAGGACTTATAAAAATCTACATTTCAATTAGAAAAACAACAAATAATATTTCTACTTATCACTCTCTTTCAAGCAAGTTTCTAACTTCTATATTTGATGTGTTTTTGCATATTTCAATATAATAATAATGTCTCCTTCATTGGCTTGGAGATACTCAACTTAAACTAGATTTTTCTCCTTAAATAACTCTTAATATAGTGCTTTCAAAAACCTTAAAATGAATTAGTTTTAATACTTAAAAAATGAACTTTCATAGAACCACTTTTACATGCCTTTTGGTCTCCTTTTGTAGCTAGTATTTTTAGTGATTTGGTTCACCTATTTGCTGCCCCGATATTATAAATTTTGCAACTCCAATTCCTTTTTATTTTCTGCCCTAAAATTTTCAATCTTGAAGCTCTCCTTTATACTCTAATGTTACCTTAAATTTTTCAATTTTGTAGCTCTAATTGCTACCCAATTTTTTGCCTTTTTACCTTTTATTTTCTGCTTGAAAATCTGATTATTATGGATCCAATTCACCTCCAAAATTGTTCTCTTGGACTCTAAAATTTGCAACTATTAGTGCTTCCCAAAATGTTGCCCTCTTGTTGTCCAAAACTCTGTATTTTTTCAGCTTCTAACGCAGCCAATTCCTCCTTTGATTTGTCGTCTTAAAATTCTCTCAAATCTGCTAGGAAACTCCTCTAATTTGCAGCTCTAAAATGCCTCTAATTTTCTTCTCAATATTGCTTTCCAAAAACCATTAGGTTTATATCCAAAACTCCTTTAATTTGCAGCTTTCAGTTCTGCCTAAATATCAGCTTCTATGGTCCAATGCTTCTCCCAAATCTGTCTCAAAATTCTCCAAATCGCAAATCTCTATTCTTCTTCTAATGTTGCCTAATTTTGCAGCTCAAATATCTTTAAATTAATGCTTTAAAAATCTAATTTCTTCTCTTTATTTTAATTTCTTGTGACTCTTCAACCTCTGCTGCAAAATCAGCAATATTCTCCTTTTTAAATCAGCCTTCAAATCCTTTGTGGCTTTCCTCAAAACTCTCAAATTTGGTGGCCTCTTCTAGCTTCTTTCTCCTTCAATATTCCTTGTCGAATTTTAACTTCAAATTGGACCTATTTTTTGGCCTTCTCCTTAATAATATGAATGTCTTAAGGTCTTCAAAAATATATTCCAAATTTTGGCAAACTTCTTGTGAAATCCTTCTTCCTATTGGGCTTTTTGTTGGATGGCAACAATTGTCCCAAATTTTCTTTTATAGGAGCTACTCATTCTTGCAATATTCTACGTTGATATTTCTTCAAATCTCCTCCAATGGCCATTTTTTCAACTTTCTTCAATAGGGCTTCTTTAGCATTCTTCTTTCTCCTTCCAAATTTTCTTGAGACCTCATATTTTGGGTCTTCAAATTTTACAACTTCTCAAATATTCAATAGGACTTTACCTAGTCCTTTATCTTTAATTTTCAATCTTCTATATTCCAAATATGGAATTTCTTCAATGGGACCTTTATCTTGAGTCTTCTCCTTCTCAATATTCAATAAATTTGCTTTCTTCTTTCTTCAATTTGGAGTCTTCAAACTTCTATGGAGTCCTCTTTCTTGGATCTCCTCAATATTCTTCCTTCAATATCCAATGGGGTCTTCTTTCTTAGACCTCCTTAATCTTCAATGCCTACTTTTTCTGCAACAAATAACTAGTCCCTGCACGAGGAAAGCACATAGACTTTTGGGCAATCAAAGATGAAATTGTTCTCTATCCATTCTAGGAGGCTTCGCAACTTCTGAGAACTAATATTCTGCAACAAAATACTTAGAAAGTAGCAAGAAAATACATTTAAAATTCCAAATATCTATAAATAAATAAACATCACTAGTTATCCTTCAATCTAGTGGAAATAGATCTATGTTAAGTCCTAGTCTTCACGAGTTTCCTGCAACCCTGTGGAAAGACTCTAGCCAAAAAGCAATTTCAAAAATGCTGAAAATGATATTTCCTATCTCCTCTCAATCTCTCTTGTGGCTCTCTTTATCTCCTATCGATCTACCTTGTTCTTTGATATCATTGTTAACTTTTGATGTTATATATTTAAGAAAATGCAACCACAAGGTATAAAATGAGCATGCAATATTAAATATATGAAAAAGGTAATATACTAAGCATGTAAATATCATGAGAAAATTCATGAGTATCAATATCAAAAAAATATCATGAGAAACTTCTGCAACTACTCATAAAAATATCATTAATGAAAGCTCACGAAAATATAATATTGATATAAAATGGAGGTCTCAAACTCTCCATATTTCATACATGCTCTATATTGTATCTATAATATCAACTACTACTACTCTACCTTGTGAACACCAAAATTGTGTCTCTCTCACCCTCTCATATGTCCATACAAAAGCATATATATAATGAGAGGTGACTCTTGACCTTAAATCTTCCTATGACTCTTCACCTTCCTATTCTATGGACTCATGTGCACATGGACAACATGCACATTTGCATCATCAAGTACTTTGCACATTCTAACACTTGTACATTTATTACATTACATTAAGTAAATACTCAAACTCTAATCTAATGCACACTCCTAATCTAAATATGTACCTATGATGATACATTAGCATGTACCAAATAATGTAATATATTCCAACAAAAATTTCTAACAACATTAAGGAACAAGCCACTTCTCTCATAAATAATAATCAAAACTTTCCTCATAGTAAGTTCTTTAAAAATAATAGAAGGTATTATTTACCTTCTCAATGCAATCTTAAATTGGACATCTCTAATAAATATCTTATTTACCCTTCATTCATTTATCCCTCCACTTCAAATAAGCTCTTCAATCATTCATAATTATCATTAAAATGTTCGTCCTCTTTGACATACACATCTTGAATCATCCAATAAAGAACCTTCTTAAATTCAAATCATCACCACTCAAATAAAACAACCTTTAGATCTCTTTGTGCTCAAATACTCATTTTCTCCTAAGTATAAAACACCTAATCTCTAAACATATGAAGGTGATCAAGACCCTATTCAACACCTTAGAGATTTTCTTTTGGCTTGTGATGACATTGCACATGATGAGATCTTATTACTCAAGACATTCCCTAAAAGCCTTAGGGGTAGTGCACTAGAATGGTATTATCAATTACCAAAGCATTCCCTTAAAAATTTTAGTGACCTTGTTGATCCATTTATACAACATTTTTCCATCTTCATTGAAATAAAACTTAGCCTTATTGATCTATTAAAACTAAAATAATTTGAACATGAATCCTTTAAATATTTTCTTACTAGATAGAACACCATTTTAGAAAAACTTAATCATGTCCCTCCTCAATTTGAACTTCTCAATATCTTCATCAAAATCCTCAATGACCAATTATCCTACCCCTTAGAAAAAGCTAGAGTGTGTACCCTCCCAGGTGCAATTGACTTAGCCACACATGTGGAGGTTGCCCTTAAGAAGAGAGGGCAATTAGGGGTAGGGAAAGACATAAATTCTTCTCCTCTTCAACAATTCAACCACAACTTACCCTTGCCTAGGCATTTTCATGCAATATTAGGCCTACCCCTTGCTTTCATTTTAACCAAGTTATTAGAAACCAAAATGATTAATCTCTCATCTCCTAAACCAACTACATATTGAAAGTAATCTTCACACAAATATTGTGTTTTCATCAAGGTCATGGTCATTCAACTAATCGATGTAAAATACTTCGAAAGCATATCCATGACCTTATGCAAAAGGGCTAGCTTATCCTTAATCATAAGATATAACTTATCCCGTACATTGCAAAATTATCTTCGATCTTCAAATTCTTCAACACGTATAGGGCTATGACCAACTTCAAAAATCATCTTCAACAAATTCATCTTGATCCATTCTCTATGTGTTCTAATCAAAAAAATGAACATATAGAGCTCTATATAGTTATCAATTTTTCTCATCAACCTATTTGATGCTCTTAAATGAGCCCACATCTTTGCTCATCTTTGTTTGGCTCTCTTAAATGAGCCCATGTCTTTGCTCATCTCTTGGTCTGGAACTCTTAAATGAGCCCACCATGTTGTTATCACAAGCTATCAAGGTTTTTTCATGCACTCTCACCAAAGGGGCATTCCACGTTGAAGCTTTTGCACACACTAAGCACAAATCATCCATTGGCACAAAAATCTTCTCTTTCATACATACCTTGATATTGAAATTATCAATAATCATTAAAATTATCTCTCACAGTCAAGGGATATATGTTCATTCTCTTCTCCTATTTTATTCTTCTATATTTATAGACCTTGAAAGTATCAATACCTATCCAATTTTCTCCAATTCAAGGGGTATAGTTCTTCTTCATCTCTTGTACATCCTTTGTCCTTTGCAAGTTTTCAATCATTCTTCTTCTCTCCAAGACAGAATATACACTCCTATCTACACATATTCTTTTGATCACCCTTTTTCTTGTTTGATCTTTCAATTGTTAAGGGGTCCTTGTAGGATATGATAGATACCGCATGAACATCCTTTATGGTATTCATGTAGTCATTGTCTATTCTGTGCACATCTCTTAGCTCTTAAAATTTCAACAACGACACACACATTTATTTCTATCATTTTTTTCTTACTATCTATATATCTTCTCTCTAGCACATGCACACACAACACCTTTTTTATTTACTTTAATCAATCTTCTTACCTTTTTTGTGAGCTAACACCCTTATCAAGTTACACTCCTTTTGACCATCAACACGCACTACACCCCTATCAAGTCACACTTCTTTTGGCTTTCAGTGAGCACTACACCCCCATAAAAGTGATGATGATTCTTAGTAGAATAGATTTTATTTTTATTTTATTAGGCTTTCTCCTATGTTAAAGTGTAAATAACTCCACATTTTCTAGAAGATTAAGGTTTTTAGCCTAATAATAGCAAGATGATAGGTGTAGAAGAATTCCTTCAAGGAAATCTCCACATTTTATGTAATTAGACATATGCCCATTACATATCTATTATAAATTTAGTTACTAGAGTTTGAGGGAAAATTTTTGCTCCCAAAACCCTAGCTCATTTCTTGTATGCTTGATTTATGTTACATTCCTTCTATTTGCATTTTGTCTTCACTGTTTTATGTTGTTGCATCTTGTCTTGTTTGTTTCCCAAAGGTCAACAATCACTTTTATTTTTGAACGGTCAACTAAAAGGACCAAAGGGGCTTGATTGTTACACCTAAATGCTCAATCATACAACAGCCTAAGCAGACCACCAAACACTAATTAATTTTTTTGTTTTTATAGCTATTTTGTAGGTTTGACCAAATTTGTGATCGATGTTTTTGAGGTGTAAATTTGGATTTGTAGTTGAATATTCTAAGGCATAAATTTGTCTAGGATCAACCTCCAAATAAAGTAAGTATTTTGATAGATATTTTAGGTTGTTTATTGTGTATTTGTGTTCATTTTCTATTCCAAATTTAGATCACAAGAAAAGAAAGCATTTGATTTTATTTCTAGGCATCAACAAAGAAAAGAATATAATTTGCATCTAGGCTAATATTATTTGTGTATTCTCTTGAACCTTTGCTTGAAATTTAGGGAATAGTCTTCATTGAAATAAAGAATAATTTTAGGAATAGCTCCTTGTTTTCCTGCATTATTGTTCTTTAATTCTTTCTAGTTTAGATCTTAATCAAGACCAAACTTAGGTGCTTTCTCAATAAACACATCAAACATTCCATCTCAAACTTGGAGTGAGTCCTTAAACCACTCCTCATGAACCCTTCGATACCCAAGCCCCTGAGTGTAGAGAAAAATAGCCTCATGATTACCTTGACTCCCAACGATCCGTCAAGAATCATCTGCGTTGAGTATTTTTCTCTACAACTCTGACAATGTCCAACTTTGTTCAGGGAAGGTATCACCTGATCCAGCTTCCCCAGTAATAGTATAACTAAATAAATAAAGGTAAGCAACACCACCAAACTTTTCCACATGAGATTTCAACTTTTGAAAAAAATCAAAGGCTTCATCCTTCGTTTTTATGAAATATACCCACATTCATTATGTATGATCATTAATAATCAACTAAAATTATTTACAGTCATTAAGGTTGGAACAGAGCATTATGCACCATGTCGAATGGACCAGTCGCTCAATGACGGTTTGAGCCAAATGGGGCTCAATATTGCTCTCTTGCCAAGCAACTCTACCAATTTCTTGAGATTTTTTTATTTATAAAATACCTCTCACCATGGCATGATTGTAGAGTGCTTTTAGGTAGCCAAAACTTAGATGTCTAAATCACCTGTTCCAAATTCTGGCAACATCATCCTCCTTCATTGCCAAAGCTTGGTAGTTTCACAATACAACCACAAGCTAAAACATCTTACATATGCCTATAGCATGAGCAACAATTGTCAAACTTATGGATTTGTCTTGAATGAGACAAAGCTTGTTGTCACTTGTTATGTCAAATTTAACTCTCAAATTTTTAGTAAGTTGATTCATAGTTAGTAAGTTCTTCTAAGGACAAGCACATAAAGAACTTTAGTCAAACACCAGGTATGTGAACCAAGATGCAAAGAGACATCATGATACCAGCAATGATGTATGTCTACTTGTCACCATAAGTAATATGCCCACGATTAGAAGAATAATCAAGTCACAAACCATTTCTTCCAACCTATCGTATGTTTCCTAGCCCTTGAATCAACATACTAAACTAGACTAGATTTTAAGATTGCATCAAGAGCTTGTATAGAATAGACATCCTCTTTCAAAATTTGTATCCACTACTACATTTTCATGTTTATGTTGAGGCACATTCTACCTCTACAATTGAGGACCATTATCCTTCCCACTTGCTACAAAATTTTGGTTCTAACTGAAGCACCTTGTGGGAAAGTGTTGTACTTACACTCCTTAAGTACATGCCCCAATTTTCCACAAATATAACATAGACATTGGAACATGAAAACTCCCTTTATCCTTGTTGATTATGCTTTTTTATTGATTTTGGTGCTTGTTTGGGGCCCGCCACCTTTCTTCAACTACACAAGCTTCTTACCTTTCTAATATGAGATAAGGGCACATTCATCTTCAAAATTCATTTCACAAATTACTTCCTCCTATTAAAGAAAATTCACAAGAATCTTAAAAGTCAAAATCTCGTATATTACATTCATGGTTGTCACCAAAACATTGAACACATGTGGTAGTGGCACAATTGGAACAAGCACATCATCACTGACCATTTTGCCTAGCACTTGAAATAAGCCTCTCATCTCAATAATTCTCCATAGAAAAATCTTCTAATTTCTCACCACTCTTCATATTTAAATATTGTAATTGACTCTATAGGTTAAAATAGTTTTCCCAATTTTTTGATTCAAACACCAGGCTAAGTTGGTCCCATGCATATTTGGTGGTTATTACATCACAAATATATGACAAATCTTATTGGATACTCTAAATATTATTATCAATCAAGATTTCTAGTCTGCTTTATCAAATTTTCTTTCTTCATCAAGATTCGTGTTATGTCTTTGTGTGGTACCTAAGACCATTCTCCATTGATCCTTGAACTCAGGGTGAATTTTCAACATCATTTTCCATGTTGTTGTCATCTTTCAACAACTACAACTTAGACAACAACATATTTGAGGTGTTTCCAACCATTTTCAACCTTAGCCAAAAAAAAAGGTTGATTGGATCAAGCTCAAAAAGAGCTTTCTTATGAGTATAAACATCCCTATAGTCGTAAAAATATAAAAAAAAAATTAACTGCAAAAAATAAATGTCATCGAGCAAAATAATATACTCCACAAATCATTCACAATCCGCCAAACCACATGTTGAGTGGTATTTTCACCCGATCGTGAAAACACACTCTCCGATAGGATTTGGGTTCTAAATCCTCTGCTTGCAAAGAAATTAAACATGTAATTTCTCCAAGGTTCTTGTTATGTGAGCATTCTGCATCTATGTATAAAAGATATTTAATTAAAATGCTTAGAACACCTTAGTGGTTGCAAGTAACTGAAAACAAGGGGCACTGTGGTTTATTTTACTATGAAATTAATGATTGTTCATTGAACCCTTATAAAACAAACGTGATCTGATCCTTATATGACCATGCTGTAACTTCAAAATGTAAATTGATGAAATGCAATAGCATGAAGGAATTATTTATGGATTTTGGAGTTTTTTAATTTTTTTATTTTATTTTAAAGCCTGTAAATAAAATTAGAACTTCTGAAAATAAAATGCAACAAGAAGAAAAATAAAATGCAAAAGAAAAGAAATTTAAAATTGCATCCAGTATGATGCTATCCCGTCCTGGCAAAACCGAAGATGTGAGGTTTCCATGCATGCAACCTAACCTATTGAACCTGCAAACACGCACAATCCAGATAAGTTAAGTGCTGGTCTCTGGGGTTTACTGTTATTTTTTAGATTTAGACATTCGCATGAAGCAACCAAGAGAACTTGCATTAAACTTCATCTATAAGCCTAGAAATCTGAAAAAGGGAAAGATAAACATTAAAACATGCATGCAGAAAATAACTCCTTCTTTCTTGCCAACAAGATGCAAATTTTTGAATGCTCTGCATTAAAAATAAATCATGTTACAATAGCAGACTCTCGGTTTTCTCAAAACCAGCAAAAGGAAGGAAAACAGCCTCAAAGCAGGCCCAGAATGACCCTCTGGCCTCTAGCACTGCAACTCTGCTCCAGCGGTTTTCGACCCCTCTATCTGTCTTGTGCTTCTACTTTTAAAGCATGGCAATGCTTTCTGTTTCGGCCTGTGATGCTTCGTTTCATCTTCCCGATCGATTCGTTTCATATTCCCGCCTTTCGAATTGTTCTTGAATTTATGTTTAATGCTGAAACGTTCGATAATATTCTATGCATGTAACATTTCTGTAACCCTTATACATGTATGCCACGTGTTCTGCACTTTCAGCATCTTTCGTAATGGCTCCCATGAAAATCGTGACCAAAAATAGCCCGCGGCCTTGCTCCTTCACTTACACAGCGAAAACGCGACATGTCGCGATATCGCGACGCTTTCATTCTCCGTACGCTTCGGCCGCAACTCGTCGCGATTTCGTGACCGTTTTCTCCTTCGGGCCCTCTTGTCGCAATCTGTCACGATTTCGCTACCGTTTTGATCTCCGTACTCTTCGGTCGCAACCTGTCGTGATTTCGTGACCATTTTACTTTGCACTCCTTTGCGCTCAATGCTGTCATGATTTCGCGACCATTTTTCTCTGTCGTACACTTGCCAACTTTTCATCGTGAAATCGCTACGCTATCTCCATCCGTACTACTTTGCTGCTTCGGAGCCGCGAAACCGTGACCTGTCGCGATTTCGCGACGTCTTTTCTCTTCATCCCCCCTTTGCTGCTTTTTGTCACGATTTCACGACCATTTTTGCTCTTCATGTCTTCCGGTCGATTCTGTCGCGATTTCGCGACCATTTTGCGCTTCATGCACCTTTGCTGATTTTTGTCGCGATATCGCTACGCCTTTCTGCTTCGTTCTGTTTGACCGGTTTGACCCGTGATTTTGTGACATGTCACGATTTCGCGACGCTTTCTGCTTCCTGCCCCATTTGACCGGTTTGACCCATGATTTTGCGACATGTCGCGATATCGCGACACTTTTTGCTTCGTCCTGTTTGATTGGTTTGACCCGCGATTTTGCGACATGTCGCGATATCGCGACATGTCGTGATATCGTGACACTTTTCATTTTCTGGCAGCGACGGAGCAACTTGTCGCGATTTCGTGACACCTTTTCATTTTGGCCGTGATTTTGCAACATGTCGCGATTTCGCGACACCTTTTCATTTTCGACCGCGATGGCGTGACAGTCGCGATTTCGTGACATGTCGCGATTTCGTGACACTTTCTATACTTGTGCATTTTTGCCCCTTTTCTTCATTTTTAGCATCTGGGTCACTGAGATTTTCTCTGAAAGCATGCAAAAAAGGTGGGTCCCCAATTTTGGGGTGTGTTGTGGATCAGCCACAACAAATGGCGACTCTGCTGTCAAATGCTCCTGAGCATTTGGTGAGAACCCAACCTGGAAACATATATAAACTCGAAAACATGCATTAGCACATAAGCAATATAAACAAATGCCCAAAGATCAGAAGTACATGAATCATCAGAATCATCAAGTATTAGCTCGGTGTGTGCAATGAATTTCATTCCCTATCGTTTGAAATTGATCAACATTCCATTGTCAGTTTTATATGAATGCATGTGTGAGATTGTGAATGACTTGTGTAATCTAATAAATATGCTAAGCGATTTTGCTTTTATAAAAGGCATAGTCTTTCTTCTAGTATCATACACAAACATTCAAGATTATCAAACCCTCTTAGGATCAACTATATGAATTGTTTTATTATATCCCAAAGTTGGTTATGAGTCCCTACTATCTTGAACCCATGTGCAAGTGAAAGTGAAATCAGAACTTTGGGGAATCAGACTCCCAACCAACCGAGATGAGAGTTTAACCCTATCCTTACTATTCTGATTTAGAATTCATTACCTCACTTTGAGCAAAATAATTTAACCAATTATGGAGGAAATGGTCATGCTAGTCTAACCCTTTGGACAATCAGTGGTCTTGTTTTTTAGACAAGACATGTTGCCATGCATGGGCATACTTAACCCCACAATCCAAAACTTATCTTCATTTCTTTGGACCTTGGGGATGACTACCCATCCTTTGCGAGAGGACAAGTAGTACGATCCTTCCAATCCAATATAAATATGAGATGGGAAGAATTTATTTTTTACTTCTTGGACCTTAGGGATGACTACCCATCCTTGCTAGGGACATGTAGTACGATCCTTCCAATCCAAACTTTAGATGTAAATGGAAAATATTAATTTTATTGCTTAGACCTTGGGGATGACTACCCATCCTTTGCTAGGGACATGTAGTACGATCCTTCCAATCCAAGATTTATTATGAAATGAGACATAGGAGCTTTGGGGAATTGGATTCTCAACCTAAGCGAGATGAGAATTTATGCCCTATCCTTACTACTCCATGTAGGTCAAATCAAAGCTTTGGGGAATTGGATCCTCAACCTAAGTTCGATGAGGACTTAACCCTATCCTTACTACTCCGATTTTAGGCTTTAAGCTTTATGGAAGTGGTCAAAACCACTGTCTTAAGGATCATGCTGCATAAATAGGATAGACATGAAATACTTCTTTCGCCCAACCCTTTCTTCCAAGTTAGGTTTTGATCATTTTGCTCAAGATCCTTTTTAATGTATAAGACGTGCTTGGTTCTAGATATCTCAAGACTCAGTTTCCAACCTTAGGATTTTCTTCTTATTTATGTGATAGCATAACCTTAAGAGGATTTGACACACTTTAATGATTTGTATTTGAAATGCATTTGCAACTAAGATGGCATGTATGTGCAAAGTGAGATGTAATATGAATGCATTGTCTTTTGAATTGCGGATGAAATATTGCTATATAAAACCGACTACTTCATGCATCACAAGTTTCAAACGATATTATTAAATTGTTTGTGTTACTTGTGGAGCTTTTACAAGACAATTCCAATGTTTCATATTCTCCCGATCTAGAACATAAGTTAGCATCTCAAGGCAACTTTTTCATCATCATTTTTTTTTTTTTTTTTTTTTATAGACAAACAAAACATGTCAAATAAACACACAACTTTAAATCCAAATCCAAATAGCAATCCCAAAAATGAAAATTTGAAAACACAAACCCAAAACCAAAAACCAAAATCTATATACAAATGTACACTATAATACAAGATGATGCAAAGCTTGGATTATCACTTTCCTGGATCCCACACATGATTAGAACATTTCAACAAAAATATGACATGATATGCATGCCAAATGTTGTGGGAATCCAACAAAAACAAGACAAGACCAAACAATGCAACAAATTTCCACTTGCCATGCTCACCATACCAATTTGATTTAGTTCCAATAATACTCCCATAGGTGAGCATCAAATTACTAAAATGATTAGACAATAAATGATTTTCAATTTTATCTTGTCTATTCTTTAAAATGTAAACTTCATAATTCCCTCCTTGATTTAGAATTAGGCTATCTTTTTCAAATATGCAATTTTGTAAGTAAGAGCCTATTTCTACAAATTTCAAAGCCAAATCATTTTCCAAATTTGTAGGCCAATCAAATTTGTGTAACAATTTACAAGCATCTAGGATATTTACTAAATTAGGATCATTAAAAGTTTTTATCCTAGATTCAATTAATAATTGTTGATGAATTTTGTTTAACAATTCAAGTGCATCAACCTCTTTTCCATTCATTGAAACAATGTTATTAAAGGTGTGATTAAAAATTATACCTTGTTTTTCATTTACCTTTAGTGACATTTCATCATTCAAATTATTTAAATTCAAAATATGGTCATCCTTTTCAATCCTCAAACACTCTTGGTCAAAGTGTATGTCAAGTAATCTGCTTTGATGATCACTTATTTGAGTTGCTTCCAATTGATCCATCTCTTTGTCATTTGGTTCTAATTCTTTGTTCACTATCCATGGTATCTCTTCATTTGAATCCTCCAAATCATCATGCAAACTTGCATCCACACTTTCAATGAATTTATATTCAACATGATCAAATTTTGTCCCCTTTTCAAATCTTGTGAATATGAGATCTTCGTATGATGTAGAAAATTCAACATCCCGCATATCAAGTGAAATATGAGTTTTATCTATAGGGATGTGAGAAAAGAATGCATCATCATATCTCCCCCAACCATTATAAAAATTATCATCCAAATCCATAGAATGAAAATCCATGATGTTTGTGACATGATCTCTTGATTCATTCATAAATTCTTTTTCTTCTTTGTCCTTGGCAATAAGATGGTTATAATCTTCCAAAATTTGATGAGATTTGAAACCCTCTTCCAAAACATCCTCAAATTGTACAGGAGTTGTAATATCTTCCTTTGAGTAGGCAATTATGTTGTCCTGTATATCAATTGGCACAAAAGTTTCATTAGTAGTTTTGGAATGAGTGAAGTCTTCCCACTTCTTCCAAGCATCATAATAATCATCTTTCAAAATCAAGTGGTGACGTTCAACTACTTCTTCAACATCTTCCAATTCATCAATGTGTTTCTCATCAAATTCGTCTTCACCTTCCTTAGATGGTTCAATTATTTCCAAAAGTGGGTTATTTCTTGAATTCAAATTTATAAGGCTATCATTGTCCAAATTAGTAACCCATGATTCATTATCATAATTTGGAGGGTGAAGAATTTCTTGATCTTTAATTTTACACTTCTCATCAATAGTATCTTCCAAGAACAAGTGGTGAGACTCTATCATGTCTTCAAATTTATTTATTGATTTTCTTTCCATTTCACTTTCAACCACTTCATTCAATTCTATGGTGGGTTCCATCCATTCACATATATCAAACATTGTTGAATTTAGAACCCCTTCATCTAGATAATTATGTATCTCTACATGATCCTCACTAGTGGATGTTGTCTTAGCAATTTGCACCTCCTCGTGGACTACATCTAAGGTGGTTGTAAGATTTGGGTATTCAGATTCATCCCCTTGATCATTTACCTTAGATATCATTGGAGTGGAGGGTGCTATGTTTGATGGTTGGTGTAGGTTGGCATTAAAAGAACAATTTCTCATGTGAACATGTTGTGCCTTTTCTTCTTCAAGACCTTGTCGTTCCAACTCTTCTAAGACCTCATGGATTTTCTCTAGGGACAAACCACTCAGTTTTTCCTCAATGAGTGAAGCAAGTGTGGGGTGTATGGCTCCTAGGTATACTTTCATGGCTTCCTCTTCTAATGTGTTAAAATTTTCCCACATTTGGGAGTGCAACTCCTGAAATCTTTCATTGAATTGACTCAAGGATTCATTAGACTCTTTACATATGGAGGTAAACTGATTTTTCAATATTTCTAAGTCTGCCTGATTACCAAAATGATTAAGATAGGCTGCTTCTAGTTGTATCCAAGAAGTCCTAACCTCCATGGGTAGTTGGCTATACCAAAAGAATGGTCTATCATCCAAAATGTATGCAAATAACTTACAAGCTACCTCCTCATAAAAAATCTGGAATTTACATAATGCATCCTTGTAAACATGCAGGTTTTTGCAAGTATCCTAGTGGCACCTCTTGATTAAAACACCGTAAAAAATCCAATAACATTGTAGGAATATGATAGGGTATCACATGTAAACCCTCATAATAATCCTCTATCATTGATACCATTCTCTCTCTTAGAGATGTTATTTCAGCTCTCAGGGATATCCTTTGCTCCTCAAGTGTTGCCATTAGTGAAACTGTAAAATGTAATTTCAGAACCAAATCTGTTGAATACTCAACCTGCAATTTAAAAAAAAATCAAGTTAGCATCAACTAAGAGATGTATTCATTAAAATCAAATGAAAAGTAATTGCATGAGACCAAAATTCTGAAAAAAATAAATCAAATCACTTTAATTCTGTATGAACAATCAGAATAATATACAGCATACCTGAATTGCTTAAAATAGAATCAAGTAAACCGATTCAGGCCATCCTTTTAACAATCTGCCGAGTGTTAGAGGAGTAAAGCGTAAAAAAATTTAAATTTAAATTACACTAAAATAAACCCGTACGGCCCTCCTAGCACCAAACCGTTGAGTGGTGTTAGAGGCCGAAGATGCTTGAAATATTTAGCAATTTAAAATTCTTAAACAATTATAAACCCGTAGCATCTAAAATCACGATAAAACAAACCCTTTTCAGGCCCTCCTTCTAGCGCCAATCTGTTGAGTGGTATTTTCACCCGATTGTGAAAACACACTCTCCGATAGGATTTGGGTTCTAAATCCTCTGCTTGCAAAGAAATAAACGAATTTCTCCAAGGTTCATGTTATGTCGACGATTCCGCATCTATGTATTAAAAAAGATATTTAATTAAAATGCTTAGAACACCTTAGTGGTTGCAAGTAACTGAAAACAAGGGGCACTGTGGTTTATTTTACTGTGAAATTAATGATTGTTCATTGAACCCTTATAAAACAAACGTGATCTGATCCTTATATGACCATGCTGTAACTTCAAAATGTAAATTGATGAAATGCAATAGCATGAAGGAATTATTTATGGATTTTGGAGTTTTTTAATTTTTTTATTTTATTTTAAAGCCTGTAAATAAAATTAGAACTTCTGAAAATAAAATGCAGCAAGAAGAAAAATAAAATGCAAAAGAAAAGAAATTTAAAATTGCATCCAGTATGATGCTATCCCGTCCTGGCAAAACCGAAGATGTGAGGTTTCCATGCATGCAACCTAACCTATTGAACCTGCAAACACGCACAATCCAGATAAGTTAAGTGCTGGTCTCTGGGGTTTACTGTTATTTTTCAGATTTAGACATTCGCATGAAGCAACCAAGAGAACTTGCATTAAACTTCATCTATAAGCCTAGAAATATGAAAAAGGGAAAGATAAACATTAAAACATGCATGCAGAAAATAACTCCTTCTTTCTTGCCAACAAGATGCAAATTTTTGAATGCTCTGCATTAAAAATAAATCATGTTACAATAGCAGACTCTCTGGTTTTCTCAAAACCAACAAAAGGAAGGAAAACAGCCTCAAAGCAGGCCCAGAATGACCCTCTGGCCTCTAGCACTGCAACTCTGCTCCAGCGGTTTTCGACCCCTGTATCTGTCCTGTGCTTCTGCTTTTAAAGCATGGCAATGCTTTCTGTTTCGGCCTGTGATGCTTCGTTTCATCTTCCCGATCGATTCGTTTCATATTCCCGCCTTTCGAATTGTTCTTGAATTTATGTTTAATGCTGAAACGTTCGATAATATTCTATGCATGTAACGTTTTTGTAACCCTTATACATGTATGCCACGTGTTCTGCACTTTCAGCATCTTTCGTAACGGCTCCCATGAAAATCGTGACCAAAAATAGCCCGCGGCCTTGCTCCTTCACTTACACAGTGAAAACGCGACATGTCACGAAATCGTGACATGTCGCGATATCGCGACGCTTTCATTCTCCGTACGCTTCGGCCGCAACTCGTCATGATTTCGTGACCATTTTCTCCTTCGGGCCCTCTTGCCGCAATCTATCGCGATTTCGCTACCGTTTTGATCTCCGTACTCTTCGGCCGCAACCTGTCGCGATTTCGTGACCATTTTACTCTGCACTCCTTTGCGCTCAATGTTGTCGCGATTTCGTGACCATTTTTCTCTGTCGTACACTTGCCAACTTTTCGTCGCAAAATCGCTACGCTATCTCCATCCGTACTACTTCGCTGCTTCGGAGCCGCGAAACCGCGACCTGTCGCGATTTCGCGACGTCTTTTCTCTTCATCCCCCCTTTGCTGCTTTCTGTCGCGATTTCGCGACCATTTTTGCTCTTCATGTCTTCCGGTCGATTCTGTCATGATTTCGCGACCATTTTGCGCTTCATGCACCTTTGCTGATTTTTGTCGCGATATCGCTACGCCTTTCTGCTTCGTTCTGTTTGACCGGTTTGACCCGCGATTTTGCGACATGTCACGATTTCGTGACGCTTTCTGCTTCCTGCCCCGTTTGACCGGTTTGACCCGCGATTTTGCGACATGTCGCGATATCGCGACACTTTTCTGCTTCGTCCTGTTTGACTGGTTTGACCCGCGATTTTGCGACATGTCGCGATATCGCGACACTTTTCATTTTCTGGCAGCGACGGAGCAACTTGTCGCGATTTCGCGACACCTTTTCATTTCGGCCGCGATTTTGCAACATGTCGCGATTTCGTGACACCTTTTCATTTTCGACCGCGGTGGCGCGATAGGTCGCGATTTCGCGACATGTCGCGATTTCGCGACACTTTCTATACTTGTGCATTTTTGCCCCTTTTCTTCATTTTTAGCATCTGGGTCACTGAGATTTTCTCTGAAAGCCTGCAAAAAAGGTGGGTCCCCAATTTTGGGGTGTGTTGTGGATCAGCCACAACACCACACAAATTCAATTTCTTTATTTCAAATCAACAATAATAATGTCAAACACCCTATTATGCATGTTAGATAAAAGAATTTTTATTTCTTAAAATATCTTATTTTTTTATTATTGTCACAACCACTTTCAAATTCATGCAACAATTTTTTTTTATTACTATTATCATAGCCATTTTCAAATGCAAGTGGTAATTTTTATTTTTTATTGTTTTTTCTTTTGATGGTAAAATCAACTTCTTCATAGACAACTTTCACATTGGTAATATTTTCCTTTTTTTTTTTAATTTCAGTAACTTCTTCAATTATATTTTTCTAACGATAAAATAAACTTCTTCAACTATTTCCTTATGCACGTCGGTAATCGGCAATTGTCAATAAGACATTTATCTTACACTTCTTAATTGGCAACAAGATAACTCAATCGATAATAGTAGATGTCAGCAACAAGATGGCGCCTCTGTGAGAGTAAGGTGAGCATTAATCATTGAATTCATAATGGAGCAATATATGATACAATACATGAATGAACGAACATAACTGAATGAATGAACATAACCAACTTAGTTTCCTAACCACCTATGTAACCATCTATGCACTTAACAATAACATTTAATGTTAAGTGAATAACAAGTTAATGTAATAGTATGCTAACATCCCCCCCTTATTACATTATTTTGAAATACAAAGAGTGTTGTGAAACAACTCAAATTTAACACGTGCAAGTACCTTAGTGAAAATATCCACAACATGTTCATTGGTGGGAATGTACTAGAGATGTATCTTGTGTTTTGGAACTTCATCTCGAATAAAATGACATTGAGTGTCAATGTGTTTGGTGCATTCATGAAACACTATATTCTTGACGAGCTTCACAACACCTTGGTTATCCCAAAACAAGTGGAATGGAAGTTTCTTGGGAAGACCCATACTTGAGAGAGTGCAAGGTAATCATACCATCTCGTAGACTACTCCATGTACTACGCGGTATTTTGCCTCTGTAGATGATAAAGCAATCACCTGCTACTTTTTACTGTGCTAAGAGACAGGACCGGAACTAAGATAAAAAATGTATCCAAAAGTTGATTTTCTATCATCAATTGACCCGACATAATCAAAGTTCATGTAACCATGCAAGAAGAAGTTATCATTATTCTCGCATTCCATACCATATTCTGTACTGTCACAAAATTAATGAAGAAATCATTTTGCTGCTTTCCAATGACTAACCTTAGGTTCTTGCATGAACCTTGAAAGATAATTCATAGCAAAACTGATGTATGACCTGGTGTTGGTCAGATATATGAGACTCCCAATCAACTGGCGATAGAGAGTACAATCTACCTATGAAGAAGTATCATAGCGTGATAATTATAGCCCTATTTCCATTTGATTTGCTTTAGGCTTAAAATCAGTCATGTGATATTTCTCAATCAATGTCTTGGCATATTTCTTTTGTGTCACTCTGATGTGACTCTTCTTCTGTGCCACTTCTAAACCAAGATAATAATGAAGAATTCCTAGATCTGTCATCTCAAATGAATTTTTCAAGTCACCTTTCATTGCATCTATTAGGTTCTCTAAACTACCAGTAATCATATCATCTAAAAAAATTTCTTGATATAGAGATTAGCAACCAAAGTACTTCTCTTGAAACCATGTTGTAATAGGTGATTGTTAATTTTTATGTACCAAGCTCGTGGAGCTTGTTTTAACCCATATAATAATTTAACCAATTTGCAAATATTTTGCTCTTAGTCTTCAACCACAAATCCTTCTGGTTGAGTCACATACACTTTTCCTTGATATCACCATTTAAGAAGGCACTTTTTACATCCATCTGATGTAGCTTCCATCGAAACTGAACTGCCATATCACAAATTACACGAATGGTAGTCATTCTAGTAGTGGGTGAAAAAGTCTCTTCATAGACAATACCTTCTTTATGTGCATAGTACTTTGCAACAAGCCGGACCTTATGCTTATCTATAGTTCCATTTGCCTTATACTTCACTTTGTATACCCATTTGCATCCAATGGGCTTCTTTCCATAAGGCAGATCAACTAGCTTCCAAGTGTTATTTTTATGATAGACATATGTTTTTCATCCATAGTTGCCTTCCACTGAGGCTCGCTAAGTGCATCTTCGACTATTGTAGGTTCATGCTCATCCAATGAAGATATAAAAACCCTATCATCATCCGCATCCATATCTTCTTCTCTATCTTCCTCTACATCTACATAAAGTTCTTCAAAGTGTTGGTAAATCTCATCAATTTTTGAATTTGATGCTTTCGCTCTCATTTGATGAGGCATACCACATGTCTAAGGTTGATCTAAAGTTAGATTTGGAGGTGTAGTCAATTTTGAATCTCTCATTATGCTAGTATACCATTTGGGAATATTCTTCTATGGGGGAGGAGACTCTTTCTTAGGCTCCTCATCATCCAGATATACAGATGAATATGTGTTATCTGGTGTGAAAGCTTCATCAAAACATCATCTCTACTAATGTGAGTTTTCTTAGTTTCAGAATATATCAAACGATATCCCTTGGAAAGCTCATCATAACCAAGAAAAATACATTGCAGGGACTTCTCATCTAACTTTTTTATCTTTGCTTTTGGAATGTGCATGGATGCCCTACACCCAAAAATTCTTATATGAGAAATAGAGGGCTTTGTACCACTCCATGCTTCTTGTGGAGTCATTCCCTTAAGAGTTTTTGTGGGTTCTCTATTCAGGAGGTATTTTATTGTATTGACAGCTTCTACCCAATACTATTTCTCAAGATGTACCCCTGTAAGCATACAACAAACCATTTCCATGATGGAGCGATTCCTCCTCTAAGCAACTCCATTTTGTAGTGGAGTATAGGCTATCGTAAACTACCTCTTAATCCCATGTGCACTAAGAAATATGGAAAGTTCTTTGGAGGTATATTTCCCCCTTGATCTAAGCGGAGGGTCTTAATGGAACATCATGATTCCTTCTCAACACTTTTCTTGAACTACTAAAAATACATAAAGGCCTCTGAATTCAGTTGTAGAAAGAAAACCCACATATTTCTTGAGTAGTCATCAACGAACAACTGAAAATACCTCTTTCCCCCATAACTATTTCTCATAGGACCATATAGATCGGTGTGTACCAACTCCAACGGTCTTTTATATCGTGATGAGCTCAACTCAAAAGGTACTCGGTGTTGCTTCCCTACTAAGAAATTCAAGCAAATGGGCAAAGTGGATGAAAGGTTAAGAAGACCTTTCACCATTTCATATTTACTCAACTCAAGTAAATATCCTGAACGTAGATGGTCATATATTTTGTGCCAAAGAGAAGTGGCCTCTTTTGGGTTTACCGCCATGGCAACATGAGGTGTATAAATGGCATCTAAATAAAACAAGCCATGCTTTTAGGAATTTGTTTCTACATGTTTTCCCTTCCTTGTGATGAAGCATACTTCTTTCCATCCCCAACTCTGAAATCAACCACCATGTTTTTATCCAAGATCTGGGGTACTAACAACAAATTATTTACCAATACTGGAACATAAAGGACTCTCTTAATATGACATTTTCCATTTGGAATAGTGATAAAAACATTTCCTTCACCCTGGACTCAGTAGGTCTTATCATTAGCTATGGTAACTAGTTTGTCTTCCTTAGCCTCAAATGTCTCAAACCACGATATATCACCAGTCATGTGTTTACTGGCTTTGAAATCAATATACTACATAGGATCCTTTTATTAAGAATCGGTGTGAGTCATGAGCACCTTGTGTGCTCTCTCAAAATCTGAGTCTAAGTTGTCATAAGCAACATATCCCTTTGATTGCTTATTCTTCTTTTGTGATTTGTACTTGCCCTTTTTCTTTTGACCTGGGTCATGTGGTTGTTTATTTTTGAAACAACATCTGTTGGTTTCATGGTTGTCCATATCATAAATTTTGCAATACTTCTTTTGTCCCTGTTGAGGTTGCTTACCTTTGGAACCTTTGGAAGAAGATCCCCCTTCTAAAAGTTACCCTATTTTTTGGACCCTTATTTTGAATAAAGTGCATTATTTGTCACTTCATCTCTTTGAAGTTGATTTGCCTCCTCAGTTTGAAGTAAATTTACCAACTCCACAAATGTAACTTGTCTCATTGACACTTGAAGGGATGTGATAAACACCTTGTAGGAATATGGGAAAGCTCTCAAAATGACTAAATTCAAGAGCTTATCCTCTATTGTTTCTCCCAAAGTATTCAACTTGGACTTCAATTTTACCACTCTACATAGGAAAAATTCTACTGATTCACCATACTTCATACTGAGAGTATGAAGTTGGGATTGAAGGTTAAGAATGGTGGATTGATTCTTCCCTTCATATATGGTAACTAATGCATCACAAGCATATTTACTAGTTTTAGCATCACAAATGTGAGGTTGTACTTCATCAATAGTAGCAAGCAATATAAGCATGAAGGACCTTCTTGTTGGACATTTTGAGTCCATCGAGTTGCCATTGATGTCCTTGCATGAAGTTGTCATTGATGTCAAAAGGAATGCAATTTATTGGTTCCAAAAATTTTCATAATGTCTTATGAAGCATGACCAAAAAGGTTTTTCATTAAAACCCTGACGGAGCAAAATAAAAGGTTTTCCATTAAAATCATTGGAGGAGAAAATAAAAGGTTTTTCATAAAAACCATTGGAAAATAAAGTATAATAATTTTATTATACTAAGGAAACTTAAAATTAATTATAAATTAATTTGTTAGTTAATTTACTTAACTTGAAAAGTTAAATAAATTAATTATTAATTTATTTATTTATAAATTATAAATTAATTAAATTAAGGTTAAAACCCTAAAGTGGGTTTTAGATTTGAAATTCGAAATTCAATTTTGAAAAGCGCCGACGTGAGGAGGAATTTTATATTATGCATATAAAGGGGAGCACCCACCACATTAATGAAATCACCATGCCTAAGATATGAACATGCGAAGCAAATAATTTAGCACTGCGACCAAGGGAAACGAAAACGTGTTTTTCGTGTGTGAAAAAGGAGAAGTGTTGAAGGCATAAGAGGAAGGCATCTATCCTTTCTTCATGTGGGCCTTCGTAGCCCACGTGGTGAGTGCCCAAGCGCCTAATCGCTTAGGCAAGAGGAGACGACGGATCGAGTCATGCCAAATCTCCTTTTGGTGGGGAATACAAGGTACATAAGGTGTTTAATCTCCAAAATTTTCGAAGGTTGGTTGGGCAAGTTAAAAATTGTTTTTGCACGTTTATTATTGGTTCTAAGGTTGCAAGGGAGTTATATGGTTTGGAAGAATTAAATTTTTAATATTGTTTGCTTAAAGGTTTTATGCATGGAGTGGAAAGTGTTTGGTTAATATTCTATAGTGGTGAATATTATTAAGTCTGGTCAATATTCTATAGTGGTGAATATTGTTAAGAATGGTTGATATTCTATAGTGGTGAATATTAGTAAAGTGGTTAATATCCTATGGTGGTGGATATTATTTTAAGAGTGGTTGATTTATTAGGGTGTTGGTCAAATATTGGAGTTGATAAGGTGTTTCCAAGTATTTTGTTGTGTATGATTTGTTGAAAGAGGAAGAAATAAGGCATTGATTATATCTTGGTGCAAAGAATATTTTTGAGGAAATATTAGAATAATATTTTGTATTCTAACCTTCTTGAGTTTGGCAAATAAGTGTTTTATGGTTGTGGCATATTTGTGAGGTCTACTCCTTATCATCAAGAAAAATGTATGAGCACATTCTTCCATATTTAAGTTGATTGGTAGGTTTTCCGAAAAATAAGTTTGGAGTGAAAAGGACTTGATTAGGGTTTCCTCATTGAGTATGTTGAGTGAATGGTTCAAGGTTTTCCGAAATAAAGAATTGTTGTTAAACCTTGTTTGATAAGCATTGTTGTTGAAACCATTGGTTGTATGAAGAACTTGAATTAGGGTTTGAGTATCATTGCTATGTGAAGATTGCTTTATAAGCATTGTTTTTGAAGTGATTTGTTGAGCAAAGAACTTGAACTAGGGTTTGATTATCATTGTTATAAGCATTGTTGTTGAAGTGAGTTTTTGAGCAAAGAACTTGAACTAGGGTTTGAAAATATCATGAGTATCATTGTTATGTGAGATTTATTGCTTGAGCATTGTTGGAAATATTTTGAGTTGGTGTTTACATGCCTAGACTAGGGTTTGTGAGAAAGGAGTGTTTCATTGAGTGATTGGTTGGGTTGAGTTGTTTGAGCCTAGTCAAGTGGTCGTGTGAAGTGATTGTTCAAGTTCCATAAAACAAACTATTCTATATTCTGAATTGAGTTGTGAAAGTGATTGAGCATTGAGCTGAAATTGAAGCATATTGAGTCTCTAACAATTCTCTTTATGTTTCTAAGAGAGTGATTGAAATTAATTAAGCATTGTGATTAGTATAGAACATAGTGAGTCTCTAACAATTCTCTTTATGTTTCTATGAGATTGGACAAGTTTAGTGTGGATTTTTAGAGCATATTTGGACAAGTTTTGTGTGGACTTGTTGAGCATATTTGGACAAGTTCTGTGTGGACTTGTTGAGCAGATTTGGACAAGTTTTGTGTGAACTTGTTGAGCATATTGGACAAGTTATGTGTGAACTTGTTGAGCATATTTGGACAAGTTCTGAGTGGACTTGTTGAGCATATTTGAGCAAGTTCTAGAGAGGACTTGTGGACAAATTAGTGTGAGCTTTTGTGGAAGCTTGCAAGGCATATTTGAGATAAGTCTTTGAGAATACTTGAGAGCAAAGCTTGGTGCATATTTGAGGATATATTTGTACCAGACCAGAGACATATATTGAGGACATATTTGTGCTATATCAAAGGACTGTGTTTAGTGCAGATTTGAGAACAAATTTTGGTGTAGATTTGAGGATAGGTTTATACCAGACTAGATATAGAGATTGAGCATATTTGTTCTAGACCGAAGGACTGTGCTTAGTGCAAATTTTAAATAGAGCTTTGGATGTGACACAGCAGAGAGGATGATAGTATCTAGTGGATAGAGATCCATTAGCCAAGGTAGTGAAGATAGGTCTTCTGAGTGGGGATAAGATTCTTCAGTGGAGAGAGATCCACAAGCCAGTGCAGTGGAGGCAGTTGTCTTCTAGAGGATCACCATCCAAAGCAGAGGAGTTATCTTGTGGATAGATATCCATGAACTTGATTTAGGGGATTTGTGTCTCCTCTAGACAGAGGTCCATAAACATTGTAATAGGGAAAGGATTCCCAAGATATTGATCGAGAAAATTTTAGTGAAATATTTTCTCCGTGGAGTAGCCCACATTGGGTGAACCACGTAAATTCGAAAGGTTTTCTTTCGCTGGTTGTAGGTGCAGGATCATCAAAATTCTAGAGGTGTCGTATCCACGTTTTCAAGGGAAGTTCGATGTAGCAGATAGAAAGGAACTCGGGAGTCATAAGGAGTTTGAGGTTTGTATTTTATTAATATTTCTTTATATGATAATATAAAGTTGGGGAGTTATAAGAAATTTTAATGGTTAAATTTTATTAATATTTCTTTATATTATAATATGAAGTTGAGGAGTCACAAGGGATTTTAATGGTTAAATTTCATTAATATTTCTTTATATTATAATAAAGTGGGGATTCATAGGGATTTTATTTTATTTAACATTCCTTTATATTATAATATAAAGTTGGGAGTTATAAGGCATTTTAATGGTTAAATTTTATTAATATTTTTTTATATTATAATATAAAGTTGGGAGTTATAAGGCATTTTAATGGTTAAATTTTATTAATATTTCTTTATATTATAATATGAAGTAAGGGGAGTTATAAGAATAAGAGTGAGGTTTGATATTTTTTTTTTAAGATGTTAAAAGGAGTAATAGGCAAACATAAAACGACAAGATTTTAGGGCTTGTTTTGTTTATATTTGTTTAACATCATGAAAGAGGGGAAGTTGAAACGGAGGGGTTTCTGCATCCTTTAAAAGACCAATGAAGTCCTTGTAATTCAGGGGGGCTAGAAATTTTGTAACCAAGGAGATATTTCGAAAATATAAGACTTTCATTTTGGCAAGAGCAACCTTTGTGTGCAAGATCAAAGGGAGATTACATCTAAGACTATTGTTTTACAGTGTATATTTTTTTACATTATTTTCTACTTATATCTACTTGTTTATGCCATGAAATGGGTTGCAATATGTGAATGCTTTAATATAATGCAAGTTTATTTTGTCCTTTGAGACTCACACTTGGTCTAATCTGATTGTGCTTATGTTGCAGGTCTGTTAGGTCAAGTTGTTTAGATTCATATCATAACCTGGGGTTTTGTAGGTAGGGGATTGCTAACCAAATTTGATGTTATTTTTTTTCCAGCTAACCTTGTAGATTTGGTTTCTGTTTTCTGTACTTAGAATAAATTTTCAAATATTATTTTTAGTTGCATATTTTTTATTCTAGTCTATTCCATAATTTTTGTTTGTTTCATTCTGGTCCTTCCAAAAATTTTGTTATTTATTTTCCATTCTGTTCCTTCCAAAAATTTTGTTTAAGTTGTTCCATTCTGGTCCTTCCATAATTTTTGTTTGTTTTCAATTTTAGTTTTCATTCTGGTCCATTTTCCAGAATTTCTATTTTTATTTCTGGTTTATTTGCTTCTATTCTGGTCCCTATCCAGAATTTTTGCACCTCCAAATACATCAATTTAATTTTCAGATAAAATGCTGGTTTAGGAGGGTTACTAACGCCAAATTCATACTAAGGTAGATAAAGCAAATAAACGTTGACATGCTAACTTACTAACTTTACTAACACCAAATTCTAACATAGGGATAGTGGAATACTTACAATGAAGATAAAATGAATCCACTAACTTTAAAATGAATCACACATTAAAGGCACGGTTCTTAAAACAAAGTGGGCTATTCCACGCACTTTTGCATTTGGAACCTTTCTAATTTGAAGATAAAAAGAGTCTACTAATTGGGGTTTAGGGTAAGAATATTTTAATATCAAGAGCACTAAAAGGAATCAATCTTTTGGCATTTTGGAAGTTTTGAAAGTCATGATTTCTAAGCAATGTTTGAAAGGAATGATAAAGGACGCTTGTTAAATATCACTTGCAAGTTTTGAGTTATTCTGGTACACATGTTTTATTTTTGTTTGCTTACCAGAACCTTGGAGAAATAGGTGATTTCACCTAATTTCTTTGCAAGAGATATTTTTCAAACTAATACTCTATTTGTGGTGATCATTTTGCAATAGGGAAATATATCCACTCAACACTCTATTCCAATGAAAATGTAATATCCTCCACGTGGCAGATGACTTTTTTAATGCTTTACTTTCCTTATCATACACCATATTTGCCCTAATTTTGGTTCTCTTGTTGCTTGACCTTCAAGCATTTGAAACTCCTTTGTGATGTTCATTTTTCCAACGTTCACCCAAGTTGTTCTTCTTATCCAATGCTCTTCTTCAATTACGGTTATATCTTGGTGATTCTTCTTACATTTTTGGCTATAGTTTCAACGTCCTTTGTAACAGTGCTTGCTCTCATATTTGGTGACTCTTCAATTTCTAGTGCTCAAGTTTTTCAACGTCTCATCTTCCCTAAGTAATGCAGCCTCCTATAACACTTTTCTTCCTCTTCTTTTTTGTTACTTTCTTTGTCTAACAATATGGATTTGCTTGATATTATGGCTCTTTCTTTCCACAATGGCTTAACTTTACTATGGTGGCTCCTCCTTTAGTATGGTGGCACTTCTTCAATATGGTGGTTCTTTACGCCTTTGATAATTTTTCTTCACCAAAAAATTTGCACATCTTAGTCCACCTTTTTGGTGTCTTTAGACACCTTAAATCTGCCTTTCCTTTTTTGTCTATTGAGTCTCTTCCTTTTTACTCAATAGGAATTATGAAAATCTACATTTCAATTAGAAAAACAGCAAATACTATTTCTACTTATCACTCCCTTTCAAGCAAATTTCTAACTTCTATCTTTGATGTGTTTTTGTAGATTTCAAGATAATAACAACGTCTCCTTCATTGGCTTGGAGACACTCAACTTAAACTAGATTTTTCTCCTTAAATAACTCTTAATATAGTGCTTTCAAAAACCTTAAAATAAATTAGTTTTAATACTTAAAAAATGAACTTTCATAGAACCACTTTTACATACCTTTTGGCCTCCTTTTGTAGCTAGTATTTTTGGTGATTTGGTTCACCTATTTGCTGCCCCGATTTTATGAAATTTGCAGCTCCAATTTATTTTGATTTGCTGCCCTAAAATTTTCAATCTTGAAGATCTCCTTTATACTCAAATTTTACCTTAAATTTGTCAATTTTGTAGCTCTAATTGCTGCCCAAATTTTCTGCCTTTTTACCTTTTATTTGCTGCTTGAAAATCTGATTATTATGGCTCCAATTCACCTCCAAACTTGTTATCTTGGACTCTGAAATTTACAACTATTAGTGCTTCCCAAAAATTTTCCCTCTTGTTGTCCTAAACTCTGTATTTTTTCAGCTTCTAACGCAGCCAATTCCTCCTTTGATTTGTTGTCTTAAACTCTCTCAAATATGCTAGGAAACTCCTCTAATTTGCAGCTCTAAAATACCTCTAATTTTCTTCTCAATATTGCTTTCCAAAAACCATTAGGTTTCTATCCAAAACTCCTTTAATTTGCAGCTTTCAATTCTGCCTAAATATCAGCTTCTATGGTCCAATGCTTCTCTTAAATCTGTCTCGAAATTCTCCAAATCGCAACTCTCTATTCTTCTTCTAATGTTGCCTAATTTTGCAGCTCAAATCTCTTTAAATTGATGCTTTCAAAATCTAATTTCTTCTCTTTATCTTAATATCTTGTGACTCTTCAACCTCTGCTGCAAAATCAGCAATATTCTCCTTTGTAAATCATCCTTCAAATCCTTTGTGGCTTTCCTCAAAACTCTCAAATTTGGTGGCCTCTTCTAGCTTCTTTCTCCTTCAATCTTCCTTGTCAAATTTTGATTTCAAATTGGACCTATTTTTTGGCCTTCTCCTTAAGAATATGAATGTCTTAAGGTCTTCAAAAATATATTTTAAAATTTGGCAAACTTCTTGTCAAATCCTTCTTCCTTTTGGGCTTTTTGTTGGATGGCAACAATTGTCCCAAATTTTCTTTTACAGGAGCTACTCCTTGAAATATTCTACGTTGATATTTCTTCAAATCTCCTCCAATGGCCACTTTTTCAACTTTCTTCAATAGGGATTCTCTAGCCTTCTTCTTTATCCTTCCAAATTTTCTTAAGACCTCGTCTTTTGGGTCTTCAAATTTTGCAGCTTCTCAAATCTTCAATAGGAATTTTCCTAGTCCTCTATATTAAATTTTCAATCTTCTATCTTCCAAATATGGAATTTCTTCAATGGGACCTTTATCTTGAGTCTTCTCCTTCTCAATCTTCAATAAATTTGCTTTATTCTTTCTTCAAGTTGGAGTCTTCAAAATTTTATGGAGTCCTCTTTCTTGGATCTCCTCAATCTTCTTCCTTAAATCTCCTATGGGGTATTCTTTATTGGACCTCCTTAATATTCAATGTCTACTTTTTCTACAACAAAGAACTAATCCCTGCACGAGGAAAGCACATAGACTTTTGGGCAATCAAATATGAAATTGTTCTCTATCCGTTGTAGGAGGCTTCGCAACTTCTGAGAACTAATTTTCTGCAACAAAAATCGTAGAAAGTAGCAAGCAAATACATTTAAAATTCCAAATCTTTATAAATCAATAAACATCACTGGTTATCCTTCAATCTAGTGGAAATAGATCTATGTTAAGTCCTAGTCTTCACGAGTTTTCCTACAACCCTATGGAAAGACTCTAGACAAAAAGTAATTTTAGAAATTCTAAATATGAGATTTCCTATCTCCTCTCAATATCTCTCGTGGCTCTCTTTATCTCCTATCTATCTACCTTGTTCTTTTATATCACTGTTAGCTTTTGATGTTATATATTTAAGGAAATGCAACCACAATGTATAAAATGAGCATGCAATATTAAATATATGAAAAAGGCAATATACTAAGCATGTAAATATCATGAGAAAAATCATGAGTAAGTATCAATATCAAAAAAAATATCATGAGAAAATTTTGCAACTGCTCATAAAAATATCGTTAATGAAATCTCATGAAAATATAATATTGCTATAAAATGGAGGTCTCAAACTCTCCATATTTCATACATGCTCTACATTGTATCTATCATATCAACTACTACTACTCTACCTTGTGAACACCAAAATTGTGTCTCTCTCACCCTCTCATATGTCCATACAAAAGCATATAGATAATGAGAGGTGACTCTTGACCTTAAATCTACCTATGACTCTTCACCTTCCTATTCTATGGACTCATGTGCACATGGACATCATGTACATTTGCATCATCAAGTACTTTGCACATTCTAACACTTGTACATTTATTACATTACATTAAGTAAATACTCAAACTCTAATCTAATGCACACTCCTAATCTAAATATGTACCTATGTTGATACATTAGCATGTACCAAATAATGTAATATACTCCAACAAATATTCCTAACAACATTAAGGAACAAGCCACTTCTCTCATCAATAATAATCAAAACATTCTTCATAGTAAGTTATTTAAAAATAATAGAAGGTATTATCTACCTTCTCAAGGCAATCTTAAATTGGACATCTCTAATAAATATCTTATTTACCCTTCATTCATTTATCCCTCCACTTCAAATAAGCTCTACAATCATTCATAATTATCATTAAAATATTCTTCCTCTTTGACATACAGATCTTGAATCATCCAATAAAGAACCTTCTTAAATTTAAATCATCGTCATCCAGCTCTACAATCATTCGTAATTATCCCTCCACTTGTGCATTGCTTTGATTATTGTTGTTGATATTGCTATCTATACATTGCATATATTGATTTGGAAAAAAAAGTAAAAAGTGATCTTATATTGTTCACCCCCTCTCTTAGTATAAGCTTGTTTTCTTCACTTCTATCCTTCTTATCATATGCTTCCTGATCTATATCTACTATAGTAGGACGTTTTGTAGTGCTAGTCACTACATCCCAAAAATCTTCAACCTGTAGAATGGCTCTCGTTTTGGTTTTCCATGGAACAAAATTGGAACCTTTAAGTAGTTATGTATCTAAAAGATATTTGTGTATAGTGCTCATTATTAAGGTTCCTTTTATCACCAAAATGGTCTCTCTTTCAATATACCACAAATGAGTACTGAAAGAGAATTCATTCAAATTGATGACACCTGCCTAAAAACTCTTTCGAAAAAGGATTAGTTGGAGGAAATTAAGCCAAGTAATAAGAATGAATTAGGGTATATGATGGAGTGAATATCAAAAATAAAATTGGTTGTCCTTATTTTTCCTCGATTATTTATAGAGAACAATAGCTTCGATGTCGTTG
Organism: Wollemia nobilis; assembly: GCA_028583015.1. NCBI lineage: Eukaryota > Viridiplantae > Streptophyta > Pinopsida > Araucariales > Araucariaceae > Wollemia > Wollemia nobilis. The sequence continues at coordinate 5,481,161 of JAQPPZ010016822.1, forward strand.
TTGCAGCTATATTAGGCGTTAAATACAGTAGCCCAAAGCATGACAACTTTACCTATAAGTTTGGGCTAGAGGTACCATAAATACCGAACGTTATTGTGCAATAAATTGCACAAAAGGATTTAAAATTTGGGGTTTTATGTGCTTTTGAATTTTAACTTATGATGTAAGTGCAAAAACAAGAAATTAAATGTAGCATACAATCAAAAGTGCCCACAAATTTTAAAGCATAGGTGTCGGATTCCATCAAAAATGCACCTATTCTACAATGTCAATTTTAAGGTGTCAAATGCAATCGAAAATGCACATTTTTACAATAATTTTTGCAAGAAATTTTGTTTTGTGTTTGCAAAATTTGATATTCACAATTCCCCCCCTTGTATTATAATTTTGCAAAAAAGAATATTGTTTTGTCCCCCCTTTTGTTTGCATGTGGAATTTTTAGAACCCTTTTAGTTTGCAAAAAAAAAATATGCAAATATTTTTTTGTATCCCTCCTTGTGAGAAAAAAATGCACTTGGTTGCTTTGAATTTTGAAAAAAAAAACAAAAAAATACCTCGTTTATATTTCGCTTTTGCTCTTTCCTTTAGCAAAAAAAATGAGAATTAGTTTGTATTCAGAATGAACCTCCAATAAATAATACATGTGGTTGATAACTTCTCTAACCACCGCACCCTAACCACCTAGTGTAAGCGCTAATATAATGTAATAAATATAATGTAATAAACTATGCTAACATCCCCCCATTTTGTTTGCAAAATAAACAAGTTTTGAAAGAATTTCAAGAACCCTTTTAGTTTGCAAAAAAAAACAATGTGCGATTCTTGTTTTGTATCCCTCCTTGTGGAAAAAAAAAATGTACGATTTGTCTTTGTATTTTGCAAAAATTGATACTCCTAGGATTGGTTTGCAAAAAAAATTATTTTGCAAATTATTTTATAAAAAAAATACCTTTTCCGCTTCTCCTTTAGCAAAAGAAAAATATTTCTTTTATCTTGTGTTGAACGGGGTTTGAACCCCCGACCTCCCATAGCGTACCATCCAGCGATGGCCCGAGTGACCAGTCGAGCTAGCACTCTCAACAAAAACAAAGGAGAGGCACCGTCAATTTGTTTGCTTTGCCAAAAAAACTTTCTATTTGTTTACTTTGCCAAAAAAAACTTTTGTTTGTGCGTGTGGGGTTTGAACCCCCGACCTGTCGCATCTTAGCGGCAGGCTTCCAACCAGCCCGGCTTCCGCACCGAATGGGAACAATGGAGTGCTGTCGTCTAAATGTTTCCATCTATGACTTGAAGCTTAAAAAAAACTTCGATATTTTTAATCCCACATGAATACCGCAAGCAAATTTTTGTTGTTTAAAAAGAAAACATTGCACCTTTTTCTTCGATTGCCTTTGGGAAATCGGAGAGGATGAAGATTGTTTTTCCACCCACAGCAACAAATGGAGGAGTGCCATATCAGTGTAGAGGTGGAAAAGTCACAAAGCAACATGACAGATACCACGTTGGACTAATCAGAAGTTTTTCTCACATCAACCAATGCCTCAATCGGTGTGCCCACCACATCAGATGATGCCAATGCCACATGTTCGCCATGGTTTCATGTCGAGCATCTAGTCGAGTCAGTCATTCTGAGCGATGTTAGAGGTCGTCTAGGGATCCTGCTCTAGGATTTATGCCCTGATTCATCCGTCCATCATTCCGGGTTGTCCAGGGGTTCCACCCCAAGATTTGTACCCTGATTAGTCCGTCCATCAGTCTACTTGTGCCCAGCTTCACCCAGAACCAACAACTACCTCAAAAATCATGTAGAATATCACGTGCCTAAAGACCTGCTCTAATACCATGTGAGAGTAAGGTGAGCATTAATCATTGAATTCATAATGGAGCAATATATAATACAATACATGAACAAACGAACATAACCAACTTAATTTCCTAACCATCTATGCGCTTAACAATAACATTTAATGTTAAGTGAATAACATGTTAATGTAATAATATGTTAACAGCCTCGATATAAAATTCTTTTTTATTTAATTTCGGCAAAATGACAAACCCTTTATTGGCAAATACACCTCAATTGTTTTTCTCGTTAACCAAAAAAATTCATAAGAACACTTCAATGATATGTTTTTGGGGTTAGTTCAAATCACGAAAAAAAAAATCTCTATTGCTATGTCCTCGAAAAATGTGGCCCCTAATTATATCACCCGTTGTACTTTAAATTACTTAAATAAAAGTGGATGTCATTGTCAGCTAATTTGATGCTGATAACTCTCATATCGACACAAATTTTGTAATACTAAAACTATTCTTTGTCGGTGTTCTTATCATTGAGGCGGCCCTAATGTTGCTTTGGATGACAACCTTGCTTGTTGGCAGTGCTTACACCACATATTTTCAAATATTTTAGCATGCAAATGGCCATTAAACTTCAAACAAGAATCTATTTTTTTTGTCAAACAACTTCAAATAGATTTCCTCAAATGTCAACATGAACTGTATTTTTCAAACGTATTTGTCTCAACATTAGCAAGATTCAACATTATTTTTGTCAAAAGACCAACACTTCTCACCTTCTACATGTATCTCCTCTCATTCAAGCATCTTGTTAAAAATAGAAACAAAAAAAATGCAAAAACGTCTTCTTTCTACAAACAGCAAGATACTAACTGGTCCTTTCTTCTCCAAACATAAATCGATCACAAACAATCAAGATCACCTCAAATTTGCAAGGTCTTCTATTTCTTGTGTATGATCCCGAGAAGCAATACACCTAATCTACTTGCAGCATAATATCAAGCATAAAACCATGAAAGCATAAAGAACAAAGAATTAACAAAACACAAGATCTCTTTTCATTAATTCATTTGGAACTTTGGTTACAGATAGGTCCCTCTTAGGGATACCGATTGCTTGATACAATGATTACAAATGGAAGAAATAGCCCTAGAAAGGGGATGGTGCACTCCGTAGGCCTCTCAGATTCGTACATGAATTTTCTCAAGGGCTTACTGATGCCTTCTTCTCACTTGCTCGGAGGGATCTGATGCCAAAGATGCTTTGAACTAGTCCTAGGACCTATGATCTGCATACAAGAAACAACATAGAATGATCAGTAGCATATGCGGCCTCTCATGATGAGGCTTTCTTTGAAGATCTGCAAGAAATGATATAGAAGCATGATAAAAGCATAATGATGCAAAGATAAGTAGAAATGCATAAATAACTAAGAAATTACCATGCAAATGCAATGGAAAAGATAGATCTATGCTAATCAAATGATAAAGTAAAATAATAAGAAATCTATGCTAAAACTCAAGAAATGATGACTCAAACCCTAGGCTATGCCTACAGGCCACTGTCGAGGACAACGGCCATGAACTAAAACTTTCTACCTCATGAACCAGGGGCTGGGACACTCAATCCTTCATCCAAATTGATGTTCAAGGGTCACCTTCATGTCCAGAGATGGATTGGTGGTGAAGCTCATGTGGAACTGAATGCTTGAATGGTGCATTGTCATTGCTCAATCGGACAACACTTCATTACTCCTCAAGGGGATGTGAAATTGCTCTCCAATTCGCTAGGGCTTCGCTGCATAAAAACTCAATTTCTAGATCCTTTCTTGTTCTTGGGAGGATGCATATGTAGACCTCCCATATCTAGATCTTGGCTTCTTGGAGAAGCCAAGATCCAGATCTGCATGTAACTGATCATTAGAGGGGAAGGCTCAGTCATAGATTTGCATGGAAGGGGCAGTCAAGAGGAGCTCTGGGAGATCCATGCCAAAAACTGCTTGAATCCAATGCAAGTGTAGTCATACTGCATGATTTAGGCCCGCATTCATGGCCAATTTGTATTTTAGTGCTAGTCGCTATCTAGAGCAGCGGCTAGACATGGCCGCTCTCAGCTTTAGCGACCTATGTTGGTGGTCACTCTGGTCGATAGCGGTCGAGCCTGAATGGGCCAGAACTACCCCTTGTGAGTGGTTAGGACCATTGTTAGCTCTTGGAAAGGTCCAAGATCAGTCATATGGTCTTTGGATGTGCCCATATGAGTAGTCTCCTAAACATGATGTATTTTAGGTGTCTACAGATACCCCTTTTTGGGATGCATTGTGGGAAAACATAGTGTTGAGCAAAAATAGACCACCTAGGGCCACATTGTAGGGTGTATGATGATCATTGATCTGATCAACATTAGATGCCCCAACCATGAGAAAGGTATGCATCTTAGAATCATTGCTTCCAATAGGATGGAAGGCTTAAATTTGAAGTGCTTTGGCACTTTCGAGTATAATCGGGTAGTTGATACGATAGGAGGAGAGCGACAAAGGCTTATCTCATCATATTTGCTTTTTTCCCTAGCAAAGGGTAAGCTTATGATAGTTGTTGGCAATGATTCATAGGATGAACACAATTTGACATGATCGAGTGATCCTTTGTTGATTTTGATTATGATTGTTGATATTATGACTACCCCCTCAAGCGACGAGTCGATGAGGGAAGGACAATGAATAAAGCGATGAGTCGCTTGACCAAGATGATTGATTTGGATGATTTAAGAGTTTTGCATTATTGTTATATGGTAGGTCCCATTTCAGGTATGATTTCAACCATTAATAGTAATTGTATATCTCTATCCCATGGAGCGGTCCGACCGCAATGGCCTTCTTAGGGAATCAAGATGATAGCAATTCGATTTAGCTTATGTTGAATCACTCGATGATTTGCTGAAAATATCATAGAAGAAATGAAATGAATACCTCATTCCCATGGGGTAGTCCGATCGCCATGGCCTTCTTCAGGATTGAAGTGAAGCATTTCAATTCAACAATGACTAATTTGCCTCAAATGGCCTTATGGTAATTTACTCATCTTGTCAGATTGCATGGAGCGCAAGTCGCTGCAACCACCAAGTGTATAGAGTAAATAACTGAATACGAGGTGCATTTGAGATTTTATTGTTATTTGATTTTTTTTGATATTTTGCAATTTTTGATGATTATGGACCGATAGATATGCTTAATTGTCCATTTTGAGATTCCTCATGGTGAGAAATTGAGTGTTTTTATCTTTGTTTGCTAGTCGCTATCGGTAGCAACGGCCCCCAATTGCAATTTCATTGTCACTATCAGCATCAATGGCTAGAAAGTGTGGGCCACTGATGCTAGTAGAGACTGCAAAAAAATTAGAAAATATAAAAGAAAATTAGGGTTTTGACTTTCATTATTTCCAATTGTCAAATTGCAATTTGAGCTCTAAGGGAGAGAGAGAGATAGTGACCTAGGACACTGATGACTACTAGACACCATGGTGGAGCAAGGTGAGGCATCGACGAGCGGAGGAGCCGAAGCTTCACGGGTATTTCTCTAAACCCTAACTTTTTATTTAACCGATAAAATGAACCACACTAATTAATTGGTAAATGAACCTCATTAAACCTATTGGTAACGAACCGCATCCATAGATAGGCTTAGAATAAGGTTAATTTAGGTGGGTTCTATTTAGTTTTTATATTTTGTCAATTTTTTTGGATTTTTGGGTGAGGGCGGACGTCATTGGCGTGTCGCCTCATGGTCGTTGTCGCTTAGAGTGGCCCCCAATTTGCAAAGAGGGGTCATTGCTACCGACAACGACTAGTTTGAATTCCAACGGTCAAATTTTTTACCATTGGAGGTTAGTCGTTGTCGGCTTTACGTCCTTCAGGCATGAGCAACATGCAACTTTAGGAAATTTTTTTAATTTTTTTGATTTTTAATGAAATTAATTGATTTTTTTGAATTTTATAAGTGTAAATTTTGATTTTTTTGCATGTTTTGGTGTATTTGCTTAGAATGTTTGTATTTTGCTTGATTTTGAATTATTTTTGCATCATTTTTGTATTTTATTGTGTTTTTTAGTTTAAGTGCATTTAATTAGGTATTTATTTTGCACTTTTAGCTCTTGTCTACGCGGGCTCGAGACCCTAGTTTGCTCGTGTGGCTTCTTCCTTTGATGGATGATGTAGATTGGGCCTGGTTTGATGCTCGAGGGCTCATGTATGTCATGAGGCTACCGATGATTATGTCGAACCAAGCCTATCTTACTACTCTAGCTCATAGGTGGGACTTCTCGGACGAACACTTTTCATCTCCCTACTAGTGAGATGACTATCACTCCAGAGGATGTGTACAAGATCTTTAGGATCCCTTTTGATGGAGAGGCTATCATGTCTTCTCCCATTGATGCTAGAGATGCTATCTTCGAGAGGGTCTTTGGAGATCAGGTAGCTACAACATTGGGTGACACCCGTATGGTGGAGTCTCTATGGCTCGATGGTATCGAGAGGATGTCTTCACATGATGGTAGGTCATCTTGATGCATGTTATATGTAACATGCTTTTGTCAGATTGTTGAGGAGTGAGGTTCCCATGGAACCTCTTGGCTATGGTTCAGGACCTTTTGGATAGTGAGGAGCCTATCATTATGGCTTGGGGGAGTGCATTGCTAGCCCAGTGCTATGATGAGCTCTATAGGATTCAGTGGCATGGATGAGCTAGTGTTGCTTACAACTTGCTTCTTTAGATCTAGGGCTGGGAGCACATCAAGGTGGACCACCCGAGAGGATTACCTATTAGGATCACTACCATAGTCGAGGTGGCCTAGTGCTATGGATGCAGGTGGCCTCAGGAGTGAGAGGAGCACTGGAGTCGACATCATGCAAGGGATCTGACACACTATGCAGCCACCCTGACTGGCCTATAGGTGAGGGATATTATATGGAGGCCTTATTTTGAGTGCCCTACATGGCCAGAGGTAGACAAATTCATGGCTTAGACTAGGCATGATCGATGGGTGATCGATCACAAGGGAGGTATCAGAGAGTTCTTTCAGTACTCTTGAGTGCTCCACCAGTTTGGTATCCAATAGGATGTCCCTCTTGAGCTAGTTTTGTATAGGTAGATCACCATAGAGAGGGATCTTCCACCACCCTAAGTTGTAGTAGTCTTAGAGGAGGAGGACCCTCCTATAGTTGATGTTGGTATAGCAGATATCGAGGTTACCGAGGCGTATACCCAATGGTGGGTTACATGGTTATGGCATGGTGGTGGTCACCTGGGGTGAGATAGGGATGAGGTAGTTCTAGAGGAGGATCCTGATGCACATCGAGTGTGACCTAGGACTAAGGAGTGGGGCTAGGCAGTAGAGAAGAGGTAGTAGAGGAGCAGGTAGCTCTAGAGGAGGAGGAGTTAGCTCTAGAGGAGTAGGAGTCTCCTCTCTAAGCTCAATTACATAGTGTAGAGGCCGAGCTTCAGGTAGCTCGTATTCAGATTTTATAGTGGGACTCTACTATTGCTATGCTCCAAACCCAGGTTAGGGGATTTGAGGAGGAGAGGACCACCTTCTAGGACATTGACTCAATGTAGCTCAGGATAGAGTAGCTTACTACAGAGAGGGATGTTACGCTAGGATAGGTTGTACCCATTGCTCCACTTTCAAGGACCAATAGGTTTAGATCCAAGGGTAGAGATTAGATGCCTACAGGGGCCTATTAGAGGAGTATGAGGCACAAATAGTGGGAGATGCTAGGTATATTACTTCTTTAGACTTTAGATTAAGATGCTTAGGTGCCACTCCTCATGAGAGCTATAGAAGGGGCTAGAAGTGGAGTGAGTAAAGTGAGTCATCAGTGTGGCCGAGCCAGAGGACCAGGACCCAAATAGAGTGGACCATAGGGACTAGCTCTAGATAGACTCATAGGGATGGAGCCGAGGGTGGAGGTGAGCCTAGGGGTGCAGGCCCCGTATGATTGTTATGATGGTTTGTATTATTTTTGAGTGTAAGGTCTGAGGACCTACACTATTGTAGCCTACGAGTATTTTTGTATCTCCATGTACTTTCAAACAACATATATATATATGATATTATTTTATGACTCATTATGTGTATCATGTGATTGTTTTTTATTTATAAAAATGGATGCAATGCTTATGATCTTATGCTATATGATGTGATGTATTAATGACATGCACTAGCTAGATGATAGATGTATTGCTTAGATGCTATGATCTAGATGTATAGATGTACTATGATGATGTATGCATATATGGATGCAATAATTTTATTAAATGCATGTTTAATTTGTTTAATTGTGTATGCATTTAATTTTGTGATATATATGATATGTGATATGTATGCATTATTTATATGATGATGATCTAATGTAAATGAACATGTATGCTTTAATCACTTAAAACATAAGGAATGAATTTGATATGAGTTTAACAATCTAATGGATGACACCACAGAATGTATAAAAATCATGAATAAATAATAACTCTTATCATAAGAATTAATCATTTAAGCATCCAGATGTGAGATGAGATGATGTGGTATGTATGTGCTTTCTTTATAATAGTAATTAAAATATGTACAAAATAGTCGATTATAATATCATTTTTAATTATCGTATCTATCCTATTTCATAACACCCTTTAATGAACAAAAAATTCTAAAGAAAGTTGATGATTTGATTGATGACATGATTTGTTGCTATGAGGGGATTTTTGAGGTTTTCCATGAGACTCAAACACCCTAGTTGATTCATCAAAAGTTGTATAATGACCATACTAGACTCTTGAAAGATAAGGTTTTTGTTATGAAGACCTAGATATTCATTATCCCTGTGTGTGCAAATGAATATATTAGATGAGATATAAGCCTACCCCAATGCTAGGCAGGATTCATTCAGCCCATTGTTGTATTGGGGATCATCAAATGCTCATCATGATCCTAAGTTGGACTCGGTTGGATTAGACCATTAGGTGATACAGGACACCTAAAGCTAGCTCTTTTTGCAAATTGCTTAGAACTACCCCAATGCTAGGCGAGATTCATTCAGCCCATTGTTGTATTAGGGATCACTCAATGGTTTTGGTAGATTGACCATTCTAGGGATTCAAGCTCTTCACCCCCTTCTTTTCTTCACATTTATTTGGGATACTTGCTCATGCTTAGTGATGAAAATCACTTTTTATTTTGAATTTTATTTTCTTTTGAGCAAGGGATTTGTGTAGGGTGATATCACTTTTTATTTTGATTTTCTTTTTTGGGATTTTTCTCATTTTGATGAAAGCAAGGGATTTCTTTGGGTAGGGGGAGCTTGTCCTTTTGCCAATGATCAACACTCTAGACCATGCGCATCACAAGATGAGCAAGTAAAAACCTTTCGCTTAGGATGCCTAGTACCACTTTGTAGTGTTCATCTTTCCCTTGTTCCAACTAGGATTTTAGTGTTTTAATTAGTGATAGGATTTTGATATATGCTAGGTGCTATCAAAACTAGACCTCATCTTCTAAAAGTAAAGATAGCTTTCTACAAAATCTGATAAAATCACTAGGTATGGTTGAATGACCGGAAAACCCTAGTATATCCCTTATAGCAACAGGAAGGGGTTGTGTTGAAAAACATAGTTACACACATGGGTTATGGATGATGATGGATTTTGAAGATGCATGATTGAGATACAAATGTGGTGTCATTTGTAAGATTACAAACACAACCTATCCTAATGCAAATGCAATGGATGCATCATGCCTAAATGCAATGCAATTACATGAATGCAAAATGCAAATGTTTTTGTATTTTTAATGTTTTCAATTGTTTTTGATTTTTTATTATTTTGAATGTTTTTGAATTTTTGTTTTTATGTTTTATTTTTGACCAAAGGGCTTAAATACCTTTGGGGCATTTTGTGAGTTGACCAAAGGGCTTTATGATGCCTTTGGAGCATTTTGTGAGTTGACCAAAGGGCTTATGATGCCTTTGGAGCATTTTGTGAGTTGACCAAAGGGCTTTATGATGCCTTTGGAGCATTTTGTGAGTTGACCAAAGGGCTTATGATGCCTTTGGAGCTTTTGTGAGTTGACCAAAGGGCTTTATGATGCCTTTGGAGACTTTTGATTTTGATGTTTTCTGATTTGTTTGGATTTTATGTTTTAAAATGTTTTTGAATTTTGATATTTTGAATGTTTTTGAATTTTGTTGGTTTTATGTGTAAAATACCTTTAGATGAAGAATGTTGAGAGGCTCAAGCTCTTCAACACCTTCTAACGATGTTAGGTGATATGTCCTAGGTCCAATATTCTCTGAGATGATATAAGGACCTATCCAATTTGCCATAAATTTGTCTCGTAGGTGTGGTGGTAGGTTTGAATTCTGTTGGTTCTCTTTAAGCATGAGATCCCCAACCTTAAAGTCTCTTAGGTGGACTTTATTGTTATAAGCTCATGTTAGATGATCTTGGTAAATATGAAGATGCTCAAGAGCATTGATGTGACATTCATCAAGAAGGGTCAATTGATCAAGGTGAGCTTGTCATGCAGTGTCATCATCGATGAATTCTTTCAATGTGACATGCAATGTTGGAATTTCTAACTCCAAGGGCATAATGGCCTCAGTGCCATATACAAGCAAAAATGGTGTTGCCCTAATGGGCATCCGCACGCTAGTCCTATAAGCCCATAATGCAAGAGGCAACTGTAGATGCCAATCCTTATGATTTTCTTTTACCATCTTCTTTAAGATGGCTACAATTATTTTGTTTGAGGCTTCTGCTTGCCCATTTTCTTATGGATAATATGGTGTTGCAAAACTATGTTGAATGTTATATTTGGATATTAAAGCCCACATATTTTTTTCTTAAATGAAGGACCATTATCCAAAATTATTTTGAAGGGGACCCCAAAGCGACAGATGATATTGTGAAGTATGAACTCCACAATTCGAGGTCCTATTATCGATGTTAAGGGGACCACTTCCACCCATTTGGTGAAGTACTCAATGGTCATTAAGATAAATGTGTGTCAGCCCAAATATGGGGGAGAGATATTTCCAATTAGATCGAAACCCCACTGAGAAAATGGCCAAGCCACCTGAATGGGTTGTAAGGCCTATGATGGTAGGTGCATCAGATTTGCATGATGTTGACATTTAACGCACTTCCTGACATACTCACAACAATCCTTTTCCATGGTGGGCCAATAATAACCCATTCGAAGGATGCACTTGATGATGGCCATGCCACTAAAATGGCCACCATAGGTACCATCATGAGCTTGTGAAATCACCCAAGCTGATTCTTGGGGCTCAAGACAATGAAGGAGGACTCCATCAAAGCTTCGATGATACAATATATCTCCTAGCAAGACATATCTTGTCACTTTTTGTTTGAATGCTCATTTTATGGCTTGCAAAAATCCTTGTGGGATGATTCCAAGCTTAAGGAAATCTTGTAATTGGCCTAGCCAATCTTGATAAGCTACAACCTCGATAGACAAGATGACTTGTTCTCCCTATGATTCGATATGCATAAATGCAGATTGAGAAATAACCTTGTGGTGAATGGTGATACCATTCCCCATAGGACCTTACGAGATCAAAGACCCCCAAGGTGCCTTCTTTAGAAAGTCTCTAGCTTTGTAGAACCACTCATGATTTGGTTCTATATGAATCATGTTGACTGATTCTTTGTTGTCAAAAGCCTCACGTTGCATCATTGATTGTGAGAGCATCTTCACATGAATGGTAGTGAAATCAGTAGATGGATTCTAAGGGATCAAGGATCCCAAAGATGCCATAGTGTCTACAAATATATTGGATGTGTGAGGGATTACCTCGATGTCATACCATTCTAGTTGGGCTAGATAAGTGTCAACAAGCTCTTTGTAAGCTTTCAGGATTGGACACCTACATTGAAATAATCCCTTAACTTGGTTGACTATGAGAAGGGAGTCACCAAAGATATTTAGCCTTTTGATCTTCATAGTGATTGTTGTTTGGAGACCCAAGATTAGGGCCTCATATTCAACATTGTTATTTATGCAAGGGAAGTCTAGCTTAAATGACAAGGGCATTGGAGCACCTTACGACATGAAAAACATAATCCCTGCACCACCCCCTTGCTCACACTTTGAACCATCAAAGAACAAAGTCATGTCAACTTTATTTTTAGGTTCTTCAGGTTTGGGTGCTTTCGATAATGCAAAGACTGCATCATCAAGAAGTTCTATGGTGAGAGGCCTATTTTCCTGAAGAGGTGCCTCTGCCAGTTGATCAACTATGACTTATCCCTTGATGGAATTTTGGCTTATGAATTCTAAATCAAATTCTATCAATAGCATGATCCACTTTGCAGTACATGTATTATGATATGTCTTGCTCATCATATACTACAAAGGATTTTGTTTTGATATCACATACATTGTATGGCTCAGCATGTAGTGGCACAACTTCTTAGTCACAAAGACCACTGCTAAGCATAACTTCTCTACGTATGCGTACCCTAGCTCATAACTCACCAAGGTGTGGCTGATATAATATATCACTTGTTCTTTGTCTTGCATATTCTTTTGAGCCAACATGGTGCCCAAAGCAAAATTGGTAGTGGATATATAAAGCAAAAATGGCACATCTGGCCTTGGTGGAGCTAGCACTAGTGGGGTTTCTAGGTATTTCTTGATCTCAGCAAAGGCTTGCTGATATTCTTCATCCCAATGGAATGGGACCCCCTTGTGTAGTAGTCGATTCATGGGTCGATATTTATCTGATAGTTGTGTGATGAAACACTTTATGGATGCTACTTTGCCCTATAGGCTTCTTAACTCTTTGATGTTAGTGGGTGGGGCCATTTCTAGGATAGCCTTTACCTTTGTTGGGTCAACTTTGATGCCTCATTTAGAAATGATGAATCCCAAGAGTTTTCTTGAAGTTACACCAAAGATGCATTTCTTGGGATTCAACCTGACATTGTGCTCTATCAGGTGATCGAAGACCTTTCTTAGAACCTCGACATGCTCTTCACGTAGTAATGACTTGGCCAGTAAGTCATCGATATAATCTTCTAGGATCTTATGCATGTAGTCATGGAAAATATATGTCATAGCCCGTTGATATGTGGCACCAACATTTTTAAGACCAAATGGCATTACTTTGTAACAAAATGTCCCCCATGGAGTGGTGAACATGGTTTTATGTTGGTCTTCAGGTTTAATCTGAATCTGATTGTAACCAAAAAAATCATCCATGAGGGAGAGCATCTCATGACCTATAGTTGCATCTACAAGAGCATCTATGTTGGGCAATGAGAATGAATCCTTTGGTGTTGCCTTATTGAGGTCTCTGAAATCCATGCAAATATGGATTCTTCCATCAGGTTTTCCTATAGGCACCATGTTTGATACCCATTTTGGATAGTCGATGGGTACAATAAAGACTACATCCAATAGCTTTTGTAACTCATTCTTTACCATCAAGGTGATGGTTGGATGCATCTTCCTAAGCTTCTGCTTGATCGATTTCTTTATGGGATCTAGTGAAAGGTTGTGGACAACCAATTTTGGATCTAGACCTGACATATCCTTGTAGGTCCAAGCAAAGAGATTAGGTCTCTCTTTCAATAGAGGTATGATGATGGCCTGTTCTTCTGGAGATAAGCTTTCTCTAAACTTGACTTTCTTTGGATTAGAAGGATCATCGCTGATGTCCACTTTGAAAGTCTCCTCTATTGCCATATGTGACCCATCCTCAAGCTGGTGAGGAGTGGGGATCAAGTGGATGTCATCTGCTAGGTTTAAAGGTTCAATTGAATCATGGTCGAAACCAGTATGATAAACATCATGTGTGCAGCCTGGTGCAAAATGAAATGGTTGTAGCATTTCTTCATTGGGGAAGAAATCTTCAAGCTCTAAGGGTGAATCAGCGTGATCCCAATCAATAGCATCTAAGTTAAGACACAATGGTTTAGAAGGATCGGCTAGGTTTTGGAGTGGAGTGGTCAAATCAATGGAGATCATGTTGATGGATGGGATGGAATCTCCAGGACCACGTGGGTGTGACTCTGCATTGTTGATTTGCCTTCCATACCCAAGATGAGGCTCTAGGGGTATGGGGATCTCAGGATCCGGTCTATGGATAGATGAGAATATGGGATCATTTGGCTGAAGTAGCTCTCTAAATGTAGGTGGATCGGGGAAGACTATGTGATAGATCATATCTAAATTGGGTGGTCTTCCCTGAGGTGAGGGCCAGGATATACTCTATAGTATATCTCATCCATGTCAACAAGCTCATTGAGATGATGTAAGTGTTGAGGCCCAAGATAGGCCATTTCGATCTCATCTTCATAATCACTATCATCTATGAAGAATCCCTCATTCCTACCCACTAGAACTGGGTGGTGACCTGAATGTTGAGGTCCAAGATAGGCCATTTCAATCTCATCCTCATAGTCATTATCATATAAACTCATTATTTATGCTTACTAGCTCTATGAGGTGACATAAATGTCGAGGCCCAAGGTAGGCCATCTCAGTCGAATCCTGACTCATAGCCACTCTCATCTATGATGTATCCACCCTCTATGTTAACTGACCAGGTGAGGTGATGTAAATATTGAGGCCCATGATAGGCCAATCTAGTTTCATCCTCAGACTCACTTGTGATATACTCATTCTCTTCTCACTCATAACCATAGCCTTGGTTCATCCTCCCATAGGATGATTCCTGATGGGCTTGCTTCGAGAGAGAAATCTAGATGATACTCATCGGGTGGTCCTATATTGACCATAGCCACCCATCTATCACTCAAGTAGCTTATGTTTAGTTGATAGGGATTCCATTCAATGTCTTCCCCGAACCCTAAGCTCAGCCTATCTAGAGATGCTACCAATGAATCATCATAGCTTTGGATATGATATCCTAGGCCAGATCTATCAGTAGGTAACTGATATCGTGGTTCAAGTGGGTTCCATAACCCTTGCTCATATAGACCCAAACCATAGCCATGCCAATGGTTGCATTCAAAGTATCTTAGAGAAAACTCAAGATTAGACAAGTAATGAACATTCATGGTGAATGACTCATCCTCATCCTCTTCAATATCTGAAGCATTATGGGCATAATCCAAACTAACATAGATGAAGTTGGTTTGGTTAGGGGGATCCCTAATGGAACCATTATCCCTATTGGTAAGTTTGGGACTCTTGGTCATCCCATGTCTTGTGTAGACTCGATAATGGGTGTGAAAGTCACATTCTGCACAAGATATTCACCTAATCCTATGTTAGCTAGGTGAACTATCACCTACGGTGCAGATGATGTTGATGATGATGCAAGTGAGGTAGGTTGAGGTACCTCCTTGACTATATCTTGGGAATATTCCTCCTCCATGGGATTTGGAATTTTCATTATTGCTATGGTTGGGAGTTCCTTAGGTCTTTCCTCCACCAAGGGTGCTTTTAGCTTCTGAGAGTCTTTTGCTTTAGATGTTGTTGGTTTCTTAGAAGTGCCAGTAGCTTTAGAAGTTGGAGGTGGTGCCGATGTGGATGGGTCACCTCGCACTGATTTGGATTTGCTTCCTAGTTGTGTGGTAGGGGATGATGGCCTAATGTATAGGTGCATGGATGGAAGGACAAAATCCCTCGATAAGTCAACTTGATGCACATATTTGAATGGCTCTTCATCCGATGGTACCACATGTACTTGTCCCTCATGCACATACTTAATGCATTGGTGCAAGATCGAAGGAATGCATTGCATGTCCCTTATCCAGGGATGCCCTAGGAGGATATTATACTGCATAGCCCCCTCCAATACATGACACATCATAGGGATGGTCTTATGCCCTACATTTATAGGTAGGATGATTGTACCCACTATGGAGCAAAGTGCATCATTGAAAGCTCTCAATGTGTAGGAGGTAGGGATGATGTTTGACCTAGGGATTTTCAAGTGCCCCATAGCTTTTGTTGTGATTATATTAATCGATGAGCCTATGTCGATTAGAACCCGCTTGAAAGGTATGTCATTGATAGACGTGATGATATGCAGAGGTGGGTCTGCTATGGTAGTAGGGACTACCTTTATTTCATGATCATAAAAATGAATCATAAGCTCTTGACACTATTGCACTTGCCCCACAAAGTTTGTAAATGCATCAAGATTTTGGGGTTGTAGCTCAATTGATCTCAAGATTTCCATTAGAGTCTCCCTATGTCTGGGAGACTATTGAATGAGCTCATATATTGATAACTTGGTCGGTGTCATTTGGAGATTCTACACAAGTCTACTCCGGATAGTTATCATAGGTCACATTGGTGGACCTAGAGGATTATTCTGCACCTACCTCTATCGAGGTGCAGCCGGGATACGAATAGGAGCCGTTGGAGGCTCTGGTTGGTTGTATCACTGACTTCTTATCGCCACGTTGACTATTTCAACCATTCCAATGAATCCCTGAGTGGGAGGTTCAACTTGGACTTGGTTTACTTGAGCACCCTGATCTCTAGGGGCTTCATGGTTTGGCAACGGGTTTTTGAATATGCCCATGTCTCTATTGTTGGGTGCTAGTGGATTATCAACTTTTAGCTCACCCTTCTCGATCATGTTTTGCACAACATTCTTGAAACTGATGCATGCTTCGATATCATGCCCCTGTTGTCGATGGTATGGGCAATAATGATCTTCCCTATATCCCCTAGGCTTGGGATGGTTAGGGTCAAGAAGTTGTTTCTCAGGTAACCTGAGTCTTTGTGCCTCGCTTAGTTGATTGAATATCGATTGCATCGATTCTGACAAAGGTGTGTAGTAGCGAGGTGGTCGACGTTCCCTATTTTGACCTTGATTGTTATTTGGGTTGTAATTGGTCGGTGGGGGTTGAGCCTGATAATTCTATGGTTGTTGGCTATTCCCTCCCTTTGGCACGTTTAACACAACCTGATTGACTATTCTGTAACCCTTATACATGTATGCCACGTGTTCTGCACTTTCAGCATCTTTCGTAATGGCTCCTATGAAAATCGTGACAAAAAATAGCCCGCGGCCTTGCTCCTTCACTTACATAGCGAAAACGCAACATGTCGCGATATCGTGACGCTTTCATTTTCTATACGCTTCGGCCGCAACTCATCGTGATTTCGTGACCGTTTTCTCCTTCGGGCCCTCTTGTTGCAATCTGTCACGATTTCGCTACCGTTTTGATCTCCATACTCTTCGGTCGCAACCTGTCGTGATTTCGCGACCATTTTTTGCACTCCTTTGTGCTCAATCTTTGTCGCGATTTCGCGACCATTTTTCTCTGTCGTACACTTGCCAACTTTTCATCATGAAATCGCTACGCTATCTCCATCCATACTACTTCGCTGCTTCGGAGCCGCGAAACCGCGACCTGTCGCGATTTCGCGACATCTTTTCTCTTCATCCCCCCTTTGCTGCTTTCTGTCGCGATTTCACGACCATTTTTGCTCTTCATGTCTTCCGGTCGATTCTGTCGCGATTTCGCGACCATTTTGCGCTTCATGCACCTTTGCTGATTTTTGTCGCAATATCGCTACGCCTTTCTGCTTCGTTCTGTTTGACCGGTTTGACCCGTAATTTTGCGAAATGTCGCGATTTCGTGACGCTTTCTGCTTCCTACCCCATTTGACCGGTTTGACCCACGATTTTACGACATGTTGCGATATCGCGACACTTTTTTGCTTCGTCCTGTTTGATTGGTTTGACCCGCGATTTTGTGACATGTCGCGATATCGTGACACTTTTCATTTTCTGGCAGCGACGGAGCAACTTGTCGCGATTTCATGACACCTTTTCATTTTGGCCGCGATTTTGCAACATGTCACGATTTCGCGACACCTTTTCATTTTCGACCGCGGTGGCGTGACAGGTCGCGATTTCGCGACATGTTGCGATTTCACGACACTTTCTATACTTGTGCATTTTCTGCCCCTTTTTTTCATTTTTAGCATCTGGGTCACTGAGATTTTCTTTGAAAGCCTGCAAAAAAGGTGGGTCCCCAATTTTTGGGTGTGTTGTGGATCAGCCACAACAAATGGCGACTCTGCTGTCAAATGCTCCTGAGCATTTGGTGAGAACCCAACCTGGAAACATATATAAACTCGAAAACATGCATTAGCACATAAGAAATATAAACAAATGCCCAAAGATCGGAAGTACATGAATCATTAGAATCATCAAGTATTAGCTCAGTGTGTGCAATGAATTTCATTCCCTATCGTTTGAAATTGATCAACATTCCATTGTCAGTTTTATATGAATGCATGTGTGAGATTGTGAATGACTTGTGTAATCTTATAAATATGCTAAGTGATTTTGCTTTTATAAAAGGCATAGTCTTTCTTCTAGTAATCATACACAAACATTCAAGATTATCAAACCCTCTTAGGATCAACTATATGAATTGTTTTATTATATCCCAAAGTTGGTTATGAGTCCCTACTATCTTGAACCCATGTGCAAGTGAAAGTGAAATCAAAACTTTGGGGAATCAGACTCCCAACCAACCGAGATGAGAGTTTAACCCTATCCTTACTATTTTGATTTAGAATTCATTACCTCACTTTGAGCAAAATAATTTAACCAATTATGGAGGAAATGGTCATGCTAGTCTAACCCTTTGGACAATCAGTGGTCTTGTTTTTTAGACAAGACATGTTGCCATGCATGGGCATACTTAACCCCACAATCCAAAACTTATCTTCATTTCTTTGGACCTTGGGGATGACTACCCATACTTTGCAGAGGACAAGTAGTACGATCCTTCCAATCCAATATAAATATGAGATGGGAAAAATTTATTTTTTTACTTCTTGGACCTTAGGGATGACTACCCATCCTTGCTAGGGACATGTAGTACGATCCTTCCAATCCAAACTTTAGATGTAAATGGAAAATATTAATTTTATTGCTTAGACCTTGGGGATGACTACCCATCCTTTGCAGAGGACAAATAGTACGATCCTTCCAATCCAAGATTTATCATGAAATGAGACATAGGAGCTTTGGGGAATCAGATTCTCAACCTAAGCGAGATGAGAATTTATGCCCTATCCTTACTACTCCATGTAGGTCAAATCAAAGCTTTGGGGAATTGGATCCTCAACCTAAGTTCGATGAGGACTTAACCCTATCCTTACTACTCTGATTTTAGGCTTTAAGCTTTATGGAAGTGGTCAAAACCACTATCTTAAGGATCATGCTGCATAAATAGGATAGACATGAAATACTTCTTTCGCCCAACCCTTTCTTCCAAGTTAGGTTTTGATTATTTTGCTCAAGATCCTTTTTAATGTATAAGACGTGCTTGGTTCTAGATATCTCAAGACTCAGTTTCCAACCTTAGGATTTTTTCTTATTTATGTGATAGCATAACCTTAAGAGGATTTGATACACTTTAATGATTTGTATTTGAAATGCATTTGCAACTAAGATGGCATGTATGTGCAAAGTGAGATGTAATATGAATGCATTGTCTTTTGAAATGCAGATGAAATATGGCCATATAAAACTGACTACTTCATGCATCACAAGTTTCAAACGATATAATTAAATTTTTTGTGTTACTTGTGGAGCTTTTACAAGACAATTCCAATGTTTCATATTCTCCCGATCTAGAACATAAGTTAGCATCTCAAGGCAACTTTTTCATCATCATTTTTTTTTTTTTTTTTTTTTTTTTTTTTTTTTTTTTTTTTAATAGACAAACAAAACATGCCAAATAAACACACAACTTTAAATCCAAATCCAAATATCAATCCCAAAATGAAACTTGAAAACACAAACCCAAAACCAGAAACCAAAATCTATATACAAATGTACACTATAATACAAAATGATGCAAAGCTTGGATTATCACTTTCCTGGATCCCAAACCTGATTAGAACATTTCAACAAAAATATAACATGATATGCATGCCAAATGTTGTGGGAGACCAACAAAAACAAGACAAGACCAAACAATGCAACAAATTTCCACTTGCCATGCTCACCATACCAATTTGATTTAGTTCCAATAATACTCCCATAGGTAAGCATCAAATTACTAAAATGATTAGACAATAAATGATTTTCAATTTTATCTTGTCTATTCTTTAAAATGTAAACTTCATAATTCCCTCCTTGATTTAGAATTAGGCTATCTTTTTCAAATATGCAATTTTGTAAGTAAGAGCCTATTTCTACAAATTTCAAAGCCAAATCATTTTCCAAATTTGTAGGCCAATCAAATTTGTGTAACAATTTACAAGCATCTAGGATATTTACTAAATTAGGATCATTAAAAGTTTTTATCCTAGATTCAATTAATAATTGTTGATGAATTTTGTTTAACAATTCAAGTGCATCAACTTCTTTTCCATTCATTGAAACAATGTTATTAAAGGTGTGATTAAAAATTATACCTTGTTTTTCATTTACCTTTAATGACATTTCACCATAAACATTATTTAAATTCAAAATATGGTCATCCTTTTCAGTCCTCAAACATTCTTGGTCAAAGTGTATGTCAAGTAATCTGCTTTGATGATCACTTATTTGAGTTGCTTCCAATTGATCCATCTCTTTATCATTTGGTTCTAATTCTTTGTTCACTATCCGTGGTATCTCTTCATTTGAATCCTCCAAATCATCATGCAAACTTGCATCCACACTTTCAATGAATTTATATTCAACATGATCAAATTTTGTCACCTTTTCAAATCCTGTGAATATGATATCTTCGTATGATGTAGAAGGTTCAACATCCTGCATATCAAGGGAAATATGAGTTTCATCTATAGGGATGTGAGAAAAGAATGCATCATCATATCTCCCCCAACCATTATAAAAATCGTCATCCAAATACATAGAATGAAAATCCATGATGTTTGTGACGTGATCTCTTGATTCATTCATCAATTCTTTTTCTTCTTTGTCCTTGGCAATAAGATGGTTATAATCTTCCAAAATTTGATGAGATTTGAAACCCTCTTCCAAAACATCCTCAAATTGTACAGGAGTTGTAATATCTTCCTTTGAGTAGGCGATTATGTTGTCCTGTATATCAATTGGCACAAAAGTTTCATTAGTAGCTTTGGAAAGAGTGAAGTCTTCCCACTTCTTCCAAGCATCATAATAATCATCTTCCAAGAACAAGTGGTGAAACTCTATCATGTCTTCAAATTCATTGATTGGTTTTCTCCCAATTTCACTTTCAACCACTTTATTCAATTCTATGGTGGGTTCCGTCCTATCACATATATCAAACATTGTTGAATTTAGAACCCCTTCATCTAGATAACCATGTATCTCTACATGATCCTCACTAGTGGATGTTGTCTTAGCAATTTGCACCTCCTCTTGGACTACATCTAAGGTGGTCATAAAATTTTGTTATTCAAATACATCCCCTTGATCATTCACCTTAGGTATCATTGGAGTGGAGGGTGCTATGTTTGATGGTTGGTGTAGGTTGGAATCAAAAGAACAATCTCTCACATGAACATGTTGTGCCTTTTCTTCTTCAAGACCTTGTCGTTCTATCTCTTCTAAGATCTCATGGATTCTCTCTAGGGACAAACCACTCGAGCTTTTCCTCAATGAGTGAAGCAAGTGTGGGGTGTATGGCTCCTAGGTATACTTCCATGGCTTCCTCTTCCAATGTGTTAAAATTTTCCCACATTTGGGAGTGCAATTCCCGAAATATTCCATTGAATTGACTCAAGGATTCATTAGACTCTTTACATATGGAGGTAAACTGATTTTTCAATATTTCTAAGTCAGCCTGATTACCAAAATGATTAAGATAGGTTGCTTCTAGTTGTATCCAAGAAGTCCTAACCTCCATGGGTAGTTGGCTATACCAAAATAATGGTCTATCATCCAAAATGTATGCAAATAACCTACAAGCTGCCTCCTCATAAAAATTTTGGAATTTACATAATGCATCCTTGTAAACATGCAGTTTTTGCAAGTATCCTAGTGGCACCTCTTGATTAAAACACCATAAAAAAATCCAATAACATTGTAGGAATATGATAGGGTATCACATGTAAACCCTCATAATAATCCTCTATCATTGCTACCATTCTCTCTCTTAGAGACATTATTTCAGCTCTCATGGATACCATTTGCTCCTCAAGTGTTGCCATTAGTGAAACTGTAAAATGTAATTTCAGAACCAAATCTGTTGAATATTCAACCTGCAATTTAAAAAAAATCAAGTTAGCATCAACCAAGAGATGTATTCATTAAAATCAAATGAAAAGTAATTGCCTAAAACCAAAATTTTCAAAAAAATAAATCAAATCACTTTAATTCTGTATGAACAATCAGAATAATATACAGCATACCTGAATTGCTTAAAATAGAATCAAGTAAACCGATTCAGGCCATCCTTTTAACAATCTGCCGAGTGTTAGAGGAGTAAAGCGTAAAAAAATTAAATTTAAATTACACTAAAGTAAACCCGTACGGCCCTCCTAGCACCAAACCGTTGAGTGGTGTTAGAGGCCGAAGATGCTTGAAATATTTAGCAATTTAAAATTCTTAAACAATTATAAACCCGTAGCATCTAAAATCACGATAAAACAAACCCTTTTCAGGCCCTCCTTCTAGCGCCAATCTGTTGAGTGGTATTTTCACCCGATTGTGAAAACACACTCTCCGATAGAATTTGGGTTCTAAATCCTCTGCTTGCAAAGAAACAATTTCTCCAAGGTTCATGTTATGTCAGCATTCTGCATTTATGTATAAAAGATATTTAATTAAAATGCTTAGAACACCTTAGTGGTTGCAAGTAACTGAAAACAAGGGGCACTGTGGTTTATTTTACTGTGAAATTAATGATTTTTCATTGAACCCTTATAAAACAAACGTGATCTGATCCTTATATGACCATGCTGTAACTTCAAAAGTAAATTGATGAAATGCAATAGCATGAAGGAATTATTTATGGATTTTGGAGTTTTTTAATTTTTTTATTTTATTTTAAATCCTGTAAATAAAATTAGAACTTCTAAAAATAAAATGCAGCAAGAAGAAAAATAAAATGCAAAAGAAAAGAAATTTAAAATTACATCCAGTATGATGTTATCCCATCCTGGCAAAACCGAAGATGTGAGGTTTCCATGCATGCAACCTAACCTATTGAACCTACAAACAAGCACAATCCAGATAAGTTAAGTGCTGGTCTCTTGGGTTTACTGTTATTTTTTAGATTTAGACATTCGCATGAAGCAACCAAGAGAACTTGCATTAAACTTCATCTATAAGCCTAGAAATCTGAAAAAGGGAAAGATAAACATTAAAACATGCATGCAGAAAATAACTCCTTCTTTCTTGCCAACAAGATGCAAATTTTTGAATGCTCTGCATTAAAAATAAATCATGTTACAATAGCAGACTCTCTGGTTTTCTCAAAACCAGCAAAAGGAAGGAAAACGACCTCAAAGCAAGGCCCAGAATGACCCCCTGGCCTCTAGCACTGCAACTCTGCTCCAGCGGTTTTCGACCCCTCTATCTGTCCTGTGCTTCTACTTTTAAAGCATGGCAATGCTTTCTATTTCGACCTGTGATGCTTCATTTCATCTTCCCGATCGATTCGTTTCATATTCTCGCCTTTCAAATTGTTCTTGAATTTATGTTTAATGCTGAAACGTTTGATAATATTCTATGCATGTAACATTTCTGTAACCCTTATACATGTATGCCACGTGTTCTGCACTTTCAGCATCTTTCGTAACGGCTCCTATGAAAATCGCGACCAAAAATAGCCCGCGGCCTTGCTCCTACACTTACACAGCGAAAACGCGACATGTCACGAAATCGCGACATGTCGCGATATCACGACGCTTTCATTTTTCATACGCTTCGGTCGCAACTCGTCATGATTTTGTGATAGTTTTCTCCTTCGGGCCCTCTTGCCACAATTTGTCACGATTTCACTACCGTTTTGATCTCCGTACTCTTCGGCCGCAACCTGTCGCGATTTCGCGACCATTTTCTGCACTCCTTTGCGCTCAATGCTGTCGCGATTTCGTGACCATTTTTCTCTATCGTACACTTGCCAACTTTTCGTCGCAAAATCGCTACGCTATCTCCATCCGTACTACTTCGCTGCTTCGGAGCCGCGAAACCGTGACCTGTCGCGATTTCGCGATGTCTTTTCTCTTCATCCCCCCTTTGCTGCTTTTTGTCGCAATTTCGCGACCATTTTTGCTCTTCATGCCTTCCGGTCGATTCTGTCGCGATTTTGCGACCATTTTGCGCTTCATGCACCTTTGCTAATTTTTGTCGTGATATCGCTACGCCTTTCTGCTTCGTTCTGTTTGACCGGTTTGACCCGCAATTTTGCGACATGTCACGATTTCGCGACGCTTTCTGCTTCCTGCCCCATTTGACCGGTTTGACCCACGATTTTGCGACATGTCGTGATATCGCGACACTTTTCTGCTTCGTCCTGTTTGACTGGTTTGACCCATGATTTTGCGACATGTCGCGATATCGCGACACTTCATTTTTTGGCAGCGACGGAGCAACTTGTCACGATTTCGCGACACCTTTTCATTTCGGCCGCGATTTTGCAACATGTCGCGATTTTGCGACACCTTTTCATTTTCGACCGCGGTGGCGCGATAGGTCGCGATTTCGCGACATGTCGCGATTTCGTGACACTTTCTATACTTGTGCATTTTCTGCCCCTTTTCTTCATTTTTAGCATCTGGGTCACTGAGATTTTCTCTGAAAGCCTGCAAAAAAGGTGGGTCCCCAATTTTGGGGTGTGTTGTGGATCAGCCACAACACCACACAAATTCAATTTCTTTATTTCAAATCAACAATAATAATGTCAAACACCCTATTATGCATGTTAGATAAAAGAATTTTTATTTCTTAAAATATCTTATTTTTTTATTATTGTCACAACCACTTTCAA
The DNA here is from genome assembly GCA_028583015.1 of Wollemia nobilis. Lineage (NCBI taxonomy): Eukaryota > Viridiplantae > Streptophyta > Pinopsida > Araucariales > Araucariaceae > Wollemia > Wollemia nobilis. Next base: position 5,505,912 of record JAQPPZ010016822.1, read on the forward strand.
ATTCATGCAACAATTTTTTTTTATTACTATTATCATAGCCATTTTCAAATGCAAGTGGTAATTTTTATTTTTTATTGTTTTTTCTTTTGATGGTAAAATCAACTTCTTCATAGACAACTTTCACATTGGTAATATTTTCCTTTTTTTTTTAAATTTCAGTAACTTCTTCAATTATATTTTTCTAACGATAAAATCAACTTCTTCAACTATTTCCTTATGCACGTCGGTAATCGGCAATTATCAATAAGACATTTATCTTACACTTCTTAATTGGCAACAAGATAACTCAATCGATAATAGTAGATGTCAGCAACAAGATGGCGCCTCTGTGAGAGTAAGGTGAGCATTAATCATTGAATTCATAATGGAGCAATATATAATACAATACATGAATGAACGAACATAACTGAATGAATGAACATAACCAACTTAGTTTCCTAACCACCTATGTAACCATCTATGCACTTAACAATAACATTTAATGTTAAGTGAATAACAAGTTAATGTAATAGTATGCTAACATCCCCCCCTTATTACATTATTTTGAAATACAAAGAGTGTTGTGAAACAACTCAAATTTGACACGTGCAAGTACCTTAGTGAAAATATCCACAACATGTTCATTGGTGGGAATGTACTAGAGATGTATCTTGTGTTTTGGAACTTCATCTCGAATAAAATGACATTGAGTGTCAATGTGTTTGGTGCATTCATGAAACACTATATTCTTGACGAGCTTCACAACACCTTGGTTATCCCAAAACAAGTGGAATGGAAGTTTCTTGGGAAGACCCATACTTGAGAGAGTGCAAGGTAATCATACCATCTCGTAGACTACTCCATGTACTACGCGGTATTTTGCCTCTGTAGATGATAAAGCAATCACCTGCTACTTTTTACTGTGCTAAGAGACAGGACCGGAACTAAGATAAAAAATGTATCCAAAAGTTGATTTTCTATCATCAATTGACTCGACATAATCAAAGTTCATGTAACCTTGCAAGAAGAATTTATCATTATTCTTGCATTCCATACCATATTCTGTACTGTCACAAAATTAATGAAGAAATCATTTTGCTGCTTTCCAATGACCAACCTTAGGTTCTTGCATGAACCTTGAAAGATAATTCATAGCAAAACTGATGTATGACCTGGTGTTGGTCAGATATATGAGACTCCCAATCAACTGGCGATAGAGAGTACAATCTACCTATGAAGAAGTATCATAGCGTGATAATTATAGCCCTATTTCCATTTGATTTGCTTTAGGCTTAAAATCAGTCATGTGATATTTCTCAATCAATGTCTTGGCATATTTCTTTTGTGTCACTCTGATGTGACTCTTCTTCTGTGCCACTTCTAAACCAAGATAATAATGAAGAATTCCTAGATCTGTCATCTCAAATGAATTTTTCAAGTCACCTTTCATTGCATCTATTAGGTTCTCTAAACTACCAGTAATCATATCATCTAAAAAAATTTCTTGATATAGAGATTAGCAACCAAAGTACTTCTCTTGAAACCATGTTGTAATAGGTGATTGTTAATTTTTATGTACCAAGCTCGTGGAGCTTGTTTTAACCCATATAATAATTTAACCAATTTGCAAATATTTTGCTCTTAGTCTTCAACCACAAATCCTTCTGGTTGAGTCACATACACTTTTCCTTGATATCACCATTTAAGAAGGCACTTTTTACATCCATCTGATGTAGCTTCCATCGAAACTGAACTGCCATATCACAAATTACACGAATGGTAGTCATTCTAGTAGTGGGTGAAAAAGTCTCTTCATAGACAATACCTTCTTTATGTGCATAGTCCTTTGCAACAAGCCGGACCTTATGCTTATCTATAGTTCCATTTGCCTTATACTTCACTTTGTATACCCATTTGCATCCAATGGGCTTCTTTCCATAAGGCAGATCAACTAGCTTCCAAGTGTTATTTTTATGATAGACATATGTTTTTCATCCATAGTTGCCTTCCACTGAGGCTCGCTAAGTGCATCTTCGACTATTGTAGGTTCATGCTCATCCAATGAAGATATAAAAACCCTATCATCATCCGCATCCATATCTTCTTCTCTATCTTCCTCTACATCTACATAAAGTTCTTCAAAGTGTTGGTAAATCTCATCAATTTTTGAATTTGATGCTTTCGCTCTCATTTGATGAGGCATACTACATGTCTGAGGTTGATCTAATCAATTTTGAATCTCTCATTATGCTAGTATACCATTTGGGAATCTTCTTCTATGGGGGAGGAGACTCTTTCTTAGGCTCCTCATCATCCAGATATACAGATGAATATGTGTTATCTGGTGTGAAAGCTTCATCAAAACATCATCTCTACTAATGTGAGTTTTCTTAGTTTCAGAATATATCAAACGATATCCCTTGGAAAGCTCATCATAACCAAGAAAAATACATTGCAGGGACTTCTCATCTAACTTTTTTATCTTTGCTTTTGGAATGTGCATGGATGCCCTACACCCAAAAATTCTTATATGAGAAATAGAGGGCTTTGTACCACTCCATGCTTCTTGTGGAGTCATTCCCTTAAGAGTTTTTGTGGGTTCTCTATTCAGGAGGTATTTTATTGTATTGACAGCTTCTACCCAATACTATTTCTCAAGATGTACCCCTGTAAGCATACAACAAACCATTTCCATGATGGAGCGATTCCTCCTCTAAGCAACTCCATTTTGTAGTGGAGTATAGGCTATCGTAAACTACCTCTTAATCCCATGTGCACTAAGAAATATGGAAAGTTCTTTGGAGGTATATTTCCCCCTTGATCTAAGCGGAGGGTCTTAATGGAACATCATGATTCCTTCTCAAAACTTTTCTTGAACTACTAAAAATACATAAAGGCCTCTGAATTCAGTTGTAGAAAGAAAACCCACATATTTCTTGAGTAGTCATCAACGAACAACTGAAAATACCTCTTTCCCCCATAACTATTTCGCATAGGACCATATAGATCGGTGTGTACCAACTCCAACGGTCTTTTATATCGTGAGGAGCTCAACTCAAAAGGTACTCGGTGTTGCTTCCCTACTAAGAAATTCAAGAAAATGGGCAAAGTGGATGAAAGGTTAAGAAGACCTTTCACCATTTCATATTTACTCAACTCAAGTAAATATCCTGAACGTAGATGGTCATATATTTTGTGCCAAAGAGAAGTGGCCTCTTTTGGGTTTACCGCCATGGCAACATGAGGTGTATAAATGGCATCTAAATAAAACAAGCCATGCTTTTAGGAATTTGTTTCTACATGTTTTCCCTTCCTTGTGATGAAGCATACTTCTTTCCATCCCCAACTCTGAAATCAACCACCATGTTTTTATCCAAGATCTGGGGTACTAACAACAAATTATTTACCAATACTGGAACATAAAGGACTCTCTTAATATGACATTTTCCATTTGGAATAGTGATAAAAACATTTCCTTCACCCTGGACTCAGTAGGTCTTATCATTAGCTATGGTAACTAGTTTGTCTTCCTTAGCCTCAAATGTCTCAAACCACGATATATCACCAGTCATGTGTTTACTGGCTTTGAAATCAATATACTACATAGGATCCTTTTATTAAGAATCGGTGTGAGTCATGAGCACCTTGTGTGCTCTCTCAAAATCTGAGTCTAAGTTGTCATAAGCAACATATCCCTTTGATTGCTTATTCTTCTTTTGTGATTTGTACTTGCCCTTTTTCTTTTGACCTGGGTCATGTGGTTGTTTATTTTTGAAACAACATCTGTTGGTTTCATGGTTGTCCATATCATAAATTTTGCAATACTTCTTTTGTCCCTGTTGAGGTTGCTTACCTTTGGAACCTTTGGAAGAAGATCCCCCTTCTAAAAGTTACCCTATTTTTTGGACCCTTATTTTGAATAAAGTGCATTATTTGTCACTTCATCTCTTTGAAGTTGATTTGCCTCCTCAGTTTGAAGTAAATTTACCAACTCCACAAATGTAACTTGTCTCATTGACACTTGAAGGGATGTGATAAACACCTTGTAGGAATATGGGAAAGCTCTCAAAATGACTAAATTCAAGAGCTTATCCTCTATTGTTTCTCCCAAAGCATTCAACTTGGACTTCAATTTTACCACTCTACATAGGAACAATTCTACTGATTCACCAGACTTCATCTTGAGAGTATGAAGTTGGGATTGAAGGTTAAGAATGGTGGATTGATTCTTCCCTTCATATATGGTAACTAATGCATCACAAGCATATTTACTAGTTTTAGCATCACAAATGTGAGGTTGTACTTCATCAGTAGTAGCAAGCAAGATAAGCATGAAGGACCTTCTTGTTGGACATTTTGAGTCCATCGAGTTGCCATTGATGTCCTTGCATGAAGTTGTCATTGATGTCAAAAGGAATGCAATTTATTGGTTCCAAAAAGTTTCATAATGTCTTATGAAGCATGACCAAAAAGGTTTTTCATTAAAACCCTGACGGAGCAAAATAAAAGGTTTTCCATTAAAATCATTGGAGGAGAAAATAAAAGGTTTTTCATAAAAACCATTGGAAAATAAAGTATAATAATTTTATTATACTAAGGAAACTTAAAATTAATTATAAATTAATTTGTTAGTTAATTTACTTAACTTGAAAAGTTAAATAAATTAATTATTAATTTATTTATTTATAAATTATAAATTAATTAAATTAAGGTTAAAACCCTAAAGTGGGTTTTAGATTTGAAATTCGAAATTCAATTTTGAAAAGCGCCGACGTGAGGAGGAATTTTATATTATGCATATAAAGGGGAGCACCCACCACATTAATGAAATCACCATGCCTAAGATATGAACATGTGAAGCAAATAATTTAGCACTGCGACCAAGGGAAACGAAAACGTGTTTTTCGTGTGTGAAAAAGGAGAAGTGTTGAAGGCATAAGAGGAAGGCATCTATCCTTTCTTCATGTGGGCCTTCGTAGCCCACGTGGCGAGTGCCCAAGCGCCTAATCGCTTAGGCAAGAGGAGACGACGGATCGAGTCATGCCAAATCTCCTTTTGGTGGGGAATACAAGGTACATAAGGTGTTTAATCTCCAAAATTTTCGAAGGTTGGTTGGGCAAGTTAAAAATTGTTTTTGCACGTTTATTATTGGTTCTAAGGTTGCAAGGGAGTTATATGGTTTGGAAGAATTAAATTTTTAATATTGTTTGCTTAAAGGTTTTATGCATGGAGTGAAAAGTGTTTGGTTAATATTCTATAGTGGTGAATATTATTAAGTCTGGTCAATATTCTATAGTGGTGAATATTGTTAAGAATGGTTGATATTCTATAGTGGTGAATATTAGTAAAGTGGTTAATATCCTATGGTGGTGGATATTATTTTAAGAGTGGTTGATTTATTAGGGTGTTGGTCAAATATTGGAGTTGATAAGGTGTTTCCAAGTATTTTGTTATGTATGATTTGTTGAAAGAGGAAGAAATAAGGCATTGATTATATCTTGGTGCAAAGAATATTTTTGAGGAAATATTAGAATAATATTTTGTATTCTAACCTTCTTGAGTTTGGCAAATAAGTGTTTTATGGTTGTGGCATATTTGTGAGGTCTACTCCTTATCATCAAGAAAAATGTATGAGCACATTCTTCCATATTTAAGTTGATTGGTAGGTTTTCTGAAAAATAAGTTTGGAGTGAAAAGGACTTGATTAGGGTTTCCTCATTGAGTATGTTGAGTGAATGCTTCAAGGTTTTCTGAAATAAAGAATTGTTGTTAAACCTTGTTTGATAAGCATTGTTGTTGAAACCATTGGTTGTATGAAGAACTTGAATTAGGGTTTGAGTATCATTGCTATGTGAAGATTGCTTTATAAGCATTGTTTTTGAAGTGATTTGTTGAGCAAAGAACTTGAACTAGGGTTTGATTATCATTGTTATAAGCATTGTTGTTGAAGTGAGTTTTTGAGCAAAGAACTTGAACTAGGGTTTGAAAATATCATGAGTATCATTGTTATGTGAGATTTATTGTTGAGCATTGTTGGAAATATTTTGAGTTGGTGTTTACATGCCTAGACTAGGGTTTGTGAGAAAGGAGTGTTTCATTGAGTGATTGGTTGGGTTGAGTTGTTTGAGCCTAGTCAAGTGGCTGTGTGAAGTGATTGTTCAAGTTCCATAAAACAAACTATTCTATATTCTGAATTGAGTTGTGAAAGTGATTGAGCATTGAGCTGAAATTGAAGCATATTGAGTCTCTAACAATTCTCTTTATGTTTCTAAGAGAGTGATTGAAATTAATTAAGCATTGTGATTAGTATAGAACATAGTGAGTCTCTAACAATTCTCTTTATGTTTCTATGAGATTGGACAAGTTTAGTGTGGATTTTTAGAGCATATTTGGACAAGTTTTGTTTGGATTTGTTGAGCATATTTGGACAAGTTCTGTGTGGACTTGTTGAGCAGATTTGGACAAGTTTTGTGTGAACTTGTTGAGCATATTGGACAAGTTCTATGTGAACTTGTTGAGCATATTTGGACAAGTTCTGAGTGGACTTGTTGAGCATATTTGAGCAAGTTCTAGAGAGGACTTGTGGACAAATTAGTGTGAGCTTTTGTGGAAGCTTGCAAGGCATATTTGAGATAAGTCTTTGAGAATACTTGAGAGCAAAGCTTGGTGCATATTTGAGGATATATTTGTACCAGACCAGAGACATATATTGAGGACATATTTGTGCTAGATCAAAGGACTGTGTTTAGTGCGGATTTGAGAACAAATTTTGGTGTAGATTTGAGGATAGGTTTATACCAAACTAGATATAGAGATTGAGCATATTTGTTCTAGATCGAAGGACTGTGCTTAGTGCAAATTTTAAATAGAGCTTTGGATGTGACACGACGAGAGAGGATGATAGTATCTAGTGGATAGAGATCCATTAGCCAAGGTAGTGAAGATAGGTCTTCTGAGTGGGGATAAGAGTCTTCAGTGGAGAGAGATCCACAAGCCAGTGCAGTGGAGGCAGTTGTCTTCTAGAGGATCACCATCCAAAGCAGAGGAGTTATCTTGTGGATAGATATCCACGAACTTGATTTAGGGGATTTGTGTCTCCTCTAGACAGAGGTCCATAAACATTGTAATAGGGAAAGGATTCCCAAGATATTGATCGAGAAAATTTTAGTGAAATATTTTCTCCGTGGAGTAGCCCACATTGGGTGAACCACGTAAATTCGAAAGGTTTTCTTTCGCTGGTTGTAGGTGCAGGATCATCAAAATTCTAGAGGTGTCGTATCCACGTTTTCAAGGGAAGTTCGATGTAGCAGATAGAAAGGAACTCGGGAGTCATAAGGAGTTTGAGGTTTGTATTTTATTAATATTTCTTTATATGATAATATAAAGTTGGGGAGTTATAAGAAATTTTAATGGTTAAATTTTATTAATATTTCTTTATATTATAATATAAAGTTGAGGAGTCACAAGGGATTTTAATGGTTAAATTTCATTAATATTTATTTATATTACAATAAAGTGGGGATTCATAGGAATTTTCATGTTTAATTTTTTTTTAGCATTCCTTTATATTATAATATAAAATTGGGGAGTTATAAGGAATTTTAATGGTTAAATTTTATTAATATTTTTTTATATTATAATATAAAGTTGGGAGTTATAAGGCATTTTAATGGTTAAATTTTATTAATATTTCTTTATATTATAATATGAAGTAAGGGGAGTTATAAGAATAAGAGTGAGGGTTGATATTTTTTTTAAGATGTTAAAAGGAGCAATAGGCGAACATAAAACGATAAGATTTTATTGCTTGTTTTGTTTGTATTTGTTTAACATCATGAAAGAGGGGAAGTTGAAACGGAGGGGCTTCTGCATCCTTTAAAAGACCAATGAAGTCCTTGTAATTCAGGGGGGCTGGAAATTTTGTAACCAAGGAGATATTTCGAAAATATAAGACTTTCATTTTGGCAAGAGCAACCTTTGTGTGCAAGATCAAAGGGAGATTACATCTAAGACTATTGTTTTACAGTGTATATTTTTTTACATTATTTTCTACTTATATCTACTTGTTTATGCCATGAAATGGGTTGCAATAGGTGAATGCTTTAATATAATGCAAGTTTATTTTGTCCTTTGAGTCTCACACTTGGTCTAATCTGATTGTGCTTATGTTGCAGGTCCGTTAGGTCAAGTTGTTTAGATTCATATCATAACCTGGGGTTTTGTAGGGAGGGGATTGCTAACCAAATTTGATGTTATTTTTTTTCCAGCTAACCTTGTAGATTTGGTTTCTGTTTTCTGTACTTAGAATAAATTTTCAAATATTATTTTTAGTTGCATATTTTTTATTCTAGTCTATTCCATAATTTTTGTTTGTTTCATTCTGGTCCTTCCAAAATTTTTTTTACTTATTTTCCATTCTGTTCCTTCCAAAAATTTTGTTTAAGTTGTTCCATTCTGGTCCTTCCATAATTTTTGTTTGTTTTCAATTTTAGTTTTCATTCTGGTCCATTTTCCAGAATTTCTATTTTTATTTCTGGTTTATTTGCTTCTATTCTGGTCCCTATCCAGAATTTTTGCACCTCCAAATACATCAATTTAATTTTCAGATAAAATATTGGTTTAGGAGGGTTACTAACGCCAAATTCATACTAAGGTAGATAAAGCAAATAAACGTTGACATGCTAACTTACTAACTTTACTAACACCAAATTTTAACATAGGGATAGTGGAATACTTACAATGAAGATAAAATGAATCCACTAACTTTAAAATGAATCACACATTAAAGGCACGGTTCTTAAAACAAAGTGGGCTATTCCACGCACTTTTGCATTTGGAACCTTTCTAATTTGAAGATAAAAAGAGTCTACTAATTGGGGTTTAGGGTAAGAATATTTTAATATCAAGAGCACTAAAAGGAATCAATCTTTTGGCATTTTGGAAGTTTTGAAAGTCGTGATTTCTAAGCAATGTTTGAAAGGAATGATAAAGGACGCTTGTTAAATATCACTTGCAAGTTTTGAGTTATTCTGGTACACATGTTTTATTTTTGTTTGCTTACCAGAACCTTGGAGAAATAGGTGATTTCACCTAATTTCTTTGCAAGAGAGATTTTTCAAACTAATACTCTATTTGTGGTGATCATTTTGCAATAGGGAAATATATCCACTCAACACTCTATTCCAATGAAAATGTAATATCCTCCACGTGGCAGATGACTTTTTTAATGCTTTACTTTCCTTATCATACACCATATTTGCCCTAATTTTGGTTCTCTTGTTGCTTGACCTTCAAGCATTTGAAACTCCTTTGTGATGTTCATTTTTCCAACGTTCACCCAAGTTGTTCTTCTTCTCCAATGCTCTTCTTCAATTACGGTTATATCTTGGTGATTCTTCTTACATTTTTGGCTATAGTTTCAACGTCCTTTGTAACAGTGCTTGCTCTAATATTTGGTGGCTCTTCAATTTCTAGTGCTCAAGTTTTTCAACGTCTCATCTTCCCTAAGTAATGCAGCCTCCTATAACACTTTTCTTCCTCTTCTTTTTTGTTACTTTCTTTGTCTAACAATATGGATTTGCTTGATATTATGGCTCTTTCTTTCCACAATGGCTTAACTTTACTATGGTGGCTCCTCCTTTAGTATGGTGGCACTTCTTCAATATGGTGGTTCTTTACGCCTTTGATAATTTTTCTTCACCAAAAAATTTGCACATCTTAGTCCACCTTTTTGGTGTCTTTAGACACCTTAAATCTGCCTTGCCTTTTTTGTCTATTGAGTCTCTTCCTTTTTACTCAATAGGACTTATGAAAATCTACATTTCAATAAGAAAAACAGCAAATACTATTTCTACTTATCACTCCCTTTCAAGCAAATTTCTAACTTCTATCTTTGATGTGTTTTTGTAGATTTCAAGATAATAACGTCTCCTTCCTTGGCTTGGAGACACTCAACTTAAACTAGATTTTTCTCCTTAAATAACTCTTAATATAGTGCTTTCAAAAACCTTAAAATAAATTAGTTTTAATGCTTAAAAAATGAACTTTCATAGAACCACTTTTACATACCTTTTGGCCTCCTTTTGTAGCTAGTATTTTTGGTGATTTGGTTCACCTATTTGCTGCCCCGATTTTATGAAATTTGCAGCTCCAATTTATTTTGATTTGCTGCCCTAAAATTTTCAATCTTGAAGATCTCCTTTATACTCAAATTTTACCTTAAATTTGTCAATTTTGTAGCTCTAATTGCTGCCCAAATTTTCTGCCTTTTTACCTTTTATTTGCTGCTTGAAAATCTGATTATTATGGCTCCAATTCACCTCCAAACTTGTTATCTTGGACTCTGAAATTTACAACTATTAGTGCTTCCCAAAAATTTTCCCTCTTGTTGTCCTAAACTCTGTATTTTTTCAGCTTCTAACGCAGCCAATTCCTCCTTTGATTTGTTGTCTTAAACTCTCTCAAATATGCTAGGAAACTCCTCTAATTTGCAGCTCTAAAATACCTCTAATTTTCTTCTCAATATTGCTTTCCAAAAACCATTAGGTTTCTATCCAAAACTCCTTTAATTTGCAGCTTTCAATTCTGCCTAAATATCAGCTTCTATGGTCCAATGCTTCTCTTAAATCTGTCTCGAAATTCTCCAAATCGCAACTCTCTATTCTTCTTCTAATGTTGCCTAATTTTGCAGCTCAAATCTCTTTAAATTGATGCTTTCAAAATCTAATTTCTTCTCTTTATCTTAATATCTTGTGACTCTTCAACCTCTGCTGCAAAATCAGCAATATTCTCCTTTGTAAATCATCCTTCAAATCCTTTGTGGCTTTCCTCAAAACTCTCAAATTTGGTGGCCTCTTCTAGCTTCTTTCTCCTTCAATCTTCCTTGTCAAATTTTGATTTCAAATTGGACCTATTTTTTGGCCTTCTACTTAAGAATATGAATGTCTTAAGGTCTTCAAAAATATATTTTAAAATTTGGCAAACTTCTTGTCAAATCCTTCTTCCTTTTGGGCTTTTTGTTGGATGGCAACAATTGTCCCAAATTTTCTTTTACAGGAGCTACTCCTTGAAATATTCTACGTTGATATTTCTTCAAATCTCCTCCAATGGCCACTTTTTCAACTTTCTTCAATAGGGATTCTCTAGCCTTCTTCTTTATCCTTCCAAATTTTCTTAAGACCTCGTCTTTTGGGTCTTCAAATTTTGTAGCTTCTCAAATCTTCAATAGGAATTTTCCTAGTCCTCTATATTAAATTTTCAATCTTCTATCTTCCAAATATGGAATTTCTTCAATGGGACCTTTATCTTGAGTCTTCTCCTTCTCAATCTTCAATAAATTTGCTTTATTCTTTCTTCAAGTTGGAGTCTTCAAAATTTTCTGGAGTCCTCTTTCTTGGATCTCCTCAATCTTCTTCCTTAAATCTCCTATGGGGTATTCTTTATTGGACCTCCTTAATATTCAATGTCTACTTTTTCTACAACAAAGAACTAATCCCTGCACGAGGAAAGCACATAGACTTTTGGGCAATCAAATATGAAATTGTTCTCTATCCGTTGTAGGAGGCTTCGCAACTTCTGAGAACTAATTTTCTGCAACAAAAATCGTAGAAAGTAGCAAGCAAATACATTTAAAATTCCAAATCTTTATAAATCAATAAACATCACTGGTTATCCTTCAATCTAGTGGAAATAGATCTATGTTAAGTCCTAGTCTTCACGAGTTTTCCTACAACCCTATGGAAAGACTCTAGACAAAAAGTAATTTTAGAAATTCTAAATATGAGATTTCCTATCTCCTCTCAATATCTCTCGTGGCTCTCTTTATCTCCTATCTATCTACCTTGTTCTTTTATATCACTGTTAGCTTTTGATGTTATATATTTAAGGAAATGCAACCACAATGTATAAAATGAGCATGCAATATTAAATATATGAAAAAGGCAATATACTAAGCATGTAAATATCATGAGAAAAATCATGAGTAAGTATCAATATCAAAAAAAATATCATGAGAAAATTTTGCAACTGCTCATAAAAATATCGTTAATGAAATCTCATGAAAATATAATATTGCTATAAAATGGAGGTCTCAAACTCTCCATATTTCATACATGCTCTACATTGTATCTATCATATCAACTACTACTACTCTACCTTGTGAACACCAAAATTGTGTCTCTCTCACCCTCTCATATGTCCATACAAAAGCATATAGATAATGAGAGGTGACTCTTGACCTTAAATCTACCTATGACTCTTCACCTTCCTATTCTATGGACTCATGTGCACATGGACATCATGTACATTTGCATCATCAAGTACTTTGCACATTCTAACACTTGTACATTTATTACATTACATTAAGTAAATACTCAAACTCTAATCTAATGCACACTCCTAATCTAAATATGTACCTATGTTGATACATTAGCATGTACCAAATAATGTAATATACTCCAACAAATATTCCTAACAACATTAAGGAACAAGCCACTTCTCTCATCAATAATAATCAAAACATTCTTCATAGTAAGTTATTTAAAAATAATAGAAGGTATTATCTACCTTCTCAAGGCAATCTTAAATTGGACATCTCTAATAAATATCTTATTTACCCTTCATTCATTTATCCCTCCACTTCAAATAAGCTCTACAATCATTCATAATTATCATTAAAATATTCTTCCTCTTTGACATACAGATCTTGAATCATCCAATAAAGAACCTTCTTAAATTTAAATCATCGTCATCCAGCTCTACAATCATTCGTAATTATCCCTCCACTTGTGCATTGCTTTGATTACCGTTGTTGATATTGCTATCTATACATTGCATATATTGATTTGGAAAAAAAAGTAAAAAGTGATCTTATACTGTTCACCCCCTCTCTTAGTATAAGCTTGTTTTCTTCACTTCTATCCTTCTTATCATATGCTTCCTGATCTATATCTACTATCGTAGGACGTTTTGTAGTGCTAGTCACTACATCCCAAAAATCTTCAACCTGTAGAATGGCTCTCGTTTTGGTTTTCCATGGAACAAAATTGGAACCTTTAAGTAGTTATGTATCTAAAAGATATTTGTGTATAGTGCTCATTATTAAGGTTCCTTTTATCACCAAAATGGTCTCTCTTTCAATATACCACAAATGAGTACTGAAAGAGAATTCATTCAAATTGATGACACCTGCCTAAAAACTCTTTCGAAAAAGGATTAGTTGGAGGAAATTAAGCCAAGTAATAAGAATGAATTAGGGTATATGATGGAGTGAATATCAAAAATAAAATTGGTTGTCCTTATTTTTCCTCGATTATTTATAGAGAACAATAGCTTCGATGTCGTTGTTGCAGCTATATTAGGCGTTAAATACAGTAGCCCAAAGCATGACAACTTTACCTATAAGTTTGGGCTAGAGGTACCATAAATACCGAACGTTATTGTGCAATAAATTGCACAAAAGGATTTAAAATTTGGGGTTTTATGTGCTTTTGAATTTTAACTTATGATGTAAGTGCAAAAACAAGAAATTAAATGTAGCATACAATCAAAAGTGCCCACAAATTTTAAAGCATAGATGTCGGATTCCATCGAAAATGCACCTATTCTACAATGTCAATTTTAAGGTGTCAAATGCAATCGAAAATGCACATTTTTACAATAATTTTTGCAAGAAATTTTGTTTTGTGTTTGCAAAATTTGATATTCACAATTCCCCCCCTTGTATTATAATTTTGCAAAAAAGAATATTGTTTTGTCCCCCCTTTTGTTTGCATGTGGAATTTTTAGAACCCTTTTAGTTTGCAAAAAAAAAATATGCAAATATTTTTTTGTATCCCTCCTTGTGAGAAAAAAATGCACTTGGTTGCTTTGAATTTTGAAAAAAAAAACAAAAAAATACCTCGTTTATATTTCGCTTTTGCTCTTTCCTTTAGCAAAAAAAATGAGAATTAGTTTGTATTCAGAATGAACCTCCAATAAATAATACATGTGGTTGATAACTTCTCTAACCACCGCACCCTAACCACCTAGTGTAAGCGCTAATATAATGTAATAAATATAATGTAATAAACTATGCTAACATCCCCCCATTTTGTTTGCAAAATAAACAAGTTTTGAAAGAATTTCAAGAACCCTTTTAGTTTGCAAAAAAAAACAATGTGCGATTCTTGTTTTGTATCCCTCCTTGTGGAAAAAAAAAATGTACGATTTGTCTTTGTATTTTGCAAAAATTGATACTCCTAGGATTGGTTTGCAAAAAAAATTATTTTGCAAATTATTTTATAAAAAAAATACCTTTTCCGCTTCTCCTTTAGCAAAAGAAAAATATTTCTTTTATCTTGTGTTGAACGGGGTTTGAACCCCCGACCTCCCATAGCGTACCATCCAGCGATGGCCCGAGTGACCAGTCGAGCTAGCACTCTCAAAAAAAACAAAGGAGAGGCACCGTCAATTTGTTTGCTTTGCCAAAAAAACTTTCTATTTGTTTACTTTGCCAAAAAAAACTTTTGTTTGTGCGTGTGGGGTTTGAACCCCCGACCTGTCGCATCTTAGCGGCAGGCTTCCAACCAGCCCGGCTTCCGCACCGAATGGGAACAATGGAGTGCTGTCGTCTAAATGTTTCCATCTATGACTTGAAGCTTAAAAAAAACTTCGATATTTTTAATCCCACATGAATACCGCAAGCAAATTTTTGTTGTTTAAAAAGAAAACATTGCACCTTTTTCTTCGATTGCCTTTGGGAAATCGGAGAGGATGAAGATTGTTTTTCCACCCGCAGCAACAAATGGAGGAGTGCCATATCAGTGTAGAGGTGGAAAAGTCACAAAGCAACATGACAGATACCACGTTGGACTAATCAGAAGTTTTTCTCACATCAACCAATGCCTCAATCGGTGTGCCCACCACATCAGATGATGCCAATGCCACATGTTCGCCATGGTTTCATGTCGAGCATCTAGTCGAGTCAGTCATTCTGAGCGATGTTAGAGGTCGTCTAGGGATCCTGCTCTAGGATTTATGCCCTGATTCATCCGTCCATCATTCCGGGTTGTCCAGGGGTTCCACCCCAATATTTGTACCCTAATTAGTCCGTCCATCAGTCTACTTGTGCCCAGCTTCACTCAGAACCAACAACTACCTCAAAAATCGTGTAGAATATCACGTGCCTAAAGACCTACTCTAATACCATGTGAGAGTAAGGTGAGCATTAATCATTGAATTCATAATGGAGCAATATATAATACAATACATGAACAAACGAACATAACCAACTTAATTTCCTAACCACCTATGTAACCACTATGCGCTTAACAATAACAATTAATGTTAAGTGAATAACTAATGTAATAATATGCTAACAGCCTCGATATAAAATTCTTTTTTATTTAATTTCGGCAAAATGACAAACCCTTTATTGGCAAATACACCTCAATTGTTTTTCTCGTTAACCAAAAAAAATCATAAGAACACTTCAATGATATGTTGTTGGGGTTAGTTCAAATCACGAAAAAAAAAATCTCTATTGCTATGTCCTCGAAAAATGTGGCCCCTATTTATATCACCCGTTGTACTTTAAATTACTTAAATAAAAGTGGATGTCATTGTCAGCTAATTTGATGCTGACAACTCTCATATGGACACAAATTTTGTAATACTGAAACTATTCTTTGTCGGTGTTCTTATCATTGAGGCGGCCCTAATGTTGCTTTGGATGACAACCTTGCTTGTTGGCAGTGCTTACACCACATATTTTCAAATATTTTAGCATGCAAATGGCCATTAAACTTCAAACAAGAATCTATTTTTTTTGTCAAACAACTTCAAATAGATTTCCTCAAATGTCAACATGAACTGTATTTTTCAAACGTATTTGTCTCAACATTAGCAAGATTCAACATTATTTTTGTCAAAATACCAACACTTCTCACCTTCTACATGTATCTCCTCTCATTCAAGCATCTTGTTAAAAATAGAAACAAAAAAAATGCAAAAACGTCTTCTTTCTACAAACAGCAAGATACTAACTGGTCCTTTCTTCTCCAAACATAAATCGATCACAAACAATCAAGATCACCTCAAATTTGCAAGGTCTTATATTTCTTGTGTATGATCCCAGGAAGCAATACACCTACTCTACTTGCATCATTAAACCAAGCATAAAACCATGAAAGCGTAAAGAACAAAGAATCAACAAAACACAAGATATATTTTCATTAATTCATTTGGAACTTTGGTTACAGATAGGTCCCTCTTAGGGATATTGATTGCTTAATAAAATAATTACAAGTGGAATTAAATGAGATAGCCCCTGATCAGGGATGGTGTACTCCGCAGGACTCTTGGATTCAACATGAATTTGCTCAAGGGCTTACTGATGCCTTCTTCTCATGTGCTTGGAGGGATCTGATGTCGAAGATGCTTTGCACTAATCTAGGACCTATGCTATGCATATAAGAAACAACATAGAATAATCAGTAGCATATGCGGCCTCTCATGATGAGGCTTTCTTTAAGGACCCGCAAGAAATAACGTAGAAGCATGATAAAAGCATAATGATGAAAAGATAAGTAGATATGCATAAATAGCTAAGAAATTGCCATGCAAATTCCATGAAAGAGATAAATCTATGCTAATCACCTCTGATAAAGTAAAATAGTAAGAAATCTATGATAAGAACTCAGGAAATAATGACTCAAACCCTAGACTATGTCTACATGCCACTATCAAGTACAACGGCCGCAAACTGAACTTTCTACCTCACAAACCAGGGGCTGGGACACTCAATCCTTCATTCAAATAGATGTTCAAGGGTCGCCTTCATGTCTAGAGACGGATTGACAATGAAGCTCGTGTGGAACTTAATGCTTGAATGGTGAGTTGTTTTTGCTCAATCGGATAGCACTTTGTTACTCCTCAAGGGGATGTGAAATTGCTCTCCAATTTTCTAGGGCTTCGCTGCATAAAAACTCAGATTTTTGACATCTTTTCTTGTTCTTGGGAGGATGCATATGTAGACATCCCATATCCATATCTTGGCTTCCTAGAGAAGCCAAGATCTAGATCTGCATGTAATTGATCGTTTAGAGGGGAAGGCTCAGTCACATATTTGCATGGAAGGGGCAGTCAGGAGGAGCTCTGGGAGATCCACGCCAAAAACCGCTTGAATACGATGTGAGTGTAGTCAGACTGCGTGATCTGGGCCTGCATTCACAACCAGTTTGTATTTCAGTGCTAGTCGTTGTCTAGAGCAACGACTAGTCATGGCCACTCTCAGCTTTAGCAGCCTGTAATAGCGGTCGCTCTGGTCGACAACGACCGAGTGTGGATGGACCAGAACTGCCCCTTGTGAGTGATAAGGACCACTGCTGGATCTTGGAAAGGTCCAAGATCAGTCATATGGTCTTTGGATGCGCCCATTTGAGTAGTATCCTAAACATGATGCGTTTTAGGTGTCTACAGATGCCCTTTTTTGGGATGCATTGTGGGAAAACACAGCGCTGAGAAAAAATAGACCACCTAGGGCCACATTATAGGGTGTATGATGATCATTGATCTGATCAACATTAGATGCCCCAATCATGAGAAAGACGTGTATCTTAGAATCATTACTTTCAACGGATGGAAGGCTTAAATTTGGTGCTTTGGCACTTCCGAGTATAATCGGGTAGGATCAATAGACAGAGCGAAAAAGGCTTATCTCATCATATTTGTTTTTTTTCCCAGCAAAGGGTAATATTATGATAGTTGTTGGTAATGATTCGTAGGACGAACGCAATTTGACATGATCGAGTGATCCTTTGTTGGTTTTGATTATGATTGTTGACAAAAACTACCCCCTCAAGCGACGAGTCGATGGGGGAAGGACAATGAATAAAGCGACGAGTCGCTTGACCAAGATGATTGAGTTGGATGATTTAAGAGTTTTACAATATTGTTATATGGTAGGTTCCATTGCAGTCGTGATTTCAACCATTAGTAGTAATTGTATATCTATCCCATGGAGCGGTCCAGCCGCATTGGCCTTCTTAGGAAATCAAGATGATATCAATTCGATTTAACTTATGTTGAATCACTTCGATGATTTACTGAAATGTCATGGACGAATTGAAACAAATGCCTCATTCCCGTGGGGCAGTCTGGTCGCCATGGCTTTCTTTAGGATTGAAGTGAAGCATTTCAATTCTACCATGTTTGATTTGCCCTAAATGGCCTTATGGTAATTTACTCTTCTTGTCAGATTGCATGGAGCTCAAGTTGTTGCAACCACCAAGTATATAGAATAAATAATTGAATAAAAGGAGCATTTGAGAGTTTATGGCTATTTGATTTTTTTGGTTTATGTAATTTTTGATGGTTATGAACCTATAGATGTGCTTAATTGCCCATTTTGAGGCTTTTCATGGTGAGAAATTGAGTGTTTTTGTCTTTGTTTGCTAGTCGTTGTCAGCAGAAGCGACCCCCAATTGTAATTTCTCAGTCGCTGTCAGCGTCAACGGCCATAAAGTGTAGGTCGTTGATGCTAGCAGCGACCGCAACAAAAATAGAAAATATAAAAAAAAAATTAGGGTTTTGACTTTTATTATTGTTAGTTGTATTTTACGATTTGAGGTCTGAGGTGAGAGATTGATTTTTACTCGGGACGCTTGACGAATTCTAGACACCATGGCGAAGCAAGGCGAGGCATCGATGATCGAAGGAGTCGAATATTCACAGGTATTCCTCTAAACCCTAACTTTTTATTTAATCGGTAAAATGAACCCCATTAAGTAATTTGGTAAATGAACCTCATTAAACCCGTTGGTAACAAATCGCATCCATAGATAGGCTTAGAATAGGGTTAATTTAGGTGGGTTCTATTTAGTTTTTATATTTTATCAATTTTTTTGGAATTTGGGTGAGGGCGGACGTCGTTGGCGTGTCGCCTTGCGGTTGGTGTCGCTCAGAGCGACCCTTAATTTGCAAAGAGGGGTTGTTGCTACCGAAATCGAACAGTTTGAATTCCAACGGATAATTTTTTTACCATTGGAGGTTGGTCGTTGTCGGCTTTAGCGGTCGCTGCTGGCGTGAGCAACCTGCAACTTTAGGGGATTTTTTTAATTTTCTTTGATTTTTAATGTAATTAATTGATTTTTTTGAATTTTATAAGTGTAAATTTTGATTTTTTTGCATGTTTTGGTGCATTTGCTTAGAATGTTTGTATTCTTCTTGATTTTGAATTATGTTTGCACCATTTTTGTATTTTATTGTGTTTCTTTAGTTTAAGTGCATTTAATTAGGTATTTATTTTGCACTTTTAGCTTTTGTTTACGCAAGCTCGAGACCCGAGTTTGCTCGTGTGGCTTATTCCTTTTATGGATGATGTGGATTGGGCCTTGTTTGATGCTCGAGGGCTCATGTATGTCACGAGGCTACCGACAATTATGTCGAACCAAGCCTATATTACTGCCCTAGATCATAGGTAGGATTTTCAGACAAACATTTTTCATCTCTCGATGGGTAAGATGACCATCACGCTAGAGGATGTGTACAGGATCTTTAGGATCCCTATCGATGGAGTGGCTATTGTGTCTTCTCCCATCGATGTTAGATACGATGTGTTCAATAGGGTCTTTGGAGATCAAGTAGCTGCAGCATTGGATGACACCTGGCATGGCGAAATCTCTGTGACCCATTAGTATCAGGAGGATGTCTTCACACGACGGTAGGTCGTCTTGATACATGTTATATGTAACATGCTTTTGTCGGATTGTTTTGGAGCGAGGTTCCCATGGAACCTCTTGGCTATGGTTCAGGACCTATTGTATAGTGAGGAGTCAATCATTATGGCTTGGGTGAGAGCACTGCTAGTCCAATGCTATGATGAGATTTATAGGATTCAGTGGCGTGGACAGGCTAATGTTGCTTACAACCTGCTCCTTCAGATCTTGGGCTGGGAGCACATCAAGGTGGACCGCTCGGGAGGATTACCTGTTAGGATCACTGCCATAGCCGAGGTGACCTAGTGCTCCAGATGCAGATGGCCTCGGGAGTGAGAGGAGCGCTGGAGTCGACATCACATGGGGATCTGACACACTATGTAGCCATCCTAACTGACCTACAGGTGCGAGATATTATATGGAGGCCTTATTTTGAGTGCCCTGCATGGCCAGAGGCAGACAAATTCATGGCTTGGACCAGGCGGGACCGATGGGTGATCAATCACAAGGGAGGTATCAAAGAGTTCTTTTAATACTCTTGGGTGCTCTGTCAGTTTGGTATCCAGTAGGATGTCCCTCTTGATCTATATTTGTACAGGCGGATCACCGCAGATAGGGATCTTCCATCGCCCCGAGTTATAGCAGTCTTAGAGGATGAGGACCCTCCTACAGTTGATGCGGGTAGAGCTGATATCGAGGTTACTGAGGCGTATACCTAGTGGTGGGTTACGTGGTTATGGCATGGTGGTGGTCGTCTGGGGTAAACTAAGGATGAGGCAGCTGCAGAGGAGGATCCTGATGCACGTCGAGTGCAACCCAGGACTGAGGAGTAGGACCAGGAAGTAGAGCAGTAGGCAGCAGAGGAGCAGGTAGCTCTAGAGGAGGAGTTAGCTCTAGAGGAGTAGGAGTATCCTCTCCGGGCTTAGTTGCATAGTGTAGAGGTCGAGATTCGGGCAGCTCGTATTCATATTTTGTAGTGAGACTCTTGCTACGCTCCAAACACAGGTCAGGAGCTTTGAGGAGGAGAGGACCACTTTCTAGGTACAAGTGGACTCAATGCAGCTTAGGATAGAGCAACTCACTGCCGAGAGGGATGCTACGCGAGGACCAGTTGTACCCCTTGTTCCAGTTGTTCAAGGACCCGCAGGTTTGGATCCAAGGGCAGAGACTAGATTCCAACATGACCTTTTAGAGGAGTATTAGGCACAAATAGCGGGAGACGTCGGGTATATTGCCACTCTGAGACTTTAGATCAAGTGGCTAGGTGGCACTTAGGGGGCTCGCAACGCAGCAAGTGGAGCAAGACAAGGCAGTCGTTAGTGTGGTCGAGTCAGAGGACCAAGACCCGAACAGAGCTGACCGTAGGGACTAGCTCTAGACAGACTGGCCAAGATTGAGCAGAGGGTGGAGATGACCCAGGGGGTGCAGGCCCCGCATGATAGCTAGATGGATTTGTATCATTTTTTAGTGTAAGGTTTGAGGACCTACACTATTGTAGCATGCGAGCATTTTGTACCTTTATGTACTTATTTGACACACACACACACACACACACACATATATATATATATATATATATATGACAAACCTGTTTTAGACTCATTATGTGTATCATGTGATTTTTTTTATTGGATGCCATGCTTATGATGTTATGCTATATGATGTGATGTATTGATGACATGTACTAGCTAGGTGATAGATGGATGCTTATATGCTATGATCTAGATGTGTGGATGCACTATGATGATGGGTACATATATGAATGCACTACTTTTTGTCGAATGCACGTTTGATTTATTTAATTGTTTATGCATTTAATTTTTGTGAGATATATGATATGTGATATGATGTATTACTTAGATGAAGATGATCTAATGCAAATGAACATGTATGTTTTAATCACCTAAAACATAAGAAATGAATTTTATATGTTTATGAACTAACGGATGACACCACATAATGTATAAAAATCATTAATAAATAATAACTCTTATCATAAGAATTGATCATTTAAACATCCCGATGTGATATGAGATGATGTGGTATGTATGTGCTTTCTTTATAAGCTTCTATACATTAAATGATGTGTACAAAATAGTCAATGGCCGTCTAAATATCATTGCTGACATTTATCCGGTATCTATCCTATTTCATGAACACCCTTTAATGAACAAAACCTCCTAAAGAAAGTTGATAATTTGATTGATGACATGATTTGTTGCTATGAGGGGATTTATGAAGTTTTCCATGAAACTCAAACATCCTAGTTGACTAATTAAAATTTGTATAATGACTATACAGGACTTCTGAAAGATGACAGTTTTTGTTATGAAGACCAAGATATTCAGTATCCCTGTGTGCAAATGAATACATTCGATGAGATATAAGCCTACCCCAATACCAGCCAGGATTCATTCAGTCCATTGTTGTATTAGGGATAATCAAATGCTCATCATGATCCTAGGTTGGACTCGTTTGGATTAGACCACTGGATGATACAGGATACCCAAAGCCAACTCTTTTTGTGAATTGCTTAGAACTACCCTAATGCTAGGCGAGATTCATTCAGCCCATTGTTGTATTAGGGATCACTCAATGGTTTGTGGAGATTGACCATTCCAGGGATTCAAGCTCTTCACCCCCTTCTTTTCTTCACATTTATTTGGGATACTTTCTCATGCTTAGTGATGAAAATCACTTTCTATTTTAAATTTTATTTTCTTTTGAGGAAGGCATTTTTGTATAGTGATGATAATCACTGTTTATTTTACCTTTGATTTTACTTTGCTTTGGGATTTTGCTCATTTTGATGAAAGCAAGGGATTTCTTTGGGTAGGGGGAAACTTGTCCTTTTGCCAATGATCAACATCCTAGACCATGTGCATCACAAAATGAGCAAGTGAAGACCTTTCACTTAAGATGCCTAGTACCACTTTGTTCTTGTTCATCTTCCCCTTGTTCCAACTAGGATTTTAGTGTTTTTATTAGTGATAGGATTCTGATATATTCTAGGTACTATCACAACTAGACCTCATCTTCTGCTAGTGAAGATAACTTTCTACAAAATCTGATAAAATCACTAGGTATGGTTGAGTGACCGTAAAATCCTAGTACATCCCTTATAGCAACAGGAATGGGTTGTGTTGAACAACACATTTACACACATGGGTTATGGATGACGATGGATTTTGAAGATGCATGATTGAGGTACAAATGTAGTTTCGTTTGTATGATCAAAAAATACAGCCTATTCTAATGCAAATGCAATGGATGCACCATGCCTAATGCAGTGCAATTACATGAATGCAAAATGCAAATGTTTTTGTATTTTAATGTTTTCAAATGTTTTTGAATTTTTTATTATTTTGAATGTTTTTGAATTTTTGATTTTATGTATTATTTTTTACCAAAGGACTTATGAAGCCTTTGGGGCTTAAGTCGATCAAAGTTTATGATGCCTTTGCGGCTTTTGTGAGTCGACCAAAGGGCTTATGATGCCTTTGGGGATTTTGTGAGTCGACCAAAGGGCTTATGATGCCTTTGGGGCTTTTGTGAGTCGACCAAAGGGCTTATGATGCGTTTGGGGCTTTTGTGAGTCAACCAAAGGGCTTATGACACCTTTGGGACTTTTCAATTTTGATGTTTTCTGATTTGTTTGGATTTTGGTGTTTTCTATTGTTTTTGACATTTTGAAGTTTTTGTATGTTTTTGGTATTTTTATTTTTGTGTGTAAAATGCCTTCAGATGAAGAATATTGAGAGGCTCGGGCTCTTCAAGACCTTCTAGTGATGTTAGGCGATATGTACCTGGTACAATCTTATCTGAGATGATATAAGGACCTATCCAGTTGGCCGCAAATTTGTCTTGTAGGTGTGGCGGAAGGTTTGAGTTTTGTTGGTTCTCTTTAAGCACGAGATCCCCAACCTTAAAGTCTCTAAGGTGGACTCTGTTGTTGTAAACTCGAGTTAGACGATCTTGGTAAACGCGGAGATGCTCAAGAGCATTGATGCGACATTCATCAAGAAGGGTCAATTGATCAAGGTGAGCTTGTCGTGCAGTGCCGTTATCGATGAATTCTTTTAATGTGACATGCAATGTTGGATTTTCCAACTCCAAGGGCATGATGGCCTCAGTGCCATATACAAGCGAAAACGGTGTTGCTCTAGTGGGCGTCCGCACGCTAGTCCTGTAAGCCCATAATGCAAGAGGTAATTGCATATGCCAATCCTTGTGATTTTCTTTCACCGTTTTCTTTAAAATGGCTATGATTATTTTGTTAGAAGTTTATGCTTGCCCATTTGCTTGTGGATAATATGGTGTTGCAAAATTGTGTTGCTCTACTTTTGTCCGATCGATGCACTTATGGCTATATACTACTACAATACATATAATATTTAATTTTTATATAGCCACGAACAATAATGTAATCCTTCCATTCAGTCTCTTAGATGTGAATTAAAAATAAAATAAAAACTACAGGCAGCAAATCTCAATGGCCTACTGGCCATACTTTGAGATGCTTGTGCAAACAGACAACCATCTAAATTCAAACGACATATCTAGTATGCTATAAGAATTCAGCAGCACTGAAAACATATTTGAGACAACTAAAAAGCATACAGTGAAAACAAAATCGAACATAGTGGTATCTATCAATAACTATCTTTCACCCAAAGGTTAAAATGATCGATATATGCATAGAAGCAGTTGATTCATGTCTAACTCATTGGGAATGAAAATAAATTATGCATCTGAACTACCATATAGTTGAACAAGTTGTTTTTTGCTTAACCCAAAGTGCATAGATGAATGAAGGTTAGCCTCTCCTCGGTCCTCAAAACAATACTGGGTTTCACAATGCAAATAGAATTACCACCAAAGAATTCAATAGATTAATATTCATTATTTTCAAAAGCAAATATGTAGCATAAGAAATTGGGTATCCCTGTGGCTAAACATTTTGAGCTACCTTGCAATTCAGTCCCCTTCTAGTGAAAAGTCATGTAATGCTGAGGATGGCTGGACCGCAATCTCACGTAAAGTTGCTTTTCTAACCAAACCTCACCTTCAGCACCACCCAAGATCTCTTCTCCTAGAAACTCTAACCTTGCCATGAAGGCCACATTTACATCTAAGACTGCAAAAGGAAAGCAACAGGTTAACATTGAAAGCTAATGGCCCAGTAGCTTAACCTCCCCAAATTCTACACCTAAACAGGTGATTACATGGCAATGCAATCATCTTCTTGTTCCATCAAAGGCAGAGGCATCTTCAACAACACAAAAAGAGAAGCAACCAGCTTCTCATCCATTTACAATAATGACTTTAGGAAGAGAAACAAGCTCTCGAAGGAGATATTCATAGACAAGATCATAAAATCAGACACAAATTTCTTGTCTTCGAACATAGATGGTCTGACATACCATTGAAAAAAACATGTTGAAGACAGTGTTAAACAGCATTACACCACAAATATTTGTTTCTCCAAGTTAAGACTCATAGGGTTTAAGTGCCATTTGACACCATGCATAGAATTTTTGCTCTACCAACAAGAAAGGCAAAAGAGGAACTATAATTCCTGTTAGGCGAAAGAGGAACTACAGTTCGTGTTTTATACTGACAAAAAAAAAAATTGCATGAAAAGCTTTATAGATTTGTCCATTACACGATTATCGCTGGCGTGGGACAAACGCATATTTAAATGAGATTTTCATGAAAAAATAAAAATGTATATTTCAATTGAGATTTTTATGAAAAATATTTATTTAAATATAATATTTAAAAAGATTTTCATTATGTTAATATTAATCATTATTTTAAAAGTTTACTTAATTCATCTAATTAAAATAATTACTACTTGTATTATATCTATTTGGAAATAAGTTTTACTCTTAATCATAACATTAACCTTCTTCTTGTTCAAGGCATTGTGGAACAACAACAAATGTGAGGCAATTGTATGAGTGTGTTCAGAATTCAAATCCTTGCAGTTTGGTGGACATTTCTATGATACTACAACTAATGATAACACTGCTGATTTTCATCTAAATTATATTCAAATAAAGGTTGATGGCACTATAAATAAATATAAATAACAGCTGGTTGCATAAGGGTATTCTTAGTATAGTGAAGATTTTAATCACATATTTTTCCCATTAGTAAAATTGGATTTTAATTTTTTTTTTTTTAAATTACATTAATGTTCACATCAGACCAAAATATGTTCAAGGGGAACAAAAAGTGCAGAGCCAATTTATAACAAATAGAAAAATACAGCAAATCGTAAGGGTTTATAAAGAAAAATGCTAGAAATAAAATATAAATCATGTACAACTTATGAAACTTAGAAGGGGTATAGGGAGAGACACCCTTCTCTAATCCTTGCCAGCAGAAATATCATAGTATCCATGATCAACAAATGGTCACCTCTGATGGTTGAAGTAATAAAAGATCGGCATTCATAGATAAAATAATGTCACTATAAAACACGTTACATCAAACAGATATTATGACAAATTCCTTATTGGACAACAAAATGAAGTTTGTGTGGACCAACTTTATGGAGCATAAAGAAATATTAAATGTTTCTAAAACAACTCTCTCAAGCATAACTTTCAAGGATTGACTTACTCCTAGCAAATTCCAATAACAAGGTGCAATGCTAATGTCTATATTAAGATTCAAGACAGCTATCAGTTCTTGCTTTGACCATGCAATTTTACTTGCTAATCTTCGTATGTTGAAACAATATTCTGCAAATCCTACACTACAGTGAGAATCATTATGTCCTTGAGATATTCAGGGGATACACAAAGAAGGGTAAGTCATTTCACCTGATAAAAATATGTTGAAGATGTCATCAAAAATTTTGTCAATGCGCAACTGTAAATGAATACACCTTGAAGGTAAATATCAAGCTCTCAAAGATTATGTGCATAAAAAGGGCATAAAATTAATTCGAGTATAATATTGTGGTAACTAATTAATGCCCATGATCTCTACAACACCACATATTGCATCAGCAGTGAATTCAGTTGATCTGAGCTTCAAACATTGGCAAACAATACTATGTTTTCCGATAGACATATAAGCAATTGATTTTGCGATTGTTTTCAGTGGGAACAATTATTGAAATTTTCTACAAGCTATTTCTTAAGTTGATTGGGATATTGATGATAGTGACAACTACAGATCCACTGCAGGTTATTAAGTATTGCTTAACTCAGGTTAAGATAGTGGTCTCAAGGTGCAGCAAGAAGCAATCCTTTGTCACATTGTTCAAATCACTAAGGAAAACTACCTATAAACATAATACTATTTTAAGAAATTAGCATGACTGAACACACTTCTCTTATATATTGAAGAAAAAGCAACTGATCTGATGGCATTGAATTGGCAATAAGAGGTGCATTGTCCTTTCACACAAAGTCAAATAACTAGTTGTATGTAACAACTTAAGCTGAAAATTAAGGGTGCAACTCATAGTCAAATCAATTGTGGTTAAATGGCCCATCATTGGGGCTTTCATTCACAAGAAGGCATACCTCAACTGAAACTCTTCAATCACGGCATAGTTACAAGGCAGGCATTTACTCCTTTGCCCCCTGGCCCCACAAATTCAAAAATGAAATGACTTGAACTTAAAAAAAACTCAGAAGTACCATGGCAAAGAAAGAGTTAGGCATAGGAATATTCAATAGCAATTTGAAAAAGGAAAGGTTACACCAGAGATAGGGATTCAAGCTGCTGTACCTAACAGAATAAGGTCGGAAAAATCTTTATCAAGGCAATGATTTAATTACATGGAATTCCGCTGGAACTGCATTATATTAAAGTTTGTAAGTAGTTGCAACTTGAAGTGGAGATCAACTGTATGGTTTACTTATGTTTGTCACTGTATTTAAACACCCTACCATATTACATCATCATCACTGTGATATTATGGTATTTCAACCAATCATTTAATGTCATTACAATCAAGGATCGAATTTGCAACCTTTAAATTATTATGGTATTTCAACCAATCTATAGTGTCATTACAATCAGGGATCGAATATGCAACTTTTGAACCCTTTAAATACTGTTTTGCCCTTCTGAGAAGGGTATAATAAAAATTGTCCTTTGTGAAAAATTTAAGTTTTATTTTTCACCATTCAACTTTGACGTGGAGGAAGTAGTTCAAATTTTCATAAAGATAACTTAAAAATTACTAATTAAGAAAGGATACATATATTAACAAATAATTGGATATACAGAATCAAAACAGGTCCCACCCACATTACATAATTGTTATATTACCACAGCATTCCAACCAACCACATGGCGGTATTATAACATACTGGTTGACAAGATATGAACCTAAATCTCTCCATTAAAAATCCACAATTTTAACCACTTAAATGTTGGACTTTGAACCTCCATTATCCTACGTAGCTAAGTGTGAATACAATTGAGAGCATATAGGGTTTATTGTTAGACTTAGTCTATGTTTAGGTTGCACTATGTTGAGCAGTTGTTGTTACGGACTAAGGTTGGTTGCCTATGATTGTGTTGTGTTATGTTAGACAAGCACTATAAAATGTAATCCTTGCAAGCATAAAGAAAATGTGAAGGTGATTCAGTTTACATTTTGGTATCAGAGCTTTGGGAAATTCTCCAAGTTAGTTGTTGCCCATCACACCAGTTGTGAGTTCAGCCTACCAGGTGGAGAAAGTGATCAGGTTCGTGGTGAAAAGCTCCGTTGAAGTGTGGACAAAAGGAGCGAAGGCGCTGCAAAGAGAACATGTGTGTGTTTGTGCTGTGTTGTGAGGTTCAGTAATCTACCGTTTGTTGTTGGAGATCTTGAGTAATCCTTCGTATTGCATATCTCCTGGCGCGAAGACATCCGTCTGCATGAAAGCTCCGTGTGTCGAGGATTTAAACTCATGCTATTTTATGTGATATATATAGTATATTATAATAAAGCTAATAAATAAATATTTTTAAACATAAAATTTAAAAGAATAGATATCGAATCAAATGGTATTAATTTAATCGGTTAAATTCTTCAACTTTCAAGGAGACCCATGTTCGAATCTTACTAAGCTATAAATGAAAAACAACCAAGCTGTTGTAATATTGTGGTCATAATATAATATGGGTGAGCCCATTTCAATCCCATATAACCAATTGAAAAAAGAAAATAGATATTGAAACCAGTATTTAAAGTATGAGAAACCCATATTTTAAGGATCAAACAATTAACTAAGAAAAAATATAAGTTAATGTATACCATAAACTCAAATGAACCAAAAATTATGATACCAACAAATTTTGTATGCATAATTTTATTTGTTTATATACATATTATTTAAGTGGCTTTTTAAATGCCAAATCCAAATATATTTTAATGGAAAAAATGAATTCTTTTGGATAGGACTTACTTTAATTTCCATTTACATAATTTACATTTTAAGTTCTCTATTTTTCTATAAATTTAATTACATAAACAACTAATTAATATGACACATTTTTATTATTTATGATTTGATTATTGATTATGATGCTTCTTACTGTTACACAATACTTCTATTGAGTGTCACAGTTCTATGTTCAAAATTATTTTACACTTCAATACTTAGTTAATTTTAGTGTATTGTGCATGTCAATAAAGACTTCAGTAGTTTATTGAGATTCTGTTAGCTTTTGAAGCTATATACTTAAGATATATTAACCACAAGATCAATAATAAAGTTGCAATTCAATATATATGATAATGGCAATATTCTGCAAGTATAAAACTCAAAAATAACTCTAACAACTACTCATAAACATGCCATAAACAAATGCTCACGGAAATGGTGCCATAGCTTTAGAAGTATCAAGAAGTGTTACTTCATGTCACTTTACATATTCACATTACTCTACATATATAATGTAATGTGACTCTTCATATGGAGCACTCTTGGCCTTCACTCTTCTAGACTCTTCAACTTCCTATTCTATGGACTCATGTACACATGGACTAATGTGCACATTTACATGGACTTATGCATTTATTACATTACATAAAGTAAATCATAACTCCTAATCTAGAACACACTTTCCTAATCGAAGAATGTACCAAGGATGGTACATTAGCATGAACCAAATAATGTAATATATTCCAACACCCCCCTATATTACATTATTGGTTATTGAAGACTTTAGTATTCTCTTGCTGGAGCTTGTACTCTTCTTCATCCTCCTCCTTGTTTGTATTTTGATCAAGCAAATGATTAGCATCTTCATAAAATATAACTGAAAGTGTTTTGGCTTCATGTCCTTCTGTATCCTCTTCTAATTCCTATATCTCTTAGACTAAGTTTCCCTTTTGATTTCCTTCTCTGTATTGTAGCTGAAGTGAATTGTACTGCCGCTGGAATTGTGGCCGAGGTGGTCTATACTGGTTTTGATATTGTCTTGGTTGAAACAACCTATTTGATTGATTTCCTGAATTTGTTTGGTTTCCTTGAAAATTATTCTTTGGATTGAATCTACAATAATTTGTACTATGACCTCTTCTCTTACAAATTTGACAATATCGATCATTCCACTTTGGTTTGTTCCTTGAAAGTGAAGCAATGTTTCCTTGTTGATTATCTTTTGAGACTAATGCATTATTAGTAATTCATCTTTGATTGAATTTTCCACTTCATATTCTTATAGTATATTAACTAATTCATCAAATGATGTATCTTTACTCAAAATTTGTAAAGATGTAACTAAGTGCTTGTAACTTTCAGGAAGTGCTCTCAAAATTACTTGAAACAGAAAATTGTCTTCTACCTTCTCACCTAAGGTCAATAACTTTCCCTTTATATCTGCCACTTTCCTTAGAAACAACTCTATACTTTCTCCACTATTGACTTCTAGAGAATGTAATTGTGTCTGAAGATTCAAGATGGTAGCTTTATTATTTCCTTCAAATAATTTGGATAGAGTATTCCATGCTTCTATAGATGTTAATGCTGAACTAATATATGGCTGAATTTCATTTGTAATTGCAAAAGTTATTATCATTAGAGCTTTTGCTTCATCTTCTTCATATTTTTGAATTTCTCTTGCATCTTCAGTAGGTTTAGGTTTTGCTCCTTTAACTATCTCCCAAAGCTTTTCTACTATCAACATAGATCTTACTTTATTTTTCCATGAGGCATAATTAGGACCTTTAAGTAGTTGGGATTCTGAAAGAAAGAACTTATGTGTTGTCATGATTAACCTTTGTAGACTTCCTTATAGCTCCCTAATGTCAAAAATAATTTAATTCTAAATCTCTTAATCCTATGTTGGTGTTGAATACCTTATAACTCCAAACTTAGAAATTTAGAAATTCCATAAATGAATATTTGCAAATTTTATAAATTTAGTTGATGTCGAAAACCTTATTACTCCAATCTAATTGAATTGCAAATATTTCAGAATTTGTTTTGTAACTTTAAAATAACCAAATTACAAAACTTTATATTTATCCCTTTAATTCCTTCAAGCCAAACTTCAATCTTTCATAAAACCTTAAATAACTTTAATATTACTTCTAAGGTTAATACTTATCTCTCCAACGTAAATAGATTTACCTTTATCCTTAGAAAGCAATAATTATAAATGTATTTCCCTTCTATCTCCTATCCACTATACGTAAGCTTAAAATGGAAATGAATTACCTTTAGCCTTGGTAATTCCCTCAAGTCGATAATGGTTGACCTTCTTCCAAACTGACGCACGTCTTTCAAGCTGGCACTCTTCGTCGCTATACTTAGGTTTCGGATCAATCTACTTTCTCCTCAGGTGAATTCGAATCTCATGTCGGCGTGGCTTTGTTGTTTCTCCTATACTACCAAGTGGCGTATTCCTGCTCACTTCTACTCGAACCTCCAATTAATGGCTTCTCTTATACGTGCTTCTATTCCAGCGCATTTCTGCCAATATACATTCGACTCCTCTATTCTTGGCTTCTTAAATTACGTTCTTACTTTGAAACGAGCACTTGAAATTCCTTAACTCTGTTCACCTTCCATGTTATACGTGCCACATGGCACTTCCTTCAATGCACTGTGTTCGTAGTCTAAAGCACATACGTCTCTTTGCTTGGCCGAATCAACGTTATAACGTCTTGGGCGTTACTGAGTGAAAATTATAACCCCTTCCTTCAACCTGGGTGCTTGTTGGCACTTGCATCTCGTCTTTGTCTTTTCCAAAGCGTGTCCTTTGCATGTAAAATATTCACCAACCTATAACTTGCCCTAATATCCAAACCTTTTATCTTCTCTGCGTTTCCACTTCCACTCTTACATAGAAACGTATTCGCTTGGGCTCCTTTGGTGAAACTCGGTGGCTTGCTCAATGCTTTTGGTGGTGGCTCTTCCCTAGACGACGGCGGATATTTCTACGTGAATGGTGGTAGCTCTTCTTTACCGTGGTGGTGCTTCTCCTATGGCAGATGGCGGTGCTCTCTACTCCAAGCGGATGCTCTTCGCTTCACATTTGGATCGTGGCTCCCTAGTGTCTTTAGACACTGAAAAACCTGCTTTGTTTTTAATCCTTTGCTTGGTTTCAAACCAATGCTTTAGCTTTGTTCACTTTCACTTTAATAAATGTGCATTCTTAATAGCATTCACTAATAATATAATACTCTCCTTATTTCTCCTTTCAGAATAAACTAACACTTAGATATTCTGCTCTTGCAGATGTAAATGTTATCAACACTTTTAAACTTGAATGCTTCTTTTGCTCTAACTTCCTTCTTCAAATTAATAATAGTAATATGGTGCTCTCAAATGCTTGATGTAGAACAGATTTAAATACTTCAATAATGAACTTAAGTTGCACCAATATCACATACCTTCTGATCTCCTTTTTAGCTAGTTTCTTTGGTGATTTGATTCACCCTTTAGCAATCTAGATCTTGTAGGGTTTTGCACCCTTACTCTTCCTCACTTTGTTGTTTCAAAACTCACTAAATCTGCAGCTCTAACTGCTGCTCAAATACTGCCTTCTTGCTGTCCAAACTTGCAGCAATTATCTTCTTGCAAATGATGCCAAATTCTCCTGTGCTTTGCTCCCCAAAGCTCTTTCGAGTTTGCCCCGAAGTTCTCCAAAAACTCAGCTCTCTCCCTTCTTCCAATGCTTTCCACAAACTCTGATTCTGTGGCTCCAAATCTCCTTTAACTCTGTTCTCTCAAACTCTGTAATTCGCAGCTGTTAATGCTGCCCAAAAACCTGCAAATATGCAGTCAATTCTATCTTTCTTTCACTGTCCAAAACCTGCAACGAATGTCTTCAAAATGTTGTCTTCTTCTCTGTCTTAATCTCCTTCAATCTCCTGTTCAAGGGCACTCCAAAATCTGCCCACAACCTTCTTAATCTGCAACACAATACCTTCTTCAAATTACTGTCCTACAACCCTTTGATTTCTGCCTCTGAAATCTAATACCTTCTCCTTTCAAATCAGCCTTCAAAAATACTGTAGCTGTCCTTAAATTTCCCAAAACTATGGGCTCTTCAATCTTCTCTTCTCTTGTAATCTCCTTGTTGAATTTTGACTTCAAAAACGATCTCCTTCACTTTCTTCTTTCTCAAGAATCTGAATGTCCTGAGATCTTCAAATCCTTTCTCCAAAATTTGGCAAACGTTTTGCCAAAATCTCCTATCACGAACCTTCTCCTTCAATGGTTACTTCTTCAACTCTGCAAAGTTACTCCTCCTTGCTTGCAATCTCCTGCTTCTAGCTTTCTTCAAAACGCCTTCAATGGCCGCTTCTCCAATTCTGCACTAGGGCTTTCTCTAGCAGTCTTCTTCTTCTCCAAATTCTCTTGAGATCACTTCTCTTGGGTCTTCTAATTCTGCAACTCTTCAACTCCTCTCCTCAAAGCTTCAATGAGACCTATCCTTGGTCTTCTCAATCTTCCAACTATGGGAATTATGCAATGAGATCTCTTTTATGGATCTCCAAAACCTGCTGCTTCTGCAACCTGCAATAGGACCTTTTCTTAGGTCTTCTCTATCTCCAATATCCAATCTTTAATGAGAACCTTCTGCGCGGGTCTCTTCAATCTTCAATCTGCAGTCTTCAATTTGAAATTTTCTATCTTCAATCTTCAATCTTCAATCTTCCAAATCTGGAAGTTCTTCAATATGACCTCTTTCAGGTCTCTTCAACTTCTCCAATCTGCAGCTTTCTATCTTCAGTCTGCAATCTTCTATGGGGACTTCCTTCTCGAGTCTCCTCAATCTTCAGTCTCTGATGTGGTCTTCTTCTTAGACCTCCTCAATGTTCAATCTCTAATTTTCTACAACAAAGAACTAATCCCTGCATGAGGAAAGCACATAGACTTTCAGGCAACGAAGGTGAAATTCTTCTCTATCTGTTGTAGGAAGCTTCTCAACTTAGATAATAGTACCAAATATATTAAAATTTCCAGAATTCTAAAATGAACAAACTTCACTAGTTATCCTCAAAACTAGTGGAAAGAATTTTGTGTTGAGTCCTAGTCTTCACAACCCTGTGGAAAGACTCTAGCCAATCTGCAATCTGCAAACTCCTTCAATCTACCAAACTCTCCAATAAGACCTCCTTCTTGGGTCTCTTAATCTCTTCAACCTCCTTAATGTCAAGGTCTGTCCTCGAGACCTGAATTCTCCTTCTATTCCGAATTTAATATTGGAATAGATAAATCTCCAGTCTTCTCTGGTTTCTCCTTCCAGAGGTAATCTCCTTCGCAACTTTAAAAACTGTGCAAGTCCAATCCTTGCAATAGCTCTCCCTATCTCCTGTCAATCTCCCTTGTGGCTGTTAGTTTTTGAAGCTATAAACTTAAGATATATTAACCACAAGATCAAAAATAAAGTTGCCATTCAATATATATGATAATGACAATATTCTACAAGTATAGAACTCAGAAATGAGCCGCAGAGCTAGGGTTTCGACCAGCAGAGTAGCAGAAGGGTGAAACCAGCAGCCGCCAACAGCCGGAGAGTGGAGCAGCAGTCTCCAAGTGCGGGGAGGGAGGAGATGTCGATGGGCGAGAAGTCGTCTGCAGGGGAGCCCGGGAGCGGCTACGGTTCGTGTCTTGGGCGCAGCGGAGCAATCGAAGGGCACCAGGGATCCGGAGGTGCGGAAGCGTCTGGACCCATTGAAGAAGACCGGGCTGTTGACGGTGTCAGTCGGGGTAAGGACCCACCAGACAAAGGGGGTGGTGGGGCTCAAAAGTCTTATGCCCAGGCAGCGGCCTCAGAAACCCTAAACGGGTTTTTTACCAAAGAGTTGTTTCCGGTTGGGGATGAGCTGGACATCCCGGCGGAAGTTCTTTCAAGCTTCATGGAGTTTGAGAAATTTACCCTCATAGGCAAATTCATTGGCGGCCGTCCCGACATGGAAACTATCCGAAAGTGGGCAGCAAGCAAATGGAGGACTTCTTGTCATATGGAGCTAGCGGCCCTATCCCGAGGTTTTTTTGCCATTAGACCGAACAATAAGGAGGATTACCGTAAAATTCTGGTCGGCGGGCCATGGTTTCGGGCCGCAGAAGTTTATTCCTTAGGAAGTGGGACATGGATTTCAGTCCCGATACCCGAACATCAACATTGCCCCAATATGGGTTAGGCTCCCGAATCTTCCCCTCTTTGGCTGGCATGAAAATGTCATAAGGGGTATTGCGCGCTCCATTGGGGAGTTGGTCACCATTGACCCACCCACCCGAGCTCGAACAAGGTTTGTCCAAGCCCGTTTTTGCGTTCTGGCAGATTTGGAGGCGGAACTCCCAACTTTCATCACTCTTCGGTCCGGAGGTACCTTTCTTCATAAACAAGCTATTGTCTATGAAAATAGACCAGCTTTCTGCCCCGAGTGTCGGTCCCAAGGGCACCTCCAATCCCAGTGTCCTCTTCAAAAACCGGGTAAGCAGAAGCGTGAAAACGGCAACCCCTTGGAGCATGGGGAAGGTCAGGCGAAGCAATCAAATCTTCCAAATGCGAAGGGTCATGAATCTCCAAGCCCCTCTAGAGTCTACGTCAGACTCTCTCAGCATAAAGAGAATCCCACTCTCCAATCAGACCCCGAGCAACTTGAGGCTGACAATCGACAAGGAGCGGACTCCCACTTGGAAAGTGAATCGCGAGAAGAGAAGGAACGGACCCCATCCCAAATTGTGACTCGGATTGTTTCTCTGCCCCAAGATATGGGTCATCCCGATTTCAGCCAGTCGCAGACGATGCTAGAAGATTACCTCTTAGGAAGGAGGGGTGAACAATCCGGTCACATTAGCCCCCGAAACACGAGGAGCCGAAAGCAAAGTGTGGATTTTGGTAGTGAGAGGAAGCAGGGCCGTCCTCCTAACAAAGACAGGAGGGACAAAGAGACAGCAAATGACGTTGCAAATGGAACCCAGCGTTTGTTGGTTCTGGATGACTGTGGCGCTCAGACGGACGAAGCGCATGCATCAAAACCTCCCCCTCAACAAGGAAGGGGAGGCAAGAAAAACCTCAAACTGTCCAGATGAAAGTCCTCTCATGGAATGTGAGAGGACTGAACGGTGCAGCCAAACGAAGGTTAGTGGCTGATCTCCGTAGGAGGACTAATCCTTCCATCCTTATTTTGCAAGAGACCAAGGTCGATGCTATCTCCTCTGATAAAGTTGCGAAGGCCATTTGGGCCAAGGCAAATTGTCTGTCCGAACCTCGCAATGGGAACAGCGGGAGGACTCATGGTTCCGTGGGACCCTTCGAGGTTTGAGGGCAGCCTCGCTATCAACTTCCAACAGAATCATCAATGCACTGTTCCAGTCCAAAACCACCAATTTTTCCCTGGATTCTGTCCAACGTTTATGCTTCAAATTCTGCCACAGAGAGAGCAGAAATGTGGAAAGCTATCTCTCAGATGAGGGAGAATTTTAGTAATTTTCCTTGGGTTTTAGGGGGTGACTTCAATTGTCCCCTTCATCCTTCGGAAAAAAAAGGAGGATCCGACCACTTCAGCCGCAACTTGGAGGACTTCAAGGATTTTGTCTCTACTAATGGCTTGCTCGACATCGAACTCAAAGGGGCTTCCTTCACTTGGAGTAACGGAAGGATTGGGAGCGGTTTGATTCAAGTCAAGCTCGACAGATTTTTTATGTCCCAAGAAGCCATTCCTATCCTTGGCGGGGCTATCCTTTCGGCTCTTCCAAGGATTGGGTCTGACCATAACCCTATTTTCTTGGAGGCGGATGATGGGCCTGTTTTTAAAACCCCTTCAAATTTGAATCCATGTGGATCTCTCACAAGGACTTCAAAGGTTTGGTTTCAGCGTGGTGGCAATTGAAGGTGGAAGGAAATGCTCCTAAGAGGGTGGCTCTAAAGCTCAAAATGGTCAAAGAAAAGCTGAAAGTTTGGAATAAAGAGGTTTTCGGCAACATTTTTGAGTCCACAAAATCCATCTCTGAGAACCTGAAGGTTTTGGAGGAAAGGATGGAACTCGAAGGTTACACCGAGGGTCTCGGGGAGGAAGAGCAGAGTCTTTTGGTGGACTTTCATTCTATTCTCGCTAGGGAGGAAACGTTCGGCGCCGAAATCTCGTGACCTTTGGTTGAAGAATGGAGACACCAACACGAGGTTTTTCCACGCATCTACTATGAGGCACATAGGGGCCAACAAGATCAAAGAAGTGGCTTGTAAGGATGGGTGCATTACCATGGAGATAGAGGAAATCAGGAGTGAAGCGGTTGACTTTTTTTCAGGATTTGCTTGGCACTCCTCCGGACAGAGAACCTTCAGGTCCAGAAATCTCTTGCTCGCCAATTTTCCGACTAAAGTCCCCCATGAGGTAAGCATTAAGCTTCTGGAACCTTTTTCCTCGTCCGAGATTAAGGAAGCATTGTTCTCCATGCAACCAGATAAGGCCCCTGGCCCCGATGGGTTCCCCCCCCCGATTCTTCCAAGTCATGTGGGAGGTCGTGGGTCCGGATGTGTGCGATGCTATTCGGGTTATTCAAGCTTCCGGATCCATCCACCCAAAACTCAATTCCACCTTTCTTGCCCTCATTCCTAAGTCTCCCGCCTGCAAAATTTTCTCTGACTATCGGCCCATCAGCTCGTGCAATGTTTTTTACAAGATTCTTACCAAGTCTATAGCCAATAGACTCAAAACAGTCCTCCCCATCCTGATTGATCCTTGTCGGGGAAGCACTGTTAAAGGCATAAACATTCTTGATGGTGTCATCACTGTCCATGAGACCCTTCATTCCGCTTACCGCTCCAAGAATGCTGCTCTTTTTCTTAAGCTCGACATGAACAAAGCCTTTGACCGGGTTGATCAAAATTTTTTGTGTGCAGTCCTCCTCAAGTTCGGCTTTCATCCCCACTAGATTGACCTTGTCTCCAATTGTATATCCACTCCCTTTTTTTCTGTCCTGGTCAATGGGTCCCCACCTGGGTATTTCCAAAGCGCCAGAGGCCTCAGATAGGGCGATCCTTTATCCCCCATCCTTTTCATTCTTCTGGCGGAGGTTCTGAGTTGGTCCATGAAAGAGGCTCTTCGTCAGAACAAGATTTCTGGCATTTTGCCGACTTCTAGAGTTGATCCTGTCACTCATCAGCAATTTGTGGACGACACCCTCATCTCCACTGGGGCGTCCGTTGCCCAAGCCAAATCGCTCAAGCGGATCCTGTCCTGTTATGAGCAAGCTGCAGGGCAAAAGGTCAATTACATCAAGAGCAAAATCTATTTTATTAACACTCCCTTGCGCAGGCAACTTCGGATTGCTAGAATTCTTGAATGCACTATTGATTCCCTGCCTACGTCCTATCTGGGGTTGCCTCTATCTTATAGCGGGCGGGCGAGTGGGGATATGTGGAACATGATTCTTGAGCGCCTTCACAAGAAACTCGAAACTTGGAAGGGCAAACTCCTGTCGCAAGCCAGAAAAGCCACCCTTACCAAAGCTTGTCTTCAGGGGATCCCGACCTACTTCATGTCGGTGTTCATGCTTCCGGTTGCGATTCACTCCAAAATTGAGAAGATTCGGAGGACCTTTCTATGGTCCGGCAGCGAAGAGAAATCTAGACTCCCCCTTGTTGCCCGGGACAAGGTGTGTTCGAGGATAGACCAAGGCGGTCCGGGGTTGAGAAGATCAAGACTTATGAATTTGGCTCTGATAGCGAAGCACGCTTGGAGGATTCTATCTAGCGACCCGGTGGAGTGGGTTAAGCTGGTTAAAAAGAAGTATCTTGGCCCCATTTCCTTCTTGGATGCTGAGACCTCCTCCGTGGCGTCGACCTTTTGGAAATTTGTGCTCCAAACCCGGCATTTGATCAGCCTGGGAGCCCGCTGGATTTTGGGTGATGGCAACCTCATTTTCTTTTGGAAGGATAGGTGGGCGACTGAAGAAGCCCTTGGGTCGAGGGCGGATCTCGCTGGGCTGAGAGGTTTGACTAACCCTAACTCCCAACTCAGGGTGGCAGAGTTCATAGACCGGAGCACCCGTTTTCCTCGGTGGAAGATTCCAGGTGTGGAGGGGTTTAATAATGAGGTTACCTTTCTTGCAAATATCCTCCAGTCGGTTTTAATTCCTTCCGCCAGGAGGAATGACAGAATCATCCGGAGTGGTACGGAGGATGGGCTTTTTTTTCGTTAAATCAGCTTATGAGTTTCTTACCACCAAGACTCGCTCCGGACTACAGGTGGAATATCGTGTGGAGGAAAGGAGTCGTCCCTAAAATCAACTTCTTTGCGTGGATTGCTTTCCACAACAAAGCCTTAACAATTGACAACCTTCACAAGAGAGGTTTTGCCTTCCCCAACAGGTGTTACTTGTGTCTTGCAGATTGCGAGACGAGGGATCATTTATTCTTGCATTGCCCGTTTTCCCACTCTTTCTTAGTATTGTCCTATCCTCATTCCAAATCCTATGGTGCTCTCCTCGTTCCCTCTGAGATGCTTTCCACCAATGGCCTAATCCTTTCAAGAATCCCAAACTCCGCTTCCTCCTCGAGGCCTCCTTCCATCATTCAATTTGGCAAATTTGGTTAGAGAGGAATGCCGGAATATTTGGCGTAGCTCCTAGAGGGCCCCCTTACGTTGCTCAAAGGGCGTTGTCCTACGCCATCGAGAATTCTATTGTTGTTCCCAGTCCCCGTCCCTACCTTCCGAGCGAAGAAGCGATTCTCAAAATGATGAATCTCTGGCCGTTTTTGGAGGTTGTTAAAGGGCCCTGTCGAAGGAATATTGTTTGGACCAAACCCCCCGTGGGGTGGATTAAATTAAACTTTGATGGAGCGGCTAAGGGGAATCCTGGGCCCGCTGGTGCTGGGGGTGTTGTCAGAGATCATGATGGGAATCTTGTGATGGCCTATTGTGAAGATTTGGGCTCCCATACAAATCACTATGCCGAAGCCCGAGGCGCTCTGAAAGGTATTCGGATACTCTCTGAGGATCCTCGGCCTCTTATTATTGAGGGTGACTCGCTCAACATCGTGAATTACCTTCTTGGCACCAAAAATCCATCTTGGAAAGTCTACAACATCATCCTCGAGGCAAGAACGCTTCTCTCCTATCGTGGTAGGTGGAAAGCAAATCATACTTTGAGAGAAGGTAATCGCGTGGCTGACCACATGGCCAACAAAGGGCTCGCGACCACGTGTCCGGTCGTGTGGCGGTCTCGCTTCCCATCCGAGGTGGAAAGGTTGGCCAGAGCAGACATCCATTCATGATGCTTTCCTTGCGCAGTTTTTGGAAAGCCCCTCCGACGAGTTTTGGTGTGGCGT
This sequence comes from Wollemia nobilis, assembly GCA_028583015.1. Classification (NCBI taxonomy): domain Eukaryota; kingdom Viridiplantae; phylum Streptophyta; class Pinopsida; order Araucariales; family Araucariaceae; genus Wollemia; species Wollemia nobilis. The sequence goes on from JAQPPZ010016822.1 coordinate 5,546,339, forward strand.
GGCAATTTTGTCTACTTAGCTGTCCATGGTGTCTTGTCCTGTTTTGCTTTCCTCATTTCATTTCTTCGGGCTCTACTTGGTGTTCCTTCGGTTTTGTCCTGTTTCTTTTTCGTTGGGTTTCCAAGCCTAAAAGCCCTTTTTACAGTTTCCAAGTCTTTAGCATTAGGATGGCTTTACTTGCAATTAGGCTTATTGTTACAGCCAAGAGGTATGATGCATCATTAGAAATATGGCTAATTTTGTACATAAGGTTTTGGGATCCTCTATAAAAACCCACTGTTAATATATTAAAATAATTACCAAAAAAAAAGTATAGAACTCATAAATAACTCTAACAACCACTCATGTTCATGTCTCTTTACATATTCACATTACTCTGCATATATAATGTAATGCGACTCTTCATATGGAGCACTCTTGGCCTTTACTCTTCTAAACTTTTCAACTTCCTATTTTATGGACTTTTGTACACATGGACTAATGTGCACATTTACATTATTGAATATTATGCACACTTGTGCATTTATTACATTACATAAAGTAAATCATAACTCCTAATCTAGAACACACTTTCCTAATCTAAGAATGTACCACATTAGCATAAACCAAATAATGTAATATATTCCGACAGAATCATCCCGATTCCTTACCTTAAAGGACATCCCAATGTGGCATATGTGTTGGTGGGTAGCACGCCTTTTCCTTTTTCTGTTTTTATTTGACATAAATTATTAACTACCAAAATAATTTTTCCGTGTTATTAGAGAACCCTTCGATTTTCCCTGGATTTACAACTTATCAACAAACAGATCTGAACCCCGTTTAAAACCCTCGCCCACTTCATCTCATGACATTTGGTAAAATTAACGTGATTGTCATTTCGCTTATGAATTAGGGTTTAAAGGTCTTATTAAAGAACCCTTCAATTTTATCTGGACTTACAACTTATCACCAAACAGATCTGAACCCCGTTTAAAACCCTCGCCCATTTCATCTCATGACATTTGATAAAATTAACTTGATTGTCATTTCGCTTAGGAATTAGGGTTTAAGGTGTATGGTATATTTATGGCCATTGCAGAGATATCACTCCAGGTATTTTTGGAAATTCTTCATCAATGAGATTGCCTGCAATTTCTTTGAAGGTAATCTTCATTTGAACTATACGTTTGGTTTGAAAATCAGTTTTACTCTTAATTCGTTATAAACAATTGCATGCAAAAAGATATTCAAATCTACATGTAGTATGATATTCTCAATTCATGAAAAAAAAAAAAAAAAACAGGGAAAACAGTACACAGCAACGACCAAGTGAACAGATGCCAACAGGATGAAATTCGCAGAAAATACATCATTAAATAACTTACAGACAACGAACTGATTAGGGTTTTCTATTAGTTAATGTGGTTTTCAGCGCCGAAATGTTGTGCTCTACAACAGATACCAATTTCGTCTAAATTTTTATTGTACCCATATTTAATTAAGGTTATAATCTCCATATTCGTAGTCCTAGAAAAGAAAAATAAAGGTCTTGAAATTCAAGAAGAAGTAAATATTCAAGCATGCTATATAAGCATCTAACCATCCAAATTCATAATGAACCGGTATCTGAAAGACAAAACCTTTTAAGAGGTTAATTTTGATCCCTGCGAAGAAGTCCGGGAATGTGTTTTTAGAGAGCAGGTATGTCTAAAAGCCTCGATCTGCCTGTAGCACTTCTCACGATCTCCCTTATGCTCCTCCAAACATTTCTTGAGGGCCTCCGTGTCGCACGGCGACAATGCACTTTTTTGCTCTTTTTGTTGCTCCATCTCCAATTTCTCCGCTGCCCCTGGCTATTTCTGCTGCATTTCAAATAAGGACAAAAGAAATTTCAAATGACATAGTTTCGTGAGGGATATGGTTGGTAACGAGGACTTTTTTAAACATCTGTGTTTTATTTTAAAAGGAAAGGTCGGCCTTAATTTTTAACCGAGTCAGTAGTTAAATCAAAGTTTACCACGCCCAAATGTTTGCACGCCAAAAAAAGTTCAAATGACATTTATGCCCCTGAATAAGGTATATTCGCTTCGTATCTTACCTTAATAAGCTAACCTATAGAAAAGGAGGTAACCGCGAGGCTTGTAATTTGACAGGCGCCTCTTAATAACGTTTAAATATTTTAATGAACCAGATTTTGTTTGAAAAATGCTAGACGAAACATTGACAAAACAAAGAAGATAGATGTCCTAATCAATTATATAAAAGAACTTTTGGAGTTCCATGTTTTTTTATAGTTTAAGTAAACTTTGAAAGAGACATTGATGTCAAGGCCATAGTCATACTTGTTTGTAATTAGTGGGATTCACAGAATTGATGATTCAGACACTAACACACCTAATACTAATTTTGTCTAGGCAAAATTGGTCGAAGCCATCAAGGAGAAGTTCTATCTATCAGTGACTATGATAAGTGCATCTCAAGTGGCAATAACTTCAGCAAGATAGACACCAATTTGTCAAACACTACACCAAGGCATTTCACAACCTTCCAATAAAATTGAGCATACGTTGTATAAAGTAGCATAGAATATCCAAGTATCTTTGTGGTTTGTATAAGTACATGAAAATAGAGATGGGAATTCCTAACATAACCACACTATGAGAAACATACCACTATGCAACAAAGATAGAGGTAAAGTTTAAGGGAAAGGATGTCTTGAAAGAAAGTGGTACCAATTAGAAGTCATGATTTAAAAAGGACAAGAGAGGTTTATCCCATTCCTAATGCCAACTATAGAATAAGGAACAACCATAACAAAACCAATCTAAGAATCTCCTAGAGCAATCTAGTAAATGGTGTGCATATCACAAGTGCATGTTTAACAACCAAGATGAGTGTCATGCCTACTAGTCATTGTTGATTAAAGCACCAATGTCAATGCCACCATCTAAGTGAATGTCTTCCCCTTCATCCAAAGCATAGGATAAAGGAAATCAAACCATGGACATTGACCCTAACTGTTATGAACCTCCTTTTCTCATCCACATAATTTTTTACAATTTGCAAAAATATGAAATAAATAACCACAATTAACAATTCATATAAATCAAAATAATACATGCTCCTTTTGGAAGGAAGTCACTCCTTACAATATCTCAACTTGAGATAAATACAATATTCTTCCATTCATATCCTCTTTATGATTCTTTTCCTATATTTATAATGTCCAACCACCAACCACTCTCACTTATCCATACATGCGGGACAATTACATCTAATATAATATTATAATATTTATACAATATTATAATATTAAATACTTATCTTGGGTACCTAACATTCCATCCCCCTTACAAAATATTTCGTCCTCAAAACATAAGAAGAGACTAAACAATATGATCTTCTAAGCCTTGCTATGAATTAGTATCGATCTTGATCATCATCCATCTCAGTGAAACTTTGATTGGTGGTGGTCTTTGTTGATGTTGATATGCCCTTCTGCCATTTGAATTTTCAAAATTAATCCTTTGGTTTCATGCATTGGAGGTATCTTTTTGCTAGAAGTAAATATCATTCTTTTTCATCCATACGTGCTTACTTTTACGATTTGAGTATCCAAGACTGCTTTGTTGGATCCACGCTTTTGCTGCTCTACTCTGGTAACTCTGATGATGGGTCTATTTGTTCCTTGATGCTGCTACACAACTCTGATAATTGGAGTCACTATGTTTTCTTTGTCGAACAGTGCCATAGTTGGTTCCCTTCTAATTCCATATAGAACCATAATATTATTTTTCGAAGTACCAATATTAATCTATCCCTAGTACCAATATGGGTTAGGATGTTTGGGTTGCCCATTGAATTTTGGGAAATAGATACCTTCAAGGCAATAGGCAACACTCTAGGAGAATTCCTTGAGATTTTAGATACAACAAAAGATGGATTTTTGGTTATTTATGCTCGAATACTGGTCATGATTGATATAAGTAAAGCTTTACCACAATCAATCATTCTTAAGAATGGGGATAAGATGTGGATCCAAACTTTAGATTATAAAAACATATCTTTTAGATGTAGATGTCATAAGGTGGGGCATATTGAGATATCATGCCCTAAGAAGAGCCCAGCATAATCATTTGTAGAAAAACGTAAGAGAAATTTACAAATGGTTATGGATAAAGATGGTTTTCAACTTCCAAAAAATAGATCTAGAAAATAAAAGAAAATGAACAATGGAGACCAATAAAGAAGGATATTGGAAGGAATTCTAATTCTTTTGAGGCTTTAGCCGATGAATAAAATGTAGACCAAAACTTAGAGGACACAGTACAACAATTTCAACATATTACCAAGGAACCATCTATTCAGTATGATCCTATTCTTGATGAACCTAAAGAATGTGTCTTATCAGATTTTGAAGACTCTCTTGAAGTACCATGCACCACTCAAGAGAAAATAATTGGTAAAGAAAACTATACTTGGACCAATAACAGGAGATGCCATAACCTAATAGCAAAAAAATTAGATAGATACATTCTCTCATATCATTGACTTGATGAAGGAACTTGTGCTAAATTTAATATGTTAACAAGGATTGGTTCAGATCATTGGTCGATAAGAGTTAAATGGTGGTAAGTGAATTCAAAAAATATCATATTTTAAATATGAGCAGATGTGGGAAGACCGTCCTCAATTTGTTGATATGATAGCTCAAACATGGAAATGGTGGGTTGTATGCTATTCCAAACCAAATTAAAGCTATGACATCTAGATTAAAAGAATGGAAGAAAAACACCTTTGGAAATATTTTTGAGAAGAAAGAAGAACTAAAAGATAAACTTTCAAAATTCCAACAAGGTGATGAAAATAATACAAGCTCGAAGGAAAGGGAGTTACTTAGTGAATATCATGATGTTTTGAGTAAGGAAGAGAAATTTTGGAGATTAAAATCAAGACATATTTGGTTAAAAGGAGATAAGAATACAAAGTTTTTCATAGGATGGCTATAGTACAAAGATAATCTTCTAGAACTAATAGAATTAAATCAATAGAAGGGGTTTGGATTGAAGATCATAGTGAAATTAGAAAAGAGGCAAATTTGTTCTATCAAAATATTCTAGGTTCAGAGGAGACCGAAGTTCTTAATGATAAACTTCTTCAAGATGTTCCTTTAGTTATAACAAATGAAGATAATAGGAAACTGATGGAGCCTATTACTCTAGAAGAAGTTCATTTAGCACTTTTCTCTTTTAATAAGGATAAATCCCCAGGTCTAGATGGGCTCTCTGTAGCTTTTTACCAACATAATTGGGATATAGTGAAGGATTATTTATTTATGGTTGTGGAACAGTCTAGGGTAAAACAATACATTCCTTATAAAATAAATGCAACTTATCTTACCCTAATTCCAAAAAATAAGGATGCTAAATTATTTGATTCTTTTAGATCCATAAGCCTATGTAATATGGCATATAAGATTATTTCCAAAGTGATGACGAATAAATTAAGCTCATTGTTAGACAAAATCATTTAGAAGAGCAAGGGGGATTTATAAAAGGGAAACAAATTCTAGATGGGATCATTGTAGCTCATGAAGTTAAACATTCAACAACTTCAAGAAAAGAGAAAGTTGTGATATTAAAACTTGATATGAGTAAAGCCTATGATAGGGTTAAATGGGATTTTCTTTTTACAATTTTAGATAAGTTTAGTTTTGGGAAGAAATGGGTTAGATGGATTAAAGCTTGTGTATCTACATTTTCTTATTCAATGTTCGTCAATGGGTTAGTGACAGAATCTTTTAAAGCCAAGAGAGGCCTTGGACAAGGATATCCTCTATCTCCTTATTTATTTATTATTATGGTAGAAGTTTTGAGTAGGAACTTAAAGAATGCTTACAAAGATGGATTTATTAATGGACTTAAGCTTAGTAATAACATCAATAACATCACCCATCAATAGTTTGTAGATGATACAACCCTTTTTGGAAGGGCAAGGATAAATGAGGCCAGAGATTTGAATAAATTTTTAAAAGAGTATGAAAGAGCTTCAGGGTAAAAAATTAATAGGACTAAATCTAAAATTTACTTCCTTAACACTCCTAATATCAAAGAAAGAATTTGTAGGTTGCTTCAAATGGAGGAGGCAAATTTACCAACAACTTATCTAGGGATGCCTTTATTTGAGGGGAGAATGAGGATAGATTTATGGAATCCAGATATTAGTAAAGTTCAAAATAAACTTCCAGCTTGGAAAGGTAGATGGTTATCGTTAGTAGGAAGAGTGCAATTAATTAAGTCAGTCCTTCAAGCCATTCCAACATATTATATGTCGTTATTTTCTATGCCAAAATTAGTTCAAAAAAGTTTAAGTTTTATTATGCGATCATTTTTATGATCAGGTTTACATGATAAAAGGAAATTGCCTTTGGTGAATTGGAGCAAGTTGGGTGATGACAAAACTAGGGAAGGTCTTGGTTTAAGAGCTCTTACAGATGCAAACTTAGCTCTTAGGGGAAAATTTATCTAAATTTTGTACAAAGAGAGTCAAAGACAATGGGCAAGAATTCTTCTAAGTATGTTGATCCCAATGACCCAAGTTTAATATTTATTGCATTCTCTCTCCCAAATGGTTATGCTCTTTGGAATGGTTTAAAAAAATCTATTGATATTATGATTAAAGTTTTAAGATGGATGGTGGGAATTGGAGAAAAAATTTCTATTTGGATGGATACTTGGTGTGATAAAGAACCACTCAATTTAGATCCAGTTTTGAAACCTTGGATTAGATTGCTTCAAGACAAATAAGGTGATAGGGTTTCAAACATCTTGGACAAGGATCGAGAAGGAAGATACAAATGGAAAGAAGATTTTTTTATAAGTATACAAGACATTGATTCTATGAGGTAATTGAGTATAAAGATAACAACCGTGATTATTTCGAGGGTGCCAAGGATAAATTGATTTGGGAGTTGAATAGCTCAGGAGAATACACAACAAGAAGTGGATATAATGTTCAACACCAACATAATAATAATGTCACTAGAATATGGAGAGATATTTGGGATAGCCCAAGCATTCCTAAAGTTAAAATGTTTTTTTGGATAGTAGGTGAAGAATTTTATCCTGGGATAACCTGATGAAAAGGGGTTTCCATGGCCCCTCTCAATGTGTTTTTTGTAATAAGGAGGAGGAGAATAGTGACCATCTATTGGGACATTGCTCAATAATTTGGAATCTATGGCAATGGATTCTTAATATGTTTGGTAAATGCATGGTGATGAATAGCAGAATTGAAGATTGGTTAAAGCAATGGTAGAGTACTTATAAAAGTGAGTCTTTACAGACAATATGGGATATATCAAAAGATACAATACTTTGGACTGTATGGTTAGAAAGGAATAGAAGAATATTTAAAGGAAAGGAAAGTAGTTTAGAGGTAATGAAAAAGAATATATGTTTAGCCATAGAGGAGTGTAAACCAACTCTATCAACTTACCCAATTCCTAATTTAGAAGCAGAGAGTCTTGATAGATGGAGTCAAGTCATTAAATGGAATTATGATGTTAGGTACAAGAGAAGCAAAAATAAGGTAAAGAATATAAAGTGGAAACCACCATATATGTAGTGGGTTAAATTGAATTTTATGGAGCATCTAAAGGAAATCTAGGACCAGGTGGAGGTGGAATAGTTAGAAATAATAGAGGAGAGATTTTGTCTCATTATGATTTCAATAGTGGATTTAAGACAAATAATGAAGTTGAAGCTTGGGCAACTTTAGAAGGGTTAAAAATATGTAAACAAATGAAATGGAATAGAGTATGTATGGAAGGTGATTCTCTCATAGTAATAAATATAATTTTGAGGAAAGCAAAGGCTCCATGGAACATACAAGAGATAATTGTGGAAATTCAAGATCTTGCTAAAGAGTTTAAAGAAATTAGGTTTACACATATATTAAGGGAAGGAAACAAATGTGCAGATAAGTTAGCCAATAGAGGGGTTTTGATTGAGGATCATGAAGTTAAATTCTCCTTTCCATGGTTAGAGGAAGTAGAAAGTTTAGTTGAAGCTGACAAAAAATGTTGATTGCCTAAATCAATTAATGATTAAGTTTTACTTTAATGTTTTCCATTGGTAATATTTATTTTATTTTGTAACAATAATACGTTTTCATTTAGGCTATTTATTATAATTTTTGTGGTTGCACTTGTATTTCAGGAAGGAAACTAGCAATCCAAATTTGGTAAAGCAAACTATGATAGTGCGATGTTTTGGAAATATTACTCTACTAAGATGCAAGGCATAGATAGTAGAGGTGACGTTTTGGCATTGTGAAGGATGCTATAGGAAAATTTCAAGAAAGATGCTAAATTCTGGAGTAATTATATTCAAACAAATATTTGAAAAGATCCAAAAAATGAAAATCAAGAATTTAGACATTTTATGTAAAATGATGTAGGTTTCTAGCTATAGCATCTCAATTGAGATGAGAAGTGTATCTATTTGTAAAATCTTAAGCTCTAAAGAAGAGAGATGTAATTTTTCAAGGGTGGGGGACTCAAGTACAACCCCTTATTATCAAGCAAAATATATATATATATATATATATATATATATATATATATATATATATATATATATATATATATATATATATATATTAAATACTTATCTTGGGTACCTAACACTAACGTTGATATTGCTAAATAACAATTGCTTACTAACAAAGACAAAAAAAGTATCTATTTTGCTCAAAGATATGAGTGAAATAAAATACATCCATATCATAAAGTAATGATGCCTCTCCTATGCCATAAATCCTTTTTGGGATGAGGTAATATATCATATTGTTCCACTTGATGTGTGTGATGTCCTTCTTGGACAATCCTTTATATGAAACCACCATGGTGTCTATAAATCTAGACCCAAAAACAACATCATCCAACTTCATAAGCATTATAAGATTACAAAAAAATGCCACTAACCAATGTATCCCTAATTAGTGCCAAATAATATAGAAAGATAATCAATTAGAAAGGAAAGATCATGTTTTTTATTATCAAGCCTCGATAAGGGAAGAAGCTCACTATTGTACTTTTAGGTTTTCTGCATATGGCCAATAGGAGAATCACACCAAATGGACCAAGTGGTCTCATCTTGCAACAATATCTTCACATAACTTTTGATTTTCTTCTTTTGGTAGATCAAATATCCAATTTATTTGGTACCAAGTATACCTCTATCCAACATGGCAATCTATCAATGCTCCATTCTAAATAATACCAAGATCAAGTGGTAGATCTAGAGGTAGATACAAAAGGTCACATCTGACCTAACACTTCACCCTCCCCTTTTTTGCTAATATTAGTGAGGGTCATCATACGTTGCTAATCCCTCCCCTTTTTTGCTAATACAAGGTTTACTTTCAATTATGAAGTTAACAGATCACGAAGGATCCTGTTGAGCAAGGTGCAAAAAAAATATTGTCATTGTTGTCAACACAGTCAGACAGATCAGTTGATGAAGTGGACAGGAGTTAAGAGGTTCCAGTTGATGATGTGGACAGGAGTTAAGAGGATCTTCAGAGTATGTACAGTGATTGTCCAAAAGATAGAAGTGGCCCATTTGAGAAAAATCACAAGGAAGAAAACTATCGCGATATCGTGACATGTTGGCAAGAAAGAAAAACTGTCGCGATTTCGCGACATGTTGGCAAGAAAGAAAAACTGTCGCGATTTTGCGACATGTTGGAAGAGAGAGAAGAAGAAAGAAAAACTGTCGCGATTTCGCAACATGTTAGAAGAGAGAGAAGAAGAAAGAAAAACTGTCACGATTTCTCGACATGTTGGAAGAGAGAGAAGAAAGAAAAACTGTCACGATTTCGCGACATGTTGGAAGAGAGAGAAGAAGAAAGAAAAACTGTCGCGATTTCGTGACATGTTGGAAGAGAGAGAAGAAGAAAGAAAAACTGTCGTGATTTCGCAACATGTTGGAAGAGAGAGAAGAAGAAAGAAAAACTGTCGCGATTTCGCGACATGTTAGAAGAGAGAGAAGGAGAAAGAAAAACTGTCGCGATTTCATGACATGTTCGGAGAGAAAGCGCAAGCAAGCAAAACTATCGCGATTTCGTGGCATGTTTCATTTTCGCGATCCAAAGTGAAGAGAAAAAGATGTCACGATTTCGCGACATGTTTCATTTTTGTGGTCCAAAGCGAAGAGAAAGAGGAGAGAGAAAAAGGTGTCACGATTTCGCGACATGTTTCATTTTCGTAGTTCGAAGCGAAGAGGAAGGCAGAGAAAGAAAAAGTGTCGCGATTTCACGACATACTGCAAGGAAGGTTGTACGGACGAAAAAGTGTCACAATTTCGTGACATATTGCAAGGAAGGTTGTACGGACGAAAAATTGTCGTGATTTCGCGACATATTGCAAGGAAGGTTGTACGAACGAAAAAATGTCGCGATTTCACGACATATTGCAAGGAAGGTTGTACGGACGAAAAAGTGTCACGATTTCGCGACATGTTGTAGGAAAGAGAGTCCGAAAGAAAAAGTGTCGCAATTTCGTGACAAGTTGCAGGAGAGAGAGTCCGAGAGAAAAAGTGTCGCGATTTCGTGACATGTTGCAGGAGAAAGAGTTCGAGAGAAAAAGTGTCACGATTTCGCGACATGTTGCAGGAGAAAGAGTCCGAGAGAAAAAGTGTCACGATTTCGCTACATGTTGCAGGAGAAAGAGTCCGAGAGAAAAAGTGTCGCGATTTCGCGACATGTTGCAGGAGAAAGAGTCCGAGAGAAAAAGTGTCGCAATTTCACGACATGTTGCAGGAGAGAGAGTCCAGGAGAAAAAGTGTCGCGATTTCGCGACATGTCGGGTTTTCGTGACCCAAAGGCAAGTGAAAGAGCAAAGGAGAGAAAGTGTCGCGATATCGCGACATGTTGCATTTTCGCGACTAAAGGAGGAGAGAGAAAGCAAGAAGGCAAAAGTGTCACGATATTGCAACATGTTGTGTTTTCGCTGGTTGAAGCCGAGAGGAAGAGCAAGGAGGCGAAAGTGTCACGATATCGCGACAGGTTATGTTTTCGCTGGTTGAAGCCGAGAGGAAGAGCAAGGAGGCGAAAGTGTCGCGATATCGCGACATGTTGTGTTTTCGCTGGTTGAAGCCGAGAGGAAGAGCAAGGAGGTGAAAGTGTCGCGATATCGCGACATGTTGTGTTTTCACAGGTACATGCCAAGAAAAGAAGCAAGGAGGCGAAAGTGTCGCGATATCACGACATGTGTTTTCACGGGTATGAACCAAGTAAAGCAGCAAGGAGGCGAAAGTGTCGCAATATTGCGACATGTATTTTTGTGGGTACAAGCCGAGAAGAAGACAAAGAGGCAGAAGTGTCACGATTTTACGACAGGTCATTTTGGCGCAAGCTAAAAATAGAACCCAGCCTAATTAAGATATGTAACCATTAACTGAAGTTACACAGCAGTTACAAGGGACGTTACAAAAGAAAATCATGCAACTATTTTAAGAACAATCGAAGAAGGAGAAATCGAATAGTCGCATAAATAGAATCAAAAAATGCATGCATGCACAGAAAAGAATACAAACAGTCATGACCAAGAAGACGAACATTCATGTAAAGGTATATTTGTCAATTTGTTGCATGTAACGTAATGCCCACTCTATATATACAAAAGGAGTTATTGACAAGTGGCAGATGAGAATATGAAAGAAACAGTTACAATTGACAAGTGGCGTATGAGAAATAAAAGGAGTTATAACTAGAGTTTCAAAGCGAAAGGATTGTTATAAAAGGAGGTCTGTGTGGAGAAGTAAATGTGCGGTTGAAAGAGAGCGAAAGCGCTGCTCAAACTAGGGTGAAAGTGCTGCAAGAAGAGGACTGGAAGAATGTTGTAAGAGAGCGTTAAGCAGAGCCGTAAGAGCCGTAAGAGTGAAGTAAGAAGCGCAGCAAGAGGGTTGTAAGAAGGCTGCCAAAGTGCAATAAGCAGATCCATAGGTATGTGCTGTGTGAACTGTGGGCAATGATGAGTGAGCAATAGACCAGTCAAGGTCTTGTAAAAGTGAAGGCATTTATATGTCAATATTCAAAGATCAGAATTGAAGTCCAAGTTGGTGCTTGGAATCAGGGGTTGGTGCTCCTTCCAGTTGGTGCTGGTAAATCAGGGGTTTGTGCTCTTTCCAGTTGGTGCTGGTAAATTGATTGTAAAGTTGTTGCTTTGCAAAGGCTATATTTGGATGGGAGTCCAAACAGTCTATTTTTGAGGAGTAACCAAAACTGGTGAACCTCGATACATCTTGTGTTGTGTGTGATGCTCTCTTGTTATATTTGCTTTATGTGGTTTTAAGCTTTCATTGTTTTGGCTTTAAGAGTTGCAGATTCAAGTTTTTAAGAGCTACACTGATTCACCCCCCCTCTCAGTGTCACTGTGAGACTAACAGATCCATGGTTGCGCTTGATCGAGAGTTGATCCAACAGATGCGCATTTACCACAAACCACCAAGGTTAGCCTAAAAGCATTATTCGTACTCATGTTTTAAAGTGTGTGCAGGTTTGAGGAACATCAATGGATGCACCTTCACTAGAGATAATCCAATGACAACACACATCTTAAGGTAATCGACCATTAAAAAACTCTCATCCAAGTCAAAGTAAAATACCCTCGTATTCGAGCAGATCTAACGGTTGCGCTTGATATTGGTTGATCTAAAGGTCACGCTCCAAGAAAGTTGATCAAATATTAAATGGGGCCTCCTTTGAAAAAGGGTCAATGAAGATCTACAATAGCGTGCGATCGCGATTTAATCTAACGATGGCGTCTACAGCCACTCATCCGACCAATCGAAAGATCGTAATTAAAAAAAGTGATTCCCCACGTTCAATAAGATCCAATAGTGGCATCAATCCACCATAGATCATATGGTAGCGCTTTACTCAAAGTAGACAAGGATTAAATGAAATTCATCAAAATATCGATGGTCAAAGTGCAATCTGATGGTGGCGCTAAATCAGGAAAGATCCAACGATGGCGCTTCACTTAAAGAAGAAACCAAAGCAAATGATATCAACGGTCATGCTTTATTCCACCTGGATCCAACAACGATGATATCTCCAAATCAATTATAAGCAAGAGAGAATCGACGACTGCGTTTTAATCCGCTAAATATGACAACCACACTTATCTCCATTTTAATTCGATGATTGCAAATGATCAAGACTATCAAAAGGAAATCAAAGCATTATCAAGGGGACACATCCCTGTCCGATCTAACGGTGGCACTAAACCCCACTCAGATCTAACGGTTGTGCATAACCGAGATGCCCAAAGGTAAGGTATATGCTTTTTGATTGGATGATTAATCAATTAAAGAACCGATTAATGCTACCCTTAATTAAGATTAATTGAGGGTCTAATACGTTACTAACTCCCCCTCTTTTATGGTTAAAAACCTAACACCTATTTTAAATCGGATGAACGCACGCACTCGTCATTTTGATCAAGCAGTAGATGTTTATAAGCATGGATTAAAGGGTTAGGTATTTCATGACAAGTTGAAAATTTTTAATCACCACACAGATATTTTTAACTAACACTTGGGTATAATTAAATTGAAAAATAGATACCTGAAGCTAAGTGTGCATCATTCTTTGCTTAGTAGAGGTAACCAATTATAGTATACATATATTTTGTCATATAGCTAACCAAACATGTAGATTAGTGAAATCGATGGGCACACACTTCAATAAGCAGATCTAACGATCGATCACCAAAATGATGACCGCTTTTTAAAATGGTATCCCTTCTTTATAATATCAATCCCTGTTAGAGGACAAGGTGGCAGAATGCCTCGTAAGAATTCCCGTAAAAATGTCATGTCAAGAGAAAATGCAGTTCAGGGACCAATAGCAACATTATCAATGATTAAAGATACACGAATCAAAGTCCACCATAGAAGGTATGAGCCGAAGAAGATCGCGTGTCATAATTGCCCAAGTTTGGAAACGCCACCATGGCAAGCATTCATTGGCCAATTTCAAAAAGGGAGTTGGTGACATTACATTAATAACACCTTGTGTGAAAGCTGTGAAACCACTCTTCCATAAATTATTTAAACCTCCATCGTCAAATGCATTACCACCCTGGTTATCTCAAAGCAAGTGATTGTTGCAGAGGAAAAGAGAGCTTAAGAGCTATCCTAAGCGAATGGATAACTTAGAAGAAGTGTGTTTTACCATATTGAGTTGCTTCCTGTAAAAAAAATGTCCACCTGAGGAAAATTTTTTGTACCAAACGACACCTTAGAGGCTGTGAAATTCATCATAGATCAAACCCCATACATTGAGCTCCCTAAAAAAGTTACTACTGCCATGGGTATGTATGATTTCACTAAATAGTCGGGGAAAGATAAGAAACTCATGCCAGCCCAGCAATGGGAAATCGAAAACACTTGTGTTCAAAGTTTTGAGTCCATTAAGGAGAATTTACAACGCTATCCTTGGATGTTGGCAGATTTATTTCACAAGGTCAAAAGACTATAGTACAAAAGACCTCCCAGGAGCAATAGGTGGACGAGCAATGTTGAAAAATTAATATGCCCCTGAGTATACTACTTTGTGGACCTTCTGGCATGGTTGGCTATAGCTTACGATGAGAACACCAAAACCTTCAAAGACAATAGAGATCGGTCAATGCTCAGTATCACACCAAAGCACGTCAAGGAAGTTTTTAACCTCGAGCCTTCGAACACACCGATCATTTTCTAGGTAATTCAAAGATAATCTAATAGGTTGACTAAATTAGAGTCATATAAAATATTGTTTGAAGATCATGAGGATGTACTATATGAGTTTCCTATTAGGAAGACTATTTTTAAGCCCTGGGTCATAGATTTTAATGATATGATTAGCATTATCCTAGGAGTAGCAAAACTTGATGTAATTTGGAAGGATGTGCTATATATGGTAACACAAAGCAACAAAAGCACAAATACCCCTATCTATGCATGGGAGGAAGAATTAAGTAAAAAAATGCACCATGAGTTAACAAAACTAAAAAAAGCTATTCTGGAATAAGAGAAATAGATTCCTCATTTCTCCAACTACTCGATTCTTATGCATTTGATAGTTGGCCAAATGGGAGAAGAAAGTAAAAAGAGACTAAAAGTAGTTGACAGTCCCCACATCCAGAACAAAATTTTGGAGGATACATGAAGGGCGCACCCATTTAGGCTGGTTTTGTGATAATTTCATGGTGGAAGTTCATTGGATGCTAACAGGGAGCATTCCCGAGAGATTAGGTCTAGGAGTAAAAGCATTTATCAAAAGTAAATAAATTGGAGATTACTTCTTCTTGGAAGGCTTTACATACATTAGGCTCTATGGGGCCAAAATTCCTCCTAAGGCATTACCTATATACTACCCTTACTCCCTGGCCACCTTGGAACTGGTAAGGCAGGTTGCAAAAGAAGCCAAAATGAGACAGGCCAACAAACATGGTCAAGTTCCTTGGTTTAACGTCGCTTGAAGGTTTGGATATTACATATACTCAGGCTCTCAAGCCTTATTAAAGGGCATGTATGACATAGAAGGATTGGATTTCGAAGAAGTAACCTGGAGGTCCTATGACCCTCTAGGTAAATACTAGAAAATGATGAAACGTGAGTATGCCTGGGTCAAACACAGGGAAGACAAATATGAGGAAGCTTTATTGGAAGCCATGGAAAAAGGAGAAAGACTGCAAAGAGTGTGGAATGAATTCCCACAAATCAAAAGGGGAAATTCACAAATTCATCCACTAGGCGAATACCCGACTGAGCTGAACTCAACAAGAATAATTACTATTAAGAAAGCAGCACCAATATTTGATCCTCCCACTAGGGAAATTCGAGAAGACCCTATACAAGATATTATAGAAGAATAGGGTCTCGAGCAGATGGAAATTATCGTAAGCACTACTGATGTAGTGGAACACCAAATAAAAGACCCAAGAAATTCTTAACTTCGGATAGAAGCAACCCCCAGTACTTCGTAGGTGGCTCACTTAGGGCTTAATACAGATAAAGGAAAAGAAGTAGTTGAAATGTCATCTCAAGAGCTCATGGTACCAAAACAATAAGATGAGGCACCTATTTTTGATAATTTTTTGGCTTTAACTAGTGTGAAAAAGTTGGCTCCCCAGGCCATCCCCACCTCATTAAAAATTAATGACAAAGAAGTGCCTATCCCATCTGCAACACAAATGAAATCTAGTGGTTTTGGTGAAATCTTGAGGGACCATAGAGTGGAAAAGAAAGAGGTTGTATCTTCTTCTTAGGTATTTGGAAACCTGCTGAGTTTATATCTTCTTTCTTTTGATCAGGAATTTTATTTGGGCAAGCATTGGCCAAATGACCATATTCGTGGCAAATTCTACAACGAAAAGGAATGTTCTTATAGTCCACTACTTGCTCCCAAGTGTCTTCCCCAAATTGTAATGTGATATTTTTAGGTAGGGGTTTGTTAAAATCCATTAAAACACAAATTCGAGCATAAATAATATGTTCAAAATTTTGAGTACAATCAACAGTCATCATAAAAGTTCCTAAAGAGTTTCCAATTGAAAAAAAAATAGTAGGATTCCAAAATTCAATAGGGAGGGCAAAGAGTCTAACCCACACGAGAGCTATAGAAGGCATCTCTTCTTCGGATTTTAATTTAGTATGCCAGGGCTTCATGAAAAACCCTACCCTTCCAAAAAACCAAGGACCCCCTTGAAAAGTTTTCTCTCTATCTTCATTATTAGCAAATAAAACAAGAAAATAACCATTTGGATAAATAGAGATTTGTAACTCACCTTTAGTTTTCCAACTTTTTGCAGCCCATACTTTGAAAGCAGATAGACTCGGACGAAAATCCATGAACCAACAAATTAGTCCTCTTTTTTTACCCATATCAAGCTTAACAATAGGAGTTCCATCAACTTCTTTAAGACATCTCGACTCTGTTTTCCTAAGATCAATCTTAGGTATTCTTAGAGGTTTATGGGAAGCCCTAATATTGATATTAGCATTGGGCTGAGGTCTGTCCACCATGAAGGGCATCCCTAAAATTCATTTTTGGTACTGAGTCTTCGAAATTCTTACCCTTGATAGGGGTTTTCATAGTAGAATTATTTTGTGGGTGCACCTTAGCACCAGATTCACTTGAGATATGAGCCATTTTTTGATCAACTGCTTGAAAATTGTTTCGTGATCTCTTTAATCCTTGCCCTAGATGTCATGGAAAGGTTTGGTTTTCACTTTTCTTTTGTGCAGAAAATTGGAAGTCGTTGTCACTCAAGTTCATAGTATGATCTGTTGAAAGACAAATTTATAACCCATATTATATCCCTTGCAACATTTCCTGCTAAAATATTGAGCATAAACCACAAAAATATTGGCCGCTAGGGCCCAAAGGCCCTAAAAACCAACCTTTGGAGCTGCTGGCAGTCAACCCAGATGAAACCCTCGCATAGCCACTTGCTAAATATGTCATACACACATAGGGATGTGATAGGATCTGTGTTGCTCCAAATGATATGAAAATTGGTGGAGATATTCTAGGGTTTTTTAGGCATCTACCCTCAAAATTTTAGCTCAATCCGAGTCCGGATGAGTGAGATATGGCCAAAACGAGTTCGATAATTTGGGCAATCCTACGAAAAATGTCCTATCTGTCAATACCACTTAGTTATTATTGATAAAGCCTCTATAAATGATAATTGCATGGAGAAAGTGCAACAAGGAAAATAGTGAGTCTTACATTTTTCTTATTTTAGAGCTTTTGGGAAGAGAATAGAGCAACTGCAATGAGGAAGAAGCAAGTGCAACAAGGGGCAGTAGTGAACCTTACCTTTTTCTTTTTTTAGAGCTTTGGGAAGAGAATATAGCAAGTGCATAGAGGAAGAGTATGGGAAACGAAGTAAGGATAGTAAGGATACCCTTGTTGAAGTTAGGTAGCATGGATGGAAGGTTGTTTTTGAAAGCGCTTGAAGTAGGGATTTTTTTATCGAAAACATGGATGCCCTAGCTGGGGACAAGAGGAAGAGTGAATTTAAGATAATTCCTATTAATTTAGAGGTTTTGTTTTCAGCCGCACTTGGACCCACTCTACGAAGGAGGGGGGGTGTAGGGGGGCATATGTCCCCCCTACTTGTGTCACCATGGGGGGTCCATGGGGGCAGCGCCCCTGAAGCTAAAAATAGATGTGTTTTCCTTAATGTAAATCTAGACCATTTGTTATTAGGTCACAAATCATACGGTGGATTTTAGGTAGGTTATTTACCCTAAAATTGTAATGCACTTTTATAAGAGGATGATGTATGACGGCTTATTGTAATGTTCTGGAAGGAATAAAAGGCCTGATTATTTTCTTCATGGATGTAGCCTATATTGGGTGAACCACGTTAAATCTATGTCTATTGTGTATTGCATTATTCTTTTGTGTTTTATTTTCGCATTTAATTATTGCTCGTGTTTTGTTATTTAATCCTAACAACTGGTATCAGAGCTTAGGGTTTGAAAAATGCACTTGAAAGGAGGGTTTCCAGTTCGAGTGGGAGCAATGACAGAAGAAGGTAGATTTAGGATTGAGAAGTTTAATGGCTAAAATTACCATCTATGAAAGATGCAAATGGAGAATTATCTTTATCAGAAGGATATTTACCTACCATCAGGTAGAATAACAAAGAAGATGGTGGTGAAAACAAATGAAGATTGGGAAGTTCTCGACATAAAGGCACTAGAAACAATACGGTTGTGCCTGACATCGTTGGTGACCTTCAATATTTCAAAGAAAAAGAAAACATAGGGTTTAATGAATACGTTGGATAAACTGTATGAAAAATCCTCAACTTCGAATAAGGTATTTCTTATGAAACATTTATTTAATATGCAAATGTCATAAGGTGGGTCTGTTATTGATCATTTAAATGAATTTAACATGGTTACCAATCAATTAATTTTTGTAGGAGTAAAATTTGATGATGAGGTTAGATCTCTCTTAATTTTGTGCTCATTGCCATAAATTTGGAATGGCTTGGTAATGACTGAGTAATTCTATCTCTGGTTCAAATACTTTAAAGTTTGATGATGTTATTGGTGTTATCCTTAGCGAGAAAATGTGACGAAAAAGCATAGGTGAGACATCAAGTAATGCTTTGACTATGGAGAATAGGGGGAGACAAAGGGAGAGAGGAAAAATCCCAAGGAATCATGGAAAATCAAATAAAGGTAGATCCAAATACAAAGGAAAGCAATTGGAATGCTAGAATTTTGGGAAGAAAGGACACCTAAAAAGAGATTGTTGGACTCAAAAAGAAAAATAGGGAGAAGAAAATCAGGGTAATCAGGAAGCAAACGTAGAAGGTGATGTATTGCAAGATGCTTTAATCCTTTCACTAAATAATATCAATGATTGTTGGGTGCTAGACTCTAGTGCCTCATATCATGCTACACCTCATAGGAAATATTTTCTAGATTATGTTCAAAGTGATTTTGGACAGGTCTATTTGGGTGATGATAGACCATGTAAAATCATTGGAAAGGGTAACATATAGATAAAGTTACATAATAAAAACCAATGGGTTATTGAAAGAGGTAAAACATATTCTTGATTTAAGAAGAAATCTAATTTCTATAGGGTAGTTGGACTGTGAAGGATGTATAGTTACATTCTTAGAAAATTCGTGGAAGGTTGCTAAAGGATCATTGTTATTAGCAAAAGGAAACAAGGAAGGTACGTTGTATGTATGTACTGGTAATACTGATATTTCTATTGCTTTAGCTTCTACAGGAGCGAATACAGCTTCGTGGCATCATAGGCTTGGGTACATGAGTGAAAAGAGAATGCAGATTCTCCACTCAAGGAATTTGTTACCAAGTTTGAAGCAGGTTAATTTAGACTTTTGTGAGCACTACGTTTATGGAAAATAGAGAAGAGTCTGATTTCTCAAAATTAAAAAAGAAAAGAAGAGTGAAAAGCTAGAGCTTGTGCATACAGACCAACTCATGTATCATCTCTTGATGGCTCTTATTATTATATTACATTTATTGATGATGCAACTAGAAAAACTTGGATTTATTATATTCGAAAGAAATCAGATGCCTTTGATACTTTTAAGAAATGGAAAGCTTTGATTGAGAATGAGACAAGAAATAAGATAAAATGTCTTAGATCATATAATGTAGGTGAATACTACAACAAATATTTTGACAATTACTGTCAAAAAGGATGATCATGACTATCATGGAACATGCGAGGTGTATGAGATTACATGCAGGATTGCCCTTACAATTTTAGGCAGATGCTGTAGATACTGCAGATTATTTAATAAATAAAGGGTCTTCAAGTTCCCTAGATGGTGGGATTCCAAAAGAGGCATGAATAGGTAAGCCTATTAACTACTCATTTCTGAAGATTTTTAGTTATGAAGCATTCGTGCATATTAGTAAAAAAAAATAGGACTAAACTTGAGGTAAAATCCAAGAAGTGTTTTTTCAATGGATATGGAGTTAATGATTTTGGTTATCGCTTTTAGTATTATGTAAATTATAGGAGTAGATATGTGATATTCAATAAGAAGGTCATGTATACGGATCAGTTGCAGAAAAAGAAAGAGGAAAAAGCAAACTCAGAATACATAGTGCTTGATGAAATTGAAACTCTAAAGGTGCTATAAAATCAACAACAGTAGCAACAAGCACCTCAAACTCCCACAACTATTGTTATAAAATCTACCAGGATAAGTAGACCTCTTGAGCATTACTCTCCTTCATTATATTATGTATTATTGTATGACTCTAGTGAACCGAAAACATATGAAGAAGCGATGCAGGTAGAAACCAAGGAGAAGTGGGATCAAGGCATGAAAGAGGAGATGGAATCCTTGATAAATAATCAAACTTGGGATCTAGTTCAGTTTCTTGCAGGAAAAAGAGCATTGCAGAATAAATGGGTTTATAGTGTGAAAGAAGAAGATGGAGGTAAAAAGAGGTATAAGGCTAGATTAATTATAAAGGGGTTTGCATAGAAGAAAGGTATTGATTGTGATGAATTTTTTTTCCTGTTGTTAAAATGACTTCAATTAGAACTGTTTTAAGGTTAGTGGCTGTAGAGGATTTACATCTTGAATAGTTAGATGTAAAAACAACTTTTTTCCATGGGGATTTGGAGGAAGAGATTTATGTGCAGTAGCCACAAGGGTATGAGGTCAAAGGAAAGGAGGAACTAGTATGCAGGTTGAAAAAGAACCTGTATGACCTGAAGCAAGCTTCAAGGTAGTGGTATATGAAATTTGACATGTTTATGTCAGATCAAGGTTATAGTAGATGTTATTTTGACCACCGTGTTTATTTTAAGAGATTGGATAATGGTAACTATATTATCCTGTTATTGTATTTAGATGACATGCTTATTACAGGGTCTAACATGCAAGATATAACTATGCTCAAAAGAAAATTGACAAATTCATTTGCAATGAAGGATTTGGGTGCTGCAAAGCAAATACTTGGTATGAGAATAACAAGAGATAGGGATAATTGCAAATTAACACTGCCTTAGAGTGAGTACATTGAGAAGGTGTTGGAAATATTCAGTATGTAGGATCCAAAACCTGTTAGCACACCTTTGGAAAATCATTTTAAATTTACCAAAGAGATGTATCCTAAGACATAGGAAGAGATAAACTACATGTTCAAGGTTCCTTATTCATTAGCAGTTGGCAGTTTGATATATGTGATGGTGTGCACAAGGCCAAATATAACACATGTAGTGGGAGTTGTGAGTAGGTTTATGAGCAACCCAAGAAGAAGGTATTGGAAGGCAATGAAGTGGATTCTCAGGTATTTGAGAGGTACAATCACTCAAGTATTATGCTTTGGATGTTCTAACACTACTTTACAAGGATATGTAGATTCAGATATAGTTGGTGATATAGACAATAGTAGAAGTACCATAGGGTATATTTTTATTGTATGTGGAATTAAAATAAGCTGGAATTCAAGATTACAAAAGGTTGTTGCTCTCTCAATAATGGAAGCAGAGTATGTTGTTGTTACAGAGGCTAGTAAGGAGATGATTTGGTTATAAAGGTTTATAGAGGAGTTGGAAAAGAAGCAGGAGAATAACATATTATATAGTGATAATCAGAGTGCCATTCATCTTGTAAAGAATTCAGCTTTCCATTCTAGGACTAAACATATACATACAAAGTACCATTTCATACGCTTAGTGTTGAAAGATAGACAGTTAAAACTAGAGAATATATACACTAGCCATAATCCTGTAGATATGTTCACAAAGGTAGTAACTAGGGAGAAACTGAGCTCTTACTCAGTTTTAGTTGATCTTCAAGCATGACAATAAAAGATAAGAAAATTACTAGGTCTAAAGTTGAAGCATAGTCCAGTAGGTGCAGTAGCAGTAGAGTTACTGTGATCAGTCTCCAAGTGGAAGATTGTTGGTTGTGGACCCTGATTAATTTAGAGGTCTTGTTTTCAGTCGTACTTGGAACCACTTTGTGAAGGAGGAGTGTAGGGGGGCATCAATCCCTCTACTTATGTTGCCATGGGGTCCGGGGGGCAACACCCCCGAAGCTAAAAATAGATTTGTTTTCCTTTATGTAAATATAGACCATTTTTTATTAGGTCAAAGATCAGACAATGGATTTTAGGTGGGTTATTTGCCCTAAAATTGTAATGCGCTTTTATAAGAGGATGATGTATGGTGGCTTAATGTAATGTTCTGTGTGCACGACTGTGTAGAGAAGAGTTTTCTAGAAGGAATAAAATACCTCGTTATTTTCTTTGTGGACATAGCCCATATTGGGTGAACCGCATTAAATCTGTGTTTATTGTGTATTACATTATTCTTTTGTATTTTATTTTCCTATTTAATTATTACTTGTGTTTTATTATTTAATCTTAACAACTGGTATCAGAGCTTAGGGGTTGAAAATCGTACTTGAAAGGAGGGTTTCCAGTTAGAGTGAGAGTAATAATAGAAGAAAGCAGATTTAGGATTTAGAAGTTTAATGGCCAAAATTACCAACTATGGAAGATGCAAATGGAGGATTATCTTTATCAGAAGGATCTTTACCCACCATTAGATAAAATAGCAAAGAAGTTGATGATGAAAACAGATGAAGAATGGGAAGTTCTGGATAGAAAGACACTATGAACAATACGGTTGTGCCTAACATCGTTGGCGGCCTTCAATATTTCAAAGGAAAAGACAATGAAGGTTTTAATGAATGTGTTGGCTAAACTATATGAAAAATTCTCAGCTTTGAACAAGGCATTTTTTATGAAATATTTATTTAATATGTAGATATCAAAAGGTGGGTATGTTATTAATCATTTAAATGAATTAAACACGGTTACCAATCAGCTAAGTTCAGTAGGAGTAAACTTTGATGATGAGGTTAGGGTTCTCTTGATTTTGTGCTCATTGTTAGAAAGCTGGAATGGTTTGGTAATGGCTGTGAGTAATTTTATCTCTAGTTCAAATACTTTAAAGTTTGATGATGTTATCCTTAGCGAGAAAAAGTGATGGAAACGCACAGGTGAGACATCAAGTAATGCTTTGACTATGGAGAATAGGGGAGACAAAGGGAGAGAGAAAAAAGCCCAAGGAACCATGGAAAATCAAACAAAGGTAGATCCAAATCCAAAGGGAAGTAGTTAGAATGTTGGCATTGTAGGAAGAAAGGACACCTAAAAAAAGATTGTTCGACTCAAAAAGAAAAACAAGGAGAAGAAAAACAGGGTAATTAGGAAGCAAACGTAGTAGGTGATGTATTGCAAGATGATTGAATCCTTTCACTAGATAATATTAACGATTGTTGGGTGCTAGACTCTGGTGCCTCATATTAAGCTACAACTCATAGGAAACATTTTCTAGATTATGTTCAAGGTGATTTTGCACAAGTCTATTTGGGTGATGATAGACCATGTAAAAACGTTGGAAAGGGTAACATACATATAAATTTATAGAATGATAACATGCCTTGGTTTTAGGGTTTAGGGTTTTAGGGTTTAGGGTTTAGGGTTTTTAGGGTTTTAGGGTTTAGGGGTTTAGGGTTTAGGGTTTTAGGGTTTTAGGGTTTAAGGGTTTAGGGTTTAGGGTTTTAGGGTTTAGGGTTTAGGGTTTAGGGTTTAGGGTTTAGGGTTTAGGGTTTTAGGGTGGGTTTAGGGTTTAGGGTTTAGGGTTTAGGGTTTAGGGTTTAGGGTTTAAGGGTGGGTTTAGGGTTTAGGGTTTAGGGTTTAGGGTTTAGGGTTTAGGGTTTAGGGTTTAGGGTTTAGGGTTTGGGGTTTGGGGTTTAGGGTTTAGGGTTTAGGGTTTAGGGTTTAGGGTTTAGGGTTTAGGGTTTAGGGTTTAGGGTTTAGGGTTTGGGGTTTAGGGTTTAGGGTTTAGGGGTTAAGGGGTTTAGGGTTTAGGGTTTAGGGTTTAGGGTTTAGGGTTTAAGGGTTTAGGGTTTAGGGTTTAGGGTTTAGGGTTTAGGGTTTAGGGTTTAGGGTTTAGGGTTTAGGGTTAGTAGGTTAGTGTTGGGTTATGGGGTTAGTGGGGTTTAGGGTTTAGGGGGTTTTGGGTTTAGGGTTTAGGGTTTAGGGGTTTAGGGTTTAGGGTTTAGGGTTGGGTTTAGGGGTTTAGGGTTTGGGGTTAAGGGTCTAGTTTGGGTTTAGGGTTTAGGGTTTACGGGTTTAGGGTTTAGGGTTGGGTTATAGGGTTTAGGGGTAGGTTTAGAGGGTTTAGGGTTTAGGGTTTTGGGTTTAGGGGTTTAGGGTTTAGGGTTTAGGGTTTAGGGTTTAGGGTTTAGGGTTTAGGGTTTAGGGGTTAGGGTTTAGGGTTTAGGGTTTAGGGTTTAGGGTTTAGGGTTTAGGGTTTAGGGTTTAGGGGTTAGGGGGTTTTAGGGGTTTAGGGGGTTTAGGGTTTAGGGTTTAGGGTTTAGGGGGTTTAGGGTTTAGGGTTTAGGGTTTAGAGGGTTTTAGGGGTTTAGGGTTTAGGGTTTAGGGTTTAGGGTTTTAGGGTTTAGGGTTTAGGGTTTAGGGTTTAGGGTTTAGGGTTTTAGGGTTTAGGGTTTAGGGTTTAGGGTTTAGGGTTTTAGGGTTTAGGGTTTAGGGTTTAGGGTTTAGGTTTAGGGTTTAGTTTAAGGTTTAGGGTTTAGAATTTAGGGTTTAGGATTTAGGGTAAATTTAGGGTTTAAGGTTTAGGGGTTTAGGGATTAAGGGTTTAGGATTTAGGGTTTAAAGATAAAAGTGTTTAGGTTTTAGGGTTTAGGGTTTAGGATATAGAGTTTTAGGGTTTAGTTGGTTTAGGGTTTAGGGTTTAGGGTTTTAGGGTTTAGGGTTTAGGGTTGTTAGGGTTTAGGGTTTAGGGTTTAGGGTTTAGGGTTTAGGGTTTTAGGGTTTAGGGTTTTAGGGTTTAGGGTTTAGGGTTTAGGGTTTAGGGTTTAGGGTTTAGGGTTTAGGGTTTAGGGTTTAGGGTTTAGGGTTTTAGGGTTTAGGGTTTAGGGTTTAGGGTTTTAGGGTTTAGGGTTTAGGGTTTAGGGTTTAGGGTTTAGGGTTTAGGGTTTAGGGTTTAGGGTTTAGGGTTTAGGGTTTAGGGTTTAGGGTTTAGGGTTTAGGGTTTAGGGTTTAGGGTTTAGGGTTTAGGGTTTAGGGTTTAGGGTTTAGGGTTTAGGGTTTAGGGTTTAGGGTTTAGGGTTAAGGGTTTAGGGTTTAAGGTTTAGGGTTTAAGGTTTAGGGTTTAAAGTTTAGGGTTTAAGGTTTAGGGTTTAAGGTTTAGGGTTTAAGGTTTAGGGTTTATAAGGTTAGGGTTTAAGGTTTAAAGTTTAGGGTTTAGAGTTTAGGGTTTAGAGTTAAAGATTAAGTTTTAGGGTTTAGGGTTTAGGGTTTAGGATTTTAGGTTAATTAGGGTTTAGAATTTGGGTTTAGAGTTATAGGGTTAGAGGGTTTTAGGGTTTAGGGTTTAGGGTTTAGTAGGGTTGTTTTAGGGTTTAGGGTTTAGGGTTTAGGGTTTAGGGTTTAGGGTTTAGGGTTAAGGGTTTAGGGTTTAGGGTTTAGGGTTTAGGGTTTAGGGTTTAGGGTTTAGGGTTTAGGGTTTAGGGTTTAGGGTTTAGGGTTTAGGGTTTTAGGGTTTTAGGGTTTAGGGTT